>JALJVW010000910.1:6250000-7500000 GCA_024865655.1 Emberiza elegans | reverse complement strand
GGATATTCCTCATAGCGGGACTCAATCTCATTCAATTCAACCTTCCCAGGAGGACAGCAAAAATAGGAGGAGACACATCACAAATTTTGAGGGAGGAAGAAACATGTGAGAAATAATATAATAGCATCATCTGTGGATTACTTCACAGTGAATCAATTTAGCAGCATTTCTGTCTACAGTACAACACAAACAGAGCAAAAGCAGCAAAGCATCAGTACTCTTATTTCAGTCCAGCAACACATATTCATTCCTTTATGAGCCACTAGAAGATATGCCTCAACATTTACCTACTTTGTTTTTATTTACTACTGTTGCTAGATGCAAAGTGAGCTATATACCAAGATGTAACAAAAGTGAGTCCAATTTAGGAAAAAGTTAGTAAGAAGTGCTCATGAGGAATTTGAGGGTTTAGATGCTGTTCTGTTACTAGCATGAAGCTGAACTATATGCAAAAATTTTCCAGAAATTACAAGCAGGCTTGAAAGTAAATTACAAAGCAGTGAAACAACAGCGTCTATTAGAAAAGTTTCCCATGGACACATGAAGGAGAGGCAGCCTCTGCAAGTGCTTCCCAAATGCATATGCAGCCTCAGAGAGGTTGCCAAAGTACAGAGACTCTTCTTACCTCAATACCAATTGCTTGTCTCTGGCCTGGACTTCTCACAGTTTGTAATATCTTCAAAACAGAAAGGGAAATGAAAACAGACCAACACATTTCACATAATCAATGTGCATCTCTATAATTTTTATCAGGAGTAAAAAAAAGATACTCATCACATTTTAGATCTAAGAAGAGGTTTTCTAAATCCTTTTAAAAGATAAGAAACCAAGATTTTTCTGTTTGAGAGGCTGAATTATGCTTGACACTTGTATGCTTTCACCTTTACATTCTCCAAGATCTGCATCATGTTTTCACATTCATGATTTTTATCTTACATTGGGTAGGGGAAAGACATTTTCTTCATTATCCCTTACAATAGTGTATTTTAAGAAATACCATAAATTAGGAAGCAAAGGTGGTGAGATGTCATTATTGTCAGGGTCTCTTATTAGCAACTAAAAATAAGGCAGCAATTACAGTTCAAACAGGACTGTTAGGAAACCTGTACTGATGTAAAATAAGCACAGCCAATGACATCTCTGAGGTGATACTGTCATTTTCAAAATAATTTCAAAGCCTTAACTATTTTGAAGCAATTCATTAACTGTGAAAATATTATATCCAACAATGGCAAAAAGAAAATTTAGGAGGAAATGCAATACTATTTCAAATATATTACTGGCAATTTCAAGGAACTCGGATGCTACAGTTCTTAGCACTGAAAATCCTAAGATACCTGTGTATATTCCAGGGATTGCCAGAGTGAAGCAGCTATTTCAGGAGATCTTCCAAAAGCAGTAAGGGTTTCTAACAGTTCTGCTTTCAAAATGGGAGGAATGCTGCACTGCAGAAGTCCCAGGATGACCACTACTGGTGTCCACTGAGGGTGCTCACAAAGAGCCAAGCGAGCATTCTCACTCTACAGAGCAAACAGAAAACAGAACTGCAGGTTATTACTTTGAAGACTTTTCATGTCTTACAATCTCTAATTCACAGTTCAGCACCAAAGACTCTGCTTTGTACTTGAAAGTACACAAGATATCAAAAGAATAGTAGACAATTCCAAAGCCAACCATTTAAATTAAACTAAGAGCTGAGTATAAAGACTTACAAGTACTAAAATTGTGCCTATCCACACACAAAAATTATTTGGATAATACAGGCTTCTTATAACAATCTGCTTTTTTTTAGTAGACCACCATTCATGGAATTAGTCTTTAAGTACTTACATTCTAGCAGCTTCTTCAAGCATGGCTAGAGAGACTTTTCTTCATTTTTCTATTACAAACATTCTATATACTCCTATCTCTATGTATTCCTATGAACCCACACTTCATTTGGATGTTTTCTAAGAACTTGCATCATTTTGTTTTAGTCTAAGAAAAGGATCATCACTCACGTAAGCTCACTAGAGACTCTGAGATAAACCACTGGACAGGAACAAGCCCCTAGCTTCATCAAATGGTAAGGCCCCGCATCCTTAGAAGAAATTTATCTTTATCCCAGATTATGATTTAACGATGCCACGAAATATTACTTTCAAGAGTTCCCTTTCTCCATGCATATCCAATACTGACATTACAGCTTGAACAGGATCACCCCATTATCGTTTCCACCAAAAACTATTTTTAAAAATTATATTTAGTTTCACTGATCTGTCCTGTGTTTGTGTCAGCAAAACCAAGGCCATCTCACTGTATCACAAAAATTTCAGGCTGCAAAACCTGGTACTTAAGAGCAGAATTCTACACTATTCAGAATTACACAGACAATTCACAATACAAAATTATGCACTGCAATTTTAATTCTCCTGGAACTCTCTTCCAGTCAATTCATTCAAATAATTTTACACCCTTTTTGGGATAAAAGGGTGGGGATATTTTAAATCATAACCCTGGAGGCAACTTTCACAGCTGATCACATTCCTTGCCAAAACTCTACCACTTCCTTTTGAATTCAACTAATACTTTTGCTTTTTCAAAGTGATAAATAAAGGCAAAGAATTTCCTACTCCAGAGTGATTTATTGTGAATATGCCTCACTTCTGAAAGACATCTCCATTACCAGCACCAGAGTCAAGGAAGCAAGAAAATCAGCAATACCAACAACACAGGAAAAGGAATCATCTCTTTCTGCTTCACCTACACCTTCAGTGTTTGGTCTTTACAGTTACTCCTGATGCTTCCCATACTTTTGGAGTTCACTAATAAAATGACTAGATGAATAAAACTGCTAGATGAATTTTCCTTACATACTTTTTGGGTCAAGGAGATCTTCAGAGCTGAATGATGATGATTTGCAAGAAAAAAAAGTATTAACAAAGAAAACCAAATAAAATGTTACTTACCCAATTGACTATAACAGTGGTCAGCTGTAAAAATGCAATTAATCCATCCTGTTCTTTCTGTGTGATGCCTCGGAGAGGCAGGTGACGGTACTGGACACTGTCTGCACTTGGCAAGTCTTTCCTTAAGTGCTCATGATAAAGCATCAAGGAGTGGAAGAAATGCTCCCAGGAGACAGGACTGCCACCTGCTCCTTGGATGTTTTCCGCTAGAAAAATGACAAACAGGTGATGAGATTTTCTTTCTACTCTTTCACAGGGTGAAAAGCAGGGTGGCTAAAACTAAAAGTTTCTTATCTAAAGAAAAAAGTAAAGTTCAAAGGAAAGTTATTGTACCCAAAATTAATCATTTATGTTTGGGGACTTTTGCTTGTTTATGTTTTTTTTGAGAAAGAAAGGTGCTAATGTAAAGAACTAGTATAAATAAGGTTTCTGTTTTATGAATTGGAATCTTTGCAGCATTTTTTCTATTTTCAAAGGAGGGTTTTTTTAAATTTGACCAATGCAAAATGAATACAAAACACAGGACTGACCAGCATCTCCTACTTTGAGAAAGTGCTATTGCATTAAATGAATCAAAAAATTCTAACTGAACAAAGTGCTTCTGAACAAAGTTAGCTCAGGAAAGTTACATTGTATATTTTGTAAATACAGCTAGCTTTAAGACATTACTTATTTTTTGTTTTATAATAAGCAACACTGACATTCTGCATTTCTTATGGCACTAAGACATAATTTGTTGGTTTTTTTTAAAAGCATTATCTTGCTAGGTGAATTGCTCACTATGGTGCTCAAACATCTAACTACCTCATCTGGCAGGTTTTATTTCAGATTACAGTTTCAAGTAAACACTTCCAGTTTCACCTTTGTAGTACTAATGAAATGTTAAAAGTATGAGGCCACAATTCATATCAAATGAGTCTTCGCACTTTTGGAAAGAAAAGGAGTTGAGAAAGAGCTGAAGTGTCACTTCTCTTACCATGACTACTGCCATTGACTTTTAGCAAACTAAAGCAGTAATGAGCACACTGAGGCCCACTAGCCAGTCCCCGCAGCATTTTCAAGTATGGGATGTAAATTGTGGAAGGAAGTAGATCTCCCATTTGCCTAACAAACTTTGACAAGACAACCTAGAACAAATAAAGATCAGTGTTTAAAAAAAAAAAAGGAAAAGCTGAGTATTATAGGAAAACAGTAAGAAGTAAAAGTCAGAAAACAAATTCTAACGTAATGAGGGCGGGGTAGACAAGTTCCCTTGTAGACTGGCCTATTCAGTCAGACATGTTTGAAAGAGGAACTAAACAAAATAATTCATGTGACTGCAGAATATACTAACTCTGCAACTCTGTATTTCTAGTGATAAAATTTACTTCAGCTCCCAAATGTTCCACAGGAGTATTATTAGCACATCTCACAGTGCAAATAAAGAATTCAGTGGGCTTGTCATATACCTGAACAGTGACTCACACACACCTGAAAGTGGTTCCTTTCAGGGACATTAGGTTTCCTTGCACCTGGCCCTAATTTAAGTTGCCAGTATTCTGGGTGGGTCTTGGGATGTGTCTGATTTTTTTGGAGTTTTTTTTTTTTTTGCTAGGTTTTGTCTAGCACTGCACAGTCCTTCAAAAAGCATTTAGGTCTGACAGAACCCAAGGTACCCAAAGCATGTTTTGAATGTCTGCTTTATCTGCTTAGATTGTGTCTTCATTCTAATTTTAAGTTCTGTCTCTTATGGACTATAATTTTAGGCCTTTAAATAACTAAAATATTCTTAGTACTTTTTACCCCTAAAATACTATCAACTGCAGTTAATAAAGTTTTGGTTTTTTTATTGTTAAGGAATCTAACGTCTCAGTTAAATGAAAAAGGCATGTAGAAGTCATCAGACAAAAAACACAAGAGAACTATCAGAATCCATTCAGCAACTGTAACAAAACAAACCTAAACAACATTTTCAAAGAGGTTTGTCCATACTCTTTCTTGCTAAGTTTACTGACAACTTTGAATGGCTGGCAGTAGCTCATTTTAAGGCAGAGGGCAGGCAACAACAACTATGCCATGCAGAGCAGGACACATGCAACTCAGTCACTGAAAAAAGCTAAGGTCTTCTTAGAGGTTATCTGTAATAAGGATACCAAAAAAAAAAAAATGTTGCTTGAAGGTTTTTTGTTACTTTGGTTTTAAGTTACTAGTAATTACTCAAGAAAATCAAGATAACCTGGCGCTGAGGGGGTCGCTGGTGAGCTACTCCAAGGTAGGAGCCCATGATGGTGGAGGTCTGCAGGGGCTCTGACGGACACCAGTACTCATGGGCAAGCTCCAGATTAAAGGGGTCCTTCCTGTACAACTCAGCAATCTGTCAGAAAAAGGAAGATGCTAGAAAAGTATCGACTCCAGGAAGAAAGAAACAATTACCTCAAAAATAAGCACTGCTTCTAGATTAGCTAAACAAATCTGAGATGCAAAGCATCACAGGGCTGGTGCACTAGTTTTTAAAACTTTTCTGAAAATTACAGCTTCTAAATAGCAGAATTGGAACTAGTGACAGCCAGCAAAATTCAAAATGTACATATCAGTGAAAATTTAATAAGTTTCTATTTAACTATTATGGATTAAATAATTGCTAAAAAATCCAGTGTCATTTCTCCTTAAACAACCATATGCCTATCTTTATACATTCATTTTACAAGTTAGATAGTATCATAATTAGAAACCTTATCTGCTATCTGAACATACAAATTTCTCAGAGCAAATTTTTATTTCTTCATGTAAGTTTACTATAGCTATCTGAGCTGCCTAAGAAAGCATTTCACTACATATTTTCCTGCTGATGTCCTATAACCTGAAGGAGTATCTTTGGAAAAGACTAGTAATACAAGCTTTTAAATTACCACAAAATATAAAACACTTCAGTTCAGTACACAAATCTGTTTTTCAACATGGATTTTTCTGAAAGTGCAGTTAAGTAACCCTAATAGCTAATATTTAAACAAATATAAGTATTTATATTTCCATTTTATTTTATTTTGATTTTATTTTATTAAAAATATGACAGAAAATCATTCTTTAAAATGTACACTTATGGTCAAAACTCTACCGAAATAAGGGAATTTGTAATTCCATCAGCCTTGATGGAGTCACCTTACTGAGCCTACTCTTCAGCAAATACAAAACAGTCTTCCCAAACTCTCATTACAAATATATCAACACGTGAGAATTATTTAAACATTTCAATTATTTATCAGAGTAATTGTCAACAGTGGGGTAAAACCTCTAAAACCTTCAAATGTAAGAAACAATGCAGTATTTGCTTACTAAAAAATAATAAAAACCATGACATTAACATCAGAAACCAAGGCAGCAAATTAACTGCTTTATATGCAAAATTATAGAGAAGTGTCTGTACTTAAGGAAAAAAAAAATCATCCCAAAAGGGAAAGATCCAGCACCATATGGATCACATCATTCAGGTACAAGTTTGAGATGACAAATGAAAGTCACAATCATTATTTGTCACAGTAATTTACAAGAAAATAAGGCTTACTAGAAGCATTAAATGCTCCAGGTCTCTCCGAAGGGAAATAGGTGGATCATTACCCATCTGAATACTCATGTGGATCATACGAGCATCTTCATCAGCACGGTTTCTCAGCTGTTTCACCTGCAGGATTTATGAAGTGGAAAAAGAAACAGTGGTCTATATTTAGCTAAGAAAGAAATAAACAGAAAAAACGGAATTGTCTACATGGCCTATTAAAACTAAGAAAGCAAACGTACTTGCACGAACATGACAAGAATATTCAATTTTCTATTTTTTCAATCCTCTCTCCCTCCCAAGAGCTTGCACTCAAGGTAGTAGTCAATCTCTTGCTTACTGCCAAAGCCCCAGCACATAGCAAAAGCCCTGAGCTTGTATCATGGGAGTTTTTCCTAACTGACTGCACCAGGTACTTTGGTTTAGCTCCAAAAGGTGGATCCTTTTCCTCTTTTTAATTTAAAAGCTAGACAGCTTAGTTTCAAAGGATGCTAGACCGTTACTCAGAAGGAGTGAAAAGAAACATGTAATGTAAATGCAAACATGAATGCAAAATACTGATTCCTTTATATAAATCTGTGGATTGCACCTTTCTTCACCATTAAAGACTACTTCTACTTGCAGCTACTTTATGACTTGAAAAGGTCCGAACTGATGCAACTTTGGAGTTACTCCATCTCAGCCAGAAGCATTATCACATGTCAATAAATACCACAGGAAAAACAAGAGAAGAGCAAGAAGAACTGCAGCAATTTTTTAAGAAAAATTAGCCATTTAATCAGCATCCTAAACTTCTTTGCATTGAAAACGCTAATTACTAAACAAAAATCAGCTGACATTTAATTTTAAATTCACAAAGCTTTTGACATGAGACCCCAACAGAGGCTTATAGAAAGCAAACTGACATGAGATTAAAAGTATTGTTAAATATTAAAAAGACATTGAAGAACAAGAAACAAAAGCAACCAATTCAAAACATAAAAGAATAAAACATGTTGACAGTCAACAGAAACTAGTCTATAATATAGTCTATAATATATCTCAATATGCAAAACTGAATGAGAAGCAAAATAATTGTATCTTTTTGGGAAAAAATAGTTTAAAAACAGTAATAACAAGAAAAAAAATTAAAAACTGAAATAACTGTGAAAACTAGCTAAATTGGTATACTAACTGAACAAGAAACAAACTATAACTATACTATATTTAACTTATTAACTGTAAGTTAAATAACAAATTATTTGATAATTAATTATCAAGTTCTGAATAAATATAATGGGGGCCACCAAAAGTTTTACCCAAATCATCAGTGGCAGGCAGCATAAATGCAAAAACTATGCAGAAAAAGAATTAAAATGTTGACTTAGAGATTTAAGTAAAACTGAACAAAGGTTACACAGACACACAAAGCAAAACAAAGATCCTGCAAAACAGACACTTGTTTTTACCTAAAATTTGAGATTCAGTAGAAATAGCCTGAGGGCATAAGCCAACTACTACCCATCAGCAGTTAAGACAAAAAGTTGCCTTGTAAGGCTATACCTCAATTGCCTACTAACAATTTCCTGCAAAACAGCTAGTAATGGCTTATATCAAACTAGAATGCAAGTCAATGGTCTGATTTTGTCTTATATCCTCTATTACAAAATCCTCTTTGTAATGATCTTTGTCTTCAGGCATTACCTACAATCAACTGAAAACCTGAGCCAAAGCAGGAAAAAAACCAAAAAACCCAAACTCAAACCCAAAATGAAATGGAATTTCAGTATTCATTTAAATGTTAATCTTGTGAAACAAACACTACCACCACTATAAAAGCTTGTGTTGCAAATCTCACCACACTGAACTGTCTTAAAAACCACATTCTACTTCAGTGTGGAAAACAAACCCAAACATTAATGCTTCTATAAAGCAAACAGGTTTTCTGAAGTGCAGGACCTCAAGCTGAGCATCACATCTGAATCTCTGTGCTACCTTGTCCAAATAACATAAACATAGAAGAGATGCCCACATTTCTCAGTAAGTGCTACTCACACAAACAACTTACTTTCATTGGCATGAGTGCAAGGAAGTCCGTGACAAGATTATGGATTTTGCGAATGTAAAATTCCTCCTGGTAGAAATTTTCAGACGCCACAACAGATTCAGTGAGGAACAGGAAAACATAATCAGCAATTGCTAGCTCTGCCATTGCCTCGTCTGCCTCAGTGAACTCTGCTAGAGCTGGGCAACAAAATTCACAAGAGGGGAAGAAGTAAGTAACAAGCTGTTACCAAACAAATATATTTCAGGATACACAGACATGCAAATTTCCATGCTTTTATCAACTCTGTTTTTTCTACTGTACAGGAGAACTAGACTGAAAAAAGATAAATTAATAGCAGATGATGACCTCAACTTTCTGTTTTAATAAATGTTACAACGCCTATCCCCTTACCCTAAAAAATCTATGGCAGTCAACCAAGAATCACAAACCAACTTTAATTAAACATTAATTATAATGTTTACATTTTCTTTTTTAGATATTTTGGAGTAGACTCAATTTTGATGCAGTAGAAAACTAGATGGTTTGTGAGGTTAGGAAAGGAAAAAATAAAATTATGAATAGGTTTATCATCTCAAGATACTGAGGTCTAACATCTACAGATGTAAAAAAAAAAAACCACAATCAAGAACCTATTCTGGATTTAACCAGATTCAAATGATACTAAAGCTGAAAATTAAATCCTTGAATTTTTCAGTACATGACACACTATTACTGTCTAGTAAATAATTACTTCTACATCTGTGTACATTTCAGAGCAATTCATTTCACTACGACCAAACTCACATAGAAAAAGTTTTAAGGAAGTAAATAACACTTCAGAAAGGTCCTTTAACTTACACCACTTGCAGTCTCTGAATACTAATGTGCAGCAACTGAAGTTTACCTGTCACATCAGAGAATTGGGATATTCCTCGCAATGTCAGTGCCCAGGCTAATCTAACAGTGGCTTGCAGGCCGGGTAATTTCCAGGGCTGGCACTCCTGAAGCCGAGTGTGGATTGTTGCTATGTACTGTCTTTCTGCTAGCAGAGGGAGCCGGTGCATCAAGTCTTCAACAACAAAAACACAAAACCAATACTCAGTAAACAAATGTGAAAAAACCCATGCACAATCCTGCCAATTTGTTACGGATCAATAACAAAACTGCTCAAACAACAATTTATCCATCTGCACAATGTAACCTCTGGGAAAGCTGCCAGCATTACCTTCACGATCCTCTGCCCCTTGTTCCAGAAAGCTGACATCAAAGCAGTAAAGGAGAGCCATGAGAAGAGACAAGTTCACGCCATCCAAGGAGCCATCGGCTTCCACTGTTACCTTCTCCAGGTAACTTATGAGGAGTAGAGTGTCATCCTTACTCAGGGGTGACTGACAGGTCCAGACAAAGAGACTTTCAGCCAAGGACTGGCGGCACTCTTTAATGAGATCAGAAACCTTTACAAGACAAACAAACAAACAATAAAAACCAACTCAGTGAATATACCAATTCTGGTAAAATGCTCAATTTGTCCTTCTCAGTCAATCATGATGCTTAAACTAAAAATCACTCTGAAGACAGCAGCTACAGAAAATGCTGGGTTTATTTGCTAAACAAAAAAGGACACTTCTGCTTGTTAATTGCACCTGTATTCCTATGTACTTCATGAGAGGTGTGAGTAGATAGCTGGGAATATGACTACACGCAAACCAGCATCCTTGTAGAGGTCAAGTGACATCAATCTAAATAGAATTTACATAGCTAACATCCATTACATAGTAAATGGATCACACAGAAGACACATTCCATGTCTCTAATTACACAACTGCACTGGCAGTTACCACAGTTACAGTCAACCTTCCCTTTGCCCCCCCCAAAAATCAATCTTCAGGTGAAACTAAGGTAAATTAAGGTAATTTAAGATAAATGAGAAAGATACTCTTTCCACAGTTTCTAGATTCATAGTAAAAATGTAATTCTAGTTCTTTATCCAATAGAGAGTAAATTGATTTATTATTACACAGGGCTATGATTTTTAGGCAGATCACCCATTAGAAAGGAGATCAAAAATTAAAACAATAATGTTTAAAAGCTTCCTGCTGTCACAGTGTCAATAAAGTCCAAGAACTACAAAGATGACAATGTATTTTCAAGCAATTTTCACTTGACTATTAGAAATGCTTTCATTCATATTAACATAATTGGGTTATTAAGAGAATTATTCACCTGACTCAACTTGGTTTCAATCTGTTTTAATAATTTCTGAATTAGTTCACTTTTCTTAACTCAATAGTGCAGATAATGGTAGTGCTGATAATTTAAAATACAGACTTCAGAATTAAAAAAAAGAAGACATTTACACACAGTGCAAATATTAGGCTTAGATTTTTACTGTTACTACTCTTCACTAAAAATAAGACATGCCCTAGCATCTGGGAGCAACAGCAAAATAGAAATGCAGGAAGCAATGTAAATCCCACACTGATATTGCACAAGCTGTGGAGCAGTACCTGTGATCTCAGACAGCAGCAGACTGTGCAAAGGTAAAGGACTCCTTGCAGTCTAACTCTATCCTAATGTGTTCAGTAACACAGAAGAATATCCATGCTCAGTGAATTTTACCTCTTTGCGATGTTTCTCACTGCCCAACCCTCGCTCTCTCTGGAGTTTATCAAATTCATTGTTCAAATCAATGTGAGACACAAGTGTGAGGATCTTCTGAGTCAAACCCTGCTCCATTAGGTCATCTGTAAAGCGTGTTGTCATGGAAATTAACTCTTGACTGTAATGGAAAGAATATAAATTTAACAATTAATCATAGTTTTCCAGTCACAAACTTGTCTACAATACTGAATCCTGTAAATTGTATTTGATGACAAAAAACCAAACAAATAAATTATATACAGAGAGCAACTAAATGTGCATCACTAATCAGTAAGTAGTGCCCTCTCAAAACATTATGCTGAACGGACACAGGGTTTTCAGCTAATTGTAGGTTCAAGAACATGGAATATGAGAATACAACAGGGATCAGCTACTTAAGATTTCTATAAAAAGGAAAAAGTATTATATACAAGATGCACATAACTCACAGGCTTTCTTACTAGTAAATGCAATTGTCCAGACACTGCACTTGGAATTTATATTTACACTAGAACACATTTTTTCATCTTTCTCTAGCCAACTTGGAAGCAGTGTGCACTGCTTTCTTTTTCAAGGCAAAAAATACTAGCATTTAATGTTCACCAGTAGATAGTAAATTCCTTTTAAGTAAAGCGAGGATCACTATCCCCCATTACGGTACACAGAAAGAACACAGCAATGTTCTCAAATACTGAGCCATGACGACTAGTTAGAGCAACTGTGACTGGGACAGTGTGCGAAATAAAGTACTGCTAAAAGGTGAAGTAGCATCAAAGAACTGAAAGTAAAATAGATATCCCCATAATCCAACAAAAATATGTGCAAAAAAAGATTATGCTTAAGAAGCAAACATGAAAGCAGCTGCATCAGGTTACGAGAAAAAAGCAAATTCGAGACTATACATATTCCCTTTAGTCTAATTAGTTCTAAAAGCACTCAAAACAAAGAGCTTTGATCAGCTTATTGCCCTGATACAGACCTGAGTTCCAATGTCCACGTCTTGCCTTGGCGTGACTGGATGAGGGCTCGCAGTGAATTAGCAATGCACCTTTTTCCATCCCAGTACAACAGGACTGCCACAAGACCTCTTGTCAGGCCAGGAAAGTGAGGCTGCTGGTGTTCTCCTAGTGAATGAAAATGCACAGAAACAGACAAAGAGAGCTGAACATACATGTCTTGATAACAGCTGTGTATCTTTCTATTTCTAACTGAAATACAAATATCGCATTCAAAGTAACTGTGATTATTCACTACCACTTTGATCTGTTTCAGACACTTAAAAGAAATCCCAGATATTTTGGATGTTATTGGTAAAACTAATACTCAACTACTAAAACATACAAACGTTTTTTTAAATGCCAGTCCCAATGGTATTCGCCACTGATATGTACCCATCTTAATAATCAATTTGAGATGATTATCATAGAAATATCTTTTATTCAAAATTAAATTTTCTATCTGAAAGTACATTGAAAATTCAAGTTCAAAATGGAAAGTGAGCCTGACTTGAAGATGGCTTTCCAAAGGTGACAAATTTGCAATCTACTTCTTTAACAGATTTTTCAAGTTAATGAACAGTAGCTAGTAATAACAACTAACAATTTTAACTTAACGATTCTAAAATTAATCTTCTACACCAAGAATGTGTCACTCTCCAGAATACTTCTCTTACCAATCAGTTATTAGATTACAGAATCACCCAGCAATGTATAACTAATGTATAATTTGAAGAATCAGTATCTATTATACTGCTTTATGGAAAAATTCTCAATCATGTTTTAATTACGTTTAAACTCAATGATACGGAAAGTAAATCATAAAACCTCCTAAGAATATACCCCCCTTTTCTGGGGGTATATTAGCTGAGCATACAGTGTTTAGAACACTTCTCCTATATGACATTACAGTGAGAATTTCTTTTTAAGGACATTATGTGATAGGAAGCTAAGGCCTTCACTGTATCATGCATTCACCTTAAATGTACACTTCAATAAGAAGGCCCTATTCAAGCAGTATTTCTCCAGATCTTAAATATTTTCCCTTCTCACCAGCTAGAAGGAGCTCAACAGCTGCCAGCTCTCCAATATCAAAGAGGTCACTGAGGATAAAGGCTTCTCTGATGAGCTGCTCTGGCAAAAGCCTAGTTCCCTGCTGACCTTGGATAGCAACTCCTTCTGTGCTTGCCTTCTGAATTTTCTCATGCTGTTGAACATTTTTTGGCTGCAAGAGAAACAAGCATCGGAAGTTATTCAAAAGGGCAAGATCAAATACTGAATAAAGCTTTACACATTAATCCTTCCTCACAAATACAGTTCTGTCAGGTTAAGTTGTCATCATAAAAATAAAGGCAGCATTTTTAAACAGACAAAGTAAAGGCATCCTAAAAATGCTTCATGCTTGGACAGCAGTGGTCTCTTTGAGGGAATGTAAAAAACCTAATCTTATACAATCAGTGTTGACATTTAGTTTACTCAAAATACTAGTGGTTGAAAATAAACTTTGATAAAATTCTCAACAGGAATTGACATAAACTCAGTGAAAGACATATGGGTTGTTGATCAGAACTGTTGTGTTACTCCCAACTCTTCTCTACATCATTCTTTTTCTATTAAACTGAGATGCTAAAATATACTGATGAAAGTCTATAGCTGACTGTTAAATTTTCTGACCTTTCAATTTAAAAAAGCCATCTACTATTGGAGAAATTACACCTCTGAAAGAAGGTATTTTTCTAGCTACTACCTTATGATCCACCAGCCAAGAAACAGGGAGTTTTTTCATATTATTCTTCTGAACAAGACACATTCTGTATTTTTTAAGTTCATGTGTTCACCTATTTTTTGTTTGTCAGTCTGACTGAAATATGAGCAAAACCAGACAAAATACCTTTGTGCTTTATTTCAGACACTCAAGAGTAACAAAAAAGTTAATACATGACTGATGGATCATCCGATACTTTTACTATTCCTTTCAAAACAGCACTCAAATAATGAGAGAAAAAAATCATCATAGATAAAATTATCCTGTAGATGATACAATATAATACGCACATATTATTTTTCCCACTTAATACTGCTTGTATTCTTACAGCAGAACAGGACTGGTATAACACATCTGTGTTATGTACTGTAAATATGTCACATGAAAAAGATG
This sequence comes from Emberiza elegans, assembly GCA_024865655.1. Lineage (NCBI taxonomy): Eukaryota > Metazoa > Chordata > Aves > Passeriformes > Fringillidae > Emberiza > Emberiza elegans. Next base: position 7,485,701 of record JALJVW010000910.1, on the reverse strand, counting down.
GCCAGGGTCTAAAATGGCATGTAAGACAACAATATAAGACAGAGTAACTCATCAACTCTCCAGCTCATTCCAGAAGAGAGCATTAGTCCAGTACCGGATTTCTGAAGAGAGAAATGAAGTCAGATTTGTGCTTCTTTAAAACTTGATCGAGACGATGAACAGCTTCAGGCTGCCGTTTCCAAATGGCATTCATTACAGTCTGCCATATGTCCTTATATGGACCCCACAAGCTTGCAGCTAAAAGGAGAGATAAAACAATGTAATTGAAATAGAGAAAGGAAGAAAACAACTTATTTCTGTATTGCTTTCAATTAGTAGACCCTTTTTTACTCTTGGCATGTCAGTATAATCTTACACTTATCAAGAAAAGCATATTTTCCTTTCCTAAGGCACAAAACCAAAAAAACCCAACAAGGTCTGATATAAAACTTAATTGCATTTAGGGAAGTAAAGAACCAAAAAAAATAATGTACACACCGAAATTCTGGTGCTGAAAGTCATCTTACAAAAATACTTACAATACAGGTATTAGGTTGGAAAAGATCTTTAAGGCCATCAAGTTTAAGCATTAATCTGACACTGCCAAGTCCACCACTAAACCATGTCCCCAAGTGCCACATCTACATGTCTTTTAAATCCCTCCAGGACTGTGACTCTACTTCTACAGAACACTCCAGAAAAGGACTACTTTCACTATTAGCTAAACAACACATCAAATCAAAATATACAATACTCTTGCATTACAGCAGATGGCTGAAGAAATATTGTTTCAACCATTTCCAATGATTACTACTTGAGTGAGCAAGTTGGGAAAACCAAAAGCAGTTTTAGCAAAAGCAAGCTATTTAAATCACCCTTATTGCTCCTACATTGTCAGAGACGAACCACTCTGTACTGAGCCAGTCATCTGAAAGGGGTGTAAAATTCTGCCTCACTAATCAGAGAAAAACATTCTCTGTTGAGAGAGCACAAACTCCTTGGATTACTCAAACTAAAATTGATATCCCTCCCAACAATCAAAATGCCAATCTCCTAAGCTTCAAAGTACCTCTAGACTGTCAGATCAAAGACTGCCATACTTAAATGGTGAAGCCATTCATGCTGAGTAGCTACATGTGAATTTACAAATGACTGAGACGACAATTTAGCAGTGCCAGTATGGCTGCCTCAGGCCAACCTGTAAAAAAGGGACAAATTTGCCTTTTCTGAGCATCAGTGTTTTAACTCCTACAATGTTACCCCTGCCTAGAAATAGCTACTACTGCATGCATAATTTCACACTCATCTGTAACTGGCTGTCCCACACAACTTCAGAGATCAGATTTATTTCCACTTGAAATTGTCTTTTCACTCTTACTACATTACCATGTCCAATACACACCAGCAGCAAACCACAGGGCCTGCCAAAAGCTGTTCAATTACTTCCCTGGCCCATTTGTTTGCTCTTGTCCCTACCACATCATTGCTTTGCACCAGCCCAAACACACATTCTAGGGAATTAGAAACAATTAGGGATCTAACTTCTCTAACCAAAATCTAATCCAAAAAGGAGCTTATTTTCAACATATACAACCCAGTTAGTCTGCTCTGCAATGGCACAAAGATGAATTATTGCAGAGAAAGGAATAGGCACCTGGAATAGGAAGAGGTGGGACTTCGGCAACCATGCTTTTTCCCACTTAAGCTGTTCTATTATTACTAATTTTAGAAAAGCTGACCGTCCCTTCAGGGACAGCAAGAAAAGACAGGCTGTTGCTTCTTTTGGCAGCAGTAGCAGTTGATGCATATATGCCTGAACACTTTACCAAGTGACAGACACTACCCTGATATGTCTGTTCCCACAAGCAATGTACTATATAACCTAAGGAAAAATCTTTACTAGTTCTAGTACCACATCTCCTTCAAATTTTTCTCAAAATTCCTGTAAAAAACTCCTTATTCCTCTAGGGTTTTTTTAATTATAAGGCTATAGACTCTCTTGCTGTGCAATTCATAAAATAGTCTCATTTGAACTACTCCGATTTTCACTTCAACAAAGCCATAGTTTTTTATGAAGAGTCTTTGCTTGATTACTGCTTTTCTGTAAGGCTACAGGGATGCAATCCCTTCAGTGAGATCAAAAAACTTCTCTGTAAAATCTGCTTAGCACAGGAATGGACGTTTTAATTCTATTAGCTAGAATTACTAATGACAATTACCTGTCACTATTGACATACAAAACATTATTTACAGACCTTTTGGCCTATATGCCAGTGATAACTGTTTTTCACAGGGTCTCCATTCTCCTTCTGTTAAGCTAATGAAGCTCAAAAAGAGTAAATGCAATATCTCACACACAACATGGGTGCACAGACTGGGGACCAAGGGAGTTTCTAGAGAGCAGCTTTACCCAAGTGTCAAACAGCCAAGTGTCCTGGCAGACAGGAGGCTGAGCACCAGTCAGCAGCACAGGCTCATAGCTAAGGCAGGCTCCAGGCTGTATTAACATCTGTAGCCAGCAAATGCAAGTAAGTGATTATTTAGGCATCTCAGAGTCCTTAACTCCCATACTGTGTCTAATTTTGGGCTTCTCAGAGCTAGACACTGAAAAAGTGAGCAGAGAATAGGATTAATAAGAGGCTGAAAGAGGTGACCTGGTCCAATCTTACGGAAAGAAGGCTAAAGAGGGATAGGGGCTTTGTTTTCTCAAACTACTGAATGGCACTACATGTAGAAAGCAGGGCAAGATTCCGGATATATTTCCCTTTTGCCTCTTACACCACACAGCATTAGGAGATGAGTGTAACACCGAAGTGAAGCGAAACCACGTGCACACCGAGTTACCACAGTCCCCTGTAAGCAAGGAGGCCTTGGCTGCCTGACGTGACTCCCCGCCAGGACCAGCCAGGCATGGCGGCAGCTCTGACCGCGGAGCTCCGTCCCCGGGCAGCTGTGCGCGGCCCGATCCGGGCACCGCCGCACGGGAGGCCGCTCTCCAGCGCCTGCCCGCACACCGCGCCCCGCACCGGCCGGGCGCCCCGCAGCCCTTCCCCGCTGCCCGCCTGGGCCTCGCCTCGCCGCTTCGCCACGCCCGCCCTCCCCAGGGCGGCCAGCCCGGTTCCGCGGGCTCGGAGGAGAGGCGCAGGGCCGCCGGCGGCCGGGGAGCGGGATGGCCGCGGGGAGAGGCGGAGGAGAAGCCGCAGCGCCACACTCAGATTGTTCTTACCCGAATTTACCGCCAACGGAGCCGCCATCTTGGGCAGAGGGAGGCGCGTCGCGGCGCCGGCGCCCGAGGAAGGCCCGGGCGTGCCTGGGCCCCGCCTCGCTGCCGCGGCACCGCGCGGCTGGGCTCGAGCGCGGGGCGGCCACTCCCGCGCCGGGGCCCCGGCAGGGGCAGCGGCTCCGGCGGTGGCGGGGCAGCCCCGCGCCCGGGCTGATGGGAGCTGTAGTCATTGCAGGCGAAGGGTTCAGGAGGGCGCCGGCTTCTGCACTCCCGCCTTCACTCCTCTGGTGTAAATAACACCGCGACTCCGTGCCATTCCGTTCTTCTTTCCCTTTCCTTGGCTCAAGTGAGTCTTTCTTTCCAAGCCCTGCCCTAGAAGCCGTTTTCACTGAATATGGCTAAATACCCGAATTCAGACACTGCACTAGGAGATACATTCACTAGAATATTTTAATTTATTTTTAACTGAAAAAAAAAATCATTAGGATGATTCCAGCTTATCTGGTTTCTGATTGAAGTCTCAAAAATAGAGACAATAAATAATTTTTGAATGTGAACTAGGATTTACAATCTTGTACAGGGGAGGATTAAAAAAACCAAAACAAAACAAACAAACAAACAAAAAATAAAACCAAAACAAACAAACAAAAATAAAAAAAAAAAAAACAAACAAAACAAAAAACCCCAAAAAAAAAAAACCCCACCAGATCTGACAGGAAAATCCCGTGAAGAAAGTATTTAAACTCAAAGTATGTGCAAAAAAAAAAAAAGTACCAGGCAAAAAAAAAAATAAAAAGCATGTTTATACACTTATTTATCTGGAAAACAAATATCAACTTAGAAGCAGTCTGTCTGAAAACCAAATCTGAAAAAAAAAAAATCATTAGGATGATTCCATCTGGTTTCTGATTGAAGTCTCAAAATAGAGACAATAAATAATTTTTGAAAATTAGGACTTAAAAAAACAAGGATTAAAAAAACCAAATAAAAACAAACAAACAAACAAAAAATAAAACCAAAACAAACAAACAAAAATAAAACCAAAACAAACAAACAAACAAAAAAAAAAAAAGCAAAAAAAAAAAACCCCAGATCTGACAGGAGCTATCCCGTGAAGAAAGCGGCATTTAAACTCAAAGTATGTGCGAAAGAAAAAGAAAAAGTACCAGGCACAAAGAAAAGAAAATAAAAAGCATGTTTATACACTTATTTATCTGGAGGTGATGAACAAATATCAGTGACTTAGAAGCAGTCTGTCTGAAGTCAATTTACCATTCTCCATCCCAGTAGTAATCAGTATTCTTACAGAAATTCCTTCCTCTATTACCTTTAGGATAAAAAATTTCACCAAAATACTCATTTTTAGTTCCAACAGTTTCCCCTCTTGAACTTTATTAAACCAGTATTCCATGTTTGCAAAACTATGTCCAAAGAACTAGACCCGTGGGAAACTGGCAAAATAACTATCTTTGCTTCTGTGGATCTCCCCTATGATGGGGTGGCAGAAGGGGTAATAGAGAGAGAGCGGAGCTCCTGGGGTGAGAGTGAATTGGCAAGGCAGCTGTAAGAAAAAGGAGACAGAAAACAGAGAAACTGTTTCACTTAGTCAGAAGAAGAGAGAGAAATTAATATTTTAGAAAAGAGGGGAATTCTCAGAGTTCAGTAGATGAATGTGTTCTCAATAATTTGGCCTAATTCGTTGATTTAGTCAAAGATCCCATATTTCTTTGAGATTTACTTTATCCTCGTCTTAGCCATGAACAGACCAGACCTATAATGATGAGAATGACAGTGAATTGTTCATTTCATCCCAGGAAATGAAGAATTCCAGGCAAGAGGTAAAAGTAGGAAATAAGTGAAGTTATTCCCCAAGCAGCTGAACTAAAGCAGCCTTGGTACCTGGGTGGGGCATTCCTGTATCCTCTCCTGTGCATCCTTCCCTGTGAAGCCATAGTCCTGCAGGTATCAGACAAACTTGGAGATGCATGTGCTGATCACCTGGCCATAGCAAATGTAATGGCGAGCTTCAGGTTTTGCTTCAGTCTTTCCTTCCACAACGATTCTAATTTTGATCTTTTTCCTTTATACATTCCCTGATTTTCACTAAGTTTATGACCCCTCTAGGCTTTGATCAGATTAGGTTGGAATGGACTCAGAAATTGCAACAGGTTCAAAAGTTACTGAAAAAAGTTTGGCTCACAGTGTGATTTCCTAAGCTGTGTTTCCTTAAGAAACATAAAGTTTTAAAGTAGAGAAATAAATAATTGATTTAAAAAAAAAAAAGCCTTTCCCAGGCATTAAGAGCTGTCATATTTCTTTTGGCATTCAGATACAGCCAGATTGCACCCACTTTTTTTGAACTCTGTTGAAGGAAAAAATCCTTTCTAGCCACTGCAGATTTAGTATTTTAAATTTCCAAATAATTCTTTCCTCTCCTTGCCAATTGACCTAGGGTCACATAGCAACAAGGAAAAAAAAAAAGCCTGAAATAGTGGATGGCAAGGGGTCATCGGGCAGCTGAACTGCAAAAGAAAAAATACCACATTTGGCTCCAGCTGCACAGCATTTATTATATTCTTTCTCTGTCAGCAATGTGATATTTTAATGCAAAATAGTTGTGACAGTTCAGCTCCTAGTATGGATGAAGTAAGAGAGGCATCTAGCTATACCATACCATACATTCTGCACATATTTTTATTGGCATAACTGCATCCATCCATCCATGTTTTAATGAGTAGGGAAGCCCATGAATAGTAATTCTTGCTTATTCTTGCTTTATTTGCTGCCCTTTAATTTAGGTTCCCATTGTTTACCCAGGATCACTGGCTGGCTTGGTAGTCTATTTTTGACAAGTCACTATAGGGAAAGAATACCTCATTCCTCTCCCTAACAATAGCTCTCAGCAAGTTCTGCAACACAGATGGGTTCAAGAAGGGACATCAAGGTCTTTCATCCTTAATTACTAGACAGAAATCTGTGAAGTATCAAAGGTAGGCTGACACTAAATACCTGGGATGGATATTAATTCCCCTGGATCCCAGGGAAAGGAGGCTCCAAATTGCCTGTAGGGTAGTGAATTCTGCTTGTGTGGTGAGAGACCTACATTCATTTCTATAGGTGGAAATAAGTCTTAGTAATAATTAAAATGAGCTGCACAGTGGGAACCTACTCTTTGTAACTTGTAGGTGGTTTGTGATGTGCTACAGGTGTAACATTCCTAATTTTGATAGTACTGTATTTGGTGGTTCATAGTCAAATCATACATCAAGAGATGAAGATAACAATGATGATGATATAATTACTCTCTTTACATGTTATTATTACCAGGAAGAATAATTATTAGCCAAAAAAAGACAATTGTTCAAATGCCTAAGAGGCCCTACTTAATTTCAAACCTTTAATCTTTAGTGTCAGTATGATCACATCTTTCGCATCTCCATTACAGGATGGAGAAAAATGAAAAAAGGCTGAAACTGAAAAAGTTGCCTTGTAGAAGTACACCTACATAAATAGATCAGTCCTTGCATTGTGAAATATGCCTCTTTCCCAAAAATCCAGAAACATTTCTGGCTACTGATTAGACCATAAGACTTACTGGAGCTCTTGTTTTGACTGACACTAACTGTGCATCTCAGCTTACTGTTGTGTAAAAATGGGTATAGCATCTCACAGCAGGCCTGGAATGCTGATTGAATGGATCTTCAGCCTGACCCCATCATCTGAATGGAGGAAAAATAATGTATTTTTGTTTTATGTTAGTTGGCAGAGTAAAAAATCCTGAATTGTCTGATGTGCTGGCTAAATTTCCTAGAAACTTCTTAGCTGGCTATAATCCTGTCTTTGCTGCAAAAAGCATGCTTTGTACATGGAGATAGTTAGCTTGGCATCAAATCTTAGAAAAAGGTTTGAGACCTTTCCCTTCAGCATTTAATTTTGTAATTTCTCTGTCTTCTATCCTAGGTATTTCTCGTGTCACCAAGCTGATCAGAGAAACTGCAAGGTTGTTGCTAGCTCATGTAAGTGGTTTATTTAGTCAAAAGCAGCAATGAGCTAAAAGTTCTCAAAGTTACATGAACACCTTCCTTGGGGTCAGGGAGCAGGGGGAGACGAACAGCAGGTGCTGCCCTTCCTGTGTAGGTGAGGACAATTAGTGACTATAGGAATCTGACCAGAAATGAATGCCTTGATAAGCAATATCCTGCCTGTCAGTTGGGACTGTATAATCCTTGCTCAGGCTTCAGAGGTAAAGTGAAAATACTGCTCTTGGCTCTGTCATGTATTGTGAGTTACTTTTTCCCTAATTCCTGTTTTAGGGCCCTTAAAGATATCTGTTTTGTTTCTATTTCTTCTCTATTCTGAATGAAGAATAGTATTTCTTTTTCTGTAATAATTTCTCTATTCAGCTACTGAGGGCAATGAGGCGGTTATTAGCCCAGAAGGTGATCTGATTAGTGTAACAATGTAGCTGCCACTAATTGACAACAAGAAGTGCAGAAACCCACAACCAAGGAAATGCTGGAAAAACAAAGCATAAGCAAAATGAAGACATTTGATACTTCTTTCATTCTTTTGGGTTCCCATCCAAAAATGGGTGGGTTGGAATAAGTGCAAAGCTACGAGAGTATAATGAGTTCACTTGGGCAGCACTGAAGATGTGTAAAATTGCACAAAAATCTCTGTGCTATTAATGTAAAGCAGAGGGTTTCTATAACTAGATATAATGCAAGAAATGGGAGAGGGAGTCAATTTAAACTAAATTGATATAAATCATTACTTTATGCTTACAAATGGAGTGAAATTGATTTAGGAACCAATGAGCCTCAGGAAAAGGCTACCTTGCAATGCCATCTCTACTGCAATGTAAAATTACTTCACAAATTATGCTATCTTTCCAGCACTGTCCACTTCTTTAGAGTTCTCTGGGCAGAAGACAAGAAGCATCCTGTACCCAAAACATGTATGCAAAATATAGTTTGTGCACTTCTGACAATTTGTTACTGAAATAATTTTCCCTGTTTTGATGGTCTGAGATAACTTATTGGAAAAAAACCCTGTGTAAATAGATGGCATAAGAAAGGATTTGCTTTCTGTTCTGGTCCATTTTTTTGTTTCATATAAGTTTGCTGAGAATCAGGAAGAATTACGTTCAGGAGCAAGAATTTAAAGAACATGGACTGAACAAATTCAATTTCTGCAACAAGAATTTGTATTAATCAATTCTGATGTCAAAATATTTCAGTGGAAGCCACATGTCTGTTAAAGTCTTCTGCTGTATTTGCATCACTCAGCTGCATTCCTGGGTATCTGCCTAGTAACAATATAATTTTGTTTTTCTTATGCATCACTCTGAGTCCTCTTTAATGAGCAGTTTGTCTGCAGAAACAAGTAGTTATGGTGAGGTCCAGCCCAGGAGAAGATTGAGGTACTGACTCATTCTGAAACACTGTGGGAAAGGTTTGCTTGCAGGTATATTTAGACTATAACTACACAAGGACACTAAGCTATGAGAAACCCCTAAAAATTAGGTGGCCATAGTTTTAATGAGGATTTGATTATGCCTTTTGGGTGTCTTAGTTTTACATGGTTTCATATTAGATGATGATAAATGTGTTTCAAAGTATGTTTTCCCAGAACTTCTCAGAAAGTCTAGTGTCAGTTTTGAGGTGAGATCTGAAGAGCATTTTAGGGAAGACTGATGCCTCTCTTTCACTGGAGGGGTTCAGATTACTTGTTCAGGTTGTGAGAGGCTTGCTAAATTCTTCCCTCCCAGCTTAATATGCAACTGCTACCTCCCATGAATGTTGGAGGGGTCCTTGGCATTCTATGCTCTCAGTCTCTTGTTAGTGACACTTTGTGAAAATAATTAAACCTCCACCAGATATGCAACTGGAACCTGCCAGGGAATGGGGCAGAGAAAATCCCACCGTTCAAAAGGCTAATCTGACCATCAGGTAAAGACTATTTCTCTTGTGATTTGTCTCAGTGATCAAGTCTTTTTGACAAACACATCAGCATGTGTTTGACTCAAATATTAATTCACTTTCTTTTCACAAAAAAAACCCAAAAACTTGTGTTAACTACTTTGGAGAGTTCTTGAAAGCCTGACCCAAATATTAAAATGAACTCCCAGCTCTGTCAACCTAACCAGCTGTAACATTTTTCCTTTACAGATATTCCAAACCTAGGCAATGTGTATTCATAGAGTGGTTTTGTTTTTTTTTCCTGATCTCAGCAAGAACAAAATAATGTTTTTATTTTCATTTTCATTGATCACAGCTATTCTTTCAATACTTTCTGGTCTGTCTACTCAAATAATTCAGAGAGTCATATAGCCCCAGTGCTCTCAATATGTAGGGGGATAGAATATAAGAAAATAAAGGTAGTATAGAAAGTAATCTTACCCCTAAGGAGTTGCAGCTGGGCCAATTATCAAAGATTAGGAACAGGCCTGACTTTATCAGGCCACAGCTGTAACTAATGAGAAGAAGAGCGCTATGAAAGAGTGGGCTGGTTGGTTGGTTGAGAAGGGCACTGGAGTCAGTTGGCTACTGTGAGAAGAGGAGTCAGTACTCTGAGGAGCTTCCCATGAGAAACACCAAGAACGTATGAAACTTTTGTGATAAGGAGACAACAGTATGGAACTCCTGCCATAAGATAACAACATCAATAAACTGATTTCCTGTTTGAAAGTTGTGTCTTTTCTCTCTATTCATGGCTCCATGAAAAAATGATCCAACCCCAAGCCTTGCCTCCCACAAACTTTCACACATAACACAAGACAAGGAGCTAGTATCCCTCTAGAGTTAACAGCCTACTTCATTTCTAGGAATCCCTGTCCGTAAGCAACTTACATCCTCTTTAAGTACTGTGCAAGCACAAACTTGGACAGCATTAAGGGGATAGTTATTAACTGCTGGTATTTAAAATCAAGGGGAAGAATACAATGCACTACAGTAAGTGCACACTCAGCTCTAGTATCACCCAGGGCAGTGTGTGTTGTTCTCACTATGCTTCTCTGCCCATATCCCACATTTTCTCATCCAAATCATGGCTTAGATAGCTTAGTAAGAAGTTCTTCAATTTAAGCATGGCTGCCATTGCTAGATGCAATTGACACAAGAACTGCTGTGGTAGGACAGGAGTAATCACTTCTTTGGTAACATTTTGTCACATGCTGTGACATGACCAAACTGCTGAAGCTCAGCCTTTTCCCAATAGGGCACACCTTGCAGATAATTGTGCTGTCAGTCTGCTCCATGGCAGTTGTCAGCCCTCTGCAGACTGGGACATATAGACCTCCTGTACCATGCTGTAAACTTTAAAACTCTATATAAGATAAAGATGAGCCATGAAAAACTAATTTGACTCCATTAATCATCTTAATTCCACAGTTATCTGAGAGGAAAAGTATCAGTTAAAGGTGAATGCTGCATCAGAGCTAAGTTTTCTTAAGGAAGTACACTGCTCAGAATATTAGACCAGCACCTTTTACAGCTTTGATGGTTCAGTCATGTCAACAATTAGAAAGCAATACCCAATAAAACTCGATTAGGCCACCTGGTCTTTCTTTTTACAGGAGTACAACAAAACCATTATTCTTTCAGCAGTTTGCATGTTTTGAGACCTGAGTGCTTTTCTGTGCATCAAAGTAGGTGTACCTCAAAAAATAGATACCTTACTTTTTAAACTATTTTTTAAAAATATCCTCAGTGGCATTTTCACTTAAATTATTAAATTTAAATAAACTTGAATTTTAATGAGATCTTGAAGATGCAAAATTAACTGCTTTGTCTTTACTTAGAGCTCAGTTGATATAACTCAGTGTTTACCTGTCCTCAGGTGAGAATGTATGACCTCACTCTAGTAGGAAAGGTCTGAGAGTGCTCCCTCTGATTTCTGTGTCTTTGAAGTAGGCCTGAGATGAGTCAAAGTATATACTGCTCAGAAGAATGAAGAAAGGTATGTATTACACAGAAGGAAGGAAGTCCAATGTCTAGGTTCCTATCTGCAAAGAGGAAGAGAGAAGAAGCAAGCAACCAGCAACTCATTTCTCTCTTGTCCCTGACTTTGGCCAAGTCTTTTTACACAAATGGGAAGCAGCTGGCTACCCACCTAATCTTAATGCTCATACTATTGTACATAGTGTTTTTCCACAGTGTAGGTCTAATATTCAACACAGAAATCCTGTGTGGAAACTTGCAGAATGGAACTGTGTTTCAGAGAAGATGAGTTTTCATTGATCTCAGGAAAAGTTGCAAATGCTCAGTTGTTTTGGAAATCAGGGTACTTTCATGGGATCCCACGCAAATATAAACACCTAAAAGTTTCAAATTCTGTGGCTTTTAGACATTACACTGGTTTGTGTACTAGTCAGGACAAATACTGCTAGGCATGGACTAAAACCACACAAAACATTCAGCATATCCTACCTTCTTCCCATGACAATCTGACAACTGCACAGTACATTTCAAGGCCCAGCATAAAGGTTTGCATAAAACTAATTATAAACACTTCAGGCATGCATGACACATAACACTATCAGTGGAAATGTTTGGGGCACATCTGTTCTGAAGCTTTCCATGCTTCAGAATTTTTCCATGCAAAAATTAATTTTCTCAACCATGGTAGCAACATAAAGAAAGTAAACAGGAGAAAAAAAAAATGAAAACGTGAAAGTAGGTTAAAATAAAAATCAGCACCTGATTTATTTGCTTTAGAAAACTATGGTACCTACCACAGCTGACTGGCTACAGTTTAATATAATCTGTTTAAGAGGCAATTTATCATTCCTTAAAAACCCCACAAATGCTGGATTATTAGGAGTAAAGCAAATTGGGTCTACCCAGGGCTTTAATTCCACATCTGGCCTGTTAGCAGGAAATTCTCACATTCCTACACTAATGTACTAATGATTTTAAAATGTTGCCAAGGAAAACATAGCACAATTATAAAATTCATATGAAAGAATAAAAAAATGTATACTAACATAGAAAAGTATCTTTCCATGCTTTAGGTGTCTTGGTTAATCTGTAAAATATGGTCAGGATACCAGCTTGGTCCCTGCTCCCCCTGAGTATGTTCCTGACCCATAGGGGCTCTTGGCCTGGTCCTGTCATGGTGCAGAGTGCTGGGGGAAAGATGGAGCAGAGGGGAAAGAGAGCAGAGCAGCACAAGGCACACAGCACAACCTTCCCTCTGTCAGTGTGTCAAGCACAGGCTAAGAGGAAATGTTCTCTATCAGAATTTAAGAACAAAATTTCTTTGTACAACAAGCAAATATCTGTCATAAAAAGTCTCAGTTACAGTGCTGCCTGTATGCAAAACTGATCTAATTATTCTCAGATCTCTCATTTGTCCTCATTACAGCTAGTTTCCTGCAGCTTCTTAAGGAACATTCACATTTCTGATAAATGCTTCAACTTTCCTACTTAATCTATTACTTTGCCTATCTAACCCATCTAATCCCAGGCTCGTCACTCTATCAGCATTATTTATATAGCATAAAATTAGCTGCAGTAGGTCACATTCCTTTTGGCAAAAGGAAATATACCTGTCTGGAAAATTGCAAGGTTGCAGCTGGAGCTTGGCTGGTGCAATATATTTACAAGCGTCAAAGTTCATGCCAACCCTTTAATGCAATGTCATTCTTTCTTGACAGGTGAGCTCCTGTCACACCTGGCTTATGCAGAACATGAGCTCCAACACAAGAAAAAGTCAGTGGAAGTTCTTGTAATGGACAGTTCCTGTTTATACAGCAGCCATGGAATCAATATGCAGGAGAAAGTATTGCATTTTCTCAAGTCATGCACTTTTTATTTCATCTCAGCAAATCCCATATGGCTGAGGCATTTTTATAAGAATGTGAGCAATTTTGAGCTCTGTGGAAAATGCTGAGTGCTGTTGGATGAAGGCAGAGAAGGACAGAAGAGGAAAAATACATTCCTTTGAATGCACTAATATAGAAGGCAATTAAGGAATATGACAATAATGAGCAATCATTCTGTCTTGTAATGTATGTTTTGCTTTAAAGAGCAGGTGATGACTCTCTGAAAACAATAATAAATAACATAATGAAGTCCTGTCTACACAGGCATGTTACTTCAAATATTTCAGATGAGTTGGCTTGAGCATATTTGTAACAATTGTTTTAAAGTGGCTGGACTTTCTTTTTTTGCATGAATGAAACCCAGGCTCACGAGCCCTCAGCTATGAGCTGCATCCAGTTTATGAGAGGATTCTGCCCATTTTTGAATAATTTTCCCTCATTCTATAATGTGATAAGGTTTCTTTGGTGTCTGGCCCCTGCATGCTCTCTTCTGTTCCAAGATCATATGTTAATCACTCCTGCTGAATGGTGATGGCTTCCATTGCAATTCCAGTATATGTGTGTTCCTCCAGATGCACACGTTTTTTTTTGAGTACCACCTCTTTCCTTCCCCGATATTGTCTCATGGGTTATGTGTATCAGCACATCCAGCCCAAACTTTATGGCATTGCCTCAAATATTACTATTTGTGACTGTTGGTCAAACTGAATGCAAGAGAGGGACATTCCTGAGAAACGGACCAGTGCTGCCGTAAAGCAAAATAACGCTGGCTTTTCTACAAGAACTGAAGGGATGTAAACAGGACCTCCAGGACTTCTAACAGGCCAGAACAGGATAAGCTGTGAAAGATTTATCCATGGGAAGTCAACCGTTGAACCTCTCTATTGTAACAGACCCAGGTGACTTACCACAGCTGTCAAATGATGTCACTTCAAATATGGAATTGTAGGGCTAATATTGTTTTCAAACCACTGAACTGAAATGCAAAGACTGAGGTTACAAAAATGCTGTTTGAAATCCAGGAAGGTGGTTAGCCTGAAAATGCTGCTGAGGGAAGTATTCCTGTCATGTCCTATATTATGTCCCGGCTCTGCAACTCTAAGCCAGGTGGTATCCAGATGCCATCACTGGCAGGGGAAAATGAGCTGTATAAACCATGAGCCTGTTTCCATCTGTCTAGAGCCACCTTCTCTACTGTGGTCATCATGGTGCTCCACAAACAAGAACCCAATCTCGTGTTCCCACCTTGTGCGGCTTGCTACACATCTGGGCTCACTGCTGCTCTTCCTGCCACTCAAATAACTCTCATGGGCAGCATCCCATGAGTTAAAAGGAATACAGATTGCAGGGCAGGCATATTTATTGCAACATCAAATGCAGAAAAAATAAGCAATAGCAAATATACTTTGGCTTATAATTTGTTCAGCATTCTTTAGCTTCCTTTCACATTTTATGAGATGAATTACCAAAATTAAACATTTCAAAATGCTGAGATTATAAAACACTTGTAATCAAACCTTCAGCAATATAAATTTCTTGAATTCAGGCCAATTGCTTTACAGTCTGTTCCCTTCTGGTGCACATGATGCTGACCCTGCATGTGTTGCAGGAGTTCTTAGGGCAAAGACTGTGCTCCATTTTTATGCACAGAGCAAAGCAGTGCGGCCCTCTTGGTTTCTCATCTGTATGGTCTCTCTCACTTCTGCAGTTGAATATACTTCAGTACCCCTTCTATGCAATGTTGAACATCCTTCTGGTTTATCCATTGCCTTTTGCTCTAAGACTTTTTCTCAGCTCTTGGAAACATATTCAAGGTAACATTGCTACAGAGGTGCACATAAAACTGCAAACTAAAGTCCTGTTACTATTCAGTAACAGGAAGCTATCTCTCTCATTAGCCCAGCATCTTCTTCCCTCCTTCCCATTCCAAGATCAGCACAGGATTTCTACAGAAAAGAGATGTAGAGAGAGAGGCTTCTTATTTTTTTGACACACTATGGAATATGCTGAGACCAGCCACTTCCTCAGGAAGTCCAAACTGGAAAACCACATGGAAATGACATTCCAAAACTGAATAAAATAATGAAACCAATGATCATTGGCACTGAGTTCAGTGCAGAAATAACAAATAATTGCAATTTATCTCTGACAACAAGGCCCCATTATGATGAGGACCTTTAGCCTAACAGTTTGCTTAATGAATAAAAAATACTTCAAAAAGGAAGAGGATAGGAAAGAGAAGTTCAAGGATTCTATGAATGGATTTCAGCACAGGAGCCAGAAAGCAAAAGAAGAGCTGGAAGGATGTTTATGACAACTTGTGTTGACTTGGACATGAGTATCTAGATTCAGAGGAATTTGGGATAAGGGAAAAAAACCACACAGGAGGATTTTCTGTAAATTGTAAAAAAACCCCCAGTCCTCTGAAGAATATTAGGATATTATGCCACTACTTCAAGTGCACTCTGAGGTTAACAAATAGTGGGAGCTTCCCCACTACACCCTTTCCAAAAACAGGAATGATTTCTGCTTTCATTTGCAAAGATAGGTGCACTTAGCAGATAAGGTGTGCTGTGCCAGAGTAATGCTGAATAAATAAGGTTGTAATGAAAAAAATGGCTGTAGCATCCCATTGAGGTTCTCATTTCCCCCTAATAATTCAAAAACATAACAAAGATACATCTCTCTCATTATCTAATATATTAATTTTTCACCACTCTATTCTCTCATTTAAGAAAGATCAGGACAATTCACTCACCTTGTTTTCATGAGCAGCACAGAGATCTCCTTCTCCTCTCATGGACTTCCAACAAGACAGAGTGAACATCTGCCACTTGCAGCAAATATCAATCAGAGTGTTGTAAGGCTCCTCCACCTGCCCTTAATTTCCCAACAAAGCCCTTTATTATTATTTTACAGTTAGAACACTCATGCAGTTCCTTTCTCCAGTGCATTTGCCAAGTAAAAGGCATCATTAGTCAGAGAAGCAGAAAGATGTTTAGACCTCCAAGAGTGAGAAAAGGAGTGGATACATCAATAACATCCATTGCAGTCTGCAGAGCAATTCTTATTTCTGTTTCAGTAAATAAGGCTGAATTTCTAAAAAAACTGTTATTAACCATTATATATCATTCTATAATATCTGTGAACTTTCTGTAGCAATCCACGAGGCTTTGTAGAAGCTTGAGAAAAATATATTTTTTTTCTATTTATGAAACCCAACTTTCAGACTAAAATATAGGCACATACATTCAGCCTATACTGCTGCCAGCAGAGCTTGGGGTCATAAACTTTATAAAACAGGAAGTATTTCCTCAAGTACCAACACAGTGAAATATACATGTCATAAATATTTCTAGCACATACCAGTAGACCATTATCAATCCCAGTGAGCAGAAAGCCCATATGTAGAGGCGCTGCTGTATTGTTTCTTTGCTGCTGAATATTCAGACTGCAATCTGTACAGATGCTTTGCAACTTGACCATTCTAAAGTCCCAGTGTAATTACTCTCTATCCCAACCAGGCATGGAATTACTTGATCTCCACCTCCTCCTTTCCTGCCAGTATCACTACCCCCCCATCATGTCTTTCTCTAGTCCATTCTCTGGACTCTCCATTGTTTCCTCCAAACAGATGGGCAACCATTTGAAATGGTGGTGGCTTAACACTGGAGGAATCCTGAATTAGCTTGGCTTCACACCAAACTGCAGAATTCTAGTAGGTTCCTATGTTTGCTCCATAAGACAGTGACTGTGGATCATTGCCCAGGAGAACTATTTCCCAGTACAGGGTGTGAATCAATGCATAACAGTGTGTATGTAACAAATGTCAGGGAACTGGGGGCTGAACCACAATATATAAATCATATGAACAGACATTTTTTCTCTAGCTGGTACATATTGGTTATTTCCAAGAAAATGTGTTCCAAAAGCTTTTCTTTATGTACATGGAAAGGATTTCTTAGAAACAGTCCTGCTGAGTTGCCAGACCCATTCAAAACAAATGAAACCCCAACATTTCCAAAAGTAAATAAGGTGTCAAAATGCAATTAAGTAACCTTATGAAAGCAATTCCAATTACTTAAAAGTAATTAAGGACATCTTAAAACTTTAAAATGGCCACATGATGGCCTAGTGAATTATTCTTACCAGATTAAAGAAGAGGTGGAAGCAGGTTATGGATAACTTTCCGCAACATCAGGCAGTAGTCTTCAGCCATGTAGATTTTTTCCTACATTATTATTGGATGTTGCTGCTATCTGTTCATGAAGGTCTTAGCAACATGATTTGAACAGACTTTTACTAAGGGAAAGATTCCTTAATTCTTTATTTAAAGAAAGCACAGATTTCACTTAATATTAACAGCCTCAATTCTGATTCAAAATTGCAGGTTTTAGTTATATTATTTTTAACCTTTCTTTTGAAGTGAGAGTACTTGCTTTTAATCAACAGGAAATGTTGCTGGGTATTAGGTGTGTCAACATTCACATTACTTATGTAAGTTACTTACATAATGGGTACTTCTGGAATCTAATGATTTATATACCAGTTGATAGGAAAATATGAAAATAATGAAGTTTTTGAGAAATACATTGTTGTATACATACATGCACCTGAATTTGATTAATATATACTAACTAGTTACTTTTCCATAGGTATATTAAGTATATGTTACACTCTAAGATACATGCAGAAAAACAGGATTTCTTGCATATATAGGTGTTTACATTCCATTTTATGTTTTGTTTTCTGAATAACGTTGCATTTGATTCACAAGTCAAGACTACTGCTGAGAACAGCATATCTTTTTATTCAGACCTGGGTCTTACTGACAGCAAGAAGTAGTAAAGTTAATTTTAGAGCTTTCCTGTGGGGGACATACATATATCAGTCTAAAATTTAATATGCACAAGGTAACATTAACTTGTTTTAGGAAGGAGATAAGCTATGTCAACACAAGTTCCACTGTTAGTTTAACAGACATATTGTAAAAAGCTGTACTAGTGTAATACTTCAAACTAAGAAACAAAAGTAAAGGAGAAAAAAAAATCCATGCCATTAAATGTATTTGTTGTGCCAGTGCATTCGGTGATGAGCATCTCTTTGTCCTATCAACTGCTGAAATAAGTCAAATTCTCAGGTGAATATTGTCACGGCAAAAGTATTAATAGTTTGTGCACTGGAGGTAACTGATAATTAAACACCTAAGATGGGGCTGCCCGGAGAGCTAAGGATGCCAGGCCAGGAAAGTCACAAGAGAGCTGTAAAGGGGATGAGTAAAAGCACTCTGTCAGCTGAGGTGATGAGGTCTTTGGCGCAGCTTCGGGGATCGCAGGAAAAAGAGAGGGATATGGGTGCAATTTGAACAGGTTCATGGCACAGCGTGTCTGAGGTAGAGAGAGGTGATAGAAGCAATACAGTTTCTCTGAGTTTTCACACAGCAAAAAGTGAGAATAAAGCGAGAGGAGGGTGAGGCGGGAGGCGGTGGCCCGGCCAGCTGTGGCGGCGGCAGGGCGCAGTCCCGCTCTGCCGGCGGCTGAGGGCCCGGGCGCCCTGAGGCGGAGCTGCCGCGGCGGCTTCGCGGGAACCGCGGCCAGCCCCGACCGAGCGAGCTGGCAGCCGCGCCGGACGCTCCTGGCAGAGCACAGCACAGCACCGACGTTGTAGCCAACAACCGGCAAAGTCCGACGAGGACACACGGGATCGCTTCGACCCGCCAGGGGGAAAACCCCAAAGCAACACCAATGACAGAGAAAAAAATATTTTTAAAGAAACCAACCCACTGCTTGAAAACCGCGCGGTTCAATGTCCAGCAACAGGTGGCTGAAGTTGCAGGGAGTTTACGGACGGGGATACCCCGGAGCAGGGCGGTGGGACGGCCCCACCCGGGGGAAAGCTCTGGATCCCCGGCCTGGCAGAAGAGGACCGGGCTCCGGAGGGGTCCGCCAGCGCCTCCGCCTCCTCCCGCGCTGCCCGAGCCACGGCCGCCGCCTACAAGTCCCGTCATGCCCCGCGCCGTCGCGGCCGCTGCCGTCGCGCCCCGTCCCCCCTCCCGCGCCGCTCCCCGCCCACTGCCGGCAGCGCACGCGCAGCGGGGGCGGCGTCCGGGGCAAGTCTCCCCAATGTAAGATGGTGGCCGGGCTGGCAGCGGAGCGCCCCGAGCTTGGAGATCGCCCGTCCCTCGCGTAAAGGTCGTCGGAGCAGCCGCCTGAGCGCCCGACCGGCTGCCGCCATACGTCTCGCCCCAGGAGCGCCGCTGCGGGTTTCTCCCCTCCGCTTCTCTCCTTCCTCGCCGCCTCTCTCCTTCCCTCCCCACCCTTCTCCTCCTTTTCCCCTCGCCTCCTTTCCCGCACGCTCACTCACCCACCCGCCCGGCCGCCCCCGCCGCGCTGGGCAGCCTGAGAGGGAGAGCCGCGCACACGCACCGCGGGCCGGGCAGGCAGGAGGAAGGCGGGTGAGTGCGAGCTGAAGGCCGGGCCGGGGAGGGAAGGAGGAGGGAAGGAGAGACGAGGAGGAGGCGGGGGGGAGCCGGGCCGCTCTGACTACGAGAGCGCCGAGGCTTCGCTGGGACGGCGCAGGCCGCAGCCCACCCGCCGGTGCAGCCCCGGCGACGGCAGGACGCGCCGGGCCGCTGCCGGGCGCCGAGGGCACCGGGCCGTAAGGGGAGGGCGTGGGGGCGAGCGGGCGGCTCCTCCTCCCCGGGGGCACCGGGGAAGGGGCTCCCTCCGTGTCGCTGCCCGGAGGAGGCTGTATTGATTTCCTCCTCGCCCCCCCTCCGGCGCGGGGAAGCCCTTGGGCCGGGCCGTGCCACCGGCCGGGCTGGCGGAGGGACGGTGGCCCCGGAACCGCTCGCATTTGCCGGGGCAGGCCGGTGCGGCCAGGCGCGGGCATCGCAGCGTGATTCACTTAGAATTTGCGTGGAAATTTTCTCTCTCCCCGTCTTCCTCTTTCCTGGAGCCAGGCTCCATTTCTTCTTGTGTTAGGCACTTTTTTCCTGAGGGAGAGGCAAACAGATGGTGAATGGCAGCCTCTTAATTTTGGTGTTATTTTGGACAGTCCGTGCAACCTCCTGAGATTTGTCTGTCAGTAAAATAACCGGTATGTAACTTTTTGTCTCCTGCTTGCAAAATCCTAGAAGCTCTTTCCATTTTGTGTATTAGCAGAAACAAATGACAAGGCTATGTATGGGTGCTCATCCTGCTTCTAGCGACGGTCCTACAGCTCTACCTGCCAGTTTAAAAGTGAGCAGCCGGTGCCTTTGTATGTACAGTAAAGGGGAGGGAAAATACACTAGATAATTATCTTAAAATGCTTTGTTACTATACCAGAGAGGATTTAATTGTCCATGGCTTGTATGCTTCTGTCAGTGTGGTAATACTAAGTATGCTGTTCATAGTAGAAGCAATTCTCTCCAGAGCATATGTTAATGTGAGCAAAACCCACAGCTGGTTAAAGCTGTGGAAATTCTAGACCTGCAGATGTTGGCTTACTCCTGTCCAAAAGTTTTAGGAGTTAATGTTGGCCGGTCACATGTTTACTGAGCCTGTACAGGTTTCTAACTTGCTGTGTTTTAACTGCCTGTGTTTTGTTTTAGTTTTGAAATGTCTTGACTCGAACATCCCTGTACTTTGACTTCATATTCATGTAAACATGGTGTCTGGCACTAACAGAAGAGCACATATACTGAAAGATGAATATGTAGAAGAATGAAACTTTTTCTAGCCCCTTTCACCGCTTGAAGCGGAAAGGGAAAACATAAAATACAGGTTTATGAAGAGCAGGGAATAAAACAGCTGTTTGATTCAAGAGGGTGAATTAGTTTCAGATGGCCTACAAATAGCCAAATGTGCTGCTAGTTTCTTAGCACCTCTGTAATAATGCAGTGATCTAACTTGTGGTCTAGGATTCAGCTGTGCTGCACCTTAGGCTTTTGGAATTCTGTGATAGAGTTTTCATTTCATAAACAAGATGAACACATGTTTAGAAATGCTTGGCAGTTGAACTTGGCTGAATTGAAAACAAAGTTCATTTTAGGGCAAAAGATTGTTTTGGAAAGGGGGAATACAGTGATAAAATTATGTATTCTTTTAACTTGCATGTTTCTTCAGATGCCTCTTTGTTAGCTTTTAAAATTAGGGATGTTGGAGGATCCTAACAGTTTTTCTCTTTCCAGAGAAAAGGTGATGAGTGTCTGTCAGGAATAGTGCTCTACTAGTTTCTTGGTACTTCAGAAAGTTTAACAACATCCTTAGAGTGCCAACTAAGTAAAAAACTTGAGTTAAAGAAGCTGGTGAGAGAGCATACGCAAGCTACATGGCTTTTTTATGTAATAAAAACTAATCTTTATGTAAAAGTACATGGTTTTGTTCATGGCTCTTGTTCGTAGAAGTTAGGATATTCTTTGTGAGCTAAATGTTTTTGAAATAGCTGTGACCAAGATCCTAAGTATGGGCCCTGAAGGCTTAACTCTGGCAACTATTGCTCAAAATCTCACCTGCCTCTTTGAAATAAATGAGATTATTTCAAACAGACCACTCTGTAAGCACAGGTAACTGTTAAGTGGCTGATAACAGATTGCATCTTGGGTCTTGGTTGCTCTGGTAAGATGAGGCTGATCTATAGGCCTTAACACATGCTGGAAGGAAATTACTTGCTCAGCAAGATTGCTAGGGTCAAGGGTTCTTAAACTTTCACACGGTGAATAGTGCCTTAGGTTGTACAAAACACCTCTTGTCCCACTTGCAGTTATGCTGTATTGCTGAGATAACTTGAGTAAGTGCATATGTGAAAGACTGCATAACTTACCTTGCTTCAGTGTCCTGAATCCTGAATGCTTTCTGTCTTTAAAGGTGTTCATGCTTGCCTTTTTTTTTTCAGTGTGTATCTTTCTACCTGTTTAGTCCCCTTTTTATTGGATGGTAACCAGTGTGAGGAGATGGAACTTTATGAGTAAATAGAGTTCCCATCCCTCTGGGCCACCCTCTCCTGTTTCTTGGAGAATAGTCTATGAAATTGCTCTTTTCAGAAGGTTGGTTAATATTTGTTAACATTTTAACAACTGTAAATACTTTCCAGACTTGGAAAATTAAGTATAGCAGCAAATGGTTTGGCATGGCTTGAGCTGCTGCTCAGGCCTTCTGGTTCTTCCTGTAAGTAAACTGGGAGGGCAGTGCAAGTGTCTAGCAGGAAATATGAATATAACATATCTAAGCATAAGTATGCATTAGACTGTTTGGATCAGTTAAGTGCATGTTTTTACTGGACTGGGGTTTTTTCTATCACACCAGAAACTTTGACGTGCTTGGTTTTGTCAGATGGCATTTTTCTTGTATGAGTTTGAAAAAGGAATCTTCATCATCCCCTTATTTCAAAATTGTATTCAAGATAATACAGATTTAGTGAGTATTCAGGATGCATACTTTTGGCTTCTGGTTAGCTGTTATTAGACTGGCTGCATCAGCTCAAAGGGAAGAAGTAGTGTTTAAACTAGTGATTTCCACACAGTACTAAAATCAGGTATGTTTTGTGTGATATGTTTTATTTTCTTTCCTTCCACTTGGCTGTTCTGGGAACTTGACAACTTCAAGGTATTTCTAGTAGGAATCTATCATCATTTAAATGGAGCTTGCAAGTGTTTTTTAACCATGGATGTACAAAATAAGGTATTCATAAATCTCATGCATGTGCTTTAACAACTTGAGGAAGCCTGCATCCAGAGCTATCAAGACAAATACAGGCCAAGGGAATGACACTTCTCATCCTTTTCTGTGTGTCCTGAAAACTATGTTTTTATTCTGGAGCTGAATATGTTAGTGTTGATTTCATAATGGTTAATCATTTTTAGTGTATTTTTATTGAGGCATTTAATCTGTTGCTGGTTTTCAAATTGGGGAAAAATAGGTTTGGATCAGCATAAGGGAGATTTTTTTAATCCTTTAGTCACTGAGTTAAAAGTAAAGGTGGAAGTAGAGACCGAGCAAACATGCTACTGAACTTGGTGGAAAGGGAGCTTGGATCTTTGCTGAGGGTTTTTCTCTGATCAGTGCCGTCTGATTTTGATCCAGTTCTGTTCTCTTGCAAGGGAAGAATGGAAAACTTCATCTGTCTGTGAGAAGCTTTCTAACATACTGTGATGCTGGGATCCCAGCATCTTTTTCTTCTATCTCACTGGTGTCTTGAGAGCAATAGATGCCTAATATGAAGTGAGTTTCAACTGACTACAAAATTGGATATAAAGTAATTGTACTTCTGCATATCTTAGTTGAGAGATGGAGGGTCACTTGTTGTAGTGCAGGCTCTACTGTCTGAGCCCCTTCTGGGCTTTGAGTATTTTACTTTTCTCAGCTTAGCTGTCTTTCATTGCTGGCAGGTGATATTGCAGTATTTTGTATTTGATTGCAAGTATCAATTATTAGCGCTGGGAATTTGGGGTGATGTTTTTATGTTGTTGGGGTTTGATTTTTTTGTTTTCTTTTTCAAAACAAATGAAGTGAAAGAAACTGCAAAAATGGCAGCACACTTCTTTCTTCACTTCTAATGAGTTCTTCAAATTTGAAACAGAATCACATGAGCTTTGTAGGCATGGCCAAAAATGTGATAGGCGTGTGTACTGTGATTTTCAAGCAGTGCTTCATCCCAGGTTTTACTTTGGGCCATTTTTAGGCCTTTTTTGTGGTTGAGTGCTTATGTTCACACTGCTGAAGCCTAATCTTTTCCTTGCTTAACAGAAGGGGCATTTATTTTTTCCTGGTGTGGATGTTCTTAAATGTTTTCTTCCAGATAAGATTTGATATGCAAAAGTAGTAACTGAAAGGGTAGCAAACTTAACCCTTGGAGAATAAAATACACGGCATAGGTAGACTTGGTAACAATTTTTCAGGTTATTTTTTTTCAGGAGCACTGAATTCAACAGGTGAGATTTATTTGAAACCAGGCTTCATGTTATATTTTGGTTTAGAGTCTCTTTCACCAGTATGGTTTTAATGTGGATCCTGCTTGAATAGTGTATATTAATTTTAAATTGCAAGATACATGAGCTAAGACACCTCGAGTGTGAAATACTGTACTTGCAGGTGGAGTAGTTTTGTTATTTCTAAACCTGTCTCTTATTACATGTTATAGTTAGTTGCCATCCTAAAAAAAAAAAACAGAATTTGAGTGCAGGACTGGGAGGAAATAATTATATTTGTATGTGCTTTGGAACTGCCTACCTGAAGAGTTTACGATAGAAGTTTTGATGAAGGTTATGTCCCAGATAGGTAAGCCTGTGGTGGCTGTTGTTCAGAGTTTGTTTTCTACTACAGCTTAGAATTACAGAAGAACAGGATAGGGAAGAAGTCTGTAGCAATAATCACTAGATGTGGAGAGAAAGTATTCAGCTATTTTTTTGTGTTTCTCTGTCTTCTCTCCAGATATAATGAATGAAGATAGGTATGTGTAGCTATAGCTGTGCCTGTCAGTTAAAGACCTAAAGCTTCTCTGTGATCTGTAGATATTACCTTGGGCTGTTGGACATTCAAAAATAGAAACTATTCCCTGTCTTTGAATAGCTCCTGCTTCATGACATGTGACTTTTTTTTTTTTTGAATGCAACTAGAATTAGTCTTCAGTATCTCATTCATAAAATGTCTGTCCCCTGAGAGCTCTTAAACTAGCATAAAATAAAAGGCCAAAACTTGCTAGGTCAAAATTAGTGTTTATAGGTCAGCATGCCCAATAGTTAATTTGAATGCATTTCCTTCAGTCAGTGTGAACTGTGGGGGCTCCTAAACTCCTGAAGTTCTGTTAAACACACTGGTCTGAATTGAGAGAGGCCCAGTAGCATTAATCCAATTTGTCTAGTGACTTAATCTTACTGCCATTTATCATGTAACTGCTGCTCCTCTGAACGAGCCTTCTTGCATGTGTTTCTGTTGATCATTTAGCATGCCTGAATCCCTTTTCCTAAGAAGGTAATCTTCCCTTTTATGAAACTTCATCCTAGGTTAAGGGTCAAGTAATTTATAACTGAGAAACCACGTTAGAGAAGTTAGAGCTTCCTCCCATCTTTGAAAGCTTTTTTGATAATCCTTTCATTTAGTAAAGCATATATTTAACATATTAATGTGGTTTCACAGCTAGTGGCAAACTAGTTCTAGGACATAGGTGGTAAGTCTGAAACCAGAAGATGATCGCTGGTTTTCCTTTACATAACTGTTAGTGTACTTTGAAAATATGGAAGAACAGCTGGGAAGTTTAAGGAAATAGAAGCTCTTATATCAGTCTGTCTTCTGCACATGGGTAGTGTTATCTGACTGGAATACAGTTTTATCTGAGTCTTGAGTAGTAGTTATAATTGTGAGCATGTTTCAAAGTATGTCCATTCTCATGTTTTCCCCAGTGTAATGGCTTCCTCCTTTCGCTGAGCCCTTTTTAGAGACATTAATTTCTTAAATTTTTGTGCTCGTGCTCTCATTCTGATTTAACTTGAGGCTTGTGATTCTCTGGGGTTGGGGCAGGGGCATACCTTGTGTGGGAACTATTCCGCTGGTTACTATGGTATACATACATAGCACAGTGAAACTTGGTGAGAGCCAGCTGTGCTGTGTGACCATGTGACACTGACAGTCAGAGGAAAACACCATACCTTGGGCAGAAACTGCTTAGAATTGGTTCTGTAGTATCTTTTCCTGGGAAACCAGCTATTTGCTTTTGACTTCAATGTCCAAAAAGAGAACACTATACAGCCATCTTTATAAGGAAGCCTGCAGTGGCACATGACTTTATTTTTTGAGCATTGCTGTATAGAGTATAAGTAAAGAGAAGAGTCAGAAAGCAGGCAGTTTTGGAGTAAAATATTTATTGTGTCTCTTGTAATTAATACCAGTTACCGTGAGGGTATTTTTTTAAATTCTTTGCACATATGTATTTAACTATTGACCAGAGGTGCAGCAAAGTTTCTTTTTAAACTTAAGTGATTTGGTGTAATGAAGTGAGAGGGAGGGTCAGGTTCATTTTGGTGTTTGCAGTGCTGCAGTCATCTGCTCTTAACAAATGAGCTGCTTAGTACCAGATGCTGTTTCTGCTCTATTCAGTGTGTGCCACCTCTGAAAGCCTGGTGCAGGTAACTTCTACAGAGGTGCAGTGCAGCATCTTTCAATTGTGCTGTTTTTTCCTGAGACTTGTGATGGACTGAGAAAATACCATATTTAATGAAAGTATAAAGAAGGAGATGGACTCAGTGTCACTGTGTTTTTATTTGGGTTTTTGTTTTACTTTTCTTATTTGGTAAATAGAAAATCAGATATTGAAGAGCATATTCTCAAAGCTGACAACAGCATAAATGTTTCTGAGGCATCCTTAATGTCTTCATTTTGTATTTTGTTTCTTCAGGTTTTAAAGGAACTTAAATCTATCAGCCAGTTCTTTGTTCTCTTAAAGCAGTTGTTTGATTTTCTTATGGGTTTTGGTTAGTTTGTGTCTCATATGGGCTTAGACTTCTCCAGAGGAATTGCATTCAGCTGTTCTTGGTTGGTATAACCTCAGACCTGTCTCTTAATATTAAAAAATCACAGCATTTAAAGGATATGTTGGGCAAGTGTATTTGCAGTCAGCTTGAACTTCTATGCTTTTTATAATGTTTATTTGTCACAGTCTGACAAATTGTTTGGGATTTCATTCAGCACTTCATATGTATCAAATGACTCCTTAAGTTCACCTGCCTGAGTTAATGCAGCTCCAGGTAGTGGAGGTAGCAGTGGAAGGCATTTATATCAATCCAGTACTACACATCCTGCTTAAATTTGTGGAAGCTGATGCTGTTATTTCTCATTGGTTTTCTTTTTTTTTTTCCTAAGAAATTCCTTTATATGTGTCTGTCTCTAAAATTTGTTTACCACAGCATATAGATTATGTTCAAGCAGTTTTCTATGCTCTGTTCCTCTCTGGGATAAAGGTGCTTCCCTCAGTGCAGGTCTTGATCTTTCTCAACTTTGATTTTTAGTAACAAATCTGTATTTCCCTGAAAAGCAGAAGTAGGCAACTGTAGCTTGGGTAGCAGATATGTGGGAATAGGTATTTATGATGTGGGTGCATATTGTACAGAACAACTATCTTTCTGGATTTCTAGCAGGTATGTGGAGCATGTGTGATAAGAAGGTTCTTCAACTCTCTGAAGTTTTTCTGTGCTTCTCGTTAAATTAATGGTTTGCTTTTTGAAATAAATCTCATTTTTTAAATTGCAGAGTGGAAAGTAAAATTCTAAGTATTCTGTGTAGAAGCGAAACCAGCTCCAAACTGGAATTGAGTGTGACTGTAACGTGGTAGATGTTTTTACCATTTTCTGCTGACTCTGATGTCAGTACATGTTATTGAAACAGCATCCCGCTCTTGTCTGAAGCAGGTGATGTCTTAAGCATAGTATTCTAATTTTCCATACTGAACTCCAAGCTGATCTCTTTCTTCAGGTAATTGAACTTATAACTCATTGGATTTACTAGCTCTGGCCTTTTAATTAGATGTACCTTTTATGTTACACAACTGTTTTATAAATTGCTAAAAGAGAAACTTTATTGCCTTGAATTATGTGCTAGAGAATTTCAGATTTTAGAGAAGCTTCATCCTTTGTCATTTTCAGCATGAAACAAGAAGCAAGCCACAGGCCTCATTTCCGCTAACTTTCAGATAGTGCCACAAGTTTGAGCACAGGACGTGTGCTAATATTTGGAATTGACTTTACCTCCCAGGTACACATCAAGAAAAAGCTGGAATGGTTCACTCATTTATTATTTCCTTTGGGCTTTGCAATTAATAGCTACAGGGGCTAATGCCTTATTTACTTTTTCACTCTTGAAGAATTCTAAGTGTAGGTACCTTGGTGTAACTGTAGTCTCTTTAAAAGTGTAAGTGGGTTTGTATGTATTAAATTTCTGTTGTATCTTTACAGTTCCACTGTGCCTTGTGTATTTACATATTAAGACTGTTATATTGTGTAATAGCAGTGCTCAGGGTAGGGAATTGTTATAATAAAACTTACATTTTTGAAGCTAATACTGTAAATGTAGGCAGTGTTTCTCTGTTCCAAACATGTTCTCTAACCTCATTACCACCAATAGACCTATTTCATTGGGTCAAGTTTACTACTTAAATGTTTGTAGCATCACAGCCTTAATTTATAGTATTTTGGTTTTCTGTCTTGAGCACCACCTAAATGCAGTTAAGTTGTAATGCATTTCTGTGATGACTTAGGTTTAAAGTGGAAAGTATAGACAAGTTCATAGAATCACAGAATGGTTTGGTTTGGAAAGGACCTTAAAGACCATCTCACTCCAACACCCCTGCTAGGGGCACCTTGCACTTGCCCAGCTTGCTTAAAGCTCTGTCCAGCCTGGCCTTGAGCACTTCCAGGGATGGGACATCCACAGCATCTCTAGACAACCAGTTCCAGTGCCTCACCACCCTCATAGTGAAGAATTTCTTCCTAACATCTAATTTAAATTGACCCTCTTTCAGTTTAAATCTTTTACCCTTAGTCATATCACTTCCTTCCTGATAGGGTCCCTCTCTGTACTTCTTGTAGGCCCCCCCATGGGATACTGGAAGGCTGCTATCCAGATAGATCTCCCTGGAGCCTTTCTTCTGCAGGCCGAACAACCTCAACCTCATAGGAAAGATACTGCAGCCCTCTGCTCATCTGTGGCCCTTCTCTGCACCTGCTGAAACAGTTTCCTCTCTTCATTATGCTGGGGATCCAGTTAGTTACTCAACCAATAATGTTCTGTCTCCCAGTTGTCCAGTGTTCATTCACCTGGGGCTTGAACTGACTTTCCTCTCCTGACTGTAGTGAGGGGCGAACACTGCCACATTTTGCAGAAGTCAGGTTTGCTTTTGTCCACTTGTGACTAAAGATACTGAGTGTGAATGGCTGAGAGTCAATCTGGGGGTGCTGGCTGCTGTCTCACAAGTTTTAGGATGAGGTTGAAGAGGCTGACCAAATCCTCCTTGTTCCCTGTATGTCTTGGTAGTTTCTCAAGGATTCTGAAGAATGATTTTAAGCTTGTGCAAGGGTTTATTTTATTTGTATAGATTTTTTTAATAGGCTGGATGAGGAGTACAGACCTTTTTATGACATACTTGCTCCCCTTCAGCTGTAAATGAAATACAGAATGTAAGTTTTCCAGAGAAATATGGAGAAGATTCCTTTTTTTCTGTTAAGGAAGCATCATTGCTTCTTCCACTGTAGCCCCCCCAGCCTTTTCTTTTGAGAAGTGCTGGAACACATCTCACTTAATGATAGGAGGTATGAAATAAAGCTTTGGATACATTTCTTCCTCACTCCTTCCCCTGTCTCTGGGATTTCTTGACTGAGTAGTCATGATGTGAATTTTCCAGTGGTTAATAATTCCTGATGTTATTTGCTTTCTCAAAGACTGTGGGACTTTTTCTGAAGAGCTGTTACTACCCTAAAATATCTTATTGTTAGTCTGACAAGTAACTTTGGAGGATTGGGAAGACTGATACAGGAACTTCTCTGTGTAGTTGTTGGTATGGTACTCTACCTTACCAGGAATTTGCTCCAAGTGCTGGAGTACTTGTGGTGTTCTTGGTAATGTTTTTACTTTTTTTGGTGCATGTTTTTGTCTAAACCAACAATGGTTTAGACAGCAGCCCTAATAATGTACTCTTATTCTCCTCCCTGATATATTTATGATCTTTGAGGCTTGGTACTTGGTTTGGTCTTCTCTTTCCCCTTCAGTTCAGGGCATCTTTTTTTCTTCCTGTATGTGTATAAATATGAGCTTGTAAAACTGCAATTCTTCATTCAACTGTATAATGTTTTTCTAGAATTTCATCCATAACTTTTAATTCTAATTTAGAAACAGAGCTGCAGGCTGAATAGGAGATGTTCTCTTTAGAACTGATGTGCATTGTAGAGAATAGCTGTAGTGACCCCAGAAAGGCAGTACATATAACTCATTTTAGCTTGTACTAGAGCAGATTTTAATATGAGGTCTCAGTTCCTGCAGTTGTATCTGGGGAAGTGCGGGGATAATGGTAACAGCTGCTTTGAATCAAAACTTTGTATTTGTGTTGGAAGACTTTAAATCTAGCAGATGTGTAGAAGAAGTAACAGTTTGCTGAAATTCTGTCTGCTGTTAGGGAAATGCATCCTCAGGCTGCAGAAAAGACTGGGAAGCAGGAGGAACTAATGGTTGGAGTACCTGTAGGCATGCTATTGAAAATACTGAGCCAAGCTTACTAGAGTGGTGTGTGGAAGGCAGGCAAAAGACAGCAGGCATGGATTAAAATAAGTTCATTTAGGATAAACATGTTTCTCTGTGCAGTGGGACAATTATTGTGACAGGTGAAAGGTTCTGCAGTGTTCAGCTTTGAATTTTTTGATGCCCAGCTTGATAAAGCACAGTGTAATATAGACTTGTTTTGCTTATTTTGATTTGAGAAGGAGGTTGAATGGAGAACCCTAGAGATACTTTCCAGCTGGAATTATTCTTTGAATTTGTAGCAAAAACTGTAACCATCCTCAACTTCATGAGTATAAAATTGTCCATGTTAGAGCTTGAGCTTGAAACTAAAAATCAGTGATAAGCCTATAAACTCGCATGAGGCTTAACAAGACCGAGTGCAAGGTGCAGCACGTGGGTTGGGGCAACCCCGGGTATCAACACTGGCTGGGGGATGAACAGATCAAGAACAGCCCTGTGAAAAGGACTTGGGGGTACTGGAGGATGAGGGGCTGACTCATGCTGGGACATGACCCAGCAATGGCACTCAGCCCAGAAAGCATCATGTAGTGACAGTCAAACTGAGAGTAGGCTTAGCTTAGATATTAGAAAAAAATCATTACTGTGAGGCACAGGTTGTTCAGGGAAGCTGTGGATGTCCCTTGCCTAGAAGTACTCAAGGACAGGAGGGATGGAGCTCTGAGCAACCTGGTCTATTGCAAAAGGTGTTGCTGCTCGTGGCAGGGGTGTTGGAACTAGATGATTTTTAAGGTCCCTTCCAAGGTCCCTCCCAGGCCATTCTCTGATTCTGTGTTAATAGGCTTAAAGCAGATGTGGCTTCCGTGGAAGTGCAGGAAGATTTGTTTAAACTTAAAGGTACCCCTTGATGTAAATACTGAAGCTTATGGATGTAACGCAAAGTCTCTCTCTGAACCTCTTGCACTGACACAGGATGTTCATCGTCCTAAAGTTCAAGGTGGTTGCTTAAAAACTCAGTGATGAAATGCTCAAAAGGGAATGGGAAAATACCAGGCTTGCCTGTAATGAGCAGTGGAATGGTGTGCCAAAAAAAAAAAAAAGGAAATGAGGTATAGGATCCCTCACTGCTACAAAGTACCACACCTGAAATGTTTTTACACCAACACAGGCAGCATGAGGAACAAGCAAGACTAGCTCCAAGCTTTGGCCCAGTCCTAGAAATTTGATGTTGGCATAAGTGAAAGCTGGTGGGATGAGTCTTTTTATTAGTGTGCCCTGTTGGATGGTTGCAGACTCTTTGAGGGATAGACAGGGCAGAAGAGGTGTGGGGAGGATGAGTGGGGTTGGGGGGGTGAGGGTGTCAGTTTTTTAAATGAAAGGGATAGAGTCTGT
The DNA here is from genome assembly GCA_024865655.1 of Emberiza elegans. Classification (NCBI taxonomy): domain Eukaryota; kingdom Metazoa; phylum Chordata; class Aves; order Passeriformes; family Fringillidae; genus Emberiza; species Emberiza elegans. The sequence goes on along the minus strand of JALJVW010000910.1, from coordinate 7,454,083 downwards.
GGAGTGCACAGTTGTCAATGGCACATTCAAGAAGCATTTGCACAATGCTCTCAGGCACATGGTGTGACTCTTGAGGTGTCCTGTGCTGGGCCAGGAGTTGAACTCAATGAATCCTGATGGTTCCCTTCCAACTCAGCTTATTCTGTGGTTCTGTCAACTTTTCCATACACTGTCCATGGTACTGCAGTTGCAGACATTTCCCTTCCACAGCTGTAGTCAGGCTGAGAGTGTGTTGGAATAAAAGTGATTTAGTATTGAAGTTGGGCTGGATTGTATGTGTGTGGGGTGGTTGTAGGTATTTTTATTCCAGTCTCCCTTGTAAGGTTTTTGTGGTTTGTCCTTCAGGTTAAGTACTTCTGTCCAAAGCCCAAGGAATAACAACAAGGCTGTATTAGGTTAAATGTTCGTTTCTGTAGTTGTGTCTATGTAGAACGCAGGAGAAATATACTTTACTTCTGTTGGCTAAAAAGTACAATTTTGGTAATCCAGAGTAATTTCTCCGATTTGTAACTGCAAATGCACTATGATTTATCTTAGGGTATAATTTAGTCTAAGACCTTTAGGTAGCTTCAGTGTGATGATCAGGACTATGAATAGAGCCCCTAATGAAAGATAAAATTAGGTGTTGAACACTGTAATGGTGTTTCATATCTTCTGCAGAGTCTCTTGGGAGAATGAAGGAAAATCTGGTCCTAGCAATTAGCTTCATCTTTGCATTGTACCAATAGATAATGCCCTTTACACTAGTTTTTCTAGATTTTGCAGGTATTCTTTCTTGGGCTTGGGAATTTTGTTTGAGTAATTAGAAAAGTGTTTTTAAACTAATTCATTATTATCTTAGTATTGCTTTTAGATGAAATCTGAAGGACGTGTCATTTTTCAGCACATTAGGACTTGTATTTCATTTAAAAGCAAAGCACTGGACAATAATTATCACTCTTGTGAGGGTTTAATGGCACTTGCAAAGTACAACTAATTAGGGATTGATAAATGAATACATGTGTTTGTAAACCTTTATAGAATGCTGTAAAGGAAGTGTTTGAGTGAGCTTTTTGTGTGTCTAGTGCTACTCTTCGTTTCTTTGTCAGTCAGGGAAGTTTAGCAGATGAAATGCAAATAATCATAGAGTAATTCTGGCCTGGAGGAATGCAAATGTATTTCGTTCTTTATGCTGACCTTTTCTTGGTTTCTCTTCATGGGTGGTAACTTAGTTGGTTAAGGGCAGTCTGTGGGTTACTGTGCGTGCTGGATACCTGGGCTGACAGGTGTAGTGAGTAGTTTACATGTGTGTTGTGCTGTAGAAATGATGTTCTGCAATGTAGTGCTCCACTGAGATACTCCAAACCACAAGCAGCTTGCTCACTCCTCCCTCCCCCTACAGCAGGCTGGGAAGGAGAAATGGAGGCAGAAAGGTCAAGACCACGTGTTGAGGTAAGAAAATTTACTGGAAACAGCAATGAGATAAGGCATGGAACAGTAACAGCAGCAATACAGATGACAGAGGGTGCAAGAAAGAGGTGAATGATGCACAAGTGATTGCTTATCCCAGGAAACCCTGACAACACCTGACTTCCCCTCACCATACTGTGTGACCCAGAAGGGATGGACTCTCCCATCCCTGGAAAATGGCCTAGAATAACTTCTGTGTCATAGCAGTGCCCCCTTCCTAACTACTGTAAAAATTAATCCTGTCCTGATTGGGACCGACTTTGAGCTGGATCTAGGTGCCAGCTGGAAGATCAGAATTCTAGAACATTGAGTGGCTACTGGAGATGTAGTGCTCTGCAAACAAATTTTGGTGTTCTATTCTAAGAGCAGAGGTGATGAGATACAAGCTCTTCATCTAAGTATATGATTTTTTTAGTCCCCCTTTTTTTTTATTTGAAACTGTTGAACACAAAAAGGTGTTTTCTGTTGTGGGTTGTTTCCCTCCTGTATAATTTCAGTGAATTACATCTGTATTTTAACTGCTGCTAGATATATTGAAAATAAAATTTAAATAATATTGTCTTTGTCTAAAAATACAAGTGTAACATTTGTAACAAGTGAAAGCTTTTTTGAAAGGTGGGGAAGGCCACTTACATTTGTTCAATTGTACATCATAGTCCTTTTGTAGATAATTAGTATAAGAAAACAATTCTGAAAGACAAAATGGCTTTTAAAGGTTGATGAAAGTTGAGAAGCAGATCCTATATGTTTTGTGGACAACAGTAAACTTTTCAGTTTAAGCTGTTCTAATTTTTTTTCTGTGCAAAGTGCATATTGATAAGGAATTCTAACAATATGCCGCTGCAGTTCTGCCTAAAATACTTGGCATTGTTTACATACATATATGTAATGAATTTTGCCGCCTATACCCTGAATTTGTATTGATCTGGGAGAAAAGAACAAATGTGAGATTTGTAAACACATTTAAGTAGGAAGTAGATGCAGTTGAGATGTTCAGCAGTGATAATGCTGCCTATTACAGACACTGTGGAATGACTGTTTGGTAGGTACTTGAGGGGTTTTTTGATCACTTTTAAACTGATGCGAGATGCTTATTTTACTGCTCAGTTGTTTGCTGAGGGCTCTGTTTTTTTTTTTACCTTGTCTGAGAAGACTTTGCTACAGTGGATGACTTAAAAAGTGTATGTTCCAAGAGTATCCTAAAGAGCTCTTTTACCCTTCCCACCCCCTAAGTGTAGCTATTGGTTTTCTCTGCCATGATGTAATTGATTTTGATCTATGTACTTTCCAAATAACAATGTTTTTCCTTTTGTTGTTTACTGAGAGTATCAAAGTAAATTACTATTAATTTTAATTCTTATGCACACTCTAAGATAAATTTATCTTTAATGGTGGTAAAAATTTGGGAAGTAGCTTTGTATCAAGTGCTGAATATAAGTTATAAATAGAACCTTTAATATATGTCAGTAATTACAGAATTTTTAAAGTGTCAGACTTTGTCATCCTGTTCCCCTGTCCAAAATGAGGGCTGCAGAAGTAGCATCTTGTTGGATGCAGAGATAGTACCTTGTGTTAGACCAATAAACTAGTTCATTATATGCATTGGTTTAATAAAAGATGCAATCTCAATGTACAAACTCTATGGTTTTTTTAGAGTAGGATGAATGTAGGAGTGTATGCACGGCACAAGGGTGACTTCTTCATCTTAGGCAGTTTCAGGACTCTGCAGAAGTGTGCAATGCTAGGAGGAGATAAGTTTTCTTCATGTTCATGCTCATCTTCTCTTGTGGCTGTCCTTGATCTCTGTCCTGCTGAAGGAAAACTGCTGTGGGCACATGCTTTGCCTTTGGTACCAGGGTGTAGCAAAGTGATTTGTGACTTCATGTCAACAACCTTAATTTTGCATAGTGATGTGCTATTTTATATGCTGCCTGTGCATTTACTCTAGAGGGAATATTCTGTGTGCTTTAACATTCTTAGTCTTGTACAGAGCTATGTTTTTCAAGGACTTAACTTGTGTGACTATTAATGCCCTTTTAAAAGTGTTCAGAAAAATTTTTAGTCTTTCATAGAAACTGTTTTCATATGAAAGTTGAAAAACTAAACTGTGGAATTTTCATTGAAAGATGGTTACTGGGAACGTAGTTCTTTACCTTGTGACTCCTTGTGGAGGAGAAAAAATGTGAATTCAGTGTGTGGTTGGTTTGGAGCTCTTGCCTTACATAGAAGGCAGCTAACCTGGCAGCTGTTGTAATCTGTTACCCTAAGGAATGGGGCAGTGGGAAGCATGTCCTTGCCACTGACTGATGTCAGTGTGCTTTCCTCTGCCTGGGAGAGGATGGTACTTTTCTATTATTCTATAACTGAATTTCTTCTCTGCACTACCTACTCCACCCAAGGAGCATTTCCTTCCACAAGGTCAGGGAATTGAGTTGCTCATGTTCCAGCAGTAGCAAGAATATTTCATCCCTTTCCAAAGGCTTGCTGTTTGTATAAGAGGTGGGAATTTAACTGACTGAGATTCTAGTATGAATGTGGGAACAGTGATGTAGTTGAAACCTACGTACATAACTAGATATTACTAAACAGAATGGAAACAAAATGGCTGGAGAGCGCTGCAAAACCAAAGGTGCTTTTATTCACCCTGACTATTCATTGTTGACTATGTGCAGGCACAGTAATGCTTTATAGGCAGTCTCAGCTACCAGCATTTTTCCATGTGTGTTATGTCATCAATGTAAACTCTTGACAACATCTGATTTACCTATCTGTATGCACAGTACTGATCATGAGCCTTATCTGTTACAGTAGGCGAGGATAAAACACTAACCTCTTCCAAATACAAGCGTCCTATCTTAAAAAGTGGATAAAAATCTGTAATTTTATTAAGTCAGAGGAGCAGAAGATACTGTATGTGATTACTGTATGGGTCTGGCCCATTGTGCAGATGGGTATTAAAAGAACCTGGAATGTGTAAACTGTTCCTTGTCAGGAAGCAGATACCCTGGGTGCCTTATCCCTGAATAATATGATATTCCCCTGCTGTCTCTCTTAAATCCTCAGAAAAAATGTTGAGAAATATCTTTGTGTAACTCAGGGAGTAAATCTAATGCTAAGTAAATCTAATGCTTTCATTCTGAAAGTGGACATTGCTATTAGGGACAGTGGCAACCATTCCACTCTGATGCAGGAACAGTAATATTGGTTTTCAGGTTGCTCTTTAAAACAATTACTATTCAGCACCTTGCAGATGAAGACTAAACCACACAAAGTTTCTATTGTAGGTCTGGAATCACACACACTAGCCCACACAAAAGTAACATGCAATATGACCCATTGTTTTATTTTCTTATTTCTGCACATACATTTCAGATGGACTATCTGTGTCTTTAAGACTAACTTTGAAAGACTTTTTCTCATCAAATTAGGCTCTGTGCTCAACTGTTTTCCTAAAGTATATTGCATGTCAGATACAGCCAGTGCTGTCTGTCCTGTGCTTAGTATCCATAGTAAGCATAAAAGTAAAAAGCACACATTTGTATTTCATTCTGATTCATTATTACTTGGCTTCGTGATGCCAAGATCCTAGGAATTCTGAACAGTAAAACAGTGAGTGGGTCATTTTTCTTGTAGAATGCAACTGCTGAGCTGATTTAGGTTTATTTGCATATTAATTTTTCAAATACCTTGATTAGCAGGGGTTTATGGCTGTTTATAACAGCTATGTAGGTTAGCCATTTTCCCTTTCAAAATGAGATTTGCAAATTATTTTCCTCCAAACTCAGAGTGTGAGTTGCTTTTTTAGAGAATCAGGTTTTAGAATATGTATGAGTAATGCTGTAGTTATATTCAAGACTCAAATATCATAAATCTTACTAAGTGGAATGTCTTAATGAAAAGAGAATAATATTGTCAGAAGAGTAATCACAAATTGTTGAGTTCTGAAAACCAAAGCACAAGAGTCAATAACAGCATATCTCAAACATGTGGTCATAGCAAGGGAAAAGAATGTTCTTTTGCTGCTCACTGGATTGTGTTCTCAGGGGTCTTGTACACCAGTCTGGACACACTGAACAAATCTGTCCTGAGTAGCTGTAGTCCTTGGCCTGGGTTGCTGGAAGAATAGGGAGAAGCAAGGGTGCAGACACCTCTTGATCCTGATTCGCCACAGTTCAGGAGTTATGGATCCTAAATTGATGTCTGTGATTGATTATATGGCTGCTTTTAGAGTTAGGCTTGTTTGGAATCCATTGCTCTTTGAAATTGCTCTTTGGTATTAATGACTTTTTTAATAAAACACCACATACATTTTGTTTTTTAAAGAAGTCCCTGCAGCTTGTAACCTTATTTCTTTGTGGTCTGCTTTGATATGTTTTTGTATGGGTTCACCTTCTCTATAGAAAGGCCTTCCTGAGCCTATAGAGGCCTCTTTCATGACCACTGTCTTTAAAGAGAAAGGATTGTTCTGCTGAAAGAACAGTCGGTGGATTGCAATACTGATCAATAAGCAAAGATGTTCTTTCTGTATTTAATGTTCTAGACCTACTACCTTGAGACTTCTGGAATCTCTGTTCCTGCTGTTTTATCTAGAGAGGACTGTGAAGCTTTTGGGACTGTTCAGTCCTGAGAACTTCTGGTGATTATCATGGTGCTGGCCGTGCAGAGTTGGCACTGTAACAGACCACAATAAGCAGAGCTTTTCAGTTGTCCCTGAGAGCGTGTAGCCAATATAGATGTACAGTCCAAAAAACTCTTTTCCTGACACTCACATCTCTGGCCCCAAACAAAAAATGCTTGCACTGTTACTGATGCAAGACAACTTTCTACTTGTGTTTCTCCCCATAGTGGGAAAAAGGGCCATGATAATCAAGTCAAGGATTTTCAGAGAAAGCTTCAGCTTTTCAGGAAGTCATGATGGCATACTAAGTTTTTTCCCCCCTGCCTTTTTTTTTTTTTTTTTTTTGTGCTTCCATGATCTTTTAACCATACTAGATTGGATGGTGTGAAGTGTTAGTGGGGAAAACTACCTTTCACAAAGGCAAGGATCTCAGCTGCTGTGGGAGGCTACAAAGCAAATTCACTCAGCTTGTTTTGTAGAAAGGTGAGAAATATTTTACAAATGCTTTCAGGTTTTACTGGGATCTAAACATTCAGCCTCCTAAGTCTATTTTCATTGATCTCTAATTCAATTTAGGAATGAGTTGTAGATTTTCCAGGAATGGAGCAAACTTGCCAATATATTCTAAAAGCTAATCCTGAGTATAAGGAATGTGACACTTAACAGTGGTATGAGTTTTCTTGTGTAGTTTCAAACATGGATTGTTTCAATAGCAACCTAATCCACAGATAATACTGTATTCTTACAACTTCTTCTTAGCTCTTAGCATCTTGCATAGTCCTATTTCAGGGAAAATCTGGGTGTGTGCTTGTGAGGTGGTGTTACTATAGTCATCTCAGCTTTGTTAGCACCAGCCCTCTGAATTCCTCTTCTGCAAGACGGGTTCTGTACACATAATGTATGATGTCTAGAGCAATGGTTGAGTGTAATGGGCCTTGTTTAGGAATGAGTGATCCTTCTGTAAAACAAACTGTGCACAGAAGCTTTCAGCTTGGGGTAATATGACAGACTTTCAAAGTTTTATGTTGCTCTTTCACAGTAGAGGTGCCTTTTGGGGGGGGCAAGGAAAAGACCTCATGTTGATTCAAGATGCCAATTATCTAGGGGGGCTAACAGTAGCCTCCTAAAACAAAATTCTTGTATATTGACCTCCTTTGTTGAAATTCTTTGATACTGGTCAGCGGGATTATCTTGTAAATCAAAAGTTTTGGAATGCACTGAATTAATTCTTAGAACAATGCCTATGGACTGTGATTGGTTTGGAGTTTTTTCTTCCCCAGGAAGTGACTTAGGCTTTTCTCCAGTTCCTTTGATACGGCCAGATTTGTGAAGAGGAGTAGATGCTTGTGTGCTGGTTGTATGAATGCCTATCTAGGGACTCGTCTCTCATTCCTGTTTGTTGGTGTTGTAGGTTTGATCATCATCAGAAAAAGTGAAGAGAAACTTGATTGTGGTACTGATCTCTGGACTGCTTGCCCTTGCTGAGGAGACTTGGGCTTTCTCTGAATGTGCCCAGGCTTCATGTGATGATTTGTTTATGCTCCCTGAAGCTGGTTGCAGGATGTTCGCTGTGTTCCTGCCATTCTCCTCATTACAAAAGAACTCTGGCTTTTTGGTCCACTGTGGAGTCTCCCCCATATCTTGGATCCTAAAGATTTAGATAGACTATTTTGGTCCATGACAGCCTGCTTCCTCTGTTTTATACCTATGAATGCAGAATAACATGAGAACAAGCTTACTTTGACAGCTGACTGGAAGAACACTGCGACACAGGCTCATGTGACTTGACTTTGATTTATCTTATCAGAAATACGGCATTAATGTAAAGTTCAGCTCTAAATTATTGGCAGAAGTGGGCTCTAACTCTTAATCTGAACAAATACATGATTAACTAATTTTCTTCCCAGAAACTTTATCCAAGGCAAAGTAAAAATGCATGGATTCAAACTCCTGATTATAAGGAGTATTCAAGACAAGAGTATTCAAGCAGAAAATGATTGAAGATGATCTTTCTCCACCTAAAGGGAATCTTGACGTAAGATTTGCTACCAGGTGATAAATATGTACCCCCATGGACACTGCTCATACTGGGCTTGTGTAACCTCTATTTTTTTATTTTGTCCTTGCACATTTTACATATAGCTGTAACCTGTAGCTCTTCAGAACTCTGTGCTCTGTGTATTTTGATGCTGCTCTTTTTCAGAACTTACTTCTGTTGATCTTTAGGTTAAAACTGCCCTCTTGGCTGTTGAAAGCCATTTGCTAATGAGAATTGACACTACCAGCATGAAAAACATTAGAGAAGAGTCCTTCTAATTAAGCAATATGAGGCCATGTAATTTACTGACTGTGAATGTGTTGCTTCTTTTTTCTTCAAATGTTTAAGATGTCAATTGTGGCTGTCTGTACAGATTATGTATGAAGTTGCAGTATGTTGGGAGGTGCTTGGATCTGTTTGAGGTACTGCTGTGCCAAGAAAAAAGTTTTATTTATAATAACAAGCAAACCAACAAAGAATAGTATGGTCATAAGCAGCTTTTTCCAAGTGATGTTAGCAGTAGGTAAGTTAGTCTCTTTTGTCAAACCTAAACCTTTGGAGCTGGGCTATAACTGGTTTTTTTTTTGAGTAATGATGTTCAAGTAATACTACAGAATCATCTGTCCTCCTAGTTTACACTTACATTGAGATTGGTTTGATCTAACTGTCTTCCTCAAATTTTCATCTGTTGCTAGGTACTCGAAAAGCATCTTATGGACAGTATCTCAGTGCTATGGGTAAATGTTTCTCCATAATACCTGGTATTGCTGGACACAGAAATGCTTTTTGCTGTAGATTTGCCTATGATGTCTTTTAAAGTCTTGTAAATGAAAGCACTGCAATACAATAGAATCCTGGGAATGTCAGGTAGTACCTGTAGCATGAAAATAAGATCAATTCAGTTGCAATTCTGTGTCTGTAGTGTGAGTGTGGGTTACCTGGCTGATTCAGCAGTTTGTAACATTAAATTAGTTTCTCGTAGGTTTTGTTGATCAGAAACATTAATTAATTATGTTCAGCATAATTTCCTGATGTACTTCTACAAAGAGCTGTGAAAATTCATGGAGTGTGTATCTGTTGCCTGACTAACTCCTGGTAGCTATCTTCAGGACTTCTAATGAAGTTATGGTGAGAGAGCTTTTCTTGATTTAAGTTAAACATGAGAATCTTTATACTTTCCCTATCTTTTCTGTGTGATGTACAGGCTCAGCAGGTAAAAACTGGGCTCCTCCCCAGCTGCCTTATTAACATATGTTACTGACAAGACTTTATGAAAGTAAACCTGGATATAAGTTATAAACTTGTAGAGACAAACCCAAACTCCTAAGTAAAATGGCTTTTAAAATAAATATAAACTAGAATTTATAGTTCTTTTGCATAAAAAGTTTGTGAAGATATTTGTTCTTTAGCTTATTGAAGTTTGTTTCAAAACAGATCAAGCATTAATTGTTTGATTTTATAAATTTTCAGTCCTTATTTGTAGCAAATAGAGATTGTATTGAAAAGTATTGGATAAAGAATGAATGTGCATGTACGGAGGGAGAAACTTCTGCCAACTTTTCAGGTTATGTGTACTAACACATTGGAGCTTCTATAATTATCAATGGAGGCAAGAAATCCCAGTTCCAGACTATGGGTGGGTTAATATATTCAAGATCTTTGTAATATTTAGTGATTGGGAATGTCAGTTCACGTGTCAGCATAACTCATTCCTGATTGTCGTTCTCTTTCCCAAACTGTGTATTTTTCTTGAAAATTCAAAATGCAGCTTCATTAACTTTGGCTTGATGCTCCTAAAGAGAAAATTCTAGCATTGTTCTTCATGTGCTGAATCAGGAACACAGTCAGGAGATCTGTTCAATTTTTTCTCCTTTTCTTTCTTTCTTTTCTAAGTGAGCTGTAGACCACAGCATATTCAAAAAACGTGAATTACACGAAGAGAAATGACTGCTGAGTTACCTGATTAAAAAACCCTCAAATTCTTCATCTTGGTTGGACTGTATGTAATCAGAGTCACTAAAAGGCAAAATACTTGATTCAGACTTGGAAATACTTTAAATGGGATAGTACAAAAAAGCTGGTAGTCTGTTAGAAGCTATTACTGCTCCAGCAGTTCTCCTTGAGTTCTGTCCTGTGTAGAGGAATGACAGCAGCTGACTATTGCTCCTACACTCTAGGTCCAGAAATATAAAGTGTTTAATTTTAATTTTAAGTTTTTTAAGTAAATAATTTTACTGTCTGTGCTACATCTTGACCTTTTCAAGAATGGCTTGTATGGTGAAGACTGGGCAGGGGTTTGATCACTATCATTATTTACTTTATTGTGATCTTTTTCAGTTAAAGCCAAGAGCTCCAGTTAGTAGCCATCTGTGGATGCTGCTGCTCCTAGGGCTGACTTAGGTGTGGAAACATTGCCTTGAGACAGAGAAGTGTGGTTCCTGTTAGCTTTCCAGGGGAGCAGTTTCAGCTCCAGTGAGGGATCTCTGGGGTTTTTTGATTCTGATTAAAGAATGTCGATTTTATTATATACATTTTAGGCTACTTTTCCTTAATTTTTTTCCTTTTGAGGTCTTTTTAGAAACTTTGAGAAGTGAGACAGGCTCATCCTGGATTTGTACTGTTTGAACTATTCTGGATTATCACAGTTCATGCTAAAAAAGACCTGAGAAGGTTTCACTGCTTCATGGCATTCAGTAGGACACTGAGTTGTGAGGAATAAAGCTACCGTCTGAAGAATCAGATGTTCATTTGTTCTTTGTAAGCATCCACATAATTTCAGAGTGAAATGGATTTTTTTTCCCCAAGTTAATGTTAGACATAAAGTACAAACTTCTAGGGGAGGCACTGACATAGGTGCTTCACAGTTTGTGACTAGGGAAGGGATGCAGCAATGGTTTGCGTTTTACTAGTATAAGACAGCATTTCCAATGTAGTAGTCTATGGCTTTACTTTATGCCAGTCTTCTAATTTCTGGCATCAGCTGCCAGTGAGTTTCAAAATGGAACTGTGGGCACTGAGAAGTGCATGGACTTTGACAAAGAATTTTCATTCTTCTGAGCTCAATGTTTTGCATTATTACTTGATTAGCAGAAGCACTCAAGCTGGAATCACTACTCATCCAGAACCTATAGATGAGCTGGATAAGGCTTTATTTCTCTGTCTTAAACTTCTTTGAGTGCTTTTCTCCCCTTCCAACCCAACTAAAAAGTGGTTTTGCTTTCATGGATTATGGAAAAACACAAAAGATTTAATACTGTTGTTGCTAAGAAATCAGTAATTAGGCTGATATTATGTTCATGTTTGCTGTTTAAAATTACTTGAAAGTGGCATCATAAATGTTGGCTCTGTAAGGTCAAGTTATTTGAAAATATTGGACAACTGCATGAGTTGAAGCCTAATAAAAACATTTTAGTTGAGAAGGTGGAGAAGAAACAAACAAACATTAAATACTGTGTTACCTGTTTCTTGAAGGTTGTTTTAAATAATTTTTAACACATACATAAAAAACTTTAGAGAATTACTTAAAATTTCTTCTGTCTCAGATTTTCTGGTGTCTTAGTTGGCATCCTTGAAATCGGGAAAGCAATGGAAGGGAACTGAGGGGTAGTTACTAACCCTAGCTGGATCTCCCATATCCTCATTCTGAAGTGTATTCAGCTGTGTTATTGAGCTTCAGAGTGAATAATTCTTAGTTTATTCATGTCTCAGTAACAAGGAAGAGAGGTTATTTTGTACATTGATTTGTTATTTCTATTGGAGAAAAGCATCTCAAACAGTCTGTGAAGTCACAAACAATGTTCAAGGGGGCTAGAGGCATGTGGGGTGGTCAATCCCCCCACTTATACATAAACAGAAAATTTACTACTTGCTGTGCGTCTTGTGTGAGGGTTTTTTGATAATACTAGTATGTGGCTGCTATACTTCCCTGGTTTGTTATCACTTTGTTATCACTTAATATTGCCGTGACAACTTGGCACTTCATAAGGAGAGTTAAAGAATTTGGAAGGTTCCTGATACACTTAGCAGGTTGAGAAAAGAAGCCACAAGCTGTGGTCATGCTGATTTGGGTTTTATAACTAATTTTCTACAAGCCATTTTGGTAATTCTTACTGCCTAAAGGAATATATGTCTGTCTTTATAGTGCATGGTGTTACAAATAAGAGTGCCTATCTCTTCACTGCGATCAGCTTCTATCCCTCTTTTTTGTGCTTGTTCCCCCCTGCCCCTAGCTGTTCTAACTTGCCAAGTATTATTCCCAAGATACTTTCAGAAGTGTGTGTGTTAGCTACTGGATACTATTCCCCCAAGAGCAAAAGTGCTGCCTGTGAACGATTAAAAATCTTAGAGTTTTTGTAAAAAATCCAGAGAAATAATTAATGTGTAGTGTGCTTTTGGTCTGATGACAAGTTACATTTCTTTGGTTATGCTTTGTGTGGTACTGTTTCTGTATACCTGCTTCTTCAGGGGCAAATAAGAGAATTCTTCTGCTATAGAGGAAGGCAATTGTCTAATAGATACTTAAATCTCTGGAGATCTGTTTGCAGGAGTTTTAACTGAATTTCCTTTTTTCCTTCATTTGGATAACATAAATATCCAGGAATGAATAAGAAAACTGCTTACAAATTTTTTGCACTGGAAAGTATAACTGCTGTAGTTTTAAAGAGTACAGCTGGATAAGCAGGCTAGGACTTCTAAAGATGTTGCAGTGGTCTTGTTCATGCTGCACTGTGAAAATGCAAATCAAGAGTGTTTTATAATGTAAAAGCTGAGCTGTCCTTGAATGCAAGTTAAAAAAAATATATGCTTCATTCTGAGCATACTGTGTTGGTGTTCTGTGCCAGATTGTTCTTCAGTGGTGGTATGACTTTCAGTTCAGACCAGTTGGAATATTAAGTCTGTGTGAACTAATGCAGCTGGAGCAACAGGTCAAAAGTAAATCCTTCTGGAAAGTTATCCAGAAGGTGATGGCTGCAGGCAGAGTTATGCAAATGGGTTATATTCAAATACAGTCTTACAGCCTCAGGTGGGCTGATTTTTTCCTGTGTGTGTAAGAATTTCTGGGTCATTGCTCTTTAAATGATGTGGAGTTCTTCAGACCTGAGCTGTTCTTTCTAATTGGATCTGAGAATATTTGCCATTATTATTAAGAATGCTATCTAGTACAAACTAACACAAGAATCTTTTGTTATAGAATGGTATGTTCTCACCTCTTCTGTGAAGAAAGAAATGGACTGATAAAAACTTGGATACCTGGAAGCCTGAAACAAATGCTGGGTTTTTTTCATCTTTTGGGTGAAGGCATCCTACAGAAAGGTGAATAGCCTGAATGGTGCCAGGAGATCAAATGAAAATGGGAGATGGTGAGAGGACTACCTAGGAGACAGGAAGAGAGAGCTGAGTTGTGTCATGGGAGATGGAAGAATATCCTGAATGGCAGGGCAGAGGGAAATGGTATTGGTGATGTGGTGACTGGGGGTAGCATGTTGAATTTTTGTGAATTTTGGAGTTTAAGTTCTAAATTGGTCTGTAGATCATGTGTAAGTGTATGTAGCACCTTAGTAGGGACTAGATACAGCACAGCATTGTGGAAAAATGGGACTATGGCACAGTGATGTGTAGACACCCCAAGTGCAAAGTGAGAGTTTCATGCTGGAGTGCTGTGTGAGCACCATAAAGACCCTCCATTCCCCAAACAGCTTGTTTAATAGCCACCTGTTTGTTGCTGCATGATTGGCAAGTTGGTATGTCCAGATCAAGTTTCTGACTGTGACTGGTAGCAGATGCTCTAAGGGAAGGTACAAGGAATGGAGTAGTACCCTTTTTCCCAGTAGCGAGAGATTTAGGGAATTCGGAATAGTTCAGATGCAACATATTTCATATTTAATGGGAGCAGACAGATTTTTTTTTTAGTATTACATGTTATGGTCTCTGCAACATCCTTTGACAACAGTTTGTGATATAGGATTTGCTGTATGGAAATGTGTAGAGGTACAGCTATTTTGCTTCACTTGTTGCTTGAGCATCTACTTTGTCAGGAGGAAATAACCATGCTGGAATATGTATACCAATATTTTATGGTCTATGTGTGTGACAGAGACTTAAAATATGTAAAGTAATAATTGTATAGCCCATTTCTGATTCATTATCCAATTGCTTTATACATATAATATCTATATATAGTGATGCTGTAAGTACAGAAAATAAAAAAATAAAGGCCTGCAGAAAGTGAAAGAAAAGGAATCCTAGAACTGAATGTGAGTGAATGTGGGAAATTAATTTTTATAATTAGAGGGCAATATTATGCTTTGTAATTTCATTGAGTGAGATGACCTACAGCTGGGATAGTGTTGTCTTGTATAATTATGTCCAGACCTTTATGAGCTTGTGGATGAATTTGTCAAAATCTTACTTGGCCTTTTTTCCTTCTGAATAAATTATGTCTTGATTCTGTTCATGACTTGTAAGAAAGTAAGCTATCTGACTAAGTAATATCTTAGTGTTCATGTGTCACTGATAGTATGTAGCCCTTTGTGCAGTGTTCTGGGTGCTGTAACAATAAGCCAATAATGACCAATTCTTGGTTCAGTTTAAGTGAGAGAAAATTATCTTGTTGTGGTCTATAACTTTTTCTTTGCCATATAACTGTCTTAAAATACTTTGTGTTCACTTTGGGTTTATAAAGAATAATTAGTTCCCTTTTCATTTAGCAGGAGTCATCTGACTGTTTTTGTTATTAGCTGCCTTGAAGGCATGAGGTAGAAACTTCTCAGGTGCTTTCTTTGGCTGTGTTGCATAGTTGCTGAACATGCTGCTTGAGCAGTTGCTACCTCTAGATGCTTGTTTCTGTGTTTTCACAATACTCGAGCCAGCTTCTGTATGGCTGTGTGATGGAGATGGAGGATTGATTTAGTTAAATATCACCATGCAAACATAGTTATGTTTTGTCTTTTGGTTCAAGTGATGGTACTGCTGCTTATGCTGGCAGGATTTGAAGTCTGAGACCATGAGGGTGAACTCCCTAGGCACCTGTAGGGAGACCCAAAGCAGAGGAGTATCTAGAGGCTTCAGTTTTGACCTCTGAGCTAAATGACTTGGGGATAATCCTAGCCAGTGTAACAGTGTTTTCAGAAGTACTGAGATGACTGTGTGATTCCTGGTCATACTTTCCAAACATTTGGGACTTTGTCAACGTCTTAACTTTTCTTGGATGTTGTTTGTCCTGTGATCAAAATGTAGCTGTAGATTACAAACACAGTAATAAACATCCCAGAAAGAGGCCGTGGGGGATAATGGACTTGATAATTACAGGACATGATTTTTACAGTCAGTAATACATTTTGCTTTAAATGTTCAGCACAGTCAGGAAATAGAAGTAGGAAGTGAACTTTTCATTGGTCTCAAATGAAAATTAGCTTGGATGAATTCAGTAGCCTGCTTGCTTGCTACTGAAGTG
Source organism: Emberiza elegans (assembly GCA_024865655.1). Taxonomy (NCBI): domain Eukaryota; kingdom Metazoa; phylum Chordata; class Aves; order Passeriformes; family Fringillidae; genus Emberiza; species Emberiza elegans. Next base: position 7,438,525 of record JALJVW010000910.1, on the reverse strand, counting down.
TCTTTGTTCCCAGTCAGTTACAGAGCCATAAAACTCAGAAAAGCCTAGCCCCTTTTCAGTACTCTTGAAAATGTTGGCTGTCTCATATGTCAGTGTTGCTAACCAGGTGATTGTAAAATATTACTGTATTTTGATGTGAGTGAAGGGCTGATGGGAGAAAGGGACCTCTCTTCTTTGTTAGGGCTCAAAAAGACAGGCAAATACAGGGTAGCATGTCAAAAAGATGGAAAATTCTGTGGAAGTTTCACAGATTTCTTCTGAATTGTGTGGATGACTTTGTGAAAACAGCTAGTCTTGTGTCTGTTCAAGGATTTGGTATGTGCATATGTGAACTTTCTGGCATATGGATTATCTGCTAACTCACTTGAATCTCCCTCAGTTCTCTGTTTTTAAATCAGTAAAAATTGGCTTTTTTTGTATTGTGCCTGTGAAAGGTTTTAATGTGAAGTTTCAAGTGGTCACTGCAAAGCAATGAAGTGATATCCTTTCTTCCACAGTCTGAAGAAGGTGGGTGTTGTTTTCCTTCCAGCAGTCACTGGTGGAAGCAGGTTGTCTTAAATGTGCCTCAGCCAACTTAAACGTACCCCCCTGGCAAAGCTGGCCAGAAGGAGAGTCTGTGCTGACAGAGCTGCTGATTCTCCCTTGCTTCAAGGAAGGGATAACCCATTATTGCTGCTATCTGCAGTCTGCTTGTCCTTCTCCCTCCAACTTGTATGTGGATCAACACACGGAGGTGAAGTGTAGAAAGGGAAGTGATCCTTCAGCAGAGTGGGAGCAGGGGTCTTGCCAGGGGGAGCTGCCTTCCCAGTAGCATTATGTGGGCAAGCATTTGCATCCACTGAGGTTTTGAGACTTCTCATGGCTGATGAGTTTCAAGAGATACAAGGCCAGGAAAAAAGCATGAGTTTCTGTTTGCGTAAGTTTAATGAGCCCTTACTAAAGGTTCAGTGCATAGACTCCGACCTGTTTCACTTCAAGTGTCAGGTATGTTTGAACTTTAGGTGAAACATTAGCTAATGCATGTCTGGATTTTTTTTTTCCTTCAAGAGGCCTTAAGTCTCCAAATACTTTTGGGATGTGAGTCTTACTGAGGTTTTTCATAACTAGATTTTGAGACCTTTTGTCTGTGACACTTGTGTTTTCTCAAAGCAAGTAGCAAGGATGGAATCAGTCCATTGTGTGAGAAGAAGAATGGGTCTGTATTCTCTGGAGCTAGACTTTAAGGAACGTGTTTACTAAAATAAACTGCTAGCAAATGGAGATGTTCTCATGTCTGCTTTGGAGAGATGAGGAGTGTGTGTCAAGTCTCAAACTGTTGAGGAAAAAGAAGGTGTAATAAGTTTAGTTTTTTCCCCTGCATCCTCCCCTCCTTTTTTTTTTTTTGACCCCTTTTAAAATTAAATAGGGAAGATAAACTGCTGGAAGTTAAACTTGCTTGCTCACCTCAAGTGCAAAAGAGAAAGGCAAGAAGCATCTGCATCCTAAATGGGCTGAAATCACTAAGTATATTATAAGTTGTCTTTAGGTGAGTACCTTCAAATAGTAGAATCACTTTTTCCTCAACTGCAAAGTCCAGAGGATTTTATCAGGAGTAACAATTGTTTGGTGAAGCTGATTAGACACAGCTGTCATCTGCTAAGTAAGCACTTAAAGTTAATAAAAATGTCTCATTTTTTTCCATTCCGTATGTGTTTGGAAAAGAGCTTATTAGTTGGTACAGTACAAGGGATAAAGCACAAAACTTCATATTGCTGTAGTTTGGGTATTACCTTTTACAAAATTGCTACACCTAAAGCATGCTGCTGGACATTGCTTCTGCTTCATCTCTGTGCGAATATTTTGGCATAGTGTCCTGTAAACAGGATGGGGAGCTGTTGGAGCCATGTTTGACTTCAGTCATTGCAGTTTTGGATATGTATGTACAAATTCTATCTGCTTGTAAAGCATGTGTAGATGTGCACAATCTTCTTCCTTTTCTCCTGAGACATGATTAATTTCATCTCTTTGAACTTGATCCCAAAGACAAAATACTCTGAATCAAGCACAACATGTAATACTGCCTTTTGTTTTTTGCTAATGCTGCATTACTTTTCCCATGCTGTTAATCTGGAATTGTTTGGAATAGTGTTAGAGCTGACTAGTTACTCTGTGTTTCTTGGTAGTGCATGAACTATATGCAGAATGCATTTTTGATGCCTTACTCTGCATGTTACTCCAGTTTTGAAAAGAAACAAGTGCTGTTCTGATGCAGATTTCAGACACAAATCCTGGTGTATATAAACCCTTCTGAAATAGAGACACACTCCAGTGGAGAATCTCTAAATGGGATGCTTGAATGGTCTGTGGCCAAGTAAATAAATATTTCCTCAGTTTCAAGAAACATGGCACACAGCTGCTCCTTACTCCTTGTTGTAAAATAACGGGCCATTTGCTGACTGAAGCAAGCTATTGACATTATTGCTAGCAGCTGCTGAACTCTTGGTGTTAACTTAAACAGCTCATAAATGTTAATTATGTTGCAGTTTTGTTAGAGCTCATCTGCATATCCCAGAGGCACTAGCTAATATGTCATGCTTTTTATCCACGTGAACTGATGACATTTCTTAGTGGAGATTCCAAAAAAAAATTTCCTAAGTCAGTTCAGTGATTTTACTGTAGCGGTGAAAGTTTCTCTTTTAACTACAGTTTCACTAGTACTTGTATAGCTTTACTTAAATGTGTTTCAATAGGCTCAGAGCTGCTGAGCATGTGGTGGATTGAGTATGAAGTATAAGGGAATATACTGAGTGCTTACTGACCTGTTGTTGGGAGATCTGTGACAAAGTTAAATCCAAAGCCAAACTGAACAAAATCTGTTGAGTTTATCCCTTTGCTTTAAAGTCATTTTCATATTGTTATGGTTTTGTTGCTGTACAAGTGTGAAATCAGCTTACACAAAGTGTTTACAGGCTACCGTAAAAGTGTGTGTTATGTGCCTAATAACCACTTAAATGATGTTTTGGGGCCTTTTAACAGTCCCTCCCATTTTTCAGCTAGTGGGGATGTGTTCTTTAAAACAAAGCTCCCAAACAAAGTAATCCTTTTTTCCCTTCAGGTCAGATTTTGCTAGCATTCTTTGTAGGAAACGCTGGTAAACTTCCAGAACCTGGTTTTGAGACTGTCAAAATGGTTGTGAATATAGTATGAATGAAAGCACAGATAATGAAATGAAAGCTGCTGTATTATCATCGAAGTTTAATCTTTTGATTTTAGTCATTGTGACAGTCAGAAAGAGGACAGTGTTGTTGCTAGTGCATACTATATAGAGAAGTTATACTTACAGCATCTAATAGTTGTTCTCTCATCCTTACTTTTTTGTGGTCATCCAGTGGACCTTTTTCTCTCAAGGGCAGTGGTATATGTTTACCAGAAGTACACTTTGTGCTTGGAGGATATACTGCCTAACAAACTAGTTGGAATTGCAGGTAGTCTGGTCTTCTGGTATCAGCCTGTGATTGCAGGCTATCCTGGTGGCAATGCAGCCATTCCCATACAAAGCTGTACGCTCTCTGCTGTGTATTTGGATGGTGCTTTGATTGTATGTGTGGTTTTTCCTTCTCAGGGTTCTTCCCTGGCTGCTTGTAGAAGAATTTCTGTCCCTGAAGTGGTGTGCAGACAGGAATGAGTATTGCAGACTGATGCTAGACAAATCTGGTCCAGTAAGGTGGGGGGTCCCAACTTGAGCTGGAACCTCTTGGTCTTTTTAAGATATACTTCCTTGCATGAAGTCTGGTATGGGGTGAGAAAGATCAAAAGCCAGTTGTTTGGGTTTTCTTTTTTTGGAGGCTGGTGAAAGTATTAAATCAATGCTATGTAAGGCTAACATCAGACCATACAGAAATCCATGAGCAAGGGTTTGATCTCACAACAATTCAGTCATCTTATTTCCAGGGACAGAATTAATTGTCACTCTTCTTCAGATAGAGGTGTGTGAGAGTTGGTTTCTGGACTTGCTCATAATATCCTGGAGAAATATTGGATATTGTATAATCCAGTAGCTTTTGGCTAGAAATGAAACAAAACTTTTTGGGAGAGTAGAAGGGAACTCCAGATTGTGTGTGGTTCAATTATAATTCCATTACTGATGTTTTGGGAAAAACATGATTGCAAAAAGAATTCTGGATTTTAAAAACTTTAGAGTTAATTTATTTCTAAAGTGGTGTAGTTCATTAAAGCTAGTATGACCATCCAGCTATCAATTCTGGTCACATCTTTTCAGTATTTATCAATGGGGTTTTAGTTTTTGTTCATTTTTTTCTTTTATTTTTCTTCCAAAGGTCCACCTAAAAATTCTACTGTTGCCCTTGATTTCTGCCCCATCTACGTGCATGTCTCGTGCAGCAGATGGAGACAGCTTGTTGAGATTGGATACAATTTCATATATCCAGAGTGTCACTTGAAAGAAATAAGAAAACACCCACATTAATTTTTTCTCAGTGGTCACTCCAAGTGTCTTGTTTTGAGTCTGAAAGTAAATTTCCTGTGCTGCATCCTTAAACTCAGAAGAGAAGCATACTCAAATGGCTGAATTCAGGAAATTAATTAAGAAAAGAGTGACTTGAATATTGACCTTCTTCAAAATTCTGGTTCAGAAATATATTCTTGTGGCTGCACTCCAAATTACAGCTTGAGATTTTTGCAACCACATTGCATGTGTTTTGGCTTCAGTGTGAATTGGGTGCTGATGAAAAAGATAGCTGACTTGGCTGGAAGTTTGACACATGTAGAAAGATGTGTACCTGAAAAATCATGGCTAATTAAGTAGTCCTAAGGCTGTTCTCAGATCAGTCTCTGGACCAAAACAATGAGATAGACAAAAGAAATAAATTATCCTGAGTAAGAAGCTTTCCTTGATTTTGTTTGTTAATTCTGTAACCTCAAAAGTTTGAATGGATGACCTAAATGTTACTGCAAATCTCATTGTTCCAAGTCTCTGAGCAAAGGAATAAATTGATCGTAAATGTTGAGTCCTGCATTCAACTATTTGACTTTGGATTTGTAAAGGACTTCAAGAAAGCAATAGTTAAAGGAGGTTAATGTACATAGCAGACAACAATGTATGGTATACACTGATTTCTTTGCAATCTACATTTTGAAACCCAAACAGGCTGGTGAACTGCCAAAATGCTTGTCTGTCCAGGTGGGGAGGGTGCATCACCAGTACCATCTTTTGTATTATTTGTGAGGCTTGTAAGTAGGAAAAGACAATCTAATTGATTTGGCAGAAATTTGTGTTTTAGTAGATAACTTGTGTGGGGAGAAGAAAAGTGATGAAAAACTGAAATGTTAAAAGGTACAAAAGAAAAGTTGTCAAGAGTTTTAATAACATTTTTTCTTTTTGTTTCTGTCTTACAGACCTTCAAGTGCTGACCTTCTTGGTCTATTAAATTATTATAAACTTTTGCTGCTCTGCGAACATATAAAGATGTCTCGCAGCCCTGACGCTAAGGAAGACCCTGTGGAATGCCCTCTTTGCATGGAGCCTCTGGAAATTGATGACATCAATTTCTTCCCTTGCACCTGTGGGTACCAAATCTGTCGTTTCTGTTGGCATCGTATTCGCACTGATGAGAATGGACTTTGTCCTGCTTGCAGAAAGGTAAATCCCTGCAACAGCGGCTTGTCTTGCATATTTCACAAGGTTTTTGTATTGTGTTGGTACCAAAGACGTCCTTTTCCTTGAGGGAAACAATCATCTAGTCATGGCCTAGATCAAGGGTAAGGTGTTGGATCCTTCAGATTCTCTCTGCGTATGTATTGAATCTGTTACAAAACAGCTGGTCTTGGTTTATTAAATTAAGACCCGGATTGATAGGGGAAGCTTCGGATCAGAACCAAGGCATGCTGGTGCTGTGAGAACTGCCAAAAATGAAAATCCTTTGAATTGGGGTGCTCATGCATTAGCAAAGTCTTTTCAGGAAGAATAGTGAGGATTCCAGCATGGGGTTTGTTGAGAGCTAAGGTTCACCTAAACTGACAGAGCTGACTGAGAAGCAAGTTTATGGAGTACCTACTTGTTTTGTTTGTGGCAATGGGGCTTTTAAATTCATATTTTAGTGGATACTGAATGTATAAAAACCTTTGGAAAGATATCCAGAGGTGTTAAATTTTGAAGCATTTCAAAATATAGACTGTGTAGTATTTTGATCTTGTTGACAGATGCTTGAAGGTAGTACTTGATATCTCCCTGTGTCTTGATGTCTGGCTGATTTGGTTGGCCACAACTGTAAATGTCAGCTTCACTAAGTTGCCTGTTATTTCCTTTGAATTATTTTATTTCTCCCTCTAGTGTTTTGCTTAAACTCATTACTTCCTTATCTTCAGTGTTTAATAAAATTCCTTTTCAGTATCTTCTTTAATAACTTCCCTTGACTGTAACTTTCTTGCCTGGCCTTTTCTCTTCTTGTACTTGCAGCTACTTATGTCTTCTTGTTCTCCTACTATTTAATCATGGTCCTGTCCCTAGTTTATGCCTCTCTTGTCTTCCTGTCTCATGTTACAGCTACCTTTTCAGTAATCTTTCTTGGTCTCACTATCTTTATTCACTGCCAGCCAGTGTTTTATAAGCACTTCCAGTCATATTTTCTTGCTGCTCTTTTGAGCTTTGGCTACACTAGAGCTGCTACTGTTGATCTGTGTTTGGATGCCTCTGCAAGCCTGAAGGCTCTCCCACAGCAACATGTTTGTTTAAAAATTCTGCAAATTTGCTGCAACATTTGAGCTCCATGTTCTGCAAGGAAGATCCATGTGTTACCAGCCAAATCATTCTCCACTTGGGATACCTGCTGTAGATGACACATGCTGTATAGTAATTTCCCACAGTACAAGATGATTTCTACTCTTTCTGGGATTTAATTGCTTCATTTTCCTGGATTTGTTACACTACTTTTTTTGTTTGTTATTTGAAGTTTGTGAAATGTATTTGAAGAATCACATAAACAGTGGGCTAGTCACTGGTTTTGGGTGTCTGAATTCTTTGAAATATGCTGAACTCTTCAATGTGGAATACTCTGCCCTATGGTTGGATGTGCAAATATTTTGCCTGATATTGGATACAGTTTGCTCAGAAAAACTGTTTCATGGGGAAACCTCGAGTAAGTGCTATGATTGGAGTGAAACATACTGGCCACTCCTGGAAAGAAAGGAGACATCTTTCAATAACAGATGAGGATTATGTTGATGCTTTCTTCATCTATGGACTGCAAGATATTCTTGAGTGGATTTGGAGCTGTATTGCTGGATTGTAAGAGATAGGCCTGAAGAGCGCTGGCTGAGGAGGACATCTCTTCCGTGGCATAGACAAAGACATTGCCGTGCAGAGACCACACCAGGATCTTGGGAATAAATCATCTTGAGCTACAGAGTGACATCATTAAATAAGTGAAGAAGCCATGTGTGCTGGACAGAAGGAACCAGGTATGTGTATTTGTGTTCAGTGTATCTAAGTAGTCCGTGTCTGTGCATAGTAAGGCTTCTGGGGAAAGATCTGAGCATTTTTCTATTTGTAACTACTGTGGTGTACATTAATTGTGGCCACTTAAAATGCTGAAGCACAGAACATGGCAAAGCAACAAAGTTTTAGCAGGAAAGTTTATAGTAGGTACAATGGTTTCAACAAGTATGCCATATTGTTATGATGAGTATACCAGTGCAGGATACTTATTGTGAAATGGACTGTGGATAAACATATATTAAAACTAGGATGAGTTTGTTATTTACAATTACATAATAGAAACCTGCTATTTGTGCCAATGTTATTGAATGCAGTGTGACATACCCAGTAATTTGAGCACTACTCCATGGAGAGGAGCAGTGAACAACCTCCTGTCCAGGGGTTTTGGTTGAAGTGTTTGGGGAGATTTTGGAGAAGTCTCTGATAAAATAGCTTGGCTGAATGCTGTGGTGGCACCTATGCCATTAGATCTTAACTTTGCATTGCATATATACCATTATTTTCCTAAGCTTCTTTAATTCACTTCTAACTGAAAAGATGTTAACTTGTGGTTTCTTCTGCCCAGGAGAGAGTACTTCTGTGTTTTTAAACTGTTATATAGCTTAATATCTGCACATGCAGAATATGTTTGTGTGGTTGCAGTCAATTGATTTAATCTGCCTTAAGTTTCCTCCTGTGAATAATAGTAGTACACAAACATTTGCTTTAGTAAGGTGTTAGTGTGAATTAAACTTAAAATGCTGGTTGGAAACCAGTACATCTTAGTATTAACATGTTAAAAACTTTTTAAACTTCATTTGAATCTTCTGAAATAGCCTTGGAAAGGCCTTATTTCTAGAGAAATAGAAATTGTTTCTATTTAATTCACTAACTCCAAAAGTACCTACTTCAAAAAAAATGGAACTGTCTGGCTTTGGGTTCCTGATGCCCTTCAGAATTGTAGGTGTAGCCAGTTGTAAGATACCAAGCAAGGCTTCCTGTTTTTTCCAGTTAATTGATTTCTGAACTGTGAGTGAAATAGCTGCTAACTAGACAAAATAGAATGAAAATATGCTGTCTTCAGAAGAGATTTCTGTAGCCAGAAGCTGGTTTGCTTGTCAGCAGACTTGCTGGTTCTGATTGTAATGCCAGTGATTTTTCTTTGCAGGGATATTTCTATTATCCTTTCTGTAAAATTCAGCAGTCTAGCTCCTGTTTGCCATGTGAATAATACATACTGTCTCAATGGTTTAATTAGAACATGCCACTCTCAGCCCTTAATGTCAGTTCCTGCACATTTTTAATCCAGCAACAAAAAAATCTAGCTTGTTCATGTTTCTTAAGTATTTTGCTCTTCCACCAAATGATATAACTTGATAGACAGTTGTTCCTGTGGTGTGGCTTTGGCTTTTTCTCCAGTTCCTTGACTGAGTGTCCTTTATCTCTCCTATGAGATCTAGCACCTTGTGTTAGAGATGGAGGGAAATAGCAGACTGCTAGATGAATGATCAAGAAATTAACATGCTCTGTCCATGTTTCTCCTAGTACTTCTGCCTAAAAGGAACACTTAGTCTTAATGCACAGTCTCCAAATATTGGTGGTTCTTCCTATGCTTTTTATCCCACAACTGAGCCATTTGGTGCAACAATTGTTATTTTGAAATAGATAGCAAATTGTTTTTTTAGAACTGTAAGTATTATGGTGTATACTGTGCATAAGCCTTATTGACTTCCTTTGTATTTCTTGTTTCAGGACCTATTTGGTAGCAAGACAACAAATGGGAAATGTTGGTGCATCCATTCTGTGGAAGGAGTGTGACCTACCTGGGAATGACAAAAGCAAAGCGCTTTATAAATTACAGCTCAGCTTTCAACAATTGGGAAATGGGGGAAAAAAGTCTGAAAGCAAACAAAACTGAAATAACAAGACAAAATTAGTCAGGAAGATTGAGAATTCATCAAGGGCCTTCTCTGATTAGAGAAACAAAGACTTCGAGAGACATTCAAACTTTTGGTGATGTTCTTGTAGGGACAACCGTGCACTTAGTGTAAAGAAAATTTGGTCATATTCCATGATGGCACACTTGTTTGGGAACCTCAATGTTTTTTTCTGAAAAGCGTTGGTATAACTTAAGTGAGAGGCATCAGCTGAACTTAGTCAGTGAATCGGTGATGTTGATATCTCCTAATGTCTTGCATCTGAAAGTACATCAATGCTGATACCACTAGAGATAGCTACTTTGTTTGGATCTCAAATCCTTTCTCAGCTAAGGCATTAGAGACAGTATGTTAAGCAAGTCTGTTTTTTAAAAAAATAAGCTGTGGGCATGTCAGTAGCATTTCCACTTCACTTGTTGCAAAACCTGAGAACCTCTGATACATGTAGTCCTCTCTGTACTTCTGATTTGTAGGGTTAGACAGCATAGAAACAACATACCAAATGATGCTGTGAAGTACACCAGCTGTCAATCCACCTTGCTTGGCTTTCAGAGACTTGTTCCAGCAGTCTACAGTGCATGCACCTATTTGCAGCTGAACCATCATCCAAGTTCATGAACTTCAGCACTAGGAAACAATGTCTCTGAAGATGAAATAATTTCCATATCTGTTGACTGATTTTTGTCCCTTATTTCATAGGAAAATGGTTTCTAATACTACGGGTTTTTTTAGAATTAGTTTCTGAAATGTTGATGCTGTGCTTATGTGCCTTCCACCCTCTTTAAATGTGCAACATCTAATTTATTATTATGCTGCACATGATACATAGCTAGGAAAATCATCTACCCCTCAGTTGTGTTTGGGTTATTTTTGGGATTCAAGAGATGTGTGCAGATTCATTCATCAGTCCTGCAAGTCAGCATATCAAACTGTTCCTGTTCCTTGGGAGCATTATAAGCATGTCCTATGAGTGATGCACATAAAAACATGTATTTAATACAGCTCTACAGTATCTAGTGAGAACTTTGGAAGATTCTATTGCTCAAACAAGTGTGGCTATCCATGGTGGCACACCAATTGCTGCTGCTACTTAATGATTGAAGTTCCTATTCTGCTAGTCTCAAGCTTTCTGCTGAGATGGAGACATTTCTCTCTCCCTGATTCGGAAGCTGCTGCCTAGTTGTGTTCTACTAGGAGTTTTTATGCTTTCCTCTAGAAATACAAACTACTGTTTGGACATGAGAAATGTTCTGTTCAGGGTTTATGCTTGAGCTACCCAGGATGTTTCCTGATTCATGTTCAGGACCTCCAGCAGCAAATAGCTGTACAGAGAAGAAATATTCTGTCTGATTTGCTACTCACTTGTGAATATGCTCTGAATGTGGCTGGATTTGGCAAGAAAGAACCTGATGAATTTGACACTGCTGTACTTTCCTTGGACCTTCAGGAGCCTTACTGAATCTACTGAAAACCATTAATGCATTTCTTGCACAGTACCAGAGAGCAGCACTCTTGCAAGTTTTGCCTTGCATAGTATGGGCTGTGGAGTAGGAATTAATCTTTGGAAGCATGGATTGTGGATAGGACATCACTTGATGTAGGGCAAGCTGTATTTTTGGAACTATATCTGTTATACTGGTGCACTTTTCTTCCCATTCCTATCTGAACTCACTGATAACTCACTCTTGAGTTATCTTGAGATAACTCACTCTTTGCCCTGAATAGTCTTTTTTTCTGTAAAAACCCATCATTTTTCTTCTTTAGTTTACATGATTGATTAATACAGATTTTGAGAAGCTAAAATAATTTTTTTTATTAATTGTAAAATTATTTTGCAGCTCAGAAGTCCTCATATGTAGATGTGTTAAAACACAAGATAATAATTTGCTAGAGCAAATCTCAAGTGACCTTACTAGTTGGTTGTTGGTGTTCATCAAGTACATTCTGAAATCTATATAATGTATTCGGTGTTAACTCTGAGTTAACTGAGTAACTAATCGGAGTAATACTGAATATCTTTTTGAGAAATGTTATGGTTTTGACTGTTCTTCAAGAATAACTTGAGCCCTTTTGTGTTTTCATGTTAAGGACACCTATCATGTTAAGGACACCTGCTAAAGTATCTTACACATTTAAATTCCTTCATGATATTAAAACATGTTCCAGAGGATTTGATGTTTGACTTTGGGATGCCATCTGCTCAGGTCAATTGTAGCATATTTGCAGAAGATATCTCACATGTAGCATAACAAGGCTGAACTTTAAACTGAAGAATGGATTTTGATTTGTTTGGGGATGTACTCAGGAGACTATCAGATCTAAGCACTTGGTGGCTCTTGGAGTAACATCATGCAACTATGAGGAAGATATGCTTTTAACCTAAACATTTTCTTCTGCTGTAGATTTTTCTTTTTAATTTAGTATGACAAGTAGTTTTGTACTCTTGTTATTAACACAGGACAGTCAGGAAAAAGTTAAATTCATTTTTGCTGGACTTGCACAATGAAGCCTTGGTTATGGTAGTACAAGCAAAGACCTTAGTTCAACATATTGATGAGCTTGAGCTTAGCTTCTTTGTCTTAAGTCTGTCTTAATTCACATCTCCTGTACTCTTCTCATTTTTTACTTCTTGGTGTTTAGAAACTCTTCTTTCTGTTTGAGGTATGTTCTATGTGTACTTGTTTTTTTGCTTAGCATTGCTTTCTGTGTACAATGTGAAACCTCACTTTTCAATCTGAAAAAACTGGGGCAGGTAAGGAATGTGGGACTGCTTTGAGGAGTAATCTGGGGCAGAGGACAGTGCACTGTAGTCTGCAAGACCCAGCTAAAATCGTGCCTTTATAGCATGAATAGAGCAGTCTTTCTAGGTAACTGTGAGGATACTTGTACTTCTCTTGCATACTTTTGAGCTTAAAATACACAGTGTTATATCTGTGAAGAGTTACCTGTAGGGACGGAGAGACCAAATTTCAAACTTGTATATAAGCATGGCAAGAATACTGTCATTAATTGTGTTGAAATCTGTCTCTTCACTAGAAATTAACCGGGTAAACTTTGAGTAGTATGATGATGTTACTGTTAACTTAGTGGACCACTGAAACTACATTTGTATTTTAATTTCTTATCTCAGAAATAGTTAAAGATGCTTAAATATCTTCAGTACATTTAAGTACCTAGATCTATATCAGAAATAAATATAAAGTGCATGCTTTCATCCTGCTTACGCTAAGCTCTTGTTAGTGAAATTATAACAGGATATGTTGGCTGTCATGTTGTAGCTGCTTGTGATGTTACCAAATTGACTAGGCAGCTGGGTTAGAATTTGGTTGCCCAAATCAATATTATGTCTATAAATAGAAGAACTCCATGTAAATAAGCAAGAAGTTTACCCTACCCAAAGGACTGAGTATGCCTCTTAATGTGGGTGTCCGTAACAATCAGATCAGTATAATAAAGAAATTTTTACATTAAAACATGGTGTTTAATGATTTTCAAAGGTGTTGATTCTTATATGGGTTGGTTTTAATGCTGTTTGTTATGTTTAGCCATATCCAGAAGATCCAGCAGTGTACAAACCACTCTCCCAGGAAGAGCTGCAGAGGATAAAAAATGAAAAGAAACAGAAACAAAATGAGAGGAAACAGAAGATTTCAGAGAATCGCAAACATTTGGCCAGTGTACGGGTTGTACAGAAGAACCTTGTCTTCGTGGTAGGGCTATCTCAGCGCCTAGCAGATCCAGAGGTGAGCAGTTCACACTTGCAGATCTTGCTGTTAACTTGATGCCCTGAAACATTGGAATGTTCTTGTGTTTCTCTGAAGGATACAAAATGAAGCTGTGTTGAAAAGGTTAGCTGCTATGAGGCCCCCACTTCTGAAGGGAACTTAGCTTCCTGCTCCATAATACCCTCAATAAGTGTTTGTCTCTGTCTTAGGGAGTACAGGTGCTCTGTTATATTTTTATTTTTTTGGGGGGGAAATGGTTCTTTGTTTAATAATGGGAGCTTGGTTTTAAGCTAAAATAAGCATAAGGACTTTTCAGCTACTCATTTTCCTAGGTTGTATCTGCTGGCACTATACAGCTATGTTGTGAATCACCAGTTCTAAAATGGGAGCTTGGTTGGATTACAAAGAACTGATATACAGTACCACACAAACCTGTAGGGACAGGTTTGAAAAAAACAGAAGAAAAAAGCTAACACTTGGAAAGTATATACTAAGAACAACCATAAAGATTATGTCCTTAAGATGTTGTGGGGAAAAAGTTAGTAAGAGGAAGACCCCAGAAAAAATTGGCCTACTACTCTGCATCATCAAAAATAAGGTTTTAATTTGAGAAAACTGATTATATTTAAAACACTTTATTTACTTCCATCATCAGTCATAGGTGCAGGTGGCCAAGGGAATAAGTACTAATGTATAAAAGTATCTTGACTTAGAATATGGAGGAAATGTACTACAGGGTAACATAGATGTTTTAAAATTACAGTGCCAGATTAAATTCACTTTATCAAACTAAATTATTTGGAGAAGTCTCAAACAGAAGTGGCTGTTTCTGAAGTCTCAGAGTATGGTCTGTATTTTGCTAGACTGTTAAAGAACAAGTGTGAAAAGCTGCTTTTAGTGAAGGAGAAGAAAAGGAATGATAAGAAGGGAAGAGAAGAAAAACCAAGTTAAAACTGATCTGGTGTATAACACTTCAGTGAGTACTGAAATATAGCAGCAAGTATTTGCAAGCATCTGTCAGCACTGGCTTGGGGCTATTTTACCATTGAAAAATGCAATATGAATTTATTATTGAAATTTAATTTCTTTGGCCATATGGAGGATTTGTAATTAAGAGAAATAGTAGTAAATACAGTTGATTTTTTTTTTTTTACGTCTCAGATAATTTTACACTGAATACTTAAAGTAAGTAGGAATGGGTTTATTTGGGGGGTGGGGATGTGCTGCACTAGGTGTATTGGTAGCAGTATTCTCAATGACACACCAGAAAATAGTGTGTACTTACTGAATGTTGCATATAGCACAAGGTGACTTGATCTTCAATAAACCTAGCCTGAGAGAGATAAGCTCAAAAAAGTATACACTATATTCAAGTTTTCTACTTAAGCAAGCAAAAAACTCCTTCATAAATTGAGATGATTTGGAATGGGAGCTTGGCTGCTATGTGCTGTTTCTGGAAATAGGTCTGTGGATCATAGTGGAGTACAGGTGGATCCTCTTCTGTTGACGTTCTCTTAGGAGAATTGTGAAGGCTGTGCTGTCATAATGTACCAGGAGTATAATCTGCAATATGCTTAGGGAAAGGGGAGGTTTCTTTAGGATTGTTGTTCTCTTCTGGAGTGATGCCTTCAGGGTGGGTGTAGTATGTTTCAAGAGGGTGTAGACCAAATGAAGAGCAGTCAGAAGGGACCAATGAATGCCTGGTTATCTGTACAACATACCCTGTAGTTCTTTGGGATGTTCCCAGTGTGATGCTGTTAGTTCTTGAAGGCATTGATGCTTGCTTGGGAAGGGAGGGGGTAGTTTAATTCTTGGATCAGTACAGTTTACCTGCACTATCCAATGCTAATATGAATATGGAGCAGAGGAAACAAATCTTCCTTTATAACCTCTCTGGTTATTTTCTAGAACTAGAAATGCTCTTATTTTGTCTAGCTTCAGTCTGAGTAGTCAGTACTTTTGTACTTTCTTCCATCACAGAAATGGGAAAAAATGGCTTTTGGTATAAATGTCAAATATGTGGCCAGTTTCACTGGTACACAGGTAATAGTTATGCAACAGAGTTGCTTAATATGCTGGTGATGTTTTTGATTTGCACAGGGTCTCTAAATGATTTGCTAGTACTAACTGATTCCTGGAAGGGCAAGACAAGTATTTTTCCTTTACAGATGAGATAATCACTCATTCATTTCAACATGATATTGATTCCAAAATGTTTTTTCTTGTCCCTAGAAATTTTCCTTTGTCTTCCTTTACTTAGTCTGGTCTTGGGAAAACTTGAGGTTATCTTAAGCTAATTGGTTTACTCCCTGGTTTTTTTTTTTTGGAGTGTGGGGCATAGCAGTCAGGATTCAGCATTTTATACCTAGTAATTAATATAGCTGAATGCCTTTTTAAGGTGTATGGTTATTTGGAAATGAGAATGAATGTGATTTTTATTTTTTAAATCAAATTATAAAACAGGTATGTACAGGAACTTCTAATGCTGAATGGGATATATTTTGCTAGGGTGGGATTTGTGTAATCAGAGTACTGAAAGAATTCTTTAAAATACAACATGAAACGTGGGATATTTGTCATTGAAGTTCTGCAGTGACAACAGACTTTGTATTGCAAGTTACCATGTTTTTATGTGGGAAAACAAATCTAAATCTTTGTGGTCTTCTTTTAGGAGAGACCTGTTTTTTATTAGTTAAAGGTTTTAGCTGCACAGTTTCACAGAAGAATAAGTACACCTCTGTATGAATTATAAGTTTACCATTTGAACTTTCTTTTCTTGTAGGTTTTGAAACGACCAGAATATTTTGGGAAGTTTGGTAAAATACATAAAGTTGTCATTAATAACAGCACATCATATGCAGGCTCACAGGTAAGTCAGAGGTCTTTGTAATTTTTTTACTTTAATTCCATTAGGGAATACATGTGTGCAGAGTGATTCTAGGGCTCCCTAATTCTGATTAAGCAATAGGTAAGAGTGTAAAAAGAAAAAAAGACCTTGCAAGAATCAAACTACCATTTAGTTACTGAGGCATTTTCCAGCCACACTCTTAAAGCTGGATGCAAAATGCAATGTAGAAAGATTGAAAATTGGGAGACAGGGTGAGAAACTTTAAAGCAGCAGCAATATAGCATTTAGTCACTAATCTGCATTTTAGGGATAAAATGTCTTAATTATTTTTAGAACATTAATGCAACATATTGATGCATTTCTCTTTTCTTCATTCTTTATGCATCACAAATGAGTTTTTATGGCTTCTGCTTTTTTTGTCAGTTTCTTGTTAAAACCATCAGGCCCTGAATATACCAGTTTATTAAGTGATGGGCTAAAAAGGTGACCTAATGATCAGATCTGTCTGGGGAAAGAAAAACAAGTAAATAGTGTGTGTTTTCTTCCTAGGGTCCAAGTGCCAGTGCATATGTAACCTACATCCGGTCAGAAGATGCCCTCAGAGCCATACAATGCGTCAATAATGTGGTGGTAGACGGCAGAACACTTAAGGTTGTAATATTTATAGGTTCTTGCATATGTGTTTGAGAATATTAACATCAGGGATTGGCATACAATTTTGTTTGTATTGGCTTTTCACTTCTTTTCCTGGTATTAATCTCAAAATGGAAGTTCAATGAGCATCCAGCTGGCAGTGTTTTGGTGGGTTAGCAGATAACTTCTTAAAGTTTGAGGCAAACATACGGACCTCCTGTCCATGCTCATAGTGGCTTTTTGTTGTATAGCATAATAGTACAGTGTGAAAACCCACTGTTAGCTTTTACAGAACATTTCTGTAGTCCATACACTACACCTCTCAAAAGCTCTCTGGGAAATCAAAGTTTTTTTCCTCTTGGTGTCTGTGTGAACTGGTGTTCAGGCTGATTTGGCCAAATCGGTGGCTATGGGAAATCTAGTTACTATTAATTTCCTGACCATGCTACATGTCTCCTTATAATTATGCAAATATTTACTGAGGCTCTTACTTAGGCATTTATTTAGATTAGGATGCGTTTTTATTTTTGTCCAATTATCTAATCCTCAAGAATATACATATTTCTTACAATGGACTTTTTATTCCATCCGCATCAAAAATGCGTTATGATGGAATTTCAAATCTTGAGGTAATTTTTTAGTTACAGCTTTATCTTATATGGTTAAAGGCATTCTTAACCTTCAGTACTTATTTTTTTTCCTTCAGGCATCATTAGGTACAACAAAATATTGCAGTTATTTTCTAAAAAATATGCAGTGTCCAAAACCAGACTGCATGTATCTACATGAGCTAGGTGATGAAGCAGCCAGTTTCACAAAAGAAGAAATGCAGGTAAGTGTGGTGAATGGGAAACACATGAAATGTACCACGTATGTCTTACTGTTTATGATTTAGTCTAATATGTGTCATGTGTTTGCTGAATGTTATGGCAGCAATGAATTTTGAAATCCAGAAGGTGATTAACCAGTTGGATATTGCAAAGAACAGCTCATTTTTTTTCATTACATGCTGTTTTTAAAGTCTGAGAAGTCCAGAGAGTGTTCATGAGGCAAAAAGATGGAGATAAACTCTTAGCCAGGAATTCAAACAACCTGAGCTAATTACTTTCCCTTTTTTCATATTAAAGTAAGGTAGTGTCAATTTAGATCTCTCTGAACAAAGTTAGTTCAGATCTGGGTTTTATTGTAAAATTGGTGTGTGGACAGTTATCATGGATTGACTCTTGTGCTGTGACTGATCATGCTGTCTGAATCCCAATAACCCTCCTAGCCTGTGAAACATTTAGAAACCATTTTCAAATAAAATATAGGATTACTATAATAGCACATAAAAAACCATGCTGGGATATTTTTTACTATCTCAACATCAAAATGCTTATTGCCTAGGGTAGGGAACCAAGTAAATGGATAGCTTTACTGTCTCAAATGTGGTGCATTCTGAGCAGACCATTTTTGGTCTGTCTCCATCCTTCTACATGAGGTATGGTAAAGCTTTTAAACTTAAGTATGCCAACCTTGCATCCATGCTGTCATTTTTGCATGTGGTCTGTCCATGAAGCAGAGGGTCCCCTCCCTTACTGACAGCACAAATGTTGTTCTAGTATAATTTTATTTGTGTTAGGCTCATATAAGCTGGAGAATAAAGAGGAATATCCATATCTATTAAATACTTTACACAAATTATTTCTGAGGATTTCAGCAGATAATTGCAATAGAAGGAGAAATTCAAGGACCAACCAGGCCACCTTCCCTGTATATTTTCCTATATTTCTCCCACCATTTAGATCTGTTACATCTGCATGTATGTTCCCATCTAGTCTTTTTAGTTTTTTATAGACCTGTCAGCCATGTATTTAATCCATTTTAACCTGTCAGTACTGCCAACCCTTTAGTCTTTTGTGGCAGCAAGCCCCAAAAATCTACTACCTGTTTTGTAAAGTGCTTTTTTTTTTGCCTGTGTGAAACTGTGAACTAGTTAGTTTTATCAAGTGTCCCTTAATCTCAGCTTTGGAGTGCTTGCTGAAAGCAAAACCCCTTATTCACCTTATTCGTTGCCTTTGTGATATGGCAAAACTTGATCTAGTCTCTCCCAGCTTTCTCTCCACATCATACTTTCTGGTGTTTTAAACTTTGAAAAGCAGTTGCTCCATTTCTGCAGTGTCTGTTGCCCTTCTTTATATTTTCTAGCTGTGTCCTTGACATGGAGAGCTCAGGTGCATGATGTGGGGGAAGCCAAGTTTAATTTGTCAGTTTTCATTATGTTGTAGGTAGTGTGATACATGCTTTTTTCATTTTGTTTTAGTTTATTTGTAGTGGCCTTCTTAGTGATGCCCAGCACATCTTTTGTGGCTAGTGCATAATCAACTAACAGTTTCAGAGCTCTGTTGGCAGTAACCTCAGCATCTTTTTTCCTGAGTTGTAACAGCCAGTTCACAGATCAGGAGTGGGTTACTATGGTCTAAACTGCTTTTCCCTTCTTGTGTCATCTGACATGTCCTTGGTGAAGCTTACTTGCCACCATTTGCTTATTTACCAATTTCTCTGGGATTCTTTTGGAGCTCCTCATTATGAACCTCGAAATTTATTACCAGAAAGGGTTGATATTGTCAAGAAAGAACTTGCTTTTAAGTCCTTTCTCATGCATGCTGGTGGTGTTGCATAGAATTGATGTCTGTCATCAGTCCTCATTGCTTGCTTCTGCATCCTAAGAGCTATACTTTGAACCATCTTCAATTCACACTCTCTTCCATGGCAGATTAATAAATAGCTGGTGTGAAACCTTATCAAAAATGTCTTTTTTTAAAGTTTTGTGGAGCCTCTCTATTTATGTTTACTGATTCTGTGAAGAATTCATGTTAGTGAAGCACAGTTTCCCTTTACAAAAGATACTTAGATTCAATCCCAGTGGCTTGTATTTATCCATGAACTTCTATTTTTAAAAATTGTAATTATTATTATCATCTTGTAATCTTTGGAAGAATGGAGGTTTACTTAGCAGCCTGTAGTTCACAGAATCTTTTCTACAGCCCTTCTTGTAGAAGTCAGTGGCAAACTGTCAATCCTCTGGCCTGACTGCTAGTTAAAATTGATAGGCTATGTACCTTGGTCAGGATTTCATTTTCATGTGTGAATTTCTTCAGAAGTCTTGAGTGGATTTTGCATCATCTTGGTGACTTAAATGTATCTTCCTTCCCTGTTCCTTGTTATATTGCTTAAACTTCTACTAAATTTCATATTGCTTTCTTAAGAGTAATTGGAAATTATACACCTGCTAAGTACATTGTTCTTTTGGTATGCCAGCCTTTCTGCATTTGTGTGTCAGTGACTTTCCAGATCCATTTAATGAGATTTAATATTCATTGTTTCAGATTTTGACTCTGTATTTTTTTTTAAAAATTGACAATGGATTATTTGTATTCATGGTTAAATAATTAATAGATCTAAACATAGTGATAAAATAAAAAGAATTGGTAGAACTCCAGGAAGTCTAGGAAAGTGAAGTTGGGAATATTAGGTGGGTTGGAAATGCCAAGTTTGACCTCTGAGTTGTCTGCTATAAATAAAATACAATTACTGCAAGCTTCTATATAGGATTTTAATCTTGTTTCTTTCTTGCATTTGTGTGGCAAATAAATGAACTTAAGACTGATCACTGATGTACCTGGCTGTGATATTCAGTCTTTAGTCACTGAAGCAAATTGAGAGATCCAGAGAGGTTTGGTCTTACTCATCTGCTTAACATTTGCAAATTGTTAATTGTGCAAATCTGTGCATCAGGCTAGTTGCTGCAGTCATAGTGGGTGATGAAAGCAGCATTTCCAGGGTGCAGAATATCTCAAGGTTTGCATTTAGGTGAGCCATACTGTAGAACCACACTTTTTCCTACTTTAGGTAGCAGCTTGGAAATAGACACTGACCAAGTGGGTGAGATGATGCATACACCAGATGTTTCAATCCTTCTTGAGAGGTGTGTAAGTTGACTACATAAGGACACATTCAGGATCAGTCAATGATGGAGAATTGGAGGATTAAGTAGCAAAAGAATGGACTCACTGATAGGGTTTGACCTGAAGTATTCCAGTGAGATATGCAGTTGGCCCTCTCCAGGCATCCATTAGGGAACGTAGTTTATCAACAGTACTGGTTTTTTTGTGTTTTGTCCATTCATGCTTAATTTTTTGTAAAAAAAAACAAGTTATGTTTTTCTTTTAGGTTGTAACATTTTCCTAGAGTATGTCCACATTGACTGTGCATTAATTCCATTCTTGTTCCAACAAAGTAGTAAGGAATTAATTAATGTTACAGAGTGTTAAATTTTATATGTACAAGTAGTGTGAGAGCTTCTTAATCAATACTGAAGATCATGACTTTGGTTTTTCAGACTTAAGATTCAGAAGACCTGACCATAAATCTTGGCACTTATTTCCTTTGCTAGAGGACACCTTCTAGTATCTGGAAACAGTAGAGAAAAACTATTGACAATTTCTATTTCACTGTTTTATTTTGTATCTTGATTCAACTCATAATAAAACTTAACTTGCAAGTATAATTCTTAGGTTGGAATGTTGTAGCAACCTACAAAAACCATGAATGCTCATCTTGGAGTTCAGATTTTATTGTAAGTGTTGGGGCTAGGAATAGATTTTGCTGGTTTTGTTGTTTGTATTAAGCCACAGAATGTTACCTGCAAGCTAGACTGAAAAATACTCTTTCCTTCACTTGCCATGTTCTAGTACTCTGGAGCTGAATTGGACCTCCACAATTTCTGAAAGCAAGAAATTGTTCTCAATTGATTCAATTAGCTGAAAGAATATTTCAGTATTTCTCTTACTAAAAAGAATGATTTATTAGTTATTGCTTAGAATATGCTGTTTGTCATGTCATACACCTCTGCTGTTTTATTAAGGCGATATAAAATTGCTTTCATTTCAGGAGAACTTTTTGTTTCAAAGGAACTCTTTGTTCTTTCCCATCTTCTGAAAAGCTTAGTATGATTGAAATATGAAATGCAGACTGCCTTAGAAATGTCACTGTTTGTGATTTCTGTGGTGTATTTGTGAAGCTCTTGATTAGAACTGAGGAGCAAGTTCTAATAAGGTTGTAGGTGCTTTTCTGCTTTAGAGGTCTCAAAAAAATGTCAATAGTATAAATAGGTGATTTTTAGGCAAGCTTTAGAGCTGTTGAGATTACATCCGTGCTGAGAGTGGGAAGCGCTGTTTTGGGTTTGACAGGAGTGAGCTGATAAGTTGTAAAGGCTAAACTAGTAAGCTTTGGGACATATATGTGAGCATATTATATATATTTTAAAAAGTTATAACTATAAATATATAAATTATACCAGTATTCATTCATTGTGAGTTTCTCTTTCCTTAGGCGGGTAAGCACCAGGAATATGAACAGAAACTACTGCAAGAATTATACAAACTAAACCCCAACTTTCTCCAATTATCTACGGGTACAGTTGACAAGAACAAGAACAAAGTGACAGCACTGCAGAGGTATGATGCGTAAGTACTGATGCTGGACTGCCTGGTTATTCTTTCTGGTTATTCCAAAGAAAGCTTTTATTCCTATTTCATCCCCCAAATTGCCTCCTGTTTTTAGTACCTACTATATGAAAAAATCTGATAGGTTTTCTCTGTGGAGAGACATATTGTTTAGGAGTGATATTATCCAATTTAGAATGTTCCCTCTGAAGCCGCTCCACATTCCTCCCCTTGCCCTCCTCTGTACCAGGCAGGAGAGGAGAACTGGAGGCACAGAAGGTAAAAATCAGAACAATTTACTGGAAACAGCAGTGAGATAAGAAAACAGTAACAGTACAAAGGGTACAAGAAAGAGTCCAATGATTCACAGGTGATTGCTCACCCCACAGAAGCCCCCAGCAGTACTGACCACTTCCTCTGCTAGGCCATGCTGACCCAGAAGAGAGCCCTTCCCCAGAAAATTACTTAAGGTGGTATGGAATTGTCCTAGCCATGCCCCTTCCTGGCTACTGCAAAAATTAATCCCTTCTTGGCCAGAACCAGGCCACATGCACCACTTTGTTCTAAAACAGTGTGTATCTTCAGAAAGAAATGTGTTTCTGCATTTGGATCAGTAGTTCAGAACATGGCATTCTGAAAGAATATAGTGTATTTTATATTTGCAAAACCAAATGCATTTGTTAAAGACCAGATGTGTACTTTCTTGGTAGGGTATCATTATGAATGCAGTCTGTATTTTTATAACTGAGGTATCTTATAACCTTAGTATGTTTTTTTACATCATGATTTATGATGCAGTCCATATATTTTTTGCTATGTTGTAACTGCAGATATAACTTATTATGGCTTGCTAAAATAGTGTTCTGTTGATGTAGTTTATTCAGTAAGTTGTGAGAAGATTTCTGTGTGTATGAATGTATAGTCACACAAAGATAAATGCAAGTCTGAGGTTACCAGTCCTTAATTATTCATTCAAATGTCATATGAAAGATGAAGAAATAAAACTGTTGACAATTTTTTGACTCATTTTTGTAAGAGTTTGGTAAAGGAGATGGTCAGAGCAGAATGTGAAAGTTAGATTGCACTTCATATGAACCTTGGCCTTCTATTCAGGGTTTGTGTTGTGTGCCAGTTCATGCACTACTGACTTTTTCAGACAACAGTTTGCCAGTGGCAGCATCACTGCACAGCCCTCTAAGCAAGACAGTGGGTACTGTATCTAAAATACTGTCAATGGGTCTTGAATGAGCAGAATACAATTCTGAGAACTGGTATTCCAGCTGGTACACAGGGACTATTTTCTTTATTTTCTGGAGGCAGTTTCATATGTACTTTGACTGCATGTGGTCAGGGCTTCCAGAGGGATCTTTTTCCTTAAGGACAGAGCTGCTTCCTGTTTCTCAGGCACTGGTTCAATATTGACTTGAAAGGCAAAGTGCAGCAAGCAGGACAAATACGCCACTTCCTGAACTTGGGCATTGATTATTTTAAGTTTGAAATCTGAACTAATTTTGATTTGAAACCTGATTAGATCCCAGTGAAATAAATTATACCAGTGCGGGAAGAATGCACTTTCTGAAACTGCAGCAAACTTTTATGCCTTTAGGAAGCAATTAGGAGTTGGAGCTTGGCCAGTCTGTGGTGCTAACATTTAGCACTTACAGAGAAAATGGCATGTTACTTTAAAGGCAGCAAGTGGTAATTTCTGGAGGTAATTTCTCTTGTCAGTTGTACAGCATAATCACAGCTCAGACTGTTCTTTGCTAGTGCCCTAGGTACCACCTTTAGGGTTGCAAAGTGAATTTCCTGCAGCTGGGATTTGGATATGTTTCGTTGTTGCTTTTGCACTGGTGAATGAACGTTGTTCTTTCACAGTTTCTACCCAATTGGGTTCTTGTAGGATTGTTTTTGTAGGATTCATTGATAGGATATTCGTATTTCTGGCACTTTGTCACAGCCTCTGAACACCTGCAAAGTGGTTCTTGTGTTTCTGGGCTGCAGAATTTGTTTCATAAAGGAATGGAACAGAAGTTGAGCTCTAAGTAATGGATACTTAATTATAAATATCCAGTAGTAGAAAAGCGTTTGTTAAACTCTTAAGTGTTTTTCTGTAATTGTTTTAATTTGAAAGGTCCTGCTTGCAGATCTTTTCTTCCTGTTGAAGACAACTGTTAAAATCCCCTGGGGCCACTCAGTGTACTCATCTCCTGCTATGTTACTTGATAGCTGTGGTGATTGTGTTCTCTTAAAATTGGAGATATATTCCACATTTAAGACAGATCAAGCTTTTCTTATTTCCTTGATGACATTTTTCTGAAGAACTGAAATGAGTGTTTCCTTATGCTGCAAGAACAATCAATTATTAAGCACATACTGATCTTTTAGAGAACAGCCCTTCAGACACATGCAGCCTCAACTTAAATAAAACAAAAAAAACCCACACACACAAAACCCCCCCACCTCAAAATACACAACAATTTGTTTCTCTTTCCCTTTTTCCTTGGATGCAAAACTGACTTTTAACTGGCATTTTAAAGTTTGTTTTAGTATAGAGATGGCTTTGGGCTGTAGTGAATGTAAATTTGGATATTTGAAATAAATGGATTGACAATTTTGATAATCCAGATTTCAGTTCATTTTTGTGCAATGACACTATTAAATGACAGATATGCTGCTTCTGTCTCTTCATTCCCTGATGTCCTGTGTCTTAGAAACTCATTAGCTCTTAGTCCAAATGTGAGCAAAGCCAAGATCTGTAGATCAGATCAAGGTACTCCTCTGTGTACATATTGTATATGTGGTTGAGAACAGATGGATACAGAATAGCAAATTTTAAAATACTGAGATTTGAGGGGAGCTACTATTACTAATTTTATCTGAGTAGAAGTAGGAAGCATTTGTGTTGCTATAAGCAGTTATGGAAATTTCCAGATTCTGACTGTGAAATTAGTAAATTGACCTGAAGATGTAGAGTAAATGTTGGACCATGTAATAGGAATATGCTAATGTAGGGGAGCATCAGGAAGAACATATACGTTAAAGTATTGTAGCTGCTTTCTTATGAAGACAGGACTTGGACACTAAAACCAGCTCCTAATAGAAGCAAATGGAAAGCTACAGGTAATGTAGAAGAACTTGAGAACACAAAAGAAGATATTTTATAATAAGATTGCAGGGTTGACAGACAACACTGTATTTGAATCCATTTGGTTATAGACTGTATTCCATTTTGCTTAAATTTGTACAGAATGTAACTATTTACAACAAAAACTTGGGTGTTGAGTCCTCTCTTGAACTTTTTTCAGTTCTAATATGCACTCTAAAATGAAATTTAATATTACTTTATAAAAGGGAAGTAATTATGGCTTTAAACTAGAAATGAAGGAAGCAGTAACTTGAACAATGTGTTTGGCTGGTCTCATGGTCTGTTAGTAAAGCTGTGGACTCTGTAGGTGTGAAACATAAAACTTCATCTGTTGTGGCCAGGCTTGATAGGACCTGGAATATAAAACATATATTAAAAAAAGTATGACTTAGCTCATGACTTACAGAACTTAAGTATAGTTATGGGCTAAAGCAAGTAATTTTGAATGAGGTTTGCAGAGGTCTGGACACTTGAACTATTCATGGCATTTTAAATTTTTATTTACATTTTTTTCCTTGTCCTCAAACAGGCAAGTTTGGACTTTAGGATTGGCAAAGCAGCTATCTATTCAGGAAAGAAAACAAAATTCCCTCTGGTTTTCTCTCTACCCTCTCCCACTAATTTTTTGTCATCACTTTTAAAATCTGAAAAATAATATCCAGATAAATCTATTCTTATGGATTGTCTGGCACAAAGATTTATTTCCCCAGTGTTTACAATTTTTAAAACACTTTCTTCATGACTTGAACTCTTCTATTTTTTTTTATTTTACTCTTGCCTTTTTCCAGACCCAACAGTAATAACAAAGATGCCTGGCCATCATTACAGAGTTCAAGTAAATCGGCCAACGGTTTAACAATGGAACACAGGAAAACGCCTCCTATATTAGAAAATGGCACAGACCCAGAACACATGACTCCAGATGGTGCAGACTCAGATTTCGGGTAATTGTGCTGCCTTTTGTACTTCAGACAGCTTGCTTTCTCTCTCACTGATTGGTGTGGAGGGAATGATTCTTCAGTCTCTCTGGTTGGAGAGCTGGATACAAATCCTAATCAGGTCACAAAAAGCTGGGCTTAGTGTAGCCCGTGTTAAAAAGTCTGATTGGCACACTGTGCAGGAGAACCCCAACATGAAGTTAGTGACAGTACAGGTAATTCTAAGGGGAGCAGAATAACAAGGGGATCAACAGCTTGTACAGCTGCACAGTCCCAGTCAGAGCTGACTCCTTCCTTTTTATCCATACAAAAGCTTCCACAAAAATAACGTGCCATTTGCTGTACATCAGGAGGTTCGTCACTTGGAAAAGCTTCAGTAGAGGGAAGTTAAATGTTAGGGCTAAAATATCTAATTTCCTTCCAGTGATGAGTTTCAGAAACACAACATAGTGGAAAGGGCTCCCCAGTTACCACTCAGAGGGGACAACAGGGCAGCAGGTTGAACTGAAGCTTCTTTGTGTAGAGGAAGTAATTCATCTGCTTACAATAATCTCTTATTGCCAGCCAACTTTTTTTTTATGCCCTTCTTGAGTAGAACTGGTCCTCTTCCACCTTATGCATCACTAACAATTACAGTCGTAGTCTGTAGTCATGCTGGTTTATTTTTTATGGACCCCTTTAGGTAATAAACATTAGGCTCATTCAGAGGTTGGATGGGAAAAAAGCAAGGTAAACCCTAATATTTCAAGCAGCGGTGCTGCTGATTAGGTAGCCAATCTTCATTTTAAATCAATATTGAACCAATGCATTAAAATGGAGAGTATTGTTGGAAGTGGTACCTTCTTGTTAGGCTAAATAGCAGTCCCATTGAGGAGCAATCAGAGAGCCTGGGAATTGCATCTCAGTAGTGATGTGCAATTATTTTTTTCCCTGAAAATAACGGATTTAATGTAAATAAAAATATTGTAGTCAATAGATAATGAGCCTTTTTCGTTCCTGAGGGCTAGAAGTCTGTCTTGCAAATGAAAGCTCCTTAGGCAGGTTCAAGTATAATAGACATTTTCATCATTTACACTGTCAGTAAAAATTGTCTTACTCATAGCTTTTTAAACTGCAGTATGGTGAATGTTAGCGTTGTAGGAAAGGAATTTGACTGGAATATCAGCTCTTCAATCAGAATTCATTTTTTTCTGTAATGAAGAGTCTACAGCAAATTTCTGTGCTATAGGAATTTTAGAAATACTAACCAAAAGCATTGTGTTTCAAATGGAAGAGCTTTATGCTTCATGTTGTTGGATCACTAAGCAGAGAGGATTTGTAAATCTTCACTTGAGTAGCGCAGTGATTTTTCCTTTATAGTCATAAGTATTTCAGCTTAATTTATCTGTTTGAGATACTGACTCAATCAGTTCTCTTTTTTCACAAAAAAAGATATTGATGATTACTCTTACACAGTGTCTTTAGAGTGGAGAATTCTGCTGAGTTTCGATTACTCATTTTGGTGTGAGGGGAAAAATTACAAGTGGAAGAAATCTAACAAATAGTTGACCTTATTATATGGCTGTATGCAGTAATTAAAGTTGCAGCACCAAGGGCTGTTTGAAAACAAGGTGTATCTAGAATCTGAAGTCTGCACCCAGTTAAAAGAAATTGTTACATATATTTTTCAACATCATGACTGTAATTTGATTTGTATCACATTGTGGCCTCTTAGTGGAACTGAAATTCATGTTCTTACTTCTGATGCTTGTTTGTAGAATCTGTGTATTGGCCTGTGGAGCTTGTGCATCTCTTCTCATGGGTAGATGAAAATGAGAGTACCTTGAAGTTGCAAAGCAAAGATTTTAGTGTGAACTTCAATAATACCATTTCATTAGGGCAGTATTTAGCGTTATTGAGGCAACTCACAGATGCCCACAAGAATCTTGAATGCTGAGATGTGCCATTTCAGCCAAGTCACAATAATTTGCAGTGAATGGCTTTCCGAGGTGGTTTTCTGCTGTATCTTATATTATCCTTATTTTTGGCAGTTTTTTTATGCTATGTTTTTTCCCCTTCTGTCATCTCAAACCTCAATCTTAAAGGCTGGTGGGAAGCTTAACTTGCCACCAAGACTAAATTGTTAATTTAATGTTTTCTCTCCCAGATTTATTTAGGATTTGTATGGAAACTGAAAACTTGTGTGTTTGGAAAATAGATCTTTTCCAGTTTCTTTACATTAGAATCGTAGATAGAACTGACTGTTACAAAATACTATCATAGTATAGGCTTCTAGGGTTTTGTATGGCATAGAGCTGCTATGAATGTGTTCAAAACTTTATTTTTGTTCCTCAATGGAACATTCTGCGGTCAATAAGCAGAATGGAGAGTGGTGAAAAGAAGTATTACAGTATATGACAAGTTACTGGAATGCTTATGATTAAAAAAGCAATCTCGTAAAAAATAAGTGGACTTTTTTCCTTCTTTATCCCTGCTTTTTAATTTTTGTTGTAATTTTAAGGCTTTTCTTCCACTATAAAAGCAAATGTTTATTTTTCATGTTAAATACTTGAGTCTCTTACTGTCTTTTTCCCTCCCACATTTGCAGCCCTATCGATAAACCTTCAGATTCCCTCAGTATAGGAAATGGTGACAGCTCTCAGCAGGTAAGACACAAAGATAAGTGCTCTGAAAGTAACAAGTGGGTTTGAGGACTCAATGTGACTTGCAGTTGGAGAAGCATGTATTTTCTGAAGTGTATCATAACTACTGGGCATTGGAATGGGCCATCCCAGGAGGAGATGGAGTCTGTCTCTGGAGGTTTTAAAGAAAAGACGGATGTGGCACTTAGTGCCATGGTCTAGTTGACAAGGTGGTGTTTAGTCATAGGTTGGACTCAATGAATTCAGAGATCTTTTTCCACTCTAGTTTATTCTGTGATAATTTTAAACAAAATTTTTAAATGCTATTGCTGAGTTGATTTTTTTGTTTGACCTTTGTGCTGAGCTTTGTATTAACAAACCTAATTGTGGCCAGGAGTTTTGAGCAAACTTTTCATCTGAGTTAGTGAAGAATATTTTATATATAAACTCACATCCTAATTTTTCTCTTTCTCTCTTGTTTGTAGATAACAAACAGTGACACACCTTCACCACCACCTGGTTTAACAAAACCCAATCCAGTTATACCCATCAGTTCATCCAATCACAGTGCACGGTCTCCTTTTGAAGGGGCTGTAACAGAATCACAGTCACTCTTCTCTGACAACTTCCGGCACCCTAACCCCATCCCCAGTGGGCTTCCTCCATTCCCCAGCTCTCCACAGACTTCGAGTGACTGGCCCACAGCACCAGAACCACAGAGCCTCTTCACATCAGGTACATCCACAGGTTACATGGCTGTGTGTTGCTTGCTTTTGCAGTTGCTTAAAACTTGTACAGAGTTCTACAGAGCTTAAAACTCTGTAGAACCTAAAACTCTAGGACTTGTTCTATACTGTGTTTTCCCCCCTTACAAATGGTTAAATTTGTCACTTAACTGCAGATGAATTGCACTGACCTAAGGGTTTCTTCTTAAAGAAACTTTGCAGAGTTTTCAAGCTGCATGGCTAAAGTATCAGAGTGTTTATTTTATTTTTTCTTAACAACATGCATAGGATGTGACATGTATGCTTTAAGATTTAGTGTTACAGGTTTTTATTGGGAGGGGGGAATTACATGGTATCAATATATTTTGATGTGATAACCTGTAATTCTAATATCAAAAGCTGTTGTGTAGAATTCAGAATTTTCTTAGTATCCTGCATAGTTATCTGAAGTTGTCTCATCTTTCTCTTTGAGGTGAGATTCTATAAATTCAGACAAGCTATGTTTAATTTCATCAGCTGAAAGATACCTGTATTTTTCAGGTACTCTCCTATGAAATACTTTGTTATATGCACAAAACATTGTTTTAGTTGTAATTATTTAGTCTTGGGAATGGTTATCAGTATTGAAGAGCTCGCACATAACACTGAGGAAATTGTTAGAAAATTATATGAAACAGTATCAGTAAAAAGTTGAATGTAAATATTATATAGTTGATTTACTTAGTGATTAGTCTTCTTTTGATGTTTTATCTTGCTCCTGGATATCACAATTCTGTTTGTAAGCAATATTTATTATCAAGGAAATTCCTTTCTGCTAAAGGCACTTGATGCACCAGTTTTGTGAGGATTAAGTAGCAGTGAGAGATAATTTTCAGGTAGTAAATAGTTAATATAAAGTGTATGGTTGTGGTTTAAATAAGAATGCAAAGGACAAGTTCTTGTTGGTCTAGCAACTCTTTATCATCATGGATTTTAGAGTGAAAATAGAAGTGTCAGTTTCTTCTCTGAGAGGGTACTGAACCTTCTTGCAGCAGCACACCAGGTCCCTACCAGCAGAGGGAGTTAATGCTGCAAGTGATGCTACCCTGTACTTAGCAGGTTGCTTGACCACAATTTTGAGGAAAAATAATGTGAAGCTAGACCAGAATTCACTGAACCTGAATAGCAAACTTAACACAATCATGAAAAGAAGTAGTAACTGAAAATGAGGACAAATTCTGATGGCTTTTTTTGCAGCACTGCCTCAAAATATTCAACAGTATCTTGTAATGCAGTTTCGTTTTTTGTTTTATCATTGTATTTCCACAAGAATTTAGCTTGTTTCTCTTCATAATGGTGGACAGTAGGGGATTTTTTTGTGGGTTTTGTTTGTTGGTTTCAGTTTTGTTTATTGAATTACTTCTCTGAGGTTCTTCCTTTTGAGAGGGAGCATCCTGCTTATTGTTTTTGCACAGCATTACAGGTGAAAGCAAAATATTGAACTGAGTAATGACCTTATTTATTATGTTCTGCTTGTTCACACTTCCATGAAGTAGTATGGGGTATAGAATGTTCTAAGCAAGTGGTCATTGGTGTCTTTCTACTTGAGAATATTCCTGAAAATACTTTCTAGATAAGGTTTTTTCACGATTCAAGAACAGTACAGCTGTGCAGTAAAACTGTTATTTACTACTTCTAGCACTTCACCTTTAGTAGAAGTCTATGACAGTTTGATCTGAAAATGGCATTTGAAGCTGATGAATAAGGTATCTTTGGGGAACACGTAAAGTAGTATTATATGGAAGATAAACAACCACAGTCAGATACACAGGCTGAAGTTTTTATATGGAAAAATGATTTCTGGTTCTTGTTCTAAATCCTGTTTCTTTCCTCTCCAACAGAAACTATACCAGTATCCTCCTCCACAGACTGGCAAGCAGCTTTTGGGTTTGGTTCCTCCAAACAGCAAGAGGACGACTTAGGGTTTGATCCCTTTGACATCACCCGCAAAGCCTTAGCAGACCTGATTGAGAAGGAACTGTCAGTCCAAGACCAACCTTCCCTTTCGCCCACATCTCTTCAGAACCCTACCCCACACACTACAACTGCCAAAGGGCCAGGTTCTGGATTCCTGCATCCTGCTGCACCCACAAATGCCAACTCTCTCAGTAGCACCTTTCCAGTCATGCCACAGAGGTTTCCACAGTTTCAACAGCATCGAGCAGTTTACAACTCCTTCAGTTTTCCAGGCCAAGCAGCTCGCTATCCTTGGATGGCCTTCCCACGCAATAGCATCATGCACTTGAACCACACAGCAAATCCCACCTCAAATAGTAATTTCTTGGACTTGAATCTCCCACCACAACACAGCACAGGTCTGGGAGGGATCCCTATATCAGGTAGGTGAATAGGGACAGCGGTGAATATGACTTAATTCATGCTCTCAGCTTCTCTTGAGTCAGAACAGGAAAAGGAAATAGCCAGCAACAAGCAGTAGACTGTTATCTCTTGACTGTTGTACTAGGTTATGAACAGAGGGAGGAATATTGTTTTAGATAGGTCCTTTGTATTAAAAAAAAAGTAACTGGATATTTAGCCTTGTAAATGTTGAGCTTTATAAGGAAGGTGGAGTATTATGTGCCCGCTTAATTTTGTGCCAAAGCAGATTGGTATTTTGGTTCTTCAGTCTTGCCAGACTGGCCTTACTTAAGAATAGGCCCTGGAAGTGCATTGTGACTTTCATGTTGGCATGCAGGTGTTGACCAGAGTTCTTAAAGTCATGCAAAAAATTGTAATGATGGTAATTTGTGCCAGATGTCTTGGCTGGGTCGTTCCCTCTTGCGCATAACTGAATGGCTGCACAGTAAAACATTTAGTGCTGTTCATTTCTGTACTTCAGATGGCCTTAATACTATGCTAATCTTCACTGAATGGGTGCTTGCAATATGTGTAAGAGGATTCATCCTGATTCTGAGGGCTGTGATGTTGGAGAAAAATAAATGTTAAGTCAGGCTAGTTTAGGCTGCCCTGAGTGGATTAATAGGCTCTTGCATCAAACATAACAACTAAGGAGCTAATTGTAACAATAATTGTCTTGATTAAAAATTTACTTCTGGGGTTTGAAGTTCTTCCGTACTTCCAATTTAGCTTGTCCCAAACAAATTCTTTTCTTGTAACAAGAGAAAAAATCGTATTACCTGAATAAGGAACTGCAGGTAGAAAGTCTCTGTTAGCTCTTTGTAGCCTTGAGGTAGAGAAAACTTCTTCTTGAGATGTTGCCAGTATTATTTTCTTTTCATGGGTTTTGGAAGTATTAGCTTTACTATAAGAAAGTGACCTAGGAAAAAGTTAGTGGGTTTTTTTGTGCTCTAGTACAAGAACTAATTTTGGCTGTTACTTTGCTGTACTTTGTCCTCTTTGAAGGCTTTTTGCAGCTGCTGTACTGTTGAAGGGTCTTTAGGCTGATTCAATATGAACATGGTCCATACTGCTAGTGCAAGTAGTTACACTGGTAATAACCAAGGTTTAAGCCTAAAATGATTGATATTGGTTGCACAAAAAAAGAAGTTATTTCTGGTGTGGAGTAACAAAGTACAGCATCCATAGCTGCACTGTTGCTCCCTTTCCCCTAAACTACATACAACTTTCAGAAAAAACAACAGGACATCACTTTTCAGCTCTGCCACTCAGTTGTAAAAACTGCTACTTTTAGGGGTCAGTAACAAGACTCTTATGACCTGGGGGACCAGAGAAATCCGTTAGTGTTGAAAAAGATCTTTTCAGCTTGATTTCAGGTTTGCAAAATATTGCATTTTTTCATTTCAGTTAGCAGTTTGAAAGTGGAACTTTTTGTGTTTGTAAGACTTGTAGATCTTTTTTTCAACTTCTGAAAAGCACATTGTATGGTACTGGTTGATGCATAGCCCAGGCCATGTGCTTCCCCCATATGTTTTAAGATAACAGAATTGATATTTAAGTATGTCCTTTTTTTTGTATGCGACTGCTACAACCAATTAATCCAAAAATATTTTTGGCAAATATCGTGCTAAAACCACAATAAACATCTGCTGTGGTAACCATGGAAAGTTTTGTGTTGGTTTTAATCTCTTGTTATAGAAAATATTGTTAGTTGACTGATTGACAGTTAGATAGCAGTTGCTGCAGTGCAAACACTTCTCAGCTGATATACGTCAGCTTTGATATATCTTGAAAAAAAGATATTTTGCACAAGGATGGATTACTCTTTTTTTCCTGCTGCCAGAAATCAGCTGAAGTCTCAGTTCTGGTTTAGTTTGCTGGGTTATGAGCTTATATTATTTATGTTTATTTTAGTGCTCTTTTTCAGAAGTACAAATAATTTGAAAGTCAGGAGATGACCTCATAGCTCTTTTCTTGTGTGCTGACTTGATAGTTTCCAGTTTAGTTTTTGTTTTTTTTTAATCTGCATCTAGAGTACATGTCTCTCAATGAATCCCTTTTATTTTCTGTTTGAAAAAAAAAATCCTGTTCTTTGTTTGTTTTTAATCTATCAGTAGCAAGTATTTAATTACTGAATCTTCCTAGTTTCCTCATGTAATTTACAGATATGTCTATCTGGTGGGGTTGGGGAAAGAAAGTGGTATCCAAGTACAGATAACTCATGTGTGTATAAGACTTTATCATACCCTAGCTGACCTGCTAGAAAGGCAGTGCATATCATAACAGCTGTTCAGCAGTATGGAACAGTTAATTGTAGTGGGCAACTAACTGTTGTCCACTTGAACCAAGTGGACAACTTGAACCAAGAGAAGTTCCTTTCTCTTGGTTCTTTTGTTAGTCCATATTAGCATGGTTTAGTCAATGTTACCAGCTTGGCTGGTTCAGATATAACAGGAAAAGAAACCAAGTGTAGGTGAAACTTCGCATTCTGTCTTGTAGCAGAGACCCTCTACTGCTGTAGAAGCCACATGTTTCTTAAGGTCTTTGATCACAGTTTTTTACAGCATTATAAATTCCTAAAGTAGCTAATACTGGACCAGTTACTGGTAAAAAAAAGGGGTGGGAACAGGCACATAAGTCTGTGTCTGCTTGCTCTATTTAATCAACCCTTTTGAAGCTTCTTATTTATGTCAAAACAAGCAGATCTAATAACTTCTGTAAATTCACATGTTAGTATAGGATTTTCTAGGCTTTCTAAATTTGAGTTGGTTTCACTAGGTGTATTTGTGGCATGGAAGCTTGAATTAAGAAAATGGTATCTTGTAAACTGCTGCTGTTTCTACATTAGACATTATTATTCACATGAATTTGAAATGCTCCTGTGTGACATGTTAAATGTAATTTGCTGAAACTGCCTTTTGTTTATTTGAGCTGTGCTGTATTCATAAACTCACAGCTTCAGGCAGGTCTGCTCTGTGATGTATCCAATTTAAATGGAGGAACACAGGCACTACCTACATTTATTTTTTTTTAATTAAGCTCTCAGGTAAAAATAATTTCTATATGGAATTTGGTTGCTTATTTCTTAGAGGAAGTAGTTAATAACTAATTCTGTGGTTTCCAGTGAAATGACGCAATGACACGTGATTGACTTTATAGATTTATTATGCATGTATTTGAAATGTGTCATACTCATCAGGCATACATTAATCCCTAACCCATATTTAAATGAACTTTTTGATTGATTGCTTCTCAGATTAATTTTTTTCCTTCCCCCACTGTATTGTTTTTCAAACTGTAGCAGATGTTTCATGTTGTCATTTTCAGGGACAGTTTAAGCTTATTGCTGCTCTCTGCAGTGGAATAGATTAGGTGGTTTACTGTGAAATTATAAATGTGGAACTGTGCTTCAGGAGAAAAGTCCAGTGATTTCTTCATGGACCCTGTGATTGTTGCTGCAAGCAATTTTACCCTAGACTGTATGCAAACTATCCTGAGAGTATTGGCCAGCAGCTATGCTTTGCTCTGCAGATCATGCCAAGGGAAAGATTGATTTACTGACAGCAGTGTGGGTGGGTGGGTGGGTGCCTTTATTTTTATTTTACTATAGGATAACAGGAAACTCTTTGTCATTTGATAGCTAGTACGCTATCATCTTTGCTACCCTACTGCCTGGTGGTGTGCTCAAAAATAATAGGTATAATATGAGATCATAGATTAAGGTAGGATTCAGACTAACAGTGTCTTTTGAGACACATGTGTACAAAATGAGATGTATGTATATTAATTTGAAAATATAAATACACGATTTTATGTCTTGAATATACTGAGTGGTTGGTACTCATTGATTTTGTTACACAGAAGTACAGTAACAAACTCACAGAGTTAAAAGTATTAGGAAAATGTTGAAAATGGTTAGTCCATGTTCCCCATCAGTTCTATGCAAGATGAAGTACTTGACATATTAAAAACACTGCCTATTACTTAATTTTGTAATTTCATAATTACCCTGAATGTAAAACTTAATTGTAAGCTCTCTGTAGACCAGAATAATGAGGTAGTTTGAACTCTTCCAAGACTACTCCTACACAATATGTGTGTATTCTTCCCAAAAAAATCATTGAAGCCCTTGAGTTGGAA
The DNA here is from genome assembly GCA_024865655.1 of Emberiza elegans. NCBI lineage: Eukaryota > Metazoa > Chordata > Aves > Passeriformes > Fringillidae > Emberiza > Emberiza elegans. The sequence goes on along the minus strand of JALJVW010000910.1, from coordinate 7,402,459 downwards.
GGGACCCACCAGGATCATCAAGTTCAATTTCTGACTCTGCACAGGGCAGCCTAAAAATTAAGTCATATGTCTCAAAGCTTTCTCCAGATGCTTGTTGAACAGAGGCAATTTATGTATATCATAAATATATTAAAAATCTAAATAGAGGAAAGAGTCAAGTAGACACAGACAGATATGAAGCATAAAGAATTTAACCTTATTTAGGATGGGGAAAAATATTTTATTCATTGTCTTTGAAGATAGCCATTGTAAAGCTCATCAGGATATTTTAACCATGCAGCTGACTGATACAGAAGCTGCCATAGGTTTCTGTGAGCTGTTTCTGATACTTCAGAACATGGGGGTTGAATGTAATAAGTCTGTGCAATAGAATATAATGAAGAATCAAAATTTCATTTTCTCAAGACCTTTTAGTTTTGATGTTGTGGCTTATATCTGTTGAATATGTACATCCTTAGTGATTGATATTATGTATATTTAAAGATGAGACAATAAATGAGTAGGCAGCTCTAATAATTTTGGGTGTCCCCTAGCAGTGTCTGTGGTAGTGGTGTTGCATTCCTTATCCAGACACAGATTAGCATGCATGTCTTCATGTCATGGCTGCATTTAGGTTTTTGTGAAGCAGGAGCTGGTAGCAGAGAGGACAAAGCAATCACAGTTTTATTAAGAAAGTCTGACATCATCCCATTTAAAGTACTGAGCTCTTCCATTTCTGACGTATTTATGGTGGTGCAGCTTCTGCTGCTTTAAATTTTCTGGCCTCTATGCTCTCCCGCCGTTGAATTTGCCTTGAACATCGAATCCTTTCTTGCCTAATGCTACCTTTTAGACAAGATTTTAGTAAAACAAGGGAAGATCCCTATATGTTGGCTGTGGTCATATTACTTAAAGACTATTTACAGCATGAAAAAGGATGACATATCAGAATAAGGGTTAACATGTTTTCTCTTTAATGCTAAGATTCCTTGTCCCATAACAAATTGCGTTTCCATTTGAGAGACATGTCTTTTTATTTGGTCTTAGTTTTTTTGTCTCCTCTCCTTGGGTTGTTTCTATTTCCTGAAAACAAACAGACACATACTCCAAGCCTTTTTTTATACAGTCTTGGAAGGAAACAGAATTTGTGGCGTAGCAGCTGACATTTTCCTGTGGTCTCAGGATAATGATTTTATAAAGGGTTTTGTATGTGTTCTGCTACTGTGCCTTTTCAAAAGAGGGTTTGGGCCATGTGGTATGGCTGTTGAGGTCAGCATGCTGTAAAAGTTCTCCAAGTGCTGTGTAAAAAAGGCATTTGATTCCATACCCTAGCAACAAGAATGTGACTTAAACAATGATGCTTCACATCCCTTTTTTTGGATGCCATGGTAAAACATTTTCCTATACTTTTCCTCTTGACCTGATAGTATATAAAAGCTTGAATGCCTGTTTTAAGTATTGGTTTCCTTGCTCTTAACAGTAAGAGAGGCATTAGTCAGTTATTTTTCGGTCCTAATATTTTTAAGAAGACCACTTGCTCACTTGGTGTTCTTCCTTGATCTTTGGCTTTCCAACACCAGCTGGAAAGAAAGCATGGCAGCTGAATGTCACCTTTTCTGTGCCCCCTGGTTAGATCTATGCCTACCTGAAGTCTTTCTCTGATTAGGGGTAAATAATGAAAATAGGAAATCTGGTGAACATTTTAGCCGATACAGCTAATAGTTATAGGTGCCACATGTGGCATTTCCAAAGGCTTGTCTCTTTTCCAGAATGCAGAGCAGCTGTTCTCAGAATTAGATGTGTTGCCCTGATAACAGGGTCACTCCTCATTTGAAACTGCTTTGAAATTGTAAAATGAAAAGTACGTTCTGTAAACAACCCTCAGCTATTTACATTGTTGCTTCTACCAATTCTTGTCTATCCTGGTTTCCTCAACAAAGATGACTGCTTGTACAGCCTTTGCTATTGAACAATTTGTTCTTCTCATCAGTCCTTTTGCTTACAGCACCGTTTTTTTCCCCATGGAGGTTCTTAGTCCTCCATCCTTCCTCTTCAGGAGATGCTTTGTATCTGTGTGTATCCCCACCTTGAAATTCATTCTCCTTTTATTTCCCATCATAACTGATTTTCTGTTTCACTGGTGAAGAAGTGTTCAGCGCAACATGGAATTAATCCATTTTGAAAATAAACTTTTGGCTTGCTCATTTCTGTTTATCTGGAGGAGTTCAACATTTTTTTCTTATGCATCCAGGTTTAAACTAAATAAAATGGAACTGGGATTTCGGATTAATTTCCAAAATATTAAATTAGTGTCAAGATCGAAATCTGATGTGGGTATTCCTTTTCTTAGCTTTGATGTCTTGTCCCTTAACTCCCATTCACTTCCTACACTTAGTACAAAAGCCTGGCTTCCTTGGTGTAATCTTATCATGATCTGAGAGAACTTCATCCACAGCACCTGTCCTTTAAGTCCTGCTATTTCTCCATCTCTTCCAAAATCTCATCTTGCACACCCACCCTTCCTTCCAGTGCTTTTTCAGTGCTAATGCTGCAACTGTTTTCTAAATCCTGTTGAATTTTTTCCTGTGATTATATAGGTGATACTGTTTCAAATAAGGCTTGATACATAAATATGTGTCTTCATCTCTAGCTTAACTTTAAGGTCTTAAAAATTTTTTTAAATCTTTGATTGCAAGATTTTTGGCATGACGGTGAAAGACAGGCATCCTGCTTTTTTGGGGGTAGCAAGATGCCTATTTTTAAATGTGTAATTTTATTTTGGAAGAAAAATATGTATGTGACAAAGAAAAAAGTGGGAAAACAATCCTCCAATTTGGCTGCAATGTATCAGAGGAGTGACGAATCACATTAACTCTACTGCATTTGAAATAAACATGGGGTTGGCTGAAATAGGTGGCCTGAGTAGCTGACTCAGTCTGCATTCTGAACTGTTAGTCCTGTCAGCTTTTTTGGTAACTTTCCAGAAACAGGGAGAAACAAGCAGACAGGAGGTTTTTCCCATCAAATTCCATGACTATTTTTGTCTGTAGTAGCGTCATCAAAGGAGCTTCAGCTGCAGTAGATGTTGGCTTTTTTCTGGGTTTTAGGGATTGCATTTATTGTTAGGCTGTATTTATTGTTAATAGAACCTCTCTAGGACTGGTTCACCACAACATAGAAAGGCTGTTGCCTTTCACAGATAACTGGCAAGATATTGGGATGGCCCTGCAGTAGTGTAAGAGGCAATTCTGTTGTCTTATGTGTCTCTTTCCTCCAGCAGGCAGATGCTTAGCTTTGGGATGCTGTGTTCTCTTAGATGCTTTTCTGAAGTCACTTCAAAATATGCATTAGGTGATTGGCATGAGTTAAAAGGTGCAGCTGTCTTAGTGGTGTTAAAAACATGGCATTCTCCTTTTAAAGACTGGAAAATGAGTGCACTTGGCGCTGCCACCTCAGTGTCTAACAAAAGGCTGTGCCTTGGCATGGACCTGAAACTTTGGCTCTTTCTAAGTCTATTTAACAAAATACCAGTAATGACTGGTGCATTTCAGCAAAAAGTACAAATAATTCAAAGGATTTCTGCATAAACTTTTTCTAAGTTCTTCAGTTTGAAAAACAACTGAGAGAGCCAATATAATCTTTTTAAAAATTGTATTGAGGGAGGAGCATAAATGAATCCTGAAGGAATAGCAACTGAAAGAGCAGCTTTGAAAATAGTGTTTCTCCTCCCAGTACTGCCAAATCACATTTGAGGGCAAGAAAAATAATTTTTTCCCATCCCTTCCATCACTTGGTTTCTTCTACACAGCCTCATTTGAACTTGATCTTGTCCTCAGAGGAATTTTAAGAAACCTATTTTAAAAATAGGTCACTTCTATTAGAAGACAGCATCTAGTAATCAGAATGAATTTCATGTCATGGAAGGTGAAAACTTGGCTTTCTTGCAGTTTATCTAATTTTCCCACAGAATTATTGAAATAATCTACAAATATATATCAGCCTTAATTGATTGCAGATGTGGGAAGATTAAAAATGAGTTTATCATTTGCCAGAGTATGCTTTCATATGCTAATCCTGTTCTCATAGTCTGAAGTCAGAGGGTTGGTTGATTGGTTGGATATTACTGGGATCCAGAATCTCTGTAACACGATAGGCTCTTGATAATTGTTACTATAGCTTTGAAGATCTCAATTTTTTCTTTGTAAGTTCTAGTTACTGCATTGCCCATAGGGCAAATTTCAAATATTTTGGTTTTATTTATGCATGTATCTATCTGTGTACCCACAAGTATATTTGTACACGTGGGCTTTTCTTTTGAAGTCAAAATTTATTTGTTGACAAACAGGGTAACTTGGTGAGATTGAACTCTGATGCATGATGTGAGAGGAAGCAACTTAGGTTAAAACGAACTTTATTTCTCAGATGAATGGAATTGCATGCTTTCTGAGCTTTTTAATCAAGCTGTTCTGTGTGTAGGATTCAAGTATCTATTTCATTTGTTTCAATATCTTAAGTCTTTGTGCACTTAGTTTAGATTTGTGGTAATATTAAAGATTATCAGCACCAAACCTATTTTCTTATGGAGTCAGTAATAAAAAATGTGGGATGCTCTGGAAACATTTTGTAGGAAGTCACTCATGTTTTTCAAAGCAACTTGGAGTCTCAATTTAAAATTTGCTTATAGATGGAAATTGGGTCGCTGGCTGCTATAATTATGGTTTGGTCTCTTGAGCTGTGGTAAGTGTAAGTCAATCACAAGAACTCTCCAGAATACTTGATGTAACACAGCTTTTCTCAAGCCTAATAAAATTCTGACACTGTACATGCAAGCAAATATGAGTCTTCTTACTGTCCCCATACTTATGTCGTAGAAGGAATTTCCTCTGAAAATAAATGACGTTTTCTGACTCATAACATTTACGTAGTCACATAAAGATTAAAAGTTGTGTTGTCAGATCATCATCAAAAATCATTTGGAAAATCTTATTTTCCCCCTTTAAGTGTGTACTTTAGAATTAGTATATTCTACTCGATAGTTTGGCTAACTGGCAAGTTAAGTTGCAGTTGGATTTATTTGACACTGAAGAATAGTGTGCTTCTGTTTACGTGTCTGTCTTTTGAATTGAGTGGAATTCCATGGAAATCAATATGGAATAGAGGTAAAATGTGCTTTATTTGCAGTGTTTTAAAGCTGAGGGTAGTCTGGTGTCTCTTGTCTACCAAGGCCAATTTTGTAGGTGTGTGTATGTACATAAATTTTATGTACATGTGCTCTTTTGTTTCCCCAGCTCTTAGAGGTCATGACTGCAAGACTTTCACTTGACATTCACACTGTGAAATGCCACAAATGTGGATTTTGTGACTTGTTAATTTCTTTCCTGTGTGTAGACAATGTTTGTGAGGCTTTTAAAGGTTCACTGCAAACAGCTTTACCTTCTAGTGCTCTTCTCACTTGATGTCTCTCTAATATGATGAAGTGGCTACTTGCATTCCTGATGGGCAGCACTGCTGTTTAAATGTGGACAGATCTTCTCTAATCTGCCAGTAATGTTCTCAGGTCTCTGTGAATGGATGAAACTTCATTGTTTGGTTTAAGCATTATAGGATTTCTAGGAGTCATAGATATAGACAATGAAGCTGAGAGAGAAATCCTTCAGGTCATAGATGTTTAAATGGGATTTTATTCATGGTTTAAAAAAATTCATGAGCACACAAGCTTATTACTCATACTGAAGTGAAACAGGTATAGTTCTTATCATAACTGTTGTGTTGATGTTTAAGTATGCAACCTTTGAATGAAAAGCTTTTGAGTTTATGTAATGTGATGGTCATAATTTCTTTTTTGGATGTGATAAATTGTCCTGTCTTTCTCTCTCCCCCTCAAAGGGAAGTACTGGACAACTTTTTCAAAACAGAAATACAGTGGAAAGTTATTTTGAGATCAAAATAGAGAAGCCCCAGTCCCTTCTCAGAACAGGGCAATAGGCTGTTTCAGGGAAAGCACTTAGAATCTCTGAACATGGTAGCACAAGGCAGAGACTGGGACCAGAGATGTCACTTGAAAGGGTATGCTTCTCTGGTGGCCCCATTTGTTTTTAATTGAGTTGAAAGACTCTTGGTGAACTCCTGGTAGTCCTGCCTATTCTTTTTTTTTCTCTTATTTTTCTTTGGCTTCAAAATTTATTGTACAGTGTCTTTGAAGATTTCCAAAGGCCCTTTTTACAGGCAGGTTGTTGAAATAGCTATTCTGTTACTGAATACGCCTTGGTAGTCTCTTTGCTTCTTTTGTTGCCATTCTTTGCAGTCAGGTATGTGGCATAGGCCAGAAGTTTATTTTTCTTTTATATGATGATTTCCTCTGATTTTATTTTGTTTATTTGACTCTTTTCTGTAGTTGGCACACTGTGTGTCTTGGTCACACATACGACATACTGATGGGTTCTTTAAAAATAAGTAATTGCAACCAAGATTTGCAGGACTGTTTGCTTTTCAGTGAGACTAGGATATTTAGGACTTGGAGTGAAGGTATTTCATGTCTTTATTCAAATAGCATGAAAATAGGCTTTTGTAATGGCTAGAAATATAAGTTAGGCAGAGCAAAGAAATGCTCTTGCTTTACCCGTAATGTAACAGTCTTGTGATCTTTCCTATTGGTTGTATTTACTTAAGCATGTACTGGGTGAATTTTGCTTTGGATTTTACCATAGGCTTATATCAGAATTGGGGTAATGATTTGAAATGGTCTAGTCACTATGGAATATTCATTTTAGTGGGCTTCTCACACCAAGAAAACTGGAACTTCAGCTATCCTATCAATATAAAAGACTGAGTGCATCAATGTCACCCAAGTGGCACAGCCAAATTTGAAAAACACCTTTGGGTCTTTATTGCAGTGTCATTGTCAGAATTTTGGAAGTCAGAGAACGGCTTGTATCAGTGCAGCAGACACTTGTGCAAACATCTTCAGAAGTACTGATTATGTGCAACAGAACAATGTTCTGGCTTGGTCATTAATCATCTTCATGGCCTCTTCCCCAAATACACACTGCTTTGCCTGATTTGAAGAGTGTTAAGGCATTGCAGGTAGAGAATGAGGTAAAACTACTTGACTGTCTGGTAGGATATGATAATTGCGACATGATTTTATTTAGAAATTCATGAAGTGACTAGTTTTATACAAATTAATGTTCAGCCTTCTCAGAGTGTATTATTTTTCTTAAGTTAACTTCAAATGTTTTTTAATTTAGATTGGATGGGCAAGTTGCATTTGTGATGAAGCTTTTCTTTTCTTTCCTTTTCTTATTCTAAGACAGTGGTTGACTTTGCAAATTTTATATACAAGTGCTTTTATTTCGCATCAACATACCACCTCAGACAGAGGAAAATTTGAGTGCTAGAAGTGTGGATCTGTTCACCCCTGTAAACACAAGTTTCCACTGGACCAGACAGGATTATAAAATGTACAGTGAGGGAAGACCAGAGTGCAGGCAGTGTGTTTGAGAATGTTTTTCATGTAAATAGTTCTGCTTTCAGTGGTGCTTCGCCAGGTTATTCTCTATTTTGCGAGACAAAGGGCATGAGGGAAGGAATCTCGTCTTAGTTATAAAACGCTTTCTTTGCAGTCATCTGGGTTTTACCTTGTTTTCTTCTGTGTTTTCCCACTATCAGTGGGCATGCTGCTTCAAGCTTTTTAAGATTAGCCTATGGAAGGAGACAGCATTTTTACTCAAGACAGGGAAACTGTTGTATTGGTTCTCACACCCCTACGTTGTAATGTCTAGCTGTAAAGTCTGCTAATAGTCAGAAAATTACTTCTTCCAACCAGTTAACTTTAAAAGTAGGGAAAGATAATATACAAATGCCCTTTTTAATAGTCTGTATTAACTGAGAGCTAGCTTTTTCTCATTTTTAACTATTGTCCTTGCTTCATCATGAAGCATAGACATATTTAAGAGAAAGAACAAACCAGCTGATGTATGAGTAATGATTTCTGAAGAAATGGTTTTCCTTCAGTTGGTAGAAGTAACTTCCCATCTCTGGGGTGGATTTGCATTTTCCCGTAGGCTGTTTAAAACGTGCCAGAATTCAGCAAAGAGGTGCTTGGGTTTTTTTGTGTCAGGAACCAGTGTTTTTGTCCTGGCTTTGCAGCCTCACAGACACACCTGTTTGGGGAAAGACAATAAATTTTTTGTAATTCTCTATTTTGTCACTTTTATACCTAGGAGCACAAGATTTTATCAAACTGACTTTCTTATAGATAGCAAACAACATCATTTGGTAGGTAGTGAATCCTTTTAGGCCTTTCATCTCTTGACTTCTGTGAATCCAAGTAGATTGTGTCCAGGTAGTTGACGTAAAGAACAATCTTCCTCAGTTTATTATTTCCTGTTGTTTTGTGTTAGAGAGGGTACCCAGTAGTGGTGCACTATGCCTGCCTCAGACAGCAGTGTTTCCTCACCACAAAGTGCCAGTCTTTTCCATTTCATGAGTGTCTTGTTTCTAAACACTTGCTAGCTTTCTTGACCCTTGTGTGCTGTATTATGTCTTTTTTACATGGAGAATAACATGACAACAACATACATATTTTCTTTGCCCAAGGAGACCTAATGCCCTATGACATTAATTTTCCTGTTCCTTATAACATCTTGCAGGCTTCGTCTTAGTCTTCCTCGATGACATGTTGCAGGTAGCTTACTACTGGTTCATTTTCTTGCACAAGAGTTTTGAGGGCATGTTGGGGGTTAGTAAAGTTGATAACTGAGACCTTTGCAGATCCCCAGCTCACAGGTGTTGAGATGAGTATGTTTGCTCATGCATGGACCCAGTAAACACTTTTGTGTGCTTTTTGCATTGCGGTAGAAGTAAATAATTAAACAGAGCTGGGTTTCTTTGCACAAGCTTTTTGAAGCAGCAGTGAGGAAAAAAAGTGGAAACTAATGGTAGACAATGCAGAATTTGTTGCAGTTATTTCTGTGATTGTGAGCTGGCTACTTTTGTTCCTGAAAGTTAATTTAGAACTTGTCTCAGATGGGCTTATGGATGTTCTAGAGGGTTATGAACCATATCTCTTGAGGACATTTTCTACTAATAGTTTATAAAACTTTGATTTATTATTTTTAATCTCAGGATTGTAGGTTTTGATGAAAAAGGTGTGGCACTGAATTCTTTAAAAGCATTTATTCTGTGCCATAGTATTGCAGAGGAAAAGGGAGGAGCTGTGAAATGACAGGATTTCAAGTAGTTTTCTTGTTTGGTTTGGGGGGTTTTTTCTCCCCCTCTCGTTACTAAAAGGTAATTGCTCAGGACACCACTTGTTTCTGAACATTCAACTTTACAAAAACTGCCAGGGCAGGTTTTGATAGCAATTGAGACTGCTTTTTTTACTCTCCAAAATAAGGTTGTGAGATAGTGATATCCTCTAATTTTCCTGGAAGACTTAAACCTGTTCTGTTGTTGAAGTAGCAGTAATAGGAAAGTACCTCTTTATAACAATTCTGATTGAGATCAAGGTCCTTTATTCAATCAGGACAGGCAGATATGTTTGGAAAAAAAAAGGTTGTGTTCTAGATATTTGTCAAAAAGGCGAGCATGTGCCAACATACTGCCTAACTCTTCCTTTCCAAATAAAACTGACCAGAAGCTAATGAAGTATGACTTGCTGTATGGGATGATAAATTCTGGAATGCTCATGTCTGGTTTGTCCTGCTTTGAGATACTTAAAACGAGAGATGGATCACAGAACCAGATAGTCTGTTCTAGATAGCATGGTGTGACTTTTGTGTTGAGGGATCATTTGCTGTAGCTACATTATCCTGTTGTCCTTTACCAATATGTCTTGAAACGTTGAGGCAAGTAGTTGAGACTTGACTGCTTTGGTGTCTGGCTGGTTTACTTGTTACCAAAGTCTTGAGGATACTGCTGTGTCGGGAATTATTCTGGAAGGTCTTTAAAGCATTTTCACTACTGTTCTTCAACTGCAAGAGGAAATTTCACTCCCTCCAACTTCATTACCATTTCCTTCGGAAGAACATCTCTAGGGCTGTGAATGAGCAAGCTGTAACAAAACAAAAGACATCTGTGATTTTCCTCAGCCTCCCTGGTTCCATTTCTATTGCAAAGCCCTACCTAGCCTTTCTTCATTTTGGTACACCTTTTTGAGCCTGCTGCCCATCAATAAAGCAGCCAAATTGCAGCAGAGGTATTCTCATCAAGTACCTGGTAGATTTTCCCCTGTTAGTAATAGAGGGAAGCCACTGTGTCCTTGAATATTTGAGTCTCTGAATCAAAATGGGGAAATACATATTGGGGAGGAGTTATATCTTTCTCCCATTCCCTTACACTTTGTTTAAAACATGCCCAGCCCCTCTGAGTAATTCATTGATCATGGAAACACTGACCCTAGGTTTTGGACAGGGAAAGTATTAAATGCTTAGCTTAAAAAGTAAAAGCAAAATCCCATATCCCACCAAAGAAGGACATCTGTTTCTAACTTCAGCTTTTTATTTTTTTATCTTTCATTTTTTTTGTTGGTAAATCTCCCAGACAACAGCAGTTCTGTAGAGAGTTTAAATATGAAGGAATGGCAGGACGGGCTAAGGGCACTTCTACCGAACATTAACATCAACTTTGGTGGACTGCCCAATGCTTCTTCCCCCTCCAACGCCAACCACAGTGTACCAACGTCCAACACTGCCACCACCGACAGCCTGAATTGGGACAGCCCTGGCAGCTGGATGGACCCCGCAATCATCACAGGTAACCGTTTCTCACTCCTTCAGCTCCACTGACAAACCATCCAATGGGTATTTGGCACAAACGGATTTACATCTGGAAAAAAAAAAAAAAAAAAAAAAAAAAAAAGTCAGTATGCGGTGGTCTCTTCCAGCTTCCATCCACAAAATCTCAAGGGTCCAGGAATTTTTGTGGAACCTCTAGGCATAACAGAGCGTCACTTAGGCCTTTGCCATGCATGCCCAGGACCTTTGCAGGCAGTCAGGTGGATCAGTGCTTTCCTATAGGGTCAATCTATAAGGTGTCCCTTCTGCTGGATGGCATGTCCGGTATGTGCGTCGCTGGTCCTGAGGCACTGGAGGCAATCACTGGACTTGGTTATTTAAAAAGGGACATACTCCACTTGTTTATAAAGCTCTCTTTTATAAGGCTGTCTGGTTGTGTCTCCCTGTTAGAGAGGCTGAAGCATGAGTCAAGTAGGCAGAATAAAAGGTGAAGCATGAGTGTACTGGCAGCTTAGTGTGGTAAGGTCATGTTGACAAGGAGGCAGTTCTTGAGCAGAATGTTTGATAGAAAAATGTGTGTTTTATGAAGAAGTTCTCTGAGGGTGAACTCTCTCCTATCTCGATTTAATGTTAAATGTTTTTGCGGGCAGGGTAATTATACATAATAATGTAAAATGCATTTTCTGTACAAACTAATCATGTTTTTCCATTGTTGCTTTTTGCTAGGTTAAATTGACCTCCTTCATGGTCAGTTTGTTGCTTCTCCTCTGACTTGCCTGTATTCCTGTTTTTTTTCTTCTTTTCTTAGGTATCCCAGCCTCCACAGGAAACAGTTTAGACACTCTTCAAGATGACAATCCTCCACATTGGCTAAAATCTCTTCAGGCCCTCACAGAAGTGGACGGCCCCAGTGCAGCACCATCACAGACGCACCACAGTAACCCCTTCGGCACACAGATCCCTCTGCACAGAGCCAGTTGGAATCCCTACTCTCCTCCTTCAAACCCCACCAGCTTCCATTCCCCACCTCCAGGCTTTCAGACAGCCTTCAGACCCCCCAGTAAAACCCCCACAGATCTACTACAGAGCTCAGCGCTGGATCGTCATTAGGAAAGGAAGAAAAAGAAAAAAAGAAAAATAAGACCCAAAACGTTAGAAATGCAGGAAGTGTCCCACCCTGACTCCTCCCCACGCCCACCTACTGTTCCCTGTCATATCTTTCTTTCTGAAGAATCCAGTTCCTGATCAAACTTCCCCCCCAAATGCAATGCCATCACAGGGTCATGACCATTTTTTTTGTTAAGTTTCTGCAGAAACAGTGTTTGAAATACACTGTTTGAAATACTTTCTAACCATTCTAAGAAAAAAAAAAAAGAGAGAGAAATCAAAATGCAGTCTCAATGCTTCAGGAGAATATTACTGTCTTACGTCTTTTGCACATGAGTATTTCTGCCTAGTGGAAAAATGTCAATCTGCAGTAGGGGGAAAAGTGCAATGCAGAATCAAATGCAAGAACATAAAAAAGGTATTTAATTTAAATGAAGTTACTGAACATGTGGGGCAAGCAGTGGCCCAGCATTTATTTTGCATTCAGTGTGGCACTACACAGGGGAATTGCTATGTTGGGGTTGGTTGGTTTTTTTTTTTTTTTTTTTTTGTTTTTGAGCAGGGGATTTTGTTGCATCAGTCAGAGTTTGACATGAAGTGTGTTGAAAGACAAAACACTTATAGCTATGAGTAACTGGCATGTTGCTAGAGTGGTTTAAAGAGGGGAGAATAAGATTTTTCTTTAATTTTGGCTTTAGATTTCAAGTAAACTTTAATGTTTTAAAAGTATTCACAGATTTAATACCTAGCGTATACGTAATATAATTATAAGCAGCTGAAACACGAGTGATATTTACTTCAGTCTTTCTGTCTCCTCTGTCAGTCTCTCTTTTTTTTTTTTTTTTTAAAAACATTCACCTGATTTGGGCACTCTGGGATAGCACTGCATTGGGGCCACATGATCACCATCAGGAGCAACCTCTGACCTCCTCTGCCTGCAGCTTTTACTTAACCCTGTAGTTTCTGGACGTTTGTGCAGTATTGAAAAGACAGGAAAAAAGAAACAGATAAATAAACATGGTTATAACCTGACGCTAAAACTAAAACCAAGGAAATGTACCTCTTTCTTCAGAATTAAAACTAAAATCTTAAATAAAACAGAAAACTTGATGATGACTTCATGTTTGCTTTCTGATTTTTTAAACCTTGGATTTTTAATTAATGCACCTGGTAAAAAGTGTATGCCATAGCATGTTTGGGGTTTTCTTATTTGGCTAAACCAGAACTACTTTATCATTGGAAATACTGCTTTGTATGTTAACTTCTGTATTGAAGGGTGGAAAAAGCATAACACACTAAATCTTTTAAAGGGATTCTGTTGTCTTTACTCATGGCAATAGCTCAAGGCAGTCAGTCTGTAACTGTTACTGGTGCTATCATTTTAAATCTGAAACATGAAAATCTTGTTTGTATTTTCTGAATTAAATGCCATGGCACTTGGGGTAGATAGCATACAATAATATGCCTGAAGATATGGCAGGGAATTTGTTACAATTCCCTGTGTTCATCAACAGCCTTGCATAAAGGTGTAAAATACTGTCACTGCACAACAGGGGCTGAAGAGCTCTTAATGGACAGAAGGCCTCCAGTAAGCTTTTATACTTGCAAGCAGACATATTTAAAACCTGCAACCTTGTGGTAGGGCTGATGATTGATGTGGCTTAGAGAGTGGCAGCAGAAAGCCTGAAATTCTAAAGGTGCCTGTGCAGAAGGATCTCTCACCTGATGTGAGCTGTGCAGTTCAGGCTGGCCGCCTTCTGAAAATGTTGGCTGCTGGCAGGGGCAAGGAAGGGAATTTCCACTGATGAACTGTGAACCCTAAATGGGGATGGGGTGGGGTGAGGGACTGGCCTGTCAGGAAGTGGGAACAAATGCTGAATCAGCCACTGGACAGAGGAGCAAAGTCTTGAATCTGTACAATGTGTTTCTAAATATCCTGTTATGCAAAGCAGCACTTGGTCACTACATGCTATTGCTTTGCTCTCACTTGCATTGCCATTTTAGTGCTGTATTTATTACTCTGTATTACGGGCCTGTATGTGCTCTTTCTGATCTGTCACCATTGCTGCAGATGAGTCATGTGCCCTAGTGACGTGGGGGAATGTGCACACCCTTTGATGCCAGTGCTCCCCAAAAAGTAAACTATGTTTTTGTCACCCAGCCATCTCCTGTAACTGCTGGTGGTGGAAAGAGAAGTGCTGCAGGCTGGAATGGCCTCATCTATGGCAGTGCCTACTGGTACCCCTGAACTGGGAGTGCACTCAGCAGGAACTGTCTGCTGGAGGTGCTGATGAAGATATAATTGATCTTTGGTTTGGGTTTTTTTGTCTCTCCTTCCATGGTTGCTAGGCATTTTTCCACCTTTAACATTTTGTTTTAGAAGGGTGCCCTTCCTGACCCTGAAAATTAGCAAGGCTCCCAAAGCAGCTCCAACTGCTTTCTATGTACCACAGCAATTCCTGAAGCTGCTGCCTTCTTCAGTTTTTTACTTGTCCCTTTGTTGCAGTTTAGGAGGTGCTGTGGCAGCCCTGTGCCCATGGTCTGCTGCCTTTGGAAGCCAGGCTTTAGCTGTTTGGGAAATGCTTCCTTCCCCCTTGTGCCATGCAGCACCTGGTGTGGTTGGCCTACCAACAAACTCTCAGCCTTCAGGAGAAGGTTTCAACTACAATGACTTCTTCTCCTTATGATGCTGCTTCCCCAAGAAAGACTTCTTGGTGGGTAACGTTGGCATTACAGTAAGGTGTATCAGTGATCAGACTGATATGTGCTGGATGCAGCGTTTGTCACATTTAGCCTGTTTTTGTGTACTGTCTAATGTGGATTCTGCATCCCCTCAGTTGGGAACCAACCTGATGTTGCATTCTGTTCAACTCTGCAGAGCTCACCTGGTTTTTTTCTCCTGAAGTTTTGGGTTTATTGGTAAGGGGGAGGAAGGTGGGTTTCTGTTTTGTTGGTAGTTTGTTTTTGGTGTGGTTTTGTTTTTGTTTTTTTTTAATTAATTGGTGGACTTTTCCTATGACAAGAAATTCTGTACAGGAACATTTATTGAAAAGAGAACATCAGTGTGATTGTCTTAGTTCATGGTCTGCTATATTGCATGGATACTTGCAGCTCTTTCATGTGTTAAACAAAGCACAGTGCTTGACTGGAAGGCTGGTGATGCAGGACTGGCAACACATTTGGTAGGATAATGTCTGGAGAAGGTAAAGCATGGGCCAGACTTCTCTTCCAAAATGTGTACGAGTGTGTGTTGAGGGAAGGAAGGGGATTGTTGGCCATGAATGTGTTGGTATAAGAAGCTGTGTGGCATTTTTAAACAAATTTACAATTCAGGTGTAGTAATTTGAGGGTGAGCAGTGCTAGATTGTTAGTA
Source organism: Emberiza elegans (assembly GCA_024865655.1). Classification (NCBI taxonomy): domain Eukaryota; kingdom Metazoa; phylum Chordata; class Aves; order Passeriformes; family Fringillidae; genus Emberiza; species Emberiza elegans. The sequence goes on along the minus strand of JALJVW010000910.1, from coordinate 7,387,264 downwards.
AGGGTTCCTGCCCTTACTATGGCTTCCCCTCCCCATCTTTCTAATATCAAACAAGGGAATTATGTTTTTTCTAGGTATGGCAAGGAATAAAATGTCACCTTCTGGCTGAGGTAAAGAGCCATTGCATGAATTCTTTTTCCTTTGAAAACTTTCATTGCCTAGTTGGAAATCAAGTGTCAGCAGGTACGTGGCATTGTAAATGTAGTGTCTTGAAAGACCTGTTTTAATCACAATTAAAATAGAAAATAACATTTAAAAGGAGAAAAAAAAGCTAAAAAGGGAAAAAGGTTAAAATGTCGAAAAAAGAAAAGTTAAAAAGTATTACGGAGGGTCACTTGCAAGAGGCACATGCTCAGCATATACCAGTTACTGTGAAGTTCAGTTTTCCTCCTGCTGGGAAAGCTTTTGGCAGTGCCCTGGGCTCCCTGTGCCTGGCACCAGGAGTCAGGTGTCAGCCGGTACCAGGGTTTGACCCAGCCTGGTGACCTGGAGCAGCAGCTGCTGGGAATGAGGGAGGGTCTGGTTCTCTGCTGAGCTGGTCTCAGGTGAATTCACCCCTGGCAACCCCTCCCTCCTGCAGCTCCTGAAACGCTGTTGCAGTGCTGCTGCTGGGGCAGGCATTTCAGCAGTGCTGACCACAACCAGCTGGGTCAAGCCGCACCTTCCTTGTCCCCATTTGAGGATTTCCTGAACTCAACTTTTGTTTTTCTTTTCTTCCATCACAGAATCTGTTGTTCAGTAAGTTTTTTTCCCCTTTAGAAGCTCATATAATCATAAACATTGAAGATGTTGGATTTTAGGGAAAATGGGGGATGGTTTTGGCCTTGTGGTTTTGTTTGCTCTGTTTTAATGTGGAATTTTTTATAGTTTGGTAAAGTCATCATGCTGTTGTGGAGATTTCTGGCTTTTTTTTCTTCTGGTGGGAAGCAAATGGTCATGCATCAGTTTCCATCCTTATGCTTGTAAAAGAGCTTAGAAAAATACACTTTAAAAGCTTGTGGTTCCTGGGTGCTTATTGTTCATCCCTCTCCTCAGAACACGTGGAAGTTGCCTTAGTTGCAAAGGAGCTTGGCACTGGTTGGTCTCTAGCACACAGAAATCCAGTGCTTGGCCGGTATTGCATTTCCTGGGACTAATTCCCTCTGGGGATAAAAACTCACTTCTCAGAAGTGAGGTCTGTCAAGAAGCTGAGAGGGGGCAGGCAGAGTGCTTGAAGGGTTGGGGAACTGAGGTTGCCACCAGCCTGACTTGAAGGGCTTGTAGGTACTTGTAACATCTTGAGGGGGATGACCTCTCCTCCAGTCCAGCTGGAGTTCTCAGTGTGGCCAGAGCCTGTCCTGTAAAGTGGTGTTGGGCATGAAGCTGTGCTTTGAGTGGTTGTTGTTTTACATCTCCAGTAGTGTGTGCCTGCATGGCCAGCTGTGGATGTGCTTGCCACTTCACTGGTGTATGGTCATCTGTTTGAGCTGAATGCAGATGTAAGAACTTGTGCTCCTTTCTCTTTGCCCTAATCTCAGCATTTTTTTTCTTCTTTGGGATGTTCAACTGCTAACCATGCCTAAAGATTCTTAGCTTTTTCATATATTTGTAGCTTTGTAGATTTTTAAGATACAGTTGTATGGTTTCTAGTACTTTTCCTGCCCTCACATTTTAGAACGATAAGCTAAACCTTTCTAACACATTCTTGAAATTTTGTTTAGTCTTAGTCTTAAAAAGAGAATTTCTGACAAGGATGTCTTATTTTCCATTAGAACTTGAGACATAACAAGAAATAGGGCAAAGAAGCCCTGGGGTGATCTAAGTGTGGGTTACTTGGGCAACTGATCTCCTACTGGATGTACCTGCTAGATATACTGAGTAATTGCACTTATAAAAATGGTAGGAATCCTTTATCTTGGGTGCATATATAGCCATATCTCTGCACCTAGAAGCTTTTTTAAATAATTGCTTTTTATCTTACCACTGTTAATATTGTTTGGAAAGTCTTTGTCTTTTGATTCTGGGCAACAATAGGAAGGAGCTCTTGAGTTCTCTTCTCTTAATAGTTGAGACCATAAACAAAGCTTCTAAAGAGTAAAAAGGTGAAGTATCATCATAGCTTTGGGTTGCAGTGTGAGAAAAGGCACAGCCTCAGGATGCTGTGATCCACATGCAAGAGTATTGTTAATGAGCGAGGTGTTCATCTTCCCTACTTTCTGGGCTCTGCCTTTGCCCAAGACATACTGCTGTTATGTTTCTATGGCAAACTGAGGGCTCTTCAGATGGAAATGGCCATACAAAGTTGTTGCCATACCAGTTCAGGGAACCAGAGTGACCTGTGGCGCTCCAAATTGCTGCAGTGTGAGGGTTTGAGGTGAGTTGGGTGACCTGGCAGCTGCAGATTTGTTACTGGCTTTGCTGATGAACAGTACTGGTCTAGGGTGGTCTGATGCAGTGACTTAGGCATGGAAGTCGTTTGAACAGAGGTGGTATCACTGCAGAGGAAAACAGTACAAAAAAGTCCTTTTCAATCTAAAATCTGTGGGAGAATGATCTGCCTGACATCTGATGGTCAGGAGGTTCCATCTCCTGCAACGCAGGTGAGTCTTTCAGTGGGATATAGGCATCACATATTTACTGTTGTTGTCTCCTGTGAAATCTTGCTAGATTGATTTTTTTTCCCAGTCCTCAGACTTAAAAATTTGACAAATAATGTGTGTGTTTGAGGTGCATAGAGAATGAGATTTGCTCAGCTCTTTCCTCTTCCTACCAGCACTTAAAATGTTACTCTAGAAAGCTTGTACTGCCAGAAGGTGGCCATTGTTTTCAAGCTCACAATGAGTGTGTTTTTAGAATTTCATATCTTTAGTATTTGGATGTTACAGGTCCCAGCACTAATCTTGGCCAGATCTCCAGAGAGTCCGAGGTCTCTTCTGCCCATGCTAAACAGTCACAGGAGAATTTAAAGTTGTGACCAAAGCTTGTTTAGCTCTTTGGAGATAAGCATGCAGACTGAGGTTTACAGTGTGGAGTCTGAAGCTTAAAATCCTGTTTAAAAAAAGAACCAACTGGGAGTGCTTTGTTCAGACACTCAGCAGAAAGCTACTGCTTGTGAGGTTTGCCTGGGACAGCATGGGCAGTGAGCTGGCCTTGCAGCTGTCTTCATCCCTCTTCAGATGGTTTCCTTCAGTTCCAAGGTCCAGCTCTCTGCAGGATATTGAATGCATATAATTTAAATTTTAAAAAAAGGTGATATATGTGGTTCAGTGGATGCTGGCTCCAACAGGAACTTCTGTGTAACATGGCAAGAATGCTCGGGATTATAATCTTAAAAGGTGTGCTTCTTCTAGTTTACAAATAGCTTAAAGCTTCTATATAGTTGCCTTCCTCCTCCCTCCTCATTTGGTAAATAAATGCAAACTGTGCTTCTTGTAGCCTCACTGATGGTGCCTTCCTGAGTTGAAGCTGAGTGTGGCTCTTCACACTTTTCACTCAGCTCTTGCTGTGCTGGTCCAAGGAGCTGAGGCAAAGACCAAAGGGCAGGTAGGGAAACTTGTTTAGAGCTGACCTTCATGCCTTAACCCGTGTTTCTTCTCTTGGTCCTCCTGCTACTTGAGATGACTTTTGAGGAAGACCTGGCTGTGTGCTCTTCCTTGGTGGAGAAATTTGGCTAAGACAAAGATTTGGGATCAAAGAGTTTTGTTAGGAAGCAGAGTTTGCATGCATTAAAAAAAAAAAAAATCAAAAATGTTACTCCAAGGAAACTTTTCAATTTTGTCAAGTAAATAATTTTTTAAATACCAATTGTATAAAATGCTTGATTCAAGTTGACAATTTTCTCTGTACAAAAAACTACTGTGTCAGTTTTTTATTGAAAATGCCAGCTTTTTGTCATGACACTTCATGTGAAGTGAAGTTGCTGACAAATCAGCAACTTTCTAGACATGTTTGGCAAAAGATTTTTATATCTGCAATGTGCATCATTTCAGTTTATAGTGAAAGTAGGTGTCAATATCTAATATTATGTAGCAAAAAAAATCACACTTTTGGTTTTAAAGCGTCTCTCAGATCCAAGGGAGAACAAACTGAGTCCCAAATGTATTTTTTGAACAAAAATCTCTTTGGAGAGAGAGAAGATTGTAGTGAGGTTTTTTGGATTCATTAAAACATAACAAGGAAGAGGAACAGAGAAAGAAATAGATAGGAAAAGTCTCATTCCCATCCTATTCAATTTTTCTTTTTAACAGTTTAACTTGAAGTGGGATTATTCCCCTCCCTGTGCATTAGACTTGGCTGGAAGAAGAGGGAGGAGAAGGTAAGGTTAGGATGTGAGCTGAAGGAAAACTCACAGCAGGTCTTGTTTTCCCTGTCCTTTCTAAGGCATCAGTTGCCTTAAGAGAACGAGAGATTTTTCTTCCTTCTTGTGCAGTTGCTGGTAAATGGCCACTGTCAACAACATCGTTTTCCAGGGATCTGTAAAAGTTTTACTACCTGCTTCCAGATTTCCCATAGCTTGGTCATGTGAAAAAAAAATTACATAGGAGATGAAATTGGAATAGATTCCTTTATTATTATTAGAAATAGAAAAAAACAGTGCCCCTAGCCCTCATTCTAGGGAAAAGAGGCAGCAGTATCAACATCTACTATCAAACCCCCTCTTATCACAAGGAAGTGCTGCCTTGCATCTTTTTAAGGTTTCTTTCCTTGAAATGTGATGCAAATGTTGACAGAAACGAAGTCAGCAGACTAAAACTCCCAGCCTTCGTAGCAGGATTGTATGAGTATCACATGTTGGATCTTTGAGCCAGCAGGGCAAGCTGGGATGCTCGTTCTTATTGCCAGCCCCTCCTCTAGCACCACAGCGCCTCTGAGATCCCAGCAGTGTCTCTGCACAGACCTGATGCCACAGTACTCACCAAGCCTGTGTGCCCAGAGTGCCTCGGGCACGCTGCAGGGCACAGCTGTGTCCTGGGGTGCAAACAGGGGCTGAGGTGTCCTCGAGCTGCCTGGCCAGGCTCTGCATATGCTCCTGGAGCATGCCCCTGGACTTCCACCCAGGAAATGTTGGACACAAATACGGTGTCATTGCTTTCTGAATGCAATTGAAGGTGCTTAGGTTAGCTCTTTGAGTCCTGCTATGGGTCCTGATACAGGTGATTTGAATTTCTAATGCTGGGGAGAAGGGATGAAAAACCCCAAAGAGGCTTGATGGATTTTGAGTTGGGTTTTTTTTTTCCTTTCCTTTTTTCCTGACTTTTTTTTTTTTGTTGTTTTGGAGAGGGTGTTGGGTTTTTTTTTTTATTTTCAGATGTGCTAGGTTCTTTCATATATTCATGTCTTCCCCTTGACTGGCTAGCTTTGCACTCTTGTTAATACATCTTCCAAGTTGAAGACTGTCTGTATAGAAGTGGGAGGATATAGTGACTTCTGAATGCCAACAAAAAAACCCTTTAAGTCTCTATCTATATTCACCTGCAATTAATTGTAAATGCTTCCAGATATATAATCTCATTCTTTGTTCCTCGTAACTGTTTACACTTTCAGCCTTTAAAAGAGCCCTAAACAGAAAATCAGACTCACGTTCAAAACCTAGAAGTCTAAACATAGACTTTAGGTTAAGCTGGGGCTGCTCAGACTTGACTTAAGAAGTTTATAACATGGGAACTCCTCTTTGAAACGTGCACTGCTGGGCAGGGGAGGGAAATAAAAGGATTATATAAAAATTTGTCTTTCAGCATGAAGTGTCAGGTTTTCTCCATATGAAAACCCAGATGCAGTAATTGGCTCTTCCGACGTGCTTGCCTGAGCGCAAGGAGTTAATAGCGTTAAAAGGGGGGAAAAAGGAAGTGCAATGGCAGTTTAAACTCTCAAACCGGCTTGCCGAAGTTGCTGTAGAGCTTGTGTTCCTCCAGGCCGGTGCAGCCGAGGGGCAGCAGGGGGCCGTGGCGGGGCCGGTGGCCGGGCAGGCCGCTGCCCGGGGCGGGGCCGGGCCGCAGCACCGTCGCGGCCTCGCAGCGCCATCTTCCCGGGGGCACCGCCGGCTGCTGGGCTGGGCTGCTGGGAGAGGCAAGCGGGACAGGGCATGGTAAGGAGCCTGCAGCCTGCCCAGTGATGCTGAGGCGGGGCAAAGGGAAGCCCCGGGCCTCCGGCTTCCCTCCCGCTTGGAAAAGAGCAGCAAGGGTTTCACCGCTGCCGGGGCTAGGTGGGGAGCACGTCAGAGGGTGAAGCAGGGGATTGACTGCTCAAGGGACGCCGGCTTTTCTACAGCTGGCTGCTCCTGCCTGCGGGCAGGCTGCGAGCAGCTCGTCCCTGTGTGAGGAGCTTGGGAGGCAGCGGCAGGGGCTGGTGCTGAGCCGTACCTGTGGAAAGCCAGGTTATCGCAGCCTGCGAATGCCCCTGGGAACACGGAGCTGGAGACGGCCGAGAGGTGGTAATCGCGCCGGTGGTAGTGCTTGAGTCTTCCAAAAGCGTTCCTGCCCCTCTGGGCCGTGGAGGGGCCACGCTTCCGTCCTCTGACTTTCCTTCGCTGCTGCTGCTGCCTGCCGGGTGGTGAGAGAGATGCCATGCAGGTGCTTGCTTTGGGCTCTGTGGTCTGGCTTCTATTTGCTCACACCCCTGGAAAGATCTGGCATCTTTGTATCCTAAGGCAACGCTGTCACCCAATGATTTTTACCCCTTTCCTGTGTTCCCAGAGGAAAGGACTGAGTCTGTTTCAGCCCTGCAGAAAAGGGTTGCACCACCCAGGGAAGAGCAGGCCTGTGGGGAGAGGTGTGGTTGGTGCCTGTTGAAAGACTGAGATGCTCTCCCTTGCTTGCAGGGATTTTTTTTCTCCTTGTCCTTGTGCACTGCTGATAATGAGTTAGGCTCTTGGTTAAGGTGTACTCCTAGGCTGCATGGTCCCTGTTACTGTAATCCTTTGCCCAGGATACAAAAGAGGCCTTGCTGGACTGTAGTGTATGCCAGGCAAACTGGGCAGTGCTGCGGCAGAGATGATTCTCTGTGACTGTGGTCCTGCTACCTCTGTTTGTCCAGTCCTGCTTCCCACCCAGCTTTTGGTGACCTTTCTCCCAGCTATTTCCAGAGAAGAATGGTCCTCCTTTCCCTCCCCAGCCCTGGGCTGTGCACTGAACTTAGCCTCAGAAAAGTGATATTCCTATTAACCATTCTCCACGTACTGTCTGTTCTCTTCCTCTGATAATAGGGAGCTTTTTGTAAATCACCAAGCTCACGGAATCATAGAACAATTAGGTGACCTTTCAAGTGACCCCACTGCGAGGAGCAGGGATGCCTTCAACTAGATCAGGTTGCTCAGAGCTCCATCCAATCTGACCTTGAATGTTTTCAGGGATGGGGCATCTATAGCCTCTCTGGGCAACTTGTTCCAGTGTTTTACCACCCTCATTATAAAACCCATTTTCCTTATATTCAACCTTAACCATTCCTCTTTCACTTTAAAATAATTGCCCCTTGTCCTATCATAACAGACCCTGCTAAAAAGCTTGTACCCCTCTTTCTTGTAGGGTCCCATCAAGTACTGCAAGGCTGCTGTAAGATCTTCCTGGAGCTTTTGCTGCTGCCTGAATGCCAGCTTTCACAGCCTTTTTCACAGAAGTGCTCCAGCCCTCTGATCAGCTTTGATCCTCTGGGCGTTACTCACAGGTCCATGTCTTTGTTACTTTAGGGACCCCAGAGCTGGATGCAGCACTGCATATGGGGTCTCGCCGGAGCAGAGAGAGGGGTAGAATCCCCTCCTTCACCCTGCTTTGGATGCAGCCCAGGATACAATTGGATTTCTGGGCTGTGAGTGCCACTGCTGGGTCATGTCCAGCCCCTCATCCACCTGCATCCCCAAGTCCTTCTGACAGGGCTGCTCTCCATCTGTTCATCCCCCAGCCTGTGTTGATATCTGCTGTTGCCCTGACCCAGGTGCTGCACCTTGCACTTGGTCTTGTTAAACCTCATGAGGTTTCCATGGTCTCACTTCTTGAGCTTGTCCAGGTCCCTGTGTATGGCATCCCATTCCTTAGACATGTAACAGGAGCCCCCTCTGCAATCACCAGTGGCAGCATCCCCACTGATGGAAGCCCCTTCCACAGTCGAGCATACCTTGGCTTTGCAGCAGTGGTTTAACTATTTTTATGCTTGATAGTTCCAGATGTGTGAGCAGGAGGGTTGTGAAAGGGCACAGGCGGGTCTCAAGTGTCCCGAATGGGCGCACCCCGCGTGTCTCAGCAGATGGCAGCAGCGACACTCACTGCTTCAGCTGCTCCTCGCTCCTGCCGAGCCCACCGCGCCGCACCGCTCCCGCCCCACCTCCGTACTCACCCGCCGCGGCTCTTCCTCGCCCTGTCCCGCCAGCAGCACACGGCGAAGGAGACAGACAGTGCCAGGATGACGGCTCCGCTCAGCAGCGAGGCGGCCACCGCCATGCGGGACCCGGTGCCCGAGGGCTGCGCGGCGGCTGCGGGCAAGGGCCGTGAGCGGGGCCGGGCTAAGGGACCCACCCTTGCTCCCGGCCGCCGTCCCCCGTGCAGGTAACCCCCAAGTGACATTCCAGAGAATATGTATTAATAACCATTATAAAACCTCGTGGTGATGCCACGCTGGCTCAATACACCAAAAAGTTAATGGAAAAAAAAAACCCGTATTAACACATTTTTTTCAGATAATTAATATAATCATGCGGGGCAGAAAATGTAAAGCATTTGATGTGTCTTGCATAAAGCATAAGGGTAGTAGACATTAAGCCCTAAAAATAGAAAGGAAAAAGATTAAACAGGAAAACTAGAAAAAAAACTTAAATGTGATAAAGTTAAAAAGGGGAAAAATTTTTAAAGGGAGAAAAAAAGGAAAAAATGTTGAAAATCTGAAAAAGAAAAATTTAAAACGGCAAAAGAAAACAGCTAAAGCGGGAAAAAAGTTAAAATGTTTAACAAAAGTTAAAAAGTATTAAGGAGGGCCACTTGCAAGTGGCACATGCTCAGCATATACCAGTTACTGTGAAGTTCAATTTTCCTCCTGCTGGGAAAGCTTTTGGCAGTGCCCTGGGCTCCCTGTGCCTGGCACCAGGAGTCAGGTGTCTGCCGGTACCAGGGTTTGACCCAGCCTGCTGACCGGAGCAGCAGCTGCTGGGAATGAGGGAGGGTCTGGTTCTCTGCTGAGCTGGTCTCAGGTGAATTCACCCCAGGCAAGCCCTGCCTCCTGCAGCTCCTGAAACGCTGTTGCAGTGCTGCTGCTGGGGCAGGCATTTCAGCAGTGCTGACCACAACCAGCTGGGTCAAGCCGCACCTTCCTTGTCCCTGTTCAGGGTGGCCGGGTCACCCCACCTCCTGCTGCCCCGCTGCCTTGGTCAGAGCGAGGAAGGCCCCGTGCGAGGGCCCGTGGTGCCCATCCCCACCCGAGTTAGCGCCCCCGACCCCGGGAGCGGGGCAGGGGCTGGGTCCCGCCCGAGGGCTCCTTACCCTGGCACTGGGGCGGGGGGTGGCTCCAGGATGAGGTGCTGTCCTGGCGGAGGCAGGCGAGCCTCTCACTGCCCACCAGCTGGTATCCCTCCTGGCACCAGTACACCAGCACCGAGCCCAGGGACACGCCTGAGCCTCTGTCCACGTAGTAGTACCCATAGCGTGGCGGGGGCAGAGCTGTGCATGGCACTGGGGAGAAGGGGACATGTTAAGTGTAGGTGGTGACAAAGGTCCCCCCAGTGATGCTGTTGAAAGGGCTGCTAATCTCCTGCAAGCCTCTGGGATATTTTTGTTGTTTGGTTTTTTGTTGTTTGGTGGTTTGGGTTTTTCTTTGTTTGTTTTTTTTTTTTTTTTTTTGTTGTTGCTTTGTTTTGGTTTTTTTTTTTTTTGTGTGTGGGGGGGGGTTTGCACAGTCCAAAGGAAATACATTAGAAAGTCTAGCAGCTTTATCTGGAAAATAAGCTTTTCAGTTGCAGACTCTCCAGTGTGAGCAGCTACTGAACAGCAGAAATGAGACTGAAAAGGTGCAGGCTAGGGGGACTACGTAGAGAGCAATTTTTAGGAGGGAAAGGAAGAGAATGTTTTTTTATAACATGATATTCTGGGAGAATACTGTTGGTTGGAACTCAAGGAAATATTACTCTCTTACTCTCAGCAGAGAGAGAGGCTTTTTTTCATCCCAGCCTTTAATTTTTAACTAGTTTGTGACTCACTGCTCTTCAGAGGTACTTAATTATCCTGCTTAAGCAGACCATCTATTTTGCATTGCACTAGTACCTAGGGAGAGCCAAAAGTTAGGTAGGCTCCAAAAAGAATGGCAGTCTGACCGTGTGCTTGCCAACACCCCCCCCACCTGGATATTCTACCACAAGGCCAAGAAGGTGTGATAGCAGGTGTCATGGGTGTCAATATCTCAAATTAAAGGAAAATACTTTGATCAACTCTAATTTAACCAAACTTAAAACCTGCAGGCAGAAATGTGTTTTATCTAGCTTAGGGGTAACTTCTATGGGGAATTCCAAATGGAACAGTAAAGCTAAAGTGAGAGAAAGGTCTGGTGTCCCTCTGCTTTTACTGAGATGGTGTAGGCTTCTAGTCCAGTGGAGCTGATAAGAACAAATCAGGCTGAGTAAAATCAGACTTTTTCTAATTTCAGCAGTGCTGTTAACAGATGTCTGTATGAGTTAATTCAGCGGTGCCAGGGAGGCTGCTGAGTGCCTGGATTGGATATCTTTGTGATTACATTGTCCAGCCCCAGTTGCTATGACCTTTGCCAGTAGTCACCATGGTTTGGAGTATGACATGGGCTCTCTGAGCTGCTGCCAGCCCCAGGTGGGTGGTCACCCCACAGCAGCCCTGAGGCCATATCTCACTCACTGGGGAATGGTGTGTGCTTTGCCCTGGAAAGTGGATTAAAGAAAAATAATAACCCTCAGCAGCTGGAGATTATTTGTGCCTTTTTTTTTTTAAAAATCTCCATTTCTTCCCAAGGGTTGCAGCTCAGCCTCTAGGGGTAGGGATGTGTTCAGTGCTCCCATACCCTGAGCAGACAGCTGGTCCATCATGATATGCATAGGTGTTGTCATGGAGGAGGACTTTACTCTCAAAGGTAAACATTAGCTGTCGAGTTTCCTCCCTGTGCCTCCTGACTGCTTCTGGTGCAACACATCTCTCCCATATCACAGCAGCTGCTGTGGCCACCACACAAAGCCTTGTGGCCCCTGTGCACGCCCTGGGAGTGCCGCTGTGTCCGAGGAGAGAAGCACCATCATGCCCTCACGCCGCGTCCCTGCGCCCTTCCCCCTGGCTCCAAGGGGCCCCAGGCAGCCCACAGAGGGAGAGGTAGGAGATTGCTCATTTCAGTACCTGAGATGTTGCTCTGCACGTCCGTCCCGTTGGCAGCATCTCTGGGCAGCCCCTTTCTGATGTGTCCTGCACTGAGTGAGGCAGTCCCGGGCCCAGCAGCATCACTCCAGGCAAAGCTCAGGCACCTCCAGGGCAGCAGGCAAAGGACGATGCATTTCCTGAGCCTTTGTCCCGTCATGGTTTGGGGAAACACGGCAGCATTGGGTGCCTGGCTGCCCCAAGCGCCTGCAGTTTCCCTTGGCGTCTGAGCAGCAGTCAGCTGGGCTCTTAGTGCATTAAGCCCTGAGCAGCAAAGCTAGGAGCCAGCACTCGCCTCTCCTCCGTGTCGGCACAAGCCCTGCGCCCCTGCTCCTAGCACTGCCAGCCCTGCTCTGGCCTCCAGAGCCCCACGGGGGAGGAAAACAGGTGTGAGAAAGAGCAAAGCCTTAGGATCCATCCTTTACAGCCCCAGTCTGCAGAGACTGGCTGTTAACATCTCTCCAGGTGCTGGAGCTGCACATCAGGAACCCTCCTCCTCCTCCACCTGCCAAAATCCATGCTCGAGCTCACTGCTGAGACTCTTATGCTGCAGACCCTCCTGTGCTCATCTTTCCTTCCTGCCAGAACCTAGGGCTGATTTTCTGTCAACAGCAGTGGAGTGGGATATGAGCCATGGGAATCAAAAGGGTTTCATAGCAGCAATTCTGCTGGCGTTGCCACTATGGGAACTGCAGAGAAATCTGTTTTTCCTTTTCCTTTTCTCTGCTTGGCATCTCTCTGCCTGTCATTTCAGGCTCTGATGTTTTACAGGCGGAGAGGCTGTAGTAACAATCGACTCTTGCCTCCTGGAATGTATGTTGCTCTTACCTACCCCACCTGCCTGCTCACTTGCGTACACCCATGAAGAGAAAAGATGCTCCGTGTTGCCTGAGTGCTTGAGAGCCAGATGTTTTAGAGCAGGCAATGCTTTTGTGCCAAGGCTCTCCCCAGCAGCCAGTACAGCAGCTGTGTGACCAGCAGGACTTTGGGGTGACTTTTGGAGCATCTGCTGTCTTCTCCCCTCCTTGTACCCCCTGGAGCTCCCTTGGCCTGTGGGTCTCCTTTGCCCCTTCTGTACTGCATCCTTGCCTGTCCTGGGACTTACTGCAAGTAAAAGGGTTAGAGGCTGTTATTCACTAATAGCATTGGCACAAATACAGCTTTGCATGGAGATGGGTCAGTTTTTGCTCATTTCTCTTTTTGTATCTGTGGCCTTTAGCTGTAGCCACTGTGTTGGGCTGCCCCAGTGGGTTCTGAAGGGGGGAAATGTTGCCTTGGACGTGTGAGCAGCTTCTATTTCTAAAACCCAGCAGTGGCCTTACCACCTTAGTGTGATTTACTGTAGTGCATAAAGGAGAAATAAAAATGTCATTCAGGATTGAGCTCTTGTCACATCCCATCCCAACACAGGGATGTAGATGAGGGCATCTGCTGAGTGGAAGGGAGTTGTGGGGCCAGGCAGTGGCTGGACCTTTCTTGCCTTCCTCCCCAGGTGGGATCTGGTCTTGTTCCCACCTGGAGTAGTTCAGCAGTACTCTGGCCCTCCTTGCACTTGCAGAGAAGTTTCTTGTCACCTCCATGGGATTTTGGATGTGGGAACACCTTAATCCTGCTCTGTTTGTCCATCTGTCTCTCAGTGCTTTTTTTTTTTGTTTTGTTTTTGGCTGGGCTGGTATTTCTGGCCTCGGTGCTCCCTTCTCTCTGAGGGATTTATTTGATTTCTTAGGAAAACCTGTTTCAACCTCCCATGACTCCTAATGATCTTAGAAACTACTTTCATTTCTTCACTTTTCTGGTTAATCCTCCTTAAGCAGTGACCTTTCCTTGGCTCCCCCTGGAGAGCAGACTAAGGAGATATCTTCCTCCCTGTCTCGGTGAATATTGCTGGTTCTTGGGAGTTTGGGTTTTTTTTTTTTTTTCCCTTCTTCTCCATCTCACTGCAGGGATTTTGCTGTTTTCTCGTGCAGTGAAGGTAAAAGTTTTGAGCAGGCTGGGCTGTGTGACAGTGTAACGCTGTCACAGAGGAGCCTGCCTTGGGGCATGCCCTGGGTCAAACCCCGTTATCTCCTGGCAGCTGGAAGCTGGAGCGCAGGCAGCCCCTGGGCTCTGGGAATACATCTGCCTGTACAGGACCGACCCTGAAGTGCTCCCTCTATTGAGCCTGGAATCTGTGCACCTTCTCCTGCCGGGGTTTACGAGCTGGTCCCTCTGCTGCCGATGCCTGGGGACAGCGGGAAGAGCCCGAGGCAGTGCCCCTCCCGGCTGCTGGATGCGCGCCGCTGCGCTCCAGCATCGGCGCAGCACATGGCAGGAGCGTGGCCTTCAGCCCGGCTGGGCAGCAGTACGGCTTGTCACCCGCGCCAGGGAGCGACCAGCTCAGCAAAACCCCCGTGACACAATGACCACGCTTGTGCTCAAAGGTGCTGAGTGGGTGACGTGGATTAACCCTTTGCTAATGCTCTTGAAAGCTAGCCTGCGGCTGAGGGAGATAAAGGGGCTTGTTGTTACCGAATCAATATCCCGCTGGAGTGGGATTTCAGTGCTGTTCCCCTTCCTGCTTTCCAGAGGCAGACATCTGCATCGAGCTGGGCAGCAGGCTGTTCCTGCAGGGAGTGAGCCTGGGCTCAGGCAAAGAGCCTGTCCATGCTCCAGGTCAGTCCTTTGCTTGTGAGGAAGGCTAAGAGGAAGGAGCAGCTAGTGGGGAAGCTGTAATGGCCACGGGGCTGCAGCTGTCCTAGCTCCACAGTCTTGGCTGGGGTTGCCCACCTCTTCTGTATATTCCCCATCTCCTTCCAGGGCTGCTTCTCCATCACAGCAGCCTGCAAGGCAACGCTCAACTGATGGTTTTCAAAGCTGGCTCAAGTGTCTCTTGTGTTTGCACTCAGACCTCCCTGCTGGCTGGTGGGGATGCACTGAGGGTAAAGCTTTCCTGAACCAGAGGCATTTCTCCCTACCTTCCCTTGTTCCCTTTTGAACCTTTTAAATCTTCCCTCTGCAAAAGTGTCCCTCTCCCACACTCCCCCTACTGAATTCTGAACTACAGAGGAGCTGTGGATGCCCAGAGAAATTGTGAATGCTCCATCCCAGGAAGTGTTCAAGGCCTGGTTCCATGGGGTTTGAAGCAGCCTGATCTAGTGAAAGGTGTCCCTGTCATGGCAGGGGGCTTGGAACTGGGTGACACTTAAGGTCCCTTCCAACTCAAACTACTCTATGATTCAATGAACACACAGGTACTAATTTCAGGTCAGTGACCATGGGTAATCCTGTTTGCTTGCAGAAGGTTTTGCAGATAGGGCATAGAGGTGTTTTGTAACTAAATTAGTAATTGTAAGTCGCTTAGTTCTCTTCCTAGTCCATCCTTCATGCAAACCAACCAGGGCTAGAGCTGTGGAATAACAAGCTGTTCTTCAGAAAGATGATTGCAGTATTTGGTGTTTTGTTGGGTTTTTTGCACAAAGTCTCCATGACATGCCTCGCTATACTGCCCTGCTTTTATTTCGTAGCCCTGAGTTCTCTTTAAACACACCTTTGTTCAACCCCAGGAGCTGGGATTCAGTGCCACAGGTTTGTGAGAGCACTGTGGATGAGCCTGCTCTCTCAGCAAGGGGCTTGGCACACCTCAGCAAGTCTGCACCTCCCCAGGTTAGATGTACACAGCCCTACATGGAGGAATGCCTCTCATTCAGCTTTAGACATCTTCACCTGTGCCAGTCACTCTTGGTTGTTTCATAATTTGGGAAAGAATATGGCACTAAGAACACCAAGGCTGTGGGCTCAATCCCTGTATGGGCCATTTATTTAAGAGTTGGACTCCATGATGCTTGTGGGTCCCTTCTAATTCAGAATATTCTGTGAATCTATCCCACTTGGGACTCCAATTTTAAGGTGCACTGGAAGTTTTGGAGGTACTCACTGAAAGCAAAGGGAGCTCCTGTATCAGAGCTTGCATTGCAGAGGCATAAAGTTTGAGTTATGCCCCCCTCAGGGGCATAAACTGGGCCAACTTTTACTGTCATGAGCAGCTGGCCAGGTCACTTGACTGACAGCAAGAGATATGCCAGATGCACTAGTCTAAAGCAATCTGTATTATATTTTCTTGTTTGCTTTCCTGAAACATTATGAGTAACTTAAAAAGGTGTGTGCTTGCTGATTTATATTTAAAAGTCATTTGTATAATTGACTGTCATCAATAATCAGTAGTTCACAACATTGCTGTTCAAACATGCATATTTGCTAAGCCCATTTTGTTCTGAAAAAAACTCACAATTTAGTAATTTATTGATAATCCTGTTATATATACTTAAGTATGCACATAAATGTGCATGTAAACATTATATATACAAATATTTGCATGTACACAGAGACTTCTTACTTTTCTTACTTATTTCCAAAGGCAGGATATTCCAGGCTGGGGCATTTCACGTGGACCCCATAAATTTTTACTTTGACACATACATTGTGCTATTTCATAACCTTCATCTAGATTCCAGATTATTAACCTTCTGTTGGCCAGAGGTTGGTATTGTTAAACTCTTTATTCCTAACAGGCTTAACATTCAGGCTTTTGGCTATGTAGGACTTCCTTCTTGTGTTTTTTATTAAAATCTGCAATCTCTTGGTACTCTAAAAAGTGCCTGTTTTGCACTGCAGGATTTCCCAGGGGGAGGAAACTGGTTTTCTGCCCAGCTTTTTTTGAGGAAAAGGATTTGTGTTGTTATTATTATTTTGTTCTTCTCATCCTGTTCACTTAATACTCTTTTGTGTGGGCAGTTTCACATGCTAGTCTAGGTGACACAGGCATTGTTATGCACCCATACCTTTTGGATGTTCAACAAGTTTAAATTGTTTAAGAAGCCCTGGTTACTGAATGCCTGGGTCTCATCTGAATACAAGGTTATGGCAGGACTGAAGAGTCATTGAACAGATGCTGGGCTGAAATTAGCAGGTATTTTTATAAAAATAAAATTTTATTGAGAAGATACACTAGCCCCAGAGGAATATTGTGCCATTCTAGTCTAGAACTAGATGATCTTTAGGTCTCTTCCAACCAAGCCCATTCTGAGTCTATGATTCCATGACCTTTCCAGGTCTTTTCTAATGCAAACCATCCTATGATTCAGTGATTTTGATGTCTTAGAATTTTTCTGTCCAGCAGGATGTAACTTCACTGACAGTGTTTAGGGTGATGTTGTTCTATCCTGTAATGCAGTCCTGGTCTCAAGAGAAGATCTGAGAATACCAAAGCTCTACAGAAGGAATAGGGACTGGAGTTTATTTCAATTCCACTGCATCCTTCAAGGAAACCAGGAGATACTGCCACTAAATGTAGGTGATAACATGCCCCTTTCTGAAGGAGTTGTTTGCAATTGAAGCTCACTGCCTTAGGAAGCCATTAAATTAAATAGAATTTAATCTAAGCGGGGGGTGGAGTGGCTGGAATGGTTTGGTGGAGCATTAACACCATTAGCTACTTTAAGAAAAGGGTAGCTATGCTTTGGGCCATCTGATGGTTGTGAGCTGGGATCCTTAGCTGTAAGGGGATAATCAGATGGCCTGAAGTCATCTTTTTTCAATCTTCTGTTTTCTGTACCTCTTTGGTGTCACGTTCTGATGACTTGTTTGAAAAGAGAAGCCACTGCCTTAGTGTTCCAGGAGTCAGTCACCCCCACACCCACACATTCCCCCAAGATTACACCAGCAGAGACCAAAATCCCTTGCAGTAAGCAGCTCCATCAGCCAGTGAGTGTTCTTTTCCTCACTCACACACACACACTCTTGGGTGCACTTCCTCTTCATTTGGGCTCAACCACAGGTTTCCTACAAAAGAGTCTCAGGCATCAGAATTTATAAAAATAAAGAAATTAATAGAGAGTACAGCAGCATGTCAGCTTGAGCTGGATGCCTTCAGAGAGGGACCATGAACAAAGAAATCCCCAGGCAATTATGTGCTTAAGATTACACACCTGCCCTTCATGTGCTCTAAGTGCAGTTTTTTAGTCCAATGGGGATTTTTGGTCTGGGTCTTCTAATATCATATTGAACTCTTTCTCTGTCTTCATGCAGGCAGGCCATTGCCTTATTTTATTGAGTTGATGGTTGCAGCATCCTTATCTTCTGTTTTGCACTTCTTGTGCACCTGTTCACTGGCAGAACATGGGGAACTAAAAAAATGTTAGACTCAGGATAAATATTACAGCTAAATAATCAGTGTATTATCAATATTCTTCTCATCCTAAAGACAAAACATGGCACTGTACCAGTTACTAGGAAAATTAACTGTATTTCAGCCAAAATATCTCTATGAAAGTCCACAGTTTGTGGCTCAAGGCTTCAGGAAATCCAGCTGCTCATGCTAAGCAACTAAAGCTAAGCAAAAAGTATTCTAAATCACACAATATTACAGCTATGAGTAATTCTATTTCAAATTTATTTAAGGTAAACAACACACACATGCCAACACTTGGTCCTTGGTCGCTGCCATAAATAAATTCACAGAAAAAGCTTCATTCTTTTCAGGCTGTAATAGGAGTATCCTACAAGATGACAATGTTTGTATATCAGCCAAAATATACAGCAGTTTATATATTAAATAAGTGAAACTGTCTAGTAAATGAATATCCCAAAGATGATGACAAAGATCTTCAAACAGACCCAACCCACACAAAAAATACAAGTTGCTGTTGAAACAGTAATGAAGCAACAATTTCCAAGGCTGTGTGGGATGCCTCTCTGATATCCTCCAGCATCCTTACCTGTGGATGAAGTTTTTCTGTCAGCAGTTGCTGATTCTCTCATTCCAGGGAAGGGCTGCTTTCCAGATTGTTTGAATGCCAGTCCTCTAATCAGCTGGAGGAAAGGAGTCACTTATATAAGCCCAAGAAAATGAAATACTTCTGCGATACGGCTCACATGAATAGCTAGGACTGAGCACTGTTTGGCCCCTGAAATCCAGCTTCTGCATCTTCTCACCCCATTTCTTTGGTGCTGTTTTGACTGAAAGGAGTGGGAATCTGGGAGGCTTTCCTCTTCTGACTGGTTCTTTTTCAAGGCAGTCGGTGAAGGCAAACAGAAGGCATGACACCCTCTTCAGACAAAGATATCAATGGGCTAGGTAACCCCACCTTTCAGGTGAGTCTGCTCTTTGAAGGGTAATTCTTGCATAAAGAGGTGCAAACCCTGTGGAAGGAGGAGAAGGAGAAAGCCAGGGGCTTGGGCTGCTGCAATGATTCTGGTGTGTGCTAAACTTCTATCTTGGCTCTTATTGACAAGAATCTGAGGAATGATTTCCTCACTATAGCCCCTGCTGCTGCAGGCTCAGCATACTTTCTACTCTCTGGCACCCTTTTAATTTCTTTTCCCTCCACTATTTCTAAAATAATAATGTAGATGAATGGCAGTGCATGTGTATCTGTACTGAAAAGCAGGTGAGCTTGTGGCTGTGTTCCTGGGTAGAGCATTTTATGTATTTGTTAGAAAAATTACAATAGAATTTTAGCCCAGTAAAGACTGTGTTTCTTTGTCTTTTGGACCTATTTCCAGTGAGGTGAATTGTTAGAAATGTGAGTGAAGAAGGGATTTGGGTGTCAGCTGAGGAGGGCACCCTGTAGAATTATAGATGTGCAGTAAAAGCTGTAAATGATGTGCCAGTCCAGGGGTGTGTGGTGCACTGAGAGTGCTGATAGCTATAACAGCCATGGGCAAGGTCCTGGGATATGACAGCCCTCTTCCTATCCCAAAGCAGGAGTCACCTCCATTAGAAACTAAAAACTTTGCTTATTTTCTGTCAGCAGGTGTGAAGGAGTGGGGTCCTGCAAACCTTGCTACAGACCACCTGTCTGTGCTGCCTTGGAGGAAGCATTTAACCCCCTAGTGTACAAGTCTCAGATTTCTTGTGTAGCTCTGGGTGAGCTTGCTGTGTGCAGTGCAGGTGTTGTGCCAGCTGTGGGCAGAGCCTCAGGGAAGTGCTCAGAGTCAGAGTGTTTTCTTTCATTATTTTTATCAGTCTCTCCATTTTAACTTGTTCTGCCATAACATATCAGACTTGTGAATTTTTATGGTTTGAATCACCCTAGAGAAGGTAGAAGATAAAGGTCTTTTACTGTGGTTCAAGTAGTTCAGTTCCTGACTGCCTTCTTTATGCACTTACTTAAGATGTGATTGAGGGCTCTCGTGCTGTGTCTGGAGCCTGAGGCACATGGAAGGTGTACTGGTCCCCTGGATTCATGGGAGCAGCTGGGCTGAGAACCCTGCTCCAGACTGCTCCTGTCTTGTCCTCCGGCCAGCATCTCAGCCTCACAGGCTGGCTGAGGTTAGAATGCAACTCTGGAGATCACCTTTTCCAAACCCCTGCTCAAGCAGGGCTGTCCAGAGCCAGTTGCCTAGGGCTGTGTCTAGACAGTTTTTTAATATCTCTAAGGATGGAGAATCCACAATCTCTCTAGGCAACCTGTGCAGTGCTTGGTCACTCTCACAGCAAAAACCATGTTTTCAGATTTTAAGATGGTACCTCCTTCATTTCAGTTTGAGTCCAGTGCCTTTGCTGCTTTCTCATCCTGATATCTCCACTCCATCCTTTTCCTGATGAGCCCTGCTCACTCTCCCCCAGCTCCTGGGGAGGGTCAGGCACTCATGTGATGATCATGTGGGGCTGCTACTGGCACAGGCTCTGCCTGCCTGGAGTATGCCTCATGGTTAATACAGGGGAAATTGCAATGAAAAGAAAGGAGCTTACTGCTGTCTGCCTAGCTTAGCATTTGTCTACCCGTGGTGTTATTCAGGAGTAATTGTCTCCAAATAATTCCATGCATGGGCAGTCTTAAGTACCCTGCTGTACATTTGTTAATCCATGGCTCAGGCTCTCTTGTTCTGAAATGAAAATGTCAGCACAGGGAGTTTTTAAGGAACACCCTTTGCTCTTGAAGTTCATGCCTGAGTCAGTTTGAATCAAGTCTGCCTTCACCTATCAATTTTGAAGGATCTCTAATGCTCCCAGTTTGCCCAGGCTGGATAAATAAGCTGTGTTTGTTAAAGAGACTTCTCCATCATAGGAATCCTGAAGGAGGGTCTCGGGCTTTAACTTGATTATGGTTGTTTATTTGAGTGGTACTGCAGTAGAAACAGCTTGAGCTGGGTGCTGCTGGGGAGGGCCCTTGAACAAAGAAATTAATAATTTATTCAATTATACCCTTACAACCTGAGTTCCCCACCCCTCACACAACAGTTCAGATCAATGACAATATTAGGGTCTGGGGTCTTAGGGATTACATGGCCTGTTTTCAACAGTGTGACCTAAAATGGGACTTTGGAGACTCAACCAAGAGAATGCAAACTTGGAGGTTCCAGCCAAATGATTTTGGTAATAATCTGCCACACCTGCCAAATTTACAACAGAATTCAACATTAATTTTATATTTCTGTTTCTGACCACAGCACTAACTGTTTACCTCCACCAGTTGGCAGGCCAAGAGTGTTACTGCAGACACTTTGCTATTGTGATGGGTATTTTGGTGTCTTCAGGTTCCTGCAGGACTTGGAGGATAAAAAAGACAAAACAAAAAGAAGTTTGCTGCAGACAAACTGATTAAGACAGACAGGTTTTCTGTCCCTGCCTGATAGAGCAAGGCATCTCATCCCAGAAAAGCCCTCTGCTGCCAGCATGCTGAGGACTTGCTGGTTGGAGATGGGCCAATGAAACAAATGCTTTGGGATCTTAGCATTTAGATCTTAGGATTAGCTTTTGCATCTGGCTGTAAGTGTTGTGGTTTTCCAGGCAGCCTCCTTCCACCCTTGTGTGTGTGTGTGTGCACAGGGGTCAGAGTGGGTTGGTAGGAGGCACGGACAACCAGGAGAATTTGCTCAACTTAAAAGCTGTGGTAAATGAAGCAAAGCAGTACTTTGCTTTCCTTGGCAAAATGCATCTTTATATAAATAAACACTGTAAAGCATAGAGCTCCCTGGGAAGCCCTGGGGCTTCTGGCTGCCTGGGAGGAGATCCAAGCCTTCCTGGGTAGCAGTTTCAGGCAGCTCCTTTGGCATGGATGCTGGGATTTCCCATCCACTGGTGTTTCACCCTATGTTTCAGCTCCTCTGGAGGAGCAGGGTTTTCTAGTAGGACAAAAGGCAGGTGTCTTTATCCAGGCAGAACACTGGTAAAGGTAAGCATAAGGAGATTGAAAGAGAAGACCCAGGAAATGAAATATAAAATGTGCTTCTACTCAGTGATTAGTGGCAGTCAGGTGTTTTAGCATATTTTATAAAAAATGCTGTTTGGGTTGCCTTGGCAGGATGTACAGAGACCAGAGGACAGTGCAGCTTTCACTGATAAGCCCACTGCACACTCTTCCTTGCTTCTGGTTGCAGTTTCTTCATCCTTAACTAGGTTTTAATGATATTAACACACTTTGTCTGGATGTCCCTTTGAGATTGAGACACCCTCTAGTGTTTCTTCAGGCCTAGACACACCAGCACAGACAAAAATTGTCCATATATGTTTTGTGCCTCTCTTTCAACTTCCCCTCCTTGGTTTGTTTTTGTTTTGCTTTTGGGGTTGTTTTTTTTTTTTCATACTGTGGCCTTGTTGAAAGCTACACAGGAGGTATTCCTGCCAGATGTGGAGCATGGCTGCAAGAGAGGCAGCTGTTGGGCATCTGCAGGGCCAGGCTCTGGCTAACCAAGTGTGTCTCCTGTTGTCCAGGGTAAACGTGGGAGCCACTGCCATTTCTCACCAGCTCATGCTGCCTGGGGCCCAGAGGAGGGTGGAGGCACTAGCCACAGTGGGACCAAGCTTGGCTACACTGTCACAGATGTGCCTCCCTGGTATCTGTGCATCCTGCTGGGCATTCAGGTGAGACGGGAAAGCAGGTGGAGGCTGGGAGTAGGGGAAAGTTACATGGTTCAGTCAGGTAATTGGGGTGAAACCTGAATTTGGGAGTGTTTTACTTTCACAGGGCTTGAATGGAGCTCTGAGGCTGGATCTTAGTGAGCTCAAGTCCTTTGGTCCACATTCTGAGCACTGATTATTATCATCATGCCCACAGCTACACTGCACCCTTTGAAGTGCAAATGGTCAGGCAGAGTCCTGGGGCTGGGATCAGTTAATAAGAACATGTTGGGAACCTTGGCTGAAGGTAGCCAAATGTGTAAGGGCTTTCTGAACTTCTGCCTTCCCATGGCAACAAAAACTCAGGCCACATGCTGTTTTGGCTGGTGTCTGTGCCCAAGGTGTGTTAAATGACCCAGTGCCACCAATGCCATGCTGGGCAGGGAGCCTGTGGGAAAGGAGACCTCAGAGTCATTAAGGTAATGATGGACTGTGCTTGGAGGTTGGTGGAATTTTGTACTTTGTTTTCTTTAATGGAAATTTAGAGTGTATCAACCCAACACATCTGCATCATAATTTTAATAAAACATGCCTGTAGTGAATAAAGTGTGTTTCTGAGTGCCACCAGTTCCACCACTGCAGTGTTGTGCTCCAAAGTGAGAGTGAACAACATAGGTTAATAATTAAAATAAAAAGAGGCTTTAAAAATTGTTTTCAGATTTAGTCATTAACAACAGGCCATTGTAGAAATATGTCTGTGACTCTTCTGACAAACACAATGTCCAATTGTTCTTCATTCTTTGGCACTCACTTTTTATGGTTATCCATAATGCTGCTCTGTGAGAAAAGCTACTGATGGCAAAAAACATGTAGCTTCAATTTGCCAACTTTTTATGTCATCCTTTGTGGTGCAAATAAGATGGACTGAAATATTTGCATTCACTTTGCCTGGCTGCTCTCTCCCTGTACCTTGGGAGGTCCCCAGCTTCCTGGAAAAGTATGTCCAACAGCTTTGTCTGCAGATGCTGGGGATAAACTGGTTGTGTCTGACAGTGGCCTGGGGAGTCCACAGCACTACAAAAGGTCTTTGGATGTGTAAAGGAGGAGACATTTCAGTGGGTGCATTGCAATTCTTGTAGATGCTTTGGAACAGCCCCTAACAGAGGATTAAAGCTGCCAAAAAAAAAAAAAAAAGAGAGAGAATGGGTAATGTTAGTATAGCACAAATCTGTGAGTTCTCTCAACAACAGGGTAATAACACAGAGCCAGGTCTGTGTCCTTCTTCACCCAGTCTTTCTCTGTGGCTTCTAGCACTTCTTGACAGCCATAGGAGGTCTTGTAGCCGTCCCGCTGATGCTCTCCAAAGGCCTTTGCCTCCAGCATGACCTACTGACCCAGAGCCACCTGATCAGCACCATCATCTTTGTCTCAGGAATTTGCACCCTGCTGCAAGTCCTCTTTGGAGTGAGGTAGGCCAAATGCAAGAACTGAGAACGTGAGCAATTACTGTGTGCTAGGCCACCACCCTGTTGGAGAGTTTATCAGTGAGTCATTTGTTACCCTTGGGCAATCCCAAGGCTGGCAGGGTCCATGCCAAAGCACCCTGAAACTGCTGAGAACTTTGCAGGATTACCTTGCTGTTCCAAATTTTGCATCTCCTGATACTTCATATACCTTTTGTTGGGCTTATAAGGAATCTGTCCTCAAAATAATAGAGCATTGCAACCTGCAGTAAAAAGTACCTGCTTTTTCCTTACTCCAGGGATCTTCCAGCTGAGGCAGGAGCCTTCTGATTTGGGCCAGGGTCAAGAGAACACAAAATCTACAGGAAAGCCTAGGGGTGAAGTCCATCTGCCACCACTTAGGGACTCAGGGGAGAGTTCAGCAGCACACCTGGTGTGTGGTGCCACTTGCCATGCTCAGGGATTTGTGGCATAAAAGGTAAATCCTTTGCTGATGAGCAGCTAGCAGTGAGATGAGCATGGAGTTGCTATTCAGTACCCAGAAAAAGAAGTATTTAGTGACAGAGATGACTGCAAGTGCTCCCCTTTTCCAGAAAGATCCTGTATCTTTGCTGACCTTGAAAAATTTCTTCTATTTCCCTTGTCATAACTCTGGGCTGTCTCTCTCTTTCCACAGGCTGCTTTTTCCTCCAGTATGGTGGGAACCTGTGTTTTTTTTGCCTTCAAAGACAAAAGCTATACATTCTTTGGCTTCTGAATCTGAGGGACTCTGGTTGATCATCTGCCAGCTCCACAAAATGTTTTTCCTCCTCCTGCTTCATTCACTGCTGAAACTTTTCTGTCTCTCTTAATCTTAAGAAGTGTCTGTAGACAAACTTCCTGAGGAGTGCTCCCCTTCTCCTGGATTGTTACAGGATTAGTGGAGAAAAGAGGAGCACCTTGACCACAAAAAACAGAGAAACTGGGTTTTCAGCTAAATTCAGGCTGGAGTCCATGACCGTCACTGCTGGTGCAATTCAGGCATTCTGAGTTCTCCCAGGCACCCTCCAAATGCCTCAGTGCATTCCTGGGAGCTGTAATGTCCCCTGCTCTCTGTTAACTGGGGATTAAAGAGTAGCAGAGAGCCTCTCTCTCCCATGGATGAATAGCTAATTGAGGTCCAACAGATCACATTAAGTGGTAAGGAGCTGTTCCCATGGGATAAACTTGAATGGCTTTTGCCCTGCTGAGGGTGCAACTGCCCTGTTGCTGACCCCAACTATAAGGCATGAGGACATTCATGAAGCAATAGCCAAGGGAAAAGCTGACCCACTGCAACCTGCAGCTCAGTCATGTTACACAGCACGAAAAAAGCAGCAGTGGGTCCCAGACAGTCACTGGAGACACTGTCAGAGGCTCCTGAGGGGAGACACAGGTCACATGCTGTTACGGTGAGTCCTGCTTAGTAAATGCTTGGACATCATATACTGATTATCAAAACACAGTACTGCCTTCCCTATTTCTGCAGCTTTTCCTCTTGCAAACCTCACAGGAAAGAGTTCAGTGTACCCCATAAGCATCACCTTGGCACCCCATTTTCCTCTGAGCCTACCCATGCCAACACTGGCTGTGAAATATCTTAGGGACCAACACAACAGAAACGATAATCTATTGTTAGATTCTAAGTCTTGGCCCTGGGCCTTCTCTGTTTCTTATTGTTTTTGTGCCTTGCCCAGCAAAATTGTTTCAAAGCTTTGACAGTGTTTCAGTTGTGCATGACTAGTGTAAATATTTGGTTTAGGTGACAGAGACATGGTCTGTTACAGCTATGCCATCTCCTATTTCAAGAATTAGAAATTCCTCTGTTTCAGGGAAAGCTGTGCCCTGCAAAAGCAGTCACCTGAATTGCTGTCCCATGGCTTTTCTGAACAGGTGCCATGAGAGCTCCTGGCACAAGGAGAGGTTGCTTTGGGGGTTCCTCCTGGGGGTGCTCCCTAAAGGAAGGAAAACAGAGGCACCTTGGAGATTTCCCTTGGCTGTTTCAGGGATGTTGTGCCCACCCTGAGGCAGCTTAGGATTTTTCAATCACACTAGAGGAATGGTTAAAAAAACTTGCACTGCAAAGGGGGCTTATGTGGGGCTTTGAGGAGTCAGTCAGGCCTTTTAGGTCTCTGTCTCCATTTCTTCATGCACGGAAAAAGAGGCTGGTGCAGCTCAAAGGAGCATTGCTCTGCTGTATAAATCTCTGCATGAAGCCAGTGCTGAACTGCTCTGGAGATGCAAGCTCCTTGCTACTCTGAGGGATTCCCAGAGGGAGAGATACTCTAAGCCAGGAGACATGTGGTGTGGGGGGACAGCCAAGGTCACCCAGACAGTGCCCACAGACCCCTCCATGCAGGTTTCCTTTCTAGTTTCAGTGGAAATGCAGAAGAGGAATTGGCATTAAAACCTGTGTACTAAAAGCCAAGTCACCTTTTCTATCACCCTCAGAATGAGGTTTGTTGTGATATGGAGAGTAGTTAGTGCATGCCCTTGTGTACAGGAGCATGTTGTGAAGAAAACCAAAGCAGCCAAAGGGGAGAGAGGAAGCAACTGGATATTGGCAAGATTGACGCTGAGCTTTTCTTCAGCATCTCACCATGTTTCTTTCTTGGTCTTCCCTCCACCAGATTTTTCCTACTCTGTGCATGTCTGTGGTCCCATCAGCCATTAGAAGCATGACTTCTTCCTTAACAGGGGGTAGCAGGGTTGGACTGTAGCACCAATGTGCTCCTCCATTGCTGGTGTTTGAACCTCAGCTCTTACCCCATGTCAGTGGTCTTGATGCAATGGGCAGCAATTCCTCCCCATGATCAGTGACAGTGACCTGCCACAACAATTCAAAAGATCCTGTCAGAGGCCATGGGCAGACTGATTTTTAAATTTATTTTGCTTTCCTTTCTCTCGCCCTTATAGAGCAGAGTTTCTAGCACTCTCACTTGTCATTTTTTCTCTCTGCTTTCCTCCCAGGCTGCCTATTATTCAAGGAGGGACTTTAACATTCCTGACCCCCACCTTGGCAATGCTGTCTCTCCCCAGCTGGAAGTGCCCTGCCTGGACAAACAATGCCACCCTGGTGAATGCCTCTTCACCAGAATTCATCCAAGTCTGGCAGACACGGATGCGAGAGGTACATTACATTTTCAGTGGCACCTGCTCTGTATCAGGGCTGTTTCTTTCAGTGAAGTGTCTGACCATATCATGGCCATCACAGCTAGAAAAACTTCTATTCCCAATGAACCTTGGCCCTCAAGCTGTTGCAGCTTTCTAAGCATCTATTCTCTATCAAAAAAAGTAGGTGCTTCACTGCTGCTGAACAGGGGACGTGCAGACCTCCTCATGTGATTGATTTATGGTCCCTGCAAAGTCTCCACTGGTCCAGTCAGATCCCTTCTCTATAAAGCGTGGTTAGCCCAGAAGAAGAAAGGGAGGGAAAATATTTTCAAGGAAACAACCCTGTCTAAGCACAGGAAACCTAGTAAAAAAATGCAAGGCAAAACCTACCGTAAATATTAAGGAAAAGGACATTCTTAGGTAGTCAGAAGGGGCGGGGGAAAGTTAGGGGTCTCACTGCCTTATTCTACATCAATTGCCTTTATCAGAGCAAGTGACTAAATTTGCCTCTGTGGATCCATTTGTTGGTGTGTTTTCCAAACCTCTTGGGAAGTGCTGAGAGCTCACCAGGGGTTTGCTGTGCAGAACAGGTTGCTCTTTGCTGACACACATAAATCTATCCCAAGGGCCCTGCTGATGTCTTGTTTCAGCCTGGTTTATTCACCCAGCCCCTGGAACTGGGGAAGGAAGGTGCTCAGCACCACAGAGGTTGCAGCCTGGGCTTGTTACCAAATCTGAGAAGGCAGAGAGCAGCCTTGCTCCTGCCTGAAGCTGACACTGAGGTGAGCAGCATTGTAGAATGTAATCACTGGCTCCTTGGCAGTGATTGTCAAGCAGTGGGAAGTTCAGGGTGATAAATGTGCTCCCAGAGTGAAACTGATACTCAGGAAAAAAAAAGAGGCTGTGATGAGTCACTTGCCTCAGCAGTGTGCTGAAGAGACCCAAGCACTTCCCAAAAGGAAGATCAGTGGAGACCATGGCCCCGCTCCTGTTTTTGGGGCAAGAGCTTTTCCTCCCCTCGGGGGAGCAGGCAGAGAGTGCAGGGCAGGTGATGCATGCTTGGGTGGCCCAAGAGGACAGGGAGGAGGTGATCTCTGGAACAAAATTAGCCCTGGTGAGAACTAAATCCATCAGCCAAGGGGGGAGTTGCTGTGCTGCTGCTTTGGTGGTCCTTCCCACATGTAACTCTCAGCCAGGTTTTACTGTTGTCAGCAGGAGGCCTCTGTGCCACTCTGTGGCTAGAGACTGAGCCTGGCTCTCATCCTGGATTCGCACTGACATGAAGAAAAGGCTCAACAGCTGGAGTTCCTTCCAACCTCTGTTTTCATCCTCCATTTTTCCAGGTGCAAGGAACTATCATTGTAACTTCTTGCTTTCAAATCTTCGTTGGATTTTCTGGCCTGATTGGATTTCTGATGAGGTTCATCGGCCCCCTGACAATTGCCCCACTATCACCTTGGTTGTACTACCTCTGTTTGAGTCAGCTGGAGATATGGCTGGGCAGCACTGGGGCATAGCATTCCTGTAAGTCTCACATCTCTGTGGGAAAGATGAGAGTACACAAATCACCTGCCTCTAATATGAAACCAAGTGTCACTGTCCGTAGCAGAGTTCCCCTGGGTTCAAGGTTTATTTCTTGAGCACCAACATGTGACAGGCTTGTGCAAGACAGCCGTGTGACATAGTCATTCTCCTCCAATCCTCAGGAGGTTAAGCTCTCAGCAACAAAGCAAAACCCAAACATGAGTTAAAAAAACACTGATTTTTGTAAAAATACAAAGTCCATAGGTCAGCAGAGATACAAGCCTTCCCCATGTGTGTGCAGTCTCTGTCACAGTTGTCTACACACACTGTCTTACACACCCATTATTTAATATTTAAAAGACATTTCTAAAATGACCAAGTTGAGCATTCAGGTATTCTATGCTGAAATAGCTGGTGCTTTATGTATGGTCTTCACATGAGTAGGAATTGTTCTTTCCAGAGACATAAGGCTGCTGAGCACCTTTGTTTATGCAAATGGACGAAGTGTGCACTCATACAATCTGTCTGGACTCTGTAGCATTAGAAACCACAAATGGAAACCAGTTCCTCCTCAGACTTTCTCCCTTCAGTCATCCAGTGCTTTGAATTGTGTATGTCACAGAGTGTCTTTGCAGAGAAGTGAGGACAGTTTTCTTTGCACTGTTGGAATTCTGCTTCTCCCTGACTACTGCACCTGCAGTTTGTCACCTTTTCACATGGGGAAAATTACCAGTTTTCCAGTGAAGTCAGTGCCCTTCAGCTGGTGCAACTGATTTCTCACCAAATCCTATCCAGATTAAGTCACTCCATGTATAAAATTTAAATTTGTTGTAGAATAATGAGGAGGCCTTCAGAGGCCTGGCTAACCCAGGAAATGTCCATGGTATTCTAGCAGCTCAGCAGTTGAAGTGGGATGCCCAGTCCCTGCCCTCTCTCCACATGTGGTAGCCTCCAGCTTCATCTGGTTGGGCTCTCTGGGCAAAAGGCACATGGGGGCAGGCTGTGAGTGCACCCAGATGTGCTGCTGTTCCCAGATGTGTCCTTCACAAGGGATGGGAGAAGAGCTGCAGCTGCAGTTACTTCCATTGGCATGAGCCCTGGGTGCTGCCAGGGACACAGGGGAACACCCCTGCCATGGAGGGCCCCTCCGTAGCTCAGCCCTTGCTGACAGAGCCATGCTCTCCCCTTCTGGCCTGGCTGGGAGGGCTCTGAGTGAGGGCACCATGTGCAGCCCCACAGTCCCACCATGGTTTGTTTTTTTTTTTTTAAAACAGGGATTTGCACAGCCAAACCAAATCATCTTCTTTTACTCTGTGTTACAGGAACTTTTTGTCCCTTGAAGAGCAGCATAGGTAAACCTGAAATCAGAAAACGAATAAATCCTGTATTTCTACTATATCTGAATTACACAGGCAGAACCTGAACCTTGCATGTCTGTCAGGTCTCTTTCTTTTACTTATGAGGCATTTTTAACCTTTCTGCAACTGTGTCATACTCACAGATGCACTGCCTGGGGTGTCAGTCTTGAAACAATAAGGGTAAAAGAGTTATTTGCAAATATGTGGAGCTATCAGTAGATTATGATGGAAAGCTTGTTCCATGTCTGCCTTGGCAGAGTGGGGAGCCACCCTCTGCTGCTGAGAGCCTGTTTTTATGGGTCTTCTGGAGTCCTGGGTTCTTGGGTAGCAGATCTTCACTTAATGTGGGGACAGGTGGGCAGCTGGGCACCCCCTTTGTTTATGGTCTCATTTCCCCTTTGTTTATGGTCTCATTTCCCCTCCTTTTCTAGGACTACTTTTTTCATAGTTCTGTTCTCTCAGTACTTGAAACATGTTGCTGTGCCGCTGCCATCTTACCAGAGAGGCAAGAAGTCCCACTTCTCTCCAGTCTACCTCTTCCAGATCTTCCCGGTACGTTGGGGTTCCTGGATACCAGGGAATTGTGACAGGGACTGGCCTCACCCACCCCGGGCTGCCTGGGCTCTTTCCACTCGGGTTCAGATGAGTGAGTGCTTCCCAGCTGAGCCTGTGGGGTAAGGGGCAGAGAGGAAAAAGCTCCCCATGGCCCTGATGATTGGGAGGGAGGGAGAGAAGGAGAGAGGGCCACCAGGAGCTCCTGCTGCCTCTTTGCCTCCCTTCCGTGTGCAGGGAAAAGGGTCGGGCGGGGACACACTGTCCACCGCAGCCGTGCTGAGGACGCAGCCATACCCTAACCAGCCCCCACTGCTGCTTGTGATGGGCAGGTGCTGCTGGGGCTCTCGCTGAGCTGGCTGCTGTGCTACGTGCTGACAGTGACCGGCGTCCTCCCTGCGGCCCCCAGTGCCTACGGCCACCTGGCCCGGACAGACAGCCGCGGGGACGTTCTGTCACAGGCTCCCTGGTTCCGGCTGCCTTACCCAGGTACCACCGCCTCCCCTCCCCATCCTGCCTACTCCTGCCTCCACCTCCGCTTACCAGGAGGAGAGGAAATGTCAAAAATCAGGCGAACACCCACCCACAGGCATTCCTGCTGTTCTTCCTCCCCCGGGGGAGGAAGAGGAATTTCAGGGCAAATGAAACCCTGAAATTCCACCTAAACCGAGCTCTTTACTTACAGGCCAGTGGGGAACGCCAACGGTGAGCCCGGCCGGGATCTTCGGCATCCTAGCCGGGGTGATTTCCTCCATGCTGGAGTCCGTGGGGGATTACTACGCCTGTGCCCGCCTGTGCGGGGCCCCGCCGCCGCCGGAGCACGCCATCAGCCGCGGCATCGGCGTGGAGGGCATCGGCTGCCTGCTGGCCGGGGCCTGGGGCACGGGCAGCGGCACCACGTCCTACAGCGAGAACGTGGGAGCCCTGGGCATCACCAAGGTGAGCCTCGCCGCAGGGTGGAGCCTCCCGGAGGGCTCCCCCGCGGGGGTGTGCACATAGCTGTGTGCTGGACCTGGGCAGTGAGCTCAGGCCACCTCCCGAAAGTTTTATAACTTACATATTGTCCGACTGTCGGGGGGTAGGACGGTCGGGACGGACGGAGACGACAGATCTCTGCAGTCAGGTCGTGGAACTTGGGGTTTATTGCAGAGGGCGTGGGCGCAGGGCTCTGCTGGGAGCTGCCAGCCACAGCTCGGAGCAGACCCGAGATAAGAGAGGGGTAGAGAGGATGGGAGGGTAAGAGCGTAAGGGAGTAAAAAGGTAAGAGCGTTAAAGGGTAAGAGAGTAAAAGGGTAATAGAGTGAGGTTCTCGTTACAATACAGTAAATATTTTTCTGTGTTGAATATTCTAATTCTCACTAATTTTAGTACAATATACAAATCTTATAGCATTTACATACAGCTGATAAGAATCATTACATTACCATACTGTGTTACATTTTAAACCATAAAAACTCCTCTTTGGACCCCTTCTGCCAAGCTAGCAGGGTCTGCTCTGACCCTTGGACCTGTCTGCAAGCAGAGGGTATTGTTTCATCAAAAGCAGATTACCTTCAGTCCTCCACACCATTGTTTTCCTGTTGTTCAGTAACTAAGGTATCTCAAAGCTTGCTTTCATTTCAATCTTGCTTATAGTTTCTATATTCTCAAAGTCTTTTGCCAGACAATCATATTTTTAAAGCTTTCCTGTTTCATCTTCCCCAACAATATATAACTTAGAGCATGGGAAAATTGTGCCTTGGCACATTGGTGACCAACTCAGCAGCAGTACAAATGACTTAAGAGGTGGGCAGTGCTTCCCTTTCTCTGCCTCTGGCCTGCATAGGGAATTAGTGCACTCACTCAGACACCTGGCCTAGGTAGGGCTGGAGAGCCAATGCTACATCTGAGCTAACCCATATGGGCATGGAGAGGGAGATGAGAGAAAGGGAAAGCGTGAATATTTAATAGGGCTTCAAATTCTGCAACTTCTGTAACCCAAGGGTGGAAACCATGTGAAAGGTAGACTAATTCTTCAGGGTTATAAAATGTGATTGCAAAGGTTTGTGTGTGAGTCCCTTGAGTATATTAATTGCACTTATCAGGGATAGAAATTTCCAGAGATAAACTTGACAATCAGATCAAAGATTTTCACTGAGCTTTGCAGCAAAACTCAGTGAAACAGACACTGACAGACATCTAGCTGCTGGACAACATTTTCAAATCATTGCCAAATAAGCAATGATAAGCCAGAAGAGTTATGAGTCAATAAATAAACCCTTACAGCTTCCACTCTATAATATTGCTTATTTCACTGGATTTTACAAGCCTCACTGACAATAACCATTTGTCACACATGGCAGTGTTAGTGTTTGACTGAGGTGGCTGCCTTGAGCACCAAGGGCTGTCTGGATGTCTGCATGGAGTCCAGTTTAGCCCATCACCCCGTGTGCATTGTCACTAGGAAGTCTGTGCATACTAACCATCTACCTGAGCCAGCTCTTCCTGTGTGCAGTTTGCTGCATGCATTGTATGTATGGGATGCTGCCCAAATTCATAATTAACAGATTACAGGACATGTATTCTCACAATGTATGCTAAGTCCTCCAGGAGGACGTGCCATCCTTGCTGATTCAGGAGAGATATTTCTCTTGGATCCCAATTCTGCTCACTTTGTCCACACTTGAAAGAGCTGAAAATAGAGTGTCATCTCAGACAATTTAAATCAGTGTAAACACACTGGCTGGGACAGATGGGGGTGCTGAGAGCACAAGGCAGATTTAATTTCTTTTTTTATGTGGGAAACACGTTTTTCCATAGCAAATGGAAACACAAGGGACTTGTTTCCTCTTAAACACAGATGTCCAGCACCACTGGAGAAGTCTTTGGAGATCTCAGATACATACAGGGGCTGACAGATAAAGGCAAGGAGAAACTGCTAGAAGCTGCAAAATGCAACATCTTACATGGTATCAGACACCAATATTTAAACTGCTTGGTTAGGCCCAATATGCCAGTATCCTCCAAGAAAAGGAGGATTTTAAAGAGAGGTAAAGGCCTGAGAGTCACCACATTTTGTGGGGAACCCTGCAGTTACTTCAGCCTTAAGAAAGAGAACTGATTTTATCATTTTCCTGGCATAATTGAAGCAAACTCCATACTAGTGGCTTTAGCAGAATATGGTCACAGTGCTATCACTGGATTAGGTGTTTTGCTTTTAAGGCCAACTCCATATACTTGGTAATTCAACATTTTAGCAAATTGGGACTTTGAATCTTTGTTCTAATCCTGGAACAAATAGATCTGCTGACTTTTAATTAATTAACATTTAGATGGTAATAGTGTCCCAAGGTTTTAAGCCGGAGTATAAAAAGCAATGAAGCACCTGAAGGAAATGCATGATTTTATTTTGAAACTCCACACCAAATCTTTTTTATTTATCTTCCACAATCAAGAAAGACTTAAAATATTTTAAATGGACATGTTTAAGAAATACTAAAAAAGAGACACTATTAGTTACTGAGACAGTTTTTGTTGAAAGCATTCACAAAAAGCCTGTCCTGCAATTAGACATTCTTCAAATATTTGAAGGGACGGATTAAAATATTTAATTGAATTATAAAATGTTTGCAGAGGATTACAGAGCTGCCCTGACACAAATATTGTAAGTTTAGCGTGATTCTTTGGCAGTCCATGTTTTGGTGTGGGCAAGGCAAGTTGGAAGTTTAACGAATATTGCCGCTTTCCTTTTCACTTTCCATATAAATGTCTCTTGCAACCCTTTGTTTGGCAGATACTCTTTTTCTTTCCTATTCATATGGTCTAACAGATCTGAATAAAGGGCATGGCTTGGTCCTTCATCCCATCTTTTTAGTAGTGCTTAAACCAAGAAAAGGCCTAGGGGAAAACTGAGAAAAAAATGGTTTTGCTGAAGATAGATGGGTGATGAGAGATAGGGACAGAGCAACAGACTTCCTTACTTCTTATTTCTTGACCACAGAAAGGATATATCAGATCCCAGATCTTAGGATGGAGCAGCCAGTCAGCTCTGGTCTCTGAAATCTTGGTCTCCAGGGAATGGAGGGATCATTGTGGGATACCTCATTGAAAGCCACTTCTGGATGTCAGTCCAAACCCTGGTGGAAGGATTGTCCAGTGAACTGGCTGGGGGGTTGCAGTGCCAGGCTTGTATGTATGCCAAGATATTTCTAGGCTAAAGCAAGAACAAGTGGGTATTACTGTGCTCTTAATTGTTTTTTTTTTTTTAATTTCAGTTTAATAGAAAACTGTTAAAATTCTGTTAATAGTAAGAGAGGATAACACTGAATAAATAGGTGTGGTGCTTTCAGTGTGCCTTACATGATAAGTATCTGTGGTGCACTAACACTGATGCTTCCCATTCAGTGTCAGCATCCCAGCTCACCAGCAGCTGTATCCAGACCTGTCCCTGAATGTGCCATGCAGTGCTAGGGCCAGGGCTGCAGCACCTACCTGACAGGCTGGCTCTGGAGCCTGCCCCCTGGCCTTCCTCTGCCAGTCAGTGCGTGACTGCCTCCTCTTCCTCTTGGCGCAGGTGGGGAGCAGAATGGTGATCATTGCTGGTGCCTGTGCCATGCTCCTGAGTGGCGTCTTGGGGAAGGTTGGGGCCATGCTGGCCAGCATTCCCATCCCTGTGATTGGAGGCATGTTCCTCGTGATGTTCGGAGTTATCGCGGCAGTGGGCATTTCCAGTTTGCAGGTAACAGCTGTGTGAGCACTGCTGCATCCCTGGAGAAGGGGACTTCATGTCATTGAAACAGAAAATCATAGAATAAGTTCAGTTGGAAGGGACCCATCAAGACCATCGAGTCCAACTGCTGGCCCTGAGCAGGACACCCCAAGAGTCACACCATGTGCCTGAGAATATTGTTCGAACACTTCTTGAGCTCTGTCAGGCTGGTGCTGTGGCCACTTCTCTGGGGAGCCTATTCCAGTGCCCAACCACCCTGGGTGAAAAGCTTTTTCCTGATATCCAGCCTAAGCCTCCCCTGACTCAGCGTCATGCCATTTGCTGTCACAGGTCATGAGATTTAAGAGATCAGTGCTTGCCCCTCTGCTTCCCCTCATGAGGAAGTTGCAGACTGCAGTGAGGTCTCCCCTCAGTCTCCTCTTCTCCAGGCTGAACAGGCCAAGTGACCTCAGCTGCTCCTCATACAGCTTCCCCTCCAGACCCTTCACTATCCTCGTGGCCCTCCTTTGGACACTCACTAATAGCTTTATGTTTTATATTGTGGTGCCCAAAACTGCACACAGCACCCTCTGTTTCAAGTCAGTGTCTTACAGACTGTGTCAGCTATAATCACACTGCAGCAAGTGTAAACATTTATGTTGGCAATTCCTCAGGTAAAGATATGGGGCTGTACCCAGAGGGGCTGAAGCACAGAGGGCTCCCTGGCATGGGCAGGGCTGGCTGGCACTGGGGACTGCAGGATCACAAATACCCCAGCAGCACCAGGGCTGGGTCCATTCCTGATTCCAGTGTTTGCATCCCACCATGTCTCATGAACACAACAGTAATCCAGAGTTTTGTGCATGTAATGTATGAAATTTCTCTGTGCAGTATGCAGATATGAACTCCTCAAGAAACATCTTTATCTTTGGATTTTCTCTATTTGCTGGCCTCACAATTCCCAACTGGGCAAGCAAAAATAGTGCTCTGCTGAAAACAGGTAAGAAGTGACATCAGAAGCATTTTCTGCAGCATGAAATGGAAGGAAAGGCTGACCAGACAAATCTTTTAAAATAGTTTTTTCCTTATAAAATGCTGAAATCTGTGCTTTGACTGTTGCCTGTTTCTTTCTGTGAGGGCTATTTTTGCCTTTTGCCCTGGATGCATAGCTCTGGTGCAGAAATCTCTGCTTTTGGTCAGTGACTGGATTCTCATGAATGAGGCTTTCTATGTGCTCATACACAATAAAATGCTGTGCTTTCAAAATGCAAGAGCATATTCCTCTACTAAATTTCATCCAGTTCACTTTATTGAAATTTTCAGTTCTCCAGCAGCTGGCCCTTCACTGTGTCTTGTGTGACTGATGTCTTCATCACAAAGGCCAGAGTGTCCTCTCCTAAAGCATACATGGTGTGCTGGGTGGGCTGGTTAAAGAGCTGGGCTCACAAACCCCATGCTCTGTAGATGCCCAGTCAGATGCTCAGTGCCACTGGGCTTTGCTCATGGCCATCAGCCCTCAAGAGGAAACATCACACCTGATGAGCTTGTGCTGAAATCCCATGCTAAATAGACTCACATTTCTTTGGGAACTGAAGCTCGTGCTCCTGTAGGGAGCTGATAGGTGTTATGTTGTGCAGGTGCTGAATGTGTTTGGAGTAGAAGGTGGCTTTTTCTCAGACAGTGCTGGGACCTGCACTGTTAATAAGCTCTTAATGTATTTATGAGCCATTTCCTGCCCACTGTGAGTCTGTGAATAATCATGTAGAATATAACTGTAGGTCTGAAACTGGCTGTGAGATCATTCTCCCTTCCACTCCAAATCTTACACTCCACTTTGGATTTGCAAGTCTCATCCAAGCAAGCATGCAGATTGCAGCCTCTTGGCACCAGAAATGTTTCTGGTAAAACAGGTAAAATGTTCTTCCTACACCATGTTCCAAAGCTTGCTTTTTTTTTTTTTTTTTGCTAGGAATCATCCAGCTTGACCAAGTGATCCTGGTGCTTCTCACCACTGGCATGTTTGTGGGTGGACTTCTGGGATTTATCCTGGATAACACCATTCCAGGTAAGATTTGCTGATATGAGCTGCTAATTTTTGCCTGTCCAAGGGTTTGTTCCCTGGTACTTTTTGTTTTCATGACTCCTGTTCTATGGATAGGAGTTGTGCTGGCAACCATGAAACACTGTGTGACTGCACTCCTCCCAGAGAGGGGTGAGGAACAAGGGACATCACTGAAATGGTCTCTGGCTGGAAAACAGCAGCTTATCAAAAATAAAATAATTTGTCAGGAAGAACTCAGGCTGAGGAAAAGGTTTATTTGGCAAACATCTTTCAGGGAACATGCCTGCCTAAAACCATATTGCTAGTTAAAAGGAGAGAGGAAAGCAGCTATAAGAAGTGGAAGGAGCCAATGTGTGCCAGTATGGGAGCTGCTAAAACTGAAGCTGAACTAAAGCCACAACAGTGGAAAGCAGTAGGAAAGGCTGGTGCTGGCCCTCACAGGCAGCAAAGAGCCTTGGATTTTCATCTAGCATGGGGAAGGAGTGCATAAGCATAGGAGAGGAAACCCTCTTTTCTGCTGCAGGAAAAGAGCAAGAAGAAAGGACGCTCTGTTAACCAGATTCTGTTACTGTCTGTGGCTTCTCAGAAAGCCAGTCTCCTTTTGGCTTATTAATTTTCCTGCAGCCTTCAATCATCAGCTCCTCTGGGCAGAATTTACAGGTAGGATCACTCCCTTTCCCAAGAGGTTCTTTGCTGCCACAGCAGTTACAGGCATTTAGGAATTCCTTTGGCTAGGGTAAATACCTGTGACTGACTAGTAACTGCAAGCTAAATCTGCTCTGAAGTGTCTGTCTGGGCAGTTAACATCCAGCCTTGCTTTCCCAGCACCGCATGAACCTCCCCTTTGAACAGCTCTTGGACCTCCTGTGGCAGGTGAAAACTCCCTGATATCCATGATTCCCATGGAAAGCAGTGGAGAAGGCTGCTTATCTGGAAGCTGTTGCAGGAAAAGGGGTATTGTCTGGAAGCTCATTAGTGAATATTTGTAGAGCTCTGGAGCTGGAATGGTTTAAGTAGAAGGGATTTGCATTTTGTGCTGGGTCTGCTGGGATTTGAGCAGTGGATGTGAGGCACACAAAGCAGTTTTTAACACAACCACCTTACTTTGCTCTTGCAGGAACACAGGAGGAGCGGGGGCTCCTGGCATGGAAGCAAAGCCACAAGGGAGGGATGGAGAGCTCTCAGCTCATTTCCAAGGTCTATGATCTTCCCTTTGGCATAGGCACCAGATACTGCAATGTCTCCTGGTTTCGCTATCTCCCTGCTTGCCCCAAAAAACTGTCTTGTGACAAAAGAATGGATGAACTGAAGGCTGCTAGGCAGAAAACCAGTGTTGAAGCAAGCTTAGAAAGAAACTCTGAGGTTGGTGCTGATACACCAATCAGTACCAATTGGTGCTGATACAAGGATATAAGCACCTTGCCTGCAAGTGAACTCATCTTAGAGGTCTGAAAACATGTCTGCAGCCCCCATCATCTGAGCATGAGCTGGCAACTGTTAGAGAGGGAGGCAGGAAAAGGATAATGTCTTCCTCTTCCCAGCTCTGCTGTCTGCACCACTGATCGCCTTGAGGAAGTAATTTTTTCCTTCTCTCTTCCTGCCTGCTCACTTGTAGGAAGAACCTGATCCCTCCTCGGGGAACACCAAAGCCCAAGAAATGCCTAGGAAAGGTTTTCTGTTTCCTTCTTGCACTGACCCATGGGAACCCTAAGGGGCAGCTGTTCAGCTCAAGCAGAAGGGCTTCCTGTCCCCTGATGCGGCAGCTGAAGGAGCTTCCCTGACGTGGGCCCTGTACCACTCTCAGGCATCCCTTGGGTTGGGGTTAATCCCCAGCACCTTAAAGCAACACCCACCTCTCACCTTGTGTTGTATACCTCATCCTGGCCAGGGGGAAGGAGCAGGTGCCTCTAGGTCATGATTCATCTCACTCCAAATTCCCATAATTTAGCTAGTCAAATGAATGTTATTGTAAGAGAGGCATCTAAAGTAATGGGATGGATTGTCTTCTGAACCTGTCTCTTCTGCCTCAGACCACAGAGGGACTCTAGAGACCTTAGTTAGGTTCTTGACCTAACAGAAAAAAACTTACTGAAATGTATCCCACCTTTGGAGTGTTGGGAGGAGTCTCAGGAGAACTAGTTTGCTGTAGGGCATTCAGCCCTACAAAGAGGAAGGAATCCTCCTCAAATATAATGGAGAAAGCACTTCTACTGACAATCTTACACATCCCTATGCTGCTGCTATGTCCTGTGTACTTGCTGTACCTGTTTGGTCTAGTGTGGTGATTGTGTGGTGAAAAGCACTTCTCTGGAAAACAGGTGTGCAGGTTATTGCTCCTATTCTCTATTAGCTTCAACCCGTAGGGCCACATGCAATGTGATCACATGTGGTCCTGTGGTTCCTGGTGCTGTGTAATAAAATTGTTGCTGTAGCATAACTTTGTGTTTCCTTCATTGAGATTAATACTTGTTTTTGTAAGTATTATAATAACATGTACACTGCAATGGTATTTCTCAGGGTGGTTGCTGGAGCAAGTGGCAGGTGGCATTCAAAGAATCACTTGCAGGCCTGCACTCCTGTGAACTGTGATCATGCAAGAGGAGGGATCAAAGTAATGTGTTCTTCATCTTCCCTTTAATGTCATCACAATGCTTCTAGCCTCAAAGTGATGCCAGCATGTCTAAATGAAGCACACTGGGAAGGCCAGGGAATGGCAAGGCTGCACCCTAGAGAACTCTGAAGAGCCCTCAAACCCAAACAGGACCCCTACAACCCCACTTTCAAACACAGCAGCGGGACAAACATTCATCTGGGGGTGCTACCACAGCCTCAGCTGCAGGGACTGAAAGGGCTCTGTAGTGTTTATTCTTCCCTTGTACTTCAGTATTCAGCTCCACGTGTTTTTTCCTGAATAGATCATGCTTTTATGCACCAAGGCAATGCTGGACCACAGTCCAGGCCTCTTGGACTCAGTCTAAAAGCTGGCTGCTGAAGTTGGACAGCTAGGCACACCAGCTTTAGTTTAGGTTGTAAAATAAAACTTCCATCCTTTCTGTTTGTGGTGGCTGGTAGCATGACCTCAACATAACCACTATCAGAATACAGTTTGTTCAAGTCTGCAGAGAGCCTTTAATGATAACTCAGACATGTGAAGGACTTTATTCAATTTCACAGCACTTTTAATTCCAAGACACTATCTGAGCAGCACTACTCATCCAAGAATTAGATGTGGAAGAAGAGCACA
Source organism: Emberiza elegans (assembly GCA_024865655.1). Lineage (NCBI taxonomy): Eukaryota > Metazoa > Chordata > Aves > Passeriformes > Fringillidae > Emberiza > Emberiza elegans. Next base: position 7,347,099 of record JALJVW010000910.1, on the reverse strand, counting down.
GGGCTGATCACTCGGCTTTACACACTTCACAAAAGTAAATAATCCAAAGTGTATTACTGTGCCTGCACTTTTTTAGGGCGACTGAGGAGCGGGTGCTCACTGCTGCTGTCCTCATAAAGAGACAGATGAGCCTCATTCCACTCTCTGCGAGGAAATCCTTCTTTCCTTGTGAGCCCAAAATGAAAAATTGCACCAGAAAAATAATCCCTGCCAGGAGGTGACTTTTGCAGGGTGCGGTTTGAGACCTGGATCCCGTGGGAGTGTGCAGATTGCCACTGATCTGGCCTCCCTGCTGCTCTTCCCACACCTTATGCTAGGCAAGGTCACTTAACTGTACATGCCTCTGTTTCTTTGTGAAGCAAGGCTAAACATTAAATAGCAATGGGTAAAAACATTTATTAATAAATAGCAAAGACCCTTAAAACCTTTAAAAAGTATAAATTACTCAACTGATATATCAAGAATTACTAATGAGGGAAGGAGAAGTCAATGGTAACAAACCACTTCAACACAGTGTCTCCACACTCTGCTGAGAGAGGCAGCTCACTGGGAGAGGTGAGGCTCCTCCCATGCCTGGTGTACCTGGCAGGGCTTGGCAAAACATTGCTGGAGACACTGCTTAGAAATCTTCATCATCGAAGGTCTCCGTGCACCGCAGCATCACAGTCTCATGATCATAGTGAAGATCTTCTTCCTGAAAGCCCCCCCAAAGTCAAGCAGGATTAAAAACCAGAGGAGTTCATTGAATTTCAAATCTACAGTGAGTTGGTCAAGAGCTGATGTACCAGGAAATGCAGCATGAGCCCTCCCTCCTCTCTGAATCAGCCACCAGCACTTGATGAGTTCCTGAGGTGCCTGATGAAGAAAGGCTCAAATTTTTGCCAATTTCCTTCTAAAATCACTGGGCTCCACCCTGTGTCTATTTACATCATCTAGACAGCTGTTACTGACTGTGGTAGCAAGTTTGTCACATAACAGGCTCTGAAGGTATGACAGTTTCCTTGAGGCCTTAACTTCTACCAACTTCAGGCTTTGCTTCACTTTTAGCAACAGAAGGAAAGGGTCTTCTCTTTCACCAGTTTACAGAGAACAAGTGGCTTTTGAGAAATCAAAGTCTGGAAGATAAAAGTATTCATGCCTGCAGTCCATCTAGTCCACCTTCTGCATTGATGCAAGACTCTTCAGTGAAATACTGCTTTTAAAAATAGGCGCTGTTTGAAAGACCACTTGCTTGTCAAGTGACTCACCTAAAATCCATAATTTTAAAAGAAAGTGTGCCTTTGAAGACACAAAGGTGCTCAGTACTATTTAGGAAAAAACCCCCACTGAGTTTCATTTAGGTAAAACCTTTGGATCTCAGTCTAAATTAACTTTTTACTGCCTTTGCTGCTAAGTTTTTCTTATGATGTGACCTTAAGACAACAGCTCTTGAAAAATTACAAGATTGCTTAACTAATCTCATGCTCAGAAATACTTCCTTATCATATACTGTAGAAGCATGCTCCTCATTTTGGGGTCCCTGCCCTTTTAAGAGTTCTCCCTTTCCTTGTCCAAATTATTTCCCCTCTCCTCTTGTGTGAGTCTTTCTGAAGCTTTTTATTCCAGTGGGGTGCAAGCCCCTGGCAGCCTTGAGAGCCAGGGCAGTGGCTCAAGAGGAGCTGTGCTCAGTAGCTGTGACCATCCACAGTCCAACAGCAGTAGTTGCAGTTTGTACCTGCACAGTTAACCAGAAATGACAGAACATGGCAGTGGCATGAATGACCAGCAATAAAATCCATCACCTCATCAGCTCTGCAGATGAAAGGAAAGGAGACCATGGGCTGCCTTTTGTATTTCAGTGGGGTCCCATCACATACCTTACCTTGGTACTTACTGTACTTGCTACCCACCTCTGTATCTCCTACAAGGTGTGTGCACAGTGTACTGGGACACTGCTTTGTCCTTGAGATAATTTGTGCCAGCACTGCCCAAACTCCTGTGCTAGCATGGCACCAGCACAGGGAAGGGGAATGGTCTGCAGAGGTTCAGTCTGATAAGGTAAGCAGGACGGGTTCCTTTCCCTGTCAAGTCCAGCAGTCTCTGATGCTCTGAGCAGCCCAATTTCTGGGGGAAGGTGAGTAGCCTATACTGATCTCTCTGCTGCTGCCTGAGTTGGTGTGTTTCAAGCTAGCTGGAACATCTTCTATCCCTGCTCTGCAACCACTTTCATAACTGTCTCAATCTGTTTGCTTTGACATGGATCCGAATTTCTGCTCTCAAAACAAAAAATAGCTTGTCAGTCATATTTTCCTTTTTCTACTCTTTTGCCTCTTGGCAGCACTGTCTAGATGTGTTGTTCTGCACTCTAAATCAAAACAGATTGTGACCTTCATATTATCTAGCCTTGGTGATTTCTGCTCAAATTCCCTTTTTATTGTCTTATCACAGATAACTAAAAGTTCCTGTGTAAAAGAACCCTTTGCAGCTTTTTATTTTCTTTTGGATCTACACAGTACAGTCAACTGCCAATTTGCAGTACTTTGGGCTCCTTTGCTGCTTGTCTTCCCATCACTCCCAGTATTATTTTAAATGTGCCTCCTTAAACCTTGAAAGAGACACTACCTGTTCCCATACCACCTCATCTGGGAGCTGTGAGATGGACTGGGGCTCACACATAACAAGGCAGCCCCAAGCAGAAGAACAAGATGAGACCATGCCAGGCATGACACTCACAAAGAAATTTAAAACCAGAAAATGCCATATCTTGCCTAAAGCTTTTCTTTCTTTTCTAGGCCTTTTGAGTTCATAGTCATTTACTTAAACACAAGAAGAGCTCTGCTCTTACACAGAACACAGCTAGTCACAGACCAAAGGGCTGTAGAGATCAGTGCCTGGTCTCTGACAACAGCCAGCAGGGGAAGTTCAGAAAAAAGTGCAAGAATTTGGCACACAGTGTGCTCTGTTTTACAATAAACACTTGTACATTATAGCAAACTGTGCTGTGAGGCCCTCCTGCATTGGGTATTGAACCTGGACCTTCAGATTTAGTAACTGCCCATGCATTGATGACCCTGGAGTCTAAATGTGGTAATTTGTGCATGCAAATATTTTAATATGTTGTTTGTTCATTTTATTTAGTGCTTTCTATGCTTCTGGTATTAGACACAATGAGTAATCATTCTGTGTACTGAATTCACACCATGTATGAATAAAATGGTCTTCCAGTACCCCTCAGTCTTTTTTTTTGTAGAAAAGTCCTACTCTTAACAGGATTTAATGCCCTTTCCTGTGCTTGCTGCTATTCTCTGCACCTTCTCTAATGCTACTATCTCCAGGATGGGGGAACCAAATGGCACACAGCAGTCTCTCTGTGACAGATTCAGACAGTAGTGCAACACCAGTTTCTGCTTTGCTTTCTGCTTTGCTTTCTGTCTCAACTACCCCTCATCACAAACCTTCATTTTCCTTCAAAGGAGCATCTGCTCAAGTACCAAAGGCCAGGTGGGAACTGGGCAATAGAAACCAGCAAACCAATGGCTGCTGTGGAGGTACCACTGACTCTGAACCAAAACAAGCTCTGCCTGAGGGCTATCTCCCTGTCGGTTCTTTACCCATGTGCAAGCTCTGAGCCACCTCCATGGCAGGGAGACAAGAAGGGGAGGAAGAACAATGCAAACACAAAGACTTGTGGCTCAGCAAACCTGCAACAGTAGGCTGAAGTTAAGGGGAAGCTCAGGAGCTTTTCATCAGCTCTTTCAAGAACACGAATATCCTGCTTCTAGGGCCTGCCAGTGGAGGGCTCAGGGCAGGGAACCTGGCTCCCAGGCAAGCAGAAGGTGGTTCTACTGAGCTCAGAATGAAGCAGCTGGGGGTTGCTGGAGAGCTGGAAAGTGAGCTTTACCTGCTCAGAGGAGAATCAAGGTTTTCCTTCCATCAAGGAACTTTCATGCAAACAATAATAATAATAATAAAAATTTTACAATTCCTCATGTCATTTGCCATTTTGAATAATATTCAAAGCAGTGCTCACTCACACTTAACCTCTTACAAAGGCAATCCTAGTGGCCTTTTGGAATGACACATCTAAAATGATGAACCCCAAGTTCTTTTTGGAATCATTCTGGACAATATGATCAGAAGCAATGAATACAAAAATCCCTTTCATTGCTCCTGAAATACATTGCTCTGAAATACACTGCTCCTTCTATAAGGAATCCTTTGGCAAGGCTTACCTGGCAAAACTGTGTATTAGTGAAGAAGAGGTGTTTTAGGAAGTCAGTGACCTGCACATAGAGTCTCTGGTGATCCTCTGGATTTTCAGAAGTGCAGCTTGCAAATGCTGAACTGAAAATGGAATCAGATACTGTATTTAATTTTCTGTTCTGTTCTCCTTACTTTCTCTCCTCCATATTTTACTTATAAATAAAAAAAAAAAATCAAACTGTTTTCAAGATGGTTCTGATATTAAAGAAAATAGCCAAGCAAGACAGGGAGGAGTTGTGATGGATGCATTGGTGAGATACTGTTTGCCCAGTGCAAGGCAGATATGTAAGAACAGAGAACAGAAATACAAGAAATGGGTGTCACAACAAGGAGATCTGCTGACACATTACAGCATAGTAACGCAGTTTTGGGGAAAAGTAAATATCCATTTAAAACAGACAGCAACGATGGTTATTTGGGAGTATATTTGGTAGGGTTGTTCAGAGGAACAGCTTTGACTAAAGTTTTTGAGTGAATGCAGTAAGCTGTGATCATGAAATGAGATGCTAGCTATAACTGGCAGGTGTGTTCTCAGGTAACTGTGGCACAAAACTAAGCTTTTCATTCTAGGCCTCACCTCTGTATTCTTCCTGGGATTTTACAAAGTTCTGCCATCACAGCTCTGTCCAGAATTACAAGGTGCAGAACAACAGGCAAGAAAGAGAAAACAATAAATGTTGACTATTGAAATACCAAACTGATTTGGGACCTAAAACAGACTTTAAAGATTATAGTAATTCTTTGCAGTATTAAGGAATACTTAATCCCATTTTAAAAGCAAATGGAAATTGTGACCTAATAAACGTTATTTAATAAATAAATATTTGTTAAGGTTTTTCTATCCCTTCAAGTATATTTTGATAATCAGCCAAAACAACCTTATTTTAATTTATTCCCTTCTTGAAGTGCAACCTGGAATGGTGGTGAAAGGAAGAAATTCACATTAAAGATCACTCCAAATGTTGAAAAATAAGTAGAAAATGGGATTAAATTCCCACAGATTAAAAACACTATTTGCAAAGAGAAACAATCTTAACAAAGACTAAGTAGCAAGGATTCATAAAAGATTAATCATAATGTGATTTTCCTCTTGAGGAAAACAATACTTTTCTTTCTTTGGTCTACTGGGAAAATCAAAGGCAGTGCCAGCTTTGCATCTGACATGTTCTCTTCTAGGTCACTCATCTGAACTGAAGAGGAAAAAGATGTTATTATTTAAAAGGTTCTGGGTTTCTTTGGTGTTACTGTTCAGGTCAATCACACTTTAACCTGATCACCTCCACGTGACTGAATTAGGGTAGGACAAGGGAGAAAATGTTGAAAAATTATCATTTTTCTTTCATTAAATGAGAGTATGGCTTATGATTAGTTGATTTATTAGGAAATGCCTCTTGGTCCTCACAGACCTGGTAAGTGAGAGAGAAAAAGAAAACATTACAAGTATTGTGAATTGAAAAGACAGAAATCAGAAGGACCCCAGTTATGCTGAAGTGATGGGGCTCTCAGGAAGTGATTCTTACTGATTCTGCTGTAAATGATCATTAGTTGTTTCACTTTTTCCCCCTTAAAAGGAAGTATTGTGAGCACAGCTGCTGGAGGCTGCTATTCTGACCATTTATTCAAAAAGAGAGCTGTTGTCTTACTCCACAGAGCACTTGCTGTGGACTGCTGACAGTGGGCTATGAATGTACTGTGTCTGCCAAAAGGGGTGTTTGTAATTTACCTCTGGCTGGAAAATCCCTGAGCCTTGCTTCTGTCAAGGAAACCAGCAGCAACATCAAATGCATCTTCAAACATCACCTAGCAGAGAAATCACTTCAGATGTCAGCATATCCAGCCACTTAAAAAGTTTTACCTAGGGTATAATTTTTAATAATGAAGTTTTTAAAAGCATGATATTCTTTCTTTACATTTAACAGGTATGGTTACAGCTAGAGTAAACCAAGAGATTTTGTGGAGGCAGGAATAATGTGGAATAACTGTATTTCATGGCTAGGAACACAAAGTCAGTTCACTCCTTTAAGCTGCGCTTCAACCTCTAGGAATTAGACTTCACATTACATCTCCCAAAAAAATCAGTAAAAACCATGAATTGTACCAGTGCTTTAGAGACTCGACTGTGGACTGCTGCTTATGGCTGGAGATCTCAGCTGTACCAGCCAGCCTCTCCAAAACTGACTCCAGTTAGACAAAGGAGTTTGGATGCTCCTTGTGCCAGACCACTAAAGTCATTAGTTCACTCTGCCATAATGCAGTTCACACACTTTCTGTGCCAGAAATACCATACAGGGAACATTCCCATGACATTTCCTAAGGCAATGAGCAATATCAGTTGTGTCCTGTGACTCGCAAAGAACATGCCAATGCCATTTACTTACATGCTAAAGGTAAACATCTGTCCCTTCCTTGCAGCTAGTGAAATTACACATACCTCTTTGAGCAGCTACTTACTTCAGCAATCACTGCTCCAGGAACCATTGATAGAACTGGCTGTTATTTATTCAATCTCTTATTAATAAATGCTCTGGTCTACTCAGTCACTGACTTCTTGGCTCTGCAGAGGTGCATGGTACAGGCAGTCATTGGCCCTGTACCACTGGGACTGGTCTAAAAATACTTTCTCTTTCTACCAAGTGCTTTGATGGAAAAAACCCACCCAACCCAAAACACAGCAGGCTTTGGCAAACTAGGTATCCCTTCTGGATTTAGATCATCTGTGCTCTTTGGAGAGTGTGCAGAGCACAGTAACTGTAATTCTTGTTCTTACTCCCTGTCCCTGGACCAAGGTAGGGGCAAATTGAACTGTTACTTAGCACAGAAACTCCACAAGTCAGTGGAAACTAGCAGGATTACTGCCCCTGCACTTCTGTAGCTCACCAGGTATCTCACCAAGAGAAAATCTGGAGCTGACATTTACTCAAAGACTGCTTATTGTCTCCATGTATGCATTCAATGATCTTGAGAAAACATAGCTACAACTACTGTATGTTTGCAACTAAAAGCTGCAGAGCCAATCAGCATCTGAAGGCTCGGAGTTTCAGAGGCAGACTATGAGTGTTGCTGAGCACTTACTTCCTCTGGTGTGGAGACTGAGGAACCACTGGCTTCCTCACTGTTACCTCCGCTGTCCCTCACACTACCTTCAGTGCAAGCAGGCTCTGGGCAAGCAGCCTTGGGATCCATGTGGAAATCTCTCTGGCTACAGTACTGCAAGATGCTGTCCCTGCTCTCTTCAGAAAGCTCTTGCCAGAGATGGGAAATAGCTGTGGAGACCTCAGGAAGAGGCACCTCTCCAGTGCAAACAATTCCATGCTCTACCAGCAGGTCCACTGTGTGCTTATAAAAATACAGGTATCTGGAAGGAAAGGAAAGGAAAGGGAGTATCTCTTAAGAGCAGGCTATAAGGCAGCCATCTACTGAAAATCAGCAGGACACCAGGGAGTAGCTGTGATCCATAACTACTTCACTGACTCTGCCTCCCAGACTTCATATAATTACTGAATGGTGCCCAGCACTGACAATTTCACCTGCAAAAGGCAGGCTCCAGCTTCAGCCTCAGCAGGACTGCCTCACAACAGAAGCTCCAGGCACTGCAGCTTGTACAGGCAAACCTCATTCTGGAATTTAATACATTTTCAGTTACTTGCCTTTGTATTATGAACCTTTTGCACTGCAAGTGATGTATATCTTTTGTATAAAAACATTTACTGGCATTGCACTGCACTTTAAAGCCCTGGCTGAGGTCGTATCCTGATGCATTAGGTACTGTACATACAGACAGACAGACACTGCCCCAGGTCTGGATGCTCTGACTTATGCATGGGAGCTCCATTTCCTCCATTTAACACCTAACACTACAGACTTCTATGCAGTCTGTAGTGAAACTGGTGGTGGAACACAGGGGTCATAATTTCAACCCAGTGACTAAATCTCAGAACAAGCCTGCTTCTTCTGTTAGCACTGTGTGGCACAGGATAATAATGTCTACTTCAGAAAGCAGCACTGAAGGTTATTTTACATTAATTAAATGCTTAGAGAGTCTCAGATGAAAATAAAAAGATCAAAGGAGTATAAACCAGGAGCTCTACAAACAGCAGTCATTGGTTCTATGTTTGGGCTCAAAATGATTCCTTGGAAGATGTCCCACATGAGCACATTTCCTGATTAACTGAACAGTATTGTATGAGAAAGTAACTCAAAAGAAATAATTCTTTTTTATTTCTAAATATTTGTTCCAGCAAACCAATATTGAAAATACAATTTTGTAGGCAAACATAAACCTGTTTAAACCCAAGTGTCCACACTCTGGAGTATTTTCCACCACTGCTGGAGACAAAATACCAGAAGGGGAATAAGTGTTCTCATGCAAGGTATTGCACTCACTAAGGTTTCTGGATGTCCAGCTCCAAACAAAGGACCTGGAATTTCTCAAGCAGAAGAACATGAACCACCCCCCATTAGATTGCTCTGCTAAAGAAATTAAGCTTGAAGCATGAGTCAACTATTTCCTTCCCAGCTGGAAAGAGATAACCACATTTTGCATTGGATAAAATACTGTGAAGTCCTACCAATGTATCTCCTGCTGCTGAATGTGGGAAAAACCCCAGTCAGCTGAAGCTCAAAGCATTTCTGATGCTTCCCAAATAATGGGATTAAATGATCACCAAAAGGCTGCTGCTTTCTTTGCTGAAGACTCCTTGTCGTTTTATGCCTGTTATAAAAGGTCATTTTTTTACAAGAATTAGCTACAAACCAAATGCAATCTGCCCTAGGACTACAGGATAAGTGCCAGAGTCTACACAGTACAGGCCCTGGTCTACCTGGTCAGTAAAGAATATGAAAGGCAGGTGTCTGTGGCTCTGCCCTGCAGTCTTTGATGAAGCACATTTTTCTAATCCTGAAAATCTTAATTCAGCACATTTCAAGGTCTTCTAAATGATACCTTAACTACAGCCACCTCCAATTCTAACAGAAGCAAAAGCAGGAGCGGGAAGCCGGTGCCATCTGCTGGTCCAGCTGCAGTCTCCTTTTGAGAAAAAACCCGGTGATCAAAGGGGTTTTTAGAAATACACAGCAGTTCAAAGCAAAAGAGAAGAAGGAACTGCAGAAGTTTTTGGTTGTGGTGGTGATGCCATGGAAGAAATGCCAGCTGCAGCTCTGGATTCTCCTGCACTGTGTGCTGTTAACTGTGGAATGGTCAGGGTGAAATTCACTGCTTGATGATAGATTGCACATGCAGCCATTTCTCATGTCTTGGCAATCAAATAATTGTTTATCCTGTTGGAAATGCAGGATAAAACCTCTAAGTACCTCCTAGTGTTGTCTGACAGGAAGGGGAAGAACATGGAGTATAATACTCAGTTTTAAGATATCACAAACTTTGGAAAAAAACAGTAATTTTACTATTGTGACTTCCAGATAAAATACATGGACAACTGACATGAGAACGGTAGTCTTTCACTTTTAGGTCCTGCATCAGGCATTTAGGAGCTTAAAGGGTTACAGACTCACATCCACTAGCTCTAAGTGTAACACACGAGTGTTTAGGCTCCCCCCCTTCCCCAGTGTTGCAGACAATTTTGCACTGTTGCAGAATGCATTCTGGTATCCTCCAGACAACCCATATTCTGCAGCCCAGAGGCTGAGGACTGTAAGATCTTACTTGGTTGAATCCAGCCTTACCCTACTCTGATCCCACTAGAAAAGTACTCCAAGCTGCCAGGAGCTAAGGGTCTGCTTCTGGAAGGGGCAACAGTGTTCAAGCTCCTCCTAACAATGCCGTTAGAGGAAGGATGAGCATCACTGTGAGGAAAAGAACGTGCTCACCTCTGGTTCCTGCACCTCCCTGGAACACATACAGCTAGACTCTTGGCAAATTCATCTGGTGCAGCAATTCTTACCCTCCTAAAATCTAGCCCCATGGCATGGATACACTGGTGAAGTGTGGCAACACAGGAACTGACACACTTGAAAGAAATTTTCTTCTTTTTCTTAAGGGGTGAAAAATCCTCAGGGATTTACCAAGGCCTGAAAAGCTGGGGGGTACTACAGCTCTAAGAGTCTATCCATGTGCAAGCTGCAGGGACTTAGGAAGTGATCAGCTTCATCACCAGCAGGGCCAAAGTTGCTGGCACAAGGCTTCTGTGAGGCAGACACAGGCTTCATCAGGGCTGCATGAAAGGCAGTGCCTGGATGCACAAATAAAAAACCTGAAGGCAATGTGGGGTGCACCTACCGTTCAAATTCCACTAGATCTGTGGATAAAGTGTCTGAAAACTGAATCAATTCTGGCTTCTCATATTCTTCCAGTGTTTGTTTTTCACATTCTTGAAGCAAATACCAGATAGCAGAGTCACTTTCACTCATATCTTCTGAGGCTGATGTAGTGCTGGAAAGAACACAAGGGAAAAAAAGCCACATTAATAACTTCTCAAATGGATTAATAATGCCCTCATCATGGTGACTCTAGAGCCTAGAGCCATTCCTCCCAAGCCAGCCTTTTCCTCCTTCTTTTGTTTTCAAGGCAATGAGACATCCTTGCCAGAGATCAGCTACATAGAAGGGGAAAAAATACAAGCACTGACTGGAAATGAGACCAACAACATGCTTAGAATGTTTGTGCACTCCATGGGATTACAGCAGTCCAGGTGAGACCTCTTTGTCCTTTCCTCATGAGGAAAAACCTCTGCTTGGAAATACAGTAGCAATGACAAGGAGTTTCAGAGATGCTGGGATGGAAGCAAGTGCAAAATATTATCATCTTTTCTTGACTGGTACAAGCCCTTACCTCTGACTGCCGAATTGCCTCCTGACATATTCCTCCCTGACTTCCTCCAAGCTGGATGGGCTCCCATCCTCCAGACTGCAGCTGGCTGTTGTCAGCAGAAAGGTCACTGTCACATCAATGGCACTTTTGGCTTCTCTCTCACCCTCAGCCCCAACCAAGCAGAACACTGTCAACAACTGGTTCTTCACAAGCCAGAGCTTTTCATTAGGCAAAAATGATGTGAAAGAAGAAACATCTGTCTCTTCTAGAACATAACTAGCACTACTGGGAGTTTATGAACACCGAGGAACTTAGAATCAATGCCTTCTTCCTAACATTGATTTTACAGAACTGATGGTGGAAACAACCTGCAAATCAAACTCGGGGCACACACTAGTCAATACACAATTTTTTGATTACCTTATAATGAACAAATTGCATGTGAAAAACTGACATCCAGTCTGTGATTCACAAGCAATATGGATTTTACATATATGCAAGTACAAACAAGGGAAAGCTTGCCTCAAACTCCCCTCAACCAGCCTCCCTGCTTGCTATCCTTTCAAATTTGCTCTGTCAAATTATTCTTTCTACCTGTGACTCACTTTTATGGGTTATCCAAGGATGCAGGTTCAGATGAGGTTGTTCATTTTAAACACTGAGACTTCTAATTGATTCAAATTATTGAAGGTGCAAGTCACACGAATAGCAGGTTTTTTTCTAGCTGACAGGAATATGGACACTTGAAGGGACAAAAAAACATGTCCAAAGCCTCTCTGCTATCAGCCCCTGGTCCTGCTTGCTGCTAGCAGAGGCAGTGGCCACAGCACTAAACAGAAGGCACGTTCTTGGGGGCATGAGGCCCCCCAGCAGGAGCTGCCACAAGTGCAGACAGTACCTGCTGGTCAGTGTCACCGAGGTGCCACAGGCAGTAAGAGAGCAGGGCATGGCGATGGCCTGCCAAGCTGAAAAAAAATCCTGTAGCATCTCTCTCAACCATCTATATCAGAGTACACTCAGAGGCTTCCATTTCCTACCCTTAGGAAATCCTTTTACCCCACACTGTTGTGCAGTCTGAGCTCTGGCAGGGCTGGGTGCTGGTGACGGCTGTGACTGGCACCGTGCCACACTGCTGTGACCAGGAGGAGCACACAGCTCCTGCAGCAGGCTCTGGGCGGGAGCCTAAGGATCCAGCCTGGGCACCCACGCCAGCCCCACACCTGCTGGGCTGAAGCTGCCAAGGGTACTCAGGCTGAATGGCCTGGTGCCACGGGATAGCAGGAATTGCTTGTTTCTGCTCTTCACCCAGGCTGGGGGGGTGGGAAAGGCTGAGTCAGAGGGGATTTCTGAGACAGATACAGTGCTCAGTGCATTGACAGACTTCTCACTGTCCCTTACTTATTGCTACAACTAAAGCCACAGCCGGCTGCAATGCTTTAACGCACAATTCCTGTGTATTTCTGTCTCTATTTAACAAACACATAAAAACCAAGTCCAGGCTCTTTGTCCAAGCAAATACTTGCATACAGTTACCTTTCATCTTCAGCAAAGAACACAAGGTTTGCTCCAGCTTCTGGATAGATGTCTTAGCCTTACGCAAAACCTGATACTAAACATAAGAAGAAAACAGAACTGATTGTTCTCTGCTCTAACTAGATTCATGTTTTAACATGCCTTTGTTGCTTTGCTTCTCCTTCATGTTTACCTTCAGTAATTTCCATGTCTCTGTGAAAATATATTGTGAAAATAGTGTTGTTTCACTAGCTACCCTTATACATATGAAAAGTGGAAAGAATTAATAAAAGCATAAACTTCAATAGGGAACATAAATATTTGGGTATCTGTTATGCAATACATACACATAACATCCAGTCACAGAGATATTTGCTACTTAACTCAGATCTTTTTTCATCAGCAAATGGTCTTGTTTGGATCGTTCTCTTCTTGGAGCATGCCCAGAAATACCATGCTGTGAAGTCTTGTTGGATGCCTACCAACTTAAGGCATAGGATTTTACTGATGATTTCCCATGAGACTTTTGCTAGGAGAAGCCTTTGCCATATTCTACATTGCTGTAACCTGGATTTACAGCAGCATAAAACATGGCAAGGCTTCTCCTAGCAAAAGTCTGGATTAACAGGATTAACTTCAGCACTGCACATCATTCCTTCACCATCTATACCCAGTACAACTGAAAATATATGGCCAGTGCATTTAAATATACACATCTCTAAAATATTTCAGGATTTTTGTGCATGGTGAGACCACCCATATCTACCTTGCAGAGCTTTCATGATGAGTATTTTAGCCAGGCACCAAGCCCTAGGATTACAAGCAACCTTCTGTATTAAGACTTTTTAAGATATTAAATTTCCTTGGCTCCCAAGAGTCACACAAGGGGCACAAGGCACTGTGAAAAAGCAATTTCAAGAACTGGCATGTGAACACAGTCCCCTTAGACCAGGCAAAGGAAGTAGCTGTTCAGTCTTGGCTTTGGAGATCCTGCTGACTTCAGGTTAGCTTGTATCTTGCTCAAACATGGCAAATGGAACTCTCACCTCAACCTACATGAGGGCTAAGGGACTCAGCAGGCACAAGCCACATATAGTGGGATTTAGCATATTCAGGGGGCAATTCCTGTCCCAAACAATGATTACTCCCTCTACTTTACAAACTGGAAAATCGAAGGTAACCAATGGAACTAAACAAATCAGTTGCAGAGTTGGGTAGATACTCCTGAGGTTTGCTCCTCTGCCTTGAGCATGGTAATTTTAGTCTTTGCAGCAGTATTTCAAGTAAATTTCATCTTTATAAACAATTTTGGTAAAATAGTTTTTTTCTTTAGTTTAGTTGGCTTGTTTTTATTCCTGAACTTATTTTTCCACTGTCATGAAGACAAAGTGCACCTCATAAAGCTGAATGAATTATTCCTCTAACTCCTTCTGTCCCTAAACTCACTGCTCTGATTTCAGAACAAAATGCTGTGACATCAGCTTCATCATGGGATCCCTTGGTTTGTTTCCAAAATACTATAAAACAAAATACAAAGCCATAAAAATGCTGCAAAAAGCCTGTAAGAAAAGATAAGGCACATGATAAACTCATGACCCAGCAACTACAAACTGGACAACTTGCTTAGGCTGAGTTGGCAGCTTTAAATAAAGAGATCCAGGAAAGGTGCATACAGCAAAATTACACACATACTGGCACCCATAAAGACACAGTGATCATCCTCATAGGTTGAGGCTAAGCCTGGCTCAGTGTGAACATGCTCATGTATGACAAGGATGCAGAGAGAAAGAGTCACTGTTCGCACCTTTGAGGCACAGCTGTCTGACTGGGATAAAACTCTTCCCCGCAAGCTGCTGAAGAGTCTTGCCAGAGGAACCCAGTGGTGTGCCTGTGGCAAGTGCTGCTTTGCCATGCAGTCAGGTGTCTCAGGGGATTGAGACTCACTTTGGCATGTGTCTTCCTACAGTCTCCAGCTGTGCCTGTTGAAAGCTGCAATGCAACATTTATTTATACTGAATAAATATCTAAGTGAAGGGAAAGAAATCTTACAGCCTGCACAGTGGATAGACAAAAAAAAAAAAAAAAAAAAAAAAAAAAAACTGGCTGACTGACAAGAGCTTATCTTTCTGTAGAAAATCATGGAGTTTGAAATATTTTCTTTGCCTGAGAGATACCTGCCTGTTAAGTACTTACTAAAACCTAATTCACCACTAACAATTAACAGCAACCCAGCTGAAGCCAGCCTCCCATCTCCTGCACCCTTCCCTACAATGATTTATGTTTCATTTCCATGGAAAATTTAGGGCATGGCTACACAAAGCACTAAGACTCCTCTGCTCCCACTGATGTTGCTAAATGATAGGCTTCTTTACAACATAGATTTTTTTTTCCCAATAAACTGTGACACATTGGTGTGGGCAATGACACCAGACATACTCTTGCACGAGAGGGCCAGAACCAGGCCCAGCCGGGCCTGCCACAGCCTGAGGCGCCCACCTGGAAAGCCCTTCCCGGCTTTCCACTGGATTAATGCCCCCTGCCTCGCTACCGACCGCAAGCACAGCCCAGAGGTACGAGTGCCCGCCCCTGCTGCTCCGTCGGAGGTCGGGAGGCGCGGGCCGGCCGGGGGAAGCCCGTGAGGGGCCGCGCCGGGAGCCTCTGGAATGGCCCGCTCGCTCCGTCTATCAATCACCCCCGTCCGTCAATCACTGCGCCCCGCCCCCAGCGCCGCCGCGCCTCCGCCGCCCGCGCCAGGCAACACCAGCCGCACGTGGCGGACGGCCAATCGGCGCGTAGCCGCTGCCCGGCAGCGACCAATCAGAAGGCGGGAAAAACGCGGGCTGGACACGCCAGTGGGGTGGAGAGTGGGGCAGGGAAGAGGCGCGCAAGGCACGCTGGGAGTTGTAGTCCCGTTTGGGGCTGGTCTGGGCCGGGTCATCCCCTCCCCTCCCCGCCCCGACCGTGGGCGGGCGGTGCCGGCGGCGCCGCGGGGCCCCCATGGCGGCGGCAGCGGAGCGCACGGATGAGCTCGTGCGGGAGTATCTGCTCTTCCGCGGCTTCACCGCCGCCCTGAAGCAGCTGGACGCCGAAATCAAGGCGGACCGGGAGAAGGGTTTCCGGGTAAGTGGTGAGCGCATCCCCGCTGCCGGCGGGGCGCTGGGCGCGGGCGCGCCCCTGGGAGGACGCGCTCCCGGGGCGGGCCGCCGGAGCCTCTTGGCGCTCCGGGAGCTGGGCGAGGGCAGCGGGCCTGGCGGCGGAGGGAGCCCTCGGAGCCTCCGCGCTTCCCCGCTGGGCTGCGCTGGGCGCCGGGGCCCGACCGGCCCGCAGGCGGGACCCCGCATCCCGGAGCCGCCCGGGCCGCCGCGCCGCCCCTCAGGGACGCGCAGCCTCCTGGCGGGGCTGTGGCCGGCTGAGGGCTCCTCTCCCGCTCGGCTCCGGGGCCCGTCAGCGCAGCACGGCGGCTCCATCCCCTCGCCTGCCTTTGAGCCGGGGGCTGCAGCTCCAGGCAGCCGCCCCGGGCCGCTGGGCACCCCGCCCGGCTGGGTACCCGACCTGTGACCCGCCCGTGGATTCTCGGCCTCCAGAAGAACGGAGGAGACCCGCGGAACGAGAGGGCAGGAAGGCATTCCTTTGCCTGCATCTTTTCTCGGTCATGGGGTTTTTATCCAGCGGCTCTACAGCTCCGCTCGTTAGTTTATATGTCTTGAGTACCAGCTGCCTTGACTAACTCGTCACAGAATTTGCCAGTCTCAAAAATCCAGTTTCAGTCCATTATGTGAGCTTCGTACTCCTGTAGCAACAGTTTTGGGTATCGAATGTAGTGCTTTGAACAGTCAGATTTTTCTCTGACCAGCAATATAAGCACTACTTTTATCATTATTAAAGCATGTTGCTTTTATTCTTTAAAATACCTGCACTTTGCAGGTGACTTAATCTGAATTGTTGCCCAAGAAGAGTTTGCTGGAGTCACAAACTTCAGTTTTCTATATCTGCCAGAAGCCACGGAAATAAGAGCTGGGTATGTCCTAAGATAATAAGTGATAAGGGGAGAGCAAACCACGTATTAAACAACCTTAGTTTAATTTTATACAGGATGCAGTTTTTTCTTTTTCTGATGCCTGTCTTGGCCATCAGAAGTCACTGAACAAAAAATCTATTCCCGCACTACCATTTTGCCTTATTCATATTGCAGAAATGATTTCCAGAGAGGCATAATGACAAAAAAAAATTCTTCTGCAAAATTTTATGCTTGCCTTGTTAGTAGATGATGTTACTAAAGATAAAGGTACTTCAAAAATTGCAATGGAGCAGAACTGACTTCCTCTTTCTGTTGGCTAAATGCAGGTATTTTTCCTTTTAGTCTAAAAATAATACTTTTTTTTCAGGTGCTGCACTTGAGTTTTAAACATTTAATCACATTAATTTTTTATTATTATTATTAACAACAAGATTTTTAAAGGAGGTGGAAAGTTTTGCTTACTTGAAAAAAATCCATCAGTTGGGTTCAACAAAATGTGATATTTCTGAATATGTTGAACATGTCAAAATCTGTTTGGCTATGCTCTGTCATATTTCTTTTTCCTTCATTTGCAAAGTGCTGCAGAGTGGAAGAATGCTAATGCAAAATGCAGAGTGTTTCCAGGATTAGAAAGTAGCCAATGCATAAGGATTGTACAGTTAAAGCTTCTCAGCACTAAGTTACAGAAAGTCTTGTTCCTCAGGAGCCCTCCCATGAGTGAAGTGTTCCTGTTTTGCTCTCTTTAGGTGGATAAGATAGTGGAGCAGCTGCAGCAGTTTGTGCAGAGCTACGACCTGGCTGCCCTGCGGGATTACTGGGGTTATCTGGACCGACGCCTTTTCAGCCGCCTGGAGGACGTGTACCGGCCAACGGTGAACAAGCTGAAAACCAGCTTGTTCAGATACTACCTGGTCCATGCTATCCAGGTATGGTTTCATTTTTAGGCTACTTTATAAAGGTCCTGGTCTGTGAAACCAAAGCAATAAACTGCCTCTGTGAGCCTCTGCCAGGCCTGCTGGATTAGGAACAAGCAGTTCATGTGTCATGATCAGGAGTTTGATGCAGACTCACATGACAGGCTTGTGTGCAGGATAAGGAAGCTCATGCAGCAGGGAAACATGGTTTGCTGGGTGCAAGATATTCACACTCACATAAAGACAGGTTTCCCTCAGAAAGGATAGATCAGTCCTGCTCAGTTAACTTGGATACTGGCAAGAGAACACAAGGTTCAAACTGGAAAAAGGAAATGTGGAAGAGAAAATGAATGTCTTTGTGCTTGCTATGAATAGAACAGGAAATAATGAGCTTAAAATGAAACAGAGATTTTTTTCTGTTCAAACCCTGGAAAGTCAATGGAGTATATTCTCCCCTTGATTTGTCTTGGTTCCATTCCCTGAAGATCCGGGTGTTAGTGAAGGAGTCAAAATCTAATACATCTTTCTAGAAGGGTGCTTTTTCTTGGTTTGTTTTGCCATGTGCTTACCCTGAGGTGTGACAGTCCTGTCTGCATGATGTGTCAGTTGCAAATCTTTTCAAGCCGCATGTGCTGTAGACATTAAGTAGTTTGAATTATACTTTGGTCCTGTATATGAATGCTCATGTCTCATGTCAGTGCACTCTGCACTGGTTTAACTGAAATCAGTGTGTTTGGTTTGATTGGTCTCAGCCTTTAAACAGGATTGTGGTGACTAGAAAGAAGTCTTTTGGGTTAAGTGCATTTGTGAGCTTCTCCTATCATATTTGGGATTCTTTTGTTTCCTGGTAAATGGTGTAACTAACCACTTGTTGTGTCAGGGTGGTGAAAATAGTTGTGTTCATAACCAAAAGCAAATGTTCCTTGACCTAATCTGGTGGCACTAACAGAAGTGTGAGCCCTATTCTTGCTGTGTTTCAGAATGGACGCAATGACAAGGCACAGGAGTTTTTCCTCAAGCAGGCCTCCGAGCTCCAGAACCAGGCAGAGTGGAAGGATTGGTTTGTCCTGCCCTTCCTCCCTGCTCCAGACTCCAACCCCACCTTTGCTACCTATTTCTCACGCCAGTGGGCAGATACCTTCATCGTATCTCTGCACAACTTCCTGAGTGTCTTATTTCAGTGCATGCATATCCTTCTTTGCAACTAATAGTTACATTTCCCTGGCCCTGGGGGTATACTTTCAAAAGTTATGCCAAGGATGTAGTACTATGGAACTTCCTGCTTTCGGGTGATTTTTTACAGCCAAAACTTAATAGGAAGTTGGTGTTCACCAGAGGATGTTGGAATAGTTACTGCTCAATTATCTGATGATATGTTGTATTCCCTGGGCAAAACAATTATGGTTGTTGCTGATGCTGAATCATCCTCATGCTAGTAACTAGAAATCTTGTGCACATCTTGTTCTGAAATGGTTCTACTCTTTGCTTGACATAGTACAAAACAGTCATACAACCTTGGGTCATAATCCATAACTGTACTGGCATCTGCTGTTAGATCCTTTTTGGGTACATTATGTTCACAACATTGCCTAGTGACAGCTCATTATAATAGAGCAGTTGATTTTTGGCAGGAATAAGTTTTTAGCCCCACACTACAGAGTTCTGTCTTGTTTGGTGATGGGCAGGCTTATGCTGCAGCCGGAATACAGCTCATCTAGAGCTGTTCAGTGTACAGCAAAGCAGTAATAGAACCTGTCTTGCCCTCTGCTTCTGACTCTAAAAAGAAATAATCTAAAAATCCTTGCAAAGTCCACATGAAATAGTTTGTGCAACAGCAAAGTGAAAAGTTGACTTAATTACTTAAGCTGTTGCTAATCCTCTGGTCATGCACATACTTTTTGCTAATTGTATGGACTGGGCAGCTTTGTTTTTACAGATAAATGGCCAGTATGGAGTGCTAGCTTTTAGAATTAAGCCAGATGCACACAAGTTATCACCTTGATTTTCTTTAACATTGCTTACCAGTTCCAGTCATACTGAACTTTGAAGCTGAATGTCTCAGGACCAGTCTCATACAAGAAGAAAATGAATCGTTGCGACATAAGGTCAGAACTGAGATCTCTCTTTAGCAGCTGACTGTGTGATGTGAGTTTTGTAAAGTTGATTCCATCCATTCGAGAACATTGTAACTGTTTTGTTTGGTGCAGTTATTCTAAGGCAGGTTCTTTAAGTCTTTTGTTTTATTTTGATTTATCTTTCAATGATTTCCAGTAAACTTAGGGTTGTGATCATATTGTGAAATGTGTGTTTAGGATATTCCTGTCCCTCTGCTGGAGGTGATTGTCTCTCCTCCCTGTGCTGTCTGACAGGTGACTGAATACTATACAAACTCATTTTCTGTTACACTGCAAAGTTAAAACAAGGTGAAACTGGTAGCAGGTTAGGGATTTGTGTTGTAGAGTTATAGAATGGGTTGGAAAGGAATTATGGCTGATTTTGTGAATAGTATTCAGTCACTTCCAGATTTTAGCTGATAGAGACATAGAAGCAATAGAAATGGGTAGTAAATTCTGGCAAAGAGACAGAAACTGTTACTTCTGAAATGGCCCTTTCACCATGTTTGATAGGTACTTAAAGCAATTTAGACCAACTAATGGAAATGTTGTGAGTGTCTGTTTCCCAACTCCAGATCTTACAGTAAGCCATAAGACGGGTCTATTAGTTCAGACAAAATGTTGCCCAGCTCCATGTCTTGTGTTTGACAGTATCATCAGCAGATACTTGGGGAAAGAGTGTAACATGCGTCACTCATTTCCACCTATGACTTCTGTTAGAGAAATTTGTGAAATCTGCAGTTTAAGAACTTTCTAAACTATAGATCACATGTGGATGATCACATACAAGTAGGAAGGCTTATTCATGTAAACAGAACTTTAATTTCGCTTCCTCAAACATACCAAGAAAAGCTCTTTCTGTATAAATACTTCAGTAAAGTTTGTGCTTTACCTCCTGTGTTACAAAACATTGTTGTATGTTGTGTTTCCTGTTTGTACTGTTTTAATAGCTGTTCAACACTGTCCTAGAAATAGACATTAAATAGAATAATTGATTTCAAAAAGGAGGCAGTTCTTGGGAAAAAAACTAAGATTTGTCACTGTGTACTGTATGGAGTTAGAAAGTCAGTCAAACATTGACAGGAGGGTTCTGCAAAGATGGTTAGTGAGTAGGGACAGAGATGAGGTATGTGTTGCAATAGAGCTTTTTTATTTCCTCAAATGTTGTGTTCTTTAATTTCAGTCAGAATAAACCTATGGTTTGTGTTTTGCATGTTGGCTGATATCATTTGCAGTCTGGATGAAAGTTTTCTGACAAATTGACAGAAGTAAAACTAGACTTTCCCTTTTAGTCAACTGCTCAGGTCAGAGGGGGAACCAGCTACCTCCAGAATACAGGTTTTTAAAAAGGATGTCAATAAATACTGAATTTTATGCTAACTGAAATTAAGTAGTGATTCTGTTTTATGCTGTTGAAACAATGCAAATACACAAATAGCAAGCTAGATTTCTAAATGTCATTTTTCTTCCTGTATTTTCTTTACTTAAATAGTTTGTTAAAAAGAAAAATAAATATACCTGAAAACAAATGTACAGAAACAGAAAAGCCTGAGGAACTCTTTGTGTGAGAGTCACAGGCATAAACCACATCTGTTCCAGAAAGCTGCATCCTGAGGTTCCTCTCTACTAAAGGGAAAAAGAGATGGTTTTCTTTCTCCACAGTGAGCAGATAAATCTCACTATCATGCTTGGGAAGGAGTTGCACAGGGTATGGAGCTGGATTTCAGGGTGACCTGGTTTCACTGACCTTGGTGCACCCTGCCAGTCCAGCAAGCCCTTGGCTGTGGGAAGGAGATTACCTTCTAGGCTCCGTGCCTGCACTGCCCTGGCCTCAAACTGCCTGCATGGAGAGGGACTGGTGAGCTCTGCCCTGCCCAGCTCTTGTTTCCCAGCACCACTGATGTCCCCACAGCCAGCCAGGAGAGGAATGAAGGGGTTTAAGTAGGCTCCAGTTTCATGTGCCTAAAGTACTGATTGTTTTGACTAATTGGACTAATGTGGTGCTCAGCCAGTCAGAGCAACTTTTTTCCTTCCCCACCCTTCTAGAGCTGTTGAAATAAAAGGAGTAATCAACTTCAGTGAGTGGGAAGGAGGTGAATCTCAGTGACCCTGTGTTTACTTGGCTCTTTTCTCCTGTCCTAGCTGTTTGCTCTGCAGGCTGAATCCTCCCGCATGAAGAAAGAGGAACTGGAGGTGGAACAAACAGTTCTGCATCACAAGTTGCCTGCGTATGTGGCCAACATGGATCGACTAGGGGACTCTGAGCTGTGAGTGCCTGCAGGAGAAGAGCTGGGGATAGGCTCTGCTGCTTTTGTTGGGATAAGCTCTGCTGCTTTTGTTGGGTCAAGGAAGTTCCTGGAGGGTCATTTCCATGTCCCCTGCCCTGGGATTCAATGCAGAAAGATGTCCAGGCAGACCTAAGTAGGTTTAATGGAATTCATGACAGGTATCTCTCCTGTCTTTTGGGAGTTCTTGCAAACCAGTGAGAGCCCAAGCGCACATGGAAGTGATTCTGCTCTGCTGTCAGCATTGCACCAAGGTGTTTTGGGCATCTAGGGCACTGGCAGCAGTGCAGTACCTGCAGTATTGCTCAAGTGAAGTGGATTGGCTCTTGATTCCAGTTTACTTGAGTGCCTGCAGTGCCATAGGTGAATGCCCTGTGTTGTTTTGAAGATACTGTTACTCTATGACCCAAAGGGATTCTCGTTACCCAGGGATGTTTTCTTGCTTTTGCAAAGTCAAGGGAGAAAGAGCTTCTCTTCTCTGAGGGTCAGTTATGCACAGATTTCCCCATGAACTTGCTGCAGTTAAAAGTGCAGCAGGTTTTATGGCTACATCTATTTTGTGTCTATCTCTGGGAATTAGGCAACATACACAGTGATACAGCTTCTTTAACGGTTATTTTTTACTCCAGTACAGGACAGGAATAGGATTGATTAAATTATCCTGTTGCCAGTGGCAGATAGAAGCTGTAGCAGGTACTACACACAAAATGTTTTAATCTAAAATTTATCTTATTAAATAGACGTAAGTGTTTATGGAACTATCTTGGTGACAGCTCTGCAGTCTTTGCACAGTACAGGCTACAGAATCTAGTTTGTGATATGTTTTTTTTAACTATGTGGAAAGCCCTGATGCTATCTGCATGTATGGAGGAGTGTGACAAGAGGTATGGGGTAATTTATTCCTGTATTTATTTTTGTCCATTTGAATTAGAAAAACTTGCCTAAGAAGTGGCATTTCTTGCATGTGCTGCTTATCTCTTAGTCTGGGGACCAGTTCAGTTGCTTATTTTCGTGTCTGTGCTTAACCCAAAGCCCAGCCTTAGTAGAATAGTTCCATCCTTGCTGAGTGGATAGACAGTGAAGATTATTGTATTGCCCTTGCTGCCACTCTGCTCTCAGAGGAAGCTGTAGCAGAGTGAGGTCAGACAGTTATGTTCTGGGAAGCAGCTGCTGCTCTTGGCATTGTGGACTGAGAAGGGAGGTGTTTATAATCATACAAATGAGCTGTAGCTCTCTTATTTTCTTTGGGTCTGGATTTTGAGATATTGAAGGCTTGTGCCATAAAATTGTTGATCATAACTTGCTGTTTATCAAAGGGTGTTCAGTGAAATATTGGATGCTGAATGTCTCTCAAAGTACGTCTCTTTTATGCTATGAATTGGGAATGCCATCTGAATAAGTCCTACAGAAATCTGAATTCCCCTGCCTTTCCCTTAGAGTCTTTTTAAACAAAGCAGATGAGGAGAAGGAGTTTTAGGTGGCTCTAAAGGGGATTCAGCAGCAGTTTGAGTTCACAGTCTCAGTGACATCTCTGAGAAGTGAGCTGTTGGTTACAGTAACTGTAATGACCTGCTCCAGGCACTAACAGGATATTTTCAAATAGGGTTTTAGTGCATAGTGGTGCACTGGCTTGGAAATGAACATCTCTCTTGCAGTGGTTCAAACAGCTGCCACTTCACTCAACTGGATGGTCTTTGGGCAGGTTGCCTCGCTACACTTTCATACTCTCTTTGGTGATGTTTTGTGTTTTTCATTAGTGATATGACCTGCAATCAGAGAAGTACAGCACATTCTCTTCAGTCCCGGGGAGGCTTTCTGTCCTCCTTTCTCTCCCAAAGTAAAAAGGGCCCTTCCAGGACAATCCATTCAAGTGGGGCTTCTCCAATGCAGACTAGCAGTATGCTGCTAGGGAAGAAAGAACCAACAAATCACCAGGTAATTCTCAACTGAAATTGCTCAGTCTCCAGGGAATTAACTTGTAGCATGGTACTGCTCCAAGCTTCTGCTTCCACCTGAAAAATTAAATGTCCTTTCCTGCCTTGCAAGTGTGTGCTGGGCCTGAATGCAGCACAAGAAAAGCTATTGTTATCTAAGGGCTTGTGGAGCCCTTGCAGGTGCTTGGTTGCTTTGCTGCTTCTTTTGTTCTTTGTTCTGCAGCCTATAGAAGCAAAACTTTGCCCAGTCACTTCTCTGCTTTCCAGAGTGCCAAAGGAAAAGAAGGAGCAGTGAGCTCTAAGGATGGGAAGAGCCACTTCAGTGGTTTAGTGGCAGGAGAGTCCAGTTCCCTGCAGCAGCGGCAGAAGCGCTTGCAAGAGCACGGGAAAGAAAGGAAAGAACTGTTATCAAAAGGGACCTTCCAGGTACTGGTCAGCACTGCAGGGTGGGGAGGCTGAAGGCTTGCATTTCTGTAAAACTAAGGGATAAAACAAGGGCAAGTATTTCCTTTAAGCTTTGGAAGTCAGGAATAACTCTATCAAAGGTTAATGTTTGTAGTTAATCAACTCTTTCTGCACTTGGTTTATTTCTGTGTCCCAGGAAGTTAATCAGTATTGGCATTTCAGATGGAAGAAGAATTGTCTTTTGTCTCTGTGTTTTTCAATAGCTTGGTCCTGAGGTTTCATTCACTTTCAATGGTTGTGTTCCAATGCCTTGTTAAAATCCCCATTCCTCAGTGGTAATGAACTTGTCTCACTCATTCAGCCAAAGTGAGTTCTTTTCCTGTAGGTTCTTATGCTGATTTATACAGGCTCTGTGTAGGACAATAAAAACTAATATTAAAATTTCCTGGATAGGAATGGAACTTGCTTTCCTAGCAACATTTACTTTTTGGAGTTTTTTGTACTTTACTGTTTCAGTTTTACCTGGGGGTGTGCCCTGCTTTAAAATCTAATGAAATAATAAAACTGTGTCCTGGATTTTAACTGCTGAAGGTCAGCACACTGCTTCTGTTCACCTGTGTGTTGTCTGGCTTTCAGCAGCCATGTTGTCAAAAAGTACAGAGCACAGGCAGCATTTCAGCTGTTGTTATTTTGTCTGTGTGAGACATTCTGCCTTGTGGAGAAACAGTGCTTGAGGGACTGTTGCCCTTTGGCTCTTTGTAGCTGTTCTGTGTGTGGGAGTGCTGGTTAAAGAGATGTTACTCTATCACTCAGCATTCAAGGCCTTGAGAGAACTTTTTTATTCATGGTTCATCTAAAACACTTTCAGCATTGGTTGGAAAATTGCAAAGCCCAATTTCTTAGTAAGTTTCTTTTCACTTCCCTTTTTCTAGAATGTTCCACGTTAAGGCAGTGATTTTTGGAATGTGTAAATATTGGTCCTTGTGCTCTTGGGGAAGCTTGATACTCTTAACTTTCCCTTGTTCTCAAAGCATGTGAGCAAAAAGGAAACTGAAAGGTGGTACTGTTTTCTTTCACATGAGCGTCATTAACTGGTTGTTACCTCCCCACATTAACTAGCAGAATAATTCTTGGATTTATTTCCCAGTCTTTTCCAGCTCTGTGATTTCAGATGATTTGTTTATGCAGTGCTTGATCCATTGGTCCTCATGAGAAGCTACTGTAAAGTAGGCAAGCATGTGCTACAGAACAGGAATTCATAACCATCAATACCAATACCATTTTGGGGACACTTAACTTTCAGAGGATGGTTTATCAAAAGAATGCTAGCAGATGGTTTACCACCTTATGTGCTGTATCTGCTTCTTGTTCAACTTCTGGTGGGAAGGGAAGACTAAGCTGCTTCCAAATATTTCTGCAGTGCAGATCTTGTCTCATCCACATACCGTCACTTCCTAAAACTCCATTTATTCTGTCTGTCCTGTCAAATTGGGTTTTAAGCTTTTGGACGGACTCATGTGTCAGCTCTACTGTTGTCATCAGTCAGTTGGCTGCAGTGGTGACTGCAGTGTGCACAATCTAAACCTCTGGCAGGTGAGGATAATCCATCCACTGGCGCTTGAGAGCCAAGTTTTTGTGCAGGTTTGCTGAATTGCATATTATACAGACTTTAATTATATTGCTGAATGCAAGAATTCCTTGAAATATGTTAATTTTCTTGTGACTCTGAGCTCTAATGGTGTGTAAATAGGCCTCTGATATTGGCTGAGGTGTGCTAGAAATGCTGCAGTTCTTTTAATTCTTACAGGAAAGTATAAGGCTGGGCACATGGAGGGGGATATAAGGGACTCAGCAACTAAGCAGGTCATATTAAACAGTGCAGTTGTGCAACACATGGTCCTTGTACTCAGAAAGGTCCCTGGCAGAAGGAGTGTTGGACTGACAATGTTTCTGTTTCGTTGCAGCTTCTTTTTTTTTTTTTTCCTCCCAGTAGGCTGGGGTAGCCGAGGAGCTTGATATGGAATTGCTTCCTTGTATTTCATACAGGATTTCTTCCTTCAGGGCCAAAGTGCTGAGAAGAAAGCAGATACTAACACAGCTGAGGCAGAACCATGCTCAGAGCTGCATGCTGAGCAAACAGAGACTTCAACCAGAATGGCTGGCAGCAGTGCAGAGGCTGTGGGGGTTCGGCAGGAGCAGCCTTTCATCGTCCTGAGCCAGGAGGAGTATGGGGAGCACCACTCATCCATCATGTACTGCAGGTAAGGCACTGGCAGGAGAGGGCTGTCTTGTAGAAGCCTCTGCACAAGGATCAGCTGTGTCTGCCTTCTTTCTGCCAGCCTCTCTTCTGTCCAGCACATTGGACATGTACTCTCAGTTGTTGGGCTGTCAAGTTGGTGTGACTGAAAATAACATGTAGCTTGTGCTACATGTGAGAAAGGACAAAGATTTTTGGACAGGGATATTTGTGATTGGGCAATGCTAGCCAGGAGGAAACTCTTGGAAAGCAGGTATTGTTTAAGGGCATTATGCTTTATGTCTGGAGCTTAGTATGCTTTGTTGTGCCAGTTATTGTGAAGTGAGCAGGAAGTAGTGCAAAGAAGTTCTAATTCCTGCAGAAGGAACTGGTGTGTGACCAGGAAAGGAAGGATTAGTGGGTTGCATCTAAAAATTTGAGGGAGAAGAATGTCCCATCAGTTTCATTCTACACACAGGGTTGATTGTTCTGGACGGAGGGTGGCCAGCTTGGATGTGGATGGGGTCATCAAAGTCTGGTCTTTTAACCCCATAATGCAAACAAAAGCTTCATCCATTTCCAAATCTCCATTGCTGTCCCTGGAATGGGCCACCAAGCGTGATCGGCTGGTGAGTAGTCTGTGTGTGGAAGTGCAGCAGATGATTTGGGGCTGTGCTGCAACATGTTGCATGTTCACTTCTAGATAGCTGCACTGTGGATAAGATTGGGGCAGCAGTTAATTTCCACAGGGAACCAAAGCCTCTAGGGTCTGAAAAGAACTAGAGTGGGGAGTGTATTGAGCAAGGAGTTCACCACTGCCTGCCCTGAAACAGAAATTCTGAAGTGCACTGTGGGTACAGCTGCAGGATAGAAGTAGTGCCTTTGAGAGAAATGCCTGTCTTCACACAGATCACACAGCAGCTTGTAAAGACAGGCAGAGGCAACTGAGTACAACAGCCTGTGGGAGGCCTGCAGCAGAGAGCTGTGGACCTTTACTCATACCCTGAGCAGCAGAGAAAGGGAAACAGGGTTGAGGTGGCATTTTACTTGTGCGTAAAAAGGTGTGAAAAAATCTCCATGGCCATTTCTAGATGGGTGTTTTAGGAGCTGAGGGTTTGTGGGTGCGTGAGGAGTTTGGATCTTGTTTAAACAACATGGAAGTTAAAATGTTTCCTATGTCCCTTTTTCTCTAGTTCTGTTACTAGAGAGGAGTTTTAAATGATACTCATTCCTTTGAGTCCTTGAACTGTTGCTAGTGTTTCATGGCCTCCCTTGGCAGATACAGACTGTATGAGAAGGCTGGCCTGCAAGTGAGGCAGTATTTTTTTGCATTTTGGCACTGAAGGTATGTGGCTTGCTAACCCCAAAATGCCACTTGTGAAGATCTGGTGCTACAGCTTGTCTCTTCTTTGGCTTTTAGAAGTTGTCAATGCAGTTGTTGCTCTTTGTTGTGATAATGTTTCTTCTCCTTTGTGGAATTTATTTCCTTCTTGCTAACAGAAAGATTCTTCATTCTTAAATACATGTAGGATTCACCAGCAAATTAGGCACTGAAGTGACAAAGATCTGGCTTGCTCAGTTTTCTTTTATAATGCATCTCTTCATTACTTAAATTTTAATTGAAATTGTAACACCACTGATAAAGCAAGTGTGAGCTCTTCTGGATTATTTCATCTTTCTCATGGGTGAAAGGCGTTGGCTTCTGCTTGAATTTCTATTTAGCACACAGTTAACAATCTTAAGCTTCTCTTTACTTGGACCCCTAGATATTGAGACTCCATACATGTTTTGCATCTCATAAGGTTGAGCCATGATCTAGAAAGTGCTGTTTATGTCACCTTGGTGCCTATTAGATCTTTTTCTCACTGGGAAGCAGGGTTTTTACTCTGACTTCTGTGACTTTGGGGTAGTCCCACTCAGTGTGATTGCACAGGAAGACAGGATGTACCATAATGGAGTAATATTTAGTCTGAATGCATAAATAGAAAAAAAATTACTAAGTCTTGGTGGTTGTTGGCCAGCATCATTGTACTGCTCACTCACACTTTTTCCATCTACTTCCTTGCTGGTTTCAAGCTGTTGCTTGGCAGTGGGGTCGGGACAGTTCGTCTTTATGACACAGAAGCAAAGAAGAATCTCTGTGAAATCAGCATTGATGAGGACATGCCCAGGTAACTCTGGAATACTGATTTTTGTATATAAATAAATGGTGTTGGTTTTAATAGTAAACATCTTAATGTTCCTGCTGCTTTTCTGCAACTGCAGGACTATCCAGCCTTCATCTAGAAGGCAGTCCCTGCCTGAGCAGTGTAAAACTGTTCAGGTAAATGGGAGACACTCAAAAACTAAGCAGATGAATCTGCCCTCCTTTACAGTGCACACTGTGTGGCAGACTCTTAATGGGAGAGCTCGTAGGTGAGTGTTTTGCTTGAGGCAGCTGCAGGAGAGAGGTGATTCAGACCATGTGCCTGTGTTTCAGGATCCTCTCGCTTGCCTGCAGCCCAAGTGGTGCCTCCTTCGTCTGCTCTGCAGCAGCCCAGAGCCCCGTCTCCCACATTGACTTCTCAGTAATCAACTCTGGGGGCAAAAGCATGAACCAAGTTCCTGGGAAGCTGCTACTGTGGGACACTAAAACAATGAAACAGCAGGTACTTGCTGGGTTTCTTTCCTTTCTCAGTCTGCTTGCTGAGAATGAGTGTCTTCTGTTTCAATGTCTAGGAGCCCTCTGTCTCAATTATGCTGACTTTCTTTTCAACACCCTTCTTTTTCCTCCTTCCTCCTTTCCCCTCTGTCACATTCAGGATAAAAATAAACAATGTAAGTAGCTGCTGGATTGGGTGAAGTTTTTTTGTTTTATTGGTGTGTTGGGATTTTTCTGAGGAATTCTTCAGAGTAGTCCATGGCCTTGTTTCTATCCTGGCTGCACAGTTTGTGACTGGAAATATCCCAAGTGGATTGAATGACGCTTTGCTGAGGCTTTCTCCAGTTGAGCTATACTGAAAGGTTTTTGTTGCTGCTGTTTCCCTTGCCTTCCCTGATTTTAAGTGAAATGCTGTCCCTGACATGTAGGAGAAAGCAACACACTCAAGCTAATGCCTGCCAGAAGCTGGTTTTGCAACCTTGAGGCCATGGCCAAGAAAGCTGTGGCTTGGCTGAGGTGAATTGCTGGTTTAGTGTCACAGTAAAATGCTGCTGCCAGACCTTGAAGTCTGTAGTCATTAGAGGTGTAGGACTCCAAACCAGAGTTCTTGTTACTAAATTTTATTTCTTCCTTCCCCTGGAGTTCAGCTCTTCAGCACCCCACAGCTCCATTTTCTCAGCATTAATGCAGATTTTCCCTTCCAGCTGCAGTTCTCCCTGGAGCCCGAGCCCATTGCTATTAACTGCACAGCCTTCAACCACAATGGCAACCTTCTGGTCACCGGGGCTGCAGATGGGATTGTTCGTCTCTTTGGTACAGTGCAAAGGGAACTGGGGGTTTTGGTTGGTAGCCAGCTCTGAGGCCAGGTGGCCAAGACTGGCATCTGGGCTTGGATCACAAATGTGACCAGCAGGATGAGGGAAGGGATTGTCCCCCTGCTCCTGGCACTGCTGAGGTTGCATCTCAAACAGCATGTTGGGTTTTGGGGCCCTCACTACATGAAAGACATTGTGGGGCTGGAGCATGTCCAAAGAACAAAACCAAAGCTGGTAAAGGGTCTGGAGCACATGAGGAGTGGGGTTCTTTAGCTTAGGGAAAAGGAGACTGAGGGGGCACCTTACTGCTTTCTAAAAGTACGTGAAGGGAGACTGTGGCCAAGTGTTGGTCAGTCTCTTCTCCCAGGTAATAAGGGATCAGACAGGAGGAGAAAGTCTCAAGCAGCATCGAGGGAGGTTTAGATTGGATATTAGGAAAACTTCTGTCACCAAAGGGATTGCCAAGCACTGGAGCAGGCTACCCAAGAAAGTGCTGGAGTCACTATCCTTGCAATTATTTAAAAGATGTTACAGATGTGACACTTAGGAGTATAGTTTAGTGGTGCAGTTGGCAGTGTTAAAGTAACAGTTGGGCTTGATTATTTTGGAGGTCTTTTATAACTTAAATGTTTCTGTGAAACTGAGTAGTGAGGTGGTCCCTAGTCCTCAGCTGGCTGCCCATAGCAGGGGAGGCAGCTATAGGATATGCTTGGAGACCAGGGTGGAAGCTGTTGTCTCCACAGAAGCTCTCAGGAGTGAACTGACATAGACTTTCCTGGAGGACATCGGCTGGAGACCCTGGTAGTGCTGCTGGATTCTCTCCTGCTGAAGAGGAGAGTGAATTTGCTCTTAAGCCATGCGGTCTTGCACTGTGCCAGAGAGCAGTACCACTAGAGGCTGAGCTGTGAGGAAAGCAATTAATGTGAGACCTTCCATTTAGGTGCAAGGGCTTCACATCAGTCCTCCTTTTGGGAGCAATTTGTGTTTCTCAAGTTTTTGTTCTCTTCAACCTGTCCTTGCAATAAAGGCAGTTCAGGCCTCCTACCTTTGAATGGGGAATCTGCTTCTGGTGCAAGTGGAGGCTGCAGTCCCAGGTCTTTGTGAGAACAGAGCTGTCAGCAGCTGGGAGGATGGGCAGGATCACAAGGGGAGGAGGAGGGCCAGTGGTGCTTGGATGCAGAATGCCTGCGGTTGACAGTGAGCATGTGAGCAGCCCTGTAAAGTCCAGTAGTTGAGACAATCATTTTTGTGGCCAAAGTGACAGCAGGAGTATAGGCACAGGGTGCTGGGACTGGATTGGGCTCCCCCAGGCTGGTTTGGAGGGCTGGCACAGAGACCTCAGGAACATAAAAGGCCTCCCTCTCTGCACCTCAGCTCTGTGTGAGTACAAGGAGTGTTCAGTACTGTTCTCCCCTCAGATATGCAGCAGCACGGGTGTGCCATGAGCTGGAAGGCACACGATGGGGAAGTCTACTCCGTGGAGTTCAGCTATGATGAGAACACAGTCTACAGCATAGGAGAGGATGGCAAGGTAGGCTGGGGATGACCTCCTGCTGCTGAGCTGGCAGAGAGGTCACTTCTGGAGTCTTCTCCATATGGTGGGGACAATTGTAAAAATGTGCTCAGATTCTGGATGAAATGTGGGCTGCTAACTGCAGTCTTAGGTGTGCAGCACCACCCTGCTCCAGGTAATCTGCAGAGAGGGTGGCTGAAAAATGTGTTCATAGTTGGAGCTGTCTTTGACCTTGTGCAAATCCTACTGTTGGTGACATCCTTTTCCTAGACAGTCCTTGTGAAGATGACCTTTCTCTGACCCTGAGATCACCACATTTGAGATTTGGGATTCACAGGGAGGCATATCCTTGACCACTTTGCATAAATCTCGTCAGCAGCTCCCTTTATAATTGTTACTGTAATTGTTATTTTTGTTTATAATAAACACTTCAGTTTCTGCAGTTCCTCAGTCTTCAGCAGTAGAGAGAGGTGTGGCTCAGGGAGGGACCTTGGCTGAGGAGTTAAACAAGTTCTCACCAGAGTACTGCATGCAGTGTGGAAAGACACATAGGCAATAGTGCTTGAGGAAGGCAGAGAATATCTTTGCCTGGATAGAAGGCAAGCTCTTACAGCCTTTGCAGCCTGTGTTTTATTAATATAGTCACTTAGGTATAGATATCAAAATGCCATCTTCTGTTTGTGAGGACTACCCACTAATTTGCTTAAAAGCAAAAAAAGGCAACTGCACTTGCATCCCAGTTAATTTCATTATAGGTTTTTCTCATCTCTTTCTGTCATTCTAGTTTATTCAGTGGAACATCCATAAGAGTGGTTTGAAGGTGTCTGAGTATGACCTTCCCAGGGAAGCTACAGGTCCTTTTATTCTGTCTGGGTACAGTGGCTACAAGCAAGTCCAGTTCCCACGAGGGCGGCTTTTTGCTTTTGACTCTGAAGGCAATTACATGTTGACATGTTCTTCTACTGGGGGAGTAATTTTTAAGGTAAGTCTGAGAAGTGATGGGGACTACTCTTAAGTATCCATACAAACTTCTGTTAATTACAAGGGTGCAACAGCAGCCACTGGAAGTTCTTAAGCTGCACATACCCATCCTGGCTCTGTCAAAGCTGCTGCTCAGTTTCACACAGTGTGCATTTTAGCAGTGTGTAGTGACTGTACAGCAAGTTTTTGGGTCCTACAGCTGGAGTATTTGTGCTCTTTCTCAATGCCTAGCTTTTAGTGTCCAAGTGACTAGGACAAAGTTTTAATTACTTTTTTAATGTATAGATACATGCCAGTTCAATGCAAAATGTATGATTGTTGGCTGGTGCTCATGTTCAGTCTGCCTTCTGTGCCTCCTGATTCTATGTTAGACCCAGCCTGATCCTTGTCCCTTACCATGTACTGAAATTAAACAAAGGGTAAGGCTGAATGGTTCTGAGTGCCCAAATCTCTGTGCTTCATTAACAAGTGTTACTTATCATATGCCCATGCTCTTGCAAGGCAGATTAGATGGAATTTTTACTTTGCATCTGGGGCACTCAGAGCACCTGAACTAACATGAGCTATAGCTTATGTGCTTCTCATCAGTGTATGCTCTTAGCCTGCCTTGTTCAATTACTGCAGTTCAGTTGATGTCAAAAGTTGAGCTGCTTGAGAGCACATGCTTCTGTAGTGAGACTGGAAGCTTCCTTTCCTGTATGTGCTACACACATCTCAGTATCTCTCTGATTTTCTGCTTACTTAGCATGCTTTCTCCATGCTCTTAGAGATACAGAGTCTCTATCAGGCTTTGACTTGTCTTTTCGGGTGCATTGCCCCCACTGCAGAAACATATCTCCTTAAAATTTTACGCTTTCCTTTTTTTTAGTTAAATGGTGAGGAAAAGGTTCTGGAGAGCTGCCTTTCCCTGGGAGGACACCGAGCTCCTGTTGTCACAGTGGATTGGAGCACAGCCATGGACTGCGGGACCTGCCTCACTGCTTCTATGGATGGGAAAATTAAATTAACAACCTTACTGGCTCAAAAGTCTTAACCTGGACAGTACTGAAGGGGGAAAGAGCAATAGAGCTGACAAACCCAGTGTTAACTCACAGGAACAAACTGCATGGGAGAGAAGGCAAAGCAAAGTCCCTCTTCTCATTGTAGCTTTTGCCTCTTGATAAATACATTTGCCAAACCACTGTGCAACAGAATGCCAGTATGGGACTGGATCAGTGGCAGCACTGAAAAATAAGTCTCCACTAATCCATTATGGCAGCTGGACTTCCCTCTGATAGGGAGTCTTGAGTAGCGCGTGGCTTAAAGGCTGTGGTCACGTCAGGGTTCTGCAGAAGAAGGTGAGGCTGGAGGAAGCAAGCATGAGGCAGCACAGTGCATGACAGTAAGATGACTCAAACTGGAAAGGCTGATGAGAAACCAGAGTATTCTTGGTATAACATTCATTGTTATGATTTTGTTAGTTTGTTTTTATTTGGTTTTTTTTTTTTCTGTAAAAAGAAAATATTCCCTTGCATTTGAACTCTATGCTTTGTTCAGCAGTTGCTGCAAAACATGGAGGGTGGTGAGGGCAGTGATGTGCCAAGTCTCCTGCATGCAGAAAAGCTCTTGTGTTTTCACCAGATGCTTCCAGCACCACACCTGCACACCATGGTGAACCAGACATCCAGGAACAAAAACAACTCTTTGCTTGGATGTATTGTGTTACCTTTCCACAGGTAACTGCTACCAACCAGAGCAAAGTTTGAGTCAGATTTTTAAATACTTGTGTTGGAGTTCAGAAGCTACATAATGCCTAGCAGGTACCTGCTGGTGGAGAGGGGGAGGGAGGCCAGGACCAGTCTGGCCCTGGATAGAGCTCTCTGGAGCTGTCTCTCCCCCTAAGCCCCCAGCATCAGGGCAAGTGCTGTGCTCAGGCATTGCATAGCCTTTGAATGGACTAAGCAGATACATTTCATCTGCTTACACATTGCTGTGGAGCTTTCTACTGCTTATGTCCTTGGCCTGTACCAGGAGTTTGTGGTACTGTTGTTCTTTGGTAAAGCATTCGCTCTGCTGGAAAATGAGCAGCCATTCATGAGCCATATGGGTAGCCATTCTCACAGACAGCTGTTCAAGGATAACACTGCTGGATACTGAAATCCTCACTACAGCAATATTCATGCTACAGGTACCTGTTGTCCATGGATGGACAACTCACTCCTGCTGACTACACTCATTTTATAACCCCACCTTCCATTCTCCAAAATAACAGGTCTCCTGCCAGACTGACATCTAAATACAGGGTTTCCACCTCAGTGGGATGTGATACTAATGGTGCCACTGCTCTTCATGCCAGTCTGAGCTAATGTCCTCTCAAATCCAGTGCTGAATTTGAACTGGCTTCAGGAATTCCCAGGGTTAGTCTGGGAGTTTAGAGAGCTCTCAAATGGGAGCCTTTGTTTGCCTCTCAAAAGGCCAAGAAAGATTGTGGCTGTATTCCAAGCCCTGCAGTGTTGACTACATTGCATAGGGGTTTTAGAATTTAAAATTACAAAATTACAGAATGGTCTGGGTTGGAAGGGACTTAAAGCTCTTCTAATTCCAACTCTGCCATGAGCACAGCCACCTTCCACTAGACCACGTTGTCCAAAGCCCCATTTAATTTGGTCTAGTCAACACTGCCATGGATGTTGCTTTCTTCCAGATGTTATCTTCCAGCCCTCACAGAGGGTCAGTTGAGGTTTCTGGAGGGAGACTGCTTTCAGGTTTGCTTCATAAGTAGGACTGAGCAAAACAAAACCCCCAAACAGAGAAAGACAGTATAAAAAAACAAGTGCCAGTCCAAGGCTGCTATGCAAAATAATTGTGCATTAGCATAACGTTGATACTGTGCCAGAAACCTGGAGGCGGGGAATGAACATGTTGTTTTGCTAGAACAATGCTCAACATGCTGTATTCCCAGAGGGGCTTTTACCCCATCCTTGGCCCAGGTTCCCCTCTCCTCGCTTCCCGGTGGAGCGCTGCTGCTTCCCGGTGGAGCGCTGCTGCCCTGCGCGCCCGAGGCCCGGCACGGCGACACCGGGCGCTCGGGCGGCGGCGGCGGGGGGCGCGGCGACACCGTTACCGCGCTGGCGGCACCGTAACCGAGCGCTCCGGGCGGCACCGTAACCGAGCGCTCGGGGCGGCACGGCGACACCGTTACCGAACGCTGCGGGCGGTGCCGTAACCGAGCGCTCGGGGGCGGCGCCGGGCCCGGCCCGCCGAGCCCCGAGCTCGGAGGCTGGCACGCGTCGTTCCCAACGTGCCGTCTGCTGTGCAGCTGGCCCAGAGCCGTGTTTGCTCCTTGACGGAATATCGAGGGACGCGATATTGCCTGCCTGCCTGATCAAACACGGGGCTCTGTCGTGAATTGGGTTTTAGGGCGGCCTGGGGCTGCCTTTCCAGCTCCCCTGCACTCCCGGTCGAGCGGGAAGCAGCCCCGGTGTGACGGCGGAAGGCGCCCCGGCGGCACCGCCCCGCGTGGTCATGGCGGCCGGGGCGCGGCGGCGGCAGCTCCCGGCCTGGATGGGCGCGGCGGGGGCGGGCGGGCGGCGGCGGCCCCGTCCCCCAGCGTCGGGCGGCGGCGGGCGGCGGCGGGGCGCAGGTAGCGCCGCTGGGGCGGGGGAGCGGCCGGGGCGGCGGGCGGGAGGGCGAGCCCGGGCGCTGGCCGCGCTGAGCGTCCCTTGTGCACTGCCCAGGCCGGAGGCGCTGTACTGCATGAACGAGGCGGAGCTGCTGGAGGTGGCCCTGGCGGTCTTGGCCGAGGTGAGCCGGGACCTCCGGGCGTGGGGACGGCAGGGCTCCGGAGGACGGGCAGGCAGCGCTGCTGCCCGCGGCTCCCTGGCGGCTCTCTCTGGGCGGGCCGGAGGGCGCTGCCGGTGCCGCATGGCTTTCCCGGCCCCCTCCTCTCTCCCAGCGGCGCTGCTGCCTTTGCACCCTGGGGCCTGGCGAGGCGTGCCTCACGGGCATGGTAGGCTGCCCTCCTGCTCCTTGCGGTGCTCCCGGCGTGAAGTCATGCACGGCCGGCGCTTATTGTTTTCCCTCTGGTCAGAATCTACAGTGCGAGGAAGGTGAAGAGAAGGCCCGGTCCGAGAGCGAAGAGGAGCAGGAGATCCCGCCGACACCAAACGAGGTTCCTGGAAGCACGGCCAACACGGATGGAGGCAGTGACCGCGGTCCGGCACTTCCATCCCCTCCTGGTGCTGGGGCTGACACAGAGGGGACAGGCGGGGAGAACTCTGAGGACGATGTCCTGAAATACGTCAGGGAGATCTTTTTCAGCTAACATCTCTGACTTCCCAGGAGAAGGGGGCACAATGGGGAGGTTTCTCCTCCCGCGGCCCTGGGAACGGAGGGAGGAGGGCATGGAGGGGGCTGTGCATCCATCTGCAGTGTTGGTGCCCTCTGTAGCTGGTAGGATACCCAGGAAGGCCAGAAGGGGAAAGGAAGGAGGTACTCAGTTCTGCCACTCTTCGCTGGGCTCAGTGGGATTTGGCTCCAGATTAGGAGGTGTTCGATTCTGTTTCACATTTCAGAGCATGGACAGATAAAAGGACATTCGGGTTTCTGTGAGTATCCCTTTGGTGGGTTGGTGTTGGGCAGGGAGCTGCTGACCTGGAAGACCTTTGCTGGCAGAGCTCCATGGTCACGGTTCAGCCTTGAGGCTCCCTTGTCCTTGTGGTCCCTCTGTCACAGCTGCAGTGGGGCCCCTGGCAGGCTGTTCCTGTTGGGCCTGGTGCTGAGTTTGCCTCCAGATTCCAGCAGTCTCCCCAATTCTAAGGAACACATATGGGAGCAGACTGGTAGGGGCTGGGACTGCCCTGAGGGGGTTGACCCCGTGGCAGCATGCATGGGAGTCTGGGAAGGGATGGAGGTGGCTCAGTATCCTTCCCAATCAAAAAAAGGACAAACAAACCACATGAGGCCAGCTGTGAGAGCATGTATTGAAATGAAGAATCGGTCAAATCAGCATCACCAGCCTCACCCCCACCAAGGCTGAAGCAAGAGAAAACAGACTCTCATGTCCCTTAAAACAAATTCACTCAACTGCTGTTACATATTCACTACACAGAAAAATCAATAACATAAAACTCCGGTTTTGAAAAATGATTGTATGAACTGGAGTTAACAGTTTCAGTCTTTTCTGCCATCTAGTGTCCTTTAGGGTTTATTACTACCCCCTGGAGGGGTTTTGCTGGTCGTTTAATCCTCTGTGTCGCTTGTCCTTTTATTGCACTTTCTTAGTTGGTGCATGCTCAGTCTGTTACCTTGTTTTCAAACTACAACACTGCTTCTTTCTGGTGTTACTTCTGTAACATCCTAGATGGCTTTCTTCACAGCCTTGAAGGTTGGTTGTTGATTGGCTGCTTATTTAAGTGATATGTATCCTGTCTACTTATGAAGAAATTACCTACTTGGTTACATTTTCCTGAACATTTTTTTTTTTGTTAGTTCCTAGTTAAACATAGTGTACAGATCCTGTTTTCAAATTCCCTTTGGTATATAGTAAGGCAAAATGTATTAAAAGCATTTTGTTAGTTAATTACAAATTTAATCACATTCTATGAGGTACTAGCAAAAAAACCTACTTTTTTTTACTTAGACTAGGTATGAGCAGAGGGCTGTGCTCACTGGTAGCTGGTTCTGCTACCTTCACTGCTCTTTGGGGCCACAAGTGCTGTCACTTTGATCCTGTGCCCCAAACTGAGGGGTGTTACACCTGTTGTACCTGGGAAGCTTCTGTGCTGTGGCTGTGCTGTGGCTGTTGTTGTCTGCTGACAGGAATGCTACACACAGCAGTGTGCCAGAGCATGGCTGGACACGAGCCTTTTGACTGGGAATCAGATTTTTGCTAGGGAGTAAAGTTGTATTTGGATTACAATTTTAAATCATGTTACTGATAGCTCTTGCATCTTCTTCACTGTCAATCTTAGTGGGCAGGGCCTCCTCAGTTAAAAGGTTTTGACACATAAGTGTGTGCTTGGCCCAGCTGAGGTACACAATGACAGTGAGAATCTGGAGCAGTAGCAGAGCCTGAGTCCCAAGCAGTGCCAG
Source organism: Emberiza elegans (assembly GCA_024865655.1). Classification (NCBI taxonomy): domain Eukaryota; kingdom Metazoa; phylum Chordata; class Aves; order Passeriformes; family Fringillidae; genus Emberiza; species Emberiza elegans. The sequence goes on along the minus strand of JALJVW010000910.1, from coordinate 7,308,651 downwards.
GAAGCCTCCAGTGAAATCAGAGGGATGAATCCAGTGTGAGGTTTGTAAAAGAAACATACCCAGGCCTCCAGACAGGATTGCCATCTTGATGAAGAGTATGATGCGAATCATCTTCCATCCCTCTCCCTGCCCTTTAAATGTGCAATTCACATTTAAAACAAAAGGGAGGTGGAAGAGGACGAAGACCAGGCAGGTATACACACAAACCCTGGCTAGTCCCAGTTGCAGTGGACTGATGCCCATTGCCTGTAGATGCTTGGTGTCCAGGCACTGCAGCTCCCCAGCTGTTCCATTCCACAGGCAGAAGTTGTAAAAGCCAATGCGTTTGTCAGGGAGGTTCACCAGGTTCCCGGCCTCGTACAGCAGAGCATAGGACATCAGGGCCAAGGTCCCAACAGCCTCCAGTAAAGCCAGCAGAGGCAGCAGGTTCTTGGTACACCACTGTGGCAGCACACCCATCCTGGTGCCTGCATGCTTTCTTGCTACCATGGTAAGAGCTGCTGTGGGGATGCCTGTTGCAAAACATGAATGGGGGACCCCTCAGTTGTTGCCTCTTATGGCACCCTTCCCAAGATGGCTCTGAGCCTTATGGCTGGGGTCTGGGGACTCCCCTTGCAAACAGAGCAGGAGTGTCTCAGTCCTGCCTAGGACTGTGCTGCACATGTGTTACTGCACTGTGAGGGGGGTGCATTTGGTGCACTTCTGGTCACAGCAAAGGTGTGACCCATGCATGGGCCAGTACTGGGAGGAGTGTATGACTCAGCTCCACACATGCCCTTTGCATCATGATCTCACTGGAAAAGAGGCATTTGTCAGCAAACTGCAGGGATGGGAGGAGAGAAAAACTGCTGTCTGGAAAGAAGCATGATAAGAGCTGTTCTGGGATAATGCCTTTCAGCTTTTATCAGGAGAAGGACATCCCTTGTGATCTTTGGACTGCTGAGTAAAGTGCAGACATGAGAGGATCTGAACTTCAGGGCTCCCCTTGCCTCCCTGCCCTTGTCCTATAGCTCTGGAACACCCAGTGCCATTGATATGGGTGTGAAATGGCTGGCCATTTTCAGCATCTAAGCCTCACATGCAGGTCCTTGCCTGCCTGTAGATTTCTGAGCAGAGCAGGACCAAATATCTGCAGCTCTGCTACCCACTGAGGCTGGTAGACATTGTGCTCCTCTCACTTGCCTGGGGAGCAGTGCCCTACACAGACAGGCAGGTGCCAAGCTCAGAGAGGCACCCTGGATCCTCCTGCAACCACTGGGACATGGGTGCTACAGAGACACACCTGGGATTGGCATCCACCTTGCTCCTCTCTCAGACTGGTTGGCAAAGCCGACTGTGCTCCTCTCCCTGGAATGTGTACTGTCCTCTAGTGCCGTCCTGCAGGCTTGTGCTTCACGCTGAAAAACAGGGAAGTGGCATCAGGAAAGGCTGTCACTGCCTGCAGAGCCACATGGCATGGAAGCACTGTCCACCCAGGTCTGCAGAGAGGCACAAACACAGGACTCAAGAGACCTTGGCTTCAAGCCCAGCCTCAGGCTGGAGGCTTTGCAATTAACTCTTCCTCCCTCTGACAAACTTCAGCTGCTGAGAATAATTTACCACTTTCCTTTAAGAAGTTCACATTGGCTCTACTGCCCCCCTTCCACTGCCTATTACCCAGTGGTATATCATTTACTTAAGAATTGGACTCTGGGTCCCTTCCAGTTCAGAATAGCTTGTGAATCTGTGATAACCTGGATGTCCTCCTAGACCATCACCCAAAGCTGAATTTGGTACAGCCTCTGAGTTTTTAGAGTGCCAGAAGAGACTCCACTCAATCTGTACTCAGTGCCTGGTGGCGGTGCTGCTGACCAGACACCTTTCAGCATTCCCCTCCCACTCTTCATCTCTCCCTGAGAAACTTGGAAGTGGGGCACCTCTGTTTAATGAGCACAAAGATGAAGCTTCTCAGTCCCAAACTTCTCCCAAGAGAAACACACACACAGCATGGAAGGGGGGGTCACAGCAACAGACACCAACCTGTCCACTTCCCCTGGTTGCTTTTCCCTCACTTCTTGTAGCCTCCCTTGGAGGGCTTCTTCTCAAAAGGCTTCTGGAGAGACTGGAAGCTCACATGGAGGACGCCCATTGTTCTGAATCTGCAATGAAGACACAAGCAACCAGCAAAATATCTGTGCTTGGGCACAGGATGTGCTGCAAAATGAGACCTCTGGTGAAATGTAATTTCAATGGTTTCTCTTTCCCCTAGTGTTGTTGCTTGGTTTGTCTGTCTCACACATGGTCTCCTGCAGCCAGGCATTGCTGCTCTTCCTCTCCCTGTGCTGCAAGGGCTCACACCACTCATCCTTCTTCTGCTGCCCTGCCTTACCCTCAGAGGAAGAACAAGCTGCACTTGGAGGGAGCTCTTGGCTGGCTGACCAGGTCTACAGAGATTTCTGCAGCCCAGCTGACTCTTGGCCCTGCCCACCCACCAACCCTGGCTGTTGTATTTCTTTAGACCAGTTTCCTAGGGAAGGCAGGCTTGTAGAAATGTGGGTTTTTGTTCAGTCATCTCACGCTCACTGCCTCGGCATCCATAAAATATACAAGCTATTAAAAATTGTCCTAGTTGCACATGTTTACAAGAGAGGGGACAGAGAATTAAATCATATCAGGTTTATGGTAACATGGCAGGGGTGGAGGACAGCCACCTGAGAGACCCTGTGCTGCTGTGTGATCTCTGCATGTATGGGGACCTGGGGAAAGCCCATGGTATCTCTGCCCTCTCCCCTGCTTTGAGGCTCATGTGTGTAAGGACATATTTTGCCAGCAATGTCCCTCTCTTCATGGTTAAATTGCTGGCATCTTTGCTTCCTGCTGCCTCCCCTGCCCAGCCCAGCCCAGCAGGTAAATCCCTGTCCCTGTGTGTGACTGATAGGACCAGAAACATGCCTAGGATGGCCCTGTGCCAGCTGGAAGTGGCCTGGAGGCAGTGAAGGCTGAGACCTGGCACCCTGCTGCAGTGCAGCCACAGATAGGACATTTGTGAGCTCTGCAGTTCATCACTGAGGCAGGTTTAGCTGCAGCCTGGCTGAGAAGCGAGAGACAAACAGGAAAGAGCTCTCACCCAGTCTACAGCTTGGGTTTTTCCCAGACAGAGGCAGTCTCCCTGCCTCTAAGGAGGTGTCTGTGCCTTTGGATGGGAAAATCTGTGGCTCTTCCTCAAAGGTGCAAGAAAGGGGAACCTGAACGTGGCACAGCGAGCCCCAGCCTGGAGTCAGCCTCCTTGTTCCTGGACTGGCATTGATGGAAACACTGGGTTTCACCATAGGAGAGCTCTGTGTCTCAGTCTCCCTGGCAGAGAGAGGCCCCATGGGAATGGCTCAAGAGGTCCCTGAGGTCTCTGTGTGGTCAATAAGGCTCCTAGGCACCGTCTGTGCTTTTGGGACTGCACGGCCCTTTCCTCTGCTGCTCTCAGGCAGGTGGGCACCCTTGCCAGGCTGGGGCTGTGCCTTCCTCCAGCAAGCAGCTGGTGGAGCACCTGGGCAAGGGGACAGGAGGGCACACAGCTCTGGCACCTGGGCAAGGGGACAGGAGGGCATACAGCTCTGGCACCTGGGCAAGGGGACAGGAGGGCATACAGCTCCGGCACTTGGGCAAGGGGACAGGAGGGCATACAGCTCCGGCACTTGGGCAAGGGGACAGGAGGGGCATGGGACAGGAGGGCATACAGCTCTGGCACCTGGGCACCTGGGGGGGACAGGAGGGCACACAGCTCTGGGCACCTGGGCACCTGGGGACAGGAGGGCATACAGCAGCCGGCACCTGGGCAAGGGCACAGGAGGGCACACAGCTCCGGACAGGAGGGCACACAGCTCCGGCACCTGGGCAAGGGGACAGGAGGGCACACAGCTCTGGCACCTGGGCAAGGGGACAGGAGGGCACACAGCTCTGGCACCTGGGCAAGGGGACAGGAGGGCACACAGCTCTGGCACCTGGGCAAAGGGACAGGAGGGCACACAGCTCCGGCACAGGACCTGTGCAGGGAGGAGCATCTCTGTGAGCCACTGGATGCCGCTGCAGTGGGGCTGAGTACAAGGAGGCAAGGGAATGCATCTCCTTTTGCACTGAAGAGCCCCCCAGACAGTTTGACTTTCCTGTCTCCCTCTCCCTGGCTGCTGAGGGGAGAAATGCTGTACAAGAGTTATGGGAAAGTGTCATGCTTTGGACATGACAATTTTCCTTCAAGACATCTGTGCTGTCCCTTCACCACGTCCCCACCCCAGCTATCCGGATCGTGTTTCCCCCTCAGGCAGGATAAGCTGCAGAGAAACCATGGGTGAGGAAAGGCCACTGACAAGCTAAGGATTGCTGGTAAACAGAAACCAACCAGCAGCAAATGGAACAGACTGTGGGGGCACTGCTCTTAAAGCGTCTTAAAGCAGGGGAAGGACCCTCCAAGACATCTGCACCTTGCAACACCACTCCTGGCAGTCCTCCCCAGTGCCAGTGCCATTAAAAAGCGGGGTCTCAGTGCAGCATACTTACGGGCTGCCCATCTGGGTGGGTGCGGAGCCGGAGCACGCTGGAGCGGGCTGCGGTGCCGGTGTAGGATGCCGCGGTCCTGCGGCTGCTGGCGGTGCTGGGCCGGCTGCTGGCTGTCCCCAGCCTGGTTTTGTCACGTGTTATCAGAGATAGCTATCTCTGCTTTCTCTTTCGGTTCTGGGCAGTGCTCTTTCCCGATACAGAGTCAGCTGCCTCCGGCCGAGAAAACAAGCCAAGCCCAGCTCCACAACCTGAGCCAGGCCCGGGCTTGCGTTTCCTTCCCTTCTCCCTGCTGTGCTAACCAGCACGAAAACCTGACCGGGCTAAGCTCACCCAGGTTGCTGGGCTGTCAGAGTAGCTTGGGTGTCCGTGAGGGCTTAGATTAATTTGTTTAGTTTTGTTCGGACACTTCTTTAGAGGTGACTGACCGTCCCAGCACGGATGTCAGTACCTCGGCACTGCCGGAGTTGGTGCACTTTGGACAGGGATCCGTCCCTCCCTCCCTCTGCTTCCCAGACCCAGCGTGGCCCCAGCTCCCTGCCTGCAGCCGCCGTGCTTACGCAGGCACAGAGCAAGGTGCCAAGGTGCCTGCTGATACTGGGAGCCACTGACACCTCCAGTTATGGAAGGGACAAAACTCTCCTGCCTTTAGTCCTCCTGGGCCGATCTGGAGCTGTTTGTCCTACTAGCAGTGTTTGTGGTGGGGTTAGCCCTCCTCTGTTAGCCCTCCTCTGTGCTGGGGTTGGTGCATGTGGAACAACTAGCCATTGTGAAAGATGTGTATTTTATGATTGGCTTTTTGCAAATATTAAAATGAATATTATATGTGTTGTGTTAGAAAGTAATGCTGTATTAATTCTCTGAAGTAGTGTGTTAAATATAATTTTAGGTTATAAAAATGTTAAAATAGAAACAATGCTATGTAGGATACGTTTTTTTTTAACAGAAAGGACTTGCAGCAAAATGGCAGCCACAGGACACCTAAATCTTCCAGAGAAAGAGAATTTATTGCCCTCTTATCAGAAGAAATGAACTTCTTCCCGCCTCAAAGGCGCTGTTAGAATTCAGAGGAAGAAGCTGGCGATGACCAGACAGAATCCTGTATTTGAATGGAATTTATGCTTCATGTATGAGATGTATGAATATGCAACAGGCTGTTGTTTTTAGTGGTTAATCCTTTGTTAACGGGTGTCCTTTTTCAGGCTCATGCTGTCCAGAAAAAGGTACCCAGGCATCCATAACTCTTTGTCTCTATTGTCTCATATTGTCCTAATTAAAATTGTCCAAATTATTATTACTCTAATTGTATTACTATTTTATAACCATTTTATTACTATTAAACTTTTGAAATTTAGAAAAGAAGCAATTGGCGTTTTTCACACCATGAAGCTGATTTTCACCTCATAATTCCATGCTTAGGCATGGTCTAGAAATGTCCAGGTGGTACACATGTTGTGAGCCTGTAATACTGGCACTCACATCCAAGAGCACAAAGTAAGTGGAAAGAAATACAGGAGGAAGTCCTAAGAGAAACTCAGTGGACAGAGACATGCAAGTGGTGGTGTGGGGACTCCTTCCAGTGTGCCTTTGTGAGTGGAATAACTCAGCATGGAGAGGGACAAGAGTCTGCATCCAGGGGTTCAGCTCATGGGTGGCTTAGGCAGGGGTTCTGGTGGGTGGGGACAGAAATCCTGCAGCAAATGAAGTCCAGCAGTCCAGAGCTGCTGAGCTGAAAGAGGAGAAGGAAGCCTTGGGGCTGAACATGGCCATCGTCTAGCACTGGGTCTGATGGCGGGGAAACTGAGGAATAAGAGACTTCTGAGGCAAGACCTCTGTTCCAGTGAAGTAACATGATTTGGCAGGAGTGTGCTTGTGTTCCCAAGAGAGAGGGGGGGGTCTTGCAGTTTGGGAACATGATTCATTATTGTCCCTTAGGGAAGCAGGGTTTTGAGGATGAAGAGGAGACGAGAATCTTGACTCCATAATTAGAAGACTTGATTTATTATATTTTATATATATTACATTATAACTATACTAGAAAGAGATAGAAGGAAGAAGTTTTCAGAAGGTTAGCTAAGAATAGAATAGCAAGAATGATAACAAAGGACCTGGCTCCGACAGAGAGCGAGAGCCAGCTCTGTCATGACTGGTCAAGAAATCCAAACACCCATAGAAGGCCAATCACAGGTGCACCTGTTGCCTTCCACAGCAGCAGATAACAAATGTTTACATCTTGTCTCTGAGGCCTCTTGGTTTCTCAGAAGGGAAAAATCCTAAAGGAAGGATTTTTCACAAAAGATGTCTGCAACAATTCATTTTTCTGTCATTCAGGGAGAAAAAGGGTATATAATTTTGATCTGGTGATCAACCAGCTCCTTAGCTAATCTCAGCACTGCAAGTGAAGCTGCTGTTTCACTGCTATGGGCACAAGGCACAAGCAGCTCCTTCAAAAATATCCTTGCTTTCACACTGGAGTGCTGTTTGCTGGGGTAATCAGGGTGACTGCCACACTGGGGTGCTCTGCCATGCCAGAGCATTCCTCCCTGGAGCCACTGTCCCCCTAGAGGGGTGGCTGTTCCAACACCAGCACACCGTGCAACCTGTCATTGCTTCCACTGGGCACATGCCTTAATTTTTTGGCCTTTTTCCCCAACAGAAGATCCCTGTTCAGCCAAGCTGGTCTGCTGCCTCATCTGCTTGACTTCCAACATTTTGGAATTGCCGGCTACCGTGCCCTTAGGAGGTGATGTTTAAAAAGTTTAAATGTTTAAAATACACAATTTGGGAATGTTTCTCTCGGAGTGTGGCATCTCCCAGGCCAGAGCTGGTTGCCTGATGGTGCCCCTGTGGCAGAAGCACTTCTCAGTGTTTCCTGAGGAGCCTCATGTCTCCTCCCAGGCAGGGTCTCCGTCTCTGCTCCTTTTAATGCCTCCTGGGATGCCATAGCTGCCAAAAGGGAGAAGCCTAGCCAAAATTTGACTCAAGACTTGCCCTTGGTTCCAGCTGACCTTCTGACTCTGGAGGCTTCCTTCCACACCTTTGGCTGCCTCTCTGGCAGGTATTTCCCCTGCCTGCTCCTTCCAGGTATTTGGGCAGGGAAGATTGTGCCTGAAGGCTTGGCAGGGTGCAGTTTGCCTTTCCATTTTCCTTCCTGGGGACATTTTACAGGTGTGCTCTGGCTGCCTCTTGGGCTTCCAATGCCCAAGTCTGATGATGGAGTGGTTGGGAAGGACAAGTCTCATGGGGGTGAGGTGAGCAGGGGAATGATCATCAACATGTCTCATGGAGAAAGAATGGGAAGGGGGAGGAGAAAGAGAGCAGGGCTTCAACCTGTGTGTGCCTGGAGGTAGGAGAGACTGGATGGAATGTTTGGGCTGCTGGGTCCTGTTTTCTGTGGGTGGGAAAGGAGAGCATGTTCCAGGAGCCAGCTTCTGCTAAATTCCTGTGTGACCATTGCTTCCTGGAATTGTTTCCTGAAATGGAGATCATTTTTGCATGCATTAGGAAGATTTATGTGGTTTTAAAGTGGAATTAACTGCTCTGCAGTTCTTGATTTCTCATTGTGCAGTTAAAGCAAACACTCAGCAGTTTAGTAATATTAGTATTATTAAGGAAAGCATGAGATGAACCGGGACTTTGCGAAGTTTTTTACCCTTCTGTTTTAAAAGTAAACTACTACACCTTATCCCACATATGATTCTGTGGGATAATACTCCAGGGGTATAAAACACAGAAACAAAATATTAGGAGTTGGGACCTTTATTTATTTGTTTGTTAAACTTCCTCTAAGCAAAGTCCATTCCGGGAAAGCCTAGAAGAATTTCACCCCTTGGTTACAGTACACAATATCTAGGAATGAAATCTGCAGCTGGAGGAGGAAGTGCCAAGCCTGCAAAAACGTTTAAAGAGACATTCTTTATTAATCTCCTCTTTGGCAGGCAGGCTCTCACTGATCATAACCCTGCAAGGTACTCAGCTGTACCGTGCTTAAACTGTACTTGAACTCTACTTACCTGGACTGCCTGTCCCACAGAAGCCAATTCCAGCTGTAATGGTCTGTGCAAGCGCCTCCCCTCACAGAACCGCGGGGTGAGGTGAGCCAGGCCTGACAGTGTATGGGGTGGTTTGTTCCCTTGAGAAACAAAGAATATTTACAACATTTTAAAAAACCTTTTATTCTTAGCAAAGAGGTGCCTTTACAGTTGATATTGAATTTAATTAATAACATTTGGCCCACTGAGCACATTATTACAAATGCATGTACCCTACTGCCAATAGGAGAAAATTTTTTTAACCTGTCTGGATTTTGCCTTGAGTTTATTTTTTGCTCCAATGAGATTGTTGTCAATCAGTAATCATAGAATACTAATGTGATGAAGACAGTTTAAATTTCAGAAAAATGAGCTTTTCCAAACGCTGAGATTGAAGGAAATTCAACCAAAGAACTCTGTACTTCTCTTTGTGGAAAATACTCTTTACTGAGGTTTGAGGTTATAGAAAAAAATGGCTTATTGGTATTTAAAGAATTAAACAATCTTGTAATGTTTACTTTCACTGGCTCAGGTATTTGAAATACCTTAGGTTGAGTCTCAGTGCCTCGAGTCTGTGAAACAGAGCAGTGCCTTGAGTTTCTGAAAAAAGAATAGAAACAGGAATGAATTATTATGACTAACAAGTTCCAAAAGATTGGTTGACACAGAGGTGTTATCTATCAGTCAGCCACTTTAGGGGCTGTTCAGGGAGTGTGCACCAGGCTGGGACAGGGGAATCTTGGTAAGAGTTCAATAACTAACGGGAAAACAGTTACCATGTAAAGGCTGGCATTTTTCTTTTGGTGACAAAATTTTTTGTTTGTGTAAAGTTACACTGATTAAATTAAATTTTTATATATCTGTCTCTGGTCAGAAAAAAAACCCCAAACAGCCACAGCATGTTGCTCCTGGGATGAAAAATATAGGTATTTTTGCTTTTATGACTTCTGTTCTTAGCCATGCTGTGAAAATGTTCTCCTGATGTTTTAGGGTGCTTTCTTTGTGGTGTCCTGGTGACCATTTTGATTCATAGGGGAATATTAGAGTTACAAATTAAAAAAGCCCCAACAACCCAAACCAACAATTGCAAATAAACATGATAATCACAATGCCAGAAGGAGTACATGTAAGAAAGCTGCTCAAGGTTGAATCCCTTATGCTGTTCTTTTTAGCGAATGTTTATGAACCTGGATACAAACATATCATATTGACCAGGGAGCTCACTTCCTACTCAATATGGCTTGTTTATTTTTAGTCTGGGAACTGGACAACTATGCTTTCTCAGTAATATTAATTGCCACTGCTCTGTTTTTCATATGTTTGGGCTTCTGAAAAGAAGAATTGGCATAAAATGCAAAAAGTCGAGAAATGCTGGTCTACCTCTTGAACCAGTGTGAACCAATGAAAGCATTAACAAAGCAGTCAGCATTATAAAGTGCATGTACAAAAAGAATATTACCCACTGAAATATCAATGTGACTTCTTTCCAAATAACAGTTTGCTTTCTCTAGGCAACAATACAAGTGCTCCTATTTTACATCTTGAGGCCATATAGTTTTCTAGGCTGAACATCAGCAAAGTGTTGTTGAGAGCTACGTACAGCTCCAGCATGAATTTCTGTCAAAAATTCTACTGCAGCTGTGATATTCCTTGCTATTCACCTTTTTTTCAAATGCCTTTAACAACTTTCATCAAGATCAACAACAGAAATTTTGTTGTCTTTTGATGTAATAATCTTACTTAGTCACTGAAGTAGATTCATATGGGGAAATACACATACATAATCATGAGAAGAAGAGAAGAAGTTTCTTGAAGGGATCATGATCAATTTGATAAACTAATATTTAATCTAAATATCTTACTTGCTTTACATAGTAACAGCATGACCCTGACGTGTTTTGCTTCTGGTACACATCCAGCAAAAGAACTTTATTCTTTGCATGAAAGATGCATGAATGCAATGCATACAATTTCATTGCATAAAATATGTCTTTGCTTGTATTTTAGCACCAAAATGACAGAACAGGACCTAGTGAACCTGACAAATAGTTTTGCAATGTGTACTGCTGTTTATAGGTCTTGACAAGCATAGCTGTACAGGGTCAGGCTCTTAGGTGGCCAAAGCGGTGTTCAGTCCTGAACATCTCCTCCTCTGCTAAGTTTTCATTTTTTCTGTTGTTTATTTACAGTATTTATGTCACAAACAGGAAGCAACAATTTACAGGAACTATTATTGTTGGCTGAATTTCATCCCCAAGCTTTCTAAAAGTCGTTTACTCACAGGAGTTTGCTTTGCATATCTGTGGGAAACCTCTTGAGTAATAGTATGTCAATCACAAGCATGAAATAAACAAACACCAAGTAAACAAGGAGAAAAACATGCTTCAACCCTTTTTATCTCAGCAAAACAAGTAAATATAGGTTACAGAAAAATAAAATGTCTCCTTGTCCTCCTGTGAAATCACTCTCTTAAATCTGAGGCTACATTTGTCTATGAACTTAGATGTAGGCAATGGGCCCTTAGTGACACTGTGATGGATCTCCTGTGTGTGAGAGAGGAGGACACAGCTCCTGAGCCCTCTGAACTGGGTGTTGCAAAGTACAACTGACACCAAAGTACAGAGCATGATACTCCTTGTGGTTTGTGCCTGTGCCCTCCCCATCCTGACGCTGGGACTGCTTACTCAGCTGTCCTGCAGAAGCTGACAGGTGACAGCCTCCTTCCTTGGGACACAAAATGCCTTCTGGAGGATCAGGGTTAAGCCACAGGGAAAATGAATACTTCTGGTCTGCACTGCTCATTTGACTTGTTCTCTGACAATGCATCAAGATCACAAAACCATCACAGAATCACAGAGTGGTCTGGGTTGGAAGAGACCTTAAAGATCACCTAGCTCCAACTCCCCTGCCATGGGCAGGAATACCTTCCACTAGACCACGTTGCTCCAAGTCCCATCCAACCTACCTTGAGCACTTCCAGGGATAAAACATCAACAGCTTCTCTGGCCAACCTGTTCTGGTGAGTCCTCACCCTCATAGGGAAGATTCTTTTCCTAATATTTAATCTAGATTTACGCACGTGTCTTTTTATTTCTTTGTATTTCAGCACCAGTTGTGTAGCTCAGATCTTGATTTCTATACTATGGACACCTTAAATTTGATGATCTAGATCCAGCCTATTAATGTTTCCCCAAAAGAGAAGTGTACAAAGGTTTTATTCCCTAATAAATGACCATGTTAGGGCCACAGCTATTCATAACACACAATGCTCACCTCTCTAAAATCCCCTGCACCTCTGATCTCAAAGTCTACACAGAAGGAGTGTTGGAACCCTAGATGCTGAGAATTTTAAACTTTGTGTGCTGAAAGGCACACACCCACAAGAGAACACTATATTTAACCTGAGGCTCTGGAGAAGGCTTCCAAAATTGATTGATAACACTAGAACTGCAGGTGAGTAGTTAGTTAGAAGTGTGTAATATCACAGAATAGAAAACTTAGAGTTTAAGGTTTTAAAATATAGTAATAACTATGAAACAAAATGAAAGTTTTAAGGCAGAAACAGGTTGTTGTTCTTTACTTTCTTCTTCCTTCTTCTTCATAAGTTTACATGATATTTTGTAACTAAACAGAAAAGTCCACATTGCGGGCTTCAAAGGATTAGTTATTGAGTTAAAAAAGAAAATAATCTAGGTATAATTTCTTAATTGGATAATTTAACCTTAAAAGGCCTTATAACAAGAGATAGTTAATTATTTTGTACCTTACGAACGAAAGACTACAGAGCTCACAGCTATGAGGCTGCAACACTAATAAGAAACAATAAACACCTAAGTCTGAACATGAACTATCATCTCAAATACCTTCAATCCCAACCCCACGGGAGCTGATCATGTTTAATAGGTGTATCATTTGGTCAGCATACAGATCCTTGCTCTGCTGTCAGTTACCCTGAACTTCACCACTTTGGCTAAAAGCAATCAGCATGGTGTCTTCCACGGTTGATTCAATAAGGTTTACACAAAACCCAGTAAGGCACCTTTCACTGTGCCTAGCTTGATCTGCAAAATGTAAGGCTGCAGAAAAAGCAGTGTATGGATTTGAGTGATGCAATAGACCAAGCTCTGTGTCACCACAGTCTTTGTCTCCTCAGGAAGGCCACCTGGCACAGATACAGTGCTTTGCTTCTTCCAGTGAACTGCCTATTAGGGTTTGACTATAATGTTTGTGTGCAATCTTTTAAAAAGTGTTAAATTGAATAGTGTGACTCTTGAAAGTCTAGTTTAGTAACACTTCTAACATTTACTCTGGCATTCTTTATGAGATACAGAGAAGATATAATAAATTATGGCATACCTGAATAGTTCTAAGTTACCTGGAATTCCAGTTTAACACACCAAAATTCAGGACCTTGGAATTTACCCTCCCTTGCTGTTTCACTGCCTTCTCATGTTCCTTCAGGCATAGATAATAGTAAGAAATACCACAAATTTAGTTTATTGCTTAGAGAAAGCCATTATCAATTTTATTATTGCTATAAACTTACAGACTATTATGTTTTTTAAAGCTGGACTAATGAAGCAGGAGAAGAAAGGGTGGAGAGAAAACTTCCTTTACCTGCTTGTTATTTACACAGTAGGCCAAGTGTTTCCACATTGTGGAAATAGTGTCCTATGGACTCCAAGTCTTTCATATGGAAAGGAGTGTTTTGTCTGCAGCCTGAAGCATCAGTCTCCTGTAAGTAAGGGATCTACAGGCCAAAGCATTCATTTGAAAGAACACAAACATTATTTAAAGCAGGCTGTAAGGTGAAAAACATTTAATGTACTAATTCTGATGCTGGCTTTCTGCACAAGAGTCTTTTTGTGTTAGTTTGTTATAGAAATTAAACTGTAGAGATTTTGCTTACTGGTTTAGTGTTTAGTTTAATACCAGAAGGTTTAATTTTATATCCATCAATGTCTTTGTGAGTGGAAGTCTGCACAAGAAATCAAAGCCATTTGTAGAAAAAACATACAGCAAACCTGGCAATCTTTGCTATCAAAAGGACATCTGGGATCTATTCTAAACCTAACTTCATTCTCAAAAGTGGCTGTATGCCAGAAAAGAAGAAAATGAAAGAAATAAGGAATTTGATAAGTAATTTTTTGCAGAGGACATGGGGAGAAATACATTGAAAATGTCTTGAAGAACAAGGTATTGTTCTTTTCTACTCTTCTACTCTGAAGATATTACCAGAAAAGAGAAAATATATTAAAAGAAAACCTTTACAATACTGAAGAAAAAATAACCCATTCTGAAAAGACACTTAACCTAAAAAAGCAATCAGAAAGGCTTGGGTGCAGTGCAAAGACGTAAACAATACCAAAACAATAGGGGACATAGAGACATCAAACTAACAAAGATATAATGGAAAGGAGAATAGGGTATTCTAAAGGGAAAGAAAATAAGATTACATTTTGACCGTGCTTTAGTTATACCAGATGGAAGGGGAACAATTCTTCACAATAGATCTGTATTTGAAGTACAGCTCCTGGCCTGTTAAAATGCAGTGGTGATTTCCCACAATCAAACCACCTGGATTAAATATAGGTACTGCTTTCAAGACAAAATTGTCCTGCAGGAGTTGAGCTTTGCTTGAGTCACCAAGAATGAAATCCATAAAGCCCTCTGTTATCCAGGAATTCTTAGTTCCTCCTGGATGCACCCTCACTGTCAGTATTGCAGCCTTCTGCTCAGTGCCCTTGCCACTTTTGGAGGGGGTAGTGATGGTGATGGTTAAAGCAGACCCTGTGTTTCACAGTGAGCAGCATAAGATGTGAACCTTGCAGAACTTAGACACCACTGGGCCTTTAGAGTTGGCCACCAGGTACTCCTGCAGGTTGTTGGAGGTGTAAGGATAGTACTGGGCAAAGTAGCAGGTGTGTTGGTCAAGGAACTGGGACATCCAAGTGAGTGAGAAATAATAATGTCTGTCTTGCCCTACACTGGTTTAGCAATCCTTGATTTATTTCCAGTCCTTTACCAGCCATTTCTTGTGCTGTTCCTTGAACTGGTTTCTGAGTACAGCAGTGGCCACAAGCCACGTTTGTACAGGCTAAAGCTGTCAGCAGTGAAGCACTAAAGCATCCCTGCCTGCACATTGCCTGCTTCTGTGTGTGTGTGTGTGTGTGTGTGTGTGTGTGTGTGTGGAGGTTGGTGTGGGGTCAGCCAGTACTCAAACACAGAATTCCTAGGCAGAGAGCAGACAAACAGTGTGATGCTGGCTAGCACTGTAGCATGAGGTAGTGTCAAACAGTGTGCAAGGCCATGAACAAGCACCCTGCAGTGAACCAGGTGCAAATCTGATTCACAGTGTTATAAATCAAAGTCTAAGCCACTGCTGGGAGAAGATCCCTAATCTCACCAAGCATGGCAGTAATGCAACTGGTGTCTTGATTTGAACTCTTAGTAATAAGTAGAACTTTTTAGAGCATTCTCCACACTATGTTTTAAAAGGAGGTGCTTAAGAAATGTGTTGAGTTTGTGTGTATGATGATCACCTAGAGAACACATTCAGTGCCAAGCAAGCACCCATGTTCTACTACAGCTTGATGTTTGCTGTCCCAGGAATTACTAAATTCTTGTAACTGTCTCCATGTCATTTCTCAGGAGCAGGAGGGACAATTGGCCACTTCAAGGCAGCAGTTTTCTTCCCCTTGCTTGGAAAGTTTCATTAATGAAGGCTGAGAATCACAACACCCAGATAGCTGGAGGGCTGCACAGACTGAAATCAGATTCACTTCCAGCTGCCTGTGCACAAAGTTCAAGTCAGTAATTAATTAATGGAAAGTTACATTTTTAAAGAACAGCAATTAAAAGACTGTAAGAGAAATCCCTGTCCTTGATTGCAAAAAGGCAGGGAGCTGAGGTTCAGAGTGTTCCTCCACATCTTATCCCTTGCAGTAAATTAGCATGTCCAGTTGCAAAGGACAGAGGTTCCTTCCCACACAGCAGTTCCCAGTTCTCCTGGGCACCCAGTGTAGCAACCTACTCATGACAGGTAATATGCCCATCCTGCAGAAGCAGCTAATTTCCAAACGAACTAATCTCAGAGAGTACCAGTGCTTTTCTGTGTATTACAAGCCTTTACTAACTGTATTTGCCTCAAGAAAGGTACCAAATCCCTTTCAGTTTTGTGCTTCTGAACATTTTGTGGACACAGCTAGTTATCCTAGGATTGCAAACCTATTATAATCCTTTCTTATCCATGTAAAAGAATCCCAGGACCAAAATCAACAGCTGCCACAAGTTCCAAGTTCATCCAAGGCAACTGGATCAACTTAGCAAACACAGGAAAGAATAAATAAATCTGATATTCAACCAATGACAGTGGAATAAGGCAACTAATCCCTTCAAATATGTCCAATGAATCTGTGCCAGACAGAGAAGTCTGTATTCAAGAACTGATCCAATCTGACCAGGTTTTGTTTAGCAGAAGCAGCTAATTTCCAAACGAACTAATCTCAGAGAGTACCAGTGCTTTTCTGTGTATTACAAGCCTTTACTAACTGTATTTGCCTCAAGAAAGGTACCAAATCCCTTTCAGTTTTGTGCTTCTGAACATTTTGTGGACACAGCTAGTTATCCTAGGATTGCAAACCTATTATAATCCTTTCTTATCCATGTAAAAGAATCCCAGGACCAAAATCAACAGCTGCCACAAGTTCCAAGTTCATCCAAGGCAACTGGATCAACTTAGCAAACACAGGAAAGAATAAATAAATCTGATATTCAACCAATGACAGTGGAATAAGGCAACTAATCCCTTCAACTCTGTCCAATGAATCTGTGCCAGACAGAGAAGTCTGTATTCAAGAACTGATCCAATCTGACCAGGTTTTGTTTATAAATTTTGGCAAAAACAAAATATCCTTCCAACACATACTTCAGTGTTGATGTTGCAGTTACACAGATCTCATATTTTTCACTTTCTCTTTTGGCTCTTATCTTTCTTTGCTCATATTTTCTCAACAAGCTCATTTTAAGCTGGTTCATATTGTTTTTCACTGAGAAAAATGGCTTGAGCTGAACTGGACTTGTGGGATAAGTAACAGGACAAGCAGAACTTAAAGAAGATGAGGCAGATGTGTAACTGTGACTAGTTTCCTTCCCCATCTATAGAAAAATAATTTATTCCCAAGTGCTTTAAAATTACATGGAAAATCACATCGATTCATCAGGTTTTGAATTATATTTGTAAAGGGGATCAAAGCAAGGGCTTAATCTTCCAACATTTGACAGCAAGGTTTCTTAGTCTGTTCACATCTTCTCCCAGATAAATCATTTCTAGATAAAACCTCCTTTGTCAGGAGTTTGCTATGGCAGCATTGTGTCCAAACCTGTTGTGGTGTACAATGATCCAGGGGTAGTGAATATCCACTCTGAAAAAGGAGGCAGAATAAGATCATAGATGTCTCAGTCCCACCTCTATGCATTTCCATTTTTTTTGTTATTTCTGAATTGCAAATTGTTGTATATATAAGGCACACAAACTGCCTTAGTCTTCACTATTTTAAAATAGGCTCGCACTAGGAATTCTGCACAGACTGCATAAAATCAGTTATTAGCTGACATTCACATTTAACCCTGTAGCCCTGAAAGACAGTACTGACATTGCTAATAACTGGACATGAGATTTGTACTGAATCTGTAAGACCTCAGGACCAAAGTCTGAACTTTATCTGCCTGCAGCTTTGTTTCACCTTATTTAGCTCTGACAGCAATTTCTCTAATTAACATGTATGGCTAATTTGTTTTATTTTGTTTGTCTTTGTGTGGTGCAAACATAGGCTTATACAGACAGTAACAAGGAGGAGTTCTGTGCAGAAATGCAGGCCTACATCTGGACAAACTGCATTTTAGGGGTAACAAGGAGGCATCTGAAGTCAGTGGGGGGTTACTTGCTTGCCAGCAAGGAATTCCTTGAAGTTGGGAAAAGCCACTAGAAAGAAAACATGATAGGCAGAGAAAAGGCTTTGACAAAAATGTATTAATTGGATGGTTGGGACTGCTGATACTGTGCACTGACTGCCACACTGCTTTGAGTTAGTTACTTGTCATAGGATGATAGATATGAAATGATCCCCTTTCAAACCATTCCCTTTCCTTCCTACTATCTCCTCATATCAGGCCAGAAGACAGAAGTTTGGTTTCATGTGACTTTGTATTTGCTTTGGGTCTGAATCAGATCCAGCACCAGTAGTACAAATTTTTTACTAGAAAAAAAATTCGTATTGTTTTAGGTCTGGTTTCTAGATTAAATTTTCTTCACAACAGACAAAACCCCATAATAAACAGAATATTTTCATCTGAAGGATCTGGTTTCAAGTGTAGATGACATCATATATGAGAAGTAAAGGAATTAAACAAAAAACTGATGAACCTATTTTTAACCTGTGGTGGATACTTAACTCTCTCTAAGGGAGGCCTGGCTCATAAACTGGTGGTTTAGGGTGGGCTGCAAGGTGAGACTGAGAGAAATACTCACCTGGGTCAAGAACCATTAAGTATGAGTAGATCAATTTCCAATTTTGTTTAGAGCTTCACAATAATTTGAAGATATATTTTCCCTTGCATTTTCTTCCACCCTGTGGTTTTACAGGGAAAACATAGGGGAATAATTTAAAGGGTCTTAATATATAAGAACAGTGCTGACTATCTTCTGTCACAATTAGCTAGGGGGGAGTCTTCATCCTAAACCAATTAAATTTAAATACTAAAATAAAATTGAAAGTCCATAGCAGGCTGGTTTGTTTTTATTTCCAGAGAAGAGCTGCCTCTTTTGGCTTGTTTTGTGGCCTGCAGAAGAACCAGGCCTAGTGTCTGTAATCCACGTACTGCAGCACTACGCCATGCCTGGATTGTTCTCCTGCCCCTGCGTATCTGGGACAGGGTGCTCTCAGCTGTGTGAGGAGGCACGAGCAGCAGAGTCTGGTGGGTTATGTGATGAAGGCCCAGCAGAAAGGTCAATTTACACAGGAGATCAGGGATAACTGTGGTGTTGGAGGTCACAGCCACCTAAGCAAATTGGCTGGACTCCTCCAGCTTCCTCTGTTGTCCATGAAGCTATGTACTCATGAGGAACAGTTCAGAGCACTGAATTTTGGATCTGCTTGGGTTTGTTCTCTGGAAGACCTGCTTTTCCTCCACTGCTTCTAGAGGCACCAGTGGTGAGTTCTGTGGCTGACACAGGAGTCCAAATAGGTTATGTGTGAATATACATCCCCAGGATTTCTCTGAATTGCAGGAAGGCATGGCTGCCCAGCCCCCTGGACCTTGCCCAAAGCAAGTCACGAAGGGGACCCATGGCCCCAGGAGGGGCTGTGGGTGATGTGTTCTTTACTGAGCAGAAGAGGGAAAATTCAAACCTTCTTCTTGGAGTGCTCAGCACGTTACTGTGTGCTCTTGATCATGGATGCAACAGAAAAACAGAGCTCCACAAACATTCTCCAGTGCTAAACACTCATGGGAGTTCTGCTGTTTGCTGCCACAACACAAGTGCCACGGCCTCTGTATCAGGAGCTATATTTGTTATGGGTGTATCAGTTTGTACATGACAGGAGGGACTGACCAGTGCTTCTTCCCACACCCAGGAGAGTTCCCTCCTCCCTGTCATGGTCACACTCCACGTATGGTTACACAACCCCCTCTAGAGTCAGACTCTGCACCTTCAGCGCTGGAAAGCAATGGATGAGTTTCTCTCTCTGTAGGGAAAATGGTCCTGAGAGGCAAGCAAGTGTGATTTCCAAAATTGCTTTTTTCTTTTCCCAAAATGCCAGGTGAATGATCAGATTTACTTCCCTTGTATAAACAATAATTTCTGTACTCTAATCATAAACCAAATAAACTCAGTCACATGCTCTTATTTCAATTATCCAATTTTATTTCTCTCAGCATGATAGAAAAAACCCCCATCATCTCAATCAGAATCATGTGTAGGGTGCAGTGTTTTGCTAAGGGTCCATCCTTTGTTTTGAGAGGTGAACAGGAGAGGCAGAGAGGCCAGGGGTAGGAGGCAGGTGTGACTGCTCAGAGTTTGGAGTGGAAGAACTGCCAATGAAAACTATGTCATAAATCTGTCTTGTCCACTGGGCAGCATTATCCCTTTCATGAGCTCTAAAGTTTGCTGCTGACAGGGGGAGCTTCACAGCCTAAACTTTAGTCTGGGGTCCCCAGGAAATTTGGGTTCCTCTGGTGAGAATTTTTGTATTCTTTCTTAGGAAAAAATGTTTGTGTTGGTAGCAGCTTGATGTAAATTTTTTTCTTGAAGATTATATTGCAAACTGTTTTTCTCTTGAAGTCTTAATTTGTTTCTGATGGAATCAAGGATGACAGAAATCCAGGATGAGTGCACTAAAGCTTTGCTTGATATTGAAGAAATTGTTCTTCACAAATTATTATTTTTTTAAAAATTATCTGTGTTATATTTCCTTAAAATAATTTTATTTACTTTTATAAAATGAAATTATAGGTGCTATTTTCAGATTCATGTGTAAACTTTATGAAAAATATTTTTGACAAGTTTTTCTTTAATCTCATTCTTTCTACAGTGTCGCAGTGCACCTAAAGTGCTTTGGGTTTGCTACTTCTTTCCCAAAGAATTGTTTATTTCTAGTGGAACAGCTAAGAGGATGGGGAAAACAGCATAAGCTTTTAAAGAGGAGGGGTGCTGTTGCCAACAGAGAGAGCAAGAATGGCCACGAGATGGTAGCAGTCTGTCAGAGAAGGCCAGGAGAGGGATCTCAGCTTCCCTTCTTGATCCAGGGAGGCAAATGCACCCTGAGAGCCTTGTACCTTGCAGTGGAACATTGGCAGTGTGCAAGCAGAGCTATTTTGGAGCTATTTTTTTGCATTATTTCACCCTGAGGTGATGTCGTGTGAGGTAAACAATGAAGAGTAGCACCGCAGGCTGCTGTGCCGTGGCTCAAGCAAGGATGCCAAGTGCAAATCCGTTTTAAACTGCCAGTGTAAGCTGGCGTCTGGGCTTGTGTCCTGCTGGGAGGCCTTGGCTGGCCTGTTCATTCCTCCTTTCTGGGCTGTGCTCATGGCATCCAGGCTGGCACAGCCCCAGGCTGCAGGGTGCCGGCCTGCCACACACCCTTCCGCCCTGTTGGATCCCTTCAGAGGAACACAAGGGGTTAAAGTCATCCTGCTGGGCCTCGTGAGAGATCAGGTGTCCTCCACTGTCCCCTGGCTGACATAAACTTCATGTTAACAGAAAAGGACAGTGAAAGCCCCATCATGTGCCCTGCCTGGTTTGACAGCAATGCAGTCATATGCCCACATGTGATCAAGATTAAATTTGTGCTGCAGAGTGATCTGGCAGTGTGCAAACCCCTATTCATGTGCACACACACGGGTCTGGGGGAAAAAGAGAAAGTTTTTATTTCTGCTGTAAAATAAAAGAGAAAGGGGAGCTTCTAACAGCCTGCTGAGGCAGAGAACCGCAGGGATCATTTTGGTCTGGGTTGCAATTACCAGAAAAGATACAGGAGATTTTTCTGTAAACAGATTCTCTGTGAATTCCAGCACGATTTCATCCTTTTTTCATGCATGGAATTTATGGGAAGGTGTGTGAAGGCTGGCAACACTTCTCTGTCTTGTATCTGTTCTACAGCATGCTTGAGTGAGGTTATTGTGTGTCAGCGGGACTTAATACAAAGGCAACATTCAACTCACAACATTGCGAAGTTAATTTGACTCTGCAGTGAAGACCAGCCCTGCTCTTGTTGCTTTTCTCTGTACAAATGCTAGTTGTGCTGCAACTAGCAGCAGTTTCATTTAGGCATGGCGCTCAGGTGTGAGTGCTCAAACACCTTCCAGCATGCAGTTTAAATACTTCAAAGCCAGCAAAACAGTATCAGTGTTTGCATTGAACCAACTTTCATGACCATTTGCCTCCTGAGATCTGTAACCGACACTGAGCAGCCTTTTCCTCTGTGAAGTCCAACTTTCGTGTAAGTTTTTCTCCTCAGTGCTAATGACTTAAATACCTACTCATTTCTCAGCAAGAGCCTGTCCCTGGAGGCAAAGGAGGAACCTAAATGTCACTTCATGTCCCAAAAATGAAGACTTGGTTTGCCTGAGGTGCTTTAACCCAGTGCAAACATGCACACATGCTTTCGATTTCTCCCAGTCTCCATAGGACTATTCTTAGCAGTGCAGCGAAATGTGGTTGTGTTAAACATGCTACAGAGAAGGTTCAAAATAAATCATGTCTCAAATTGACCTGATTCTCTTCTTTGCTGCTTTCTTTTGGCTATCATATAGCTCATAAAGGGATAAAATGCTGCACTGAAAGTAACAGATTAGTTTGTTTCTCTCTGATGCAACTGTTGACACATTTTTCTATTTCTGACTTAATTTCCATGTTTTGCACAATTCTCAAAGGTGCATCCTCCATTTTACTGAAAGCAAGCTGTTTTAAAAATGTATATATTGCAGATACTTGTAGCTAAATAAAAATAATATACTCTCTGGATACCTACACAACTGGCTCACTTAAGGGATTTGGTAAATCTCTATAAATTTCTACAGGTACTTGAGAAGCTCCAAGTCAAGCAAGCTCCTTTAAATGCAGTTATTTCAGCTTTGTTCTTTTCTGTTCTTTACAGACATTTTGTTCTCTCAGGCCATGTCACAGCGTCACATCCCTAGCAGCCAATACTGATTCTTGTGTCCATGCTTAGGGTTTGGTTTTTTTTTTTGTTTGTTTTTTCTTTTTTCTTTTTTTTGGGTTTTTTTTTTGTTTTCTTTTTTGGGTTTTTTTGGTTGGTTGGTTGGTTTTTTGCTTTGTTTTGTTTTGTTTTCTCTCTTTTTTTTTTTCCAGTTCCATGTTTAATAAGCCTCCTGGGCTTTCTTTGAAGATTTCATTTGCAACTGCAAATAAACCTTTGTGTATTCCAAGTCTTCTATGTGGATTAAAAATGTTTTAAAATACTTTATTTTAAAGGCTGGACATAAGAGTTCTTGAAGATACACAGAGCTGAGTACTTGACACACACCTGAACTGAAGCCTGGTACACAGAAAAAGTAAAAAATGTGTAAACTATTTTTGTGCTTTCTTTAACAAGTTGCTTTGAGCCTGTAGTAATGTTTAAATTCCTTCCTGTGTTTACTGAGATATCAAGGAGGTCTGTAAATATGTTTCTTTCCTATTTTCCTCCAAATGTTCTGGTTCTTGTGTATAAAGAGAAGTTTCTTCACATACTTGGAGAATAATTAGAATATTTTTCTTTGTAACTTCAATCTGTTTTAAAGTCTTGGCTGAAGTTCTTGAAACATGTGGAAACAACCTGAGATTACCTAAAAGGAAATCTGAAATGTCATGGTACAAACCTTGCAATGTCAGAAAGTTTGCAAGCAGCAATATGTCCTTTTTTCGGAGGCAGAGCTGTTTTAACACAAATGCTTGCTCAAATCACGTTACTGTGTTCCAGCACAATCCCTTGAGAGAAATGGGCAATGCTGAGAAACTTTTGGAAATGGTTGGGGAAAAAAAGAGTCACAGCAAATGGGTGATGACCACACATGGATCTTACTGCTCCTGCACATGATCTCAAGAGGTCAGGGGGATCTTTTAATTATATGGTTGAGCAGCACTTAGCACAGCAAAGCTTTGAACCCTGCTAAAGGTTCTTGGATGTTATGGGAATGCCAGTAAATACTGTGCTATTTAACCAATGGTTATTGTAGCGCTTTCAGAATTTGTTTTTTTCCCACAGGTTTTATTTTTGTCCACATTCCTCAGCTATGTGTTGGTGTGACTACCACTGCCATTGTTTTACCAGGATTGATCCTCACTGCATTCTAGTCTACTTTATTTTTAGATTCTGAGTATGGCACTGACCTCTAACCAAATGCAATGTCCCTGTTTGAGCTTGGCACCTTATGGTTTTCCCTTGCTTGTGAAGAGTTAATCATGTAGCTGAGACTAGAGCACAGCTCATGCCATCCTCAAGCAGATGCTGTGCTTGGTTAGATTAATCCATCCTTCAGCTCCAGCAGTTTTACTGACTTGATCCCCCTTGGCAGTCCTGCTATAGACACCTAAAGCCAGGAGAGGTGAAACCATCCCTGGGGACCTGCACCATGCTGCCTGTGTAACCAAGCATGGGAACATGGTGTGTGGAGGGGGCTTAATACCCCAGTCCCCATCAGAGGGCTGGGGACTGCAGGGGCTGTCCCCCCATCCAGCAAAGGGGCTCCTGTCAGTTTTCCCTGTTCTGTGAATCTGTCATTACCATGTCCACAGAGCTGGCCACATCTAGGGCAGAACATGAGCTCCAGACAACAGTTTATCTCCCTTTCTCCCTCTGCCACACCTTCCCTCCCTGCCCTGTCCTGCCCTTTGGCCAATCCCTGCTGCTGTTCCCAGTGCTATCCTGGTGCCCAGGGCTGCCTGGGGTGATTAGGGCTGGTGGCAGACCAGTGATGATGGATTTCAGTGTTGGTACAGAGCCTGAGTCGGTGACTTGCAGTAAAGATTGCCTCTGATTTAATACTCAGCCATCCAGGACAGGGATGCCCTGGGTCTTGTGTCTTAGAAAGACCTCTGTAAGATACAGTGCAGCCACAAGTCCTCTTTAGCTCAGAGATTGCACCCCAAAATTGTAGAATGCAGGCTGATTGTGAGCAGCAATATGACACCAGTGCTGGGAGGAACAGTGGCCAGCTTTCTAGAATGGCACAGAAATGAGGGGGAAGAGAGAAATCTGATGGGGAAGATGCTTTAGGGTGTGAAAAGTTTTGTTTCACAAAAGGGAAGGTGAGCAGGGAGTACGTGCCTACTGATGGCATCTCTGATCCTGTGGCACTGCATCAATAAGCAGAACCATTTGGAGACCAGCTGTCCTAATTGTGTAGCCTGTTAAACACCCTGAACTTGGATTAACATTTCCACAGCACAAGAGATGGAAAAATAGTTTGTTATTTTCTCATTTACTTCTTTGTGGAAACATGCTGCCTAGAGCTGATGTGGTCTGTGTGAAATACTGCACGTGCCTTCAGTGATTTTGGGACTGGCACATGGGGGTCCTGTCTGCATTTCACAGCTCAGAGGTGCTGGGCTAGCTCCAGTTAGAGCAGTGCTGTGCTGAGACAGCAGCCTGAACCCAGAGAGCAGCACAGCAGTTCCACTGGTGATCCATTTCCCTGCAGGAGAATTAGCTGTGCTGAG
Source organism: Emberiza elegans (assembly GCA_024865655.1). NCBI lineage: Eukaryota > Metazoa > Chordata > Aves > Passeriformes > Fringillidae > Emberiza > Emberiza elegans. The sequence goes on along the minus strand of JALJVW010000910.1, from coordinate 7,283,877 downwards.
GTGTCAGGCTGCTTCCCAAGGCAGAACTATTTTGGTGGGCAGTAACTCTGCAACCTTTGCAGCAGGCTCTGCTGCCTGTTTCTGCACCAGACAGAGCTGTGATATAACAGACAACATGGCAAATACTAACACAGCTGAGCTTATTTTAGTCTCTCTGTTGCAGGAGAGCTGTACCCAGATTAAGACAATATGGGGCTGGCTGTGTAAAGAACATCTGGGGCTGGTTGTGTAAATCAGCATAGCAGATCTATAATGCAAAAACCCAAAAAAAATTCAATAATGTTCCTACTTTTAAGATAAGAGCAAAGCCTCTTGGCTCACTGAAATGACAACAGCTCAAATAAAGTAGCACTGAAAAGGTAATGAAACCACTGCACTAACTTCAAGCTATCTGGCATGGATGCTGCTGAGAAAATTGGTGCAGCAGCAAGAATTCTGCATGGACTGCAAAATGCTGCTGAGAAGCTATAAAAAAATCACCATAGCTTCACATTTTAGCTAGTTGAAACACTTAAAATCCAGAAACTAGTATGTATGAAACAAGCTCCTGCTCTTCTTGGACTTTTCTAGACTGCCTCCAACCTTGGATGATTTCTTCTATCTTTTCCCTAAACATTTAAAAATATTTTTTCTAATGGACTGCCCATGAAATCAAAGCATAGTGACAAGCATCTTGCTTGCTTTGATTGTTTGTCCTGGATTCTTCAGAAATAGTTCATGAAGTCCCTGCAGACTGTAGACCACAGACTGAAAATCATTTAATAATTCTCTTTGCATGTGCCTCGCAGATTCCTGGGACAGAGCCTGCCCTTCAGCAGAAAAATCAGGGTGATGCCTCACCAGTGCCTTAATAGGTTATTTGAGACTGAAGGTATGGTTTTTAGGGAGTATGTATGGCAAAAAGAACCTGATAGACAACAAAAGGGCTAAGTGACATTTAGAGTATGATAATGAATTACGTTCTTAATTTTTTTTGCATTCAAAAATTTTCTTTATGAGGTGAGAGGTGAGTGAGTTTTTGGAGTAGAAAATGCTGGTTAGAGTTCCTCTGCTGTGGCTAGGTTGGGGGATTTAATGTTAAATTTGGGTTAGGAACAGTGTGTGGCTGCTACTTTCTTCTTCAGTTATATTTTTAACTTTTGGCAAAGTTCCATACTCTTGAAGATGTTTATTTTTATAGATTTCAGAAAACAAAATAAATAAAAACAAGCTATTTGGATCTCTGTGCTTGTATAATTCAATGTCACGACTATGACTTTTTCTGGTCAAAACCAGGACCCAGCAGCTGTTTTCTTCTGCAGCTGTGGAGAACTGGAATAATACTTGATAGTGTGAAAGGTATAAAATATTTTTTTTTAAAAACAACCATTGTCTTTGCTTCCAGTAAGAGAAAGTTATTTATGCAACAGCTGCCAAAAGATGAAACTCATGTTATAAACTGCATTTTTCCAAGCAAGCCCATCCCAGCAGCTGGGGAGGGGCTTACCACTGATTTTTCTACTCTAGGAAACACTTCCATGTAGGGAGAATTTATCCTGAGACCCAAAGACATCATTGAGGATGAGCACCCTGGACCCCCCTGTGCTGCTCCTGGCCCCAGGTACTATGGGACTGCTCCCCTCCTGCATGACAGGGTGGCTGTGGGAGGCAGCTGGAATCCTTATGCAGGTGCTACTCACCCTAAGATTCCTCCTCCATCAGCTTTGGATAAGCTTGTAAATGTTTCTATGGGTGGGGAACCTCCATTGTTTCAGAGTCAGAAATGGGAAGCTCAGAAGGATCTTCACTTGAAAATCAGAATGATTTTGCCTCAAGGTCTGAGAAGCATGAACTAGTAGGGCAGAGGTTTTAGGGCTCAGTTTTTGCAGAGACTCTTAAAGGATGCCGTTGTCATTAAAGGAGATTTCTTATATTTCTGGCTCTAAAAGTCCAATAAAAATTTAAGTGGGAAAACATACCAAAGTCACCCTTATTTTCTGTATTTATAGCTCCAGTTCTCACGATACACCACAGACATTACTAACCATACAAGGCTGCATCCTCAATAAGGACAATCTGTGCTGGCATCTCCTGAGGCCTGGCATGGCCGGGAGCCGAGTGCCCAGCCCTGTGTGCAGAGGGGAAGGCAGGCACAGGAGCCCTGGGAGGAGCAGCAGGCAGAGCCAGTACAAGCGCACCAGGAGCCTCATGAGAGCAGGACCTGTTTGGCAGCCACTGCCACCATCCTCCAAAGGAGGCTAAAAGCTGAGTACAGGGCATGGGGAGGAGGGCTGGGCAGGGTGCCCCCTCCCACACCTGCAGCCTTGCCATGTCTAGCACTGGAACACGGGCTCTTGCCACAGTCTGTGCGTGCTGCTGGTGAGTGCAAATCCAAAACATGGCCTTGCTTCTGCAGCTGGACTTTGCTCTGAGGCAACAGGGGTGTCCTGGATACCCTCTTGTTAATGAAACTTTATTTGCTATGAATAAATTAGCAACATCTCTCTGTTTTGAATCCCTTGGGAATCTGTAGTATTCCCTCTGCTTCTGCTATATCAAGTGTGGACCCTACCTGCTGGGTTAATCACCCAGTGTCAGTCCTAGGCGTGTCCTGCCACCTTTCCTGAGGCAATAATTTCCCATCTTCGTTTTGCTTTGAGTAACCCATAAGATGTAATATGCTCATTTAAGACATTAGTGAGCATGAGGCAGTCTCTTCTGGCTTGCCATAGATGGCTAAAATATTAAACCAACAGCCACCTCATCTTCTCTAAAATGTTCCTTCTTGCCAATTATTTAATCAAGGCTAAGAACTTTATCTCTTTCCACAGTAATGCCCTGTGCCTCAATGAGCCTAGATGGGTTTTACTGCTGGGATCAGCTGCCAACACTCTGGAGAAGCTGGAGGTTGACACTTGGAATGGTGATGCCTCAAAACCAAAATGTGGAAAGAGACTACTTGCTGGAAGAAAACACGGTTCCTTGAAACAGTGCACACAAGACCACCTGAGCTTCTCCCAAAGACCCAGAAAGCCAGTCTTGTGACCAGCTGCAGTAAATGTGGGGTCACTTACAGGAACAACGTCAATTTTCAGCAGCTGTTGTTCTGATCCTGTGTGTAGAGAATGGCTGTGAAGTGTATTTTTTTAAATCTTGAAACTACTGCTAGAACACAGTAATTGTAAAGATTATTTTATCTGCTCGCAGGAAATTTACTTAACCAACTTCCAGTAACTTCTACTTATCTTCACCATGTCCTATCTGTATTCTTTAAATGCTGCTCCTAAGCAACACTGACTTAAAAGAAAAAAAAATTTAAATACAGGTGATGTCCTTACCTCTCTAGGTAAGAAATAATGTGGAGTTTTAATAGTTTTCAAGTAACAATATTTTAAGTTGGAGCCCAGCAATTGCAGTTGACTACCACTGGTCAAAAAATGAATGACCACACATCCTCTTCCTGGGAGCACCAAAATTAGTAGGAAAAGGTTACTTTTGTCAATATAGTACTCTTGTCTCCTCCAAGGAAGGCACTGAGGAAACTAGCAGGTAGCATCAAGTAAAACAAGTTGGGGGGTTTTATGCATTCGGAGAGAAAAGGCTACAGATCTATAAATTTCTTCTTTTTAGGTATGAGGGTTTATTGTGTGAACTCCTTAACTAAGGGTACCATAGATAGTAGAAGTTTCTATAAGTTCAGAAAGCGTCTCTACTTTCTGCATCATGAAGGCAAAATTTACCAAGTGCTATTGTACACAAAGATATCCTCTCTGCCTCAGGATGTCCTTGAGTGCAAATCACTTAGTGCAAATCTAAGTTACTGGATATGTTAGTGACATATGTAATTTGTATCTTGTCCTTTGCTACAGCTGGAGACAAAGTACTGGGTCTGAAGGACATTTTTTTCTGATTTGGTAGAGACTTTTGATTTTTGTGCTTTTCTGCACATTTCTTATTTAAATTAGATACACAGCAATGACGATCCATTAGCAATGAAGACCTATTTTGCCTGTTCTGTAGCAATAGGCTAGAAAATTTGCAGTGCCTGTGCCAGGCTTAGTGGCATTAGTTTAACATACACGCCAATCTCTGCTCCACCCAGTGCTTTTGTATGAGCATACAGGTTATTGCATCCAAACCCAGCTATTGCTCATGGAATCCCACCTGTGCACCAGGGCGTAAGCATGGGCACTAGACTGTCAAACAGAGCTGGCATCATCCTAGTGACATCCTGTACAGTTCTGAATTGAAAGCTTCTCCAGCGGTCCTGCACAAGAGCTCTGCAATGCTTGAGCCACAGATGTTACCCTCAGCATATCTATCCCCCTTCCTGTCACACACTCTTGGTTTGAAGATCTACAGGGCACAGATCATGTGGAAAGTTGTTTCTGAGTTTCATTATTGCCTCTGTGAGAAATTAGCAATGTGGTTCTTATCTGAATTTGCCACCAGATATGATTTTACTTTTCTGCTGCATATAAGGAAGATTCATCTCCTATCAGAAATAGTTCCCATGAACACATTTCTGGGTCTGATCAAATGGCCTTTTAACCATCTCTTTAGTGAACTAAAAGGGGTTTAAGGACTTTTGATGAAGAATAACAAAACTGCGTTTGGTTACTGAGTACTGTTCAGCAGCTGAGCTGCAGCAATGTGTTGCTCTTGTGCTCTGAGCTTGCTGTATGCAGAGACATGTGCAAGCCTAAGTCACTATGAACTGTATGTTATTTGACAATTGGAGCAGCCAAAGAGGTCCCCTTCTCCAACCCAGTCAGTGAGCAGCAACCCCTTGACTTGGATTTGTGTCCAAGCCTTGGACTGATTTATCCTCTCTGTGTACATTCAGTCCCTTGTCACAAAGCTCAAGGGACTGAAATGCCTATGATACAGATTTTTAAGTAAAGTCAAAGTGAAGACATGGGAAGGGCAGAGAATGGATTTTGCACTGTTATGTAGCTCCCAGCCACAATTACAGTTTGAAAACAAGCCAGAGGATTTGTACTATTGGGAATACATGGGACATTTATTTGAGGTTCAGAGGGACATTCCAGGTGGCTCCCACAGTACGATTTTTCTCAGACCTCTGAAAGAGGTGATTTAAAATTTCCTCTGTAACTAAATAATTATAACTAGCAACAACTTCCTCCTGTTTGCAATTTAGTTAATATTAAATTTGTCTCTATTGGTTTTGTCTGAAGGAACTTGGGAATCCAGTTCATTTAGAGAGATCAAGAAATAATGTTCTTCTGAGAGTAGGCACCCAAAGGCTTCAAGCTTCTCATTTTCTATGACTGTATCAACCCTGGGCTGGGATATGAGGGTAAGGAAATATTTCTTCCTCAAAGGTTTATCAATAGCATTTTGTCATCGGGGTAGCTAATTATTATGGATAAATGCTGCTGGAAGTTCTGGAATTCTTATGAGTGCACATTTTATATAGACAGAAAAGCTATTGTAAGACAATATAAAATCATCCAGCCTTTTTCAATCAGACAGTTCACTGGTTTGCAGCAGGTTGGAGGATTTTTTTGGAGGTTGACCTGATCCAAAGCTTATGGAAGTCAGTGCAAAAACTCCAAAGAGAATCCTGGCTTTAATTCAAGGAATTAAGTTGTATGCCTTAATGCCATAGGATATTATTGCACTAAAGAGCTTATTAAGATTAAAATGGGATTAGGCATTACTATGAATGAATGCAAAAAGTTTACATGGCTGGGATAAAGCTTTAAAGCTTTATTCCACATTTCGGAGAAATGGTTCCAGACTGAAGCAAAGAAAATTATATTGTATATCATAGCATCACACACAGCACAGTGCATGTTGTGCCTTCCAAAGTGAGGAACCTGGCACTGATGGTAGGATGTGGAACGAAAATCTTACTGTATTTTCCAAAGAAGCAGTTCTCACTGAAGAGTGAAATGAAAATGTCTTGTGTGCTTCCATGTTCTCTGTTTTGAGCTTGAGATTTTTACTGGTTTTCTGGTATTTATTTTTCAGCAGCTGAGAACCCAACATCTCACTTTGTCTTGTTATCAGAAGCTTACAGATGGCTGCTAAACAGAGCTTCCTATGTATTTAGCTTTGATATTGTAATGGCTGAGCAAGAATTTTGTATGAAGAGCAAACTTTCTATACATCACTAGAGTACAGCTTGAGAGACAGCAGCAATGGAGGTGGCCCGGCGTGACTGCCCTGGCTCCTGCAGGAACTACGCCTGTTCTGTACCAGATGTTCTCTGCAGGGGATTCTTGGATGCTTTCTACAACACAGTCACAAATGTACTGACTATCAGAGCCTTGTCAGCTCCCATGGGGCCCGTGTTTTCCCAAGGAAGGTATTTGTCAGGATTTCTTGATAACAGCTACTTAATATTTTGATGTAATTTTTCAGACAGTTCTTCGTTGTTTCATCCTCACTAATATTTATCCTCCTTTGTTATCTATACCCTACAGCTACCTCCAGGTGGGAATCATAACTCCCCTTGACTCTTTCAGGGGGCTGTGCATGCTGGAACAACTTCCCTGATGCCTGTGGAGTCCTTACTCCTCCTTTCTTCATTTTAGTTTACTCTTCATTCCACTTCTACATGAATTCAAAATACAGAACAGTTTATCAGCTTCTGTCCTCAAAATCCTAAACTGAATGGAGCCTTGTGGATGGAGATGCAATGGCATTAAGATCCTCTCAGATTTATCATAATATAGCTTCTTGTGGTACTTTTTCTGTACAGGCAGCTTTAGTTTAAAATTGCCTCCTTTGCTGACCATATTTCATTGCAATGTAATTGTTGACTTGCTTTCCCTTTGCTCTTGTCTGAGACTGTGCTTACCAGATCATCTAACTTAAGGTTTGTGTTTGAAAGAACTTTCCCCAGTGCCTCCATCCGCGTGTTCCTCATCCCAGCTGTCTGTAGGTGACCTGGCCAGGTACTGGCATTTTCAAGACTGACTGTGCTGCATCTCTGCAGTGGCCCCCTGTTAGTGAAGTTCAGCATCCTCAGGCTGGAGTAATGCCCTTGCTTGGAGACCAGGGTTATAAATAATCCATTAGTACACAGTGATGTAGCTACAAAGTGCCTAGCATGGAAAGACCTTGGTCTCAGTGAATGTTTCTGGTAAAACTGCAGTTGTAAAGCCAGATCTAACACAACTTGTTGTTTTCCACATGTTTGGCCTTCTGTTATTTTTCTTTGCTTACTTTCAGACCTGCAGCCAGTTCCCTGGTGCAGACAGATGCAAGATTGCTATGCCCATGCCAGCAGCTGTCTGGGTGATACAGATTTGAGCTGGCTTGACTCCAGACAGTTCTTGTGAGATGAGCAAATGCATTTGCCTTCTCCCTGTGCCTAGAGAAACCAATGTGGTGTTTTGATCAAGCAATGGGAGTTTGTGCCACAGGTCACTGGTGGGGCAGAAACCTCTGTATGGCTGAGGAATTGGCTTTGCCTTCCTTCTGCCGATAGCCTGTTTGCCCCTCTACAGCCCCTGTAAACCTGCCTAGGTCATGCTTCCAAGAGATGTGCTCCAGCAGCCCTCAGTGGTGGGGCTTTTGATGATCTTGGGATTTCTATCTGTTGCTCCTTTTGGCGTCCTGTCCAGAGGGGAGGAGAAGTAAAACACGGGTTTATTAAGTTCTCCTAATAGCACAAGACATAGATTTTCCCACTGATGCTATTCCTGCTCACCTACTCTGTCACCCACGATCACAGGGTCACTGTGGTGGTAGTCTGGAGCTCCCACACTTTGGTGTGTTTTTCTCCAAGCTCTCTTCCTTCCTGGGTGATTGTGCAGCCCCTGCTTCCCAGAGAGCAAGGTCTCTTGCAAGGGACCGAGTTCAGCTTGCTCAGTGCTTTTTGAATTATTTGTGCCTTGTGCGGGTGCTCCTCTTCAGTATCATTAACAGGCTCAGAACTCCTGCAAGTGCTCCTTGGCCAGCTGCTACACCCTCCCTGTGCGGCACAGAGCACAGGGCAAAGCCCAGTGTGCAGCTTTGGCAAGCAGCTTTCACGTGTTCTCCATGTTCTTGAAGGTATCATTCCTTCCTGTGGACTTCTCTTGGGCTGACCTCTGTCCTGACCAAGGTCTCAGGGTACCAAAAGCCTTCTTCATTCCCAGTGCCCCCCTGTCTAAAGTCCCACTCTTCACAGGGTAGTGTAGTTCATCTATTTCTGTCACATCCCTGGTCTGCTGTGACATCTGGGCAGTCTGTTGTGTGTGGAGTATGTGCTGGTGATTGCTATGCTCAGCCACTTCATTTACAGCCTCAGGAATGCGAGAGGCCCTCAGAAAAATGCCAGAGGCAAGAATGTGTTTGAAAATTCCTGAAGGCTTTGATAGAGAAGGTATTCTTTTCACCCAGCAGGAGCAGCAACACCAGAATTCTCACCATAATTATGCTAAACTTCAAGAAGAGGAACAACATAAAATGTGAGAGCACATGCTAAAGGTAAGTTGAAAGCTGCCACTGACAGAATTCAATTGTTGTGTACCCCCAGCACAGAGGCTTCAGCCATCCCACTCCCTCCATGTGGATCACAGTTGGTGTGGAAAAGGCTCAGAGCCATAAATGCTCCCTGCCTTGGTGCCTAACATTAGGGCACTGAGCTGATCCCAGCTCCAACAGCCCTGGCAGCCCTATGGGGACTGGGAATAAGGCTTCAAAGTTGAGCAGTCTGATATGAGGAAATTCCAGAGTTGAGCACATTTATAAGCATGTGATACGATCTTTTATTTTAATTGCATAATCTTATGTTCTTTTTTTTTTTTTTTTTTTTTTCAAATCTGTCTAGATTTGCATCACAGTGGTGTGGTGATGCTGAAACAGACTGCTGGCTGGAATAACCTGCCCACCCTATGGAGCATTACATAAATGCTCTCAAAAATAGACTTCTTGTTCCTCAGATCTCCAGGCTGAGGCCCTGGATCTTGCTGAGCGAGATCTGCTTCAGAGAGAATGAGACTCACTAATGAGTACTTACAGCTGCAACCACAACTAATGACAGCTGCATTTTAAACTTCGAGATAAAATGTTAAGTACTCTGGAAAATCAAATATTGAAGACCTAAAGGTGGTGGGTACTCTCAATTTGCCTAACTCTCAAAATTCAAAATTATAAAATAGCAAAGTGCCCCACAAAACACAGAGTGATATTGCCAGGGCATATTTTTTAGCCTACACCTTATTGATCAATACCATAGGAAAATGTGACAGTGGCTTGATACTGAGTGAGCTGCTGATCTAAAAACTGTTGGAGGATGGTAATTTTGCACTATGAATGAAGAATCACCTGAAGAATCCAACTTACATTGAGGGTTTGGTTTGCTTTTGTGGATTTCTTTTTTGTGGTTTGTTTTTTTTGTGTTTTTTTTTTTTAATTTTATTTTTAACTGAGATTCCTGTGGTGATTGAGATTGGGGGGAATGGTGGGGGTGGTGAGAGGGGAAGAGAGAAGCAAGTCAAGTGCTTCTCACTTTTCCCAAGGTTCATTCTTCTTTTCTTGCAGAGATTTGGGTTCAATTAACTTTTGCACTAGAGTCAGAAACTGGGGTCAGTGAGCATGGGACTCAAAATTTGGTTATGGCTTTAAGTAGACATAAATATGTGAGAAGATGTTTTTCTGGCTTTCAAAATGTGGTCGGGAAGGGTTTTATAAAAAGCTCTGACAAAGGGAGTCCTGGACAGCTCATATTTGTATCTCACAGGATAGAGAACATTCAATGACAAAAAACCTTCAATTGGACACCCAGTAACGAGTTGCAAGAAAAAAACTCCAAAGATGGCAGGAAAGAAAGCACTTCCAAGGCTGAGATTTGACAGCATAACACCAGAAGGCAATTGCACTTGACCAACTTGAAACCCCTATGGACACCTAGAAAGTTCAGCACCAGAAAGAAGCAAGAGGAGATGAGTGTTTGCAGCTCTGTCTCGCAGTCATGGCAATGAGAAGGAACTAAGTGATATTCACATCTCAGCAAGTTTTTGCTATAGGGTAGAGAACATGCTGACATTCATTGGCACTGAGTTCTAGAAGATGTAGCTGGCCAAAAGATTTCAGCCTGAAGGAAACCATGTGCAACACTTTTGGGAGAATATACCAGTCATCACTCAGGAAAAAAACTGCTTCTCAGATGATATCCCAGTCAGTCTTTATTGCCTATTGTTCAGACATAAATAGTTCTTTTTCTCTAATGAGACATGATAAGTGACTTTCAGGGCTTTCCCCAGGAAAGGAAAGGATTTCAGAAGGAAAAGCTAAGTCATCTGCCTTTCCCTGGCTATATTTTGTAAGCAAGTCAGACTACATTCTTAAGATTTTTAAAGCATTTTTTATTAATTTTTATCCCTTTTGACATGTTTTTATAGTAAAAGAACAGAGAATAATGTATTACAATGCATATATAGAGTGAAATCCTTCAATAAGCTGCTTTAACACATTTGCTTTCTTGCACCATAGCCATCTCTCACTGAAAAATGGAAGTTTCAGGAACTATGGCTCATTAGAAAAAACTCAGGACCTCAGAAAAAGCAACCACAAGTGTGTTTTAAGACTCTTATTCTAAGCCTCAAAATTCCTTACAAGTAAAGGAATTAATGTGATTCCTATTAATGAATAGAAATTATTTTTAAAATAACTAACAAACTGTGTTGGCTCAAAACATCCATCTTCTGATACAGCTCATCAGCTAGGTATGAGAACTGGGTTATGTGTGCATTCCTGCTGGACTCCTCTAGGAAGGAGAATGGGGAAGTTCTCTGATGGGAACTGGGGCTGTGGCAATCACATGGGGAACTACACCAGGACCTTCTGAATTGCTAAAACTTCAATCCCTGGACTAAGGAGAATTTTTCTTTTACCCCAGTATTTTCTGACAAAGTATCTCACTGGACTGTTTTCCCAAGGTCTGGGATGAAAAGGGAGCAAAGTGATGAATTAAAATTTCCTTCTCTTGTTTTTGTCAAGCTTAAAAAAGCTTAAAAAAGGGAAAACTCAACTAAAATAGAGGCAGCCAGCTAGAAGGATTCAAAACTGGATCTAATGAGTCTTTTCCCAGAGAGAAGCAGACAGACTGAGAAGGTGGAATAAGGATCATATGTAACAGGATGGCATAATGGGAGGGAGAGCATGAGAGTACTGCCATACAAACATTTACATTTAACTGCAGAAGGAGAGGGCTAGTACATGAGCTTGAAAAAAAAGAAATCAGTTCCCTATAGTGGAAGCTAAATAAAAGGTAATTTATATAAAGAACACTTAGGGAAAGAAGAAAAGCATTAAAAGGTGAGAAAGGCAGGAGAAGCTGGAAGTAAGTGGAAAGGACAGAGTGCCTCTGGCCAAGGAAATAGCTGTGGGCTGCAATTAGCTAAATGGTACAGGGCTCTGCGCTGCGATGGTGCTGCGGTTCTGAACCGCTCCGCGGCTCACTGCTGTGCCTAATGGCAGCAGGGCTGGACAATAAAAGCTGTACTCTGGACTGCCAACAGGAATTCATTTCCTTTAGCTTTTGGTGCCCAAGCTATATTTCAACTGAAAACTGTGAGCTTTTATTTCTGGAATAACAGAAGCAGACAACTATGGCACCGCCATGGATTTATAGTGATGCTTTTTGCGTGGGGATCAATCGTTTAGACAGGATTTGCTCTCCTCTCCACTATCACTCCTTGCTCCCATGAACATGTTCAGCCTAGGAAAGATAAGATAGGGGAAGGCAGTTCTTATGCAATGAGGTTTCTTAAGCTAAAAGCAATGACTAAAAATTCCACCTCCTCTTATGAATACTATGTAGCTACAACAGACTTGCTCCCTGCCTGCAAACAAGCCAAAAGCCCTTCCCTAATGCCAGGGAATCTCGGTGCCTTCCCTGAACGTTTGAGTGGCTGTGGGTGCCTCACCACTCAGCAGCACTCACTGCCAGAGAGCAGCAGACACAGATCGATGGGGTTAAGTGGATTTGCTCTGTGCTTGCCTGCATGTACACATCCCACCCTTCCCCTGCCTCCCCGCTTGCTCTGCTCTTACTTCTCTCTGGGGACACCATTTGCTTGCTTGCCCAAACAAGCTCCAGAGCTTGAAATTGCCAGGGAGCGAAGAGAGAAAAGCCTTCCTACTTATGAAGGGCAGGGTGAAGGGAGACTTGTCCTATGCTAAATACAGGGAAGAGGGAGCAATGACTGCAATATCATTATCTGCTGCATGTGGCAGGACCGCTGGCACAGCCTGCTGACAGATCATAAGGATTCTCTGTCTTAATAAGCAGCAAGCATGTCCTGGGGAGCAAATGTCTCATGTAAACATGCATTGGCACGGGGACAGGTGTCACACAGGGCTTCCCATTAAAGGAGAGGAAATGCAGCATCATTTGGAGGGCTGCTTCTTTGGAACTGCAACCACAAAGGAATGAATAATAGGATTAATTCACTTAGCTATTGATCTCAGATGCACACATTTTCATTTAACATTATGAGAACAGCCAGACTCTCATGGTTCATAGCCTGTGGGCAGTACAGCAGAGACAGCATTTGCAAGCCCTTTTCCCCATTTGCTGAAGAGGTAAATCTTAGCAGCACGTTCCTTATGGTGAGCTGCTGGGGAAGGATCTCCTATGGAAAACAGCCTAATGTCTGGACTGGTGACTCTAATGCTGCTCTCTACAGTTCTACTCTGAGCAAATAACTGGTGGCCCAAATAACACAGGGACCTACCCATGGAAATTCTCTATAGAAAGCTGAAGAAAGAGAAGGAAGGAAGAGAACAGAATAGGCTGATTTAATTAGGTCTGGACATACATGCACACAATACCTCAGCTAATCAGGGGAAAAGTTCAGATACAGCCTCCCCGTATCGCCATAAACATTGAAGATCTATGACAGCGAGAGAAGAAAGAATATGGTGCAGGGAGACATTAAGACATTTTTCAGTAGTTTCATCACATGGAACATGAGGTCTGCTCAGGGTCCCAAATAACTTCTTTGCCAAATTAATCTGCAAAGTTAAGTTTCTCATAACTAGCTCTCACAAAACCACCCTGCCCATACGCAAGCGGATGCAAGGGCCAAAAGTAAGTGTCAAAGGTGGTAAAGACCATGCTGGGATCTGTGGAGTCACCAGGTGACACCAGTAGAGATGCTGACAGCTTAGATGATCCCAAACTGGGCCAGCTCGTGCAGTTCCAGATGGCTAAAAGCTTCCCATGGGCAAATCACGGTGATATCTGCAAAAGAGGGAAAATGTCAAATGTGTTCTTGCAGCCCAATGCACTCCTTGGATTTATTTTTTATTAATGGAAAGGCTGATTTACTCAGGAAACGTCAACAAGAATGAGATTCTGTTTGAAGGTTAAATGGGCAGGTGAGCATTTCCAGTCTGGTACTACCTGTCAGACCAAACAAGATCAGTGTACTTTCTCCCTGTGAGCAAAAGCAAGCCAGCAGTTCCTAGTCTCTTCAGTGACTATGTAAACTGGTGTAAAAGTTAATTCCAGTTATGTGGTTTCTCCTGTTCTTATAAATTACCTGTAGCCAAACTGTTTTCTCCTTGAAGATGTATGCAGTTTTAGATGAGATGCTGAATTATTTGGCCTACGATATTCAGGATCTGTAACTCTCTCTTCATCAATACTTCAAAGTTCTGACTGGCTACAGCTCATCCAATGCATGTTTCTCTCTCCCAGATGGGTACATAAAATTCTTAAAATTAGGATTCTGATGACAACACAAATACTTGACCATCTGGGATTTTGTTTCTGTGATTTTTTGGTATTAATAGCTTAGCATTTAGCATTTATTTGAGAATCTCATGCTGCTGAAATTCTTAGCCAGAGTATTAGCAGAAAACAAACAAGCACTTCTGCAGCCCAGTGTAGGTAGTCTAAAGCTGAAGCACACATAAATGGTCTTTTCTTCACATAGTGTATAAGCATGAACATGACAGCTTGGGGAGGCAGAACTAGTCTTCTCTGGTGACCCTGAGAGCTGCAGACAGGCCAGAGAAACAGAGGCCACCCCAGAAACCTCTCCCATGATCAAGTTTGTCTACGCTAGTGCTAAACCAGGGCACGACAACAACCTCCTGCAGAGCTTACCTGTGCCCAGCCCCTCCATGCCTGGGATGTCATCTCCAAACCTAGGAGAGAAAAGAGCAGGTAAGGAGTGAGTTTGGGGCAGCAGCAAAGGAAGGGGAGATGCCCTAAGCCCCCAGCCAAGGAAGAAGAATTGTGGGTAGGGAGCAGAAGAGAAGCAGAAGAGAAGCAGGTCCAGGCTGGAGAGCTGAGGGGCAGGGGAAGCCTTCTGGCTCCTTGCCCAAGGGGAGATGCACAGAAGCACAATGCAGCAGTGGGGAGCTACTCAACTAGCATGGTTTCTTTTCTTTCCACAATTCCCTTACCCTCTTACTCCTTTTTTGGGGGGCTTGCTCTTGAACTGCCTTGTCTGTCTCTGCTTGAACTTGGGGGGCCCCTTGCGCGGTGTGGTGGGGCCGGTTGGAGCATCCCCGGTGTTGAGGTTGGCGGCTGGGGTCTCGCTCATCGCTGGGCTGTGGGCAGCAGGCACGGGCCTCTCTCAGATCCCTCTGTCTGCAAGATAACAGCAAGGACTGGCACAACGCTCTGCTTATCTGTTCTAGGTATCAGTAGTCAGATGACAGAACTATGGAAAATATAATTGTGCCAGGATTAAAGATAATGGTATTAAAGATAAAGGAAGATTGTAATGAGTACAAATTAAGCAGGGTAGTGCTGTCTTTCATCTGGCATGCCGGAATTAAGACATCAAATGAAGAGCACTTGAGCTAAGGCCAAAAAGACATTTACTCCATGTCTTGCTGAGCCCTGGAGACTAACGCCTCCTTTTGTCTCAAACACAGTTGCACTCTTGGAGACAGGTTGCTGCAGAAGCTTGCCCCACAATTTAGATAAAACAGGAAGTTTAATGCCAATGCTGGGGTTTTTTTCTAGCTAGCCTTGGAGTAGCGTTGCTGAGGTTTTTTGCTTATTGCTTCAGGACTTTACTACAGGAGCCATGAAGACACACATATGGCTTGGAGAAATATCCTGTCCTTGGGAATCACCATGATACACCACCTGTTCTCATACCTGTGCCTCAGCATTACCTTTAGAACAATGATGGACATGGGACGCTGGGCTGGATGGGTCCTTTGTCTGGGTGGAGCTGCAATTAGGGCCCAGTGTTTGTCAATACCAAACTCATGGGAAATACAAGTTTTAAAATATAACTCATGGGAAATAGCACAAGATTGTTGCAAGATTATAAGATTATGCAAAAGGCTATGACATCTCACTGGAGACTATCTTTTAGGCAGAAGTTTATTTCACAAATTTCTCAGGATTTAGAGGAGTAAAGCCTGTAACTTTGCCCAGGATGTGCCCATTTTAGTATTTTTGAGTGGTATATTACATGTGCTGACCCCTCTTCACCACACTGTACATGAGCCAAACTCCACAGGGGATAAATATTTATCAGGGAGCAATTTCTGTTTGGGAGACACATCTCCGGTCTTGGACAGCAGAACTGCTGCACTCTGAGCCTTTTGCTTCCTTCCCAGAGAGGACAGCTATAACTCTGACCAGTGTCCAAAGGGAAGCAACCAGCCCTTCATCAAATTTTGTGCTAATTAGTATGTCATTAGCATTATAATGGTCTGAACAAGTGCATTTATGGATAAAAATAAATGCAACTTCTTTCCTTCTTCCTTGTAGTCACGTTCTTCCCCATGACTGTTATATATCTCCTATCTCCAGGTGATGTAATCGTTGATGGAATTAACTTCAGGATTTGGTTCTAAAGACTAATCTCATTAGGTCACCATAGTACTCTGGCTTAATCCCCAACATCACCTGCCGTGACACTCTGGACTTCTAATCTCAGAACTATAAATGTCATCAAAGATTTCTTTCCTTATTCTAAAGAGAGTTCATTCCTTTATCCTGAAATAGCCAGAGCATTGGAAAGCAAATCCTTATATACAAGGAGAAAGATCATCTGAGCAATCCTCCTGTGTCACTTCCACATCCATGCAAGGTGAAGAGCCATATTTCTGTATCCGTGGCAGTCTGGAAATACTTCATCCAGAACATCTTTCCATCTGTGGTGGCAGTAGGATGGTTCCAAATGATGGCACCTAGAGGCAGGCTAGTTCTTCTGTCGCTTGTGGTCAGGCTTCTGTCTCAGCTGTAATATCCCGAGCAGGAGACTGGACAGGTTCCAGCAGCCCCAAATGGAGCAGCAGATGGTTGTGTCTGAAGCTGCAGTATGCACAGATGCTATTCCCCCGCGTGTAACACAACGCTTCCTAAGCACACTCTGTGCCCACAAACACAAGGATCAGCTCAAACCCTGGAAGTTACTTATTTGGCTGCCATCTCTGCAGTGCCTGAACAGTTGCCCAGTATTTACAGCTTTTTCTTTTTCCTCACAGCATGGTGGCAGGACAGGCAAACGCTGTCACCTTCTTCTTTAACAGAATGAGAATGGAAGTGCAGTGATAGGTATGACCTGGACTGCACTGCTGGGAGGAGAGATGAAATCTTTTGACTCACAGATTTTTAGGGCCAAACTGAGAGATGAAGGCATTTGCCTCCAAAACAAAGACAGAATTTGGTCCCTCTCTGTTACTCGGCATGGGAGGAATTCAGATGACACTGCCCTACAACAAAATGCTTTGCATCAGAAAGCTGCTCCATAGCATGTCTGCTAATGTGCCAAAGTCTATTACTATGCCTCTGTCTCAGGTGCAATTCTTATCAGTAGGTTTGTCTGTCTCAGTGCTAGACCCCGCTCCTGAACTAAAAGAGACATGCATCCACTTTTAAGCACCATGTTACATGGCACCCTTCTCAAGGGCTACTCCCAAAAGTACAAGAGAAAAAACAAACCAGCTAACAGATTTCCATCCCTTAGGACTGACATTCAAAACTTGAAAGATGCATTTGTGCTCCATCTCCAGCTGAATTCCTGCCCTGCTTCAATAACCTCTGCTGCACACTGGCATGTTACCTTAACCACTAATATATCTTTGAGGGTCAAAACATCTTAAATCCTCGAGTCCACTATTTGTCACTGATTTCACTCAGCAGAGGAATAGCTAATGGGAAGATTCAGCCCTTGAAGTTTCTTTTTGCCCCAGTCTGAAATAGTTGTATCCATTTACCAGATATCCAATAACCCAGGATTTAGTAGGAAAAAGGATCTGTCCAAATCACACTTCATCCTCTCTCACCTGCATGAATTCAATAAAGAGCACTCAATGAAACTTTAAGCTAGGGACATTTCCAACATTAGGGACAATTCTAACTTCTTCCTTACTAATCTCCCCCTACTTCTATTCTCTCCACGTGTCACTAAAAAATGACAGAGGATGGAAAGCAACCTTAATGCCACATAACAGCTTTCCTCTTGCCACTGAAATCAAGCTGCCTTCCCACCATGGAGCTGGTGGGACTCACTTGCCATCATTAGAGTCAAAGAATTCTCCATTCATGCTGGAGTGGGCCCTGCCCCACAGCACGGAAACTGTTCCAGTTCCCACACCTTGGGAACAAACTGCCCCTAAACACAGCCAGACAAGCACCCCAGGATCACAGACATGATAGAAATGCCAATAGCAGCTTCTTCCCATGAGAATTTCACAGCCTTTTGTCTTACCATACCTGGTTACTTGGATAGTCCTTGGTACCAGATCAAACAGGTGGCTTGACAAAGGTTCTGAGTCTCCTCTAGATCTCTCCAAGTGCTATGCTGCCTTCTCCCAGTGTTTCCTGGTTTGCCAGAGCTCCTTTGCTCCTGCCAGCACCAGCACACAGCTCCTGGGCAAGAGCTGATGGCTGTGGATGCAAAGACTGTTGAGGCATAAGATCCTCTGCCATGCACTTCCTCTGCTCCCTCCTCTGACGAGGGGTTACCTAATTGCCCCTGACAGCATTTCTGCTCAGTCAAGGGCTTAATCCTCTAGGTAAGAGCTTTGCTTGCATCTGAATGCTAATTATACCTAATACACATTAATGGGCTTATCTCAGTTGCGTCAGAAATCCCACCTCGGGGTTGTTGGCCAGGTTAATCATCCTTCTTTTCGTTTTATTTAAATTTAAAGGGGCTTGAATACTACTGACAAATGCTGACTCTTTAATCTGCTCCATCCTTAATCTCTGACTCCCTGTGGAAAATGTCCCTGGCAGATAATGTAGACACATCACTTGATCTTCTTTTCTCTTTTCAGACTGTTCTGGTGTAGGAACTTATCTTCCCTTGTCCAAAGCTTTCAAAAATACAGATTCCTCCATGTGCACTTGTCGTACACTGCCTCAGGGTGTCAGACACAGAACCTCCATGAGCCATGGCTCTCCATGCAGATACTCTTCTGTGAGTAGAGAGGAACCAGGGGGAAACATCCTTGTGCTGATGTTCTCTTTATGGGTTTCTTGCATGCTCAGATCTTGGCCTCGGGAGAGCCACTAGCATCATCCTTTAAGGTTTTTGTCAGGGAGTATCGAATCCAGGGCCTTTGAGGAGTCTCACAGCTCCAGCCTCAATTGCTTGAGGTGGCTTAATCATAGTGATGGGAAAAAGTCCATGCAGGTTCAGCCCTTTCTGCTCCTGTGTCTTACACAGGACTTCAAATCCTTCCTTCAGGCAGCAGTTTTAAGACCAAGAACAGGTGAAAGAGGATGCACTCTTAGAGACACAAACTCATTTCCAGTAGAACTGTATTCCCAAGTGGGGATCACTGGAAAGACTATCCCAGTTGAGAGAAGAGATTCAGTGACAGCAGAGGTACAGCACCAAGTTATGGACTCCTCATTGCTGTGCCCTGCAGGTGTGGCTGGGCACTGGGGCAGGAAACACCAGCTGCCTGTCCCTGCCTGTGCCTGGCAGCCCCCCAGTGCTGCTCTCAGCAGGCTCAGCCAGCTGAGGACACCAGCCAGGGGGGTTCCAGGGAGCCCCAACACAGGGGTGCCCAGCCCAGGGGTTCCTCAGCATGAGGAACTGAGCAGCTTCTGCTTGTACAGCCAGGGAGCCTTGAGACAAACCCCTGCAGCAGCTCCTGCCCTAATGACACAGGAAACAAAGCAACCACACAAGAATCACAGCTCCCTCTCCCAGCTACTGGATCTATTCCTGCTCTCCAAGCACCAACATCCAAATTTTTCCCCCATGGAGTTTTATCTGGACTTTTCTCTCCCTTGGGTTTTTCAGCCAGTTCCTTTTCCATCCCCCTTCCCCCCTTGCTATTGCTTTGAGCTCCTAGGGAACACTTACAGTGCCAAGGGCTCCTCTTGCAAATCATTCAACTCCCGTCCTCCAGCCTGGGCAGGAAGAGTCTCGAGGTGTCCCTTGTCCTCCAGATATACCCTGCCGCCAGGTGACATCAGGCCATCCCCCGTGGGCGGTGTCTGCACGGCAGGGCCGAGAGGGGGGAGCCCTGTGGGACCAGGGCTGGGCAGGCACAGCTCCAGCAAGGTCTGGAGGAGCAGCCGAGCCTCAGCACGCCCCTGAGGGGTGATGTGCCCCTTTCTGCAAGAAGGTGGTGGCTCCTCTGGAGCTTCTGGCGGACATCTCTGGAGAAGCAAAGGGAAATAGATAAATAACCTGGCCTTTGAGGGGTGCTGCTTCTTGGAAACATATGTCTGCACATGCCAGGGAAGGGAGAAATCCCTATCCCTCTCCTGTGCTGGTGAATGCCTGGAGGGGTTTCCAGTGAACTTCTCAGAGGTGCTGTTGTGTGCAGACACACCTTACAGAGCCATGCACACAGCTAGCCCAGTGCCAGCAGGGCTGAGCCCACTCAAGCAGTCCTAGGGAATGCTGCTGAGGTGCTGCAGGGTTCTAGGAAGCAGATGGGAAGGCAGGGGGAGAATGGGAACCTCTGTGTTGCTCCTGGGTGGCAAACCAGTCACTCCTGAGGCCCAAGGTGCTGGGCTGAGGGAACAGCCAGGTCCCATCCGGGTACCAGCACCATTGTTACTGGGAGGGGCCCTCAGAGGCAGAGCTCAGCCCATTCTCCAGCCCACCAAAACTCCATGTGTGGCAATGCACACTGTTTTATACCCAGTCCTTGGTATCTCCCATGAGTTCTAATGTTCTGCTGTAACTGCCTGGAAGATCAGTGTCAGAGATGGGGAAAGAGCTGGTGGAGGCTCAGGGTGAAAAGAGAAATCCAGAGTCCTGCAAAAAGGTGCTGGAAGGTCATCCTCATCCTCAGCTGCAGCAGTGCCTCAGCCATGGCCTGTAACTTGATAACCACAAGGCTAACAACCCTCAGGGGCTCTTGGCCCTGGTGAAGCACCTCGCACTCACCCTTGTTGAGCATCCTCCTCACTGCACAAGACTGGGCCTGGCAGGACTGAAAATAATCCCAGCAAATGGAGCAGCAGCAGGAAAATCACAGCAACACAAGGGCAGAAGGAAACCAAAGTGTGGGGTTGTTTATGATGGATGGGGTTTGTCTTTGGGTGAGGTTGGAGGAGGAGATTTTGGAGCAGCCAAGCCAGCCAGGGGTGTGACTGTGTGTGTGGCCAAGAAGGGACAGTCTCTCACTGATGTGACAGGGAACACCAGTCCAGCACTGCACTGGTGCTGAGCAAGAGTCCCATAGCTGGGGCCTCTGACCCTTCAGATGCTGAAGTTAGACAAGATAAATCCTTCAGTGAGACTCTTAGCTTACATTAAAACAAATCAATAGGGTCCTAGCCCTTGAGTGGGCACTGAGAAGCTGGGAAGTAAATCCTAGCTGTAGCTGAGAGGCTGTCAATCTAGCAGAGAAGGAGCAAACACACATTCCCACACATTTAAGACAATCACACAGCTTTCAGAGGCTTGTGCAGTAATTTCTGGGCACAGGAAAGAGAACGGGGGCAGATCTTGTTGGCATCCTCTCTTTCCCTGTGATGACTAGAGCTTGTAGACAAATGTGTGGAGATTGATTGCACCCATCCTCTTCTGACAGCAGAAGTGATTGCTGTGGGCAGGGACCTGCTTGTGTGGATGTAAAGAGGTGCAGCCTGCTGGCAGCAGACTCCCTCCCATCCCTGCTGCTCATTCCCATGCCTCCATCTGCTGCAGACAGGTTTCCAGGGGCTCCCCCTCCCCTTCTGCCTTCTTCTGTGTAGGTAAAGTTGCTGGGAAAATCAGCTGTACAGCCCTCTACTGCTCTTTCCTGAGGCTTCAAAATTTACATATGTTCAGGCTGTTTGTTTTCAAAATACTCCATTTGTTTTCCTGTTTTCCCAGTGAAATCTCTCTTGTTTCCCTTTAACGAAAAGTGGACTGTGGGAAAAAAAAAATTCCATGGTGTCACATGAAGATATTTTTTTGCCGTTGACAAAACATGACAGAAACTCCCTAAAGGGCCCGACTTCTCATGTTCTTTCTTATCTCCCAGGATTGTCAGTCCTCTCTCTCCATCCATACTCTCTCTCCCCTTCCCCTCACAAAGTGGGTGGCATTTACTTTGCAGAGTTGTGGGTGCACAGCTTCCTTTCAGAGTAAGAGGCACCTGCTTCATGTTTGTGCCTGGGTGCTGCCCCAGATGGATGGCAAGTCCTGCCCAGGGACTGAGAACCCAATCCCTGTCCCTCCCTGCCCAGGCTTCTCTTCCCCAGGAAGGCCAGTGCCAACTTTTTGGGCCACAACAGTTGCCACTGGATCCAGAGCAGAGGTGCACCAGAAACCATGGTGTCCGGGTGGTAGCAGGAGTGCAGTCCTCGTGGCCTCAAAGGAAAACTCAGGAGCTTCATCACCTCCAGCCAGATTATATTCTGTTCCAAGGAATCACTTAAAAAACATCTCCAAGGTTTCTGACCCTATTTATGAGCTGGTGTAGCCATGGAAACAGTAGTTATGCCAGAAATAGCAGCTCACTTGAATGACAAAGAAAACACAAGTTTACAAGACAGTGATTTTTCCAGAGGCTGACTGAGCTCATGGGACTGTGGGAGGAAATCCCAGCTGAGGCACACACTCAGGGACGCAGCTGATAAGGGCTGTGGTTGGTGTGGGCCACAACAACTTCTGAAATGTATCCCTACAAGCTTGTGCCACACACTTGGGAGACTTTGTGCCTTTATTGACAGAGATTTATCACTTGCCACAAAGATGTACCTAAGTGGAAGTGAGCAGAGAACTAAGCAGGCAGGAAAATGTTGGTTTCCCTCCTGAAGACAGGCAGCCTACCGAGGGCCTCTGGATCCCAGGTGAGGCAACCATGGTAGGACCTGGATTTAGAATGGGACTGTCTGTTGGTCTCATAGAAGATCAGTGAGGTTGTCATGTCAACAGCATTTTGGTGAGAAGCTCAGTGCAGTAAGGTGCCTGCAAATGAGGACTCACAGGCTGTAATCCTCCCCCTGCAGTGCTCACCATCTTCCTAAGCCTCATGTCATCTGTGCTAGTGTAAAAAGAGGGACAGATACTGGGGATTGGGCTTTCCCTGCACAGATATTTGGTTGTTTGACTGCATGCAAATCAGTCCATTAAAAATGCAGAGAAGAAGGCATGCTTGTGGAGAGTTTTATAATTTTTCCTTCGGGAAATCTCGCACAGTTATTTTGGTGTTGGGATGAAACATCCATAACAGCCTGCAATAAACAGGGTGTGCTGACTTTGGGAATCTGTGCCTGCTGCTGGATACAAAAGTTATGTTCAGTGTCACTGAGCTCAGCGTGCAGAAGAGCCTGATCTTGATACTCCCACTCATACCCTGGAGGCTTCCCTGCAATAGGGCAGAGAGGAAAGAGGCTGAGGTTTGTTTTTCCACTGCCAGGGCTGGAGAGGGAGATTTCCACGACCAACCTGTAGAAAAGGGTCCTTTGAGGAAATATAAATCAAGTGATAAGGTTCTGCTGAACCATCAGCAATGGCCCTGTCTGTGCTACAAACTGGGTATTGGGGACATAACTAAGTCCTCAAGCCAAATGGCCACTGCAAAAGCTTCTGCAGGAAAAATGAAGTCCCTGCTTTTCTTATTTGGTCAAGGGTGCTCTACTTGCACATGTTAGAACATCATTACAGGCCCCAGGCTCCCAGGCACAAATGCTTTAGGACATTCTGGAGCTTTTTATAGCAGATGATATAAAACCATGTAGTCTGTCCTACACTTCATTAGTTACCAGAGTCATATTTTCTTCTCAGTAGTGAGTCTGGCCTTTCTTGGAACAGATAGCCAAGTCTTAGCATCACACTCACAAGACTGCTATGTTAGCATGATTTTAGTAACTTACAGAAACTTTTCCCTGATTGGATTAATAAAAGGAAAACCAAAATAAATCCTCTCTCTCTCTCTCTCTCTCTCTCTCTTTTTTGATAGCCCTTTTTACCATCAGAGCTCAGGAGAGAGAACTACATTTTTATCATTCTTATTTTGTAAATATGGAAGAAATGGTGGAGAGAAAATTCATGGACCTGCAGATAAGACTCAGCCATGCAGGCATCTGCTGAGGAGACTGATGTTCTTGGCCATGCAGCACAAAAAGCTCGGTGTTTCTAACTGCTTTGTGATTCATTGTTTAAGAGCATCCCCATGCTCATGGCAAAGCTGTCCCAAGAGAAAGCAATATCATTAGTGAGCATCCTTTCTGTGCACTCACTTTGCTTAATGTCTGCATCCAGGCTGTTGGTAATGACACAGCAGAACTGACTTTGTTACATTGTTTTAAAAAGCATCCTTTCTTTCTCCTTTTCACTCTACCCACAATTAAAGTATCTACACTTTTTTCATTTATAACATTATTTTTCTCCTGAATGACATGTACAGAACAAGCTCAACATTAATATATTGAACAAAAACTTACCATTTTTCCCTTTTTATCAAGCCCAGGTAGTTACTCAGGTTATCTATGTGACTGCTATAAATCAGAGCTTGTGATTGCCCTTAAAAAAATCACAGAGTTTCCACAGTATTGTCTCAAGAGCCTTATTCAGATTTTTCTTTTCTCATAATTGATTTCTTCTGTATGAGTTACATGCCATGTACCTGTGAACAGCGATTAAATGGTACACTAGCACTCTCTAAAATCATGCATTGAACTAAACAGAGAAGTAATACCACCTTGTTAAAAAAAGTGTGGTTTTATTTAAATAGAAATCAGAAAATCAGATTGTTCCAGAGCTTTGTTCAGTTTAAACAGTGTAGCAAATGATTCAGTGTCACTGGGCTAAGAAGCAGAAACTGTACACAAGTCAGCTCCAGATGTCTCCTTTCCTGACAGCTCCTTTTCTTATCTTTTTTTTTTCTTTTCGAATGATTGATTCTTTTTCCTTGGAAACCAGCAGCCCAATAAAGGAAGGCTTTCCTAAACATTTTGGTAAAATGTTTCTTTCTTCCTCTTAAGGGGGCACATGTCCTCCCGTGGCTTTCACACCACGCAAGAGGCATTCTTCCTTCCTCCTCCTCCACCTAAACGCACTGCTGTGCAATCTCATTCAGCTCAGCCCTTTGCCACCATTATCATGATTTTCTTCATGTAGCAGTTGAGGCTTTCAGAAAGAAATTATTGCTTCTGGGGAGCATCTCACACTCTCCTTGGGAACATTTGACTAATGGGCAGAGGAGGCAGCTCTTCTGCTCCATTATCTTGTCTCTTGGGGTGCTGCTCACCTCCCAGACACATGGATGCTAAATGCTCTGGCTGCCATGTGATAGCAGATCCCTGGTGGATATAACTGTGGAAGGGAAAAAGCAAGGAGATCAAAATCTGAATAAATTTAAAAAAATTATTTTCTCCCTTTATTGCTTAGGTGTACTGCTAGTACAAAGCCTTCTGTTTTCCCCTCAGGATCTTGCACAACTGTAGAGCTTAATGTTGTAATGTTTGTTTGTTTGTTCATTTGTTTTTGTTTTTGATGGCCTTTCACTGTCAGATTCCAACCTTTTTTTAAAATTTAGGTCCTCTACACTTTTGTTTCCCACCGGAGGCACACACCTACAAATTGCTTTGAAGCTTCTTACTGGGAGGCTGCTAAGGATATTTCTGTGCCAAGGACCTGGAATTGCAGCTTGCTTTCTGGTCCAGTCAAGCACCATAAACACATCATAGAAAAAGTGAATTGTTTAGTAGTCATCATTGCATGTGGAGCATGCACATGTTCCACAAAGGATGTTCTGACAGTTTTGTATCCATGAAGATTTATTTGTGGGACACTGGCAGCTGATGGTGTACTTTGACTGTTGTGCTGAAAGTTATTTCTAGAAAGAAAAAGGAAATAAAGGAAAAGAAGAGAGGGAAAAAAAATCCTTTTCCTTCCTCTGTCTTTTGCCCACTGGCCAGCTGTGAAGGGGAATGATGGGGTCCCATAGGAACATCCTCCTCTGAAGACTCTCTCTGATGCTGTAGATGACAGTGAAAGTGACCAGTAGCATGATTTCTTGCCATGCTTTCCCTTGGTATAATTTCCATCAAGACCCACTTAAAACTCCTATGGATTATTTCTGGATCTGTTTCTGTTGGATCTGGGAGGAGAACATTCATCATGTACAAATGTTGCACATTCATTGCTTGTTAATCTTCTGTGAATATACAAAGCTGGATAATATTTACTGAGAATTTCAATAGCCACTGGCTCTTCTGTTGAACACCACATTTGTTTTTCTCCTTTATACACTGAAGTCTGCAATATCAAAGAAAAAGAAGGAGTGGGAGGAACAGCAATTCTCACAGCAGCTCTTGCACGAGAATCCACCATAATAACACTGTGGGGGTTTATGGAGGCAGGGCTGTGAGAGCAATAATATGTGAACAGCACAAGTGCAATAAAGGAAAAACATTGCCACAGAGAGGCTGGTAATTATTGTCTCATGGCTTTGAGAGATGCTATATAGCTGCAAGCAGCATGCCCTGAGCTACAGGGTACATAAGGCACCTAAGAGATAGCCAGAGGCTGGACTAGAAGCCTGACAACCTGACTAGAAGCCATAAATTCTGGCATGCAATCAAGCTCCTTGTTGAGAGTACTGTTTAGCACAGGAATGTCAGGGTGAAGCTGGCAAGGGAGATTTCCCAAGGTCAGCAGAGGAGGAGAGGATGCCACAGCTCTCCTAATTTAGTCCCAGCTTCAGCTCTGGCTGTTTCAGAAGAAAGTCACAACACAGGGAGGAATGCTTGAATAAATAACTCCTAACACCCTGCTTGGTGATCAGCTTAGAACTGAGATTTGATTACACTTGCTGAGATTTGACCTTACATAACCACCTGTTTTCTGAGAGGCCCTAAAATAATCCAGTCCCCTTTTAAATCCAGCTCTGGTGGGTGACTTCTCTGGGACACCTGCACCTGCAGAACACTGACTTCTGCCATGGCACCAAGTGAGGGCTGCAGAGCAAAAGCTGCTTTCCTGCATGCTAGGCTCTGGAGGGCAGGGGATGCAGAGAAGACACCCCTGCTCCCTCATGACAATCACCATCATCTTCCTTCACCAGCCCCTGTCCTCTCATTCACCCTCTCCCACCAACTTAGCTCTCCCTCTCTGTCCTCACTGAGCTGCTCTGTCCATCCTCAGCCTCCCTCAGGCTAGACTCTGAAGGAAACTGGCTCTGTTTTGCCCCTACCCTCTCATCCCCCACAAAATCCTTTTCCTTCCTCTGTCTTCCCGTTTCCCTTGCTTCCTCGGGGGATTGTGAAGTGACATGTGAAGTCTTTGCACACCTTCAGGCTTGTGACAGGGGTTATGGGATTAGCACTTTAACAAGCCTGAAAGCTGCTTAGACAAGTATTTAATCTCCAATCTCTCCATCTTTCAGAGAAATCACTCTGGAGGAGCTGAAGAGGTGGAACACACACTCATGTCTTCAGGGGTCAGCTCTTCATCCAGCTGAGAGCCTTCAAGTCCAGTGGCTAGGTGGTTTGAAAGGATTCTCGTGGGACTTGGGGTTGGAAAACCCAGTTAAACCCTCACCACGGGCTTTGTGCTGGCACCCCAAAGTGCCTTCTCTCTCCTTGCCCTCCATGCTGGCTCCCTTGCCTGGCATTTTATCTAGCCTCCATCCCTTCCTTCCCTCCCCACCCCAAGGGCTGCACACTCCTTTGCAGCACTTTAGAAGGGGTGAGTAGCACCGGGTAAGAAGAAATTAGGCACCAGCTCTCCTAGGCACACCAGGATCAACCTTCCAATGCTGACTTCTAAAGCCAGTCCTGGGGCAATCCGTGCCTGTGTTTTACTCAGAGGAGATGAATTCACGTTTCATTGGCTGTATCACCCTGTTTATCCCACATAACTGAGAGTCAGAGAAGGGAGCGCTGGGATTACCAGAGCTGGGTGGCACCTCGTGGTGCAGTGAGTGCTCCCCACAAGGCAGGGAAAGCTCCTGTCTGAGCTCCTGGACCTGTCACCTTGCCCGTTCCCATCCCTCGTGACTGCCTCAGGACTGGATTACCTCCTCCATCCCTGCAGGGAAGAGATCTCTGCCTGCAGGGAGGGACACCATGTGGGGACACCATCTGGGGACACCATGTGGGGACACCATCTAGGGGGCACCCACGGCCAGAACTGACATTTACCTTGCTGCACCTGCTGACGTGAACTTGCTGAACTGTGAGGTCGTCTTCCCAGTGTGTCACCTGTAGCCTTCCTGGGGCTGTAAAAAGCTTGAGGAGGAGGCAAAACTCATGGCAGTGACAGCATTCAGCAATATTATTCACTAGACAGAAATCAAAGTTAGTAACTATGGACTGAGTTCAGTGAAAATACAAATTAGTAGTTCCAAAACAAATCATTTTACAAGAGCAGCATTAAAGGTATTACTCTGTTGAGCCTCTTAAATTTACAAACATGGATTCCCTACCTGGACTGAAGTTTCTTTTTATTTTTCCCCTCAGAGCTTCCAGCCTGGTAAACTTCAGCTCCAGATTAGACAGTTTTGGAAATTACAAGTAGATGAAAATAAGAGATTTTAACAGGTGAAATTTTTCTGGATTAGTCACTTCTAATGGTCATAAAGTAGTTCTGTTCCTCAAATGCAGCAAGCAACCTGT
Organism: Emberiza elegans; assembly: GCA_024865655.1. NCBI lineage: Eukaryota > Metazoa > Chordata > Aves > Passeriformes > Fringillidae > Emberiza > Emberiza elegans. Next base: position 7,255,928 of record JALJVW010000910.1, on the reverse strand, counting down.
TCCACAGAAGATGGAGATGACATTTAGCAGCACAAAGCTACAATGCACCCCCACTGCAAAAAGTTCAAATCTAGAAATACTGGATACCTAATGGCAGCAATCCAAATTCAAACAGGGAAAAAATGCCCAATTTTTTTAATCTTACTGTTTTTAAAAAAGTCAGGGCTTATTGTTTCCAATAGGGTGCTACAGACATATATGACTGTTGGGAGTACAAGCTGTGTAGTTGAAGGATATGCATTTAAAATTTTGCATAAACTTTTTGAAATAAACTTAGACACTAGAGGTTGATCACACCTATTATTGCAGTGTGTACAATTATAAACTAATTGTACAATCAGCTGTTATCAGTGGGGTAAAACTAAATAAGACCTAATCATAACATTTTAAGTAAAAATATTATTTTCCAGCTAAGAACACATTTGAAATTTTACCATGTTTTTTGCAATCAAGCAGGTACACTTTAGGAGTTGTCCCTGCCTCCTTCTGTCACAGACCAAAGAGCTGGCTGGGGTTGGGCAATGTCTGCCCAGAGAAGATCTTCATGGCATGGCATCAGTTTTGACAAAGATGAAATACTCAGTGGTAGAGATTTGATTTCAGTGATGTCCTGCTCCATTGTGGTTCAAACCTTTCCTTCCTTCCAGCAGAGCAGTGACGTGGTTCCCCAGCAGGATGCTGGATATGCTGACCCAAAGGATCATGCCTAAGTTCCCATCTGCTTGGCATGGTGTGATTCCAATGTCTACAGCTCCTTCTCACACAGCTTATGAACAGGAAGAGGAGGCACAGAGCAATTACATGATGTCCCCATGATTACATGCTGACTAATTTCTAATTTAGGAGTAAAATCTGTTTCCCCTGCATGCTGGGCAGATGAAGCCATGCAGTTTGAGTGCACATACATATGGTGGCACACAGCTACACATCCCTATACCTTTATGCATATTTGTGGATGAACTGATCCTAATTTATGCTCACATGTGTTTAGAAATAGCATGTAAATAGCTACACAAAGGCACGTGCACTCCGGTGTTTAACTAAAAAGAAGCCCACGAAAGAGACCAAGTTAATCTCAACTATTCTTCAGTAAGAATGATTGCAATAACACTACTTACAGTTGCACTGTACACAGTGGCTGAAACCAAGGGAATTTCAAACCAAGCCATGAGTGAACAGTAACTTCAACCCACACCTCCTCCCAGCCTCATTATGTTCAGATTCGAAACTGAAATCAGAGACTTAGCAAATAAACCAAGACGAGAAGCTGTTGTACACGACACAGGGGCTTCCTCAAATCTTTCCATAGTTAACACATCCAACTCTTCACAGCTTTCCCAGGCCAGGACTGCTTACATGAACAATATGAGCTGCCATAAAGTGTCACTGTAGTTGAAAGAATTTGCTCTGTTCTTTCCTCATCCCCACCCCCATCCCACTCAGCCACTGGTGTTGGCATAAAGGTTTAACCACATTTGTCCATTATAATCAAGTGTGGGGAAACCTATCTGGGTTGAAAACTCACCAATGTATACTTACATATTTGCTTACATGTTTTTTCCCTAGTACCATTTGAACTCATCTAACTACTGTATTCAAGTCAGGTCCCTTGCTGGCCCAAGGGAAGGGTTAGTGTAGCAGTGAAAAAGAGTGGAAGAGAATAAAATAATTTTACTTGATGGTGAAACTAATTAATGGAAGCTTGAAATGTTTCTGAGGCTATAGCCCCTGATAAATGGGAATCCATTGTCAGACAGATATATGCTCTGTTTTTCCCTTGAAATTCATGAGGTAAAGATCATTGTGCCACCCATAACCTAAATGAAAGCAGTATCTGGCTGGAAAAATCAATCTCCCCTCTTCTGGGATCTGTCAATCCCCGAAGAAGATCCCTTTCCCTCAGTTGTTTGCAACCTTTAAAAATTTGTGTACAATAAACACTTTTAATAGATATGTGGATCTGGGGCAGTGAATGTAAGCCCATCGGCAATAGATATGCTTTGCTTATTTTGCTGCTGTAAATGCATTAAGAGCAGTCTATCAGTCATTGCAGGCCCAGATTCGTTGTTTGCAAACCAACGATCTAATTTGTTGTGCACTGAGGACCATGTACATGAAGGATTTATGTCACTGATGAACTAAGTGGGCACTCCATGAGGGGCAAAGAAAGAGGAAATCTGCTGATATTTCACGAAGTAAGGGGTGTAAAATCTTTTCGCTCATTTAAGCACCCACGGGAAATGAGAGCTTTTTCTTCCTGAGGTAGCTGATCTTGGAAACTGCTTGTGTGAGAAGGGTTTGGGAGTTGGGAACAATAAGCTGATTAAGTGCAGCAGGTAGCAGGAAAAATGAGGTTCATAAGAACCTCCATTTGCAATACTGCTTATCTTCCCACGTACGCAGGAATACACGACCCGATTCTCCGCATATTTTAATCGGGATAAATCAGCGCCACTTTTTGAAACCGACCATAATGACACCAGGAAAATAAACCAAATAAAAGCCTGGGGGGAAAAACACAGCCATCAGCCCCTCGCTCCGGGCACAGCAGCCCGAAGCGGCGCACGGCGAGCGCTCCCGCGTCCCCGGCCGGGCTCAGCTCCGCAGACAAAGCCCTGCGCACCTCTGCGCAAAAGGAGCGGGCGCAGACAAAGCGGGGCAGGCGGCGGAGCGCCGCAGCATGCGGGGCCGCCAGGGCTTCCTCTGCTGCGGGTGGGCTGCTGCTGCCGCCGCCGCTCTTGGCTTTTTTTTTTTTTTTTCGCTGCGTGTGAGTGTTATTTTTTTTTTTTCCTCTCTTCACCAACTTCCTTCCTGCTCCAACTGCCAAAGCTCGAGGCTGAGCGCTGACAGCAGAGGAGGACCCCGGCAGCAGGCGCCGCTCCGCCGGTGAGTGCGGGGGGCGGGCGGGGGCAGCGGGCACGGACGGCGCGGCCCCGGCTCGCTCCCCGCGCTGCTCCGCGCCCCCGCTCCGGGGCTGGCGCCGGTGCCCGCTCCTGCCCGGGGCGGCCGGCAGAGCCCTGCCCGACCCGAGGGGAAGCCAGGCTGCGCGCTGCGATGGGCGGAGGGGCAGGGCGAGGAAGGGAAGGGGCCCCGCGGTCCGGGCTGGTGCCCGGCGCTTCCCGGGCAATGGGCTCCCTCCTGCACCCCGGGGCTTGGGATGGGGAGGCCGGGGCTGGGGGCGCTGCTGAGTCCGGTGCGCTTCTCCCCCATCGCGGAAAATTACTTCCTCCCTGCTAAACCCGCTTCCTGGAGATTAGCCCTCGGGCAGGGGGTGGTTTGGAGAAGTGATGAGCAGACGGAGGGCAAGTGGAATGCTGTCCCTCTGACAGCCCTTTTTGTGCCCCGTGGAGGCACTGGGGGGCGAGGAGGTGCCCACCCTCCACCTTGTGACTGCCCCTCCTGCTGCAGGTGCGAGGGCAGCTCTCTGTCCGCGGCACAGGCAGAGAGAGCCCGGCTGCGAGACTCTGGCACCTCCCGCCAAGGCGTGATTCCGTCTTTGCCTCCTCCAGCCATCTCGCTGCCAGGGGTCCCTAACCCTGCCCTTGCCCCCTCGCTGCTGGTTCACGGGTGCTGCCGGGCCTCAGGGGTGCAGGTGACGCAGGACTGTGGGCTGGAGCTGCAGAAAGGCAAGAAAAATGTGGCAGGGCAAGACACCAAGCACACAGATTTCTCCTTGCATGTAACAGTGTAGGGTTAATTTTCTTAATTTAGTGAGGCTCTTGGTCTGAATGGGGGGGCTCTGTATTAGCCTGGGCAGTGGCCCAGAAACTCAGGAACCCCGACAGCAACATGATGTCTCTGGGGAAGAAGCGGTGCCTGAGCTCAGGAATGTGTCTCAGCTTGCAGAGGGCACCAGCAAGTAGGGGCAGGAGCTGCTGAGATGGGAGCTTTCCTCTTGGTCACAGCCTGCCTTGGAGTTTGGCAGGAAGGCAGCGTCAGGTCCATGGCTTGGGGAAAAATGCCAGAACTTGGTCTGATCGGTGCCATCCTGAGGCGCCTGTGAGCCAGAGGTTGTTCATCCCAGACAGTCTGGCTGGTCCTGTTCCCTGCAGGATCTTGCTGTTGGCATGGCAGATTGTCTGTGCGCCTTTCTGGGAGGTTCAGAACCTAAAAGCATTCCCCCTCAAGTGAGCCACCCCCGGGGCTGGCAGGGATGGTCTCTGCGGCATGTGTGGCGCAAAGGGAAGGTCTGAGCGATGAGGAGCAGCCGGTCCAGTCTGACTCTGGTGCCGTCCTGACTCTGCCTTTTCTCTGCATGAGGGCAGAGATGGCTCTTTCCATCTCCTGTGATAAACTACAGGCAGTGGACATGGGAGGATGGGGACGGGCAGGCGCCTGTGCTCTGTGCTCGTGTTGCTGGCAGATGCAGCCTGGTGTTGTGAGAGAGCTCGGGTCAGTGCTCAGACCTGCAGCTGGAGCCCAAGGGGAAGGCAAGGCTTGGCACTGGCTGTCATGGCTAACCACAGCCTCCTCCTGTGCTGGACGTGGAATGGCACTGAGGGGATTGTGGGGCTTTCTAAGGGGACTCTGCTGGGGCCACAGAGTGCTGGGGCATGTGTAATGTGCTTTAGGGAGGGAGCTTTTGGTGTCTTTTCTCCTGAGGACAAGCTCAAGGGCCTTTCCTATGGTATTTAGGTATTTCACACTCCTAGGTCTGAGCATGAACTGAGCCAGGTTTATTCAGCTGCTGGTTCCTGTTTTTTTTTTCTGTTTGTTTGGGTTGAGATTCCCTTTTATTTCCCATGTGCCCATTCTGTACTAGTTCCTCATTCACCACAAAATTGCAAAGTCGTCTTGCAATGGCCATTTCCAATTAAAATACCTGACTGAATCTTCTTGTTTGTGTGCTGGTCAGTTCTTTTCTGTCCCTTTGCAACGTGCCAATGTACCACTCCTTATTTTTCTTCCCTGCACTGGAATTGCTCTGAGAGGTCAGCATGCTATTCAGAGTTGCCTGACACCACTTGATGATTCACCTTAAACAGTTGTTTTTTCTTTTTTTATTCGGTTTTTTTTTTGTGTGTGTGTTTCTTTTACATTTTAATAAATGAAAAAACTATCCCATTAGCTCCCAGTTTAACTTTTGGGAGCAGGGGCAAATGTTAAGGCCACAGCTGCAGAGAAAGACAAGTGATTTGTTTGGAAAATTGCAAATAAGGAAGCAAAAGGGGACTTTTTAGTAGGGACAGTCTCAAAGAAGCCTAAGTGGAAGTGAACTGAATGATCTGTGTAGCTTGACCAAATCCTCTTGCTGCCAAAGGACAAGGAATGGCTTGGCCATGTGTGACAATTGCCACTGTGCCAGGGCGCTGCTCTGTTTTTCAGCCTTTCTCCCAAGAGTGGGGAGGTGGCTAGGACCATATGGCTGGCTCCTGGAGGCAGGCAGCTGGCTGAGGGGCACCTGGCACAGCTCTGCTTACCTCTCCTGCCTGCCTCCTGTTCCCCATCCCACGCTCTGCCCATTGGTTGCTATTTCCCTGCTCTGGCTCCATTTGGGATGCCAGCCCAGCAGTTTCGCTGCCTGTGTGCCATTCAGGACCAGCCCTGCTGACTGCAGCTCAGCTCTCTCTCCTGCCTCTCACTCCGAGGGCACTGCTGGAGCAGCACGGCTGTGCCTGGCTCTTCTTTCCCCATCGTTCTTCCCTGCTCAGTGGGAAGGAGTCCTGCTGGGTGCCTGGAGGGAGCTGTTGGTGGGACCACAGGCAATGCCAGCAGATAGACTTTGCTGCCCGCTTCCTTGAGAGCTTCAGCTGACTTGCTGATCTAAGGAAGTGGCTGTCAGATATTCAACCTTTCTGTGAAAAGTGGCTTTTAACCCATTACGAGAGGGTGGACAAAACATCTGTCCTTGGCTCTATTCGTGTTTCTCTGTGCTCCAGTGTGTGGCAGTGGCTCTTTGTGCGAGCCCTGTACCACGGCTTGTAATTGCAGGGTTGCCGGCCACAACTGTGCTGCAGAGCGGCTGTAAATCACTCTGGTTCAGCCTCTGCTCCTGCACCTCCTCCCCGGGAGTGAATAATGGTGTAGGTCTGCGTGTGCGCGTGGTGCCTGCAGGGAGAGAGGAGCGGGGGTAGGGGGGGATTGTGCTGGAGCCAGAATATCAGCACAGCAGTGTCTGGATTGCAGCCGATCGCCGTCGCCATTTGCCTGTAGGAATCCCGCTGCCTTCAGCGCTGGGTGGGTGCCTGCTGTCAGGGCACTGAGCCACGCTGTGCCCAGAGTGAGTGCCCCCACACTCCCAATCCACAGCAATCTCACTGACTGCCCCCTCCTCTGTCACCCAGACCAAGTCACCATGACTGAGAAGACACAAGAGCCTCATGTGGAGGATGATGATGATGAGCTGGATGGGAAACTCAATTACAAACCTCCTCCCCAGAAAACACTGCAGGAGCTGCAGGAGTTGGACAAGGATGATGAAAGCCTCGCTAAGTACAAGAAGTCCCTGCTGGGAGATGGACCTGTGGTAGTAGGTAGGCTGGGGCACTCTGACAGGGAGGGACTGGGGAGATGTGCTGCAGCAGCATGCTGTGGCTTCAGAGAAGAGGGATCCTGTTTGACAGGGACATGCACTGCTTGTGCTGGAGGACTGGGGATGGGCAGGTGGGAAGTTGCACACAAAGGAAGCACGGAAGATGCTCTGAGTGTTAGGAGTTAGGAGGATTACTGGAGAGTGCTGGCATCAGTAAAGGACTTGTGGCGGGAGATGTGTGGGTCTCAGAGGACTTCTGGGGGTTTTGAAGAGGTCAGCCTATGCTGAAAGGTGGTCTTGTTGCTCAGAATGATTCTAAGAAGGAAATCTGTGGTGGAAAGACCATCTCTAGGTATTGTGATGGAGGCCAGAGGGATCCATGTGGAAGGACTGGGTAGACATGTGGTCTTATTGTGCTAAGGAAGCCTGGCATTACTGGGTATTTCATGCCACACAGTTTCTGTGTGGCAAGGCATCCCTGTTTCTTTAGTGTCATTCCCCTCTGATTGCATTTAATTTTGCAAGCTGACAGCTTTCCCCTGCCTTTTCCTACCTGCAGACCCATCAGCTCCCAATGTGGTGGTCACCCGACTCACTCTGGTTTGTGACTCTGCTCCGGGACCCATCACCATGGACCTTACAGGTAGGCACAGGCTCTGCCCTTGGTCACAGAGGGGGACAACCAAAGGCCCTGACATGCTCCAAGTTTAAAGAGAGTTTGTCTTTGGGATGCTACAGTGGGTTTTAGAGGAGCTCTGAAGTTGTCCTAGCCTTGTTTCTTTTTTGAAGGTGTATACCTTAAAATAAATAAAATATAAATTATAAAAATAAATAAAAATATAAACATATAAATAAAAAAGAAGGAGATGTAACAGAGGAAAATATTGAGGGTTTTTTCCTTCATCTAGACAGCTCTAGGAGCTTCTGTGTTTCTCTTGCCATCTCTGGTTGCTTCCTTCCAATGACACTTCATGAGCACAGGGGATGTGCATGCATTTGGGTAGCAGGCTGCATTGAAACTTCAGAATTGAGCAGTACTGCAGTTCCGGCTCCAGGGGGCATGGGGAGAGAGCCTTATATGGGCTTTTCTGCAGAGAGAGGAAGCTGGGCCTGGAGAGACAGAGAGGCTTCCTGTTCACCCAAAAGCACCCAAAACCCCTGCGGGGCACAGGCAGCCTTCCAAGCTGGGCAGGAGCTGTGGAACACGCTCCCCTCACCAAGCCAGGCTGGGCATGGATGGAGCATACACACACTGCTGCATCTGCTCTGCAACAGTCTGTGCATAAACACCTTTGTGTACACGTGCTCAGACCTGTGTGTGTTCCAGGCATTATCTTCTGTGGGCACAGATACGTATGAGCACCCAGGAATTTCCGTGTGTTTGGTCACACAACACAGTCTCACAAGGATGTCTGCATGCTCATTTTACAGGTGTCATCCTTTGAAGGGATGCTCACCTCTGACAGCCACTCCACCCCGATCTTCCCCCCTGTGCTTGGTCTCTCCTTGCTGTGACATCTCTGGCTGACAGCTTGATTCTCTTCTTGCAGGTGACCTCGAAGCACTCAAGAAAGAGACCTTCGTATTAAAGGAAGGGGTGGAATACAGAGTTAAGATCCACTTCAGAGTGAGTTGTTTTCCTTCCAGTTGCTTCTTATCAGTTGCTAAGACCAGTCAATGGCAGTCTTTCAGATAAGTAGAGCCGGGCAGAATGCCTGCCCAAAAGCTGAACACTTGCAAAGCTCCTCTAGCTTCAGGTGTTGTTCTACCAAACAAGGGATATTTCCAGGAAATCATTTCTGCTTGCTCACCCCTTGGAGGAAGTTGGTTTCTGTTTGCTAACACTGATAAATGACTGGTTGAAAAGCCAGATGGATAGTTTTGGCTGGGTTTGGTTTTGCTTTTTAGCCACTGGAAAATCTTTACTCCACACTAAGTGGAAATGAACAGGGAAGAGAAAAGAGAAGAGAAGAGAAGAGGAGAGGAGAGGAGAGGAGAGGAGAGGAGGAGAGGAGGAGAGGAGGAGAGGAGAGGAGAGGAGAGGAGAGGAGGAGAGGAGAGAGGAGAGGAGAGAGGAGAGGAGAGGAGAATGGCTATTCATGAAGTACTGATTCAGTCAGTAATACTGGGCTTCATGTATACATTAAGAAGATGTAATATTGTAGCATTTGGCTGAAGATACCTGAATTCTTCAGGTTGTGATATACCTAAATGGGCTAATTTCTCCCTCACTCCCATTAATCAGTGTGTCAGCCATTTCTTCTGTTTACATCTGAAAATGAAACTTGGCCATGCTGCAGTGTGGCATCCAGCACTGAACTGATCATCTCTGCAAGTGCTTGGTTCAAAGCTGGACTTGGAAGAGAAGGCAAAAAGGGAAGAAAGATAATTCTCCTGAGACAGATGAGGGAAGGTGTTAATACTGTGTGTTCTGTGGGGCAGATTTCCCTTTTTCTCTGAGGCTTGATGTCTCAGAGATGAATGTCCCCCAATGCTCTCCCCTGAGACTCCTCCAGCTCTCTTTTGTGCTGTGAAGTATTTCCATCTGTATCTGTGCCTTGTTGACTGGAGACACCTGAAGCCAGACAGGTTATTCTAATTCCCTCCCTCAGTTCCATGGCTGTTAAGGGCTGGTACTGTGGGAATTTTGCCCTGGAATGTAAAAGAATCTGTCCATCTTGTTTTCAGATTAAGTAGTGTACACTGTGGGAAGGCAGTGTATGCTGGAGGGGAGGAGCACTGGATGCATCCAAGCTGTCCTTGGGAGATTTGAGAGAAGATTTTGAAAACTGTCCCTCTGTCTTTTGAGAAGAAACTTGCCAGCTGCCCATGGAGCTTAGAGGGCACCTGGAAGCTGCCCACCCATTGGGGCTGAAGGGATAACTCTGGTTACCCATGGATGGTTTCCAGTATGAAAGTTATTAAATGGGAACTCCCTACTTCACTTTTCTTTGTCCTCATCAGCATGTCTTGAGAACCTTACTGATGTGCTCCAGTCAGCTTCAAAGTTGGGCAGGGGACAGGGAAGTGCAGGAGCTGCACAGAGGATGCTAAAGGTCTCCAGGTACCTATGGAGAAGTTGTTTTAGGGACCTGTTCAATGTGCCCTGTGCTGAGGCTCTCTTGTGTAGGGAGCCAAGATGGGTATGTCCCTAAGGAGGGGGAAAATCATCAGGTACAGAACCAAAACTCTTCTCCTGACGCTTCTGGCTCCTTCCTGCAGGTAAACAGGGACATTGTGTCGGGACTGAAATACGTGCAGCACACCTACCGGACAGGGGTGAAGGGTGAGTAAGAGCCCTGCATGCCCTGCACAGCACTGCTCCTGCCTCTGTGTTCCCTCTTCTGGAACAAGGGTTCCTGCAGCTCTGGGCTGGGACAGAGGCCCCCTTGGTCCCAAGTCCCACCCTGTGCTAACACTCAGGAGGTGACTTCTAGCAGAGTGTATGTGCCTGCTCCACCCAGGACAGCAGTTCCCTGTTTTGTACACACTCAGTGTGAGCCAGCTCTGGGATCTGTGCGCTACACCCCTGTCTGCAGCAGCAAAGTCCACAGAGACTCTGCTCGGACTGTGCTTGCCACAGGTTTCCTCTCCATACAGAGCTCTTGTCCTCCCCTCCACCCCCTGTGCAGTGGCTCAGCCTCTGTGGAGCTTCCCACCCTCTGAAAGCTCTTCAGAAGCCCTTGGTAAAATTCAGACCTGCTCTGTGACACTTCCCATTGTGTGCAGGGCCCTGAATTTGCCTGTGGGTTCTCCTCAGTGCTGCTGTGCTTGCACAAGGCAGAGGAAAGCCCCATTTTGCACACACACCCCCCCACCTGCATTTTTGTGCAACCACCTCTAAGGCTTCAGCATCCTGTTCAGCACACATAACTGGTGTCTTCTCACCAGTAGAGAGAAGTAGTGGGAAATCAAGGTAGATCTTGAGCCATATGCTGGGTGTACTCACAGCCAGAATGTTCAGCTTTCTCCCAAATTAGTCTCAAACCAGGACAAGTACATCCATGTGAGAGTGCACAAACTGAGTTGCCTGTTCACCTGCCCATCCATCCATGTTATCCTTCCAGCTGTCCTTATGCTTCACTAACCCACTTTTTTCCCTGATTTTGCTCTCCTTCGCTGACATGGGCTGTTCCTTTCTCCCCATCTCCTCCCTGCTCTTTTGCTCATGGCTTCCTCTCTCCCTCGTCATTCCCCATGTGAGGGGCTTATTCCCTGTGGGTTGTTTTCTCCTAGTGGACAAAGCCACGTTCATGGTCGGCAGCTACGGGCCACGGCCAGAGGAGTACGAGTTCCTGACGCCTGTTGAGGAGGCTCCCAAGGGTATGCTGGCTCGAGGCACCTACCACAACAAATCCTTCTTCACGGATGATGACAAGCACGACCATCTCACCTGGGAGTGGAACCTGTCCATCAAGAAGGAATGGACAGAATGAGTTCACCCAGTTTGCCTTCCCCCTTCCCATCCCCTTGCCTCCTGCACCAGTCTCCAGGCCTTTGCTGCTTCTTCTGATACACTGAGAACAACCCAGACACCACCCCATCATGACCACAATGGGTTAAATTGGGAAGCACCTCCCTCCCTCTGCCCCAGTACTTCCTCCTGTTGTCCCCATCTCTCCCATACCAACTCCAGTCCTGGAAGTGCCTTTTCGAGGAAACAAGATCACCTGGCAGGGGTGGACTGGTCCCTGGAAAATCCCTCTCTTGAGTTACACTTGCCATGTGCCCTGACTCATTGTAAAGGGTTACTTACCTCCCGTGATGGTCTCCTGGTCTGTATCTGGTGCCCTACCCTGTTAAAATCCATCCTTGTGCAGGCAAAGCCAGTCAGGGGGAATGCAGCTAGATGCCGTAACAAGACTTCAGTGTCTGAGAATAAAACCAGTTACTTTCTTCTTTTCTGCATGAGTGTCACATTCTTTTCTAGAGCATGTTTCTCAGTGATGTGTGTGTGGAGAATGCAGTATAGGAAGGCTTAAGAGCATATTTCAGCAGGGAAATAGCCGTCCTCCTTCAAAGCAGCAGCCTTACTCTATAAGCAAATTATTTCAGAACAGTTTCCTTCAGGGATTTCATTAATTCTTTGAAGCCAAAGTCTGGACAGCCCCCACCTCTCATCCCAGATGGCTGCTGAATGAGCCAGGGAGCTGTAACATACCCTTCTCATGTTTTGCACTTACCCTAGCAGCTGTTCCCCAGAGCTAATGCAAGAGTTGCACGTCCTCGTGGCCAGCCTGCTGGCCAAGCACAAGGGAACAGCAGCCCCTGGGATCCAGCACCTGGACAGGGCTGTTCTTGACGCAGCTGGGGTGTCTGCTCACAAGGGTGCAGGGCAGCTGCCAGTGCCAGTGCTGTGGGTGAGGTGACCCTGCAGTGTTGGTGCAGCTCTCCAAGGCTGATTCCTGCACTGCAGGGAGGGGCTTTCTCCAGCCCGGCAGTTATCTCAGGAGCTGGAGGCTTTGCCCTGGGCCAGCTGCTCCCTTCCCACTGCCCCAGGAGGGTTGTGGGTGCCCACAGCAGCTGACGTGTCTCTCACCGAGGAGAGCGCCAGAGCAGGGTGGCATGGCGAGGAGAAGGGGAGCTGGTGCCATGGGCACATCCATCTTCCCGTGCCTCTTTGCCATCCTGCTTACCAGGTGCTCCCCAGCAGGGTGTGCTGGAGGCAGCGGCTCTGCATCCCACAGTAAGTGAGCTTTCTTCCTGCCTTGGGGAAGGTCTGGGTCGGCTTCAGGGAGTACTCCTTATTATCCAAGGCATGCTGCACAAACGTGTTGAGCTTGCAAGAGAGGTGTGTGGGTGGGCTTGTAAGGTTGGGGTGCTTGTGTGTGTGTTGGGGGGGATCCCCTTTGAGCTGCTCCTTGTGTACACTCTGCCCAACCCTGACCTTTGCTCTGCAGGCACAGCCAGCTCCACAGACAAACCTATCCTGTTAAACAACATCCCAGATGCCGAAGCCTTCATCAGGGGTGCAGAGGTGGCAGTCATTGGATTCTTCCAGGTGTGTTCACAGCACCTCCCCTCTGCCAGTTGTGAGCTCTATCCCACCCTGATGAAAGCATGAGGGTGGATGTGGTGTAAACACCTGCCAAAGCAGCTGTTGTCCCAAAAAGTCCCCACAGGGCTGGGGCTGTGACAGGCATGTGGAGGGATTAGGTGATGGGTGACAGTGAGAGCACAGGGAATATGGTCTGTGCATGGAAAAGGAGATGGAGCAAGGGAGGAAGATGAAGGAGGTTTTAGGAGCCCTGGATCAGGAGAGAGGGAAATGCTGCAGGGGAAGGAACAAAGAAATGTACATGGTAGAGAAACAGTGTTGGTGAGGGGTGAATGGGAATGTCAGTTATTTGCTGTAGTCAGCAAACACAGAGTAAAGCACTGTCTGTGTGATGGGGATGAGGAAGCCAAGTCTCAGGGAGAAGTGGTAGTGCAGGGCCACTGAAGTTTGAAAGGGTTTGGGCCAGTCTGCAGCCTCTTTGTAGGGAGGATGTAGGCATGGTCTCTGTTTCACTTCTTTGTTCCCCAGAGCAGATACCCTTGAGACCTCTGTCTCTTTTTATCTAAATTCCACTGAATTCAAAGGTGAGTGACAACTACCATTCCCTTGTCCCCCCAAATGGCACAAGTATTTTTTTCCTCAGAAAATAAAAGGAAAGCATTTATTGAGCTACAGCACTGTAAAACAGAGGCCTATTTAATAGGATCCTTATAACTTTTGAGGTCCCCAAATTGCACCTTTATCCATGTTTTCTTTGAGCTCTTTTCTGCTCTTCTGCTGTCCACACACTGCCTCATGTCAGAGAAGGCTTCAGACTTTCAAAAGTCAGATCCTTCTTCAAGCACCTTCCTCCTCCTGCCCTGTGCCTGGGGCTGGAGGGCAGTCTAGGGAGGACATCATGCTCTTGGTACAGGCCAGTGGCACCTTCCAGCCCAACACAGAGTGAGTGAAGACCGATGTGGAGGACCGATGGTGCTGCCTGTGCAGTGTGGCAGCAAGAAGTCTGTGAGCTGTGAGCCCCAGGGCCTTGTAAGCACTGATCACAGAGCACCAGCCTCCTGCACTTCGGTGCCTGCAGGCAAATGGAGCTCCTTGGGGGTTGCTCTTGCAGCTCTAAAGCTGCAGTGCAAAGCAGGCAGGCAATCTGCACACGCAGAACGAAAGTGCCGAGCCGCCTCCTTCCCCGAGGGCAGCTGCTGGGCTTGCGGCAGAGCTGCCCCCAGAGCGTCCTCCTGAGCCACAGCAGGGACACGGCTCCTTCTGTCCTGTGCCACAGTGGCCTCCCTCTGCGGGATTGCATCCTTCAGAGGCACAGCTACAGCAGGCTCCTTCTGTCCTGTGCCACAGTGGCCTCCCTCTGCGGGATTGCATCCTTCAGAGGCACAGCTACAGCAGGCTCCTTCTGTCCTGTGCCACAGTGGCCTCCCTCTGCGGGATTGCATCCTTCAGAGGCAGACAGGAGCTGCTGCCGTGCAGCCCCAGTGCCAGGAGCACGGGGCAGCCACATGTCGGGCATTCGGTGCCCGAAGCACGGCCGGGCTGCATTTGAACAGCAGATAAAGACGTATGTGTGCCATGAAGGCTTGGCTCTCGGCCTGAAAGCATATTCATCCAAATAAAGCCCGTGTTCTCCGCTCACCATGAATTACTTCTCTGCTGCAGCCTCTCAGTTCACTGCAGTATGTGGCTGGGCAAGCTTCCCGTACAATGAGCACGGCCCCCTGAATGGGAACAGCATGCCGTGATGGAAACACAGCACGCTGCTCCAGAAACCCCGCGTGTCCCTGAGAAAGGGCCGTGCTCAGCCCGATTAAACCCCAGGTTTCCCAGGAATGCTCCAAAACTCAGCGAGATTATTCCCACCCTCAGCTTTAACGCTCTCACCAGAGCAGTGTTGATGCACTGGCATTTCCAAAACAGGTCATGAGAGATGTTTTTCTTTGGAACGAACAAAGAATTTTGTTTTCCATTCTCTCTGGGCTCACAAACAGCTGAGCTGACAGTTCAAACTAAAAAGAAAAACAAACAAATTTCCAAGGAGAGACTATGCCTTGAGAACTTATATCCAATAAATAGAAGTATCAAAAATAAATTGCTAAAAAGTTGGGAATGGGAACAGCAAGGAAGGCTTTAATACAGGCAAAGGATAGCAGTAGTGAAAGCTCTCTGCAAGAAAGAGAATGGACCTCAAAATACTGAGAAATTGCACATTTCTATCCTTTGATGTACCTGAATTAACTACTTTTTACAGGGTGTATCTAAGATGTCCTTTTAAAAGAAACCATGATACTGATAAGGCAAGGTGTTCAAAACTGACTCTAGAATCAAGGTTGACATAAAAATGGTGACGTTTATATATATGTATATATTTTAGAAACACACACTTATATATTGGTTTGGTTGGTTTTTTGGTTGTTTTTGTTTTTGCATTTTTTTTTTTGAACGAGGTACACCTATGTCCTGGCGAGTCCCCAGGGGCTCAGCACCATCCTGGCGGGTTCCCGGATCCCGGAGCATCCCGCCCGCGCAGGAGGTGGCGGCGGCCGCTCCCGCAGGGACCGAGCGGCCGGCAGGTGTCGCGCTCGGTCCGCCCGCGGCCGGTGCCGGTGCCGGTGCCGGTGCCGGTGCCGGTGCCGGTGCCGGTGCCGGTGCCGGTGCCGGTTCGGGCTCGGCCCCTCACCGTCCCTGCTGTGCCCCGCAGGACCCGCAGAGCCCCGGAGCGGAGCAGTTTCGCCGGGCGGCCGGACAGGTGGCGGAGGTGCCGTTCGGGCTCAGCAGCAGCGCGGCCGTGCTGTCGCACTACGGCGCCGCGGAGAACACCGTGGTGCTGTTCCGCACGGTGCGTGGGACCCTGGGGCCGGGGGGCATCGAGGGCCGCCCCTCCGGGAACACCCTGCCAGGCAAAACCTGCATCTCCAGCATAAGGGTCTGGCTCCGGGTGTCCCAGCGCGCTGGTGTGGGTGGGAGAGGGTCTTGGACGAGTGCATACAGGGCTAAAAAGCATAAAACGCATCATCTCTCCTTCGGGCAAGCCAAAAATAGGGTTGTTATTGACAGTCAGGCTGCCTGCCCACCTCAAAGTACATCCCTCTTCTTGCCCCAAAGACGGCTTTTGCTTTTCGACTGCAGAGTGCCTGTCACTGACACATGGAGAACATTCTCCTATTTAGGTGTTTCCCTTCGGATCTGGTTCAGCACCCCGAGCTCTGCAAAGAGCAATGCCTGTGTTTCTACATTACCTGCCCGGAGCTTGGCATTAACTTGGATGGGGTTTCTGTGGTTTTGGAAAGGGTCCTGAGACACATGAAAAGCTTCTAGAGTCATGTCACAATGGTTCAACACAGCAGGCTTGGTACCAAAACTTGGCAAGTGTCGCTTCAGGCAGGCAAAGCTGTCTCCTAGGGTACAAAACTTTTCCAATGAGACAGAAAACACATCCAGACTAGGTCTCTGCAGTTAAGAGATGCTGTGCCACCCTACACTGCGGTTTGCAGACTCTTTTCCTAAATACCCTTTAGGCATTAGAAATCTTGCTTTGGAGTTTCTTAGGGATGGATGCTGTGCTAGATCATATCTCTGTTGACTCCAGCTCTAAGTGCAGGTAGCTCAGTGTAGCCTCAATGTAGCTATATTTGCTGAAATTTAAGGAGATGATACTGAGAAGAGCCATGTGCTTGCTGCAAAATCACCAAGAAAAGCTAAGAGCAAGTATTCTACTGGTTACATTAATTTCCCCACGTTGCTCCTTCTTGCACAAGCATGGCAGTTGAAAACTGCAGAGGTAGGTGTGTCTGAAGAGGAACAGGGCCCCAGGCAGCACAAGATGTCCTAAAAGCCAGTGAAGTGTTGTGACACCAGACCTCTAAGTGCTTGAGGTGGGGAGAAATGGGTACACACCACATGTTCTAGGGAAACTAAATATGGCAGCTTGGCCAAGTTCTAGATCCAGTCTGTACAAAGATTGGACAGTTTGTTCTCTTTTCCCCCCTCATCATTTCCTGCACCATGTTTACCACTGATATTATCCAAATAATTAAAAAAGAATGATCTAAGAGTGAGCAATAGTTAGGCAGATCCTTTTATTTAACCTTTTATTTGCTAGATGTTGCAATTTTCAGCAACACCCATTTCAATTTTGGTTCTTAGTCATTGTGGTTTTCTTCCAAAAATATTGAAAAGATCCTTTGTTTTTGCACTGTGCAGATAGTGATGATGGCTGCACTGGGAGAGAGTTTGATAAAATAAATTGTTTGGATTGTTGGAATTCGCATTATATTGAATATTCTTTGTTTGGAGTCAAGTTTTTGCAACTGAACTCTTCTTTAATATGGAAAAAAAACCAGCCAAGAAAATAATGCCCTAGTCAGTTCAAATATGGTTGACAATTCACTTGTCTGATTGTCAGTTTTTCTTAAACTATCAGACACATTATTTTTTCTTTTATCCTGTGATGAATAATGTGTAGGAGTAAGAGGTCAGAGATAAAAAGGAATTTTAAAAGAACGGATACAGGAATTTGGAATGAAATACTCATTTGAAGGATACAGAGATGCGTCACCAGGATAGAAGTGAATCAGAGGCATAAATTAATTTTTTTCTTTGCCTTTGCAATGTATGAAACACTTACAATGCTTAGAAGTTTAAACCATAATTACAGTAGTAGGAGGGACTGTGTCAACTGGTGAGACTTCTTTGTAAATAGGGGAAAGAAACAGATTTAGTCTAGTAAGAAATCCTGATAGACCTAAAAAGAACATAGTTAACAGATGCTAACCACCTAATTATATGGAGTGATAAAGACATTTTGACTAGAGCTTCAACTATTAAATGCAGGCTATTTTCCAGCCTTATTTTCTTAAAAACATAAATGTTGAGTGTTGATTCAAGATGTTATTATCCCCAAATGGAAGTCAGAGGTTTCCAGAAGCCCATGCAAGCCAAGAGAAGACTTTCTGTAGAGTCCAAGCTGCTTTAGACTGGTTCTCAAGGCCTGTCTGGTCTCACCCACCCAGGTGTTGCACTGTCCTGATCTTATTTACTTGAGCAGAGCTGCCCTTTCATGTTGTGCAGGAGGAAAACCTGTGAGAGGAATCAGGCCACACTGTCTGAAAATCACCAGCTTGTGTTGTCAGACAGGGCGGGTGACTGGTATCAAAGACCTTGCCAATGACCACAGAACAGCAAAAATTACTTTAGATGTCTGCACACCCCTGGAAAAACTAACACAACAACTTTCAGAGGTTGTCCACATGCAGAGAATAAAATCTGAGGTGTGCATGTGGACTGCTTCTCAGCCCCAAGAACCTCATTCAGCATGTATATCAATGGCTTTCGAATCCCAAACTTTGATCCTACTTCATGTCAGAGACCACTGCCCCCATGGCTTAACTCCATCACATCCTGTGGTGGTACCACACAGGAACCCTGCCCTTAAACTCTAGTGTAGTGCTATCATTCAGTGGTTGCCTGCTTTTTTCTCTTTATCAGGTCATGAAAATCTCAATAAAATCACATCATTTTGAGGGGATGAAGTGTGGGGAGATGTGTGGCAGGATGATTTTTCCTCTAAATATGAAATATGCTGGGCTAAATATTTTTTTCTTTTTTTTTTTTTTCTTCCCTGCTGTACTGGAAGAAAAATCCTCTTTTTATTGGAGAGATTTCCTGCTTTCACAATGTTTCCAGGAATTCCATACCGGGCGATGCCAATGTTTATTACTTGTAGAAGAAACAGTTTAAGCAGATGAAGATGTTTAAAAGGGACATAAAGCCAGTATTGATGTGAGGAGTTAGACTATTTAATGGCCTCTCTCCACAATGCCTAGAATAGTTTGTAGCTAATTCTCCCTGTCTCCAGTGCATTGAGAACTGGTGGTGTAGGGATGTCTGGAGTCCTCAGAGATTTCTATTATACCGTGAGTTTGGCTTGTCCTTGGGAGGCTGGAGAAGGCTGGGAGATCCTTATCCCAAAGAGCAGGCTCGTTCCTGAGGGTTCCCCACCTCTTCCCATCACCACCAGGAGTGGTGATGCGCAGAGATGGGGACTGTGCAGTGGGGGAGAGAGGATGGTGGTGTCCCAGGGGTGGGTGTCTCTGTGAGTGAGGGCAGTCAGTGCCTCTGGAGGAGGCGCTGAGAAGAGAGGACAGCTGTGACTGCAGGTGTCTTTGCCTGACTCCAGGTGGACAATGACCGGCGGGATCTGGACATGAGCAGCAGAGAGGTCGATGCCAAGAAGCTGATCCGCTTCGTTCGCATGAACGAGCTCCGCCTGGTGACGGAGTACAACCCTGTGGTAAACACCAACACCCTGCATCCCCACCCTGTGCTTGGCCTTCTGCTCATGGTACCCTCTGGCCCCAGTTTGCATATCCAGATGGATGTGATGGTGTGATGATGTCGATGGGATTGGGGAAGCCACACAGCTCTTCACTGCTGCTCCACATGTGGACTGGAAGCAGATTTGCTGGGGCATGAGTGTGGTGGGAGAGGAAGGGACTCATCAGAGTTCCTTTGGCGTTCCAGTAAATTTGTGATGCTGAGGGACAGGGAACTCCATTTCTTACTACTCTGCAGGCAGTGCTGCTTCCTCCCATGGACATTTGTCATGTTGTGCCATATCTGCAGAGCCAGCTCAGCCAGAATGCCCTCTCTTTGACAAGCCTTGAGAAACATGGAAGCTCAAATGACCTGCTCTCAGAAGGCAGGATTTATGCATCACTCAGCACATAGGTCTTGATGTAAGCCCAGGTATTTGAATGCATATTCAAGAGCAGGTTGGGAAATTCCCAGGCAAAATCTTTCCCATCCCTTCCATCGTTCCTCCAGAATTCATCAGTTCAACAACTACCACCATCAATTCAACAAACAACTACCACCACCAAAACAAAACCAACCAACCAACCACACACAAAATCAGGCTTAGAATGCTTCCATGTTGGCCATCTTCTCTGGCTCACCCATCTGACTGGCAGTGGCAGGCTCCCAGCACCCCTCCCTGCTGTATAGGTTGACCAAGGGTTTAGGTTCTTCTGAAGTCTTAGCGGTTCCTTGGTCTCATTGCTGTGGAGTCAATAGGTATTAGAAGCCCTAGTTGCTGCAAGGCTGAGATTTCATCATTGCTGATGGGGTATTTTGTGGCCTGGATAGCTATAACAGTGCTGACTGGGCTCAGCTTGTATCAGGGAAGAATGGTCCAACCTGTTGCAGAGCTATACCTTTTCAAGATAAACCCCAGCTATACCTTTTCAAGATAAACTCAAAGATCATCTAAAAAAACCCAATGCATTCAGTCAGTTCAGTTGCAACCCACCAGTAGGAGAGTATTTTGTTTTGAAAAGTAATATTTTTTCCCGTTGTGAAATATGGTAGGACTTTGTTTTTTTCTGTAACAAAAGAAAAAAAAAATGTTTTTTCATCTTCTAAGGGGAAAATTTTGAAATCACAAAATATTTCTGGGGACTGCTATATCCTGCTCCACTGGCCTAACAGCCCTTTAAGAATACCCAAGTCACATCAGCAGGGATGATGTTCTCATCTTTGTAATTTCCCAGACCTTCTGAGACCTTGGAGCCCCTATTAGGTCCTTTTGCAATTCATGGGACAGTGTCTCTTTCTTGATGCACTTGTGTTGATGCTTGGGTTCTCACTGCATGGTGTCCCGTTTGGCACCCAGGCTGTCTCCCTGACTGAGAATTCCTCAGCTGTTCAGCGGGTCCCCTCCACCCTGATTGTCAGTACAGATGTTGTTACAGATTTTTTTCCAGGCTCTCTGGAGCTCTATCAAGGTGCTGCAATTAACAGTGCCTCCTGCAGTCCCTGGCCCAAGGCTCTCCCAGCTTCCCTAAGGTAGCTTGGTTTTTCATAAATATTTATTCCCAGCGCATATGCTGTTTGCATCCAAAAATGCTGCAGGTCAAAAGATAATGGGCTCACATGGCTCACACCAAGTGCTGCCAAGAGTTCCTCTCCCCATCCTGGGGCCCTTACTGTTTCTCCCATATACTTTAGGATTTTTTAGGCAATGTTTACCCTGTGGGCTTTTCAGGAGAGTCAGATGTGATGCAGCCCTGCTGATGGGCTCTGCTGATTGCTCTCACACAAGGCTGTGTGGACAAGCACACCTTTGTGCGGAGCTGCTGGAGGAACCGCTGCTCCCTCCTTGGCTGCTCTCACTCCAGCCCTGTCAAGGGGCTTGCTGCTGGCTGGCTTCATCCTCACCTTCAGCCTCATCCTCTCCCATGAGGTCCTCTAGCGCTTCCCAGCTTGCAACCCCTCCACTGTTCCCCACCTCAGCTGCACGCCTCAGAAAAGTGAAGGGATACAAAATATCTGATAAATATTAAGCAAACAGCAGAGTCCCGTCTGCCAAAGTCTAGATGCTCTGTTATTCACGGCCCTTGCCAGCATGCACTCCCTGACCCCTTCCTTGTTACTCCTGGAGCATGTGGAAACTTTCTGCTCCCACTGGCGGGCAGCTGCACAGGCTGTGCCTCTGTGGTTTCAGTGGCACTAGGGAGGCAGCAGGTCTGGCCCCACTCCTGTTTAATTTGAGGGAGAGGCTGCGGGCCTGCAGGAAGCAGACAGAAGTGAGATGAGGAGTGAGCGAGTTCATGGAGATGGTGCCGTGGCTTCTCGGGCAGTGCCAGCCCTGGTTCCTCACAGAGGGCCGGTGTGCAGTGCCCACCTGGCCCTTGCCCAGGGTCTTCTCTCACCGTGGGACAGCAGAGACAATTTTAACCCTCAGCACTCAGGAGTGTCCAGGCCCTCAGGCTGCTGAAACTGTGAACTCATCCCCATCCTACATACAGTGTAACACTAAAGAAAGAGAATAAGGACAAACACCAACCTTGACACCACAAATCCTTCCCACTTTCTTGCTCATAGTTCAGATAAGTGCTGGACCTCAGCAATTTAGGGCACCCTTATATTCAGTGTTTGGTGGCCTTGCCCGTCACATCTTTAGTCTTCCTGTATTCTGCCCTACTCCTACTCCGCTTGCCTGGTCACTAATTATTTTAAGGCCAGTGATGGACCTTTGTGGTCTTCAGACTCTTGTCTGGAGAATAAGCAAAGCCAGGGGGTTAAGAGCTTCTGCAAAGAAACCAGATTGGATCCCCCCTGCTTTAAAGAAATCTGTCCTGCTTTTGATGCTGATTTGCAAAGGAGCCACAGCTGAGCCATGTCCCATTGACACTGCATCCAGTGCCAACTGAGTGTTCTCAATCTCCTTGTTTCTCCCTCTGTGCTGGGCAGACAGCAATAGGTGTGATGCAGAGCTCTCTGCAGTTTAACCTCCTCCTGATCACGGACAAGATGTCTCCAAAGCACCCCGAGCGAATGCGCAAGTTCCGGGCAGCAGCAGAGCTCTACAAGGGCAAGGTGAGTCCAAACAGAGGAACAGGGGCTCTTGGGGAGGAGAAAACCCAGTGATTTCTGCCATGAATGGGGAGGGCATAATCTCCTCTGTGAATTATGAGAGCAAAGGTCAAGTAGCAGGAAAAGAGGATTGTCTGGGTAATTAAATGGGCGGGTTGGTTCTGTTCACCTTTTCCCTGTTTGCCACCTCATGGGGAAAATCCCCTCTGTATCCTGCTCTCGGCTCTCCTGGTGAAACATCAGGGGACTTTGTTGCTTTTAGTCCAGTTTTGTTCCCTTGTACTGGGAGAGGATACGCAGCTGCTGCTCTGCAGTTTGGCAACAGTTGTGCTCTACTGATGTGAGAGGTGAATTTGTATCTACAGCCTGCAGGACGCCAAGGCAGCTTATATAAGTGACCAGAGAGCAAATAATGTCAGTGCTTCTTTACCTTTTCACTTCTGGAAATGGCTATTTTAAAGACGCTGCAAATTAATTCCTTCAATTTCCCACACTAAGGTGATGAGATAGATGAGGTGTTTTAGAGAAATTTTGCCTGAATTTCATCCCTCTGGGAACAGAGCTCCCCAAATAGTAAATCATCCAATGTCTGCTTCTCTGCCAGCAGCTGGATTACAGTGGAATTTGTGTCCAAGGAGCAGAGGAATGAACTTGCAAGCAAAGGAGGATTGGGAGCAACAGGAGGCATTTGTGGCAAGGGAGAACAGCAGATGGGAGGGGGCAGAATGTCAGAGAAGTGGGGAAGGATGAGCTGAGAGGCACCAAGAGGTCTTCCTTTGAGAAGTGTGGAGCTGGAAAGATTTGGAATCTGATGACTAGAGTATCTGTGTGCATCTGTTTTGGTACTGAAGGAACAGATTATAAATCAAGTATACCCTTGCCTTCGAATTCAGGGACCACCTCAGATCCATGTAATCTCAGAAGTCTTGAGACTTGCTTATAGCAGGACTACTTTGGAACTTTTACATCTTTCTTAACCATTGGCAAGAGACTAGGCAGAAACTATGCATCAAAATCCAAAGTTCTCTTCAAAAATGTTTTGCTTTGATGAATATGTAGTTATAAAAGAAAACTAATTTATCTGTAAAATTCCATTGTGAGATGTGTGTTAAAGTGACACAATTAACACTGTTCTCCATGAGAAGGAGAGTCTGATACAGGTCTCCACCTAACAGCTATTTCTTCCAACACAATGCTGTTCAGCATCACAATCCTTTGCTGATGCAGCTGCATCTAGTTTTCATGTGACTTGCCTAGATCTGAGTAAATAGCTATAATTTTCCTAGAAATCCTTCACAAAACATTGGATAAAATGTTATACTGAAGTTCAGACAATTTATGAACTCTCAGCAAGCCAAATCTAGGAGTTTTTTTATTTGTTCAGGCACATTTCCAACTGAATAAGTCAACAAGTTTGCCAGAGTAAAGTACAAGCATTAAAGACATGGGGATTTGACTAATTATTGCCACTTTATTGCTGTGGTACTTGAGGACACAGAGATGGAGTGACCTAGAGGATAATAAGTTATTTTTCCCTGAAGGAGTGGCACTCTGAGGGGTAAATTCTGTTTTGGACTGCCCTTCTAGAAAGGAGTGAGAGAGAGCTAAGATCCCTCTGCTTGGATTTTAGTTCTGGATAGCAAGGAGTAAGCAGAGTGACATGCCCACTTAGGTTTGTCCCCATTGCTCTGCCATATAGAAAGACCTGAATTAGTTTGGGTGTCAGATGGCAGCCACTGCACAATACCAGGAAGATCCCTGCTGGCAATTTTCCTTTGTGAAGTTATGTGTTGTTGGAACTACCAAGTTAATTGAGGTTTGCTTCAAAATAAGTATTGATTAGACTTTGCCTTTCAGCAGCTTTCAGTCTGAGAATAAATGCAAGATTCTTGACTTGAATTTTGTTCAGGATTTCCAGTGAATAATTCCTGTTCTGTGGGATAGTGGTGTAAGGTTTGTTTGTGCTGAGGGGTCAGTGCTACCAGTGGTTTGAGCAAGGAATCATTGCAGTGCAGTGGGAGATGTTCAGGCTCCTGTGAGCATGTTCCACTGCATCCAGCACTGCTCTACAGTGACTGCAGACTGCCAGAACAGACTGGGGGTACTTGGTGTGTGTGCAGCATTTCTACAAGCCAGTAGAACACAGAGCCTCAAAAAGGATCCCAAGCA
The DNA here is from genome assembly GCA_024865655.1 of Emberiza elegans. Lineage (NCBI taxonomy): Eukaryota > Metazoa > Chordata > Aves > Passeriformes > Fringillidae > Emberiza > Emberiza elegans. The sequence continues at coordinate 7,231,914 of JALJVW010000910.1, read as the reverse complement.
GGAGAAGGGGTATTGATCCTGTCACACATCTCTGCTGCGCGCTGATGGAAGAGCAGTCCTTGCCATTGTCATCATCAGGGAAATGAGACACTTGTCACATGGACAGAGAGATGAAGAGGAGCTGCTGCTGAGGGACTGACCCCAAAGAGTGAAGAAAAACCGTGGAATTGTGAAATAACTGAGGTTGGAAAACATCTCTAAGATGATCAAGTCCAACCTTTAATGGATCATGAGGATGTGATTCACCTGCCAGTTTCTGTATTATGGTTCTTTCACCTCTGGTTTATGATATTTTCACTTCTGCCTGAGGGACAGCTGAAATTTTCAGCTGGAGGATCCATGAAGCAGGATGGTGAGGATTTATATTTGAAAACAGTCTGAACTGCACGTGGAGCAACAGTGGAGGCAGTCTAAATTTTCTAGATTTTATTGTGGAACCTGAGATCTGTAAAATGTTGGAGACAAAAATGCAAATGATAGATGATGTTAAACCAGCAGAAGCTGACCACAATAAGAAGAAATGTGATAGTTTTCTAGCACTTTTTGAGGAACAATTGTGGGTGGATAATAGCTAACAGAGTTCAGAACACTGCAGCTGTGGGAATAAATCCACCAGCCTTCTTGGATCTTCAATCAAATATGTGCTTATTTGAGAAAGTACTGCCAAGAGTCCGGGCAAGGAAAGGAAATGCACTGGAAAGGAGATGTCAGGGTTTGCATTGCTGAGCCAAATTAGAATACTTATATTCAGTTTTCTTTACACAGTGTCAGAGAATAACATGATAATTACAGCTGGTGTAACTCATGGGTGTTTGCAGAAGTCTCAGCAAGGTGATGTTGGGAATAGGAAAAGCAGCTTTTGTTGCAGCTGACATATTTGGTTTCCAATGTCAAAATGGTTTGGGTAAGGATGTTTGTAAACTCCCTTTCAATTTAGATGTAGGTCCATTTAGAAATTAATTCTGAGGAACTCCTGGTGTCCTTCAGGAGTTCTTCCATGGAAATGAAAAGATGATCCCCTTTCTCTTGCAGACAGTTATTCGTACAACTTTTATTCTTCTTGTCAGACACTGATGGCTCCAGAACTGAGAGAGATAATATTTAGAGATGCCTTTTTTAGCCATAAACAGAGAAATCTGTAAATACAGACTTTTTATCTCACTTAATAGATATCTGCAGTAAAGTTGGTTTTACAGCTGTCTTTTTTAGTTCGTGACTGATGTTTTTGTTTTGCTTTGATGCACTATGATGTAAGAAATTACTCAGACATCAGAATTTGATCTTTTTGCTTATACAAAACAGTGAACTTTAGCTCTCTGAAGTTCAAAGTCAAACACTGGATATAAGACTTGACCATCCTTTCTGTTTGTCTTTGTTGAAAGAAAACCTAAGCAATGGCAAATTGTTTTCTATCATTGCACTGCTATTTTCAATTATCTTTAATTCCCTGGGCAATAACATAATTCCATATTTTAGTATCAACCACCAACTTGATGTTCTAAAAGCACTGGGCTGGGAATCAAGTTGTTAAGACATCAAGACAGCACCAGTGTACAAAATTTATGGAAGGTGGTTTATTGCAAGTGACAGTGCACAGAAAATATCATGTGTGAAGGGGACATTTTGTGTGAAGGTGTTTCTCATTAATGCAGGATATCCTTCACTGCCTGAAGCAGCAGATCTCTGAACACAGGCAAGAAGATTGCTACAAAATGAAAAAAAATATGGAAATAATCTCAGAATTTAAAACACCCAACCAGCTATTTACAGGATGGTATGAAATGGAAAGGGAACTTTCTGTTTGAGATGGGACTAACTGATCTCTAGCAGTGACATTAGAGTTGCCATTATAAGTGGGATTTAGTTTTGGTGAATTCTAGCTTTGGTAATTCTAGCTTTACTCATCTGAGTAAAAGTTTTAGGCTCTTTCCAGCACTGAGAGAGAAGGACAGGCATGTGCTCCTTCCCCTCTAAAATGGGTGGAATAAAGAACCTGTCACTGCTTATTGTAGAGGTTATGTAGATGACTGGCTGAGACAAGACTTGATGGCAGAGGTCAGGCAATGTGAATCCTGCCTCATGGTCAGTATAATTTTCCACAGTTACTGCATTCATTCTTTATGATTGGAGCTGACTGGGAATCTCAGAACAAAATAAATTCCTCATGAGAAAATGCCACAAGATGGCATCTGTCATGGAAATATGACAACTGAGGAATTTTCTTGGTTTTCAGCTTCTGTGGAGATCAGGCTTCCAGTGCTTGTGGCCTCTGGGCCAGCACATCCTCCCTTGTGCCCCACAGGTGTGACCCTGAGACCACACAGGCCCTGGCAGGGCTCCTGGAGCGCAGCCAGCAGAGGTGGGCCCTTCTGCTGAAGGAGGACCCATCCCATGTCATAGACCTCCCAGGAATGCACCGTTCTCATGGGCACCAAGGTGTCTTCTGAGCTACATTGGCCAAATGCAATTGCTCTCTTTCCTGTATTTTTGAATGTAGGCAGAGAAGGGAACTTTGCTGTGCTTTGGCGCACTGTAGCTCTGTGAGCCAAATGGGAGTCATCAGAGACATCCAAGTCAGGGACTCTGAATGACCTGATGGTATCTCAGCCTCTCTAGCTGAGGGGCCAGTTTGTGTGTTTCTGTTTGCTCCTGTGAGGAAAAAGGCATTCCGAGTTCTAAACCTCAACCTTTTTGCTCTTTTATTCTTACTCTATTCTTGGTATTCATGGATAAAGTATGTACATATTTTTAGTTTTGGGTGTTTTAGCAAATTCTGGAAGCTTGATGAAGTGAAGAATATTGACTAACATTTATTCATGTTACTATTTTAAAATATTATTCATCTTTTAAAAGGTGGTGGAGATTTTGTATAGGAAGTGATGCAACAGTACTTTTTTTTAATTTTAGTGACTTCTTCTTTAACATTTGATTAAAAAATATTGTTGTCTAGTCAATCTCCTTATAGAGAAACCCAGAAGCTGTTGAATGCACCATGAAAATGCAGCACCATTTACTGTACTGACACTCTGAAAGTGCCTCCCTCCAAAACTGGTCTCTGTTTCCAGATTTCTAGTTGAAAAGAGAGCCCTAAAACACTGCATGCTGCTGTTCCATCTGAAAGCCTCTTAGATCATATCCCTAGACCTGGGAACCTTAAATATGTGACCCTTTTCTAGCTTGGTGTTTTATGCTGCAAAAAGGTGAACTAAGTGCTCTGGGAGAAGTGCCCTACCACCTGTCTGCTCACTAGGTTTTTGCTCTTGGGGCACAGTTGACTTTTGGAAGAAAAATTACAAATGGTGAATATCACATATGCAGTGAAAGTGCTGTTCCTGTTTCTGTATTTCACTAAAAAAACTGAAGTTAAACCTTACAGCAGCCTAAATATCCCTCCTTCCCAATAGGCTGTTGCCTAGGAAAGTTTTCAGATATATTTGTTTTTTATAGAACATAAATTTAATAAGTAAAGAATTTAGTATTTATGAAGTTTATTTTTAGAGAAGAAAACAAGTTTGGACCTAACTTGAGTGTTCTTCATTGAAAAGAAAGAAAAACATGAGTCACAGCCTGGGAACTGGGCACATAATCTTCACATTACATTGCTTCTTTTTTTTTTTATCTCTTATTTTCTTGTGTAAGTGAAGCCACAGCCTTGTCCATAGGTACACTGAATATGCTAGGCTCGGTAGATTGCACAGGGTAAAAAGAAGATAAAATTACACATGCTAGCTGGGTGGTTTTTTTTTAATTGACTTGGATCTCATCTGCTGAGGGATTCTATTTAATCAGGTCACTGATTAAGTTGTTTAACTGCTATATTTATTTTCTTTTATAAATTTTATGATAATAACTGCAGGTAATTCTCATCCTGGCTTATTCATGTTGAGCATCTCTCCTCAGGTCTGAACGCTCCACTGAGCTGGGCTGTATGGACATCTGTGTCTTGCCAACAACTTCTGTTTCCCAAATCCTTGCATCCTCATTTCTGCTCACTTTAATATGTCCTTTGGTTTTGGTACTCTCATGTTCTTATCCTTGCAGGTTCCTGATGCCCTGTACTTCTTCTCACATTCTTGCAATTGAATTTGATTCTTCCCACACCAAACCCCTTTTGTACACTGGGTCTGGCAAGGATGTGAGCATCTTATCCAAATAACATGCAAGTGAAGGATTCAGCTTCTTTGACATCGGCTGTTAAGATAAAAGACATTTTGTTTCCTTATCTATTAAGAGAATAGAAGTGGAGATGGCCTTCCTGTCATTCTGTAGATATATTTTTAAAGAAGGTGAAAGAAGGCATTTTGTTTGGTAGTGTAAGTCTGGACTTGATGAAATACAACAAATGTATTGCATGGAGCTGCTAGATAGTGGCCAAGGAAAGCGTTTTCCTAACAGAGTAAGGATGGTTTTCTCAAAATCTTTATAAAAATATCACTGTTAATCTTCATATGATCACTGTTTGGGGATCTGTTCTCCGTCTCAGCTCTTTTTTTCTCACATTTTCTTTCCTATTTCCATCACAGATCCTCTTTATCCTGTTAGACAGCAATTTGCAGAGCAATGAACGAGTACTGTCATACTTCCAGCTGAAGAAGTCCCAGCTGCCAGCTCTGGCTATATTCCACACCCCAGATGATGAGCACGAAGTGGTGGCTGTGGATGACATCTCCACTGAGCGTGTACAGGACCTCTGTAATCGTTTCCTACAAAGAATGACAGAGGTAAAGGGGGTCCTGATGCTGTTGGTTACCAGGCTCTTGAAGAAGGTGACTTCAGTTCCTGGAACTCCTCCCTGTCCCTGTCTCTTTCATGTACATTTCCATCTGGATATCAGAGAAACATTAGATGTAGGGCAGAGCAGAGGTGGATGTCTTTGCAGAGCACCTTTCTTCATTGACCTCTGCCTTCCAGTCTACAGCAAGAAGAATTCACTGATCTCTGCAGCTGTATGAAGGTCTCTGTGAAGCATCTATCTTTTGGGAACAGTTAGGGAGACAAAGTGAAGGGTGCCTTTGGATGCTGAGAGGGGAGGTGGTGGATGGCAGCATATGAGAGGAGGTCAGAGAGACCAGTGGCATGATAGCAATTAAATCTATCAGGAAGACTACAGAACAGGGTGTACAGATAGAACTTTAGGACTCTACCAGTGGTCTCTGCTGGGAGAGGCACAATTAAATCTTCTTGTTCATGCAGTGTTATAAGTTCTCTCTCTGTCAAAATTCATCCTCCTGTAGTACAGAGTCTTAGTGTCGTGTGACAGAAACGAGATAGGGCAGTGGCATAGACAGCAGAGGGAGGCATTTAAGTTATTTTATATTCTTTATCCCTATGCTGAGAAACCAAGGAATGTCAAAACTGATTTCATGCTTCTAATGTGTTTTAGAAAGAAGACAAATCTGAGGAGAAGCCCCTCAATGAAGAACTCTGATTCTTTCTCAGCCAAGAGGATGACTGTAGCCAGTCTGTTTCTGGTCTATGAAGAGTTCACTCTGCCCTGCAGGTCCGCAATTCCTGAGCCAACTCAGTCATGGGTTCCCATCATCATTCCATGTACATACATGCTGTCTGTCCTCTCCAGGAATCTCTTCTCTCTTATCTCTTCTCATTTGTTGGCTCCAAAGCTCTTTTTTCAGTACTTCAGGACCTCTGGTATTGTCCTACAATATGTCCTTCTGTGCCACTGTTGGAGCAAAGGGGCACAGTGAAGTAACAGTATCAGAAGTAAAGCTAGTAGTTCCAGGGATCTGTTTCCCTCATTCTTTTGGGCTTTGGTGCCATGCTGGGATCCACTGTCAGCCTTTCCTCGTACTACAAACAGGTTTGTTGCTTGATATCACATCAATGTTTCCATTTATTTTACTAAATAAAGCAATAATTGAATGGCCTGAATTTTAATGCAAATGTTATTTCCCACTCCCCTCATCTTTCACTTAAGGACAAAGTCTCTATTTATGAGTGGATAAGCTCAAAAATCTTCCTTTCTCTGAATTTAACCAAAGCAATGCCTAACCAGTCAGGTTGGTTGTTAAGAATCATTCCCTATGGAAATGGACCCATTGTCAATAGATATTTCCACCAGGACAGGAGACACCTGTGAAGCTTTGGGACCAGAACAGCACTAGGTAAGCGGGTCTGAGATGGTGCAGCAAAAATGAATGAGCCTAAGGTGTTGCAGTCAGTAATCTTACCCAGGAGAGGCTGTTGTGGATCAGGGCAAGGCATGCTCTCACCATCTTAATGGCCAGGGAAGAGAGCTGTCTGCACCAGGTGACCTTTTGAATGAGCGTGTGTACAGGGGTAAAATACAAAAATATATATCTGAATTCTGCTGGATGCCCTTGTGGCTTTTGAGCATTGAAAAAAACTGTAGAAGTACAGTATAGATGCTCAGAGTTGAAGGCTGTGCCCCAGAGAGAGGGAAGGGTCTAAGGTGTCAGAATACCTTTCTGCTTTTGCCCTGAGAATGGGCAGAGGCTGTAGCACTGGGCTGGAATGACTTGTGAATGAAGCAGCTTTGGTGCTGATCTGTGTGAAGGTGTGAGCACAGGGATCAGCCCCTCTGAAACACTGGGGAGCCAGGGGGTCCCATCCTAGACCCTGTCACACTACAGCTCTGAGGATGAGAGATGGCTCACCTCCCACTGGCCCAGAGCCCACGCAGGGCAAACTCACACCTGCCCTCCAGAATCCTCATGTCAGTGATGTGGATGGTTCTGAACTCCTGGTTCTATGCCAGCCCTAGAATGTGCAGGGCTGTATCTCCTGCCAAGAGCCCTGCTCACTTTCCCTCAGTTGGAAAATGCTCCTTTTTACAGCAACAGCTTGCTCCTCCCTAGGAAGGGTTTATTCCTTTGTCTGCAGTCTGACAGAGAGGGAGAGGTCTTCTGGGGAGACATCTGTGAGCAGTCTTAGCATTGTAGGTGTTTCCAGTGCCATGCACATCTGTCTGTGCCCAAATCAAAGAGTGTGGGGGCCCTGACCTGCTGCACGAGCACCTGGAGTCTGTCTTGGCCAGCTGCAGAAACTGGGCACAGGGATGTGACTCTTTCTCAGTGCTGCAGGGAAACAAAATAGGACATGAATGAAGTTCTGGTTCAGCAAACAAGCCTGAGAGTTAGAAGCAGTGTCCCCAGTGACTGCGCTCACTGTGTACACAGCTAATTATAGGGATAACTTTTCAGGAGCTTATGTACACTGGGGAGTTTAATTCCCTCTGCACCTTACAGGGCTCTGCATCTAACCAACAAATTTGGGAGCCGCAAGCAAGGCACAGGAAAAGCCTCCTCCTCCTCCTCCAGCAGTTCTCCAGTACTTTTCAGGGCTTACACAGCACAGACAGCCCTGGGGTGCTGCACACAGGATGCCCTGTGCACAGATGTGGTGGCAGTGGAATAATTCTGTCTTAATCCCTGTGTTCAAGGGCTTCTGCAGTGTAGCTCTGTGGGCTTAGCCACTGCAACAGGGCTTTGGAGGTAGAAACCAGGGGCAGAATCATGTGCATGGGTCAATCTCTTGTTTTATTTTTGGGCCTTATGCCCCATTGTGTGATCTCCGACCTGAACTTGTGATGGATGTGGCCCAGATGTTTTGAGCTGTCTGGGGAGGCTGGTTTGGTTTGCAAATGGAGGAAGTGCTAGATGTAAATTGACGGAGGGCAGGATGAAGGGGTTCCCTTTCACCTCAGCACTGCAGACATACTGTGGTATGAGAACCCCTGCTCTGCAGCAGCATCTGATCTCAAAGGGCATTCAAAATATCTAAGATGAAAGCTCCATTTGCCTAACAGGAAATTGAGGCTGCAGAGGCGTGTCAGAGCTGCTGTCTTTACCCCAGGGAATGGGGAATTGGGCTGTGTTGTGTAAGATGCAATTTTATATCCATCTTTGGTGAGAAAGGATTCGAACATCTCCAGAAGCACAATGTTACAGGAGGTTCAGCAAGTGGACTAGCATTTTTTTTATTTTATTCCCCGAACTGTTGTGTATGACATTAAACAATGAAGTGTTGCTTAGATGTGAACTAGCTCCCATCTGCTGCAGGTTGAACCAAGATTTTGTACATTAAAATCTGTGCCTCAGCTTTGCCACTTCAGTCCCACTGCACACAGAGCTACGGATCTGGCTGTGGGGCACTGCTGAGCTGCAGAGAAGCTGACTGCAGAGGGACTGAACAACCTTTGCACCTAGCCTGAAGAAGAGGAGCAGGCACCGCATGTGAGTCTGCCTTGTCTGCATTGCTCCTGCTCTTGGGAGGTGCTGGGAGGTGCTGACAGGCCTGGGGAAGAGACATCAGGGCCTTATGCATGGAGAGGTCAACCATCGGCACAGCAAGGCAGGACTGAACTTCTTCCTTTCTTCTCAGGATCCTGCAGGCTTTAAATAAAATTTTTTAAAATCTCTCAGCTTTTTTCCAGAATAGCTGTCACAGGATGACCTTTATGGTGCCTAAGTCAGATCAGATCCCATCTCATGCACACAAGTCCAGCACTGAACTGGGCCTGAGTTTCCAGCACAGGGAGGAGACAGTGATGATTTAGAATGACATATGGTAGGAACAATTGTCCTCCTTATCATAAAAGGATGAAAGGGCGTGGCTGTCTGACACCTCTGTTCACAGAATCACAGAATGGGTCTGGTGGCAGGGACCACAGTGGGGTCACCTGGTCCAAGCTCCCTGCTCTAGCAGGGTCATCCTGGAGCACAAGGCACAGGATTGTGTCCAGATGGTTCATAATGGTTCTTGAATATCTCCAGTGGGGGAGACTCCAGAGCCTCTCTGGGCAATCTGCTCCAGTGCTCAGTCACCCACACCATAAAAAAGTTCTTCCTTATATTCAGATAAAACTTCCCGTGTGTGAGTTTCTGCCCATTGCCTCTTGTCCTGCTGCTTGGCACCACTGAGAAGAGTCTGGATCCATCCTCTTGACACACCCCTTTCAGATTACAAACATTGATGTGGTCCTCTTTCAGCCATCTCTTCTCGAGCCTGAACAGGCCCTGCTCCCTCAGCCTTTCCTCGTAAGAGAGGTGCTCCAGTCCCTTCATCCTCTTTGTTGTCCTCTGCTGGACTCACTGCATGAACTCCCTGTCTCTCTTGTGCTGAGGGGCCAAGGGGAGTTCATCTGGAAGGAGGCTAAACAAATAAATCTGGGCAGAAATATTAAAAACAAGCCCTCTCTTGCTGGTGGACAGATCACAGGACTTGGTCACTCTTAATCACCTCCACACAGGATGGCTTCCTCTCAGCACCACAAGTGGCAGCCCACGGGACGGCACAGACGTGGGGACAGTTGACACAGGAGGAGGAAATATTGTCTGCAGGACACAGCTGGGACAGTGGTTTGCAGGACCATGAAAGAGGAGGGCAAGGAAGAGCCAAAGGCTGCTTTGAGAGGAGAGGACTTGCCCAAGGAGTGATGTGGCCAGCAATGGGTAAGGGTCAGTGAGGGATGGTGCTGGGTGGATACCACAGAGAGCTGATAATGGTGGAGAAGAGAACACACAAGTGTTTTTTCTAAGACTGTGAATCAAATACCTCTTTGATCCATTTTGGCTTAGTCACTAAGGAAACTTCAGAGGAATATTTTCAGTGGAAAAACCTGCAAAACCACAAGATGCACATTGAATAAGAGCATACTTGTTCTTTCATTTGAATTTCTCCCTTCTCTGCTGAAGTGTCTGCAAATCCCTTCAGGCAGGCAGGCTAGTTGCATGATCTGTAAAGCAGCAATTTTGTCAGGGTTAGAAGAAAGGCCCATGGATAACTGCATCCCTGCCTGCACCAGGCCTCCACACATGGCAGCTGAGCAGAGCTGCCCTCTGCATCCCAGCTGCAAACAGCGCTGGGTCCTCCTCCCCTTGAGCTCACCAGAGCTCACTGGATATCCATGGATCAGCCCCTGGAGAGCCCCACATGGTGTCCACATCCAGGCTGAAATGCCAGCCCCATCCAGTCTCCAGCCTGAGCACATGGGCTGTGTGAGCACTCCAGGTTTCTCCCTATCCCTGTGTTATGAGTATCAGATATTCTTTGTGCCTTCCACCTTCCTCTCTTCCTAGGGAAAAGCCCACATCTCATCATTGTTAGGGATTAGTGCAATTCTGTGCCACCCGTGTCTTGTGTTCTGTCTGTCTACATCACCAGCATTATTTCTTGTCTTTTACTTCACAGATGAGGCATTGCTAGCTGTAACTATCTCAGTCCAGCTTAGTACAGCACATCATTACTTCCACAGGTGCCAGAAGACATAGCATGGGTGCAGTCCAACTCTACTTCCTTTAGTTTGTGTGGGCAACTGCAGACAAATGTCAAGTCTTGGGTATTCTAACCAGCTGTCAGAAGAGCAGGATGGGAACTTGCAGTTTTCCTGTTTTCTTGCTCTGTTAGTTGCTGGAAGGAATCAAATAATCACCTCAAGAAAAAATGTTCAGCAGTTTTTTTCTCCACTAAAGGAGGGGGAGCTAGAGGAAGAAGAGAGGGCTGTATGCCTGAAAGATTGTGTTTTAAAATACAGAGGTGATGTTTTCAACATAAATCTGTTGTGCTCAGAGTATTCTTTGGCATCTTGGAATTCAATGTGGGTGTTGATCCTGGATATATCATGACTTCCCATTGCAATCAAGACTTTATTTTCCTTGGCCAATTTTTTCTGTTCTTTGGCTGGGAAACAGAAAAGACAGACAGTAACTTACCCCAGGTTGTTGATGAAGCCTGCAGGCAGAGCTGGAGACAGAGCCCAGATCTTCTGCATGCAGATCTCCTGAATGTAAGCCATATGGCCACACTTTCTCCTCACCTTCCCTCTCCCTGTGACTCCCAATGGCTATTTGCTGAGGTTAAAATGGCAGTAAATGAGTAAAAGGCTGTCTTGTTTGGTTGCCTGTTTGGCACAGCTGAAGCCAAACAGATCTGGATCGTTGTTTTCCCTCCATCTCCCACTCCTTGCCAGTGAGACCTTTCCTCCTGGATGGACTTCTTCATTCTTTTGGTGTCTGATGGTGAATGGGCTTCCTTGCTGCATTGCTTTCTCCAAGCAGTTGCCATGCTTTCTTGGATCCCTGGGCATCCTGGGTTTCAGACCAAATCGCATAGCAATGTTTTCAGGTTTTTTGCTCTTTTGTGATACTAGCAGTAGAAAAATATTATGTTAAGCAGATATTAAGAAGATATATTTGTGTTATCATTATTTTAGTATTATTTTGTATAATTAGCAAATATTTGAATATTATTGTGTTTAAAATATTTTATTACAAAGATATTAAGAGGGCATATTGACATAATCAAGAAGTACAGGTGGCAGGGTGAGAAGAAAATGTGAATGAGCTCTTGCTTGGTACATTTTAGTCATGGCAAGACAGCAGCAGAAAGGAAGGTATTGTTAAAGTGAAAAGCAGTTTCTCATGCTATAACTGAGGTAGTAATGCTTATATCAAATGATCAACAGTCTTTAAATGTTCATCAATCTTCTTTTCACAGACCTGTTCTGTCATCCAGGAGTCTGGATACTGACATGCTTAATGGGGCTTTCAGGTGCTTCCATCTTGCAGGTCTCTAGCATAGGAACAGCACATCTTTGGTGTCTCTGCTGTGACCAGGTTGCTCACAGAGACACAAACCACCCTGGAGAGATGCACTGCTCCCACAGAGCAGCAGGCAGAAGCAGGGTGTCCTGAGAATCACCCTGGTAAGGTTTTCTCAGGATCCCAAACCAGGGCCTCTTTTTTCTCTTCTTTCTCTTCTTTCTGCCTTGCTATCTGCAAGTAGCATGGAGACTTGAGCATACAAGGTGCTCCACAGGCTCCCTCCCTCTCAGTCTCCAGGACAGGGCTGGCTCTCACTGCACCCTCCTCCTCCCTGCTGGCTCCCTTCTCTGTGTGAGTGACGGGTCCTCTGACCCTGGTACGGTTTTATTTCTCTTTTTGCCCATACCCATGCCCCAGAGGCAGCTCTGCCTCAAGCATAACACTGCTGCTCCCAGGGAAAAGTGCCTGCCTTATCGTTTGTGCCCCAGGCACTCCCTTTTAAAAAGAACAAATATCCTATGCAAAAGGAGAACAGAGAGAACCCACCAGGCACCCTCTGTCAGAGTGGTGATGAAGAAAGACTTAAGCAACACAAGCAAATGGATTAGCACTTTGCCTGGGGCCCTGTTCAAAGGTTTCTGAGAGCAGTATTTCAGTGGACTCCTTCTTGGCAAGTCTGGCTTTGTGATTTAGGACAATAAAACCCTTCTTCTTTTAACAATAAAGATAACTGCATCCAGAACATTTCAAACTCAAGAAACTGCTTTACCAGCATTTTACAAATAGGGTGCGATTCTTTCTTTGGCTATTCCTATGGAAATGAGGTGATCTGTGTGTCTGCTTGTCCTGTCCCCACTTTGAAATGATCAGACACACTTGACAGTAGGGCAGTGGTCCCTAAGGTATGATGGTGCTACTGGTTTTGTGAGGCTGTGTGCTGGGCAGAAGTGGAAACTGCATGATTAGCTTTTTCATGTCAGGGGTACTGCAGTCTTGCTTGTAGCATGCCCTCACATCCTTGCTGGGACCCTCAAGTCCCCCAGGATGAGCTGCCTGGGAGCTGCTCCTTGCCCACTGCTTTCAGTGGTACCAATGTTCTCCAACTCCCTCAGTGCCACCTTCCTGAAAAGTCATGCAGGATTGTTTACTTCAGTTTGGGCTGGGTTTATCTGAATGTCTGTCCTTATGCTGGGAATCCATCAAGCATGCAAACCCAAAGCTCCTGAAGTAGTTGGCTTCTATTTCTAGCCATGACAATCAGCCAAAGACTTGGCGCTGCTTTATTTATGTTTGTTATATTAAATCTGTCTGTGAATTTCTCTGTGACAGACAGAGATGTCACAGATGGGCAACATGTGTGGGAGGGGACTCTGTTTCTGGACAAGCACCATCCTCCTCTGCTTCTCACCAAGCTGCACCACCCACTTAGAGAAATCCCAGGGAGCCCATTCCCCAGATCACTGATGGAAGTGAAAAAGCTCCCACTAAGAACAAGGATGAGGGACATTCCTGGGGCCCAGGAGGTTTTCAGGCAGCTCACATAATTTGGCAGAATGAAGGACAGCCCCAGGCAGGCAGGGATAGGCAGGAGAAAGCTTCAGCAGAAAGACATCAGGAATCTTTCTCCAGAGCAGTTTAAGGTAAATTTTGTGCCTCAGTGCTAAGTTTTACATGGAGGAGGCAGAAACCTGATCTGAGATTTCAGGTGCTTGCTGACAGGCAGGGGAGAAGGAGCTAAGCCAAGCTCTCAGCTGTCATGCCAGCCTTGCAGATCTCTCTTCAGTGGCAGTACAGAGCTCCTCATAGCACTCCTGCTGCTGTTGGACTGATGGTGTCCCTTTCAGGAAGTGCAAACTCAGTGTGATAAGTTATTTTCTTTTGTTCTTACTTAGTCAAGATCTTGCCAGATAAGGTAATGAGAGAGATTTCCATTTCCAGTGCTGCAATAGAGGACTGGGGCACTAACAGATCATTGTTAGATAGCACAGAGAGCCCAGGGAGATCAGACAATGCAAAAGAGCTCCAGGGGCTGAAAAAGAGTGAACTTGGGACACCTGTGTGTCATTTGCCACCACCAAGCCCCATTCTTGGGAAGGCCAGGCAGTGATAAGAGAGCCCTTGGCTGAGGGAGGTGCTCCTGCCAGACCTCTGCTCCTGTGGAGGGCTGAGGACAGGCACATAACCACAGGCCTCTCCCTCCTGCAGCTTGTGCAGCACTTGGCACAGGCAGGACCTTAACCCTAACGAGACCCCTGGGCAGCTCTAATGAAATGCCTGTCCTGACTGCAGTCCTTACTGCTCATTTCAGTTCCACACTCAGCTCTCAAAATAGACAAGGGTCTGTTTAGGAGACAGTGAGTATGTCTTATTTATTGTGTAATGTTGCTATTTTATTTAATGGCTCCTCCAGTAGGTTTGTTGGTTCCTCCTCCAGTTCACTAGTGAAATGACCACCAAGAAAGACAATCACCTGCCTCAGAGAGATGAAGTGACAGACAGATGCTTGGCCAAGTAACACGGGGGAAGGTGTGTTCTACAGACGTGTACAGATGTTTGGTATATAATATATGCACAGCAGAGATTCTCATTCAGTGCCTGCTGTATGAAAATGTATGGTAGCAAAAAACATTGTCACTAATCTTGGGCTTAGCCAGCCAGCAGGGCTGTAGCTGCTCGTGTACCCAATATGTGACTCATGAAGTGTATTTTCCTGATAAATGTACAGTAATATTTTCCAGTGGCTGTAGGTGGGAGACAGTGAAAAGAAATCCCAAATAATACAATCCAGTTGGTGCCAGGAAGTATTGTAAGCAGATTCTATTACTGGAACAGAGGGGAAGAAAACATTGGTTTAAGACCAGGAAAGACAAAAGTGTCTTTGTTGGCAAAAGTCTTTAAAGGAAGATTCTGCTGTGGAAAATAGCAGAATGCAACTTCCATTACTGATACATGTTGTAAGTCATATGTGTGTTTTTATGTGATTTTTGACATCTGTATTGAATCTTAAAATTACATCCTTCATCAGGTAGGTAGACAAAAAAGGACACAATTTCAGCAGAAGAGACACTGGTCAGCTTTTTCTGAGCAAATGAGGGGGAATGTTGAATCCAGAACTGTCACCTCATGCCTGCAGCACTGGAGTCTTGCGCTTTTTCTTCTACACCCATCCTGGTTTTCCTCACAGTGCCTGGCTAAAAGGATCATGAGAAAAAATGGAAAGAGCTCTGAAAGGCACTTATTACCAAGCAGATGATTTCCAAAGCTGCAGAACCATGAGATGGGTTTGGATAAAGAGTTTTCCATACTGAGAACGTCATAAGAGGTCTTTCTACTGCCTTCTGATACTTCATTTTGTAGTGATTATTTTTGCAATATTGAAGTAACAGAGGGCAATGCAAGACACTATAGAAAGCAAAGATTATTTTGTTTCAAACCACTCTGTTTTCACTCACTCAGAGCAACACCCTCATAACAACATGTTCACAGGCAACAGAAGGCATTTGTTCATACTATTCCATTTTATTGCAATCACATAGAAGATTTAATTCATGGGCTGTGGAGTTCTCGTTATGTCTCCGGTGTTCCTCTTTGTTTGGCCACCATATGTTCATTTTAGATGCATCTTTTGCATCGTGCAGGAGTTGGCAGTAACTGTCGTCTATTTTGCCTCCATCCTTTCTCACCTCTGAGTGTCATTAGAACTCATCCTCCTTTGTGTCCTCATCTATGTATCACAGAGCTCAATCTTGTTCTTCATCCAAGCATCATCATCTCCAGACATCTGACATCTATTTTTTTTTTCTTTTATTAAGTCTTAGGTGTCTTGCCTCTTGTTTTAGGACTTACCTGGTTTTAAACTGTGATTTATTTTTTCCCCATCTGGATATCCAGAGGATCTGTGTCAATATGCTGGGATTTTAATGATCTGATAATCCAGCTTCCATCAATATGGGCTGCTCTTGTGGCCCTTCTTATGCCTTTCTTCCCAGTGCTTTTGCACCCAGACCTCTTCTTTGTTCTCCATTTCTATTATTTTATTGTTTCTTTTATAATTTGAAGAAAATGTGGACCACTAATGACAAAGACACCTCTCACAGAGTGGTGGGTTTTGGAGTCCAGTGCCATTTTAGGAAGAAGGAAAAACTAATCTGAAAGAACTGATTTATCACAGAATCATTGAATATTCTGAGTCAGAAGGGACACATCAGGATCATTGAGTCCAACTCATGCCCTGAGCAGAAAACCCCAGGAATCCCACCCTAAGCCTGAGAACATTTTCCAAACATTTCTTGCATTCCTTTTATCTTTCCTTCTCCTTTTAAAATTCTTTCCTGCTTTATGTGAACACAACATTTCTTAATAAAAATACCCAGCTGCCAAGTTTAATGCAAATAAAATAAATATGTATCCAAAAAGCATACAAACAGTATGAAATTAATATTAAGGAAGGTCATCAAGTCAAATGATTTGACTACCATGTGATGTTAGGAACATAAATATAATTTGTAGTTAGGCACAAGAAGATAAGAGAAATCAGATTTCATGCTTCAATAAATAAGAATGCCTTTCTTCTTGTCACAAACAGCATTTCACAATTAGCTGTGTATTGTGTATTTCCCTCCACTCCCTAGCATTCCTTTGTACTCTATCTGATATTAACAACAGAGGCCAAGACCAGGGGCTTGATGTGCCACAGAAAAAGTTATTTGCTTATTTGCAAGTTGTTGCTCAAGACAACATTTATGATCCTTTAGATACTGAACTGAGATAGAACAAAGAAACGGATATAATACTACAGGGATGCTTGTAAATACTTCAGTGGCCTCCTGCATTCAAGACAGACAGAACATAAATGTTTCAATCCAGTCTTGGCTTCACAAGGGCTGGCAGATTTGGGATCTAAGATGTTATCCTTAGTATGTTGTTAAAAAAAAAAAAAAAAAGATGCATTATTGTTTTTTTTTTATTTACCAGATGGATGAGAAGAGTGAAACCACAGCTGCTCTCTTATCTCTTCCCATGTCTGTACAGGAAATAAGGCAGCTAAATCTCATCTGATCCCAAAGAATTAATCAGGTCAGGACATTTTTGTGTTCATGTGGTGAAGCAAGGGGGATGGGTGTGGAAAAGGAAGAGAGATTTCTGTTCCCTTTTCCCATAAGTGCAACCCAGAAGCATGCCTTTTTTATATAGACAAAGTTTGAACATTTTGCTTGCCCTTGTTTTTCATAGGATTCTTCAAGTACAAGAAATGCAATTTTCTTATATGAGTTATTTAATCTCTGTGCAAGAGCCTCTGCCAATTTTTTCAACATCCAAGTAATATTAATATTATCCTGTCTCTTCCTTCTTTCCCGGACTGAAGGAGAAATATGCTGATCAGTGGATGTGGACATGTGTGGGTGGGTGGGGGTGAAGCCAAAGGAAGCAACAGAGTTAGCTCCTAGCCCTGAAATGTTTTGGTTGCTTTATTCAGTGAACTGAATAACCTTGGTCTGACTTCTGTGAAATTTTAGTCTTCTCTGCTCATGAACTTCCTATTACCAGCCAAACACAGCTGTTCTGGCAAGTCCTGGCCAAACAGAGATAGCCAGTCTTTGAGGTAACTCAGTGACATCCCACGGAGTGTGCTGAGCTTTGGACTTGAAGGCTTGAGCCAGGCTCACTGTTTTCCAACAAGCAGAACTGGAGAGCAGTGAGCTCCCATTAGGCTGTACTGCTGACTCCAAATGCTCCTGTGTTCATAGCCAGACTGAGATTTTTCTAGGACACTGGGCTTTGTTTTGAAGCTTGATGGATTACAGGGAGTAACTTTGAGGATCACAGCTGCATAGAGGCTGTGTCTGGACACTAATCTTGGAATTTCAGTAGAATAAATGAAATTTAATTTTGCCATCACTAACATGCAGTGCTAAAAGCCTCCCCAGTTTACCAACCAACCAACCAACCAACCAACCAACCAACCAACCAACCAACCAACCAAACTCCCACAGCTCACCAACTATAAACTTCTCCGTATGGTCATGATTAATGTGGAGACAGGCCTGAATTCTGTAAGTCAGAGCAAGTGGAAGAAGAATTATCCTCTCACCCTCTGAATTTGTTCAGGGAAGAAGGATCTGGGCCTTTAAATGGTGTTTATTTTCAGTCCTGGTCCTCAGCCCTGGGAAACTGAGCAACCATTTGTCCCAGAGCCCAGAGTGACATCCTTCAGGCTGGACATGCAGGTGTACTCCACGTCCATGGGCAGGAGAAAGTTATGGCAGCTATTATGTAAGATGGAAAGGGAAGCTTCTAAACTGCCCAAAATGTTGGAGGAAACACGAAAGGAAAGAGCTGTAAGATGGTGGGGGAACCTTCCCACCCACAGAAGACTGATGTTGTCTGTGAGCTTCAGACAGTGGTTTTTACAACAGTCCTAAGACTACACATAGATCCACATTGTTAGAATCAATTTGTATTTTCACACTGGAAAATTTTATTTTTGCAGAAAGTTGTAATGCTGGGGGCAAAATTTTCCACAGGGGAAAAGTCAAGAAAGGTCAAAGATATGTGTTTAAATATTTTTGAAGAAAAAAACCCCATCACTTACTTGTTACAAAATTACTCTTTTTTCCCCATTCCATCATGGAAGTGGAAATTAGTCATTGCAGTTATTTTGAAAAAAATTGTTTGATTGATATGAAACTAGATTTTCATGTTTATGTGCTCCCCCATTCTTTTAATCTTTAGAAATTTTTAAATCTAGTTTTGAAATTTTTTTTCCCAGGTTTAACTAGCATTTGAAGTAGTTTTTAATTTTGAGTGGCTGAGTGAGTTTGCTGCCAGAGCTAACACACATTCAGATATGTATATCAAGTTCTTTAAATATCTGAAGTGTGTTGTGTTTATTTTTATTTCATAGTCTTTTGACTAGCTTCTGTGTTTAAAAAACATCTCCCTTTCTAAAGCTTAGTGTCAGTATGCTAGTTTTCAGCACGATTTATTCCATGAGGTTGTTGACTTTAATTATATTGTGGATAGTCAAACACTCTTACTTAGTGGCTCAATTATTCTTGCTTCTTGGACCAGTTCCTAGGTATTACTTAGGACTAAATGGAAAAGTAAAAATAAAGCCTTGTTTTCTCATGTGCTGTAGAACTAGTTGTTCTAAGAAGCACTTGTTTATCAGGTTGAGAAATCTCTCCGTAAGCCATAGACCATGTGGTGGCTGACTAACTTATGCCCTGAAACACAGAAGCAAATTTGGAAAGGACTGTCCAGATTGGTAAGTCCAGTTACTGGATACTCTGGGTAACCTGGGTTTGGAAACCTTGCTCAGCTGCAGAGCTGATAGGGTTTATTCCCTTACTGGAGTGCTCAGCAACTCTGCTGAAGCCTTCCTAGCATCAGCTGAGCACTCAGTGAGGGAGACATAGATGCGGATCGTGGCTAAAGGCAGAGGTTGGAGATGTGACTTCTCCTAATCATGAGAGCTGTGGACTGTGACGCAGCCCCTGGGGGGGACTGGAAACAAAACCTGACTGCTAGTCCATTGTCCTGCTGGAAAAGCCTTGAGGTCAGTGCAGGGATGCAGAGGCTTAGCAACTCCCACAGGCTGTGGTGAAAAGGTCTGTCATTTTGGGTGTGAGTGCAAATCATATTTTAGTCCTCATCTATGGCACTTCCCTACCAGAATTACTCCATGAAGGGGGTGACCTGGGCCATGCAGAGAAATCCAGCTGAGATCTCTCTGGCATCACCAACAGATGCCCATGTCTGCTGGTACATTCTCAGTAGACATCTCAGAATCAGTCTGTCCTTGCCTTTACGATTGTTGGTTCATAGCTCTTCTTGGATTTTAGGAAAAAAATTTTCACCAAAAAAATAATAAAGTACTGGAATGCTCCTCCCAGGGAGGTGGTAGGATCACCATCTCTGGATGTGTTTAAAAAAAGACTGGACATGGCACTTGGTGCTATAATCTAGTTGAGGTGTTAGGGCATAGGTTGGACTCGATGATCTTAGAGGTCTCTTCCAACCTCATTATTCTGTGATTCTGTGTGATTTTTGTTCCCCAATTATTTCTAGCTTATGAGCTTTTAATTTACAGCAGGACTCTTACTGCTAATCCCAATGGCTGACCTTGCCCTATTGCATATTATTCTGTTCCTGTTAATGAAGATTTAAAGGTCATCCTTTTCATCCTGTAGGAGCTCTCAGACTTCCTTTTCACTGCTGTTGCCCTCTTGCTTTGTGTTATTACAAAATTACTCAACAAACATTCATTTTTGAAGGCAGTCATTAAGAGAAGTAGAATAAAGTAAAGTATACTAGTAAAACTAGTCCCAAGAGAAATTAAATTTGCAATTTCTCATAATTTCTCCTTTTCACTGCTTAAGTTTTGTCCAGTTCCCTACTATCTTGCCATTTGTGTTTTAATGCCCATTTTCTTCTACTTAACTAAGAGTTTGCCAGATGGCACTGGGGCCAATGATTTACCAGTATCTGGGTAGATGAGGGTGACCAGATCTTCTGAGTCCTGATTCCTTTCCAGGTTCAGCATGTCATAGGGTTGAAACTTAGATGACCCCCAAAGGGTGGTAGACAAGGGCAAGAAATGCCCTCCTGTTTGCACTACTTTTCAAAGGTGGTTCCTGAGCATGTGCCCTTTGCCTTCAGGACAGTTCAAGATTTCTGCCCTCAGGCTCGACCAACAGCAGCCTGTACAAGGACACAAATAACCTGGCACCTCATTGCTATAGTGAAGTCTGAACCTTCCCCAAACTCATAGAGCACTGTAGGAGCTAAAGATAACACCCTTGGACAGGAGCTGCTCACTGGTCTCTGACCAAACAGTGGTGGTTCTTTATCTCCATGGATGCGCTATCATTCTCCTTTTGGGCCAGAAGCCCAAAGCCCAGTCCAGCAGTCACACGTCCTGGGCTGCCCAG
This sequence comes from Emberiza elegans, assembly GCA_024865655.1. Taxonomy (NCBI): domain Eukaryota; kingdom Metazoa; phylum Chordata; class Aves; order Passeriformes; family Fringillidae; genus Emberiza; species Emberiza elegans. The sequence continues at coordinate 7,211,459 of JALJVW010000910.1, read as the reverse complement.
CACTGCTGTGACTCCCATGTGAGCAGAGAGTGCACCTCAGGGGTTTGGGTTTGTGTGTAGCTCTGTCACTTTTGGGGGTTTCAGAGCTGTCACCATCGCCATGTGAGTTTTCAGTCTGATATTCGCCTGCCATTAAGAGGGGGATCAGTTGTAAAAGCAGCATGAACTGAGATGGGAGAAGGCTCCTGGCCTACTGTTCCCTGTGGAAGAACAGGTGCCCTGGCTAGCACTGTAGCTTGAGATAGAGCACAGCCAGAAAAGGAGGGGGTGAAAGGCAGGGGGGTTCTTGCACCAAAGAAGGAGACTGGAGCTCGTTCTCATATCTCTGTCCTCTCACCGCTCCCAGGCACAGAAAGGCAGCCTGGATGCGGCTGTGTCCCCTCTAGCCGCTGTGTGTGCTCTGGCTCTGTCCCTTTTGGCTCAGCTCTTCGATGTTGCTGGCTTCCCGGCTGTGGGCAGAAGGTGGTTCTGATGGTAGCCTGGGGGTGGATCAAGGGTGGGAGAGGGGAGGAGTCACTGATCGATGCTAATGAATAAAAGGTCCCTCTTCTTCGGTCCAGGGTGCAAGACGCCAGGAGAGCTGCTCCTTGAGACAAGAGCTGCAGACTGGCAGGGAAGCAACAGCTTAGTGAGTATTCAGGGACTGCCTTGCTTTTCCTGGACAGCTGCTTATTATCATTGCCTTGCTGGTGCTTCACCGCTGTAAAACGTCAGGAGTGATTGCTACAGCGTGTGTGTAGTGTTGTGATTTTCCACTCCAGCAGCAGACACATCAGGGCTGCTTTTCTGATCCCTCCTTTATTTGTGAGTCTGCAGAGATTTTTCAGGCATGTGCAGATTTGTCTTAGCTCCTTTCTGTATTTCTAACCAGTGGAGGCAGTCATTAAGAGAAGTAGAATAAAGTAAAGTAAACTAGTAAAACTAGTCCCAAGAGAAATTAAATTTGCAATTTCTCATAATTTCTCCTTTTCACTTTTGGCTAAGTTTTGTCCAGTTCCTACTATCTTGCCATTTGGGTTTTAATGCCCATTTTCTTCTACTTAACTAAGAGTTTGCCAGATGGCACTGGGGCCAATGATTTACCAGTATCTGGGTAGATGAGGGTGACCAGATCTTCTGAGTCCTGATTCCTTTCCAGGTTCAGCATGTCATAGGGTTGAAACTTAGATGACCCCCAAAGGGTGGTAGACAAGGGCAAGAAATGCCCTCCTGTTTGCACTACTTTTCAAAGGTGGTTCCTGAGCATGTGCCCTTTGCCTTCAGGACAGTTCAAGATTTCTGCCCTCAGGCTCGACCAACAGCAGCCTGTACAAGGACACAAATAACCTGGCACCTCATTGCCACAGTGAAGTCTGAACCTTCCCCAAACTCATAGAACACTGTAGGAGCTAAAGATAAAACATTTGGACAGGAGCTGCTCACTGTTCTCTGACCAAACAGTGGTGGTTCTTCATCTCCATGGATGCGCTATCATTCTCCTTTTGGGCCAGAAGCCCAAAGCCCAGTCCAGCAGTCACACGTCCTGGGCTGCCCAGCACTGCTGTGAGTCCCATGTGAGCAGAGAGTGCACCTCAGGGGTTTGGGTTTGTGTGTAGCTCTGCCACTTTTGGGGGTTTCAGAGCTGTCACCATCGCCATGTGAGTTTTCAGTCTGATATTCGCCTGCCATTAAGAGGGGGATCAGTTGTAAAAGCAGCATGAACTGACATGGGAGAAGGCTCCTGGCCTACTGCTCCCTGTGGAAGAACAGGTGCCCTGGCTAGCACTGTAGCTTGAGATAGAGCACAGCCAGAAAAGGAGGGGGTGAAAGGCAGGGGGGTTCTTGCACCAAAGAAGGAGACTGGAGCTCGTTCTCATATCTCTGTCCACTCACCGCTCCCAGGCACAGAAAGGCAGCCTGGATGCGGCTGTGTCCCCTCTAGCCGCTGTGTGTGCTCTGGCTCTGTCCCTTTTGGCTCCGCTCTTCGATGTTGCTGGCTTCCCGGCTGTGGGCAGAAGGTGGTTCTGATGGTAGCCTGGGGGTGGATCAAGGGTGGGAGAGGGGAGGAGTCACTGATCGATGCTAATGAATAAAAGGTCCCTCTTCTTCGGTCCAGGGTGCAAGACGCCAGGAGAGCTGCCCCTTGAGACAAGAGCTGCAGACTGGCAGGGAAGCAACAGCTTAGTGAGTATTCAGGGACTGCCTTGCTTTTCCTGGACAGCTGCTTATTATCATTGCCTTGCTGGTGCTTCACCGCTGTAAAACGTCAGGAGTGATTGCTACAGCGTGTGTAGTGTTGTGATTTTCCACTCCAGCAGCAGACACATCAGGGCTGCTTTTCTGATCCCTCCTTTATTTGTGAGTCTGCAGAGATTTTTCTGGCATGTGCAGATTTGTCTTAGCTCCTTTCTGTATTTCTAACCAGTGGATGCTGAAAGAAAGCAGAGGGATTGGGCTCACTGTGCTGCATGGTATGTTACCCCCAGGGCAGCCCACTGCTGCTGAGTAGGGAGAGGTGTGCTGGGAAAGTGTGGAGGGAGCGCAGGGGGAGCAGAAAGGAGTATTTTTGCAAGAGGAAGAGTTCCCCGAAGGAGATTTGTTGGAATAGAGGCTGTGTAGCTGGCATGTTCATTCATCCCTTGAAAAATGTATTGCTTCTGTGGTAACAAATGAAACATTGGGGTTAAAGTGGTGTTTGTGGCTGTTCTCCTGTGGTTGATGGCAGGGTATGCTCCAGGCATTCTGGGATCAGAGTCCTCTGAAATGGGAGCAGAAAGCTCTGCCCTGAGTGAAGACAAATAAAGAGGGTTTGGCTCGAAAGCGTGTTGGAGCTTCTCACTGGGCAGCCTCACTTTCTTTCCAAAGTGCACCCAGCATCTTCCTCTCTGTGCCCCACTGCTTTCCCACTGGAGTCTGTCCTCCAGCCTCTCCCTTGTGTTTTCCTTTCTTAGCAGCTACTGTACAAGACATTTGGGAAAACTATAAAATCCACATTCAACAATAAGTCAAAAACTTCTAAGTTCTAATAAATGAAAAGGATCCCAGAGCAGAGAATTTCCTTAAAGAAACTGGAGTGGCAGGACAGAGAGTGCAGCAGCAAAGTCTCAGTTTCCGTTTCACCTTGTGTCTATAGCAAACTTATGGCTTTTTCCCAAGTTTTCCTCCTCATTTCAGGCTAAACTCTAAACAGGCAAGAAGTGGATGTGTATGGGGGGGGGCCTTGTTGGTGCAGGACTGAGCTGCTCTCCCCATGGGTGGGATAACAGAGATGAAGAGCAATTTTTTCTCTTTGGGCTGAAGTTGAAGTCCCTGGTCAGTTTTTCTTCCTGAGACAGGAGGCTTCAGATAAGGGTCATGAGTTTGACATTGAAAGAGTAAATTGCAAAGCCCAGAGAAATCTTTTTGCAATGGATTTCACTCCTCACTGATTAAGTGTTAGGCTCTGGCTAAATGCCACAGTGGTTCTTGGCTGTGTTACCTTCAGTGTGGCTTCACGGAATGGCCTCTGAAGGTGACAGCAGTAACAACAGCACAGTGGTTTGGGGAAAATGGTCTGCAGCCAGAGTGCCTTCACTTTGCATCCTGTGAGTGAGAAATCCTGATAGCTGCAGATACACAAAGACAAAACAGGCAGTAGTCACAGCTTGGATGAGACATAAGAATGGTTCCTGTGCCTTAGGTTCATCCCCAGGCAGTGTGTGGGGTCCCAGCCCCATCACTGCCACTGGGAGGGCTGGCAGGCAGCGGGTGCCCACCCCTCTCCCTACCTTGCCTCTAGCAAACTCCTTCCTTCTCGTCCAGCAGGGATAGTCATCTCTGTAACTCCTTTTCTCTTTCACTGCTTTCTGCTTTCCAAGAGTTGGAGAGTGGAACACCCCATGTTTTGTCCATCTCTGCTGCCCAAGATATCAGATCCAGTCAAACTCTTCTAGGTGTTAAAGGCAAGGTAATTCTCCCTGAGACTGCTGGCCTTGAAGATTCATCCCACATGAAAAGCCTTGTGTTGGCTTGTGACTTCAGTGCCCATGAGGCAAGGACTGCTAGTGCTAGACCGGAGAGGGAAATGTTTGCCTCTGACTCCACCAAGATGTTGTCCTTTGGGCTGCAAGAGGAGTCTGGGGTCAGCCCCACCGTGAGAGCCTTCAAAGATAGAGTTTTGGGTGCTGCTGTCATCTCAATGCAAGAATCGTGATCCTGCCAGCAGAGGGATTCTTTCAGGTTGCTTCTTGTCACTCCTGAGGCAATAAAGTAAGAGACGAAAAGGGGCAGCAGGTTGTATTCCTCCTCTGATAGCTGGCAGGCTGACATTGCAGCAGAGGGCAGCTGGAGAGAGGGAGACTGAGTAGGACAGGAATGTTTGAAGCCTCATGCTCCATGTCTCCGTCAGCAAAGCTGACAGAAGAGTTGGGCTGGTTGTATCCAGACAGAGTATGGTAAGGGCAAAGAGAGCAGATCAGAGGAAAAATCAGAAAAACAAACATTTATATTTGGGATCAACACACACCTCTGCCTTTGGGGCCCTGGCAGCCTGTGAAATTCCTTCCACTTGCCTAGGCCAGCTTTTCTGAGTGTGGAGTGCTAGTGACATGTTTGCCTCTGGATCATGTCCCCCAGCCCTGAGCTATGAGAGGAAGGGGGGATGCCCCTTCCTTCCCAAAACCTAATCCAGTCTGTTAATAGAGGATGTTTTGTAGCAGCTCCAAGAAGAGTGTGTACCAGCTAGCTGTCACCTTGCCCAGGCTCTTTCATGGGCTCCCTCCTAGCTCTGTTTTCATAATAAACATTCCACTGCTAATTTTGCAGTCAGCCCAGGATCTCCAGCTACCCTCGGTGAGAAGGAGCAGAGCCCAGTGAGGAGGACAGAGTGAGAGGTTGGTCCCTGCCCTGGCACAATGCGCACTCTCGTCGTCCTTGTGTTCCTGGCTGTCCTGGTGCTGGCTGCCACTTCCTATGGTAGGTGACCTTCATTACTGGGTAGAATGAAAACTCCCAACCTGCAGACATTTATGGGTCTGTTCAGATGTTTGTCATTTAACTTTGTGTCTTCTTTGCCCTTAACTTGATCTCTTGCCTGCTTTCCTGCCCTTGTGTCAGATCCTCCCTGCCCTGATCCAGAGCTGTTACCTCCAGTCACTGGAATTCATGGTCCAGGATGCTTCAACCCCTTCCTCTCTGTTCCAGCTCACCTCACAGACTGCTCCTCATTTTGTCCCTTTGTTGTGTGAACTATGATAAGTGTGCTAATTCTTAATTATTCCTTGCTAATTGGAAGATTTCCCTTTTTCCTTTTGTAATATCATCCCCTTTTCCAAGTGAGGCACACAGTTCCATATTGGTGGAATTAAGATGCTGCTTCATGCAAGAGTCAAGTGCATTTCACTGTGCTAATCCATTCTCTAAGAACACATGCCAGCTTTGAAGGCAAATTGGTATCCTATCACTGTAGTGTCAGGAGCAGAAGGTGAGGAACTACGCTGGACAATCAGGCTGGATGACCAAGTGTGAGTCTGGAAGCACTGATTAAATCACCAGGTAGCTCAGTATTAAACTCCTGAGCACTTTAAATCCCTCATATAAATTCTAAGTCACACCACTGATCCCTTTCTCTTCCTTTTAAACACGTGCCTTAAAGCCTGGTTTGTCTGATTTCTCTGTGTGCGTGCTATTGACCTGTGGTGTATGAAATACTGACTCCCATCAATACAGTGTCATAATACATGTTTCATCCTTTCTTTCCACAGAGTCCCATGAGAGCATGGAGTCCCATGAGTATCTCAGTAAGTGACTGCTTTACTATTTTATTGAATTTGAAGAGTGCTACAGACATGTCCAAGATCATTTACTTGTACTCCTACTAGGGATAAAATCAGTAGAACAACTGAACCTGGGGAAATTGAATTTACTGAGTGATAGAGTTTCAGAATGAAAAAGAAGAGAGTTCAAAGAAGACTTCACATATTTTGGCACAAGCTCATACCACTATTTTGCGTAGAATATAATGAGAATTGGAAAAAAAATCGAGAACAGAGCTCAGGCCTGTTACATGTACCAAAACCAGGTTAACTGACGCTAGAAAAGGACATTGCTCAAAAAGCTCTGTGATGAGCATGGAAAGAGCCACTGTAGAAGCCATGTACAGAATTTATTCTCCCCCAAGTACAAGGAGAGCCTTACTCTAAGCACCTTGGAAGCAGGCAGGGTGTGTGAATAGGAGGTATCCTTTGGCTGGAAGAGGGAGAGAGTGTCACAGGAAAAACATGAAAAGGGTGAAGAGTCTCACTTTGGAACAAGCAATATCCTGGAGAGGTTAGAGAACAGGTGAATCAAAACTAAAAAGAAATTAGGACATCTGGAAGAAGGACTTCCCAAAGCAGATAGTCAGCAACACAAAGGCATGTGTGGAAGCCAAATGACATCTGCAGACTCCTAAACTCTGCAACAGGACTGTGATATTTCTCAAATAAGTCAGAAGGGACTTTCAGGCCCCTCAGTCCAAAACTGCCAAATGAACTTCTCAATGACTGTCTAACCTTGGAGGCAGACAGGTTTACTCAAGCCCTTCCTGGGTGCAATTTCACAGTTCTTGTAGTTCTTCTGAGGGTGCTCAGATGTCCCATGGTCTGTGTAGCTTGGTGCCTGCCTCTTGTGGGCCAAGCTCCTCTCAGTCAGGGGGCTGTGGCAGCAAAATCACAGTAACATTCCTCTGGGTGGTCTGAATAAGAGCAGCATGGGCACTTCTGTACAGGCTGCACTGGTCACTGACAGAGCCTATACATGAACCAGCCAGGGGACAGGAGGGAATATTAAAAGGTCCTGGATTTAACTGTACACAGGAGGGCAGACAAGGAGGCTTTTCTAAATGAGGAAGCCAGCTTTTGTTGAAATCTGGCATTGAAAAAGTGCCGGTCTGAATAACCCCTTGCTTTTTCAGATCCCTTCCTCAACAGGAGAAGGGCCAGCGACTTCATCCAGGGTGACACCAGACTCAGAGGCATCACTCAAGAGAGGTATGTCATGGCCTCAGGAGGCTGAGCCTGGGAGTGGGGAGAGATTCCTCCTAGCCAAGACAGGCTGTTAGCAGGGGTGGCAGCCATGGTGGCTGATGAGGAGCCTCAGTCCCTCTTTTAGTGTGAGGTACCATTTAAGTCCCCAAACTCCAGGAAAAACAAGAATTCAGATAACAGAGAGCAGGTCCTTTGATTTGGAGACATGTCGCATGCTGAGAAGACTGATGAATTTTTGTGAAGAAAGCACCAACAGAAGGAGAGAGAATGAATGTGGGATGGTCCGAAAGAAAGCTCATTTTGAGATCTCTTTCTAGTCCTCAGATCTCATGCAGAACTTGCATGACTTTTTCTAAATCAAAGGGCTGTCTGAGGGCCTCCTTGCCTCATTTATAAAATACAGGTATAACCAATTTCATGCCTTATTCAAGGTTTGTGAAAATAAAGACTGAAGCACAGAAATAATCTCTTAGCAAGGCATGAGGCAAACCTTCTCCTCAGTACCAGGTGACCCCTTTGCAGAATATTTCAGGTCTTTTTTCTATGTATGTGTTTGGGAAAGAGCAGAAGAACTGAAGAGAGCAGGCTGGGGAAGGCTGCAAAGGGAGGACCCTTCCTCAAGTTGAGGCAGGAGCCGTTCCCCTCTCCCACCACCTCACTTAACCCCTAAATAAAAGGTTGCCTGAGGAGGCAAAGCATTCCTGCTGTAGTCCCTGGGTGTGGTAAACACAGAAGCTGGCATGCTAAGAGCTCAGTAGGTGGATGATGGACTCTGATGGTGGATCCTTGTGGAATTTTTCATCACTCGGGGTCACCAATTGTGGTGTTGTTCACAGGGGTCCCAGGATGAGGGAAGAGATGAGAATCCTGACTTCACATTTCAGAAGGCTGATTTATTATTTTATGATATATATTATATTAAAACTCTACTAAAAGAATAGAAGAAAGGATTTCATCAGAAGGCTAGCAAGGAATAGAAAAGAAATGGAATGATAATAAGATCTTGTGACTGACCAGAGAGTCTGAGACAGCTGGACTGTGATTGGCCATTAATTAAAAACAACCACATGAGACCAATCAAAGATAGACCTGTTGCATTCCACAGCAGCAGAAAATCATTGTTTGCATTTCATTTCGGAGGCCCCTCAGCTTCTGAGGAGAAAAGATCCTAACGAAAGGATTTTTCATAAAATGTGTCTGTGACAGATCCTTAATCCAAGTGGGGACTTTCAGGACAGGAAAGGGCTGTAGAGAGATATTTAAGGTGACAACGCTTATCCCTCTTCTCTGCTACCTTTCCAGGATCAGGGAGCGTAGTAAGGCGCACTACGAGCACCAGAGGGAGCTCTGCGAGGACTACTACCCGTGTGAAATGTACGCTTACCGCCACGGCTACCCTGCTGCCTACAAGCACTACTTTGGGGGCAGGAGGAGGACTAAGTGAAGCACGACCTGTCCCCACCCTGGGGCCTGGAGTCCAGGGTATCCTCCCCAAAATTGCAATGGCTCTGAAACATACTCAGTTGCTTGTATCCCTGTATGTTATCCTGCCTGCTGCTTCTCTCCCATGTAGCCATGGATTCCTACACTGTGTTAATTAGCGCTGAGCTGATGTAGCAGAGATCACAGAGAGTTCAGGATGTGGGTGTTTACTACAAAATAAACTGCTGGTTTGATACTATCTTCTCATGACTCACAGTATTTTGGAAAGGGGGTATGCAATTTTCCATGAAGGAACTGAATTTGTGTATCATACATTCTGTTGCAGATTATGGGGAAAACACCATTGCAAGCATATGGCTTTGGAAGAACCTATAATGTTCTTGTTCCCAGTTCTACAAGTAGCTTCTTTCAGAGGTCACTGGACAGTTTCAGCTCCCAGTCTTGGTCTAAAAACAGTGGGGGTGTTCAGAATGCAGATGCACTTTTTGAAAATCAAATTTTTCCTCAGTTGGGGAAACAAAATCCAGAAGGCACCTATTTAATCTTAAAACTAAGTGGGGGTTGGACTTGGTGTAAAATCCTGTAAATTGCTTTTTGTTTATTCAGCTACCATTAGGTCCTGATGTTAGCTGGTCCTTTAGAAAGGAGTGTGTGGTCCAGACCTGTATTTCCTTTTGCAATCCCCTTTCAAAACCCTTCCACTTGAAACTACTCTGGTAGCACTTGAGAGCTGCAGAAATCAAAGCTGGAGAGGGGCTCCTGGTGGTAAATAAAAAGAAAAAAGAAATCCAACATTTGGGGTCAGGCCCGGCTTTGTTCACATAGAACAATTTCATTTGACTGTTCACAAATTGTTTGAAATCAAGATGTGGCTTGACCCTGTGCACAAGTTACTGAGCCCCTCCTGCACCTCTGAGTATGGCTGCATTCTGCTCACCATCACCAGGGCCTGTCCCCAGGCCAAAAGGCACCAGTGCTGACATGTCCAAGAATTCCACGCTTGACAGCAGCCACAGCAGCTGGGACATGCCTTGGTGAGATTTGTGTGGGAGGCACAACATCCATCTCAGCTCAACACAGATGGTTTCAGCACTCACATCTCCAGGCTTACACAGGCACCTGCAAATGATAGAAGCTGGAAAGATTCATGGCATGCAATCCAAGTCTGTGATGCATAAAGTATCCCATTGTTGACTAATCTGTGAAATTAAGTCTGGAGCCAAATCTACCTGGCCCATTAGAAACATGCATCTCCTTCCAAAACAGGCTTCAAGGTTTGCCAGCTTTGAAACTGAATTTGGGAAAGAAATATAATTTATTTATTGAAAACACTTCTGATAGGAAACTCCATCCTGACAGTTGCTAAGGTTTTATCCAGATGAAAAAGTGAGAGAGAAATAATTTTAAGGAAAAAAGCCTGTACAGATTAGGTATATTCACTCACACTTGTTCCCTGTGTTCTCAAGTAGGTGAATCTTGTGATTGCCAACTGAAGCAAACTCACATATGCTAAAATCAACAAGTCTGCAGTGTCTGGGTTTGACTTGACACTGTGACACCACCACAACAGAAGGGACAAGGTCTAGTGCTGTCTGGGTCTGTGTCCAGAAATATCCAGTGATTCCAATCCCCAGTTAACCAGTAGAAATAATGAATAACACCAGAGATTTCTGTGGGATTTCATTAGCATAAGCAACAACCAAACAGTTTTAAGAGACTACATGCTGGTTAGAACGCTTGGGAAAAGATGGGAGGATAAATAAAGCTGTTTGGATTACTAGAATTGTACATTTATATATTTAAATTATTTCAAGTATTCATCTGGAAGCATAACTTTCCTAGAATACCTATTATTTTTAGATGTTTATTTACTTTTTAACTGTTGCTCTTTTGCTGGAATAATATATATACAAGACCTTTTGCTGGATGTCATTAGTATATATATTCAGCTTTCCTGGACTGTGGAAAAGTTAACAGGGAAAGACTTGGGGTTTATTTTAATCCTGAAAATTTTCTAAGCTAAAAGACAGTGTTTCTAAGAATTGGAAAAATCCCTAATGGCTCTGATTTTCTTTGGGGGCTTCCTAAACTTTACTTCTGTAGCCCTGCACGTGGATCTGAAGAGAACTGGGTATGAAGTGGAAGAAGACTATATCTCTGCTACCAGAAATAATGAGCACACTTGATTTAAAAAAAAACACAACCCAACTACCCAAACTTGGTCACCTGGTCTGTTCAGCCAGGAGGAGACCTCATTGCAGTGTTCAATATCCTCCTAAGGGGCAGTGGAGGGGCAGCACCAATCTCTGCTCCCTGGTGATCAATGATAGAACCCAAGGGAACAGCTGGAACTCTGTCAGGGGAGGCTTAGGTGGGACATCAAGAAAGGTTTTTCACCCAGAGGGTGTTTGGGCACTAGAACAGCTCCCCAGGGAAGTGGTCACAGCACCAGCCTGACAGAGCTCAAGAGGAGTTTGAACAGTGCTGTGAGGCACAGGGTGTGAGTCTTAGGTGTCCTGTGCAGGGCCAGGAGCTGGACTTGATGATCCTTGTGGGTCCCTTCCAACTCAGTTTTTTCTGTGCTTCTGTGGTTCCTGGGCTGTTTGTGGGATGTGGCTTTGGTGACTTGGGTGGTGGGTTTGGGGAGCGTGGGGTTATTGACACATAGCCCAAGCAACATTAGCCACTTGGGTCCTGAAGAATAAAACACTTTTGGAGTCTAAATGTCTATTTGACTTTTAGCCAAGAGAAGCCCAGATAAAGCATCTAAATTATGAATCTTTCCCGGAGAAAAATAGAAAGATCTTCCCTCAAACTAACTTCTGAAATTCCTAAAAGTATAAAAATCATCTCTCCAAAGTGATTCGGTGAAATTCTGAAACTGTCTGAAAAACTACTGTGTTTGTCCTATGCAAACTGATTTACAGGTTTCTTTACCCTCAGGGTAATGAGTCAAGGTGGGGTGGAGGAAAAGGTCACCACTGTGTTCAGTCTCATTTGAGAAACTCCACACGAGAGAGCCCCATCATGTGGAAAGAATTGCTCTACTTCAGTGTGTGCTGGTCTCTCCCCTGGCTTTCCAGCATGACAGAATGACTTTCAAGTTTGTAAGAAAAATGATTTTTTAAAAATCCAGTTGTTTTTCTTCAACAGCCCCATTCAAAACCTCAGATAAAATCTTCTGGAAATGCCCCGAATCCTGAGATGGATGCCAAAATGACTGCCAGGACCCAGTATCTCCCAGCCCAAAGGACGGGCTTTGTTTTGGAGCACAGACACAGGAACACAAGCCAGACCCTTGATCTCTCCAAGAAATCACAGGATATAAACTGCTACCCAAGAGCAAGCCCCGGAGAACTTCAATAAGCTCTAGGAAAGCTCTGAGGTTAGGGAGACTAGCACAGCCAAAGAAGACATGAGGAGTCTGCTGGCACTGCTGATCGTGACGCTGGCCCTGGCAGCACTCTGCTGTTGTGAGAAAGGTAAGGGGACATCTTCCCAGGAAGGCTCTCAGAGCCTGCAGCTTGCTGTCAGCCTCCCTCCAGCCAGGGACAGACACAGAGCTCTGGCAGGGAGGAGATCACCACCAGTCATTGCACAGCTTCAGCTCTCTGCTGGAGAGTCACGGACCCCAGAGGGCTTGGGAACAGAGACCCCATCTTTTTGCTGACCGTTTTCTTCCACTGGTCAAAACCCACTCACTCCCACCTCAGTTGCATATTAAATTGCAGCAGGGAATTTGAACATTTTAAGATTTCAACTCGTTTATCATTTAGTCTCTGTCTAAATGATGGATGTTAATAAAACCATTTTGGGGGAAACAGAGCTTCTATGTAAGTGGGGGAGCTGGATTAGTCAGTGGTGGGATTCAGTTACAGGGAGGATGACTCACAAGGAAGGATTCACAAGCAGACTCCTTTCTGTCTGTCCATCTTCCAGATCCCAAAGAACCCTCAGGATCTCTCAATGCTGACAGTGAGTATACCATTCTGCCTGATGCTCAGCTCCATTCTCCTGCATCTGCCTTCTTTCTTCCCTTTCACAGGTTCAAGGGCTGAACAAGAACCATGCTGAGTCCCTTCTAACTCTTCCCCTTTCACTCCCTAACTCTGCAGTCCCTGCAGGGCAGGAGCGTGTGCAGCAAACAGAGCCCCTCCCGTGTGAGCAGGTGACAGGAGGGCAGCCAGTGTCCCTGCAGCAGCAAGGCCAGCACTGCTCACAGTGTGCAGGTGGTTGGCAGAGCCTCCCTGCTCTGGCCTGCCTTCAGAGACCTGCCCAGAGTGACTGTTCATCCCCAGGCTGCTCTGAGAGCAGAGGCTGCCCACATCAGTGGGTTGTGGCATCTCTGCCAAAGCCTGCAACAAGGAAACCCTGAAAGAGGGGGGCTTCCTTAGCTGCTCCTGAGTTCCTCCTGTCAGGTCACCTGGGATGCTGGGATTTGCACACCTTGGGTTGTTCACAACTTTTGCAGCAAGCTGATCCTGGCAGAAATCTGTATGGAAAATCCTTTTTGTTCTCTCATGTCTCTCCTTTCTCACACTTAAAGGATAACATTGCTGCTGAGAAGCATGAAAGCTGGTATTTTTCCAGTGAGCCAATACAAACACAGATCGGGAAAGAGAAAAAAAGATGTAAAGACTATTCAGGGAAGGGTGGCGGTTTCTGACAATTCATTACCTGGCAGTTTCTGTGTAGTCAGTGTTTTGATCCAGACTAAAGCTCAGTTTGCTAGAGATGGGATACCTCTCACCTCCAAAGAGAAACACAGCCAAACACTCCACGATGATGAGGGAAGGGACAAACCCCACCATCTCCCCACAGGCAGAGGTCTGAGAATCTTTTTTTTCCCCAGAGGCAGCAACAATTTGGCAGTTTCCATGCTGGAAGGTGTATTGGTGTGCTGCCGCCTGTGTTGCTGTTGTGCCAGCACCTGTGCCCATCTCTGCTGTTGTGGGACCATCCCATGGAGTGAGGCTGGGCTGCGCTGAGCCCTGGCTGGGGCTTGGAAGTGGCTGTGCCTGGTGTTTGTGGGGTCCTTCACAGCACCTTGGTGTTGGCACAATGACAATTCAAGGGAGCAAAGAAGAAATTTGCAGACATGATGTGTTAGTGGAGAGCAGGGGCAAATGCTCTCATGGCTGGAACATCTCTCACGTTCTCCAGGTCCTGAATGCTGGAATCTTTGCACATCTTGGGTGTATTTCTCACTGGGTGATGTTTACTGTCGCTATTTTATACTCTTCACCTTTCACAGAACTCTGTACATGTGAGCACTGGTATTTCTGTGTGCTGTCTGTTGCTCATGGCTCATTGGAGGTGTTTTAATGTCTTCTGGTTGGTATCCCACATCATTCTCAGTCTGAGTCCAGACACAGAAAGGAAGCCAAGACTCTAAAATTAACTAGGCCAGGGAGAGAGGGTGCCATTCTTCTAATTTTCTTCTTATTCATATTTTATGCCTTCTGCACATTTGCTGCAGACTCAGATTATGCTGTGGGATAAGGAAATGGAGTTTGGGAGAGAAAAAGCCCTTGCTTCATGGAGATGTGAAGGCTGCAGTGAGGAGGGAGCTTTGAGTGGACAGTGGGATGGGGAGAGATGCATGGACCACTAGGATGGCTTGTGGCTGTCATTTGTTGTGCAGAAAATAGATTCTTTTTCAGAGGTTGGACTGGTCTGTGTGTTTCAGTGCTGCATCTCTAACCTGATGTGCTCTCTCTTGGCAGGCATCAAGATTAAAAAAGAAGTTGCCAATGCCTTTGTGAAGAGGAAGAAGAGAGCCAGCCCTTATGAATGGTAACAGTTCAGGGCTGGGCTGAGAGCTGGACTCTGGACCTGCTCTGAAGAGGGGATGGGAAGGCCATAGAGCATGACAAAGCATTATTTTGTTGTACATCTATATTATTACCTTCATGTGTTAAAGGAAAAAGGCTGTAGGAGGCATTCAGTAATGGAAAAATGGTTCTTTTCTCATTAAAACCCATTTGAATACTAGCTGGACTCTAGTATTCCTCCCAGGGAGAAAGACAGCACTACTGTGCTAGCCATGGAGACAGTGGGATGCAAGTTAGAAGCTGGTCCAACCTACAGGGTCATCAGAACCAATTTTTAGGATAATGAGAATCACAGAGCCTTGGTCATTGCCTCTGGTTTCCCACAAAGGAACAGCTTTTCCCACAACAGCTTTGTTGCAGGAATAAGGCTCGATCAGACTGGCTGCTCTTTCTGAAGCTGTAGAACATATATTTACCTGTGCCAAAAAGTAGACACAAAGATTTGGAGAATCCCAGCTATTTCAGAAATTTCAGGTAATGCAGGGAAGTTCTTCATGCATTTCCTGGAAGAGGTTGTTAAGCTACTCTTTCCAATACAGAAATAAAGTAAAAACTCATGAGGTGGGATTTCTGTGGTGGTGTGTACAGCCTTCAGGAAAGATTGACCAAACATAGAAGAGGAATTGAGAATGACATCCAAAGTGTACAGCTGAGACTGTACACTTTGGATGCACAGAAAAAAAAATTTGGGCTTTCTTAGCCTGGCAAAAAAGAAAAGAAAAAAAAAACTACATGGAGATAATGCTCCTGTCTACAAGAAAAGTGAGGATTGTTAGAGAAAAGTGTTTAAGCTAAAGGAAAATAATGGCTAGTGGGCAAAAAAAAAGGTAAGCAGGAAATACTAAAATAAATATATAATAAAATACATTAAAAAGCCAAATATTCCTGCGTAGGTGGGAAATGAGAATGAAGACAGAAAAAAAAACCAGATCCTTACAGCTTCTGTGGTATCCTTTGCTGATAAAACCTCAAGAGCAATTGATTTAATTTGGGTTCAATCCCATATTTCCCAGCATTGATCAAGTAGCCTAACCCTGTGTAAGCAGATGTTTAACTCAGCATGGGCAGTCCTCCGCTGGGTCTCCCTGGAGGATTTGAAGGAGCATTGCTCCAGAGGATCACTTCTTTCCTGTCGCTGTCAGGTGTATGAACTGTCCCCAGTGCCTGGGCTGAACCTGCAGAGTGGTGTCTGTGTCTCCCGCAGGTACTTGGAGTACTACAAAAGCCCAATGGAGCAGATGCACGAGCGCTGTGAGAACTACCCCCCCTGCGACTATCTCTCTGACCAAGTGGGGTTTGCCCTGGCCTACAACCGCTACTTTGGCAGGTACTGACCCTGGGAAGGTCCCTCTGCTCCTTTGGCTTGGAGCACTCCAAACCCCACAGGAGAAAGAAGCTGTGCTTGGGGAAGGAGGGAAGGAAATCTGGATTGGCATCTTCTGTTGTGTCCCAACCAGCTGGAACACCAAGGCAGGGACTATCCCACTTGTTGAGCTTCCATTAACTTTCTTCCTTTCATCAATAAAGACTCTCTTCAGACATCCTTTGTGGTATTTTGAGCTTCACCAGAAGACTCGGTCTAATTTCCTTCCACCTGAATCCCCAGCACACAATATTTGGAAAATAAGGATTAGTTTCAAGAAAACCACTGCATGCCTTAGAAACATCACTAGAGTCTTATCCTCTTCTGCAAAATACAGGAGGATTATGGAAGAAGAATGTCACAGTGTGTGTAAATGTGATGGATCTGATCCTGGGATGCTCGCTGTGAAGAAGGAGGAACACCTGCCTCCTGTTACAATTAGTGGGAAAGTTCAGTATTTTCATGTAGTATAATCACATTAAATGAGAATGAAGACAGAAAAAAAAGCCAGATCCTTACAGCTTCTGTGGTATCCTTTGCTGATAAAACCTCAAGAGCAATTGATTTAATTTGGGTTCAATCCCATATTTCCCAGCATTGCTCAAGTAGCCTAACCCTGTGTAAGCAGATGTTTAACTCAGCATGGGCAGTCCTCCGCTGGGTCTCCCTGGAGGATTTGAAGGAGCATTGCTCCAGAGGATCACTTCTTTCCTGTCGCTGTCAGGTGTATGAACTGTCCCCAGTGCCTGGGCTGAACCTGCAGAGTGGTGTCTGTGTCTCCTGCAGGTACTTGGAGTACTACAAAAGCCCAATGGAGCAGATGCACGAGCGCTGTGAGAACTACCCCCCCTGCGACTATCTCTCTGACCAAGTGGGGTTTGCCCTGGCCTACAACCGCTACTTTGGCAGGTACTGACCCTGGGAAGGTCCCTCTGCTCCTTTGGCTTGGAGCACTCCAAACCCCACAGGAGAAAGAAGCTGTGCTTGGGAAGGAGGGAAGGAAATCTGGATTGGCATCTTCTGTTGTGTCCCAACCAGCTGGAACACCAAGGCAGGGATTATCCCACTTGTTGAGCTTCCATTAACTTTCTTCCTTTCATCAATAAAGACTCTCTTCAGACATCCTTTGTGGTATTTTGAGCTTCACCAGAAGACTCGGTCTAATTTCCTTCCACCTGAATCCCCAGCACACAATATTTGGAAAATAAGGATTAGTTTCAAGAAAACCACTGCATGCCTTAGAAACATCACTAGAGTCTTATCCTCTTCTGCAAAATACAGGAGGATTATGGAAGAAGAATGTCACAGTGTGTGTAAATGTGATGGATCTGATCCTGGGATGCTTGCTCTGAAGAAGGGGGAACACCTGCCTCCTGTTACAATTAGTGGGAAAGTTCAGTATTTTCATGTAGTATAATCACATTAAATATGCATCACAGTAGGATCATTTGTAAAGATAGAAGTGTGCAAATACTCTTGCATAGATAGCAATCAGCTTCTGATACACTCTTCTGATTACTCTGTCATAAAATTTGCTGTGCAGCAACAATAAATAAATCCCAAAAGGTGTGTTTAAGGAGTCTCTTTAGATGAGCCCTTGTATTTGTGTGCTGCTTTTCGTGACTGTAAAAAAAGACCTTGAATTCTCTTGGTTTTTCTTTTTTTTTGGTTTTGGTTTTGTTTCTTTTTTTCCCAACCAGCTCCTAGTGAAACTAAAAATACCCAACAGAACAAAAAAAACCCAACAACAACAACAACAACAACAACAACAACAACAACAACAAAACACCCCTCTTCTCCTCTGTTGCTTTTGCACTTATGCTTGAAACTAGAAATACTTAAACAGCTAAAATTTTTTTTTTAAAAAGAAGGAAAAAAGCTATAAACATTATGAAATTAAAAAAAAAATTGTTCAAGGATGGATTGAAATTGGGGCAGTGTTTTGTTTATTCTAGACAATTGGTTGCTTAATATATATATATATATAAAATGTATGTGTATTTTTACTACATATTGTCTTCCTTCTGCACTACTTCATTCTGTCCTCTGGCACTAATATTATACCTTAGCAACTTTCTGCATAACCTTCCTAATTTACTCTGTCAGCTTTCCTCCCCTGAGGGGTGGACAGCAGATCACACCTCCAAGGACAGGGACTGCGGATGCTCAGGAAACTGGCGGAGTCAAATCTCTGGTTGCATGCAAGCTGGTGCAACCATCCTCAGCTGCTCACTGTAATAAATACTGCTATGTAAAGCAGGTTGGTGTGCTGCTTCTTTCTGTTCCTCTGTACAACCTCTACCTGAGGTAAAATAAATGCCTGGAAGACACAGCCTGCTTTCGTGAACTCCAAGAAGCAGGAATCCAGTGCGTGAGGCTTCCTTCTCCCATGCCCCAGAGCGAATCAGAAATGATGACGCTGAAATTTAGGTTATAGGTTCAGCACCCTGTGACACTGAGGGAGAGGAGGGCCAGGCTTTGCCTGACTCACCATGTACCCAGATCAGCATTTCTCTGAGAAGCCTTGTCCTGCAGTAAGGACACAGGAGAAGTCTGCAGAGGTGGCTGCCAGCGCAAGCCTTGCTTGGTAAGCTGCTGTGGCTTGCGCTGCTGACACTGATTTTGGCCAAGGAGAAGACAATAAATGTCTTCTCTGCATGTCTTGGTCAAATGCCTGTGGCTGGTTCCTCTATTGACATAAACTAATGGGGCTTCACTGCTCACAGTAAAATTCTCCTCTGAACGCCATCTAGTAAAAATTAACAGAGTGCTTCATTGAAAACAGTGAAATTTTTGCTTGGAAAACTACCAGAGAGATTAGCAAAATCCTAATATCAAGTGTACCAATAAAATAGGGGTGTTTTGTTATTGTATGGTTTTGTTAGCACAAAACGTTTCCTATCTCTGTTTGCATCTTTCTGTTAGTTTTGTATTTTTTCTCTGCCTTTCAGTAAATATTTTTTTCAGGCAAAAAGAGTTACACCCGGAGGCCTCCATTATGTCATCTGCTCTGTGTCATCAGATCTCTTCATGGGCTGAAGTCATTATGACCTTTGGGGATCGGAGCACTCAGATCACGTTACAAATTTACTGCTGAAATGGAGGAATTCGATTGTTGCTTGGTCAATGCAGCGCTAAGCACCGCCACCAATCCTCTGCTGCCATCTTTCGGCCTTTGTATTTGCTGTAGGTAATAATAACTTGAGTTGCTTCTGAAGCGTTTGGAAATGCAAATTCCTGTCCTCCTGATTCCCTTCATATGAAACATTCACTTGCAGGTCAGAGGGGAAAACCAGGGACATAATTTACAAATGGATTATATGCAGCTGAATTGACATTTTAGTGGGGGTGTTTATCATGACTGCCAAGCTCCCAAGGGAGCCTGGCTCAGTTTAGGTCTGTTTTATCTCTACACAAACAGAGGTGGAGTTGCCTCTGCATAAATGTGTGAGCCTTCCTGTGGACTCACTTTTAGCAGCCAAACAACCACTTTCTGAAATACAGCCCAAGATAACAGAGAAATTGGAGAAGTAGGTACTCTGCATCCATCACTTCATGGCACTTCATGGCATCGTCTCATGTCACCTGCAGCAACTGCTTTGAAAGGAACCCAGTATGAGACCTTTATGTCACCCCCCCACCCTATCTCAGCAATATTTGGCAGATGCTCTGTCCACAGAACCCGAGCAGCTTCACAAACCTCCCTTATCTCAGGGAATCACTCCATGTCTGGAGGTGCCCCCCTCACCCAAGCTATCATTATCAGGCCATGGAAAATGGGCTTCACTTTTCTGTAGTCAGAACGAAAGCCTTGACAGTTCTTGGCCCTTTTTCCATAAAGAAGAGTTATCAGAGGCCATGGGGCTCTGTGGGTAAATAACTCACTGCCAGTATTGGGAAATGTGTCTAGAAAGCAGCTGCTAGAGAAAGGTTTGTCTCAGCACAGAATCTGCATTTACCCACTCATTTTGGCTGTGCCAATGCAAACAGTCCAGCAAAGTGCCACTCTGCAGGGCTGTAGGAGGAGGGTTGGCAGCACAGGAGTAGAAAGCAGGGGGTGATAAGGAGGAGGAGGAGAGTTAGGTTATCACTGCTTCCAGATGGGACCCCAACCTACCCTGCACTTTTGTGTTGGCTTTATCAGAGTCAGCCTCTTTAAAAGGACTTTTAAACTTTTAACCAGAAGCAGTCACCCTGACACACCACTCCTCAGGAGAAGTGCCTTAGACTTCTCCAAGCCACGGTTTTCTTCCTTTTTGCAAGAACAACACCAAATACCTTGGAATCAAAAGAACTCTCAAGGTGATGGACACTCATGCCAGCTGAAGTTGGTGTAACCAAACACTTCCTTATGGATTTTGGGCACATTTCTACCAGTAAATTGTCTGCTTGGATTGATTAATGACTTCTGAATTGCAGTGAGAATTTGGTGAATGATGTCTGGTTGAAGAGCAGCTACCAAAACCCGAGTGCAAATTACAAACTGCAGAATTTTCCAGTTCAAAGAAAAACAGAAAGAAACAGGTGCAAATTACCTTTCCTTAAAAAAATGTTCTTTACAGTGTCTTGGATGAACTCTGGGAAGCTGGTGACACTGGGCAGCCTCCTGTTGCTGATGTTCTCACAAATACTGGTAAAAGAGGTAAATATTGCTCTTTATTTGAAATAATGAAATTGCTTATACCACAGAAATATTTTTTCCATTTGAAACACGTTCTTTAAGGAGTTTTTGGTTCAATTTTAACTTTTCTGATTTCAGTTCCTCTGTTCCATTTCTTACCTGTCTTAATTTGTTTTAGTTACTTGGTTGGAATTTTCCTCCTGTTTGCAGCCAGATGATTTCATAGAGCGTTTGTGAGTAGATCTCATGGAATCTTTCCTCTCCTTTTCCAGCCTGTCTAAACTGACCAATGCTCCTGGGAGACTGTAATGTAGCACATCCACATCAAATAAGAACTCTGTCATCCTGACCTGTGGTGGTGTACAGACAACAACATGAGGTTGCTCAGGAGGGTTTTGCTAAAGATTTGCAACCTGCCTTGCTTGCTCTGCCAATAGTGAGAAAGAGACAAGGAAAGGGTAGAGAAAAACTTGGCTTGCATCCACAAAGATACACAAGAAATTCGCACTTCTGATGCTTATCTTCATTTGCTTTTGTGTTCCAGGCTGTGTCCCCCATCCTGATGGATATGGCTCTGCAATCCTTTGATGACCAATATCTGGGTTGTAGAGAGGAGATGATGGAAGAACTGGAGCAAGGAGACTATTTCCAAAAGGAAATAGCTGCTAACAAGGACTACCTGCGTCTTTGGAAGAAGGCCCAGGAGGCTTTGCTGAAGAGCCCTGTAGGTCTGCTGAGGGAAATGCGTGACAGCCATGCCACAGTCCTCATGGCTTACACCATGAACTCCTCCCTGCACTCCCAGCTGAACTGGGCCACATCCACAGCAGGAATCTCTCCAGAGCACTACAGACACAATTTCAGCTTTAAATACTTTCACTTCTACCTAACAACTGCTATCCAGATATTGAAGGAATGGCAGAGCAGCATGGGGGAACATAAGTGCTACCAGGTGCACAGGGGTGTAAAGGATTTATATATCGAGGCCAAGGAAGGCAGCAGGGTGCGATTTGGCCGTTTCACTTCTACCTCCCACCTCAGGAGTGAAGCTCAGAAGTTTGGGAATGAAACTTTGTTCACAGTGACCACTTGCCTGGGAGCAGCTATGCAAGGCTTTTCTTACCACACATCAGAGAAGGAAGTCCTCATTCCCCCTTACGAGATATTTCTCGTTAAAAGCTTCCTTCAAACCCAGCATGGTAACCGGCTGCATCTGCATTCTGTGGGGAACTACAGCAAGTACCAGTGCCAGCTGGTGGAAGGTATTGTACACAGGTTCTCATGCAAGGGGGCACAGGACAGGCTGCTCTCCACTGCCCCAGGCAGCCCCCACCAGCTGCACCCACACGGGGCCACACTCAAGGCCAAACCTGTAGCCCACCTGCTGTGTTTGCCTACGAGATCCACAAGACCCAGCTTTTACCCATTTGCTGTGAAACCTTGGACAGCCCCAGAGCTCACTAAAGATTAACCAACAGCAGGTCTCAAGGTTCTTTGCAGCCCCCATTTATCCCAAGTGCCATTGCAAGGATGTTGTAGGACTCACGGCTTTAGGTCCCCAGCATTGTTATTGCAAGAGGGGGTGAGATTTGCTTGAACCAAGTAATCTATGCTGGTGTCTTCCATTGATGCTACACTTCAAGCCTCAGGACTAGTCTAGGCTTTGGTCCACTACTACTCTGGCAAGCTAACACTTCCACACCTATCTCTGGCAAGCTGAGAGAAGTGTAAACAAAGCTACTGTTGCCTTAGCAGTGACCTCTCTCCTGAGGCAGCAGGGAGAAAAGGTATCCTTTGACAAGAACACACTGAATTTCCTGGTTATAGAGAGAGCTCTGTGCTGGAATACCTCATGGGGCCTGTTTCACATCCCTGCCTTTCTGTGAGTCTACCACCAGTCCAGGACTCTTGCTTTTGTCTCTTTGTTCAGCAGTGTGTCAATGCGATCTTTGAGCTCAAAACAATCATTTCGGAATGAGGGTTTGTGCCTCCAAAGCCAAAATAATAGGTAGAGTTGAGAAAAGGGCCTTTGTGGGCAAAGGTTGTGCTAGCAAAACCAAAAAGCTTTAGGCAGTGAATAGAAGTCTAAATGACTGCTCTCTTTATTTTCTTTCAGCTTCAAGAAGCAAGAACAGTGGTTATACTGCACTTGCCTCTGCCATTCTCCCTAGTGTGCTTGGAGTTTCCCTGTGCCTGGCCCACAGTCTCTGATTCTCCAGCTACATCCAGATATGTGCCCTTGAATAGCAGGCAAGAAGCCCCTGGAGTTCCTGCGGCTACAGAAGGTTCAATCTTCCCTTTGCTTTCAGCTGCAACTCTGCAGCTGAGACTGGAACATTCAGCCTGGTTCATCCAAACAGACATTCCCTGGACCCATTCAGGTAGGAAGAAGATTATCTATGGCCTTTCTGAAGACTAGATCAGGGATAACCTTCACTGAAGACAGCTTTGTCCTGAGGCATTCAGGAAAGACACAAAGGGACTTTGGACTCCTTACAGATCTCTTAATACCTTTATTTTTAGTGAGAAAGAGTCAGTCTGTGGCATGGCAGTAAATTTAAGTGGGTAACTGGGCAGCTGTGCACATCTCCTTTGAGAGCAGAAAAAGTTGGTGCCAAGATGTGCATTGAGGGGTTGGATTATTGTGTTGGCTGAAGAGACAGAGAAGTGCATTAAGTTGTGCAGATTCTGGCAGACCCTGAACAGCCTTTCTTTGCCACTCTCAAAAATAAGATGAACTAACATTTCTGGAGTGGTGTCTGACTCTCAAAAGCAAACAGAGGAAATCCAGAAGGTGTTATTACAGGAGAATTACAGAGGAATAAAGGTGGATATATTTTTTGCTAGATTGTTACATTTCTGAAATCAATTTTCCAAACTGCTAACCCAGCTGACCTATTCTTCCCCAAGACATTAGTTGGAAGAAAACATAGAAAAAGTTCTTGACAGCCTTTTCTGGGACCTTACCAAGCAGCCTGCAAAATATGGTGTAAACAGCTGCAAGTATTGTTTCCCTTATGGCTGCAGGAGTGTGACTTTGTCCTGCATTTTTCAAAGTAAGGGAAGTGCTGTAAATTAATTATTCTTACATTTTGGTGGTTTTTGGTAGATTTGTATAAGTCCTAGAAAACAACTACTTTTCATCATCCTCAGAACTATAATCCTTCAGTTTGTGTATACTGGTGGGTCTACACAGAACTGAACTGTCATTTTTGGATGGGGGGAATAGACACAGCAAAGTCAAACTCATGACATCTACGTTCAAGGGACAAAGCAATTGAAGACTGAGTAATGAATGTTTTGTCATGTTACAGTTCCCTTAAAAGTGATTTATATTAGTCAGATAATCCCCTGACTAGATGGTGCAAGCATCCCTTGGTAGGCGGAAGCACAAAACATTCTCCTTGCTTGGGTGCCCATCATGATACCATTTTGACTGCTAAGACAGTTATGTCCTTCTGCTTGCCCTCTGAGTTATCCCAAGGCCAACAAGAGATACAGTCCTGGGATAGCGTGCAGCTCAGAGACTGCTCCTGATGTTGCCTTTGCTTGTGCCAGAGCCCTGTAAAGCTGGGCTGGTTGCAGAAGACATTTCATCAGCTACTGCTGTGGTTAGACGTGTAGTCAGAAGTGTTCAAGCAATTGCAACTTCCTGTCCCACTGTATACTTTTGAAGACTTTTTTCTCAGAACTCAGTTCTGCTATCTGCCTTTTTCTCCATTTCTTTCCCATGGCAAAAGGGGTCTGAAATTGCATGAAATGACAAAATTGATTTTGGCCTTCACTGCTGTTCAGAGCTGAGTCTGGGCTCCACACCACTTCTACTCTCATGGCATCAGAGACCTGGCAAACTGCAGCAAAGAAGGATGACTGACACCCCAGATCAAGTATTTTCCTCTGACTTAATAGGCCTGCAATAATAGCTATTAATCCTCCCAAAAGATCCAGAGTAAAGCAGGAACAAAACTGTCTTCATATTGTTCAAATTATTTTCTGTCTTGTTCCAAATGATGAGGGCTCTAGAAGAAAAGAATTTGTATCCACTGCAAACACAGAAGACCTGAAATCAGTTTCCAGAATGTGACACACAGGCAGTTGCCAGCCTGATCAATTCAATTCAGTTCAATATAGCATGAAGTATTTCAGGACTACATAGCATTCTCAGTGGAAAATACTCAGCAGTCACAACTAATTGACATTTCCAGAACTATAGCAGTTAAATCATTTAGTGTTCTCTTTCAGCTTATGTTCTCATGCCCACAGCTCTGACAAGAGAGTTTGGCACTCTGACTGTATTCATTGGAGTTGAATACAGCAGCTCAGCTTTCAGATTAAAACACGTTAGCAATTGCAAAGTGCACATTTTATGCTTCATCTTATATTTTCATCTGAGAACTCAGCCATCCTCTATAGTGGAAGCAGTGTTCCGAGTGAGACCCTTGTGGGCTGCAGGTCCACCTTTCTAAGGACAAGAGTGTGAAAGATGTCTAGCTTGGTTGAAGGCATATGAACCAGCTTGTCTTACTGAAACAGACAAAACCTGTTTCCACTCTCTGTGGTGTCTATTCTTCTGTTTATGTGAGACCATTCAATTTTTCTTCTGCAATTTGCAGGCATACAAAAGCAGTCATTGCAAAAATTCATTATTTCAAGGTATAGGTGCAAGCATTAATGTTTGTATTTGTAAACAATAGAAACTAGTAAAAAACATTATCTTGTATCTATTTGAATTAGAAGCGCTGTCCTACATCTTTTATGTTCTGAGGACAGCAAGTAACACCATCCCCTTTCAGCCATGGCTGTAGCTGCCTGTGATGACACCTCTGCAGCAGGCAGGAGGGAATTTGTGCTGTACTCATTCTCTCCAAGAACAGAAGGCCCTTGGAGGATCTAGTAATTGGGAACTAGCATCAAGTAAACTGAATTCTCTTAAAATTGGAGGGAAGGGGAGAGGAAGAAGAAAATGAAATGAATCTGGGTAAACATCATACAATAGAATTAATGACAGGCAGGCACAGGATGCAGCTGAAGCCCAGCCTCTGGATCCCTAACTCATCACATGCTGCTGGAAAACACCAGGCGAGCAGAGGGGAAAGAGGCTGAAGTTACTATCCCATACACATTTCAACAGGAGCATTCAGACCAAATCAGGTAGGCAGTGTAAATGTTTAATTAGAAAAGTTTCTGTGGTAAATCTCCACAGAGAAATCTCTGGAGAAATAGAAATACAGAAATATATGTGGCCTGCCTAATTCTAAAAGTAAAATATAAAAGCTAATGAAAGTACTAATGTGAAGAGTAAGAAGTAATTTTAGCATTAGGAGATATAAAATCTAGAGCAGCTGTAAGAAGCTGAAATAATTATATGTAATGAACAGATTCTAAAAGTCTTCTCCACACCTGTCTAGTATGTAAAATGTTTGTTGAAGTGCTATTCCATCTAAAACAATTTGTCTTCTCAGTTTCTACCAATAAGGGAAAACAAATGACCTTACAACAAAACAGTACTGAAGTGGAAAGGTTTTAGTATCACATTGAGTCAGAAAGCAAGCCAGCAACATCCCTGAGGCAGGATTGATATGAAATCATAGCCTGCATTATCATGGCTTTATATTGCCAGAAAATCCCAAACCTTTACTGTAAATGTATTTGGCTCCCTACAGCTTGTATAAGAAGTTGTGTTAAGCAGTTTATTCTCTTGGCAGAGATACAAGGTAAGTGGCTGAAAGAAATATACAGTACTGTGCAAAATGCTGGGGGAGAAAAACTCTTTTCAGACTGGCTTGTGTTTCAACACTGAGATTAAAAGTTGGCAGGGGATTGTGGAAATCATTCTGGTTTTCTACAGTGACCTTGTGGGGGAGGGTGAGTTCACTAAAATACAGCTGGGTCAGTGTCAGATGATTTGCAGCTAACAAATAGTGCAAGAACTACAAAGGACCAAAATGGCACAAAAGTATCTTTTTAAGAAGAAAAATCTGGGTAGTCCTCTACACATAACTATTTGTAGCTCTGACTGTGATATGTAGGCACTAACAGCAAGAAGAGAAACATCTTAGAAAAATGCAAAGCACTGCACAAAAGTGGCCCAGATTTGCAGTAAGAGGGCTGAGATCATGAAAAGAACCAACAATGAAACGAGCCATCCTCTCATTCATAGTTTTCCCCTGTAGCAAAGATGTTTGCATTTAAGCTGAAATCATGCTAAAGCATTTTCACTTTGCAGCTGGTGATGGGTTAAAGGGAAGTGACAGCATTGATTACAGAATCTTAGTGATGAGGAATTACTCCATGATCACTGTTAACTCAGTCTCTTTGGAGTCTATGTTGGCATGCAGTTTGTGAAGAAATAAATATCAGGGAAGCAAATACAGTGAGAGATATATGTAAGGTGATATAGGTTAGGATGGGGTTATTATAGACAATTTTACTATTCACTATGAATTCAGAGGGTAAGCTTCTTAGTATAAGCACAGAATGCTTATATAGTATCATTTTCTCTTGAATGTTAGAAGAAAAAGCTATACTGGCATAAAATATCCTTATTGTGACACAAACCATATCCACCAATCATCATGGTTGCTGAAAAATTGGATGCCACTAAATGGAAAATATATGCTGATACAAAAGAGTGCCTGGAACAACCCTTTAAGCCACATATTTAATTTTGCTGATTAGATGAGATTGTTTCATTTTTGAAATAGTGAACTAGTTCAGCTTCTACCATCTTCAGTTTCCAAGGTTCAGTTTCAGTTTCAATCTTCAGTTGCCAATGGCTCACATCTATTTTACCAATCTTGTTACATATTTGTTAGCTATTTTTGTTGCTCTGAGCATACCCAATCTCTTACAAGGTCACTTTCCAATCACTTGGCAAAGATCCAGAACAAGAATTAAGATTTCTACACTTACAAACTATGCCTTGGGATTGGACCTGCTCAGTATGAAAAGAACCAGTGGGGCAGAGACAAAGCAGATTTCACTGCTCTTTAAGGGCTATGGGTATGGGTGTTAAACAGAGTAAAAAATTTCTTTTCTCTCTTGAAGTAGCCTGTTTCTGAAGAATGGCATTGAGTGACCTCCTTTACCCAGATAATCCCAAGAGAAAGCAAGAACTGATCCATCTGCATCAAGAATTGCTTGACTGTATGTCCACAAATTTCCATGCAACCAACGAGCTGGTTGGAGTGCTGAATGAGCACCTGGGCTGCACTATTACCCCCATTGAGATGCGAGAGAGCAGTACAGTCAAGGAAAACTGTGAGATTATCATTCAAGTGATGAGTGAGATTCAGCATCAGGTGCAGAAGATTGATGGTGACATGAAGGACAAGCTCGAGCCAGTGCTGTACCAGAAGCTATATGATATCAAAGAACCCGAGCTGGAGAAAATTGCAATAGCCCAGAGAGTTTTTTCCATTATTTTTGGAGAAGCGACTTCAACAGCTGCAATGGTAGCCATCAAACTTCTTGGCTCCAATCATTTAACTCTCAGTGTGAGCAAGCTCATCGGTGTCCTTGCGCAGATTGGGGCCTCTGTTCTTGGGGGAGTTAGCATTACCATCATTGGGCTGGGCCTGGAGATGATTCTGCATGCCATCCTGGGAGCTGTGGAGAGGAGTCAGCTTCTGACAGCTGTGAGGAGCTATGAGAAGCACCTGGCTGATTTTAAAGCAGCCTCAGAAAAGTACCAGCGTGCCATACACGAAGTGACTTCTTTGGTGAGACAGCAAGTTCAGTAAATGAAGGTGGAGCTCTCTCTTCTGCTGTCACAGCAGCTGCAGCAGCTTATGCCTGCAGAAACCTTTTTGATTCATTATGACAAACGAACTACTGATGGCTTTTTATTTTCTTATTTGTGGCAGCAGAACAAGAAAAGAGACAGCTCAGGACACTGGCACTGAAGTACATTAATAGAGAACTGGTTTACATGTGTTTAGGTGGGGGCAATGCTTCAAATACTTTGCACCTTTCCTTAAGCTTATTTTCTGGGAAGAATTGTAGGTAAACTTGAACTGTAATTCATACTGGAGACAATAATACAGATTGCTGGACTGGTAGTGGTGAGAAGGTGTGTTTCTGTATCAAAGATGACAATACAATGGGAGAAAACAATTTCAACAAGGCAAAGTATCTAGAGGCTTTATGAAGACATCTGTGGTTGCTAAACCCTTACTGTGGTTTAGTGCTTAATCTGATAGACTGAATTCAATTACAAGGACTAGCTGAAGCATATTTAACTGCTATTTTCTGCCCTCCTAAGGAGCCAGCAAGAGATCTTCTTTAAATAAACTCTAATCCCAGTAGATTGGCAGGTAAGAGAAGCCTGGGCCTACATGCAAACAGACACAACCTTGCTGCACCACTGAGAGAAACCAGCTGCTGCGTTCTGGGTGTGCCTGGCCATGAATAACCTCTTGTGCTTGTAATGCTCTGCTCCTGCCAACCCACATGCAAAAATTTCTGTGCAAAATTGCTTTTTTGTTGATTGGAGTGGGATTATACACATGTATAAGTGCCTGTAGGATTGCAGCCCTATTAAACTAAAGTTATTTTCAAGTGCTTTATGTGATCCCACCAATCTGGGGTTGCCAAGAATGTGCTCAGATTCTGCATTTCACAATATGCTACCAACTGTCCTTATTTTTCAGATTTTAAAACCAAAGCTGGAAGCAAAACATTATTTGTAGTGTCTTGCTCTGATTTGCTGTGAATTGTTTTTTCTTGATTTTAGGAAAAAAGGTAATTTAAGAATTAATAAAAATGTACATGACTATTGGAAGATCTCTCTTTTCTGTACTTTTGTTTTTGTTTTTGTTTTTCTGAAAACCAATCTTAAACTGAATAATAAAGAAGTATTAAAAGCTTCACTATACATGCAATTAAAATTTTTTAAAATCCACGATAGACCAATCTAGTAGGGTTGTGCACAGGTTCCTTTTTTTAGTACCCACTTCCCCCATACAAAAACCATGTCCAAATTCACATGTTTGCTAATATTCAGTAGTAGCAATCTTTATTAATTACTAGATAGTGCCTATGAAATAAAGGAATGGGTGAGATTCACAACCCTCCATTGTGGGGTTTGGGGGGATTTGTTTGTTTGTTTTGTTAGGTTTTTGTTCTCTGTCATGGTTTGACAGGAAGTGGATTTCTGGGATTTTCACTTCTGTTTTCACTTTAATATTTTCTGACTCCTCTTCCCTTTTATGCACAAAAGCCACTAGATGGCAATGAAACTGCTGGTACCCAGCAGGTCTGCCAAGTCATCAGGCAGGGGATCAGGAGCATAAATGGGTGCCAGGGCCTGAGAAACTGGGACCAGCTGCAGACTGGGCTATGTGAGTCAGGAAGGGCAATTCAGGGGCAGCAAAAAGCACTGCCTTGCCTGCACGAGGTATTGAGGTGGATGACATGGTGACCTGAGGCATCACTTCTCCAAGATGGAACATCTCTTGTCTCCTGACACAAACGGCACTCAGTTTAGAGGTACTTCTGCAGAGGCAAGAGACTGTCAGTCAGTAGAACAGCAATATCTGTGTATTGGAGAGGCAGGAGTTCCTGGCTCCTGTTTTCTAAGTGCAAATGTACATTCCATATTAGAAATTAAAATAAACTCTTTGAGAGATTGCCAATCACTGCTGTATGAGAATAGTGGAGTCAAAGAAAAACAAATCTGTTGTATTTTTCAAGCAATTTGCCCACAAATGTTCTTGAATGTGAATGCTAAGCAGTGAGGAACACAGAGGTATAAAACTGCTATTTGCCTCTAGAGATATCCTTGTTCCTGGTAGACTTAAAGGAAAGCAGGCCTCCCCAAAAGAGATGTAATTCCTGCTCTCTCTAATGCTCTGGCCAGTCTTATGTTTGGTGCTCCAAAGATGTTGGTGTTTCCCCTCCAGACTCCTTCAAGCTGCCTCTCAGTGTGACAGAGTACCAAGTGAAAAATGATAGAGGTCTATTGTCCTCCAAATCAGCAGACACAGCTGAGAGAAAGCAGTCAGGGCTGAGGCAGTACCACTGTCCCCACTGAGCCCAGGAGTGCCAGGACAGAAGACCCCAAGCCTTGTGAGGTGCAGCTAACTCTCAAAGACTCAGCCATCCCCCTCTACAGTGGCATGGCACCTGACAGGGATGTGTATGGCCACAGCTTTCCATCACATCCTCTTGAGTGTTCTGCCTTTGCTCAAGGCTTTGTTGTTCTGGACAAAGGATTAAGAATTAAAACTGTGATATATGTGGTCCAGATAAGAACAGCCTAAAAAAACCCCTGCAAATCAGCCCAAACCAGTGTAGACTGCTTCCAAACCTATGTCGAAAAACAATACAGTTGCAAACAAAATCTGCTTGGCTGAATGTTCTTTCTGGTGACAAGAATAATACAAAAAGAACATGCCAAAGAGGCACAAGGTGGGGATGACCATGCTGTGCATGTGGTTTGCAAGGCTCTGTAGGCACTGAGAACTCCTGCAGCCTTGGCTCTGAGGATGCTCCTTGACTTTGACTTTGTGCAGCTTGTGACTAAATGCTCTAAATGCTGGCATTAATGTGATGTATAGCTTATAGTCCTTTACCCATCTGGCAATGATCTTTACAAATTAGTCAACTGAGTCTCCATTACTTGAAAAATTATAACAACATTGTGTTGCACGGTGTGTTCACCAGGAGCAGGGAATCTAGAAATCCTGCCCAGCGATCTGACCACCTCTGCTCCCAGGTGCCACCTGTGCAGAGAAAAATTTCCTTCCTCCGTCTCCTCCCCAAACATGCTAGTTCTTTAAGCCTGCACCCAATACTTTGTTGCTTACACATTGATGCTTCGTGCATCTTCATCCTGGTTCCTCACGTGATGTGGATTTTTGCTGGAAATTGTGCTTTGGACGACGATACAAAACAGCTCCCACCAGGTGTTCACCAGCCTCAGCAGGTCACCACAGCGGGGGCTGTAGGAAGAGACAAATAACAGAGCAGCTTCTGTGGGGCCCGATGGCATCAGATTATCTCTCCCGTTCTCTTTGTTCAGAGGGGTGCCAGCCCCGCTCGCAGGGGAGCGGCGCTGCTGGGCCGCGAGGCCAAGCCCACAGCAAACCCCCTCGGCTCTGCCTTGTTTCAGGGCACGGGGGCACTTTGGGGCATCTCCTGAAGAGTGTGAGGGAGCAGAGGTCGCGTTCGCAGCCCTGATTCCGGCGCTGGTCGTACGGGAGCACCCCTCTCGCACCGCGTGTGTCCACCCGCTGCCAGAGCCCGCCGGGGCCGGCTGGGCGCCGGTCTCTATCGCTATCTCTATCATTATCTCTATCCCTATCCCTGCGCCTGTCCCTGTCTCTGTCTCTGTCTCTGTCTCTGTCTCTGTCTCTGTCTCTGTCTCTATCCCGGGCACGCCGCTCCCGCCCCGTCCCAGCCCCCCCAAACGCCCCCCCCAACCATAGAGTTGAGGCCTCCGAGGGGGAGCGAGCGACGGCGGAACCATCGAGCTGCGGCCGCCGCTTCCGGAGCGCGGCTCCGCGCCGCCACTCGGCGCCGGTGCAAGATGGCGGCGGGGCCGCGGCGGCGGCGGGCGCGGGGCTGAGCGAGGCCGCGGCGGCCCGAGGGAGCCGGAGCCGGGTCCGGCCGGCCCAGGGGTGAGAGGGGCGCGGCGGGGCTGGGCTGCGGGGAGAGGAGAGGAGAGGCGAGGAGGAGGAGGCGGCAGTTCGCGCTGCCTCATTTTCTTCTTCCTGCCATCGGGCGGGAGTACGAGGGGGGTCTTTCTGCCCCGTTCCCCTGTGGCCAAAAGAATAATGAATTTAGTGCTTGATTATATTTGTTTTTTCACCTTCGGTCGTTAACTTGTTGCGTTGAAACTCTTTAGTCTGGGTCCTTAAACGATGTGAACTCGAGGTTTCAGAAGTTTGTTCTCTTTCCCTTTAGCCTTTAAATGTTAGAAAGATGGGAAATACGGGGTGTAAATGTAACTCCTACCTGTGATTGGTGAACTTCCCACGTAAGGAAGCGATAGTGTTTTGCAAAAGGAAAAAAACAAACCCCCCCCGGTGTTTTTGCAGGGAAGTAGTTTTGGAGGGGGAGGGAGAGAAGAAACATCCCTGGCTGTAGTTTGGACACCTATGTAGTCATCTGTAAGCTGCAGAAATGTCTAAAGACAGGGAATAATTTTTTTTGCAGAATAATCCACTTGCTGATACGGTGGGGGCTGGGGAGAGACACCAGGGGCAGTTAGAAGTCTGAGGAGGGGAGGGGATCTGTGGGGAAACATTTGAAACAGAAAAAGGTGAAAACTGGAGAGCACTTACAAGAGTGAATCGAGAAGATAAACTCTGATATGCTCTTAGGAAAGTAAAATATGTGTTTCTTCCTGCCCTGCAGCCCTCAATTGTATAAGCATAAAGCTTCTTAGTTTGAGTTGTAATGTGAATAATAACAAACTCATCAATTAGCTTAAAATTATAACCTACTAAAGTAGCAATAAGTAGTTAAATAGTAGTGCTTTGGTGGAGTAGGGCAGTTTTGATACAGGTGCTGAGCTCATAGTCAGGTTTGAGAACCTTAAAGGCGTTTGTGCTCTTTGAGGGAGTAACTTGCTGATAGAAGAGAAACAAGCATCCTCAAGCTACCAGTGTGTAGGACCTGATACCATGTCATCTTTTCTAGGTCACTCCCTTTTTTTTAAGTTTTGTTTTTTGAGGCAGAAGAAAAAAGATCAAAATGGGGCGGAGATCTACATCATCCACCAAGAGTGGGAAGTTTATGAATCCCACGGATCAGGCCCGTAAGTATCCATCAAAGCTGGGCAGGGGGGAATGGGGAGTGCCTAGAGGAGCAGGTAAAAAGCTTTCTCTGAGCATAGAATCCTCACTTGTGGACCAGAACTGAGTTTCTCTTACTTGAAAAATATTATCTCAGTTTTGTCTGGGAATGCTGTTTGCTCTTGTGCTCTTGCTTCTCTTAAGTATTTACCTCTTGGTTCTCCACTGGTTATCAGCGTTGGAAGGCCTTTGTACTTAGCTGTTGGATAAACTGCAGGCTGCTTCCTGGGACAGAGTTAATCTGTCCCAGGCAGGAATCTGAGGAACATGTCAAATTTTGCAGGTGCTCTGGTTAGATGGGGGAGTTGTCTTAGTATTTTTTTTCTATTTTTGGTAACATGCCAGGTGTTATCAATGCTCAGTGAATAAAGAAAATCCGGACTCCCACAGTGGATATGCTTTATTTCAGAGGCATTCTCAAAGCCTACATATTTTTAAAGTGTGTTGTCTGATGACACTATTTCAGCTTCTGTTCAGCAATCTTTCCATGACTGTGCCTATCACAATGACTTCAGTTGCATATTGTTCTTTTTTGTATAGAAAAAACCTTGCTTCTGGAGACATGAAGGCTGCAGTATTTTTTTTTTCCTGTATAAAAGACAAGAAATATAAATCAATTTCATGCTATGTTTCTTTTTCACTGAAAAGCTGAGTTGCAGTAAGTCTTTGTAAAATGAGTGAGCTGTTGAGAAACATCCCTAGTCTTGATGAAGAAAAGGTTTTTCATTAATTTGATTTTGTCTTTCAAGTCGTTATTTTCTTTTTCTCTTCCCCTCTAGGGAAGGAAGCTCGGAAAAGGGAACTAAAGAAGGTAAATAAAGAGATTAGGGAACATGTAGCTGGCATTTCCTATACTATGTATTGTGTGTGTGATTGTAAAGGGCCATGAATAGACTGTGGATATTTTAATTGA
The DNA here is from genome assembly GCA_024865655.1 of Emberiza elegans. Classification (NCBI taxonomy): domain Eukaryota; kingdom Metazoa; phylum Chordata; class Aves; order Passeriformes; family Fringillidae; genus Emberiza; species Emberiza elegans. The sequence continues at coordinate 7,177,502 of JALJVW010000910.1, read as the reverse complement.
TATCCTAAGACTGACTTTGGAAATGCTATATGAACATGTAGTTCAAAAAAAACATAGAAGTCTTGTTTGGAGTAAACATCTCCCCAGCTGTTCTTTAACTTGTAATTATTTTTGAAACGTTGCTGGAAGTACTTAGTAATTAAAAAAACCCAAAGTGACAAAGCAAAGAAGCAAGCAACAAACCAAATTAAAAAAAATCCAAACAATAAAAGCACCCAAGAGTCACACACTTCTTAGTGTGTTCTAACGTATTTTGTCAGTTGGTTGTTGTGTTGATTGTGTGTGTCTTAGTTGGAGTGAAGGAATGATAGTAGCATTTGCAATTACCAAGATAGTGGAATTCAAATTACCAGAAGTTTTAATTACATTTGTTGCTGATTTGTGCCATGGTGAACGTTTTCAGGGCATTATGAGGTGTGATTTTTCTTCAGACTGGAAATACTGAGAAAGGGGTAACAGATGTGTTGTGTCTTTCTATTGTGAAACTTTTCTGTCTGCTTGATCTCTGATCTTAGAACAAAAAGCAGCGGATGATGGTCCGAGCAGCTGTACTGAAGATGAAAGATCCAAAGCAGATTATCCGGGACATGGAAAAGTTGGATGAGATGGGTGAGTGAGAGGTACCAGGTGCTGTACTTAGGCCGTGGTTTATGTAGATGCACAGTGTAGTTTTAACTGCCAGTGGGGGAAACTGAAATAGAGTAGGTTTTTTTTCCCTTTCCTGTTAGAAGGGGGGATTCTGTGAATGTCTGGGGGTTGATTATTATTTGAGATGTTGTGTTGCCATCAAAGAGGACTTTTTTCCCAGAAGATTATTGATAAGAAAAATGAGTAGTGTGTGTGAGTGCTGCTAATGTAGAATTCAAGGAGAGGATTGTCATAAGGCTGCAGACTTCCTGAAAACAGGGATTGGAACTTGCTTTGAAATAGTTCCATTCATCACAGTTGGGCAGTAGAGTAATTTGGAAATATATTTGTCTTTTTTTTTTTTTGCTGTCTTGGATCAGAATTTAACCCAGTACAGCAGCCACAACTTAATGAAAAAGTGCTGAAGGACAAACGCAAAAAGCTCCGTGAGACTTTTGAGCGTATCTTGCGGCTCTATGAGAAGGAAAACCCTGACATCTACAAAGAGCTGCGCAAATTGGAAGTGGAGTACGAGCAGAAGAGAGCACAACTCAGCCAGTATTTTGATGCTGTCAAGGTAATGCTTACTACATTTCAGTCTTGTAACTGTGGTAGTGTATTCTGTTTGTTCATTAGGTGTGACTGTTACAGAGGAAGGGAGATTTATACGAGTTCAGCATCACGTGGCCCATATGAAATATTAATTTGCATGGTACCTCAAATTAGAGCATTTCAGTGGGGGCAGTGAGGTGGTTGTCAAGTCACTGTTTGTCTCTGATATGCTGATCTCATTCAAAATCAAAGGAGGAAAGGGAAATTTGTGTTGCAAATCAACAATACCAGCCATTTGTTTTTTGTATTAAAGAGAGAGCGAGCCCATGAGTGTGCAATTGGTATTTCTGTGAATTTCTGCTAGATCTCTTGCTGGAAATAATGAGAATCCTTTGGCATTCCTTTAAAAACCTTCCTCTAATATTCCTCCCTACCGTGCTGGGGAACATAGTGTTTTGCAAGTGCAAGGATCTGTAAGACTTCTTTTTTTTCCTCTCTTTTGGAACATGCAGCAGTCTGTGACTTGAATATTTAAAAAACACAAAAGCACAGCCATACTTGCCTGCAGTCTCTTCATTTTGTAGACTGAAGGTCTAAAAGAAGGTGAAAACCTGACTGAGTTTTGACTGAAATACTAAAGCTTTTCATGGGTGCATTGCAAGTGCTTTGGTTTGCATTGAAAGCTTTTACTGTTAACACTTTCCCAAATTTCTTTCATGGACTGCTGCAAGATAACACACCCCAAGAACGGACACATTTAACAAGTGGTGGCAGGTTCCATATGTTCTGTACTTTAAAAAGTAATGAGATTGTGCAGTAGCTTCTGTGGAAGTAACTCATTCTCTTTTCTTTCCCCTCCCTTCCAGAATGCTCAGCATGTTGAAGTGGAAAGTATCCCCTTACCAGATATGCCTCACGCTCCCTCCAACATCCTCATACAGGACATACCCCTTCCAGGGGCTCAACCACCTTCTATCCTCAAGAAGACATCTGCCTATGGGTAAGTGGAAAAAGAAACTTATGGGGGAAGTAAAAAGGAAGCACTCATATTATGGGGGATGAGCTAGGGGTAGAAGCAGAGGAAATATTGGCTTGTAGAAGTTGGGGGCATTCTGTGCAAGTGAATTCTCCTTTCTTTTAACCAAAGCCCTTAATCTTTCCCCACTAGTAGAGCTTTTTGTTTAAATTTATTTGAGTAATACATTATGCCTTCCAGCTTTTGTCTTTTTCATATCAGGAATGTAGGTCAGTAGTAGCAGTACCAGTTCATATTAGAGCCCTACTGTTATGAACTTAAATGCCCCTTAAATTGCCCTATGTGTGTTCTTTTGTCCTGCTGCCATATTCAGTGTATATAGATAGTTCATATAAACTCCTAGTTTGCTTGGTTTTGTTTTGTTTTTTTTCATTCTAGTGCTAGAATTTTTTCTATTTCTTTCTGAATAGCCTTCTGTTTTTACCAACTTTGTGCTTATTTCATTCTTCTTCTGTGGTAGGATTCAACAGCTGATTTTTTTCAGTATTGTCTTCAGTTGCTTTCTGAGTAGCTTTTGTCCGATCTTCTTCAGTCATGTCTTTGTATGATGTTGTAAACTCCTTGTGTCAAATATGTACTTTTTAAATGTTCATGTTTCTTTTTAGAAGTCTGCATAAGCAGTGATGAGAGAAGGCTCAGTAATTCTACTAAAGGCATGTTTGCTTTAGTTTGTGTTCCTGCATTTCTCATTTCCTTTCATATTTCCAGACCACCAGTTCGCTCCATTTCTGTGCTCCCTCCTCCGGGGCTCGGTGTTCCGCGTTTACCTCCGGGCAGGAAGCCCCCTGGCCCTCCACCAGGGCCACCCCCTCCTCAGGTCCTGCAGATGTATGGCAGGAAGGTGGGCTTCGCCTTGGATGTGGCTCCTCGAAGGCGAGAGGAGGAGATTTCTTACAGTTCTGAAGCAGGTGAGGGCTTCCCTATTCCTCTCTGTGGTTTTCCTGGACCTCTGTTCTGCTGTGGATGGTCCTGCTGTGAATACAGTGTGCCCCAGACAAAATGTTCTCTGGCAATATGAATGTTAGCACTATTTGAAGGACTCTACTAAGTGATGGTTCTCTGAGGTAATTCAGATAGATTCATAATATCTGCAATTTTGCTACTAGCTGTATTTTTAAATGTTGAAACTTTTATTTTTGTTGTTAGGTTTCGCAGATTAGATTTTTGTGGATGAACCCTTAACAGTGCTGGAACACTGTTCATATTAAAAACCCACCCTCAGAGAAATCGTCTATTAAAAACCCCATCAAATAAACACTCCCAAACCAAAATTACAACAAAACCCACAATGAGCCCTGGATGTGCATTTGCTAGGAGAACATAGGTTCTGTTTTTCATACAGTTGTTCTATCACCCCTAGAAGCTCTTTTGACTACATGAATTAGCTTTATTTCATGCCAGAAGACATAAAAATATTTCAGTGGTGGGCAATTGCTGATTAGAAGTTAATGAATCAGTTGCAGTAGCAGTTGCCTTCATTTTTTGCTGTGCAAATTAATAAGCAGGTTAATATGAAATCTTACAGATTTTCCAAAATATCCTTTAAAAATATATGCTAAAAAGTAAAGGGATGACATTTTTTGTTAGTCCAAGCTTTTGCTAAGGGGAATGTTTTGACCATAAACATACGCTGGTGTGAAGGAATATTTTGTATTTGGAGTTGATGCATTTCCCAATACTTTGCTTTCTGCAGGACAGCGAGGCCATGATGATGACATGTCCAGCACCAGTGAAGATGAAGGCTATCCTGAGGATATGGATCAAGATAAGCACGATGAGAGCAGCGATGACAGTGACAGCGATAGGTCGGATGCGGACAGTGAAGGAGAGGACTTCCTGCATCGTGATAATGACAAGGAGAGGGAAGGTGGTGAAGAAAAGAAATCAGGTGTGAAGGGGAAATGAGAGACTGGGGGTTGATTTTTCAAAAGAAAAACATTTCTTGATAGAGTTGAGTGTGTGCAATTTATTTAGTCAACTAACAATGTTCTAACTCACCTAAATTCCAGCTAAAGGATTTTTAGTAATAAATGGGTCAGAAGGAGGCTATCTTGAAGTGAAGCAACTTTCAGATTAACCTGTTTTCCTAAAAGTTCTGTTAGCTTATAGCTCACAAGCCATTTTTCACCTGAATCATTGCCAAATTAAGCCTCAATATAAAATATGCTCACCTGCTTGGGGGAGATCAATTGGTAGAGAATACTAGCTTAGCAAAACTTCAAACAATCAGAAACACCAGTGGTAACTCTTACCTAAGGAGCATCATGATGTCAGACTGATAGGCTGTCCATACCAGCTATCAACATAACTGTCTGATTTTTCTTATTTTGTCCCCACCTCCTTTCCTCCTCACCCTTACCCTGCTTTCCCCAGGTCACAGTGTCCGGTTTGCAGACATGCCGGGCAAGTCACGAAAGAAGAAAAAGAACATGAAAGAACTGACTCCACTCCAGGCCATGATGTTACGAATGGCAGGTGAGTAAGGCGGATATAATATGTGGTGAGGTGCCTTTAGGCTTTCAGCTAAGGTTTCTGTGGGCAGCTTACTTTGCACAAATTTTACTTTATAGAGTAAATATTTTACTGTCATAATGTAGGCTCTGCTGAGAGTAGCAGCTCTCATTAGGTATTTGAGTTATAGTTTGGTTTTTGCTCTTTTTTTTTTTGTTTGTTTGAGTTTTTTTGGTTTTGTAGGTTTTTTAAATTTATTTTTAAGTAATGTGTGTGTTTTGCATAGCAGAGTTGAAGTTAAGAATAGCAATTTACTTGGTTTTTTTTCTTCTAAACCTTTTCTTGCTTAGCTTTTAAACAGTTGTTCAAATGAAATACAAATCTCTTGGTGAAAGAGAAAGGGTAACATTGTGTATGTGCTCAGCATGTAACCTGTAAGGATTTGTACTCCCTAAAAAAACCCTTCTTCTGAGATAAGTTAACCAATAAAACAAACTTTGTTTTAAAAAGAAACTCCAGTATCTTTCAAAGGTGCAGGAGTTTCTTGGATGTGGGGATTTTGTTTATTGTGGCATTGTGTCCCCAACCCCCTGTTGCCTCACCTCCCCACAAACTCCTTTAAGGCAGAGATTAAATAGCAGAAGTTTGGGCTGGTAGTACAAGTTTCAGGTCCCAGAGGAACACATAACTCTGTTGTCAGAGCTCTCTCTAGAACAGTAATGATTTGTGTTATTATTTTTATTTGTTTTCATTTTATGTTTACCAGTAAAAAGTGGTCAGATTTCTTCCCTTTGAAGTAGGGTTTATCTTTCTCTTGCTTCTTTTTATTTAATTCTGTGTGCTCAGTTTTCTCTGATGTTCACAAAGATGTTGTGCATAGACAGATTTTATAAGGATATCATCTCCATATCCAGGCCAGGAAATTCCAGAAGAAGGGAGAGAAGTGGAGGAATATTCAGAAGAAGAGGAGGAGGAGGAAGAGGACTCAGAGTCTGAAGAGACATCACAGCAACAGCAGCAGCAACAACTCAGTGAGGAGGCACTTGCAGAGACCGGGTCATCTACTGCGACTTCCCAGGCGCAGCAGCAGCAGCAGCAGAGTGCCCAGGCTGTGCCTCCAGCTCAGATACAGGCACCTCCCATGCCTGGGCCTCCTCCTCTGGGACCACCTCCAGCCCCTCCACTGAGGCCCCCAGGCCCACCCACCGGCCTTCCTCCAGGCCCTCCACCCGGTCAGTGCTTGGTTTCCCTGCTCTGAGGGATGCAGGCTCTCAGGCAACGGTGTTAGTGCGGGAGTTTGGAAGAATTGTTGCAGAATGTGTTGCAGATGGAGTATATGTACCCACTTTCTGGGACCTGTCTGTCATCAGTCTGCATCATTGTTGCTGTACCTTGCTTTTGAGGCAGCAGGCTCCTGTAGCTGTAGCCTTCCTGATGGTTGTCTTTGTTAGAGCCAGTGTATGAAGTGGAGTAAAAGAGCCAAAGTTCTTATGTTTAGTCCAAAAGAAAAATCAAATGCCACAGAAAAAGTTTTTTAGCTGTTTAAATTCTGACAAACTCAGCTCAGAAGCTGTTACCAGTTACAACTTAATTATATGGGGGGAGGAAACCTTTTTCTATGATACACTTTACTTTCATAAAGATACTTTAACTGTGTAACTGCTGCCTCTGCTTGAGACTTGTAGAAAATCTATTTAATCTGGCAGCTATGTAATACAGCTTTCATTGGTATATCGAAGATCTTTATCCTTAGCTGATGATACAGTTGCTGGGATGTGTTTTTAACTGTGAATTAAATTTCTTGTTTGTTACATGAACGCTTTCAGGAGCTCCTCCGTTCCTGAGACCTCCAGGGTTACCAGGGTTGCGTGGGCCTTTGCCTCGACTGCTGCCACCTGGTCCTCCCCCGGGGCGACCGCCTGGTCCTCCCCCAGGCCCCCCACCAGGCCTGCCCCCAGGTCCTCCTCCACGTGGTCCTCCTCCTCGTCTGCCCCCTCCTGCCCCACCAGGTAAGGGCTTCTGTTTGTCTCAGTGCCAAGTCCTTTCTTGCTTTCTTTTCGCAGTCTTGGCTGTGGTGATCGAGCCCGTGAGGCATAATTGGCTGCCAGCTTGCCTTTGTTCCTGGCTGTGGCTGCATTGTGCCATGTGCTATTACATTGTTCTGTGCAATAACAAGGAAGTGCTGTGCATAGTTTGGTAGCAGGAAATCTGCCCTGACAAAAGGGAATTTCAGAGTTTAAATTTTTACTCTGCTGGCTCTTTCTGAAGAGCCTTTGGGTGCTGTAATGGTGCTCCACTAAATGAGTTGGAGATCTGAATATATATTTTTTGTGCCTGGGTCAGACATTTCTGATGACTCTGAAATTGTAGTGGGATGGATTGTCAAGAAACTTTATTCTCAGATTATAACTTGAAATTGTAAAGGGAGTGATAAGCAAGCTCCTGTGGCTTTCAGAGCCTGAAGAGCAGCATTTTCAACCCGGCATTTAGCGCAGATTTAAAAACCTTTTTTTTTTAAGGCCAGTGCTGCTGCATCTTGTTGGGGATTGCTTCATTTTGCTTTTTGTTCTTGGTGTTCTGAGCCTGTGCAACTTATTTCTCAAATATTTTGAAATTCCCAGATGTGAAGACAGCTCACGCTTTCTCTTCTTCATCCAGGTATCCCTCCTCCTCGCCCAGGCATGTTACGGCCGCCTCTGGTGCCTCCCTTAGGACCTGCCCCACCTGGGCTCTTTCCACCAGCTCCCATTCCAAATCCTGGGGTGCTGAGCGCCCCTCCCAGCCTGATCCAGCGGCCCAAGGCGGATGACACCAGCGCGGCCACCATCGAGAAGAAAGCCACGGCCACCATCAGCGCCAAGCCGCAGATCACCAACCCCAAGGCGGAGATCACGCGCTTCGTGCCCACCGCGCTGCGCGTGCGCCGCGAGAACAAAGGGGCCGCCGCCGCCTCCCAGAGGAAGCAGGAGGATGAGCCTGCCCTGCCCTTAACCAAAGCTGCCCCTAAGGCTGGCTCATCTGCCCCTATCTCTGTACAGACAAAGGATGATGTGTATGAAGCCTTCATGAAAGAAATGGAGGGTCTCCTGTGACCTGTCGTAGTCCTGGTCAGCTTTCCTGCCCCTCTGAACACTGTGGAGGGAGAAGAAGGGAAAGTCCTCCTGCAAGCAACGAAAGGGCATGACTGGAAATAGTTCCCTACCCACAGGTTAACTTGCCAGTGTGCTGTGAGCAGAGACCACTGTAGCTGAGGTGTGCCTGGGCACCTCCTTTCAGAGCCACCACGTCCACCTGGGGAAAGGAGATTGCAGTAAAGGAGGCGATGCTGCTCCCCTCAAGTCCTCCCCCTTCCTTAGAGGGAGATAATGATACTCTGGGGATGGGGGTGACTATTCCCTGCCAAAATCCTTACACACCCTGAGTGCTCTGGTGAGGGTAGTGGAACAGCTTTTAAGGAGCCAGAAAAGTGTTAGCAGCATTTCATACACAAATGGTTGTCCAGTTTTTATTTTCTTTACCTTTTTTTTTTCTGTAAATATTTTATAATCATGTTTTTAGTTGCAGTGAGGTTGATCAATCATCTTTCTTCCAGGGTAGTCAGGGAGGTAATTTGTTGCATATACTGTACACTGGAGTTTTGCATCCTATCCCCTTTATGGTCATCTTGATGGGATTTTGTTGGCTGGGGAAACTTCATTTTGTCTTGTGAAAGACAATAAATGTTCAGTGTATCAAAATACCACTTTCCCTGTGATTTGTGAAAAGCTAGCAGGTGGAGAGGGAGGGGGGAGGGTTCCTCGTTTGCCTTGGAAGATAATAGAGGCATTCAGAACCTCAGAAAAGTAATAATCACATTGTAAATAACATACACATACTTTTTCCAACTAAGCTTCTGCTATATTCTTGTCTTTAAGTTCCTTTTTAACCTTTATTGGTAGCTAGTAAAAACTTAAGTCCTGATATACTACTAATAATTACAAAACCATTTATTTTATACCCTCTGATTGGGAGGTTTGCTTCATATCAAGCCTCAGACAAGTACTGGGTACATCATGGACAGGCTACCTTGACTAAAAATTAGTAAACAATTTTAATGTTAAAAGATTGACTGACATAATTTTAGTAGTGGCTGATGTTAGGATAGCAGACTAGCAGATAGCTCAAACAATAAATGTTAGTTGGCTGTGCGTTTCAGGCTTAGCTGAATGCACTGTGTTTTGAGGTTAAATCTGCTTTAAGGAGACAAAAGTTATTAGCTGCTCAAACTTACACTTGAAAACTTTGAATCTGTTTTCACATATTCTGGAGACAATCAAAAATGTTTGCACAGCAGTTCTCTATACCGAGAACTTGTAAAATTTACATGAGCCCACCCACCTAATGCATATTGTGTGATGTAACTTTACACAATTCTTGAAACACAAAATTCTTTGTAAAGCAACTTCTGATGACATCTGATGATGACATCAGTTATGTTTACCAAAGTTGAGAAGATTAATCCTGGAGACAGATAATTCAGCTTGAATACACCAATATGAATGATTGCAGCAGTACTGAAGTAATTGCTCTCCAGAACCAGAGAAACGTCGTGTATTATGTCTTCCTGCCTAGTTTCTACACCTAGCAGTAGTTCTGGGGTGTAAATGCTCCCACTGAAAGTAAAGCTTCTCTTTTATCATAACAGTAACACATTTTTAAAGTAGCCCTGCAGGTTTAAAATACAGGATTGTTTCTGAACCGACAGCCATGGCATTTAGCGGGGTTTCCCTGGTTCCGGGGAGGCGGCTGTGCTCCTGCGCCCTCCTGGGCCGGGCCGGGCTGTGCTCCTGCCCTCCTCTCCTGGCGGGCCCTGCCAGGCCGGGCTCTCTGCCCCCTCCTGGGCCGGGCGGGCTGTGCTCCTGCGCCCTCCTGGGCCGGGCGGGCTGTGCTCCTGTGCCCTCCTGGGCCGGGCGGGCTGTGCTCCTGCCCTCCTGGGCCGGGCCGGCTGTGCTCCTCTGCCCTCCTGGGCCGGGCGGGGCTGTGCTCCTGTGCCCTCCTGGGCCGGGCGGGATGTGCTCCTGTGCCCTCCTGGGCCGGCCGGGCTGTGCTCTTGTGCCCTCCTGGGCCGGCCGGGCTGTGCTCCTCTGCCCTCCTGGGCCGGCCGGGCTGTGCTCCTCTGCCCTCCTGGGCCGGCCGGGCTGTGCTCCTGTGCTCTCCTGGGCCGGGCGGGAGGCGTTTCCCCGGCGCTGCCCTCGCTCCCGGAACGGGGCCGGGGCCCCGCAGCGGGGGCGGCTCCGCGGGAGCGGCCGCCGGCGGCTCCCATTGGCCGAATTTGGATCCGCGGCGCCATTGGTCGGAGCGAGCCGGAGCGCGCCGCAGCCAATCAGCGAGCTAGCGGAGCGCGCGCAGGAGCTATAAAAGCGGCCGCGCACGGGGCGCGGAGACACGTGATCGCGTCGGTCGGTTCGTGGGGCGGCGGTGTCGGAGCGGCGGCGGGAGCCATGTCGGGGCGCGGGAAGCAGGGCGGCAAGGCGCGGGCCAAGGCCAAGTCGCGCTCGTCGCGGGCCGGGCTGCAGTTCCCCGTGGGCCGCGTGCACCGGCTGCTGCGCAAGGGCAACTACGCGGAGCGCGTGGGCGCCGGCGCGCCGGTGTACCTGGCGGCCGTGCTGGAGTACCTGACGGCCGAGATCCTGGAGCTGGCGGGCAACGCGGCCCGCGACAACAAGAAGACGCGCATCATCCCCCGCCACCTGCAGCTCGCCATCCGCAACGACGAGGAGCTCAACAAGCTGCTGGGCAAGGTGACCATCGCGCAGGGCGGCGTGCTGCCCAACATCCAGGCCGTGCTGCTGCCCAAGAAGACCGACAGCCACAAGGCGAAAAGCAAGTGAAACAAATCCGAGGAGCGTTCCCAACCTCAAAAGTAACCCAAAGGCTCTTTTCAGAGCCACCCACTTCCTCATAAAAGGAGCTGTACATCCTAGCAAAAAAAAAAAAAAAAACCGAAAACGAAAAAACTCCCCTCCCCCCACCCCTTCTCAAAAAACCTAAAATGTAACCAAAACGAACAACGCCCACTTAAACACCCCAAATCCTTTTAATCTTAGCTCTTGGAAAAAATCCAAAACCAAACCACCCCAAATACTTTGTATCTTGTCTCTTAAATTAAGATCAAAACTTTGAAAAATCTACTGTGTAGTAAAATAAATCACTTCGTGCTGCTGGGGGCTAGAAAGTTTGTTAGGACTGTAGGAAAGAACCCCCAGGCCCATTATGCCTCTCCTTTTTCAGCTCGGCCCTATGTGAAGTTCAGTTCATTCACTGAAGTCTTTGAAAACAGCCCTGTCCCCTCTAAACAGCTTTTAGACCTACAGATACTGTTGGAATTTTTTTTGTTTTGTTTTGGGTTATTTTTGTGATTTGGTTTTGTTGTTGATTTGTATTAAAAGGTGTTCTGAGTTACTAACCCTCACTTCTTATTAAAAATCTTTGAGCTGCTGATCCCGTTTTCTGCCTCAAATCTGGAGGAATTTGAGAATTGTTCATCATAACACACATGCAATCTGAGGTGAAAGGGACTGTTGCCAGTTTTGATTCTACCTTGTACACAGTGCTAAATATAAGCCATAAATATGTTGAAATAGAAACAGAAAATCTGCTATTATTGGTGGAAAAACGTATTTTAATAATTATCCATTTGAAAGCATGAATTACTTGAATCATAACATTGTTCAGAATTTTAGTATCACCAACAGTTACAATATCAGGAGGTAAAAAGGAGGTTACAGGCCTTTGTAAAAACAATGGCTTGTAGGCATTAATAAACATGTCAGAGAATACTTCTTTTAACGCTTTGTACTCTGAAAAACAATGTGCATTTATTTTTAATTGAAGCTTGGTCTTGGAAAAATGCTTCTGAAGACTGTCCCCCCTCTTGCTTAGCAGCCAGCTGTTCCAGTGTAGCAGATACAACAGGACATGCCATTTTTAGTACTAATTTCAGTGTAGGCATCAGTCACTGGACAGTGAGAAAATGGAATATTTAGGAAATTGCTGTGAAAGAGGAATCCTAACTGATCACTTGAGCAAATTTTAATTAGTTCAAGTAATGGGAAAATCAGCAGCAGCAGTGTCTCCTTAAACAATGATGACTCAGATTTTTACCAATCCAGCTGTATCAAAATAAAAACACTGGCATGTTACAAAATGATAGGGCACTGGTTATCATTATTAACAAAAATTGGCTGTGTTAAGTTTTTATGTCGCCTAATTTATTAAGAAAGTGAGTATTTCTGTAGCAGAGGACGAGGGAACCATGTCTGCATTGTGTACACTAAGCAACACAGCACAAACTGCTGTGCTGTAAAAAGTCACCTGCTTGGGTGGGACAAAAAGCCCTTCACGGGACTTTAAACTGCTCCTTGCCTTGCTGCATAACGCACCAATTTAATTTCTCTTAATTATTTTGAAAGAGGTAAATGATTTTGGACAAAGGAGCTAATTTCTAATCCATATTCAGTGCTCAGGATGAGCCTGTGTTACTTACTCCTCTTTGAAATCAAATTGCGACTAAAATATCGATCTAAATCCCTCCTTTTCAGTTCAGATTAAAAGAAGACCCTTTAAAGAACATTAATTAATTACTTTGGAAATGTAGTTCCCCACATCGCGGATTTTATTTAGAAGGAAAAACAAAAGTTTCTGTCTCCCGAGGTCTGTTCAGGTCCAGGACTCAGTGTTTATCGCCTCTTTTTTAGCTCACCCGTTGCCTCTTCGAAAGGAAACTCGGCCGAGGGGAACAAGAGTCTTTCTTCTCCACGCCGCTGCGAACTGGGGGGGGGTCGGTGGCGGAAATTCCGCAAAAAGGGCCCTTTTCGGCTCCTAAGAAACACAAACCGAGCGGGGCGAAGGCACCTTCCAGCCGGGCGGCGGGGCGGGCCCTGCAGCGCACCAATCAGCGCGCGCCTCGCTCTATAAAAGCCAGGCCGCCGACTCGCTGCCGGCCCAGTGCTCTGCCCGGCTCCGGACCCGGCCGGCACCATGTCCGAGACCGCGCCCGTCGCCGCTCCCGCCGTCTCCGCTCCCGCCGCCAAGGCCGCCGCCAAGAAGCCCAAGAAGGCGGCGAGCGGCTCCAAAGCCCGCAAGCCCGCGGGGCCCAGCGTCACCGAGCTGATCACCAAGGCCGTGTCCGCCTCCAAGGAGCGCAAGGGGCTTTCGCTCGCCGCGCTCAAGAAGGCGCTGGCCGCCGGCGGCTACGATGTGGAGAAGAACAACAGCCGCATCAAGCTGGGGCTCAAGAGCCTCGTCAGCAAGGGCACCCTGGTGCAGACCAAGGGCACCGGCGCCTCCGGCTCCTTCAAGCTGAACAAGAAGCCGGGGGAGACAAAAGAAAAGGCGACTAAGAAGAAGCCCGCAGCCAAGCCCAAGAAGCCGGCGGCCAAGAAGCCCGCCAGCGCCGCCAAGAAGCCCAAGAAGGCGGCGGCGGTGAAGAAGAGCCCCAAGAAGGCGAAGAAGCCGGCGGCTGCAGCGGCCAAGAAAGCGGCCAAGAGCCCCAAGAAAGCCGCCAAGGCCGGGCGCCCCAAGAAGGCGGCCAAGAGCCCGGCTAAGGCAAAGGCTGTGAAGCCCAAAGCGGCCAAGCCCAAGGCAGCCAAGCCCAAAGCGGCCAAGGCGAAGAAGGCGGCGCCCAAAAAGAAGTAAGGTGCCTGAGAGAACTTCGAGAGTCTACTCATCTAAATAAACCCAAAGGCTCTTTTAAGAGCCACCCACTTACTCTCAAAAAGAGCTGAAACACTGCTCACACACCAGCAACCCCAAATCACTCAGATTTTGGTGGGAGTTTACAGGGCGTTGATAAAGTTCAGATTTGGGGTACGAGTGCGTTCGGTAACGCCTGCGTGGGCGATTGGGGCTCCCTTTAAGAGGAAGCGTGTCCCTGGGTGCAGTTTGGGAGCGCCGCGATAACAGCTGTGCCCGCCCCGCCCCTGCTCATTGACCGGCGCCGCCCGGAGCGAAGGGAGGCGGTGTCGGCGGCGCGGCGAGCGCCCTTTGCTCCGGTGCCCGGGGCAGTTTGAAAGTGCCGCGTTGGGCCGCGATTGGGCCCGCGCCGCCTTCGCTCCGCTCCGCCCTCCGGGGCCCTGACCCCCCCGCGGCCGAGCCCCGGCCCCAGCCCGGCCGGTCGGTGACGCGCGGCGCATCGGCCCTCCCTCCTTCCATCCCTCCTTCCATCCCTCCGAGCGCGGGGGGGCTGGGGAAGGCGGGCAGGGATCGCAGCAGGGACGGGAACGTGCGGGCCGTGCCACGGCCCTGCCCGGCGGCAGCTGCAGCGGAGCTCCGGTGCCGCAGCGGCGCGGCCGGGCAGGAAGGGCTGCGCCCCCACCCAACGCTCCCGGTCTCCCGGCTCCCAGTAAACCTTGCAGTAAATCGCTGAGCGCCCCCTTTTTCGGCAATCTCCTGCGTGACTCTGGGACATGGGTGTTTTAAGCCCGAAACCCCGTCGTTGAGAAAATCTTATCCTGCTACCTGTACAAACCCGCCTCGACAGAAAAAGCCCTTTTTTAAATGTATCGCTACAGTGTACTTAAAGGAAATGCTACACGTTTCGAGTAAAAGGCATTTAACCCTTAGAAAATTTAACAAATTTCACCTTCCCCACGGGTCTTAGAAATTGACAGGTTGTTGTTGCTTACAAGTTCCTTTTGAGAAGGAACCGGATTATAAGGTTTGGAACAAGCAAGTTTATATACCGCGCATAGAGAGGATAAACTTCTAAAAATTTAGTAGGTATATTTAAACTTGCTGGAGCACCACGTGATCTAGAATGCAACGTGCAAACATTAATCTATTTACATACCTCCCACAAAAAAGTACTGATTCAGCCCTTTTATTGAAAAAATTGGTGGCTCTTAAAAGAGCCTTTGGGTTGAGAGTGACGGTCCGAGGCGCCCTACTTGGAGCTGGTGTACTTGGTGACGGCCTTGGTGCCCTCGGACACGGCGTGCTTGGCCAGCTCGCCGGGCAGCAGCAGGCGCACGGCCGTCTGGATCTCCCGCGAGGTGATGGTGGAGCGCTTGTTGTGCGTGCGCCAGGCGCGAGGCCTCGCCCGCGATGCGCTCGAAGATGTCGTTGACGAAGGAGTTCATGATGCCCATGGCCTTGGACGAGATGCCCGTGTCGGGGTGCACCTGCTTCAGCACCTTGTACACGTAGATGGAGTAGCTCTCCTTGCGGCTCTTCTTGCGCTTCTTGTCGCCCTTCTTCTGCGTCTTGGTCACCGCCTTCTTGGAGCCCTTCTTGGGCGCGGGCGCGGACTTGGCCGGGCTCGGGCATGGCTGATCTCCCTGGCTGCGCGGTTACAGCAGAGTGCCGGCTAATGCGATTACTGCCCTATTTATAGGGCCCTTATGCAAATCACTGGTATCCCGGCGCCGCCCGGGCGAAGGGAGGCGGTGTCGGCGGCGCGGCGAGCGCCCTTTGCTCAGGTGCCCGGGGCGGTTTGAAAGTGCCGCGTTGGGCCGCGATTGGGCCCGCGCCGCCTTCGCCCGCTCCGCCCTCCGGGGCCCTGACCCCCCCGCGGCCGAGCCCCGGCCCCAGCCCGGCCGGTCGGTGACGCGCGGCGCATCGGCCCTCCCTCCTTCCATCCCTCCCTCCATCCCTCCTTCCATCCCTCCGAGCGCGGGGGGGCTGGGGAAGGCGGGCAGGGATCGCAGCAGGGACGGGAACGTGCGGGCCGTGCCACGGCCCTGCCCGGCGGCAGCTGCAGCGGAGCTCCGGTGCCGCAGCGGCGCGGCCGGGCAGGAAGGGCTGCGCCCCCACCCAACGCTCCCGGTCTCCCGGCTCCCAGTAAACCTTGCAGTAAATCGCTGAGCGCCCCCTTTTTCGGCAGTTATCTCCTGCGTGACTCTGGGACATGGGTGTTTAAAGCCCGAAACCCCGTCGTTGAGAAAATCTTATCCTGCTACCTGTACAAACCCGCCTCGACAGAAAAAGCCCTTTTTTAAATGTATCGCTACAGTGTACTTAAAGGAAATGCTACACGTTTCGAGTAAAAGGCATTTAACCCTTAGAAAATTTAACAAATTTCACCTTCCCCACGGGTCTTAGAAATTGGACAGGTTGTTGCTGCTTACAAGTTCCTTTTGAGAAGGAACCGGATTATAAGGTTTGGAACAAGCAAGTTTATATACCGCGCATAGAGAGGATAAACTTCTAAAAAATTTAGTAGGTATATTTAAACTTGCTGGAGCACCACGTGATCTAGAATGCAACGTGCAAACATTAATCTATTTACATACCTCCCCACAAAAAGTACTGATTCAGCCCTTTTATTGAAAAAATTGGTGGCTCTTAAAAGAGCCTTTGGGTTGAGAGTGACGGTCCGAGGCGCCCTACTTGGAGCTGGTGTACTTGGTGACGGCCTTGGTGCCCTCGGACACGGCGTGCTTGGCCAGCTCGCCGGGCAGCAGCAGGCGCACGGCCGTCTGGATCTCCCGCGAGGTGATGGTGGAGCGCTTGTTGTAGTGCGCCAGGCGCGAGGCCTCGCCCGCGATGCGCTCGAAGATGTCGTTGACGAACGAGTTCATGATGCCCATGGCCTTGGACGAGATGCCCGTGTCGGGGTGCACCTGCTTCAGCACCTTGTACACGTAGATGGAGTAGCTCTCCTTGCGGCTCTTCTTGCGCTTCTTGTCGCCCTTCTTCTGCGTCTTGGTCACCGCCTTCTTGGAGCCCTTCTTGGGCGCGGGCGCGGACTTGGCCGGCTCGGGCATGGCTGATCTCCCTGGCTGCGCGGTTACAGCAGAGTGCCGGCTAATGCGATTACTGCCCTATTTATAGGGCCCTTATGCAAATCACTGGTATCAGAAAGCAGCGCTTCCATTGGACAACAGGCGCAGTGACGTCACCCGCAGAACGAAGTGCTCTGCTATTGGTCTTTTTTAAACACCACGGTAGGATTGGTCGATGGTCCGAATGCTATCAGCCAATCAGAATGAGCTGTCTCAATCCCAGCCCTGGTGCCGAAGCTCCTCTGTGCCGCGGTCTCTCCCCGGCCCAGGGTCCCCCGCAGCACCCGGCGGGTTTGGAGCAGCAAAACCTACTTAAGGGCATTTCCGAGGAAAAAACAAAAGTAAAACCAGAAACAAACAACTTGTGAGGGGTTCTGCTACTCTGTTGTTTTTTCTTTCCTTTTTTTTCTTTTTTTTTCCTACAAGAAGGAGCTTCATAGAACAGTCTGCATTTGTAACAGCCACAAGATAAATGTAAAAGGGAAAAAGATGCAACCAGGAAAGATAGAGAGTCTGGAATACAAACACTGCAAATCATGTTTAGAACGAATCCTTTTGGCCCACAGTATAGTTTCTTTTTCATCAATTTAAATGTGATGGAAGCTGTGATTTAATTTACAACATGAAATGGTTGGATTTCTTCTCAGATGGAAAAAATATTAGAAGTATGTGTTTAAGTAAAAACCATGATAACCCTAAAAATTAGATGTGGATTGTATTCTGCAGTTTGAAATTATCATGAACCAGAAAATCAAGCTGTTTTCTTGTTAATATGACTTCATTGTGCAAGAGAAAAACATGATGCTGTTTCCTTTTGGAAACCTTAAGGACTGTTCAAAGACTGGACGTACCTGGTATCAGAGGAGAAAAGTTTCTTGTGCAGGCTCATGCCACCTATCTGGAACAAATTTAAAAAGAGATCTTAGCAAGCTGGTCTTGCTTCTGCTCTTTTTTCCTTTTTACCATGCTGAGCAAAAGCACAGATCAACAAAGATCTCCAGTCTGTTTGCAAAGTAGCGGAGTCCGAAGGGAAGCAGACAAAGAAAGGGAGGCATACTTTTCCTTCCCAGTGAGAAAGGCTTGCTTGAAAGTGCCTCTGCTGTACATTTCTCCTAAACTGTGGAGGCAAAGCAGTGTTGAAAAGAACAGCTCAATGCTGCCTTGGTTATCCTGCTGCTCAGTTTTAATACCTGCCCTCTCTCCACAGCCCTGCTGCCTCTCATCCAGAACGGGGATATTTGTTGGAGATTTAGATTCATTTCTGAACATAACTTTATTTTAGTGTGGTGTAATTTTCTGTGGGGAACACAGAGAAAAGAACCAAGAAGTCCCAGGAAAACGTAAAGAACAACTTGGCCATCAAGAGGAGAAAGCACATAACAATGTGGAAAACCACAAATTTAATGATGATGAGACACATCTGTCTTGTGGTTGGGATTATTCGGGAAAATTTTTAAATGCATGATGAACCTTAAAATCATATCTGAAAAGCTGGGTTGCAAGGCTGTGGGCAACTATTATAGATCTTTTAGTTGTAGAGACTGAAATTTTAGGCATAATTGTATGATTTGCTCCACACTTTGTTGCCTGTAGCTGCAAGTTTTCTGTTCTAGTTTGTAAATTGAGTGTTGTTATCATCTGAAGATCCTATAACTCCCTGGAGAAACATTAAATATATGTCTCACATTTCAACAGCAAAAATAAGTGTACTAAAAAAGACCAACGTGAAAAAAAAGAGTTAAGAGGGGAAGGAAGCCAACAATGCATTTTCAAAAAACAAAAAAAACAAAAACCAAACACCCAAACACATGAACACTTAAAACTATTATAGGTAACTAAGATGACAGAAGTCATTAAAATTAATGCAGCTGTAGAACAACAGTAAGTAAAAAAATACCAGTTTGAGTTCAAAAAGTAATAATAAATGAAGGGAAAAAAACCCCAAACAGTGAGAGGAATAGTTCAATAGCTATCAGTAAGGAGTGAGATTATGAAAATGACCAACACATGACACTTTTTAAAAGTGTATGAAGTGGTACAGATTTTTATCATAGATATAGCAGCAAGAGACATAAATCAGCTCCTTCATCAACACATCAGACCCACGAACAAAACAAAGCTCGGTGATCATTAAGTCTGGGACATGGGACACAAAATAATTCCCCCATGGTGAAAATTTAAAGTGTTGCCCTGACAGGGAATAAAACAAACAAACAAATCCGTAGCACATTATTTCCGTTTCTGAGCTCTCGGCAGAAAAGGGTTCATTTACCGTAGAAGCGGGACACAGCACCCCTGCCCGGCCGGGCCCTTTGTCGGGCACAGCTCGTGGCGGCGGCGCAGCGCGGGCGGGACGCGGCTCTGCCGCCATTGGCCGGGCTGTGCTGCAGCCCCGCGGCCGGCGGGGCCCCGCTCCGTAGCGGCACCGAGGGGCCGCCGGCGGGGCCGGGCAGGCGGGCGGAGCGCGGCGGGCGCGGGGCGAGCGCGGCCGGATCCGCTCCGGGCCCCGCCGGGCCTGGGCTCCGGGGCGGGGCCGGGCCCGAGCCGGGAGCGATGGCGGCAAAGGCCCGGCCCGCGGGGGGAGCGGCGAGCACAGAGCTCGCCCCGCCCCGGCCGCGCTGCAGTTCTCAACCAGGTCGGACCGCCGCCCATATAGAGCCGCGCGGGGCTTTTTCATCCTCACTGCTTGCGCTGTTCTGAGTGTGCAACCATGTCTGGTCGGGGTAAGGGCGGTAAGGGGCTCGGCAAGGGCGGCGCCAAGCGCCACCGCAAGGTGCTGCGCGACAACATCCAGGGCATCACCAAGCCGGCCATCCGCCGCCTGGCTCGGCGCGGCGGCGTCAAGCGCATCTCGGGGCTCATCTACGAGGAGACGCGCGGCGTGCTCAAGGTCTTCCTGGAGAACGTCATCCGCGACGCCGTCACCTACACGGAGCACGCCAAGAGGAAGACGGTCACGGCCATGGACGTGGTCTACGCCCTCAAGCGCCAGGGTCGCACTCTCTACGGCTTCGGCGGTTAAACTTAGCGTAGTTCTAACTCATACTGTTAAAACCACAAAGGCT
Organism: Emberiza elegans; assembly: GCA_024865655.1. NCBI lineage: Eukaryota > Metazoa > Chordata > Aves > Passeriformes > Fringillidae > Emberiza > Emberiza elegans. The sequence goes on along the minus strand of JALJVW010000910.1, from coordinate 7,158,009 downwards.
CTTTTCAGAGCCGCCTACAAATCTCACGATAAGAGCTGTTTATCACTGATCCCTATATCTGTATTAATAAGGTAATTAAAAGGCTTAAAAACAAAAAAAGGTAAGAATTAAGCACATGATAGGTTCTAGCAACGTTGAAGACATTGATGGTGAAAGCGCTAGTGAATGTCCGTCCAGTGCAGTTTGAATCAGGCCTTGCATTTTTGTGTTTAAAGCCAGAACCCTGACTGCTGCCAGGGTTGTGTATACGCAGCGCCTGAGCTCTGGCGGTTACAGGACGGAAGTGCCTGACATTACGTTGGTACTTTCTGCTCCAATAGGAATGGAACAATTACGATCCTCTAATTTGCATAACGCCGTTATAAATAGGGGGAGCCGGCGCCATTTTCGATGTTGTTGTGCTGCGGGGGAGATCCTGAAAGAAAGCATAAAGGATGCCTGAGCCGGCGAAATCTGCTCCAGCACCGAAGAAGGGCTCCAAGAAGGCGGTCACTAAGACGCAGAAGAAGGGCGACAAGAAGCGCAAGAGGGCAAGGAAAGAGAGCTACTCCATCTACGTGTACAAGGTGCTGAAGCAGGTGCACCCCGACACGGGCATCTCGTCCAAGGCCATGAGCATCATGAACTCCTTCGTCAACGACATCTTCGAGCGCATCGCGGGCGAGGCCTCGCGCCTGGCGCACTACAACAAGCGCTCCACCATCACCTCGCGGGAGATCCAGACGGCCGTGCGCCTGCTGCTGCCCGGCGAGCTGGCCAAGCACGCCGTGTCCGAGGGCACCAAGGCCGTCACCAAGTACACCAGCTCCAAGTAAAAGGAGAGCAAATTATAAACCAAACGGCTCTTTTAAGAGCCACCACACGGTCCCAATAAGAGCTGTAATTGCAAATACAATTTTTTAAATGGTGATTTTTTTAATGCTGATTATGTAGTACGGACCCAAGAACAAACAATATAGGCACGAAATGTTACGGTATTTTTCAGGATTGTTTTTCTCTGTATTAGTAATCTAAGTAATTACAAGCTCTATTTGTGAAATCTGTGTGTGGCTCTGAAAAGAGCCTTTGTGGTTTTAACAGGGTGAGTTAGAACTATGTTGAATTTAGCCGCCGAAGCCGTAGAGGGTGCGACCCTGGCGCTTGAGGGCGTAGACCACGTCCATGGCCGTGACCGTCTTCCTCTTGGCGTGCTCCGTGTAGGTGACGGCGTCGCGGATGACGTTCTCCAGGAAGACCTTGAGCACGCCGCGCGTCTCCTCGTAGATGAGCCCCGAGATGCGCTTGACGCCGCCGCGCCGAGCCAGGCGGCGGATGGCCGGCTTGGTAATGCCCTGGATGTTGTCGCGCAGCACCTTGCGGTGGCGCTTGGCGCCGCCTTTGCCGAGCCCCTTGCCGCCCTTACCCCGACCAGACATGGTCACACACTCACTTCAGCACCTCCCTTCACTCCGCCATCCTCCCTCAGCGCCTCTTTATTACCCGCGAGCCGACCTGGTTGAGGACTGCAAAAGAGGCGGGGTCTCCTCCCCGGCCCCGCCTCCCCCCGCGCGGCCCCGCTGGCGCTTCCCGCGCGGCGCGGCCGCGGCGCTTTGCCGGCCCGGTCCCATCCCGTCCGCGCCCTCTGCGCGGTCACAGCTCCCCCGAGCTCTGAGTCTCCGCCCGGAGCAGGAGCGGGGATTGCCGCACCCTCTTCCGGCGCCTCCTTCGCCTCCCTTCCCCGCTGCCCGCGGGTCTGCGGCAAAATCCTGCCAATGCGGGCCCTCGCCCTGACCTCCCGCCCCGCCTCTCCGCTCCTCTCTGCCCGCTGATTTCGGCGTCTGCTTCTGCTTTGGACGCTTCAAGTGTTCCTTTTTGATTTTTTGGTTGTTAGCATTTGCCTGCATAGACACCTTCCTCGGGAGAATTTATATAATCTCTGCCAGCCTTGTCCTCCGCGACCTACAGCTTCTTTCTAAGTTCTTTTTTGTTTAAAACAGCAGGGGAATGAAACGCTCAAGCCATGTCGCAGCTGGAGGATTTTTCCTTTTTTTTTAATGTAATGTCGAATTTCCTCAGTGAGGATTAAAGCGTGAACAGTTCTGTGGCCTGTGTTTGCTGTGTTTGTTTTACTGGGCTTTGTTTGTTTGTTTCCCTGGAAACACAAGCACACACATGTGCTAACACGTACATCTTTGTCTGTCATACCTTTACCTATCCAGGGTATTTTTGACCATTTCTAGGAAAGCTGAGAGCATAGTGAATTCTAAAAGAACAGACCATATGGAAGAAGCCACTGCTTGCAACATTTTTTGGGAATGCTTCCTACTAGGGAAGTAGGAGACCTGTTCTTGTTCTGAACTGTAACAGAAATTAAAGACTGTTTCAAGTTTCTCACGCTAATGTTTGGGTTATCCCCTTGCTAAACATGTGCTATTTAAAATAGGAATTCTAGTCATATTTTTACAGTCAACTCTAAAATAGAGATGGAAGTTCCAGTACCTCTAAGTTTCCTGGATTAAGGCAGAATTGCATACACAAACAAATTTTTCCTTCCTGACATAGATACTTTTAAACTAATTTATATTGAGATTAAACTCATTTTCACAATTAAAAAACATTTGGAGCCACTTGGCATTTCCCTTTTCTAATTTAACAGCAAAATTTTTCAAAAATTATTATTGATTTTGGGTAATAATAAAAAAATTACAGTTAATAGAGGAATATTGACATAGAAAGAAAAAAGTCTTCAAGAAGCATGAAAATAAGAATTTCCAAAAAAACCTTTTAGGGATTTTGTTTTGGACTGATCTCTGTTTTAATTTGTGTTTAGTCTTCATATTCTGAGAACCCTTAGCATTATAAAACACTTTCATCTGCACAATTTTGTGTAACTTCTTTGAAAAGGACAAGAAAAAAAAGTGCTGCTGTAACAATATCCTCATTCCCTAGCATCCTTCTTTCTTATTAATGACTCACACATTCTAGGGTAAGAAATTTCTTTCTTTACCTGCTCTCACTTATCCCCTCAAAAGTGTAATAGACACATGGTCAAAAGGAATCTGCTGTCTTTTGTAAGATAGATTTATCCAAACTGCTTTTTCCAAGCAAAGGAAAATGATGAAGCAATTCTGGGATTGGTTGGTTTTGCTGGGGTTCATTTGTTTGCTTGCTTGTTTTAATATCTGTGGTTATCTTTTAGCTTTTTCTATTTCCCTCGGCAGCAGACAACTTTGTTCAAAACTCTTCAGCCTTCTTTTATGAAACCATGACCTTACTGATAGAGTCTATTTTATAACTCAGGCAACTGCCTGGTTTGGAATTGTGACTCCAGCATTTAGGGATGTATCATAGAGCATTTGATTTTCATTCTTCCCTAACATGAGGCCCTCTTGGCCTTCTGCTTGGTCACCTTCTGATAAGCACCACCAGCCAACCTTCTGCTTGATTCCTACATTTCAGCTGGAGTCTTCCACAAGACAGTGGTCCATCCATTAGCACCTGTGTGACACCCTCCTGTCACATCAGCCTGTTACACTTAAAAAAAACCCACAAAAAAACCCAAAAAAACCCCGAAACAACAACAAACACCCCAAAACCAACCAAACAAAAAAACCCCAACAAACCTCACCCTCTAAACTCTTGAGGATAAAAATTTTTACTACTTGGAAGCGTTCTTAAAATACAGCATATACAGCTGTTTGCAAAATACTGTGTATTATGAAACACCTCTATAACGTAATCTTGACACCATGCATTTTAGGGCCTTTAAACTAGATGAATTTTATAAGGATGGTAAGATAATCCCTTTCTTCCCTTTTAAAGATCCCAGTTACAGATATTTGAAAACATATAATGACTGCACACACACATGCATGCACACACATAACAATTGTAATTCAGTCCTCACGTCATGGAATCAGTATTGAACTCATTTTTCATTTTATTTCTGCGTAGGCTGCACTCGTGCTGCTGCTGCTGTGAGGTGAACTCAAACTCTGCACGCACCTGCCTAAACAACCACAAAAAATGGCAAGGACTGGCCTGGAAATGCTGCAGACTCTGTTACAGTTTTCAAGCATTGGATGCAGAGCTGAGGTGACACTTCTGTTCTGGAAATATTTCTGTGTTATATTGGCCCACACTGAGAACACCAAAGGAGTCTGAGAGTGACAGATGTTGGCAACCCCTCAATTTTCCTTTGGTGTCTGCGTATTTATCACTCTTAGACTCTTAAATGCATTCCTCCTGGAAATGAACAGTCCATATCCATGTAGTGATCTTAATTTTTTTCAAACATGTTCCTTTTCCCTAAAAACAAAACCACAACAATGTGTCAGATGAGTCTGCCTGGGAGAACTGTTGGGAAGTTCAAAACTGACCCAAATAAGGAAAATAACATTCAATTTCAGTATCCAACAGAAAAAGGAGGGGAAGTTAACCTTCTTTAATGTTTTCTTTCACAACACAACTAACTTGATTGCAGCTGGCCCTGTCTGTTGCTTAGAAGTATTTAAATTTCAGTGTGACAAGGATTTTGACAGAGCTAGTGGACTGCAGCAAAGCATTCAGAAATTCTCAAGTGCTACTTACCATTGCATTGGTGCAGTGGAGATCTTACCTGTTTTCCACATCTTATCAGTAGCTGAAATTAGTTCAGGAAATGTTCAGACCTCAGCACACTGAATTGGCATCTAAAACACACAGAGGTCTGCATTTGACTGTTCCTGAAAACTGTCTCAGAAACACTGCAACAAACCCTTTTTGTTTTGTTTATGTGTTTTGGTTTTTGAGTGTGCTTTTTTTGTCATGCCTCTCACATCATGCCTTCAGCTCTAGATCCTTATGTTCATTACAACATTGGCACTGTCCTAAAATCCCTGGGATCATACGGAACACTTACAGAAAAGTATGTCATGGGCCCTCTGGATCAATTACTTTCCTATTGATGGCATCACAAGTTGAAGCTCTTACAGGCCAAAATTTTGTACAGCTTTACAGATCCATCCTGATGGATCAGTGCTGGCTTATAATAGCATAAAAAATAAAAATCCATGTGCAGAGAGAAAGGGGATACCCATAAATACATCAATTACTCATGGCACTAGATCTTCAGAAATAGAGTGTGATGAGCAAGAATAAAGTGTAGAGAGAGAAGCAATAAGGACACAGCAGATATATAATCAGGTTTTTAAATACCTTAACTACATTTAACCTCCACATGGGAACAGATGACAGCACAGCAGAGCACAGACTTGGCTGATGTGTAAAGACAAACTGATCAAGCAAATTAAAAAGCATCTTCATGTTAATGGACTAAAACTTCACAGTGCTTAAGGGTAAAAGAACATGAAGGATGGGGAACAAGATATGGAACAGAACATTGTCATTCCATGCAAAGCACTGGGTAAAGCTCCACAGGTGACCCAGATGAGAGAGGTGAGGAGGGAGCAGCACTGGGGCAGGGCCATGCTGCCCTTGACACGTCCTTTGCCACCCCAGTGTCCCTGCAGGTGTGGGGTTGGTGACTGTGCCACCTCACCCTCAGGGCAGGCTCAGGGTGAGGCTGGAGTGCCCAGCACCATGGATGGCCTGGAAGAGAAAGGGGTGGGCAAAGCAGGGCTGGGGCAGTGCCAGGCCCACCGTGGCATGGCTTGGGTGGCACCAGTGCCCCTGGAGCTCTGGACTTAGGGGCTCTTTGAACCTGGAGCCAACTGAAAAGCACCTTTAGACTGAGATGCAGGGCACAGTGGGTGGCACAGATAACAACAGTATGGAGTGAGCAAGGTTGGGGCATGGCCTTCGCCACCCCAGTGTCCCTGGAGCTGCAGGATTTGTTTCTCTGATCCCTATCAGTCATCACAGACTGGGGCTGAGGCCCCCAGCCAGATGGGCTTATACTGTTTTATGTACAAATGGGTTCAATTCAAGCTCAGTTTGCATTGATTTTATGTATTATTGTTCCTTTAGTTTGTTGTCTTTTTATTACTAAACCCTGGTATTGCAATAACAGCTTCACAGAGAACAGAGCCTTCCATCTTGTGTTACTTCACAGGCTTTTACAGGAAGCTTTCATCAGCTGCATTCTGTATATTCTCATGATGTATTAAGTGGTTTAGCATTAGTGGCTGGAGTATTAGGCCACAAGAGCTGACCAAAATAAAAGTACCCAAAGCAGAATGAAAAAAGGAAGGACCAAACAAACCCAAAAAAACCAAAAACAAACAAAAAAAATCCCCCCAAAAACCAAAACAGAACAATAAAACACCCAAAAACCCGTAAAACAAAACAGACAACTGACCAGAAACAAGTGATGGGCTTTGGAATTGAGTGCTGGTGGCCTGTGTGTGGGATTGAAGGTTAATTTTTGGTGTAGTGGTCACTCTTCAGATCCACCCAACTCAAGCTGTCACCTGAGAACTAATGAAAGACAAATTGGAAACCTTCCAATCTGGAAGGTTTCCAAATTGGAAACCAATTGGAAAACTTGGACAAGGGCATTAATCAGCTGGACCCTAGGGTCAGACCCAGTGTAATTAATTCCATCGTGGGAGTAGCTGACAAAGTACTTTCTAATAGACAATATAAAAATTTTATAAATGTCCATAGTGTTGTGACAATGTTGTTTGCACATCTGCAGTCTGACACATGCTGATACCCAGGCTGAAGGTAGAACATGACCTGAAAGTAGGAGGGGACAGGAGGGGACAGGAGGGGACAGGAGGGGACAGGGCAGTGCTGGCCAGGCCAGGAGAGCTGTGGTTGGCCAAGTTCAAACTTGACTTTGGTGGCATCAACAGGTGATTGAGATTGTGAAGAAGCCCACAAGAGGGACTTGCAGATTAAAACATGTTTAGGACCTCTATCTGCATGCTGGCTTGCATGAAAAGCACCTTTACAAAATACTTACACTACAATAGTTAATTCAAATGAGAACCTTGCTTTCATATGGATATGTATCTGTTCAGATTTTTTTGGAAACTAAAAGCTGTCAAGTAGGACTGATTCAAATATTTGTTGTTCTAGAAAGACACTGTCATCAGACCTTTTATGTATTTGGATGAAATGAAGTATTTCAGCAGAATGTCAGTAGTGATGCTCTATTTTATCCATTGGACTGATAAGAACATCCTTCCAGGCCACGATTTTAATTTGAGCCCGTTCACCCATGGAGGATGGCTAAAGGGCCAGGAACAGTCCTGGCCAAATATCTTGCTGAGCATCTAAAATCACCTGCAAAGCACCTTGATTACCAACGGCAGCTCTCAAGCCAACCCTCAGCTGCTCAGCACAGAGGTCTTGCTGACATCCAGCTTTGCCTTGGCAGCATTCTTCTATCTCAGGCTCCCCTGCAAAAAGCAAAGAAATGCAGCTGAACCTTGCTGGCACCAGAGGAACCTCCACGCTTATTCCCACCTGGACTTAGGGAATCTAAGCACACAACCTGGGTGTACATGCCACCCATTTGCTGTGTATTACACCCCAAAAGTGCTTCAGGCTCAGGCATTATAATTTAGAGTTTATATGAGCCCTGAGAAAATAAAGAGCACTGTACATCTTTCTTCTTTCTCAGCTGATGAAGTGTTAAGTGTTTTTTTGCTATTCGAGCATGCAACTCTCCCTGAATGAATCCAATAATACTTAATTTAGTAAAACAGTTTGAGGTCTTCAAAAGACAGGAAGAAAAGTGAGAAGAGATGAAGGCAAATAAAACCTGTTCTCACTGCTCAAAAATAATTTGTTGAACGTGAAAAAATAAAAAAGCCCCAAACCCCCATCGTTTCTGATGCTACATTTTGCTGAAATGTAACTACTCTGACCAATGGCTTCTATAAGATACCAAATACCTTCTAAATAAACTGCTGGAAAAAGCCATTTCACTTAATATTTATTTTTCTTATAAGCATATACAAACGGGTCCAGGTAAACATACTTTTAGCCATCTCAGTAAAATGAAGTGAGTTAGCTTTCACTACATCTCATTTCTGCAGTCCCAGCGGCAATCTACAGGAATAAAAAAAATCTGTTCAGAAAAACACAAGTCGTGTGTCAATGACCAAATCTCAGGGGATGGATGAATAAATCACAGCAGAGACTTCTGAATTCCCAAGCCCCTCTCCCGATGCCTTCCCCCCTCCCTTTTAACCCTCCGAGGTTCAGGAACAGAAAATGGCTGAAAGTGAGAAAAACAGAGGAAAGAAAATGGTGTCGAGGCTCTTGATTGGTCAGATTTTGCTGCAGAGTCCAAGTTCCTCGCACAGAGAAGGAAACATTCCTAAAATGAAGGTTTTGTCAGCAGTTGAGACTAAACCGAGCCTTGCAGTCCTAGGCTCTCCAGGAGAAATATTTCCTCCAAGGATTTCTCAGTGGCTCCTTATTTCCTGGTTCAAATGAAGGCTGTGTCTAACTCAATCCAACAGCTCCCTTAAAGCCACCGGTACTCATTTGTAGCATCGAGGACATAATTTCCAACAATTCAGTGGAACAGCAGGCTCCCCAGATTACCTAAATCTATCTGTAGCATTAATATATATATATAAAGATGCCAAGAAGGTCCGAAATAATTTTAGAAATGTACATTTTTCAGGCAACTGCAGATCTATTGACTAGGAGAGCGCGGGGGAGGGGGTGTGACTTAATTTAGTCAGGGAGAAATCCATTTTCCAGGAACACAAAAATCACTGAACACGATGAACAGGGAAGACCCTTCATTTAAAAATTATTCTAGACTTGCTACATTTTCAAGCACAGATAGTTCTCGGAAAACACATCATCTGTGCTAACTGCAACACATCGTTTTGGGAGCCTCAATAGCGACAGGGAAGATGAATACAGCCTAAAATCTCTTAAACATTAAAGATGGCACACGTGTGGTCCTGGACAGGACATAAGCAAGGAGCACACGACTAGGGAAAAGGACTCAGAAAACATCCTTGCCTCCACCTTATATTCCGCCCGACCCCCGCCGCTTTTGGAAACGTTTTATCTCGAGGATGAAGAGCAGCGCTTGAAATGGGCTCAATGTGCCCGCGGGACGTGGCTCAGGACCAGGAGTGGCAGAGCACTGAGGAAAGCTGATGGAGACCTTCTAGGGAAGGCGGGAAAGGAGCTTTTGCGCTTTCAGGAACAAAGCGAGTCCCACAGGCCCTCCCAAAACCAAAACAAAACAAAAACAGCGGGGGGGAGGGGCGAGATCCAATATTGCGGCTGAAAATCCGTGAAGGGACCCAAAGGCAGCGCAACATTTACAATACACAGGGGGCCATTTAGAGCGCATTTAACGTCTCCAATCAAAGCAGGATTCTTCATGAAAGCAGGATTCTACAGAAGTCCCCTTCACGAATTCGAACAAATTTTAAGACATACGCTAACAGATAAAACCCAGTCAACGTTAAAGCGGGTATCTATCTTTTTGAGAACAGGGAAATGTTTCCTACCAAAAAAACGTGCGAAAAAACACATAGACAAGAGTTTTTATCCCCAAACGAAAATTTGGTTTCGTAAAACCACTTTAAAACAATTCACTGCACAAGTTTTGGAAAGCGCAGGGTCTGATTCGTACAAAATACAATTTATGCATGGTTTTGTACTTACTCGGCGTGCAAGATCCTCTGGACTCATAAGCCAGCCAAAAAAGCATCACTTCTTACGCGTAATTAGTTATTTACAGCTCCTTAGTGACGTTGTGGTGGCTCTTAAAAGAGCCTTTGGGTTTTCGATGGTCTGAATCTTCCGTCGGCCGACAGCTCAGGCGCGCTCTCCGCGGATGCGGCGGGCCAGCTGGATGTCCTTGGGCATGATGGTGACGCGCTTGGCGTGGATGGCGCACAGGTTGGTGTCCTCGAAGAGCCCCACCAGGTAGGCCTCGCTGGCCTCCTGCAGCGCCATGACGGCCGAGCTCTGGAAGCGCAGGTCGGTCTTGAAGTCCTGCGCGATCTCGCGCACCAGGCGCTGGAAGGGCAGCTTGCGGATCAGCAGCTCCGTGGACTTCTGGTAGCGCCGGATCTCGCGCAGCGCCACCGTGCCGGGCCGGTAGCGGTGCGGCTTCTTGACGCCGCCCGTGGCCGGCGCGCTCTTGCGGGCAGCCTTGGTGGCCAGCTGCTTGCGGGGCGCCTTGCCGCCCGTCGACTTCCGCGCCGTCTGCTTCGTGCGCGCCATCGCTGCCCGCCGAGGATCACCGACCGCGCAGAGAACGGACACTGAGGAGACAGCGGCCACAGGGACCGCTATTTATCGGCACCAGCGCGCTGTGATTGGCCAGCGCGCAGAGCCGGGCTGCCATTGGACAAGGGCCGAGTTTGAAAATCCCGCGCGGTGCGAGCAGCAGGGAGGCGGGGGGGAGGCGGGGGGGGGGCGAGAGCGGGAGCCGCCATCGCCGCCGCAGCTCCCCGCCCCGCCCCGCCCCGCCCCGTCCCCCCTCCCTGCCCGGGAGCGGCCGCGCTCGCTTCTCTCATCCCTCAGCTCCGCCCTGCCGAGCGGGACTGGCGGCGGCCCGGAGCGCTCGCACAGCTGCAGCCCGCAGCAGACGCGGAGTTTTTACTCTGTCTCTGCGGCAGTTTGCTCACGGTCGCTGCCCGGGACAACCAGGATTTAATCCCCTTGTAAAAGGCGTTTACCCAAGTAAAACCATACAGCCTTCCCTGCGCATCCCGAGCTACCTGAGGTTCGTTAAAACGCTCATCCTCGCTTTTCTGTTGTTTTTTTTTTTCCCTTATTTCCCTCGAGTCTCTTATATTTCCTTCTACTTTCCTATTGTGTTGTCACTTACGGATTTCTTAATTCTGCCGCGTTTTCTCTGCGCGGTGGTGTATTTTATTAATGTCTCCGACATTAATAAAGTACACTACTTCCTTGTGAAATCTCTAGGGACTAATAAAATGATGCTGTTCTCTATACCATAATGCACCTGCTGTGCCTGTCGCTATAGGTTTCATTAAACATCGTGTGTAAATCATTACAGACTAATCCCTAGTTTCCCGGTAAACAAGCCACTTTGGCTTACGGCCAACTCAGTCCAGAATGACATCTCATATTTAAAGGGGACAACAAACTGTCTTTGTGAATAACTAATATGAAAAAAATACTCTGACTTAAGAAAGAAACCTTTAATGGGTTTAAAACTCTTTAAGCGCTTAACATGCTTTTTATAGACTTGCGGGAATAACTGACAGAACAGAACAGACAAGACGACCCAAATCTTCCCAGATACCTAAACAGGATAAACACTTTTCCCTCATCTTCTGTCAGCGTGTTCTAACCCAGGGGCTAAAACAGTACCACGTACAAGCACCACTCACCGATAAAAAACTGTGATCGACTCTTTTACTGAATATATGGGTGGCTCTGAAAAGAGCCTTTGGGTTGAGTGACGGTCCGAGGCGCCCTACTTGGAGCTGGTGTACTTGGTGACGGCCTTGGTGCCCTCGGACACGGCGTGCTTGGCCAGCTCGCCGGGCAGCAGCAGGCGCACGGCCGTCTGGATCTCCCGCGAGGTGATGGTGGAGCGCTTGTTGTAGTGCGCCAGGCGCGAGGCCTCGCCCGCGATGCGCTCGAAGATGTCGTTGACGAAGGAGTTCATGATGCCCATGGCCTTGGACGAGATGCCCGTGTCGGGGTGCACCTGCTTCAGCACCTTGTACACGTAGATGGAGTAGCTCTCTTTCCTAGTCTTTCTACGCTTCTTGTCACCTTTCTTTTGAGTCTTGGTGACGGCTTTCTTGGAGCCTTTCTTGGGAGCGGGAGCGGATTTAGCTGGTTCCGGCATTTTACGGGTCTGTCTGTACCTGGCTACCGCAGGAACGACGTAGGCAGAAAAGCGGAGCCCCCCCGTATTTATAGAGACGGTATGCAAATGAGATGACTCAACACTGTCCTTCGCCATTGGACAGCTCGGGTCCGTGACGTCAAATAAATTGCGTCTTCCATTGGTCGACTTTCTCATCTGCTTTCCCATTGGCCGAATTTACAATCCTTGCCTCCACCAATCAGAAGTCCAAGCGACCCTCAGAAAGAAGGTATAAAAAGGCAGCGCTTAAGCTCCCCGTGCATTTACTCATTTTCGCGGCGCTTTTTTTCTGCTGTCGTGCAGCTTTTTCTCGCACTCCGCTCTTTTTGTTTTTGTCCAGCTCCGGGAGCCATGTCGGGGCGCGGGAAGCAGGGCGGCAAGGCGCGGGCCAAGGCCAAGTCGCGCTCGTCGCGGGCCGGGCTGCAGTTCCCCGTGGGCCGCGTGCACCGGCTGCTGCGCAAGGGCAACTACGCGGAGCGCGTGGGCGCCGGCGCGCCGGTGTACCTGGCGGCCGTGCTGGAGTACCTGACGGCCGAGATCCTGGAGCTGGCGGGCAACGCGGCCCGCGACAACAAGAAGACGCGCATCATCCCCCGCCACCTGCAGCTCGCCATCCGCAACGACGAGGAGCTCAACAAGCTGCTGGGCAAGGTGACCATCGCGCAGGGCGGCGTGCTGCCCAACATCCAGGCCGTGCTGCTGCCCAAGAAGACCGACAGCCACAAGGCCAAAGCCAAGTAAATCTCATCTGACTAACAACCCAAAGGCTCTTTTCAGAGCCACCCACATCTTCCTAGAAAGAGCAGGAACGCTTGACCCCAGGAATACGTGCTGTGTTAATATCCCTGAAAACTTCAATTCTTTAGGGGTGGCGTCTAAATTGTTATGTATCTCTGGGCTCTGACTTGGTGTTCTGTAGCTTCCTCCCTTTTTTCTTTATCCTAGAACTTATGTAAGCGTGCGTCAGTTTTCCTTTTTAAAAAGAAATCAATAAAAGGAGCGGTTGCCACTGATGGAATCGGTCACCGCTGTATGGTTCGAGAAGAGATGCGGACCCCGCACGGCTGTGCTCTCTGCCTCTCTCCCTCCCTGCCGGTGGGTTCCGTGGGGCGCAGCGCCGCTCCCGCGGGGCAGGAAGGGCGGGGCGGGTCCGGGGCGGCCGCGGCCAATGCGGCCGGAGCGCGGGGCTTTCAAACCGCGGGGAGCGGGGCCCTCCCCTGCCCTGGGCCGGGCTGCAAGGGGGGCTCCACTGCCTCCAGCATAGGGGTTCCTGCCGTTAGCTGCTTTCTGTGCTTCTCTTTTCTCTTATCTGCAGCTTAAAGCTTCCAGGCTTTAAGATAACCGTAAGTACTTCCCCGGGGCGCGGTCCCGGAGGGTTTCCAAAAGGTGGCATCAGGTGTTCTGAATTAAGAATTCATTACTGTGATGGGTGATGGTGACAGCTGCAGAACTGGCTCGAGTGTCAGTTCGTGTAGAAGCCCTATGGAAAGTCACATATGCCAGCGGAGTCATGATGTACTAGTCTGGCCCTGAGCTGGTGCTTTAATTCTTTCTCCTACATCCTGGCACCATGAGTGGTGTTTAAAAGTGCTCTTGGCGTTTTTCTTCCAAAGCTTCCTTTACTTCTAAATTATAGTCTCCTGGATACCGCTGCCTTTGCTTTGCTGAGCTCTTCAGCACCACTTTTTTGGCTTTGGTGGCCTTAGCTGTCTTTTTTGGGGCCCTTGGTTGCTGCAGCTCCCTGGGCCTGCTCGGCTGCGGGAGCCCCTGGCACCCCGAGAAGGAGGCACGGCCTTGGCGATGTGGAAGCTGTGCTCTCTGAATCCGCCAGCATCGCTCCTCTCGGGGTGCCAGGGGCTGGAAAATCCCGGGAAGAGGCGAGGGATCGGGACTGGCAGGGAGGAGCTTCCGCGCCATTGGTGCCTCCGGGTGGCCGCGCTGCTGGGGCCGGCGGCAGCTCCGCTCTCCTCTGAACAGGTCAAGTTTTGGGGGTTTGCCTTTGTTTGTTTGGGGTTTTTTTTATTTTTAATTTTGTTCCCGCTGTAAAGAACACGGCCTTCCCCTTTGTTAGAACAGGCGGAGATAAATGACGCTTTAGTTTGGTTTTCGTTCAGTAATGTTTTATGCGGAAAACTGCCTGAAGGGAAGACAGGAATGCAGCGCCGGGAGCCCCTGAATGAGGCTGCCAGGGGCTGGGGCGGGGGTTCGCTTTGTCCTTTAACTTTTAACTCGTCCCTTGAGAACTAAGGCGAGAAAAACTCTGCTGCTTTTTTTTTTTTTTTTTTTTTCCCCAGTGTTGTGCCTCAGGAGGCGGAGGAGTGAGTCACTGGGGCGTTGTGTTAATGGAAAATGTTTTTCAGGCAGAGGGAGATAACGTGGGAGTGCCCGGCTGAAATCTTGCTTGGAAACAAGATAAGAATCGTGGGTCTGCTTCTAAGCGGTATATGATTCTTAAACAATTTTCAAAGGTTGAGTTCTTTTCCTTTGCTTAATTATTTGTTTTTGCTTTTGTTTTTTTTCCATGTTTGTTATTCTGGATTTTCATTTTCCTTCCCAAAATAGGCCGAGGAATACTTCCCCCCCCCCCCCTTTTTAAATCATCTCTGTTCTGCTGGAAGAAATTGCATTAGATATTAATCATCTACCATTCAGAGCTCGACTTTGACACGGCAGGAACTGCAGGACTTTGTTGGTAACCATTCCGAAATTTGAGGCTAGAATTAGGTTTAAAACACTTCAGGATTTTGTTTGTTTGTTTGTTTCTTTCTAATTGCTATTTTGCTTTATTTTGAATATTTGGCAAAATAGGCTTCCCCATGGTGTGTGTATTTAGTAGAGAAGGAAGAGATTATGTGGGCCTAGAGAAGGGAATTGATTTGTAGAAGGTTCTGATTGGGCCATTTGAAAATCCTGAAACAGAGGCCTCCCAGGTTTCATTTTTGCCCTTGAACACAGGGGTGTGAGGAGAGTCATTTCTTTTCAAGAGCAATATTCATATTTCCTTCTCAGGCACTTCAGTATTTATGTTCTGCTTATCTTGGAAATTGCATGTTTTGGTTTTGTTGGGTTTATTTCTTATTCCCCCACGATGTTTTAAAAAAATCATTTGAAAACATGTATTTTAACAGTTTTAAATAAGATACAGGTAGGTTATATTCTAGTGTGAAGTGTTTGGTTTGTTTTTTTTCTATCATGTTGCTCACTAGACACTTGTTAAGCTCAGTATTGTAATCCATTAAGTTCACAATTTTTCTAGCCATGTTTCCTCCTTGAGACAGCTCATGTAATGAGCTGGCTTTCCTGCTACAGAGATTTTAAAATATTGCGGCATTCTCTATGCCACCAACAGGATTCTCATGATGGGTTTAAGTATATTTTTGTTAGGACAGGAAATTTGATGAGTTCTGTATGCTAACTCCTATTTTCTTCAGCTGAATTATGCCTGGAATGTTTTCATACAATTGCTGCATATCTGAGTTTCCCCTGGCCAATGATTCACAACTAATGGAGAAAGGCAATATGTTCTTCTGCCTCAGGCAACTGCTTGTTATAAATGCACACATTTTTTCTGTCTGCATACCACAGTTAAATGAAAACCCTATTTCAATATATAAAGGTTTTTATATATTGAACTAGAAGAGAGAAATGTATTATATGACTTCTTTGAGTATGGGACAAATGGGGTTAAAAGTGGTGTTTTTTTTTAAACAAATATTTTATTTCATTGCAGATGTGGAATTTCCCTTCCCAAATACAGTTTAATCTACCCAGCCAACCTAAATTCTCAAAAAGGAGGGAAGGCTTTAGATTTAAGAACAGTTCATCACAGATGCTTTTGATCAAGAAATAAACATTTAACATCATATGGCCCTAATTTACTTCTGAACTTCAGGTCCACACAAAATGTATCCTTATGCTGTAAAGTACTAACCATAACATAGGTAGGGCAATCTCTCTGATTGCTTGGTCCCAAGTAAATGTTACTTAACTTGTAATTATCCAATAGCTTCTCATTTTTCCATAGAGCAGGGAGAGATAATGTGCAAGACAATATTAAAACAAAGAAACAAAAAACAAAACCAAAATGAAACTATGCTCAGTTGCAGAAACATTCAGAAGGATGCTGAGAATCAAATTTTAAAAAAGTGATGTTATACAAGAATATTTACTCTTGGGCTTTGTCTTAGTAGCCACAGAGTGCCAGAAAAGGTGCTTGGATATTAATT
Organism: Emberiza elegans; assembly: GCA_024865655.1. NCBI lineage: Eukaryota > Metazoa > Chordata > Aves > Passeriformes > Fringillidae > Emberiza > Emberiza elegans. The sequence goes on along the minus strand of JALJVW010000910.1, from coordinate 7,142,022 downwards.
TCCTTCCAAAATCTTATTCACATTGATTTGTCTGGCCCTGAGCTGGTGCTTTAATTCTTTCTCCTTCATCCTGGCACCATGAGTGGTGTTTAAAAGTGCTCTTGGCGTTTTTCTACCAAAGCTTCCTTTACTTCTAAATTATAGTCTCCTGGATACCGCTGCCTTTGCTTTGCTGAGCTCTTCAGCACCACTTTTTTGGCTTTGGTGGCCTTAGCTGTCTTTTTTGGGGCCCTTGGTTGCTGCAGCTCCCTGGGCCTGCTCGGCTGCGGGAGCCCGTGGCACCCCGAGTAGGAGGCCCGGCCTGGGCGATGTGGAAGCTGTGCTCTCTGAATCCGCCTGCATCGCTCCTCTCGGGGTGCCAGGGGCTGGAAAATCCCGGGAAGAGGCGAGGGATCGGGACTGGCAGGGAGGAGCTTCCGCGCCATTGGTGCCTCCGGGCGGCCGCGCTGCTGGGGCCGGCGGCAGCTCCGCTCTCCTCTGAACAGGTCAAGTTTTGGGGGTTTGCCTTTGTTTGTTTGGGGTTTTTTATTTTTAATTTTGTTCCCGCTGTAAAGAACACGGCCTTCCCCCCTTTGTTAGAACAGGCGGAGATAAATGACGCTTTAGTTTGGTTTTCGTTCAGTAATGTTTTATGCGGAAAACTGCCCGAAGGGAAGACAGGAATGCAGCGCCGGGAGCCCCCGAATGAGGCTGCCAGGGGCTGGGGCGGGGGTTCGCTTTGTCCTTTAACTTTTAACTCGTCCCTTGAGAACTAAGGCGAGAAAAACTCTGCTTTTTTTTTTTTTTTTTTTTTTTTTTTTTTTTTTTTTTTTTTCCCCAGTGTTGTGCCTCAGGAGGCGGAGGAGTGAGTCACTGGGGCGTTGTGTTAATGGAAAATGTTTTTCAGGCAGAGGGAGATAACGTGGGAGTGCCCGGCTGAAGTCTTGCTTGGAAACAAGATAAGAATCGTGGGTCTGCTTCTAAGCGGTATATGATTCTTAAACAATTTTCAAAGGTTGAGTTCTTTTCCTTTGCTTAATTTTTTTTTTGGGTTTTTTTTTTTGCTTGGTGTTTTGATTTGGTTTGGCTTTTTTTGGTTTTTTTTGTTTTTTTTTTTCCATGTTTGTTATTCTGGATTTTCATTTTCCTTCCCAAAATAGGCCGAGGACTACTTCCCCCCCCCCCCTTTTTAAATCATCTCTGTTCTGCTGGAAGAAATTGCATTAGATATTAATCATCTACCATTCAGAGCTCGACTTTGACACGGCAGGAACTGCAGGACTTTGTTGGTAACCATTCCGAAATTTGAGGCTAGAATTAGGTTTAAAACACTTCAGGATTTTGTTTGTTTGTTTGTTTCTGAATTGCTATTTTGCTTTATTTTGAATATTTGGCAAAATAGGCTTCCATTGGTGTGTATTTAGTAGAGAAGGAAGAGATTATGTGGGCCTAGAGAAGGGAATTGATTTGTAGAAGGTTCTGATTGGGCCATTTGAAAATCCAGAAACAGAGGCCTCCCAGGTTTCATTTTTGCCCTTGAACACAGGGTGTGAGGAGACAGCATTTCTTTTCAAGAGCAATATTCATATTTCCTTCTCGGGCACTTCAGTATTTATGTTCTGCTTATCTTGGAAATTGCATGTTTTGGTTTTGTTGGGTTTATTTCTTATTCCCCCCCACGATGTTTTAAAAATCATTTGAAAAACATGTATTTTAACAGTTTTAAATAAGATACAGGTAGGTTATATTCTAGTGTGAAGTGTTTGGTTTGTTTTTTCTATCATGTTGCTCACTAGACACTTGTTAAGCTCAGTATTGTAATCCATTAAGTTCACAATTTTCTAGCCATGTTTCCTCCTTGAGACAGCTCATGTAATGAGCTGGCTTTCCTTATACAGAGATTTTAAAATATTGCGGCATTCTCTATGCCACCAACAGGATTCTCATGATGGGTTTAAGTATATTTTTGTTAGGACAGGAAATTTGATGAGTTCTGTATGCTAACTCCTATTTTCTTCAGCTGAATTATGCCTGGAATGTTTTCATACAATTGCTGCATATCTGAGTTTCCCCTGGCCAATGATTCACAACTAATGGAGAAAGGCAATATGTTCTTCTGCCTCGGGCAACTGCTTGTTATAAATGCACACATTTTCTGTCTGCATACCACCGTTAAATGAAAGGCTATTTCAATATATAAAGGTTTTTTATATATTGAACTAGAAGAGAGAAATGTATTATATGACTTCTTTGAGTATGGGACAAATGGGGGTTAAAAGTGGTGTTTTTTTTGAAAGCACAATATTTTATTTCATTGCAGATGTGGAATTTCCCTTCCCAAATACAGTTTAATCTACCCAGCCAACCTAAATTCTCAAAAAGGAGGAAGGCTTTAGATTTAAGAACAGTTCATCACAGATGCTTTTGATCAAGAAATAAACATTTAATATCATATGGCCCTGATTTACTTTTGAACTTTAGGTCCACACAAAATGTATCCTTATGCTGTAAAGTACTAACCATAACATAGGTAGGGCAATCTCTCTGATTGCTTGGTCCCAAGTAAATGTTACTTAACTTGTAATTATCCAATAGCTTCTCATTTTCCATAGAGCAGGGAGAGATAATGTGCAAGACAATATTAAAACAAACAAACAAAAAACAAAACCAAAATGAAACTATGCTCAGTTGCAGAAACATTCAGAAGGATGCTGAGAATCAAATTTTAAAAAAGTGATGTTATACAAGAATATTTACTCTTGGGCTTTGTCTTAGTAGCCACAGAGTGCCAGAAAAGGTGCTTGGATATTAATTTCCTTCCAAAAATCTTATTCACATTGATTTGGTTTTGTTTTTTGGTTTGGTTTTGAGGTTTTCTGTTTGGGTTTTTTAGTTTGTTTTATAAAAAGGCTGTCTATGCTTGCTTTTTGTCCAGTGACCTGAGTGAGGACAGGACAGAAATACTGTTCCAACTCCCTTGGTAGTGAGCAGTCTTCCAAAGTCTTAGAGGAAGGTCTGGTTTTAATTTTTTCTTTTGTTTGTTTCATGAGAATCTACTTTAGGCTAGAAATTTTATCGATAAAGTTAGGCAAGCTAGAGTGTTTACGTAGACCAAACCTGAATGGAATTAATTAATTACCTGATACCAATGCTATCCCCATGATGCTCCAGGCTCTTCCTTGTAAAACTTAAATGAACATTTGCATCACATAGTCTATGCAACGATTAAGCTTTTATAATTCTTTTATTAAATTGCTCTCAAATTCCTTCACTCAAACTTTTAGTTTCTTCAGTATCTTTCTGCAATACCAAAATAAAATACAGTTGGAGCATCTTGGAAATCTGGTGTTATTCTATGTAAATAGTTGGAATAATACCATTACTAATTTACTTTTCTTAAACCTAGATCTGCTTAGACGCCAAAAGTACTTTTTTAAGAACAAGTTACTGTTTATTTCTCCAAAACACATAGTACAAGATCAATTTAGACTTTGGTAAACGTGTAAGAAATTCGCTTTTCTCTATCCACGCATTTTTGAAGGCACTGATGCTGACGCTCAGGACGTTTGTGTGGAAGTGGAAGCCCACTGCAGTTCCTACAGCTGCAGACGCGCAGCGGCAGCGAACTGCGTTTGTTTGCAGGTCACAGAAATGCTTTGAGTCTCTGTATATATATATATGTAATATAGATATCGGATACAATACATCTGCTAGCAACAGGACAGCGGATTGCCGTGAGCCTGACCCTTGTGTGCCGGTCCCTGTGCCTCTGTGCCCTCCCTGTGGTTCCCGCGGCGCAGCCGAGGGAAGCGGAGGCTCCGTGCCTATGGAGCGCTCCCGCAGGCTCGGCTGGGGCCGCAGCACCGCCCGCCTGGGCTGCAGCAATTTCCAACCAATCCGGCCCGGGAAGCAGCTTCCTTCCCCTCCCTCCCCTCCCCTTCCCCTCCATTCCCCGCGCTGCCTTCCCTGCCCCCGAGTCCTTTTCCTTTCCCTAATCCGCAGGCAGTGACGATGGATCCGCTGGAGGACGCCGCGGTGAGTGACGAGCATCTCGCCGTGCCTGCCGTAAAACCAGCCCGTGTTTTGAATCCTTCTGGTGCTCCTTTTGTCACCCCGTACTTTGTGATTTTTTGACTGCCGTTGATTTATGCCGTGGCTGCTGCCCGGCCTAAGGGGAAAAAAAAAAAAACCAACAACCAAACAAAACCAAACAAGTGAAACCCTAAACAACCCACCACAAAACCACAACAACCCAAGGAGCAATTGGGACGTTCCAGCTTGCTCTGTTAGAAAATATTATTTTGGTTCTGCAGGCTTCAAAGCGGAGAGAGCACGGGACCATCCTACATGATAAAATACTTGTGCAGGAGGATCAGGATCGTTGCATCCTTCCCCTCCCTGGCCCATTCCATCCTAGGCGACTCAATGCGTGGCTGCAGGTACAGAAACAACCCTGCCATAGTAACAGGGCTGATGCAGACAAACCTTTTTTCCTCTCCAGGAGGCTCTGCATACAAATGATACCTCTTTTCTCTTCTCAAATAGAAAACAAGCCCTCTTCCTGTGGAAGCTACAGGTTTTTCCTGTCATGGGCTTCCTCTACGGCCTTCACAAGTATTTTCTGAGAGAATACCAGCACAAACCAGGGTGCTAGCAACCTGGAAGCCCAGGGAAAAAGCAAAAAAGCAGTAGTTAAGCACTCAAATAGGAACTTTTTGGAGGGTGAGTTTTTTGTTTGTTTTTGGTTTTGTGTTTTGGCAGGGGTGGGGGGAAGAAAGGGTAGAATCAATTTTTTGTTTGGGACTGGTGTTTTTGGGGGGGGGATTTATTTTTGGTTTTGTTTTTTACCTTACAGAAAAACCAAACTTGATCCTAAGGACATGCATGTAATTAAATGGATCAGTTTATGAACTATTTGCCACCAGTGTCAGGGCTTGTGTGAGCAGCTGTGTAATGCAGAATTGATTTCTGTCAGGAGAGAGATAGCACCAGTTTCTTTCCATACATCATCTTTCTCTCTGATTTGAAAAAAAACCTATAGAGTAAGGATCTATTTACTTTATAAAAAAAAAAACTCCTATGAAATTTAGACAGCATTTCTGGTATCAGTAGCCCTTTGGTTGTAACTAATTTTATTATTAGATTAGACTTCACTAAGTTTGATAGATTTAACCACTGACCTCCTAGGTAGTAATGATTAGCAAGAACATCTTCAGTCAGTGGTCATTATTCTGAAGGTGTCCTAGTATGCTAAGTAGAAAAGCCATTTTAAGCATTTAATCAGCTTTATAATTTTTCTCAGAAATTTCTTTGCCTCTTGCAATAGTTTATTTATTTAGAGGCCAGAAATGTGCACACTGTGCTGAGTGGAACTATTTCACACATGCTACAAAGGCCAAAAATCCTGTTTTATTCTCTGTTTCTCTTTTGGTTATTCTGGACATTCAACTAAATTTCATTGTAGTGCTTCTGAGCATTGAACACATTTGTTTAACTTTTTGTGGTTTTCAAATGGGGGAAGATTTTTTTTTATTAGGTGCAGTAAAGGTGGAAAATGGTGGTGAGACAGCTCTGAAGAGTGAGTTGGGAATCAGGCACAAGGGGAGGACAGGCAGTGAAATTGGAAACCATAGTTGAAAAAAAGTAAATAAATGAAAATTCTGAAGTCTTGTTATTTAATGACACCCAAAACACCTAGAGAACCCAAGATATTAATGCTATACAGGTCATGGTAAGTTCCCTGTTGCATATCAGGAAACCAAAGGTTTATTTTGTTCCTTACCAAAAGGATGGACGGATTTGCCATTTGATCACCCAAATCATTATGATCCAGAAGTCCAAGTCTACCTCTATAGGCAGTGAAGTTCCCATTAGTTTCTAATCCCCAGTGTGTGTGTAGACTGCTGATTGCCAAAGGACCTTGTAGCCACAAGGAGTTAACACAGAATAGAATGAGCAGTGGATAGTGTTAATAAGATCAATATTTAATTACTACTTGCATAGAAAAATGAACAAGAGTGAAAAATGTTATTGCCTTGCAATATGTAAGCACCATAGGTAAAACCCACATATATGATTTAAATGTAATTTTGAATGCTCTGTCAGAGCATTGTGGGGGGACAGGAGCTGCCATGACCCATGCTGGTGTCCAGCTTCCACCTGGAGCAGTGCAGCTCTGGGTGTGTCAGCTCTGGCCTTGGGCACACACCTGCAGGTAACTGTGGCAGCCTGAGGCACAGCCAGGAGGAAATCCTGGGCAGACAGACAGACAGACCCACAGGGGCACTCAGTCCCTGACCCAGGCTCATCAGATTAGCCCAGGTGAACGAGAAGGAAAATTAGGACAGAGCAGACCAAACTTCAGAGGGTCTGGCAGCAATTTAGGTGCACACTGAGGTGTGAAAGGTGTGATTCTCCTTTGTTGTGTGGGGATAACCACAGGGGCTGTGCAGGGATTGCCAGCTTGGAGTCTCCATGTCAGTAGAGTGCACAAAGCCTTAATTTTGCTTGTGCTGCAGCTTTCAAAAATATTTTCTTTTCTTCTCAGTGGAATTAGACAAGTTCTGTAATACCTAGTTGTGTTGATCATCACTCTCAGCAAAAACCCATCTCTATTTTTAGCTGGGCTTGTACATTTCATATGAGAGTGCTCTGGGATGCTCATCTCCCTAGGAAGATGATGCAAAAAAAGATTATTCCTTTCCCTCAGAAATGTTTCATCTAAATAAAGTAGCACTATCATAAGCTTTTGCTTTAGGAGACGAACCAAATCTGTATCTCTGATTTTCAGTATGTCCATCAGGAAACTTTTAGCTGATTTTAAAAACATACCACAGAGAGTTTCTAAGTTAATATTAATTCTCCTAAGGATGTAAAAATACATGTGCTGGCAGATCCACTGAGAGATCAGTGACTCCTTCAGCTCAGCTAACAGCTTTCCTGAAAAGAAAAGCAGATCACTAAAGTCAAAACAAATTTGAAAATCCCATTATTTCAACAGCCTCCTCAAGGGGATGGTTGTCTTTTGGGTAGGACAGGAGTGCTGGGAGCAATGCCAGGGTGAGAGATTGAAAGCCGATGCAGAGGGGAAGAGAAGTGCTGAACTGCTGACCCTCCTAGAGTGAGCAAAGAAGTGGAGTCACTCTCAGTCATTGCTGCCATCCCCAACCTGTCCTGCACTGCAGCGTGCCCTGACTGCCTGCCCAACCACGGCACACGGCTCAGCCTCTTCCAACTCATGCTGCCTGGTCAGGAAAAGATTGTGCCCATGCTCTTCTCCTACTGTCCTGATTAACAGGAAAGGATGGATGGATGGATGGATGGATAGATACTTGCAGAACATATACTCACTTTTTGGTTCTGAGTAAAAAAATAATCCATGTAGATGAACCACCAGGCGTGAAGGATGAACACTGGCCATTAAACATGAGACTGGCCATAAAGTAAAAGATGTCATATAGGAAATGAAGTGTTATTTCAGAATTGAGTGAATTCAGATTGCTTAGAACTCCTTTTTTACTTTTTCATAACATCGAAATGTTTGGGTTCCTGTAAACAGGTTGTTTGCTTCTCCTTTTGGTTTAATTTTGTCTATCTTCAGAAGCGACCTAATATTTCAATAATATACACACTGTTACTTTATACCCACACATGCTGGTAAGAAGTTTAGAAAAGTAACACACAAATAAAGCATGCTAAAATAAAACCAAGAAAATTAAGCTACATGGTGTGGAAAAGATAAATTTGGGTAAGCATTACATGGACAGCCTTGAAATACAGAATATTTCCTCAAATAACCCAAGCAGAATGTAATGCACTAATCTATTCTATGTACTTTTATATTGCTGTCATATCTACAAGGATTCTATGTAAAATTTGCCATAATAAAAATTTACTCTAAATAATCTGTGGGGTTTATTCCTTTGAAGCTAAGGTATTGCTTAGGAACAAATTACACTGATACCTGTTGTAGTTCTTCAGAGTTTTTCTTAAGAATGCTTAGAAAGTGATGGTCCCTGGATAATGATAAAAAGTTGATTATTTAAGATGGTCTAATACAGACAAGATCAAGAAAATATGACTTAAAAGTAAGTAAAGGCTTATTAATATTAATATAAATATTAACTGCACGATAAGCACTGCACAAAGAGATGTAGTAAACTAAAAAGTAATCAAGAAATGGATTCTAAAAGAGATTGCAACTTTTGACAAAATGCCAATTAACACTGGGGAAGGAAGGTGAACCAGGCATTTTGCAAGGCAGAATAACTATACTGATTAAACCACATAAATAAAATTAAATTCTTTAATTGAATAATTTGCAAGAATATCAGCACCTATACATTTGAAATTAAATTAAAGCTACATAGAAGATGTACCAAAAAAACCTGATTAAAAACCAAATGTGCCACATGAAAAGGGAAAAGTAATTCTTGCAGGCGTCCTGAAGAGACCAAAATATGTCCTCTGAATATAGATAAATAAAGGCACATTCACCCCTGCCAAGGAAAAGGTATGTGATATCAAATACTGAGAGCAGTAATAGGCAGGGAAGAATATGTTTTATAGTTATGCAGAAGTTTTACTGAGTTCTATCTATGCTGTAACCCATAAATGCTGTCACAGCAGGGAAAGACTGCATATAAATATTTGGGGTTTTATTCCTTGAGTAAGTGTAATGATAAATACTGTGCAAAGACAGTGATTCTAAATGTGTTGGTTTTGGCTGGGTTGGAGTTAATTTTCCTCAGAGTGGTTTGTATGGGGCTATGTTTAGCATTTGTGCTGAGCACCAGGTTGATGATTTAGTGATGTTTCTGTTGTTGCTGAGCAGGGCTCACACAGAGCCAAGGCCTTTTGTGCTTTTTGTGCTGCCACAACGGGTGAGGAAGTTGGGGATGTCTGGGAGAAGACACAGCCAGGACAGGTAATGGCAGCTGCCCAAAGGGATATTCCAGACCTTATCGCTTGATGCTCAGAATATAAAGCTGGGGGGAGGAGGGAGGAAGGGCAAGGCATTTGAAGTGACGGCATTTGTCCTCCCAAATAAGCATTACAGTGATCAGGTCTTGCTCTCCCAGAGATGGCTGAACACCTGCCTGCCCGTGGGAAGTGGTCAATTAATTCTTTGGTTTGGTTTGGTTTTCTTGTGTGTGAGTGCAGCTTTTGCTTTCCCAATTAAACTGTCAACCTATGAGTTTTCTTGCTTTTACCCTTTTGATTCTCTCCCCAGTCCCATTGGTGGAGGAATGAGCAAGTGCCTGCACGGCTCTTGCTCACTGGCTGGGGTTAGACCACGATAACTGGAAGAGTTTCATCTGTCCTACAAGCATCATCACTGTTGATATGCAAAGATAATTATGTATTTCCTATACCTGTAGAAGAAATAATTTTATATTAATAGGTATAAACTGATGTAAACACTGGCTGGCAATCTGCAAATGAAAATATGTATCAGGGTGGTGGCCCAGCATAAGCTGCATTAAATAGCATACATACAAAAGGCTCTTCCAGAGAGAGAAAAGGCCCCATTATCATCTCCCTGAGAAAGAGAACTTTTAAGAAAAGGTGGTGGAAAAGGACAAACAAAACCAATAAAACAGAGATGGCTCAAATGTAAAAATGTGCAAAATTGCCAAGGAAAGCCTTTTCACATTCAAGAAGCATTGTATAGTAATAGGCATCCACTGGAAACAGGGAAAAGAGGGGGAGGATCAAACGAATTGAGAAATGGCTGACCAGCCAGAAAACACCAAACCGGTGCACTGCAGACAGGTATAATTCCCTGCCAAGGGAGGATAACTCCTGCCAAGAAAGATGGTATATAGCCACTGTGTGGGATAGCATTTATTTGACGATCCTTCCAGAACAAATAAAAATACCTCAAATATATATTAATAGTAAATTTAAATAATAACTCAGAAAAAGTAAAACTAGTTGTGTACATGCAAAGCTTGAAGCCTTTTAGGAGTCATTGCAGCAGAATGGACTCATGCAGCCAACAGACAACCCAGCAAAAAATAACACCTCCGAACCACTTTTGCTGTGTTCAAAAAGTAATAAATTGTGAAGAAGGAAATTACAAAAGTAATGCTTTATTATGTTTCAATAAAGAATAGGACCAGGAAAATTATCCAATACTTAAAACATCTTTAAAAGCACAGACAAAATACAGATTTTTTCATGCATACATCAGTAAGAGACACAAATGAGTTCCTTCATTAGCTCGTCAGTCTCATAAACACAAAAAAGCCACGTGACTATTAAGTCAGAGATGTGGGACACGCAAGGCTTCCCTACAAGACACAAAAAAAAAAAAGTCCCACTCAAAGGGGAAAAAAAAGAAAAAATGCAGCACATTACCCAGTCTTCGGCAGAAAAGGGTTCATTTACCGTAGAAGTGGGACACAGCACCCACTCTCTGTCCCCTGCCCGGCCGGGCCCTTTGTCGGGCACAGCTCGCTGGCGGCGGCGCAGCGCGGGCGGGACGCGGCTCTGCCGCCATTGGCCGGGCTGTGCTGCAGCCCCGCGGCCGGCGGGGCCCCGCTCCGCAGCGGCACCGAGGGGCCGCCGGCGGGGCCGGGCAGGCGGGCGGAGCGCGGCGGGCGCGGGGCGAGCGCGGCCGGAGCCGCTCCGGGCCCCGCCGGGCTCGGGCTCCGGGGGCGGGGCCGGGCCCGAGCCGGGAGCGATGGCGGCAAAGGCCCGGCCCGCGGGGGGAGCGGCGAGCACAGAGCCCGCCCCGCCCCGGCCGCGCTGCAGTCCTCAACCAGGTCGGACCGCCGCCCATATAGAGCTGCGCGGGGCCTTTCTCTGCTCACTGCTCTCGCTCGTTCAAGCTTGTAACCATGTCTGGTCGGGGTAAGGGCGGCAAGGGGCTCGGCAAGGGCGGCGCCAAGCGCCACCGCAAGGTGCTGCGCGACAACATCCAGGGCATCACCAAGCCGGCCATCCGCCGCCTGGCTCGGCGCGGCGGCGTCAAGCGCATCTCGGGGCTCATCTACGAGGAGACGCGCGGCGTGCTCAAGGTCTTCCTGGAGAACGTCATCCGCGACGCCGTCACCTACACGGAGCACGCCAAGAGGAAGACGGTCACGGCCATGGACGTGGTCTACGCCCTCAAGCGCCAGGGTCGCACCCTCTACGGCTTCGGCGGCTAAACTCGCTTTCTGCACCAGCCCAGCGCTTCTACAACACAAAGGCTCTTTTCAGAGCCACCCACAAATCTCAGAAAAAGAGCTTCAAATCGCTCCTTTAGTAGTCTTAAGTTACTTTTGGTGCTGGGAGGGAATGGGGTAATGGGGTTTTGTTTTTCTCGGCTCCCCCAATACCCACAATTGCTTAGCCCGCTTTTCTGCGGTTTAGGGGACAAAGTCGTATTCGAGTAGGCGGGAATATTCTGATCTTTACTCGGGGAACAAAACGAGGGCAATGGGTGTAGTTCTTGGCTCGGAGCTCTCGCTGCTGTAGGAAAATACCTTCTGCAATTACATCCTTTATTTCCCCTTTCTCTTGCACACCGAGCACCACCCGCTCAACCCAGACCCTCTTTCCAAAGGCCAAGCGAAGCGACACACAGCCGAGACAAAACAAAGTCGAGGCGTAGGTCGGGGCCAGCCGCTGTTCCCGTAGCCGCTGGCGCGGCACCACTTTTACCGCACAGCCTGCAGGGGGAAGGGAGGCAGCTCCTGAAATGGCGGCGCTCTCCTCTCTGCCATTCGGTGGGCGGGACGGAGCGGGAAGAAGAAACAGCCAAGAGCACCCTATGCGCCCTACGGACTGCGCAACAAAGACGGGGCTGCGAGCCCCGTGCTCCAAAGCTCCCCCGCCCCTGCCCCGCTTCTGAGGCTGCCCCTTCTTGGGGCACCGCTCCCGCCTGCGCCCAGCACAGCACAGCCCCTCACACCCTCTCAGCCCCGGCGGCTTTAGGCCGTGAACCTCACAACGACCGAAACACACGGGGCAACAGTCGAGGGCAGGGCCGGACACTACGGAACGCTCCCCTCTCCCAGTTAGCCCTGAATTGACACTACACCTCAGGCACTACAAGGCGCTTGGCACCGCCTGCCCCTGCCTGCCCCGCAACACAGAGACAACAGCTCTCTCCAGTGGCCTTGTGGTGGCTCTTAAAAGAGCCTTTCGGTTGGAGGGAGAAGGGCTGGGAGCTCAGGCGCGCTCCCCGCGGATGCGGCGGGCCAGCTGGATGTCCTTGGGCATGATGGTGACGCGCTTGGCGTGGATGGCGCACAGGTTGGTGTCCTCGAAGAGCCCCACCAGGTAGGCCTCGCTGGCCTCCTGCAGCGCCATGACGGCCGAGCTCTGGAAGCGCAGGTCGGTCTTGAAGTCCTGCGCGATCTCGCGCACCAGGCGCTGGAAGGGCAGCTTGCGGATCAGCAGCTCCGTGGACTTCTGGTAGCGCCGGATCTCGCGCAGCGCCACCGTGCCGGGCCGGTAGCGGTGCGGCTTCTTGACGCCGCCCGTGGCCGGCGCGCTCTTGCGGGCAGCCTTGGTGGCCAGCTGCTTGCGGGGCGCCTTGCCGCCCGTCGACTTCCGCGCCGTCTGCTTCGTGCGCGCCATCGCTACAAGGCACACCGATCGGGCTGAAACGAGAGCAAATTTCTCGCTCCTGCCCCATTTATAGAGCACGGCGGCCCCGCCTCCCCGCCCTTGATTGGTCAGGTAACGGAGAATTTAATTGGGTTACAAGTGAAGCCGCTCCGAGCCCCAGTCGCTCCAAGCATAATATCTTGTGTTATTTCATTTTTCCTAGAAAAGCATCTACGTCTGTCGATGTTTTACTCGCATCCTGCCTATTTCTAATATTTATTTTTCCCAAAGTTGTTTCCCAAAGGTACTTGAGGCTTTGGATTTTAAGAAATATAGTTATTTATAACACTTTATCTGAAGAGAACGATTATCTCTCCAGACTCCACACGAAAAAAAACAAACTTATAAGCAAGCAAACGAAACAGAAAAAAATCCCACCCCAAAACAAAAATAAAACCCCCCAAGCAAACAAACAAATAAACATAAAAATAAGCAGGAAAAAAACCCCACCAGGAAAGTATTAGTTTCAGAATGCATGCAAAGCACCCAATTCCTTTGTTACTACTTCCATAAGAATATAGGATGACAAAATATAAGCGACCAGTTTAAATAGAGAATAAATTACGAGTAAGCAAACCCGATTAAAAACAAGTTATCTCTTCGGCAATTCCTGGAAAATTGTATTTTATTTTTACCCACTTAAGGCGGCAGAGTAACTTGACTACTTAAGGCAAGTGGTTTAAAAGCAGGCATGTCGGCTCGGAAGAAAGGGAAGAACAATGGAAAATGCCGGGTTAGGTTAAGTATTTAAGAGCAGGGCTCAGCATAGGAAAGGGTTAACGCGGGATTTTCAAACCTTCCCCCCTGAGCGCGGCTGTTTCCATCGCCCAATCAACAGGCAGCGCTCGGATATAAAAGCGAGCAGGGGCGCTCCTGTGAGCTATTGAGGGTTTCTTGGCCGGTCTTGTCGCGTAGCTCGGGGTCTGTAGCGATGGCGCGCACGAAGCAGACGGCGCGGAAGTCGACGGGCGGCAAGGCGCCCCGCAAGCAGCTGGCCACCAAGGCTGCCCGCAAGAGCGCGCCGGCCACGGGCGGCGTCAAGAAGCCGCACCGCTACCGGCCCGGCACGGTGGCGCTGCGCGAGATCCGGCGCTACCAGAAGTCCACGGAGCTGCTGATCCGCAAGCTGCCCTTCCAGCGCCTGGTGCGCGAGATCGCGCAGGACTTCAAGACCGACCTGCGCTTCCAGAGCTCGGCCGTCATGGCGCTGCAGGAGGCCAGCGAGGCCTACCTGGTGGGGCTCTTCGAGGACACCAACCTGTGCGCCATCCACGCCAAGCGCGTCACCATCATGCCCAAGGACATCCAGCTGGCCCGCCGCATCCGCGGAGAGCGCGCCTGAGCCCCCAGCCCTTCTCCCTCCAACCGAAAGGCTCTTTTAAGAGCCACCACAAGGCCACTGGAGAGAGCTGTTGTCTCTGTGTTGCGGGGCAGGCGGGGCAGCCCGTGCCAAGCGCCTTTTAGTGCCCGAGGTGTAGTGTCAATTCAGGGCTAACTGGGAGAGTGGGAGCGTTCTGTAGCGTCCGGCCCTGCCCTCGGCTTGTGCCCCGTGTGTTTCGGTCGTTGTGAGGCTCACCGCCTAAAGCCGCCGGGGCTGAGAGGGTGTGAGGGGCTGTGCTGTGCTGGGTGCAGGCGGGAGCGGTGCCCCAAGAAGGGGCAGCCTCAGAAGCGGGGCAGGGGCGGGGGAGCTTTGGAGCACGGGGCTCGCAGCCCCGTCTTTGTTGCGCAGTCCGTAGGGCGCATAGGGTGCTCTTGGCTGTTTCTTCTTCCCGCTCCGTCCCGCCCACCGAATGGCAGAGAGGAGAGCGCCGCCATTTCAGGAGCTGCCTCCCTTCCCCCTGCAGGCTGTGCGGTAAAAGTGGTGCCGCGCCAGCGGCTACGGGAACAGCGGCTGGCCCCGACCTACGCCTCGACTTTGTTTTGTCTCGGCTGTGTGTCGCTTCGCTTGGCCTTTGGAAAGAGGGTCTGGGTTGAGCGGGTGGTGCTCGGTGTGCAAGAGAAAGGGGAAATAAAGTATGTTAACTTGCAGAAGGTATTTTCCTACAGCAGCGAGAGCTCCGAGCCAAGAACTACACCCATTGCCCTCGTTTTGTTCCCCGAGTAAAGATCAGAATATTCCCGCCTACTCGAATACGACCTTGTCCCCTGAACCGCAGAAAAGCGGGCTAAGCAATTGTGGGTATTGGGGGAGCCGAGAAAAACGAAACCTCATTCCGCTATTCCCTCCCAACACCAAAAGTAACTTAAGACTACTAAAGGAGCGATTTGAAGCTCTTTTTCTGAGATTTGTGGGTGGCTCTGAAAAGAGCCTTTGTGTTGTAGAAGCGCTGGGCTGGTGCAGAAAGCGAGTTTAGCCGCCGAAGCCGTAGAGGGTGCGACCCTGGCGCTTGAGGGCGTAGACCACGTCCATGGCCGTGACCGTCTTCCTCTTGGCGTGCTCCGTGTAGGTGACGGCGTCGCGGATGACGTTCTCCAGGAAGACCTTGAGCACGCCGCGCGTCTCCTCGTAGATGAGCCCCGAGATGCGCTTGACGCCGCCGCGCCGAGCCAGGCGGCGGATGGCCGGCTTGGTGATGCCCTGGATGTTGTCGCGCAGCACCTTGCGGTGGCGCTTGGCGCCGCCCTTGCCGAGCCCCTTGCCGCCCTTACCCCGACCAGACATGGTTACAAGCTTGAAACAGCGAGTGCAGTGAGCAGAGAAAGGCCCCGCGCGGCTCTATATGGGCGGCGGTCCGACCTGGTTGAGAACTGCAGAGGGAGGGCGGGGTCTCCTGCTCAGTCCCCGCCCCGCGCTCCTCTCCTCCCCCTGCCCCGCGCGGCTCGGCTCGTGCTTCCCGCGAGACTCGGCCGCGGCGCTTTGGAGGCCGTGTCCCCACGTCTGCTCCGCCTCTGCTGAGCAGGCCTGGCCTCGTCCCGCGCTTCCAGCGGCCAGGGAATCACGGAATATTCTGAGAAAGGAAGGGACCCACAAGGATCATCCAGCCGGACTCTTAAATGGCTGGCTCATACAGAGGTTCAACGTACACTATTGCCCTTTTTAGCACGGGGCTCTAACGAGCCAAGTCAATGTCGAGCCGCACTTCATTGTCTCTGCCCGCCGGCAGCCCCCGCGTCCCTCTGCTGCTCTCCCGTCCCGCCCCGCGTCCCCCTGCGCTGCTGGCAGTTCCACGGCACCTCTGGGTCTCCGTCTGCAGCAGGAGCGGGGCCTGCCACCCCCGGCCCGCCTTTCGGGCTGCGGCGCCCCTTCCCCGTCCCTCCCCGCGGCTCTGCGGCAAAATCCGACCAATGCGGGGCCTCGCCCGGCGCCCCCGCCTCCCCCCGCCGCTCCTCCGCCTCCCGCTCGCTGGCAGCCGCACGGAGCCGCCTTTCCGAGCCGCGCTGTCTTTGTTCGCTTCGGCCATGGCGGCTTCTCGGTTGTTCTGTCTCTCCGGACACCCCCGCTGAGTGATTCGCCCCCTGCTCCGTGCGGAGCCACCGCCGGCCGGCTGCAGCGGGAGCGTTTAGGGCAGGGATTCCCTGCAGGCGGCTCGGAGGGGCTGCTGGAGGGAGGGACCGTCCTGCCAGCCCGGCCCAGCCCCGCAGCGCCGGCCGCAGGCTCCGCGCTCGCCCCCGGCAGCCGCCCTTCGGGAGGGAGCATCCGCTGCCGAACGCCGAGACCCCGCAAGCTAAAGAAGGCATTACGGACATCACAAACTACTGTCTGTATGACATCCGAAGGATGAACACTAGCGAAACAATTTTAATTCCAATGAGGAATAATTTTTTCCCGTATGTTACACGGTTTTGCAGAAAACACGTCATACATGCTGCTGACAGTGTTGGACTGTATTTGTGAAGTGAATGAATAAATACTGAGAGAGTTATGAGACTATTTCTAAATTAAATGTGTTAAGTTTTTAAATATTACTCGCACAGAACTGATATGCCTAAGGTCCTTGCCAATCCTTACATTTTTAGTATTTTATATCCTTTAAACATGCCTAATGCTATAGAATTTTTCATATCCTTTAAAAATGGTGCAGTTATTCATTTAAGTTTATTCCTTAATATAATGTAGAGAACCTCAGCAACGTCTCCAAAATATTTCTGGGAATAAAATATTCCCTAGATTCTGGGGGAAATGCAATTGAGATAGTCATGCTTTCATTTACAGGTGACAAAAAGGTACAAATATTTTTATAAGTGTCACTGTGAATTCTTTTTTCTTTCAAATTTAAAGAATTGCTACTGATATATACAGTATAAGGAGGAAAATATATATTTAATTTAGATTAGGTTTGCTTTTTTTTGACTGAACAGAATGAGGTAAGACTGTTTTTAGACTAACTGGAAGATTTGTCAGTAGTGGACCTGCCAGGCTGGTGCCCAACATTCCTGTTTGGCTCCACAAAGTCTGCTTTGTTCTTCATATCTGAAAAATCTGTGTCTAGCTATGTTTCCTGGGGCAGTTAGAAACAGCTTTCTGATTACTTAACACACCTGAAAGAAATTATGCAAAACCTTTCGGTATGTCAAAATAATAATTTATTCCTAAGGCTTCCTGAGTGCAGAGTGAGGATCGTAGCATAACTTTTCCTTCCAGCAGTATAACCACAGCAAGGCTTGGAAAATCCCCTTCCATTTCTGCCAGAGATGGGTGACGGAGAGGCTAAGACCAGCAGCCAAAAGTGAATAAAACAGCTGCAAAGCCCTTTCCTCAGTAGGTGTAGCACATTAGATACAATTTAACGTCATGCCTTCTGGAAGGCTGCCTTGCCCATGCGTTGCTGCAGGTGTGTACGGACATGTTGGGGATATATTCAGTTCTTTTATGGATCAGAGCATTTTATTAGGCAAAAATAATTTTAAAAGAGAAAAAAGAAAAATCTGCTGCTCAATAAAATCTCTAATAAAGTTATTTCTACTGTTGATTTGAGATAATTTTACCTTTTTTTTAATCAAAGTTTAGTGCCCAATCTGCATGTTATAGATACTACATTTTCCTCATGAATTTGGGCACACAGCACCAGGGGTTAAATAAGAAAGGAAATCTTTGCAAAACTCAGCTTAGTTAAAAAAATTAAAAATCTGTAGCTTTTCAAGTGTGCACTAATTAGGACAGTTGCCTTAGTTCCTCATTAAACTATAATGAGGAAATTGCATTTGTTTATTACAATAAGGCAACATCTCACCATGACTGCACAAGAGGGTACATAATTAGTAAAAAAAGTCATTGCATCAGTGGATTATAACCAACTTCAAAGCTGCTCATAATTTTCTTGAGAGCTTAAGTGGCAATTGAAATCCATACCTGTATCTGCTGCAACTGTCATAATAGGTGCAATATTATGCACACTAAAGTAATGTAAGAGCTGCTTAATAGGTACATTTTCCCTAGCATTGCAAGCAATATAGATGAAAAGGTGTATAAAAGCTCTTCAAATATTTAACCATGCAGTTCTAAGTCTTTTGATATATAGACTGATACCACTGAGTTATCCCCAAGCATAACTGTGATCTATAGCATTTGAGGGACCTTGGTTGCAGGTTTGGATTTTTATTTTTGTCACAAATTCTTTAGAATGTGAAAGTGCATTGCAGCCCAGTGACACAGGTAAGGTACTGTGTGATATGAATTTCCTCTTTCCTACTGCTTACTGCATATGCAATTGAGATAAATTCATTTATTTAAGCTTGCTTAGCTGCATTCCTTCATCCACTGGAATGTGCCTGAAAGCTGTCTTTAACAGCAGGAGATTTTCTAGCTCTGCTACCATTTAATCCATCTGATTTACTGGATTTTTACATTGGAGACCTCATCACTGGTGAAGGCACTGCTGGCAAAAACAAATCCAGGGAGTGTTTAGGGGTGGATCTGAGCATCACAGAGGATGAAACTCCAGGTACTGAGGTAAGTGAGAGTCAATAAGTGTTTGGAATGAAATTCTGAAGTAAATAATGAATTCCTGGTCAGACGACAGGAAGAATTTGGAGGGATACACTGGGCTTAGCTCCACACTCAGAGGATGGGGCTCTCTCTTGTGCTGCCAGCTCTGACCTCCACATCCAGGAGTTTGTCCACAGAGAAAGCCAACTCCAGCTAAGACACCTCTACCCCATGGCCTTTTTCTGGAATCCCAATGCTTTGACTTAGAGGTACACACTTGTGGCCCAAAAGCCCATCCTAATGCGGGCTGCAACAGAAGCAGCCGGAACTGAAGGTGGAGGCAGGCGATCCTCCTGTTCTACTCTGCTCTCCTGAGTGCTGCAGCGCTGCACGCAGCTCTGTGATCCTCTGGCAGAAGGAAAGACAGGAATCTGTCCGAGCACGTCCAGAGAGGGCCACAGAAATTATCAGAGGGCTAAGTCATCTCTCCCATGAAGAAAGGCTGAGAGAGCTGTGGCTGTCTGGCCATGGGAAAAGCGGGTTCTGAGGGAACCCCACAGCAGCCTTTCCATACAGAAAGGCTTCTTTTCAGGCCTGTAGGGACAGGAGGAAGGACAATGATTTTAAATTGAAAGAGGCCACATTTAGAGTGCACATAAGGATTTTTTTGCAAGGAGGCTTGTGGGACAGAGAACAAAGCTGTCCAGAGAAAGTGGGGATGCCCCATCCTTTGAGGATGTTATCCTTGGAGTCAGGCAGGATGGGGCTTTGAGTTGCCTGGGCTGGTGAAAGGTGACCCTGCCCACAAGCAGGGGTTTGGATGAGATAATCTTTAATGGTCCCTTCAAACCCAAACCAGTCTGGGATTGAAATTTTCTGACAAACGTGCAGAAATCTCCTCTGGAAACTAAGTATAGAAGGCTCATGTGTGTTCAAATGAAATTTTAATTACCATTGCAGTTTTTAAAGAAGAGAAGTGTAAAGGCCAGGAGACATTTAGCTGTAGCAAATGATCAATAAAACAGCATACAAAAACCACTTCAACCCTTAAAGTATCCACTAAAAACAAACCCTTTAGACACAGATGCCATCTGCGGAGACCAGATTAGTCTGGTGCTCCAGCAGCTCGCTTCTTTATGTTTCTCCCCACAAATATCCCTGATGCCCTGCTTTAGCCATGGCACAGCACTGCCTAAAAAAACTCTCAGCTACAGCTTGGGGACAGCGAGGAGGCACAGTGGGGAAATTGCCTTTCCCTGAGCCCAGAGCACTCCTCCTCCTCTCCAGGGCATGGAAAGGGCAGAGGCGCAGCAAAGATGAGACCAATCACCTCAGTGCAGTGTGCTACAGACCATCAGATGGGCCTTCTGGGAATGTCCTAGCAAGAGCAATGAGCCGTACAGTTTTCCTTATTTTCATTATAATAATGAATATGAAGAGATTTAAGGTTGTGCTCTGGGGTGATATTTGTGCCAACAATATAGAAAACTCAACATTGCCCACTGTTAATTGATGCAACAAGAGTAGCAGCAATGAACAGTGAGAGAATTTATGAGTAGAAAGTTTGAAAATGCCTCTTAAAATGGGAGTATACTACCACTGCAAGGTTCTCCTGTATGGAAGTGTTACATTGTTCCTTTAGAGGGCAAGTCTAACTAAGCAGAGACATAGATCAAAGGCCATTTTTGATAAGGCTTTCCTCGTTTTATATTACATATATTTAACATATATGGTACAATATATGACATACATTTAACATATAGGGAGCTACATGTATTTACACATATTTAACATATGTAGCATATTTATATAGCAATTACATATAACACATAGGGAATTTAGCATTTTTTAAAGAACAAAGGCCTTCAAAGGGAATAAAGAAAGCCTTTTTTTTCACGGTTAGAGGTAGCTACATCTGGGCTTTAAGATGGTCTCCTGTTTATCTTCATGCTGCATAGCTATTGCCGCTCCCACCCGTGCTTTAGCCCCCCATTGTATTCGGCACCCTAAGTAAGCTGTGGAACCGTGGAAGGTGACCAGAATCCTGAAGCTCTTTACTGAGTGTTACAATGAACAAATGAAACAATTACAAAAATATTAACATTCATTTAGAAACATGGGTTAGAAAGCAAATGTATCAGCCCTCTTCAGTAGAAACAAAGTTTTAAAAGACTGCAACAAGTTTGAGATAAATTTAGGACTGTTGAAGACTTAGCACCAGAACACCTTTGTAAAGAAAGTAACACAACTCTTTTCTGATTACGTGGGTGGCTCTGAAAAGAGCCTTTTGTTTAAAATGTTATGTCGTGCAAAGTCTGAATGGCTTTGCTCGCCAAATTTACTTGCTCTTGGCTTTATGGCTCTCCGTCTTCTTGGGCAGCAGCACGGCCTGGATGTTGGGCAGCACGCCGCCCTGCGCGATGGTCACCTTGCCCAGCAGCTTGTTGAGCTCCTCGTCGTTGCGGATGGCGAGCTGCAGGTGGCGGGGGATGATGCGCGTCTTCTTGTTGTCGCGGGCCGCGTTGCCCGCCAGCTCCAGGATCTCGGCCGTCAGGTACTCCAGCACGGCCGCCATGTAGACGGGAGCTCCAGCACCCACCCGCTCTGCGTAGTTACCTTTCCGGAGAAGCCGATGGACACGGCCCACGGGGAACTGCAGCCCAGCCCGCGAGGAACGCGACTTGGCCTTGGCTCGGACCTTGCCTCCCTGTTTGCCGCGGCCGGACATGGTGGCTGGAAGCGCTGACGGAGCGAGGCTGGGCACGGACCGAACAGGGACAATCCTCCTGACGCAACCGCCGAGGCCGTTTTATCCCCTCCCTGGGCGGGACGCGCCCGCGGCCATTGGCTGGAACCAGGCTCTGCCGAAAGAACCAATGAGCGAACGGATCCTATTGGGACCAATCGGCGGCGGGGACACGCTCGGAACGGTAACGGCCAATCGCATTGCGTGGAGCTGATACCAGAAATTTGCATACGCGTCTGTATAACTAGCGGGCGCTGCGGCCATTTTGTGTGCTGAGCTTCCTCCGGGTGGAGCAGCGCTGTCAAAATGCCCGAGCCGGCCAAGTCTGCGCCCGCGCCCAAGAAGGGCTCCAAGAAGGCGGTGACCAAGACGCAGAAGAAGGGCGACAAGAAGCGCAAGAAGAGCCGCAAGGAGAGCTACTCCATCTACGTGTACAAGGTGCTGAAGCAGGTGCACCCCGACACGGGCATCTCGTCCAAGGCCATGGGCATCATGAACTCCTTCGTCAACGACATCTTCGAGCGCATCGCGGGCGAGGCCTCGCGCCTGGCGCACTACAACAAGCGCTCCACCATCACCTCGCGGGAGATCCAGACGGCCGTGCGCCTGCTGCTGCCCGGCGAGCTGGCCAAGCACGCCGTGTCCGAGGGCACCAAGGCCGTCACCAAGTACACCAGCTCCAAGTAGATACTTGGCTAAAACACTGCTTAACACAAAGGCTCTTTTAAGAGCCACCCACATACTCCATAAAAGAGCTTTAACACAGTAGTACCTCGGTCTTTGCTATGGAAATTTAACTAAAAAGGTAGATATAATTTTAAACGTTTAGTCAGCTACTTAATCTTGCAATAGTAATTACGAAGTCCTTGAATATTTTTTCAAATTGGAGGTAATTCAAATGCACTCTTCTTAAATGTAAACGTTTAAATAATTTTTCAATAAATGTAAACAGTATTTTTTTACAGTAAAAATAAGAGACAATACTTTATAACTGTATCGAAAATAAGTGTTTCACAGTTAAATTAGCAAACATGTTTCACGAAGATAAAAACAATGTTTAATAACTTCTATAAAAAGGCGGAGGGAGAAATACTCGACCCTCTTTACCTTTTGTATTGATGTTTCGGAATTGTCTTAAGCTGAAACATTTTTCCTTGTGTATGAGAAGACAAGGACTGCCGGGTGAAGGGAGAACACATCTGAAATGGGGTAGACGCTTTAGGGGAATGAGATCTCCCGGAACGCGGGGCACGGGCGGGCTCTAGATGGGGGGGCACAGAGCGCCCCCCGCGCTTTCTCCCGTTCCCTCCCCTCCCCCTTCCCCAGCAGCGCGGGCTTTTCCAAATTTCCCCGCGGGCCAATGAACGGCTGCGGCTCCTCCCAGCAGCCAATCACGGGCGGCCCCGGGCGTGCGCAGAGCCGCGCGCAGCCGCTCCGCCCCCCGCCCGCGGCGCTGCTGCCCCGCCCGGCCCAGCCGAGTCCCGCCGCCGGCCCGGCAGGGAGCGGGACGGGAACGCTGCCGGCCCCAGCCCGCCTCCCGCCCCGGCAGGCGCCTCCTCGGCAAAGTAGGTCGGTGAAATCACGCAGAAATCGAGACCTGCCCCAAGCCGGCGCTGGCAAGCGGAAAGGTCACTGCCGCGGAAGCGGAGGAGCCGTGCTGACAGCAGTTCCCGGCTGCGGTCACTAAGAGGTGTGGCGGTCGCATCCGTGCTGTTAGGAATCGCGCTGATTTAGAGCAACGAAAGGAACCTCCACGCCCCAGAAAGGTACCCGCCCTTTAGCAGTCCCTTTAACATAAACACCCACTTGCGGTGCTCAAAAAAAAAAAAAAAAAAAAAAAAAAAAAAAAAAAGCAGCCTTTAGAAAGCGTTTTCGCCGGGAATGTAAACTTTTATTTTTCCAAGTCTTAGTGTAAAACCAGGGCCGGAAGTTTAGCGTCCCATCCACTCCACAGACGAACGTCCCACACGGATAGTGGCGAATAGTTGGCTCTGCTGCAGGCACGGAGCTCAGTGACGGAGTGTATCAGCCCTTTTGGGGACAATAGTGGGTGGCTCTTAAAAGAGCCGTTGGGTTTAAAAGTATTTCCACTTCAACACTTCATTTCTTCGGTGCTGCCTTCTTCGCCTTGGCCGCTTTCGGCTTGGCCGCCTTGGGCTTGGCTGCTTTGGGCTTCACCGCCTTCGCCTTAGCCGGGCTCTTGGCTGCTGCCGCCGCTTTTTTGGGCTTGGCTGCTTTTGTCGCCTTCTTGGGGCTCTTCGCTGCCTTCTTGGCTGCGGCAGCCGCCGGCTTCTTGGCTTTCTTGGGGCTCTTCTTCATGGCTGCCGCCTTCTTGGGCTTCTTGGCGGCGCTGGCGGGCTTCTTGGCCGCCGGCTTCTTGGGCTTGGCCGCGGCTGCTCTCTTCTTCGGGGCTTTCTCCTTCACTTCCCCGGGTTTCTTGCTGAGGCGGAAGGAGCCGGAGGCGCCGGTGCCCTTGGTCTGCACCAGGGTGCCCTTGCTGACGAGGCTCTTGAGCCCCAGCTTGATGCGGCTGTTGTTCTTCTCCACATCGTAGCCGCCGGCGGCCAGCGCCTTCTTGAGCGCGGCGAGCGAGAGCCCCTTGCGCTCCTTGGAGGCGGACACGGCCTTGGTGATCAGCTCGGTGACGCTGGGCCCCGCGGGCTTGGGGCTTTGGAGCCGCTCGCCGCCTTCTTGGGCTTCTTGGCGGCGGCCTTGGCGGCGGGGGCCGCGACGGCGGGAGCGGCGGCGGGAGCGGTCTCCGACATCGCTGCAGAGACTTCTTCCTAATCAAAAGAAAGTAATTGGGCTACAGTAACCCCGATGCCTGAATTTATAGCGAAGCGGTGATCTGTGATTGGTGCTTTGCAGAGCCCGCCTAACTGTTAGCCAGGAAGAGCTTTTCCTCCTCCGAGTCTGTGTTTCTTCGGAGTTATAAATTCATATTTTTCGTAAAACGAGTGCTGCAAAATCACCCCAGTTTCTTCGGGAAGTGAAGAGAAGACGGTGGACTTTCATTCGGGCAAGTTTCTTGCTGTTTGGACCGCAGATGGGAGAGAAAAGCTGTTTTAAACCCCGCGTTGTGAAGCCAGAAAGACCCCGGGAACGGCAAACTTTTGTTTTTCCTTCTAAATTAAAATAAAACACGTAGATAAAAAGTCTCCCCCGTAATGCAGGCTTACTCTTTGGGGGGTTTTCTTCAGATTAGGACAGAAACCGAGTGAGCAGCTTGAGTATTTTTGTCGTAAATTGATTTCAAAGACAAGGAAGTAACACAATTTCATGGCTAAGCTTTGAATATGGATAAAGATTCGGCTCTCTTAACCATATCTTTAACTATTAAGGATACGGTATTTCAACATATTTTCTTGTTTGGGGAAAGGAAGAGACCTTCGGAGGAATATATTTACTGTTGAAAACTGTTTGGAACTTGCCAGGTCTATGCTTTTTGTTGTTGGGGTTTTTTTGTGTTGTTTTGTTTTGTTTTTTGTCTGGTGCTTTATAAGTGGATAGAAAGATTTTGATATTTTTAGGAATAGTCTGTCTGTAAAATGAAGCTGTTAATGCCTAGTTGATGCCTAGAAATCCCAGATAAATGGCTAGTTTAACACTTTCTCTGTTACAATAGTGGATGCTATTCTTTATGACTTACAAACATCAGAGGCAGACTTGGAGAGGAAAAATGTCTAACAGATATAGATACACTAATATGTATTATATGCTACTTAAACAATTATGGAGCCTACTGAAGTATCAGTTATCACACAATAAATTAAATACTGTGGAAATCTGGCCTTCATGAATAGAATGCTTCAGTTTCAGCACAACTTACAAATATTTGGACACTGACTGTTGTGGTTTTGTGGGGTTTTTTGTTTTTTTTTTTTTTCCCCATAGGTTTAATATTCCTCCAATTCTTTACTTTAAAGGAAAAGTAAAAAACTCGCTATTGAGGTTTCCTTCCCAAGCCTAAGAATACTGAAATGATTTTCAAACAATCCTTATAAATCAGAATCAGTTTTTATTATCATAATCCTTAATTATTGAGTTTCATGAAGTGACCATAGAAATTAATTAAAACTTTTAAGGATATCAATGAATTGTTTGGGCTAATTTTTTATTAAGTAAGAAGACAAAAGCGTCAATTGGTTTCTAATTAAAAAGCAGCCAGAATTTTTTTCCCCTTGGTTTAAATTAACAAGTTAAGATCAAACTTAGTATTTTACCATGTTGTACATTGTAAAAATTGTCATGCAAAATGTCAGTGGGCAATTTCAATAAAAGAACATATTTTCTAGCCTGGATAAATTGAGATTCAAGATGACAGGAGGTATGTTACAAAGGGCCCTGACATGCATTTTGATACATTGAATGCTGAAGACACAAAGTTATACTTGATAGCAAGAAGTTTTATTTTAAATGAGACAGATTAAAAGGATAATGATACAGTAGATACATTAAAATTACAAGTCAAAACAATAAACTGTGGCACTTCCATATTCTTTTTTATTTCTATTTTTATTTTGTTGTGCTTGCACGCAAGCGAGGTAATAAATACTCTGAAGGAGAGGAATGGTAAGTGGAGATTGGAAAAAATTAAGCTTGTCAGTAGTGCACAGTAAAAAACCAGACTGAAAGGGATATTGAGGTGGGCTCTGAGATCTGCCATGCCTCTTGTGAACGTGACATTGGTCCCACATCAACAGCCAGACCAAGTCCACAGGAGCCATAGATTTTGAAAGTTCAGTGTGGTGAGTCTTGTGAACAGTATGAACAGGTTTGAGAGATAAAATAGTGTTTGGTTTGGTTGGATGAGGGCATTGCGGTTATTTTCCAGTTTAGATGAACAAAGATAAAGCAGAATCTGACTGCAAGTGATGCAGAGGGAGCCGGGAGTGTTGTCATCTATCCGGGTCTGTTTAACGTGATGTACATTCTTCAGAGAATAAAGGCTGCACGACGATTAATGTGCTTTAATCCCTGCAGCTTTGACAGCTGGGTGTTCGAGCTCTGTGACTGCTTTGTTACACTTGAAACTGGCCAAGGACCTGGAGGGACAGGGAGTGGGCAATAGCAGCTCCTGCAAGAATGCAGCTGCAGCCCCAGGGGTGCATCCTCCTTGCGCCTCCCTCACATCCACACCTTTGAGCTCCAGGCTTGCTTTTGGTAAACCTGTTCTCAGCCCACCAGGAGAGCAGAGGTTTCCTTCCCTTCCCCCATAAACAGACAGGAAGTTAGAGATAAAGACAAGATAGAAAGTGCTGGGAGATCTTAGATCTTCCTCCCTGAGCAGTGCAGGCATTAGAACTCCTCCTGCAACAGATAAGGATTGCTCTGCTCTGATAAATTTATCTACTCTTTAAAATTCATCAACTCTGTGATAAATTTTAAAGGCACAGGAAAGTTTCTGGGTGGTTTTGGAGCTTCTTTGTTTGGTTCCTTCTGTTTTGTTTTTGTAAGGAAAGCATGTCAAGGGGTTTGTGAAGGTTGTCAGTAAAGTATTTCAAGGGTAGAATGTAGGACTTCTCCCACTTTTGGTTCTGGGTGCATCCCTGTGAATCCCTCGTGTTCCCTGCTCTCTGTTTGGAGTTGCGCTTCTGGAGTCCTTTGCTTTTTCCTAGTAGCCTGAGACACTGGAACACTGGAAGTCTTGGCAGCTGGCCTCCGGCATTGTGTCAGCATCCTTTATTGTATCTTCTCCTCAACCATCACACTGGCTCTTATCTGCAGAGAATTATCCCTGGCCTACTTCTGAGAAGACAAAATGTTCCTGGTCTCACCATCCATTTCTGGGGAAGGCGATTTTATTTTCTCTTTATTTCTCTCTCTCCTTTTTTTTTCTTTTTTCTTTGTGTGTGTGTGTGTGTTAATAAAGAGAAGGGATTTAGAAATAAGAGGTGGTGTGAGAAGGGGAGGCTTTTTAGGGGTTATTTCTGCACTTGAGCAATGACATTTCCTACTTAGTTGGGTAAAACAAACTTGTCCATTGCTTTCAGCAATTTTCAAGTTCGCACTTCTGGAAATAGCTGTTAAATGAAAGACTGAACCACAATGAAAATTCTCATATTTTAGAGACTGATCATTACAAATAGCATTGACATTGCCTTGGGTGTTTTACTGATAAGGGAAAAAACAAACACAAAGGAAAGCAAGCATCTAAGCACATGATTTATCAAATCAGTGGTAGATTAGGGAACAGTTTTTTAACCAGACAGACAAATTTTCTTTGTGTTGAAGAAAATTACTTGAAAATAAAAAAAGTTTTGAGTGAGGTTGTAATAAAAATTGTTTGCATCTTCCATGTGAAGAGAAGATATTTAATAATTAATGAGTCACAGCAAACATTTTCCAGTATTCTCCCTGATTTCCTTTCCAAGCACCCTGTACAATTGTTGTCTCTGTTTATCTCTTACCGAGGAAATCAAACAAATTTTTTTTCCCTCCTTAAATGTGCACCCAAAACACGACCTTATTCCCTTGCACCATCACACTCATGCCCAGATTTTCTTGCTCAGCTGAGTAAGTGCTAGTGCAGGTTACAGAGGAACCTACAAAATTACAAAGTATTTTCTAATGCAGGGATCTTCAAAACAAAAATAGTTCATATATAATGTAAGAATTCCTAAGACTGTATAGTAGAGAAAAAACTTTTCAAGAGAGAAGCTTCTCAAGGAGGAAAAACATTAGACAAATAAAGGCAAATAGGACATTCAGACTGCAGGAGGAGAGCAATCCAGATAAGCTGATTAGACAAATTTAGCTGAAAGCCTACACTCACTTAATTACAATTACTATAGTTAGGACAGTGAAGATACAGAGAAATTGACAACTTTTTACTGAAGAATGCTGTCTTCTTAATAAATAATAATTTTGCTCAAGTAATCATGCCCAATATTAGTAATAAAAACACCGTAACAAGATCAAAATACATTAGTCATGTTTCTGCCATGCTGAAAATATATTGACACTACTGATTCAGCCACTGCAAACTTTATACATAGGGAAGATTAAGACTCAAGGTGTCAAAGAGTTTCAGTAGTAAAGAAGCCTGCATCCTTTTAGTTATACTTCACCCTAACTAACAAAAATATATGGATAGTTAGTTCAGCATTAGGACAATCACATCTCCTAAAAAAAATGTATCTCATCTTTTAATCCAACATCTAATGCAGTAGGGCCTGGCCATGCTCAAAGAAGGATCAGCTAATGCAGGGGGACACTAAATCCTCTATGGGGAGCATGCTCCAAAAAATTATTTCTTGCATTTAAATAGAATTTCCTGTGTTTCAGTTTGTGCCCATTGCCTCTTTTTCTGGGCAGCACTAAGAAAACTGGATCTTTGTCCTCTGCTCCCCCCACAGGATATCTGAACACACTGGTAAGGCACCCCTCACCTGAGAGATGCTCCAGTCCCTTGATCACCCTTGTGGCCCTCCGCTGGTCCCACTCCAGTTCTGTTCTTGTTTCTGTTGCACTGGGAAGGCCAGAACTGGACACAGCACTCTGGTTTCTCTCACCAGTGCTGCCTGCAGGGAAACAATCATTTCCCTCTGTACCATTTTGCGCATTGTCCTTCTCCAGGTTAATTTGTGAAGCCCATGTATAGAGTAACCCTGAATGACACTCCCACAACATTTTAAATTTTGGTAGTTCAATTCAAAAATTAGAATTTACAGTACTCAAAACAAATATAAAGGAAGAAATGAAAACCATGTTTAATAGGCTTTTTCCAGAAACCACTTCAGCCTCTCACACAGTCCTCAGTTTCAAGGCTTGTCAAGATGAGTTTGGGCAACAATGGCTTGGCTCGGTGCTCGTGCTGTATGTGACTGAAGGATTTGTTAGGGCCAGTTAGAGTCTCAGAAAACTTAAATTCCTTCAGTCTGGAGTGATCAAAACGTGACTGACTGATCAAACAAGTGACTCTACTGCCATAACTGCTAAATGTTTGCCATCCAGCAAAAAAGGGCTGTGCATTTTAATGAATGACCTCCCAAATATTGTCTTTTCCCCCATATAATGAGAGCTTAAAGCAGCAAAATATTCCTCCTAGCTTCTGAAGGCCTTTGGATCAGAGATCCTCTTCTAACCACCTTTTACTTCTCTCCATCCATCCATGGGACTGAAATTATTGCTAGTAGTAGCAGCAGTGTTGTTAAGCTTTGGAACCTCAGTAATGAGCAGGATTCTGTGTTACCCCGTTCCACAGACCAACTAACTTTGCATGGGTTTCAGCTGAAGAAACAGAGGGAGCAGGTAAGTGCAGAAAGATGAAGAAATATAGGGATCTACATGCAAAAATATGGAAATGTAACCCCACCTGTAACTTTTACAGAGTGCCTGGAAAGAACTGGAGTGTGGTATTTGAAGCTGTGTGACATGCTGGCTATCCTCCCAGGGGTGCACAACAGAGTAAATTTAATTTTTTTTTTGTGATGGAGATTGTGAATACTGATTCGGTCAGAAATGCAAATTGCAACTACACCATCCATATAGAATAACTCTGTCCTAGCCCTTCAGTGAGGCCCAGGATGTACATGCTGTCAGATACCATTTCCTAAGATATCAAAGGTAATTCCAGCCCTTCATTCTGAGCAGAGGGAAAGAGGATGCTGAGAGTTTTCCTGGGACAATATGCTGCAGGCCTAGCTATGCACCCAGACTATGCAGCCTCTCCTACTCTTTAGGTATCTGAAGAGTATGGCCAAAAGCTAAGCACAAAATCAGTCATTTTGGGTTACAGGTTAACGCATTTCTCAGGTTACAGGCTCAGCACACACTGTGGAAGGGATAACTCATTGATGTTGAGTTGTAGTAATTACAAGGTCAAACAGTTTCTGATTTTTATTAATTTTATATTAAAAAATTAGAATTTACAGTTCTCAAAACAGATATAAAGGAAGAAATGAAAACCATGTTTAATAGGCCTTTGTGACATGCTGGCTATCCTCCCAGGGGTGGGCCACAACAGAGTAAATTTAATTTTTTTTTTCTGGTGATGGAGATTGACTGACTGATCAATACTGATTCTAAATGTCCAGCCAAAAAAAGGGCTGTGCATTTTAATGAATGACCTCCCAAATATTGTCTTTTCCCCATATATATTAAAGCAGAAAATATTCCTCCTGTCCTGAAGGCCTTTGGATCAGGCCTCTTCTAACCATTTACTTCTCTCCATCCATCCATACCATTTGCTAAGATATCAAAGGTAATGTTAAGCCCTTCATTCTGAGCAGAGGTTACCCCGTTCCACAGGATGCTGAGAGGGTTTCAGCTGGGACAATATGCAGGTAGGCCCAAGAAATATAGGGATCTACATGAAAAATATGCATGTAACCCCCTCCTGTAACTTTTACAGGTATCTGGAAAAGAACTGGAATGTGGTATTTGAAGCATGTGACATCAGTCATTTTGGGTTACAGGTTTTTTTTTGTGATTTCTCAGGTTACAGGCTCAGCACACAACTGTGGAACCATTTCCTAAGATATCAAAGATAACTCATTGATGTTGGGACAATATGCTGCAGTTGTAGTAATTACAATCTGGTCAAACAGTTTCTTTCTCAGATTTTTATAACTCATTAATTTTATATTAAAAAATTAGAATTTACAGTTCTCAAAACAGATATAAAGGAAGAAATGAAAACCATGTTTAATAGGCTTTTTCAAAAATTTATTTTAGGAAAAGTCTCAGTACAGGGTTCAATGTTTCTCTAGAACTTGCTAATACACTACAGAATTTTGGTTTCATTTTTCAATTTTTCTCTAATTTTCATTTCTTTCAGTTACATTTCTTTTTAGCAAAGTATTAGAAATTACAGTAATAATCAAGAAACACCAACACTTCCTGGGTAGAAATTTATATTTAAGTGTTTCTTTTTGTCAACTATGAAATTAAACTGCAGTCTCAAACAGCCTAGGGCTGCAGGGATCAGTCCTTGTCCTGGTATAATTTTATTTATGATTTGAATTCAAGTCTACAGAGCTTGAATATATATATACTGTGAGTATCAACTCGGAAGAATAATTAAAATGCTGGAGGACATTTTATGTATTGAAAAATGCTGAATAAAAACCACTGCCTTCAAAGATATGATAGATTCTTCATCTGGAACAAACTGCATCAGCTTTACAAACACTAGGAAAATTGCAAAACTACTGTCAGCAGGAGCTGACAAGCACCTCAGCAGGTCTGGATTTTCAGATTGAAGTTCTGTGTTGATAATGAATCAAAACCATTATGTTACCACAAAAGGATCACAGTGACTGCTTCCCTGAGAAGGGTGAATAAGATATCATCTGTAGACAGGAATGGTATACTCCTGTTTGGAGTTTTAGGCCTAGTTTTGAGTTCCAAATTCCAGGTAATGAGAAGTGAACAATAAGTCAATACACAGAAGGGAGACATGGCAATTGTCAGACGTCTAAAAATTCTCCCCTGATGGAAAAGCAAGTGTTATTGAAGTACCCTGACTGAAAGAGAATGCTCTAAAACTAAAGTTTCTTCTTGAAACACTTAAAACACGACGAGAAAGGAAGTGATTTTTCCTTAATATACATTGCTGAAAGTGTAGGAACTGATGCTCTTTGCAACAAGTTAGCAGTAAGGAAATAATTTCTAATCTGGAGTAGAAAATGTTACAGGGAATGACAGCAGTAAGTCTCAGAAATAAAATGGGTTCTGTTGACTTGATAGTGGATAGAGTGCAACAAAAACTGCTCATGTCCAGGTATGGGTAATTAGGACAGAACTGTTGATTAAAGAGCATCTGGGTGGACAAAGGAGGAATGTTGTATGCAATATACTTGACATTTCATGGTATTTTTGGAACCATCTCCCAAGTGTTCTTGTTTGGGTTCAGAGGGACTACAGGCAGGATCAGCAGGCTCTTAGATATTTGAAAATTGTCTGTAGCACAGGGCCAAGGGGCTGTAGTCAACAACTGAGTGTCTGCAGACAACTGTTTATCAAAAGAATGCTCCAGGGCTGGTATTATTTAATGTTTTCTGGAACAGCCTGGGTGCTGAGGCAGAGTGTACACTGTGTTAGTGTGGATAGCACAAAGCAAAGGCTAGAGAGGGCCAAAACTAATATTTTCAGACAAAAGAGATATTAATAAACCTGAGGTATGGGCTGACAGAAATCTTGTGCAGTTTGTTGAAGTGTCAAGGCGTGCACAGGAAGGCACTTGGATGCCATTGCCTCAGCACAGTGCAGGTGATGCTGGTCTGATCTGGGCAGGACATGGACATTGTGGTGGATTCCTGAAATGTTGTATCCTCAAGGACAAGCTGCTTTGTCCAGTGTGGAAACCCAGAGCACTGGGAATATTTCTCAGTCTGCTCTGGGATGCCCTGACCCTCAGGGGAGCACTGAATTTGACCCTCATTCATGGAGAAAGTTTCCTAGACTTCAATGTAGAGTAGAATCCACAAAAGTGTGAAACAGATTATGGAGAGTAGTGTAGGTGTATCACTCGGTGAGAAATTTGGGTTTTGGGATTTTTGGTATGTTGTGGATGGAAGCAAGATGGAGGGCACAGGGTGTCATCCTGGGTTTCTTCATGCTTCTTCTTCCTCCTTCTTCATGGGTTTGGGTGGCTTTTTGTAATTGGGCAGAAAAGTCCCCATTGCAGCTCTGTGGGATCAGTTATTGGGTTAAAAGGGAAAATAATCCAGGTGTCAGTTCTTCATTGGATAGTTTAGTCTTAAAAGACCTTGTAACAAGAGGTTGTTGGCCATTTTGTGCCTTCTAATGAAGAGTTCTGCTGAGCTCACAGTAGTGAGCCTGTGTTACTGATAAGAAATAATAAAAACCCAAGTCCAAACATGAACTACTGTCTCAAGTGCCTTCAGTCCAGCCCCAGAGAAACCAACAACTGCTACTGCCACAGTCCAGAGCATGACCATGAATAAATCCCTGTAAGTGCCTGGGGTTTTCAACTGGAATTTTTCTGCTTTCCAACCAAGTATTGCTGTAACAAGGACAGAGCACAGCAGCAGTGTCTGGAGTCCCTAACAAAAGGCAGATCGACATTTTTCAGAGTTGGCTTCCTCCAGAAACCCATAGCCCAAGACAATATTCAATAAATTCCTACAAGGATGCTCACATTAGGTTTGCACTTGGAAAACTATGCCCCAGAGAGACTACTTGGACAAGGCAGCACTTCAGCTACTTTTAAGTACTTACAGCCCTGTAAGGGTTGGCAGAGTCCAGCTGAAAAACATACTGCCCAGCCCTGCATGAGCCCAGGCAACCAGAGGAGCTACTCAGCCTCAGCTGTGCAAAAAATGTGGGGCTCACAATTCCTCCTGGGTTCCTCTTTTTAGCTTAATCAAGGGACAGTGCACCATGAGACGTGTGCTGCTCCAATCAAATGCCAGTTTAGAAAGATGGGAAAGGATTTGAGAGAAGCAAAGCTCCTGAGCATCTGTGCAACCTGGGGATGCTGAGTAGCTGGTTTGCTGTTTACTGTGTCTCTACCAGAATGCAGGAGCAGATTTCCACGGAGTGCTGCTGAGCACAGAGCTCCACAGGCCACCCTGGAGCCCTTGTTTGAAAGAGCACTCTTTGGTGTTTTCCTCAGAGAAGCCCAGGAACGCTGCAGCCATGGCCAGAATTTGCTCAGCATTGTTGCCCTTGCCCCCCCTTACAGGTTATTGACCCTGTCCCTTCTCTCCCATATCCTACAAAAGCTTCATGTGAAGAGCTGGGTATTTCATTGACTTCCCAACACCCCAAACCTGATCTAGGAGTTCCCCTAGCCTTTTTCCTGGACCTGTTCAGCTATACCAGCTGTCCCAGCTGTGCAGTGAGCCTGCAAGAGTTCAGCTCATGCATGGAGAGATGGGGTGAGGCCATGCGAGCCTTCCTCCCAGGACTCAGACAACAGGCCCACAAGACAATTTTTGGAAGATTTTGTCTCTCTGTGGATCATCTGATGGGTAAGCCACTCCATATGAGTGGCAAAATGCATCCTCAAAAGCCAGCCCAAGCTGCTGGACCATGACAGAGGTCTTTTCTTGATTTATCAGTCTCTGTGTGTTTTCCAAATCTGGCAGCAAAGAAGGAAGCTGGAAACAGCCCAAGCCAGGGCTACAGCCCAAACTCTTATCTCTGAGCAGCTGCAGTGGTTAAATAAAAAGATGAGAACGGGTCTCTCCACCTCTGACTCTCTGAATTAGCAGGGAAAGGCAGGGAAAATAATAAATTAGTTATCAGTGCACCAGTCATTAAAGGAAATTTGTGGTATTTGCTAGTTTTGCTTGGACAGCATAAAGCATTTCTGCACTTACGCTGCTGCCAGAAGACTCCATCCAAATGGTAAATCCACACATGCAAATATTGACTTTTGTGCCTCAGTCTCAAAATCAGAGCTTTCTGTGCTCAAAACATTTCTTACCAAGATGATGTGTGGCGGTCTATTTTAGTAAGCACAGCTTCCTAGCACGGCTGAGGTGCTGAACTGAAGGTGTGGTGTGTGGGCACGGGGATACAAAAACCACTGGGGTGGATTTAGTAGCTGAAAGAATGCCGAAGAATTCAGATCTTGTGCAGCTGGCAGGTCCCAGCTGATCCCATCTCCATGCTGTGGGAGTTGAATATTCTCCATCCAGGTTCTTTCAGATATTACATGAGGAGGGTTTAACGTTTAATTTCAAATTTTCCTAATGAGCATATTTGATATTAGATTGTATTTTTAATCAGCAGAAGGATACTGTACTGAACTTGCAGCCAAACATAATAAAGCATTTGCAACAGACAGTTGGATCACTGTAGAAACCAAATTCTCATTACTGGTGTCTGTATGCTCAGTATCAATGCTGCCCCCCTGCCCAGTCCCTGGGAGGGAATAGATTGGTTGAAATCATCTCGAGCCTGTTGCTATCTCCAAACTTTTCTATTTGTTCCCCAGTTTTCACAAGTTTTATTGGGCTGCTTCCCATGTACAGGGCCCATCCTCCCCACCCCTCATTTTCATCTGGCTTGCTCAGCAAGAAGTCAGTTTGTGCTGATCATCTGAGGAAATCTGATGACCCACGGTGCAGCTCTCTTGTCTGAAGCCATGGTAACGCCTCCATCTCCCTGATGTTGAAATAAGCACAGTTTTCCCTTCAGTGCCTTATTCCTCCAGCTCCTGGTGGTTCTGCCCTTCTCCTCCGAGCTCTCCTCTCCTGGGGGAATGTGCTGCTCCATCAAAAGTGCTCAGGTTTTCAGGGCAAGGGAAGAATTTATTGCTTTCCTCCAGATGAGATGTGTGCTTTCAGCATGGCAGATGACAAGGGCATGAGTAGAGCGCAAAGCAGGATCTGTACAGCCTGCCTCACCCACAGAGGGCTGGGGCATTCCCATTCTGCCCTGGAGAGTGATACAGAACATTTTGAAGGGGAAAGGAAGCACCAGCTGCCAGTGGGTGGAAAATAAGAAATGCGAAAACTTACACAGTACTTATTCAAATAAGTAAATTCAAAACTGTTTGTTTGATAGTACAAATGTATTTCCAGAATTTTATTCATATATATTCTTAAAATATGATGCCTGGCAATATTTTTTAAATAATGTTGACCTAAATTCAAAGTAGCATATAATAAATGATTTTTTAAACTTTAACTCTTTAAAAGAGTACACAGAAATTATGTTTGCTTTTCATACATAAAAGGACAAGAGAAAAACAATATTATTCAGGTAACAGTTTTTCAGTTGTACCAGCTCAGGATGTTTTTATATGATGACATTTGGAATGCCCTGAGACCATTCCTGACTTTCACAGAAGGTAATTCAGAATATCTTTTGTTTCCAGTATTGATATAGATACACACAGACACACACACACACAGAAGAAAGAAGATAAAGATTGAAAAGCCTAATCTATAGTAAAAGGCAGAATGATTTTTTTACTAATGAGGGAGCTGAAATTTCAGTCTATAGTTCTAGTAAAGGTCATTGTGCATAAAATTAAACCCCAAAAAATTACCCTACAAAGTAGTTCAAAATGAGCAAAATTAGCAGAAGTCACAAACTAATATAACTTTAATAATATAAAAATATTCTATTTCACCTTCTGGTTAATATGTGATTACAGGCAAAAAGCTGCTGATATAAAACTGGAATATGGGAGAATATGGAAAAGAAATGGGAGGTGAAGATCAAAATAAACAAACCAATAAAATTAAATAATATTTTGAAAAAATATTAAAAGCTGTAAAGAGATATCAAATCATTAAAAAGCGTGAAGCAACGTTTATAGCACTTCAAATTAAAATTAATCAAAAGCATTAATAAACGACATAATGAAAATAACGAGAATTTAAAGTAATTCACACCAACTTTGGCAGTGTAACAAAATATAATACGCGCACATATGCAAATGGTTTACACAAATCTGGGGGGAGGAAGCTTTCCAGCTGTATGAACACGCATA
This sequence comes from Emberiza elegans, assembly GCA_024865655.1. NCBI lineage: Eukaryota > Metazoa > Chordata > Aves > Passeriformes > Fringillidae > Emberiza > Emberiza elegans. Next base: position 7,105,410 of record JALJVW010000910.1, on the reverse strand, counting down.
TCGCCGGAATTTTTTTCCCGGAGGAGGTTTGTTCCTTGCTTTACTCGCCGGACTTTACAGCGCCCTAAAAGGTAACAGCGAGTGAGGCTCCAGCATCGGTGACGCATCGGGGAAAAGGCGGGAACCCCGCCCCCTTTGCTGCAGTCCTCAACCAGGTCGGACCAAACCCCATAAAAGCCGCGGCAAGGGCGGCGCTCCCCACATCACTGGTGCAGGCGGCAGCTGCGGGTCTCTCGTCATGTCTGGCCGGGGTAAGGGCGGCAAGGGGCTCGGCAAGGGCGGCGCCAAGCGCCACCGCAAGGTGCTGCGCGACAACATCCAGGGCATCACCAAGCCGGCCATCCGCCGCCTGGCTCGGCGCGGCGGCGTCAAGCGCATCTCGGGGCTCATCTACGAGGAGACGCGCGGCGTGCTCAAGGTCTTCCTGGAGAACGTCATCCGCGACGCCGTCACCTACACGGAGCACGCCAAGAGGAAGACGGTCACGGCCATGGACGTGGTCTACGCCCTCAAGCGCCAGGGTCGCACCCTCTACGGCTTCGGCGGCTAAACCCTTTTTACCCAACCACCGCAACAAGATAACAAAGGCTCTTTTAAGAGCCGCACACTATACCAGAAAAAGAGCTGTATTGCTTCCAAAGTGGTGTGTTAACTTCTTTGAGGCTTTATAAATTTCTAACTTTACTGATGTTTAAATTAGCCATTTGTCAGAGACTAACCTCGCTACTAATAGATGGGCCGTCTTAGTTACTGAAATGTCCTGTATCTAGGACAATGTACTTGCTAAGAAAGCTAAAAAGTAGGAAAGCAACCTAAACGCGTAGCCCCTTGTTTAGTGATGACAGATGAAGGGTTCTTACGTATCTCCCTGCAGGCATCTCATCTGAGGGGGCATTTCCCCCCCAGCATTGCGTAAACAGTAGAAGTGTGGATACCTATTTACATTTAAATAAAGTTAATGTCGATTGTAATGCAACATTAGAGGTATCACCTCCCTAAGTCCCCTCTCAATATTAAAACAAGGTCCCCTTTGTCCTCTGAATGTGGTGTGTAGGAAATTGTTCGTTATTTGCACTTTTGCCGAGTTTAAGGTTAGGAATACACTTCCTTTTAATTCGGGGTGCCAGAGGTGGTCTCCGTAGCTGGTGTCAGTACCTACCTTTCACCTGAAAGCCCTGCTGCGATCGGGCTCCAATTACAGCGCAGCCGAGTAGGGAAATATTGCACATATATACAGTGAGGAAAAAGGAAAATTCACTTTACACCTCATTGTACTTCAGAAACAACCTCAGCATGCTTTGCATGCTGAAAGATCCAGTCATTTGAAACCACTCTCCATTGGATTAGAAAAGTTACATTTGCAATTCATTTTGATCCCCAAAATATTTACCCTGCCAGATGAAATTTACACGAAGTGGAACCCGACCTCTCCCACCAAAGCTCCCTCAGAATACACAACCCGTTACAATATAGTAAAGAAAATCCAATCTCCAAAATACAGCTAGGCCTATTTAGGAAAAAAAAAAAAAAAAAAAACAGAAAAATGAAAAAAAAAAGGTCATAGAAAAAAAAACCCCACGGATTGTCTATGCCTTTAGCTCAGCATACTTTGCGATTTCTCCTTTCCCGTTTGAGCATTTCTCGATAAAGGGCTCATTCTTGAGGGGGAATGCACAAACTGCGGTAACGAGCAGCCCCCACCCTGGGAGCAGGAGCGGCGGGGCCGGGCCGGGGGGGGGTGGGGCTGGGGGGTTTGAGCGGGAGCAGCCGTTGGTGAAGGCGCGCGCGCGCGCTCGCGGCGGGCTTTTCGAAATTGAAAGCACCCAATGGGAGCGGCGCATTGCTGCCAGCCAATCAGGGAGCGGTGCAGGCTATAAAAGCAGCAGCGGCAGTGCGGTCCCCTCATATCTTTTCTGTTTCTCGGCTCCTGCTGCTCGAGGTTTATTCCGGTAGCGATGGCGCGCACGAAGCAGACGGCGCGGAAGTCGACGGGCGGCAAGGCGCCCCGCAAGCAGCTGGCCACCAAGGCTGCCCGCAAGAGCGCGCCGGCCACGGGCGGCGTCAAGAAGCCGCACCGCTACCGGCCCGGCACGGTGGCGCTGCGCGAGATCCGGCGCTACCAGAAGTCCACGGAGCTGCTGATCCGCAAGCTGCCCTTCCAGCGCCTGGTGCGCGAGATCGCGCAGGACTTCAAGACCGACCTGCGCTTCCAGAGCTCGGCCGTCATGGCGCTGCAGGAGGCCAGCGAGGCCTACCTGGTGGGGCTCTTCGAGGACACTAACCTGTGCGCCATCCACGCCAAGCGCGTCACCATCATGCCCAAGGACATCCAGCTGGCCCGCCGCATCCGCGGGGAGCGCGCCTGAGCTCCCTGCCCCGGGTGCACCCAATGTGGTCCTGAATTATTTCTTCCACACCCTAAAGGCTCTTTTAAGAGCCACTACATTCCACAAGAGAGTTGAAACACCTCCTTTGTGCTTTCTTTGAAGACTGTTTCTTAGGGTTTAAAGGTTGTTGAAATTCCAACGTAAGGATGCTTTTAATTTTAAACATTCAGGCTACTTTCCAGTTTAAGGCAGCGTTGCATGCTGTTTTAAGGAAGTGCTTCCTAATGCCCATTCAACTGTATAGAATAAGCAAGCTGCACAAAGCAAATGAGTGTGTTCAAACACAGCAAATGGAAAATAAACTAGGTCAGACAGCCGACACCCATTTTCCCCTTCCCCTCTACCCTCCCCTCCACCCCCAGTTTGATACTTTCTGTAAAACAGTTTATTTGGAATAGTCCAGGTTTACTTTGAAGCATTGTGAAAGGTATAACCTCAGCGTTGGAAGAAAACAGCAAGTTTCAAACAGCTTTTTATTAAATATTATGCTCTATCGTTGCTTTTACTGTGATGTACTATTGAAATTTTAAGTGGATACATCTGCCCTACCTCTATCATGCAACTAAAACAGAGGTGCTAAGATTATAAGCTCGATGATAGCATTAAAAATTGAGAAATTCCATCATTTAGTCTAATTGTTTGGTTTTTTTTGCGGGGGAGGGAGGGGTGGGTGAGTGGGCGGGTTGGTTTATGTGTGTTAAGGCTGAGGACAGGTTGGAGAAGATGACCAAGGAGTACCTGGAGAGGCAAGGAGAATGTGCTGATTGGTTGTTTCCGACGAGTCTCCTCTCCTATTTTCCCAATACATAGAGAGCACTGGCACAGGGAAAATTTTGCGGCTTCTGCTTGGGACCCCACCAGGTGAGGCAAAGAAAGCAGCTGTCAAGGCTTGGCAGATTCAGCCACTGGGAGAGCTGTGGGAAATAGGTTTATGCAGCTCTGGGGGCTAAATACGAGTGGTTTGTATTTAATGACAAGAAAACTGAGTCAGCAGAGGAACATGCACGGGGACATCAAAGGCCAACACTTACCGGAATTCAGTTGATTCAATAAAACTTTGTAGTCAGGGAATTACGGTTGGCCTTTAGTTCAATTTCTGGTTGTGCCAAGTCTTAGAGACTGTCACTGTTTTAGTATTTTAGAGAGGTCAAGTTTTCTGCAAATTCACAAATAAAGCACTGAGATTTCTATTGATTTTGCTTCTTTGCTGTCACATCTTTTCCTCTGTCCTTGACAATGGACTCCAGCCTGTCCAAAACCCTTCTGTAAATGTTACCAGCCAAACTGATCTGAAATTAAAATTCAAGTATTTGAGTATAGCATGTGGGGAACCCTGTTAGAGGATCAATATGGTATTTTTCTGAAACAATGCATCAAGGTAACCACGGTATATACAATAAATACTCAGCATTGTGATGTAGGTATGAAAGTAAATATAAATGTGTCTATGTAAATGTTATATACCACTATACACACCTTCATATTCTGTTTTTCCATTCATGAATTTCAGATCCATCCATCTCTTTCTCACTCCCCTCTGCCTCAGCACCATCTGACACCATGATTTCCTGCAGTTCCAACATTATATGGTGTATTAAATAATAGAAACTGTTTCACAGGTGGGACTACATGATCAGTCTCTTTTAGTAGAAATGGTTCTGTTGTCTTTTATAACTTTGTTTGTACATCCCCACTTGCAGAGTGGGCTGAGGATTTATACATGGCAGTGCTCCTGCTGGAAAAGTACAGAGACTGTGCCTGAGTGTAATTTAAAAGGAACTCTTTTAAAATTAACAATATATCTGCCTACTCTCTAAGACTTCAGTAGCCTCCATCCTGATACTGCTTGTTGCTACACACCTGCAATTTATAACTGGCTCAAACTTCCTGGCCCAAATTCGAGGTTATCAAAGGTTGAAAAGGCTAAAGCCTTAGAAGGGTTACAATTGTAAATTAAGAGACCGGGGTCACTGCTGCCTGCTTTTACTGCACACCCAGGCTCTGTAAAGAGCCTTCCCTGATTCCAGTCTGTGGAAACTGCTCTCAAAAGTGAATGAGGAAATTATTCATTATGACTGGGAAGTTGTTAATGTCTTCTCAGTGATCTCCAGTAAATTTGCTAAAAGGGACTGGGTAGGATCTTACAGCATGAACATGGTGCTGCTTGTTAGAAATAATACAGACGTTTTTTTTTATTTCCCAGTTAGTGTTAATGTGCTCTGTTACAATGACGCAGGAGGAAGAAAGAAAGGCTGAGGTTATAATTTTGTTTGTTCTTTTCTCTGACTTTTAAAAGAACATGGAACTTTTATGGCCTACGGAAACATTTCCTTCTCTCCCCAGGCTGTTAGTTAAAATGTTCTTATCATGCTGCTAAATCAAGATATGGGGAAATCTTCATTATGCTTCATGATACAACTCTCCTTCCATTCAAACCTTGTTCCAAAACCGGGCCACGATGATCAATAAATTCATTCAGGGGGCTTTATGTGGGAGGAAGAAAAGAGAAGGGAGAAAATAAAAAAAAAGGGATAAAAGGCAGAACCCCCCAAACAAATCTTTACCCTATCTGACTGACAAACTCAGCACGTCTTTGTGCTTTCTTTTCCCAGCCACGCAAGCGCTGTCTCTGGCAGATGGGATCTGTGGCTCAGCGTCTCTGAGCAGGCAAGCAGGGCCCAGAAGCCCCTGAAGAGAGCAGGTGGCCACTATGGGTTCTAACAGCTGCCTCCAAGCGCTCCCCACTCCTCAGAACTGTGGCATCCCAAGTGCCAGATGTGATATTTTGCAGATGGAGAGAAAAAGGGGAGATTATTCAAAAATAACTGGAGAAGCATCAGCTACTAATGAATTTGAGGTTTAATTTTTTTACTCTTTCTTTTGATTCTCAGACTCTTGTTAGACTGGCTTTGCCTCATAGTAAGAATTTGAACAAAGGTGGGTCCTTAGAAGGCTGAAAACTGCTGGTGTATATATCTGTCCTTCCAGAAACTCGTGAAGAATGCTGAAGAGCTGGCTGCAGAAATGACAACTCAGCACACATCATGTATGGTGAGCACTACCGGAGAAATGCAAGGTAAAGGACAAATACATTTACTCTCATTAGGGCAAGGCTATATAAATTTTCACTCCATGATTTTTATAAAACTTATTGAAAATACACCCTCCACAAAAAAAAAAAAAAAAAAAAAACAAAAAAAAAAAAAAAAAAAAAAAAAAACCCCCCCAAAAAAAACCAAAAAACCAAACCAACAAACCAAACCAAAATACCAAACCAAGCAAATTAAAACCAACAACCTTGCCACCCTCCCAGTTTTGTGTTATTATGGTAACAAGCCTGGAAAAGCTTGGTAAGTTATTCCTGCCTACAGTACTTTCCAATCAGTTTCTTAGCCTTTTCAGTTACTTTTCTATGTTTTAAAGCCTCATGCAGCCTGTGCCATCAGCATGGTGGTCCATTGTTTTACCACCGGGTAAAACTATATACAATCTGAGATAATTCAAACTGATTTGTGATGGATATTCTTGTTCCCGGTGTCAAGAATTGCTGGAGCAATTCTTAGGGTGGCAGCCCCCTTAAGGCAATCTGTTTGTTGGGTTTGACAGTGACACAGCACATGACACAGGATGTTTCTGCCCTTGCCTTGAACCACCCAGGCAGGGTTTACACGGCAGATCTCCCGAGCACGGGTCGACTCCAGACACGGGAGTGTCCTTGTCGGGCCCCTCCACCCCCCTTTCTGCTCAAAGCTGTGTCACATTCATCACTCACATGGATGTAAACCCATCCATCCAGCCTGAGGCTCCCTAATCGCCCTCCTTTAACTGATATTTCTCACACTTCCTCTAACTGGTGCTCTTAAAGCACTTCTTACTTTGCTGTTTTGCAACGTATGCCGGGGAGAATTTCAAGGGAAATTTTAAGCAGTGCTACAGCTCTTTTATTGTGCATGTAGTGGCTCTTAAAAGAGCCTTTGGGTCTGCGTGGGCTGCGGCAAGGAGCTCAGGCGCGCTCTCCGCGGATGCGGCGGGCCAGCTGGATGTCCTTGGGCATGATGGTGACGCGCTTGGCGTGGATGGCGCACAGGTTGGTGTCCTCGAAGAGCCCCACCAGGTAGGCCTCGCTGGCCTCCTGCAGCGCCATGACGGCCGAGCTCTGGAAGCGCAGGTCGGTCTTGAAGTCCTGCGCGATCTCGCGCACCAGGCGCTGGAAGGGCAGCTTGCGGATCAGCAGCTCCGTGGACTTCTGGTAGCGCCGGATCTCGCGCAGCGCCACCGTGCCGGGCCGGTAGCGGTGCGGCTTCTTGACGCCGCCCGTGGCCGGCGCGCTCTTGCGGGCAGCCTTGGTGGCCAGCTGCTTGCGGGGCGCCTTGCCGCCCGTCGACTTCCGCGCCGTCTGCTTCGTGCGCGCCATCGCTGCCGGAACACAACCTCCGAGGCAGAGAGGGAGAAATGAATACAGCGCCTCTTCCAACGCCGCTATTTATAGAGCAGCCGCGTCTCTGATTGGCCGCAAGTAGCGCGCTCCCATTGGCTGCCGTGCGATCCCAGCCCAGCGCTGAAGCTCGGCCGGAGCCTCCCGGCCCCGCAGCCGCGGCCCCGCTCCCCCCGCGCCACGCTCGGTGCGGGCCCGGGGCCGGGGGCGGGCCGGGAATTTCCGACACAGTGCCCGTATTCCTTCTGCTTCTCCGGCTCTGCATCTCTGCCAATCCTCCCGACAGATTGTAAACAACGGAGAGGCCAAAATTCTGCACGTTACTTGCACTCTATATTTTCTTTCTTTATGTCTTTGTGCTGGTTTGCTGGTTTTTAATTATGGTTACAAACGAAGGAAAATGTTCTTTCAGTGCGGTACAGAGCTCCTTAAGTGAATAGGCTCGTTATTCCCAAAGACACAAAGCACAGATAGGCTGGTACCCTGAAGCAGAGGCACTTAAAAAAATCCAGTAACACACGTTTGTAGCTATGATATGTAACAAGGTGTAGTAATAGAGATTATTTTTAAGCTACTATTTTCACGTTTTTCATATTCTAATTTCACTAGGAAATTCTGAAGGAGAACCTTTACATATCATCAGACAGCATCATGATGATAATACTTAGGCCATTGACCTTTTTTTTGCCAAAATTAATTGAAAAGGAAGATGGTATTGATCTCCCACTTAAGTTTCCGCTAATCATGGAGGTGTGAGAAAACCAGACTAGACCACAAATCTATATTGATATCAGTTTTGCAGGTGCCAAATAATTTTCAAAGGTTTCATATAAAGCTATTTTTTTTTCCCTTTTGGTCGTGAAGTACAACAGAAATATTTTTGGGACTCTTTTTTGTGTTTTTTAAATGCTGTTTCTGTTGACAAAAGTATCAACACCAAGCTTATGATACATTAAAAAGAAAATATTTCTAGGTTCATCATTTGCTTTTATTTTCCAGTCCCCTCCCATCCCTCCCTCTCTCCTCCCAATCACGCCCCAAATGATCACAAGAAAACACTATTAGATTTATTCTTTTATTTTAAAAGTAAATGTATCATAGACAAGGAAATAAGGGGGGGGGAATAGAAATACGAGAAAGAAAATATTCACCTTAGGGCAATTTTCCGATTTTTCCGTAGTCAAAACATTCATTCAAATTGCTTAATATTTAGTTCAATACAAGATTTAAAAAAAAAAAAGACATGGAATAACATTTTACATAACTGTTGAAATCGGTGGACATTATGAAAATACACATTCAAATGTAATTAAGAGCATTGGAAGCGATTTTTATAATAGAATTTGGAACCACGAACCAGTTCATATGACAAATATCCTCAGAACAGCGAACTCACATTTGAGAGCCCTCATAAACATTAATAGCAGTGCGCTTAATGGCATCACTCTGCCTTTCAGGTACCGTTAACATTGTAATACAGCTCTTTTCAAGGAATAGGTGGGTGGCTCTTAGAAGAGCCTTTGGGGTTTTTGTCACGGTGGTCCGGCAGGCAGGCGAGGCTTTAACCGCCGAAGCCGTAGAGGGTGCGACCCTGGCGCTTGAGGGCGTAGACCACGTCCATGGCCGTGACCGTCTTCCTCTTGGCGTGCTCCGTGTAGGTGACGGCGTCGCGGATGACGTTCTCCAGGAAGACCTTGAGCACGCCGCGCGTCTCCTCGTAGATGAGCCCCGAGATGCGCTTGACGCCGCCGCGCCGAGCCAGGCGGCGGATGGCCGGCTTGGTGATGCCCTGGATGTTGTCGCGCAGCACCTTGCGGTGGCGCTTGGCGCCGCCCTTGCCGAGCCCCTTGCCGCCCTTGCCCCGGCCAGACATGGTCACACACTCGCTGCTGCCGCTACCGACACTGCCGCTGTGAGCCAGCGCCGCCCTTGCTGGGGTTTTTATGGGGTTTGGTCCGACCTGGTTGAGGACTGCAGCAAAGGGGGCGGGGCTTGTGTCTGGCTCCCGCCGCCTCCCCGCCTTCTCTGCGGCACGGCCCGCCAGCGGAAAATTTCGGGATTTGTGTGAATTTCCCTTCCCCGAGGCACAATGCGTTCGGTGTTTCTGTCGCTTTTTGGTGCATTTCTTTTGTTTCAGATAGCAAGAAGAGCGTGTCTGGCTTTTTATAATGATTCATGTATTTTTTAAAGCTTTGATATGTCGTGATAGCTTAGACGAAAAAGCTCATTCATGGAAACTTTCCCTACTTATTGATTTATTTTAATTTTGCTCTGATTTTTCATTTTCAAAGATTCATGTCTTATGTGTGTCGGTTTCACGTCCTTGTATGGATTCTCCTGATCGGCTTCTCTGTTTATAAAGTTACTTTTTTTTGATTAATGGATAATCTTGCAGCAAATTCTGTCCAATCGTGTTCCTGAGAAATTCTACCCGTCCTCTGTTTTTTTCTCATCTTCATTTCCCGCCATCTCTGAATGTTATCTCAAGGTGAATATACCAGTACAGGTATGGTAACCGAGATTTTACAGGTTTCAGTTTAATTGTTTAAAGTAAAAGTATTCTTTTAGACGAATATTTTTACAGTATTTTCCAGTGTGTTGGTGTCATAAACAGGAGCATGTCTATTTTTAGAGCAATTGAAAAATCAAATACTCAAAAGAAAGGTGGTTTTGCATTTTTCGGGTATTTATTTCTTCTGGGTTTGGTCTCTTTAGTGGACAAAAATGTTCTAAGATTATGCTGCTGAAATAAAGCTGTATTTAGCAAAAATTATTCAGTAGATCGTTTTCGACCTGAAAGTTATCCGGAAGGATAAAAGAAGTTTCCTGCGTTGGGTGTTTGCTGCCCTCTCATGGATGTTTTTTGTTTTCTTGCTAGTGGTTTTATTTTTTCTTCCAGGCTGGGCAGCTTTATGTAATGTGTACTTTCATGAGGATGCAACAAACAAATTGAACAATCATCAATCTATCTTCCCACAGACAGAGAAGTTGCACCTGTTAGCAGAGAAATCACTGTTCAGTGGCCCCTCCTGCTCTGAGAAATTAAAATAATGGGATCTGTCACATGTTCATGCACCATCTTATCAGCACAGGCCCAAAGGAAACCCAAATGGGGCAAGGCAAATACCAAAACTCTGAAAGAGAAATCCTAAAATTTCAAACCTCTGACAAAGGCTCTGTTCCACAAGGAACTTGACAGTATTCTCATCTGGGCTATGCACACACTTCCAGAATACAGCAGGAATGCCAAGGCTCTCAGGTCATGTTGGTGTCTTTCCCAAGGCCAGCTTGCTCTTCTCAGGGAGGAAATTTTGGGGACCATGCCTGGACTGCTGAGGGAGATCAGGCTATCAGGAGAAACTGGGCACTCTGCAGTCAGCTCTTCTGTCGCTTCCAGGAGGTTTTGGGTGTGTGGTAGGTTGGTCCTGCCCTGGTAAGGATGCAGGTGGTGTCTGCTTGCAGCAGGTTTTTCACTCTGAGTACACAGCGAGCCCCCAGGCTGTCACCAACAGGGCAGTTTAGCAGTACCTGCTGCAGAACTCCCTGAACTACTCTGCTATGAAAATCCAGACCTTCAGGCTGCTCAGCCCCTTCAGGGACTCTGACTCTACCACAGGATCTCCCTAGAAACTGTTTCCACTTGCAGATGCCTGCCATGAGGCTATAATAAAATCCTGGGCAAATCACACACCTAAGCAGCTTGTGATAAGTTTTCCAGTTCTGTAAGGCTGAGCTTTTCTTTCTGCTTCTTTTTCTTTTCTTTTTTTTTTTTTTTTCAATGGAATAAAGTGAAGCTAAAAGCTCATAACATAAATCCTGCTCCATAGTGAGCTGCTTCTGCCCACGGATCTGTGACTACCTATAACATTTTCCTCTGTCTCTTGCTGTCTGTTTGCTTTGCAAAAGGTCAGAAACCAATTGGAAAAGGACTTTTTAAAAAAATAAGAGATACATAGCATTGTTCATAGCATTAATCTTTTAACTCATGAAAGAAACACACTACCAATAAAAGAGAGCAAGTTTTGAGCTGAGTTCCTGCTCTTCTTCGCTCACAGCTGATTCTAAATTATACATCAAATATCATCTGTTCTGTGAGGTATCTTTGATAAAATTAAACAGTAACTTAGGATCCATTGAATAATTTCCTATAGAAGAGAAATTCAAAGATCATACAGACTGACCTCTGTGTGGCATTAAGAAACTTGGCAGAAAATGAACAGCCTGGCATTCCAGCTGGTCCTCAGAGATCAGAGGGGCTGGGTTTAGCTGGCCTTAATTTCTGATTCCTGAAAATTCAGCCCTGTAAGCCTGGTAGTGTTAAGTAAGAAGCATGAACACAGATTCAATAACAGTGCAGTTCCACAATTCAGCTCTATAGATCTGGTTGCATTCAATAAGAGCTGCTGTAATCACAGGCTGGAGAATAGTGTAGCTCTTGAAGAAACAGAACTACAAATTCAGAATTGCCACTGCTGAATGCACTGTGACAGGGCTTCAGCAAGAACAATAATGTTGTGTTAACCCAGTTATTATTATTGTTATTATTGCTATTATTATTGTTATTATTATTATTATTGCTGTTATTATGTGATGAAGCTTACCAAGAAGGCCTGCCCAGCTGGGAGGAGAGGGAGGAGAGTAACCTGCTGACTGTCTCCAAGGTCTTTTTGTCTTCCTCCCAAACAGGTTAAATTTCTACCCTCCTTATCTAAAACATAACTTTATCCCATTCTCCCTCTTTTGTGTGGCATGATCTAGGTGGAGAATTGAGTGTTACAGTCACATATGTGGTAGCACATACCTTGTAAAAGTTATTAGCATGTGTAGTAGTGCGCAATCTAACATATGACTGACTGTATTGGGAAAAGTTCCTTTTTTGGCCATGTGTCCTTCAAAGTTCAGATCATGACTTTGCCCCATTTGTGCTGTTCCTCAGAGCCAAAGTGTGACCATCCCATCTTCACCTCCAGCCCAATCATTCTCCCTTGGCATCAAGACCACATCTCTGAATGTGCACAGATAACAGGAGTCACAGCGCGGGCATGGGCAGAGAGCTACAGCCCTTGCCTTGGCCTTGGCTGCCATCCCACACCTCCGTGCTGTAGGCAAGGACTTCTTTTACTAGATCAAGTTTCAATGTTTGATGTAAGCCATAATCCTCTTATTATTTTTTTTTTTACATTTCAATTCTTCCATAGCTGCTGGCAGCCCAATCCTGAAATCATTGAAAAAAGAATCCTGCAGTCACTGAAGTTTTTCATGATGTTTCAGCAGCTCATGCACGGCTGAGGAACAAAACTCATGTGGGAATGGAAGTGCAAACAGATTGACAGAACACTATGTGCAAAATGAAAGTCTGAATGCAACATAACTCCAAATCTAGAAATAATTGTCCAAAATTCAGTATGGAGAGTGAATGGGGACCCCAAGAGGAGTCACACTGATGCCTTCATTATGCTCTGACAACATGTTATGTAGAGGAGAGATCTCAAATTCCCACAGAAATAAGTATTTGATAACCGTATGTCCAGCAGAACACTGGGTGCATTGTGTACTAGATGGTAAAAAATAAACTTGTGGAAGGAAAACTTAGCTGTGTAATCTTACTAGGTCAAAGGTGTTTAAGTTGAAAAGTGGTTCTGTGGCCAAACTCAGGCTGGTTCAAATCTGTACTGGCATGCAAGAAGCAGAGGCCAGGTCTGGTATTAATGCTTTTTATGTTTCCCTCTTCCAGACTCCACATCTGGCTGTCCTCAGCTTCCTGCCCGTACATTGCAGGTGTTTCACAACTGAAAGCAGCTCCTTCCTTTTGAGAACCTGTAAACTTAGTCTTGAAATGTACATAACTTGCATTTTACAACTTATTTAGCCCAGGATAATAGGAAGGACTTTTTCTCTGCTTTATTCATGTGTCATGGTTTAACCCTTGCCAGCAACTCAGCACTGTGCAGCTGCTCCCTCACTCATTCCCAGAGACTGGGGAGAAAATCAGAAAAGTGAAAAAACTTTGTGGCTTGAGTTAAAGACAGTTCAATTGGCAAAGCAAAAGCCATGCATGCAAATAAAGGGAGACAAGGAGTTAATTCATCACTTCCCATGGGCGGGCAGGTTTTCAGCCACCTCCATGAGAGCAGGGCTCTGTCAGGCCTAGTGGTGACCTGGGAAGATGAAAGCCATCGCTGGAATATTCCCTCCTTCTTCTTCCCCACAACTTTTGCTGCTGTGCACGAAGCTGCATGATTTGGAATGTCCCTTTGGTCAGGCTGGGATCAGCTGTCCTGGCTGTGTCCCCCTCATCCCCTTGTGCACTCCCGGGCTCCTCCTGGGTGACGTGAGAAACAGAAAAGGCCTTGGATCCGTGTAAGCTCTGCTCAGCAATAACTAAAACATCCCTGCCTTATCAACACTAATCTCAGGACAAATTTTAAACAACTTTGTGCCTGAACTAACACAGTTTGCTTTTTATGGAAGTTTAGCTTCTAATTTTCTCTACCAAACACAGAAGAGCTCTTAATAAATTAGCGGAATAGTTTCACTAACAATAGAACTCCACTTTTGATGTTTTTAAGAATTGAGCCCTTAAGGGAGACTTTTTAGTTGTTTTTCAAAGACATGATGAGGCCAGGCAGAATAAACTCTTTCCACCGACAACAGCTGCCATTAAATATATAGGCATACACCAGAAGTACGGGAATAACATAACCCAGTAAGAGAGTATGAACACATGGAGAAACACAGGTTTGAAAATAACCTGGTTTTGTGGTAATCTGACAGGCCATTGGGCTTTGTGGTGACTAATGCTGATGAAAAATTCTGTAACCCCATGATAAAGAGGTGTTCTTCAGTTGAAAGTGAGTTGTTATTCTGGGGAGAGGGGAATAACTTAAACTGAATTCTTGACGGGTTCCTATGTCTGTTCTGCTATATGTAGGCCTTTATCTAACTCAGTGGTTCATTCGACATCGTTAGAACATCACAGACTTTTGATATTGACATTTACTAAGTACATCAGTGAAATAAACAGCTGAACCCTATGGAGAGAAAATGTGAAAACCCAGTGCACTGGGAATATTTCTCTGTCTGCTCTGGGGTTCCCTGACCCCCAGGGGAGCACTGAATTTGACCCTCATTCATGGAGAAAGTTTCTTACACTTCAAGATGGAGTAGAATCCACAAAAGTGTGAAACAGATTATAGAGAGCAGTGTAGGTGTATCACTCGGTGAGAAATTTGGGTTTTGGGATTTTTGGTATGTTGTGGATGGAAGCAAGATGGAGGGCACAGGGTGTCATCCTGGGTTTCTTCATGCTTCTTCTTCCTCCTTCTTCATGGGTTTGGGTGGCTTTTTGTAATTGGGCAGAAAAGTCCCCACTGGGGGCTCTTTGGGATCAGTTATTGGGTTAAAAGGGAAAATAATCCAGGTGTCAGTTCTTCATTGTTTAGTCTTAAAAGACCTTGTAACAAGAGGTTGTTGGCCATTTTGTGCCTTCTAATGAAAAGCTGCTGAACTCAGCTTTTCAGCAAACAGTGGTGAAAAGTGGTGAGCCTGTGTTACTGATAAGAAATAATAAACACTTGAGTCCAAACATGAGCTACTGTCTCAAGTGCCTTCAATGCAGACCCAGAGAAACCAACAGCTGGTACTGTCACAAGAAAACAAACTCAAACCAGGTCTTCCTTTTAATAAATTGCAATACTGAACCCTTGGGTTTTGGCTTTTTTTTACCTTTATTCTAATTTTGGGGCAGTTTAATATTTATTCATAAAGTATATCCTTTTGGTTTTTGTTGAAGTTATGACCAGACATAAGACACCAGCATGTAGCACACCTTAGAAAATATTGAGCAGAGCTCATATTTTCTTTCTTTTGCCAGTATCATGAGGAATCTTAACATGTTTAATGAAAAAAATTAATGACCATATGTCCAAAAATTATGTCAGCAGAGTGAGATGTGTTTGCTCTTCACTGCAATCATAAATCACACAACTGAACATCAGTCCAGTAGGTTAGCAAGGAATTTGAGCCATGATAGCAAAACAGTAACCCCTGAGTTTTTCTTAGGATATCAGCTTTAAGTCCGGAGTAGGAATCTCTTTAGGAATAGGAATCTAATTCTTATTAGCTAGAGAAACCTGCTGAAGCTGGTGTGGGGGCCTGAGGGCCAGGCAGTGATCAGACCCCACGTCAGTGACTCGGTAATGTAACATCAGCTGTTAAGGAGAATCAGTCCGTTTAATGATCTGCAAAAGGCTGAGGGAAAGGCGAATTAAATTTGGGTTACCACAGATGTTTTCCCAGGGATTATGTCAGCAGAGTGAGATGTGTTTGCTCTTCACTGCAATCATAAATCACACAACTGAACATCAGTCCAGTAGGTAAGCAAGGAATTTGAGCCATGATAGCAAAACAGGAACCCCTGAGTTTTTCTTAGGATATCAGCTTTCCTTAAGTCCGGAGTAGGAATCTCTTTAGGAATAGGAATCGAATTCTTATTAGCTAGAGAAACCTGCTGAAGCTGCTGTGGGGGCCTGAGGGCCAGGCAGTGATCAGACCCCAGGTCAGTGACTCGGTAATGTAACATCAGCTGTTACTGAGGAGAATCAGTCCGGAGCTGCGCACAGCTCTGCCCAGCCGAGCTCACACGGCATCTGCAGGGCCTGCAGTGCACAGGCTGAGGGAAAGGCGAATGAGAAATTATTAATTTGGGTTACCGACAGATACGCCGGTGGTGCAATTGGCATAAGCATAATATTACACTTATCCCTGCAGGATGAGTTTTCCCAGGCTACTCTTGCTCTTTGCCACTGCACTCCCTTTTCCCAGTAATTATCTGCGCTGTGCTGCCCAACTCAGCTTCACAAGTTTAACAGGAATTTTTGGTTTGACGGTAATTTTGCTCCTGCAATGGACAGTATAACCACTGCAGCTCATATGTACGGTGCATTCAGTGTTCCTGCACACATACACCCTTTCTTGTTGTGTGGAACAATTTCTCACAATATTTGAGTCGTCTTTTAAGCGAAAGATCAGCTTTGCTCGATCTTTGTGCTCATTAACAAAGTAAATCCCTACCACAGGCTATGATCACCTCACACTCCCCGGAAGCCACTTCCCCCCAGAGCAATTGGTGAAAGGAAGCGTGCGCTGCATCCTTTAATCCGAGACGGGAGAATTGCCAGTGACCGCAGCTACGGGCTGCTACGTGTGCAGAAAATACCAAGTTTTTACGGTTTCAAGTGCGCAAAAATGAGCACCCGGGAAAGGACTGAGCGCGGCAGCTCCAGTGGGCGGATTTTGAGCGCCGAAGCGGAGGGCTGCACCGAGGCAGCTCGGAACCTCGAACTCCCGGGACCCCGGGGCCCTACGGCTTCCAGAGCGGGCACGGAACTGGTCGGGAATGGAAAAGGCCGAGGGGATGAGGGAGGTGGGAGAGGCGGTACAAACCCAGCAGGGAATTCGTCAGCCTTTTCCGCCAAGTGAACTAAGGAGAAAGGTGGAGCGCTTTTTTAACCCGAAAATCGCCGGGCGCTAGAAAAACCCGAGAGCGACGGCCAATGCTTGCGGAGCGCGGGCTTTTCGAAAAGTGCCGGGCCCCGGGGGCGGTGCGAGCTGCGCTTCCCTGCGCCTCCCGCCTGATGGGAGATGAACCACGGGGAGCCGCAGCATCCCCATCCCCGCTCCCCGTCCCAGGAGCCGGGGAGCACTGGGCGGTGCTCTCGCTACCCCGAGGAGCTCCGATCAGCACCGAACGGGAAGGCGTTTGTTAAAAAATTGTTTATTTAAATGAGATGTGCCGAGGTGAGCTCCGCTGCGGTGCCGCTCTGCACCGGCGAAGAACGAGAGCGCAGGGAAGTTACCGGGTACACCTAAAAGCGACAACAACGGAGAAAACAACAAAAAAGCTTTTAATTGCGCACGGAAAAGGCGAGGAGACTTTAAAGAATTATTTAAGAGTTCCAGCTCTTTTTGTGAAAACTTGGGTGGCTCTTAAAAGAGCCGTTGGGTTTATCTGCAAGGCAGAAAGGGTTTGTTCCCGCACCGTTTATTTTTTCTTCGGTGCTGCCTTCTTCGCCTTGGCTGCTTTGGGTTTAGCTGCCTTGGGCTTGGCTGCTTTGGGCTTCACCGCCTTCGCCTTAGCCGGGCTCTTGGCTGCTGCCGCCGCTTTTTTGGGCTTGGCTGCTTTTGTCGCCTTCTTGGGGCTCTTCGCTGCCTTCTTGGCTGCGGCAGCCGCCGGCTTCTTGGCTTTCTTGGGGCTCTTTTTCGCTGTCACCGGCTTCTTGGGCTTCTTGGCGGCGCTGGCGGGCTTCTTGGCCGCCGGCTTCTTGGGCTTGGCTGCGGCAGTTTTTTTCTTCGGGGCTTTCTCCTTCCCTTCCCCGGGTTTCTTGCTGAGGCGGAAGGAGCCGGAGGCGCCGGTGCCCTTGGTCTGCACCAGGACACCCTTGCTGACGAGGCTCTTGATGCCGAGCTTAATGCGGCTGTTACTTTTCTCCACATCGTAGCCGCCGGCGGCCAGCGCCTTCTTGAGCGCGGCGAGCGAGAGCCCCTTGCGCTCCTTGGAGGCGGACACGGCCTTGGTGATCAGCTCGGTGACGCTGGGCCCCGCGGGCTTGCGGGCTTTGGAGCCGCTCGCCGCCTTCTTGGGCTTCTTGGCGGCGGGAGCCTTGGCCGGGGCCGGGGCGGCGGCGGCGGCGACGTCGGGCGCGGCGACGGGAGCGGTCTCGGCCATGTCGGCTCGGGGCGATCCGGGCGAACAATGGAGGCGCCGCCGCCGCCGCCCCTTTTATAGCGGCGCCGCGCGCGCTGATTGGTGCGCGGGCCCGCGCCCCGCCGCCCGCCGCCGCGCCCGCTGTGTTTCTTCAAGGTCCGAAAATGACTTTTTCTTCACGAAATTTGCCGCCTGTGCGCCCCGTTTCTTGCCGGGAGGGAAGGGGGGAGTCTGTCCTACAGGCTAGTGGAGTTTCCCCTCGGAAGGAGTGGAAATGAGAGAAACGCGACCGCCGAAACTCAGCGGCGGGCAGCTGCGGAGACCTCGGCAGACAGAAACCTTCGGTTTATATTTTAAATTAAAAATTTACCGTGAGCTAAATGGGCACAACTGGCACAAAATCTTGTTCTTTAGAAGGTTCTCTACGTAGCAGAGAAAAAAACAGAGTGGTTTGAGCGGTTGGTCTCGAAGTAAATGGATATTTAATGGGAGCAAGTAACACAGTTTGCCCCATGATCCCAGGCGCTGGCGCAGAGCTGGCTCCCGCGGCTGAGCCGCTTCCCTCCGAAATCGCCGCGCTCAGTCTCTTCAGAGATCACGGTCCCTCATCCAGCGCCTTTTGGGGAGATGTTCGTGCTTCAGCAGCGTGTGTGAAAGCCCATGTTCCTTTCCTTGTGCTTGGGCATTTCAGTGGAACAAAGCACCGGCCGTGTGCACCCTCTGTACGCTGATGCTCCTGTCGCTGCATTTTCCATATAACCTTAACGAAGCAGCTTTCGTTTGTTAAATTCGGAAATCAGGATAACTGCAATTACAGTTTATCTGCTTTTAGTGTTAACTCCTACAGAGCAGTAAAGAATATATTATAAGAGTAATTATTGTTCTCTGCCTCGTAATTAATTAAAATTGATTGGGAAACAGAGTCTGCAGTGTACTGAATTTTGAATTGTACGTGGAGTTAAACCTGAAAATTCATCTTTTGAGGGTGTGTTGAGTAGCCGGGAGACTTAAAGCAAAACTGGTTTCTCGGTTTTAATGAAAGAATGTTGATTGCGTAAGTTTGTATCTTTGATAACACCATCTGGTGTTTCACCACTTCTTTACTTTCAGAAGAAAAGAACCTACACCTTAGCAAGAGGATTCCTGCCCTAGGAAGTGGCAGCTCCGTATTGCAAACAATGGATGAAGTCTCTCTTTTTTTTTCCCCTTCGTTTTCAGTGCAATGTTGCTTTCTTTCAAACACCGAGCAGTTTTAACAGCTAGCCGGCAGCAGCATTGTCTTCCGTACCCTCCATATCCGGGGCTATCAGCAGCTCCTAAAACCCTGCGAGCAGCTAAATTCAGAGCTGAAAGGAGGTGCGAAAGGATGAATGAAGTGTCGGTAAAACCTGGAGTCCCAGCAGTTTGAGAGTGTGAAAATAAAGAAACACAGTGACTTCAGTAATTTGAGAAATAGTCAAGTTTTTTCTTATTACCCGTGATTATTAAAAAATCTAAATTGCTACAGTCGAGGAAACACTGGATTTATTCTAGTAATTTAAAATACCTTTTTTTTTTTAATTGCTTGAAGGTAAATGTTGAAAAAAATACAGCTTAGTGAGATGTCCCTTAGCAAACATATAAAACAAAGGTAAATGCATGTTTTGGATGATAATAACCAGCATAACAAAACCTGAAGAATGTTGCATTGTTTCTTGATTAATCACAGAAATGGGAAAATAAATTTAATGCCCACTTAATCTGATACTTATTTCCTATAGTGGGGGAGGATTAAGGCCTTCTGTGGCACTACTGAACACTACCAGAATGCTGAAAATATTTTTTCTTAACTAGTAATAGTGACCGGATAGCCAAGAACAGCTCAAAACCTCCCAGAGGCACTAGTGCTAAGATCTGTAGTTCTCCAGTCCCTTGATATTTGAGTGGTTATGAGTAGTATATGAGTGGTTAATGTGTGTCAAGATACTAAGATTTATTGGCAGCTTTCTGTCCACATTCTGGGCTTGCACAGGAGCTGTTGTAATCTTGATCAACCCTCGAAAGACTTGTTAATCCTTTTATTTCTTCATAGTTCTTTATGGCAGGAAGGAACTCTGAAATTCCTGGAAATATAGACAGAACAATTAGTATTTTTCATTATTTTCATTGTCATGATAGTATACTGATTTACTTAGAAACTGGAAAGTGTTTGAGTTGTTATTCTACTCTCTCAAGCTCATTTTTCCTTCATGTGGGATATCACTGAACCTTGGAGATAATCTCTGCTCACTGTGAGAAACCAAAAAATGTCAGACTGGAGCAGGGGATGCTCGTGGGAAATGAACCATTATGAACTCCTTCTCAATGGGGACCAAAACAAAGGTGAGGATAAGGCAGGAAGGGCTGACCTGAGTGTTGATGCAGGTCAGAGAACACTTGCCTGACTTTTCTCTTCAGACATGTTTTGCTTTTGGATATTCAAGCATAACACCTTAGAATCATCCGAGCATTTGAATTGTAATCCACTAAGAGGGCTTTAATTTCTCAGCCACTGTAGGCTAAAGTTTATTTTTTCAGCCACTATAGAAAACCCCAAAAAAGGGAAAATGTGCTCAACACAGCAAGTTTGTGCACTTGCATGTGTAAACCAGGGAAGCTTCCCAAGGCTTTGATACTCCATAATTTCTTCACATAGAAATTGTGTTTGGGTATCATCACTCCATTCACCTTCCCCCTATTTTTAAAATCAGCAAATATCAATTGAAACATCAAAATATTTTAGTAAAATATGGTTGGTTTTCTTCAGGGGAATAAACAGTATTATTTATTAAGGGAATATTCATTATTATGAATTAGCAGAGGCCTGTACAGAGATTCTACCCAGAATTGTTTTAGTAGGTTAATAGAGGCAAAAAGGGAAAAAGTGGCTTCATGTTCTGCACCAAAATCCCACACAGGCTGTGAATTAATTACACTTTATGTAGATTGCTTACAGAAATTGGACATCTACCTTTGCTCCTGTTCCAAAGATGAATAGGGAAGGTAGTAAGAAATTACTGATTTTCTGTGCTTTAATGCGAAATTTCAAAATTTGATGCCTAGCACAGGTCTTATAA
Source organism: Emberiza elegans (assembly GCA_024865655.1). Classification (NCBI taxonomy): domain Eukaryota; kingdom Metazoa; phylum Chordata; class Aves; order Passeriformes; family Fringillidae; genus Emberiza; species Emberiza elegans. The sequence continues at coordinate 7,084,788 of JALJVW010000910.1, read as the reverse complement.
TGTAAAATAAACAATGAATCTTTGCTACTTCTGCTTAAATAAGTGAAAGACTGTCATTATTTTCCTCTGTGCCCACTGACATTTATTTTTCTGAATGACCAGTAAAGTGAAAATGTCCTAAAACAAATGTAGATTTAGTATTTTCATTACCCCATGCCTAAATGAACAGCATCCAAATTCTTCACCAGGTGTTGTGGCTTCTACAATGGTGAGACCCTTGTCTTGCTTGTCCAGTAACATTATTTTATTTATCTGATAATTTCTGGTTATGGACCAAGGCCAAAGGTGAGAGAGCACTTCAGAATGTTTAAAAAGTCTGTATTCCACATTTGAAAGACATATCAATTTTATTTCCTTTTTTCTTTCTTTTTTTTTTTTTTTCCCTCATGCTATAGAACATCCCTCATTTTCAGGAAATGAAACAATTTTAAATCACAGAAATGAAAATTCACACTATCCAAACACAGATGGAAACCATATCACTGTCTTTCAGTCTTTGACCACTGATACCATTGAGAGGACAGAAATCCTCTTGCTTGGCATGCAGAAACACAAACATAATTTTTTTCCCCCTCTTAAGTTGAACACAAGTTGTTTCTGACACAGCACTAGACCTAAATCTGCTGCTGGAGCTGGCAAAAAGATGTGAATTGTGAGAAGGGAGAGTTTATGCTTAGTGAGCAATACCGATCCGGTAATAAGCATGGAATACAAAGAGCCGCTTCCAGGTCAGATTCCCAAAGCTGAGTGAAGAATGCTGTGACCTACAGTGGTTTTCTGGGAAGGATGTTAGAGTTTTCCAGAATTGTAGCGGCAGGAGGTGAGTGACACTTCTTGTCTACAACCAATGATCAGGAATTGCCCTTTGGAAACTCCAGATATGGCACAAAGAAGAAAAAGGTTTTATACAGTTCATGCAGTGAGGGAAGTCAAGGGTGTTTGCAAAATTTCTAAACTGCGTGGATTTATTTTTCTTTTCCTTCATGCGGCAAAATCAGTTCGTGGAGTTCCCTTTCCCTACCTCCATTGATACCAGGTAACTGAATTCCTGTTACTGTGTAACAGACCGGACTCTGGGGGTTACTTTAGCCCACTCCAGGTCTTTCTGAGGTGAATGAAATGTCTGCCTGCCTGCTTCAAAACTTGCTAAATCCATGTTGCAGTTTTAACAAAATACATTCTTTATTGTAACATTAAAACATGGGGTTTTTTCCCTTTCAGTTTCTAATAAACTAACTTTATATATAAATTGTTTCTTCTAAAAAAGAGAGAGTAACATTTTCCTTCTTTTTTGATCTTTCCCTTGTCTTAATACTGCTGCATTAAAATCGCTTTACTGAGCATCTACAAAAGAGGAAGGTTTATTTCTAAACTAATGCTGTAAATTGCAGATGAATGAAGCAAAGCTTCCAAGAGAACTTTCCTCTAGTCTTCAGCCCTTGGAATTTTGAGTAAACAACCAAAATTCAAGGAGAAGTGTGTCCCAGCTGTTTTCCGTTTTTTGAAGGTTTTGACTCTTGCATAGAAAAGGAGATTATCAGGCAGATTCTTCAGCATGCATTGTGGCAGATAAAAGGAGGGAAGATAACCAGATGGCTCATAAGTGAGTGAAAATATTATTCAAAGAAGTGCTAAATAAAAATACAGTGATGGAGAAACCTGCTTTCCGAGGCTCTGCATATCTGTAAACATTTGGGGGCATAGAAAGCCCAGGGCAGCCATTTCACAGCGACTTCTGCAGTTTCCTGTGGCTGGAAGTCATTTTGAGATTCAGCTGACATGCTCACATTTCACATATTCACTGCTGATCCTCACTGCTGAAATACAGAGGAGGCGACTTAATGTTTGTAACATACAAATCAAAATATCTTCCACATAAAATAATAGTTCCCTGCTGATTTTCTGAAAGAAAAAACAAACCAAACCAAGCAGAAAATCAAACACCACCAAATCCCTCAGAAAAACATAACAACTCCCCCAACAAACCCCACCTAGGAATACTTAAATGGGGGGAAAAAATTAAGAAAAACTATAGGAAATTCTTTTAGAATTTTTATGATTAATTAACACAATACTTGCCATAGTTAGCCAGTGACTTTATACACTATTAAGCTATAAATCATTTTCTAGTATATATATATATATATACACACACACACACATATTTATTCATGTGAAGTGGTGCTTATCAGGGTTCCAGAGTATATGTAGGCCCAAAACACATTTCTGAAAAAGGAGAAAGACAAATGAAGTGGACATACACTTTTTCTGGCAATTATTTTCATTGTAAGCTGTACTTGGTTAAGTTTCTTTATAAAGTACTGTCATATAAGTTCACAGTATACAGTACACAGCATAAGAAAACAAAATATTTATATGTAGTGCTACTCACTAAAGGAAATAAAAGAAAATTAAACTATAAGACCTGCACCCATGCTTGGAAAAAAATTAGTACTTCCAAAAGGTTGGTTATTTAAACCCAAATTCGACAAGCAAAAAAAAAAAAAAGTTGTGCTGTAGGTAAAACAACACAGTAAGGTAGAAAATATGCATTGTAGATCTGAGAGAGCAACAACAATAAGAAGAAAAAGATATGTTTCTGTTATGTCATCGGGTATAAAAAGCGATGTGGCAAAGTTAGAACGAAATTTCATGCTGTGCAGCAGGAGAGAAGAGGGCAAAGTTCGGGAAAGTGGTTCCCAATGCCTTTCGCGTTTCGGGCACGGGCACCGGGAGAGCAGAGCGCCCACACACGCGAAAGGTTCGCGGAGGCCGAGCCCCAGAGCGAGGGTGCAGGGCCTGCAGCCATCCCGGGAAGCTGAGCCGGGACACAGCGAGCCCCGACCGACAGCACCGCGGGGACAAGCCGGGACTCCATGGACAGCTCTGGAGCCGCAACTGCCCGGAGGGCACTAAGCAGGGAAAAGCGGCTGAGAGAAACCGAGGGGCCGGGGCCGGGGAGCGAGGCGGGGCCGGGGACCGAGCGGGAGGCGGGGAAAGCAGCCGGGCCCGGGGCGGAGCCGAAGGGGCGGAGGCGCAACCCGGCCCCGCCCTCCGAGCCCGCCCCTGCTCCCAACCAGGTCGGACCAAACCCCATAAAAACCCCAGCAAGGGCGGCGCTGGCTCACAGCGGCAGTGTAGCGGCAGCAGCGAGTGTGTGACCATGTCTGGCCGGGGCAAGGGCGGCAAGGGGCTCGGCAAGGGCGGCGCCAAGCGCCACCGCAAGGTGCTGCGCGACAACATCCAGGGCATCACCAAGCCGGCCATCCGCCGCCTGGCTCGGCGCGGCGGCGTCAAGCGCATCTCGGGGCTCATCTACGAGGAGACGCGCGGCGTGCTCAAGGTCTTCCTGGAGAACGTCATCCGCGACGCCGTCACCTACACGGAGCACGCCAAGAGGAAGACGGTCACGGCCATGGACGTGGTCTACGCCCTCAAGCGCCAGGGTCGCACCCTCTACGGCTTCGGCGGTTAAAGCCTCGCCTGCCTGCCGGACCACCGTGACAAAAACCCCAAAGGCTCTTTTAAGAGCCACCCACCTGGTCTTTAAAAAGAGCTAATTCACTGTGTTTTGACAATAGTTTATTAGCGTGTTTACTAATGCTTTATTCCTTTTCTCAAAGCACCTCTTTTCCTTCCCTCTCTCCGTCCCACTTCGGGTAGGCCGGGCCGTTGTTTCTCGACGGGCTTTTAGAGAGAAAAAATCCCACACAGGGCCAAGGGTCATTAACCCTTGCCTAGGAGAATTTCAGCGAACTGCGCTATGCCTTAGCTCTTTACGACAAGGCGCCGCAGCATTCTTTTCCTTATTCTCCGCCCGTCACCCCAAAGCAGCTGCAGAACCAACTGCAGCGCCCACAGTAGTGAACCCTCTGCGGGAGCCTCTTCGCTCCTCCGGCCGCCGCTGCCGCCCGCGGGAGCCCCGGGCCCAGGCCAGGGCGGGTTTCGCGCCCGCGCCATCCCCAAAAGCCCGCGCGGGACACGATTGGCTCCGGGACATTCCGCGCTCCCCTCAACTCAGCGGCGCCTTGCGCGCCGGGGACAGAGCGAGCCCACCGACCCCGGCTCGCCACGAACACGCGTGCGTCCCGCCTGAACCGGCCCGGGCTAAATTCAGCAAACACCTGCCAAACCACACACACGCACACACACAGAGCCAGAGACAAACACAGCCGCCCTACCCATCCCTGGGCACCCGGCCCGCAGCGTTTCAAGCTCTTTCTCGAGACTGTGGGTGGCTCTGAAAAGAGCCTTTGGGGTTCGCTTCTGGGCTCCGGACGCTTCCGCCGCCCGCTTTACTTGCTCTTGGCTTTGTGACTCTCCGTCTTCTTGGGCAGCAGCACGGCCTGGATGTTGGGCAGCACGCCGCCCTGCGCGATGGTCACCTTGCCCAGCAGCTTGTTGAGCTCCTCGTCGTTGCGGATGGCGAGCTGCAGGTGGCGGGGGATGATGCGCGTCTTCTTGTTGTCGCGGGCCGCGTTGCCCGCCAGCTCCAGGATCTCGGCCGTCAGGTACTCCAGCACGGCCGCCAGGTACACCGGCGCGCCGGCGCCCACGCGCTCCGCGTAGTTGCCCTTGCGCAGCAGCCGGTGCACGCGGCCCACGGGGAACTGCAGCCCGGCCCGCGACGAGCGCGACTTGCCTTGGCCCGCGCCTTGCCGCCCTGCTTCCCGCGCCCCGACATCTTCCCGCGCTCCTCGCTCGCTCTGCACACAAAGCCCCGCCGACACTGACACACAGCAACACAGACTCCGCCGCCCTCGGCCCTGCGCCTTTATATCCCTTCCCTGCGCGCCACCGCCGCCTTCTGATAGGCCGAGCCTTCCTCCCGGGACACGCGCTGCCCAATGGCGCACAGAATCTCACGCTGACCAATCGCGACGGCCGTAGCACCCAGAGGCTCCGCCTGCGCCCTCCGCCCGGCCAATGACGAGCCGCCGCGGGCGGGCCTCGGCTCGCGGCCCCTCCCACGCGAACCGCCGCTCCCGCCCGGACCGGCGGGGCCGCGCTGCCCCGTCCCGCGCCGCGTTCGCTCTCTGCCCTGGGCTGGGGTTCTTCCAAAGCCGCCCTGCTGCACGGTGCGGACTGGGGACACAGAGTCGACGACACAAAGAGGAAAAGAGAGACAGTGCGGCGGTGTCTGTGAGGGGTAAAGGGGGGCGGAGGGGACACATAAGCACTGACAAGGGGTCAATGCCCTCCCACATATTTATGGGGTCCTCATTTGAAAAAGGGCTCTAAGCTTAAAACTTGAAATGAATGTAAACCTTCCTTTACCAGCCTTGATTCCTAGCCATGCGTTCTTCTTTTTTAACTGCTTATTAAATATTACGTATCAGTGAATTACCAGTAAGAACTGAAAGCTCTGAATGTTTTTCATTTTTGGGCTGAAATGACTTGGTTTACTATCCTCTTAAATTTTTATTTTCAAATAGACATTTTCATCTACTGTTTTCCCCACTTTATTTTGCGTAATTATGTGACAGTTTAAGGTATCTAAATAATCTAGAATATTTAATTAATACTAAAAATACCTAATATCTAAAAATACAAATACCTTCACGGGAGTTTTTGTCCTTGTTAACACTGCACCAATATACCCATGAAAATAAAAGGGAAACTTGCACACTTGAAGCATGATAAAGTGAATTGAAAAGCATAATGCAATTACAAACTCATATAATGTAAAAAATTTTAAAGGCTTGCATGGTCTAATATTCAAGTTAAATTTTACCACATCATGATAACATCAATTCTAAAAATTTCGCAATTGGAGATAGTACACATTATAGCTTTTTACGACAACACTGAGTATTCAGTAAGAATAGAGCCTGTAAAGAGTAGGCGGTACCTGTTAAGGGCGGGAATTTTAAAATTCGAATCAACCAATGAAATGCAGCATTCACCCGCCCGCCTATCAGAGAAGGCACGAGTGCTATAAATACTCCCTGAGCTCCACCAGGCGTTCATTGCTGCTGTTGGTCCGCACTTGACTGCTCGTATCGGGAGCGATGGCGCGCACGAAGCAGACGGCGCGGAAGTCGACGGGCGGCAAGGCGCCCCGCAAGCAGCTGGCCACCAAGGCTGCCCGCAAGAGCGCGCCGGCCACGGGCGGCGTCAAGAAGCCGCACCGCTACCGGCCCGGCACGGTGGCGCTGCGCGAGATCCGGCGCTACCAGAAGTCCACGGAGCTGCTGATCCGCAAGCTGCCCTTCCAGCGCCTGGTGCGCGAGATCGCGCAGGACTTCAAGACCGACCTGCGCTTCCAGAGCTCGGCCGTCATGGCGCTGCAGGAGGCCAGCGAGGCCTACCTGGTGGGGCTCTTCGAGGACACCAACCTGTGCGCCATCCACGCCAAGCGCGTCACCATCATGCCCAAGGACATCCAGCTGGCCCGCCGCATCCGCGGGGAGCGCGCCTAAGCCTTGTCAGAACTTTACTACCTGGTTTTAAGGTATCTAAATCAACACAAAGGCTCTTTTAAGAGCCACCACAAAAGCAATTAAAGGAGCTGTTCCACAAAGGTTTGCATATTAAGCTCATAGGGACACTTACCAAAACCGACTTTATACAGTTATGTGTACAATTAATATAATTATGAAGATAGTGTTGTACTATATGTATTTAAATTCAGGAAAATAAAGGGAGAGTGTTCTTTTCCGCTGCGGGAAAGTGTATCATGTTTCATAAGCTGGAAAGAACGACCGAAACGGTCTTTAAATCGTGCCAAACCGCGGGGCAAGATCTCATGTGAAACAAAGGGAAATTCACTGCCGTCTCAGTGCGTATGTGTCCCCTCCGCCCCCCTTTACCCCTCACAGACACCGCCGCACTGTCTCTCTTTTCCTCTTTGTGTCGTCGACTCTGTGTCCCCAGTCCGCACCGTGCAGCAGGGCGGCTTTGGAAGAACCCCAGCCCAGGGCAGAGAGCGAACGCGGCGCGGGACGGGGCAGCGCGGCCCCGCCGGTCCGGGCGGGAGCGGCGGTTCGCGTGGGAGGGGCCGCGAGCCGAGGCCCGCCCGCGGCGGCTCGTCATTGGCCGGGCGGAGGGCGCAGGCGGAGCCTCTGGGTGCTACGGCCGTCGCGATTGGTCAGCGTGAGATTCTGTGCGCCATTGGGCAGCGCGTGTCCCGGGAGGAAGGCTCGGCCTATCAGAAGGCGGCGGTGGCGCGCAGGGAGGGGATATAAAGGCGCAGGGCCGAGGGCGGCGGAGTCTGTGTTGCTGTGTGTCAGTGTCGGCGGGGCTTTGTGTGCAGAGCGAGCGAGGAGCGCGGGAAGATGTCGGGGCGCGGGAAGCAGGGCGGCAAGGCGCGGGCCAAGGCCAAGTCGCGCTCGTCGCGGGCCGGGCTGCAGTTCCCCGTGGGCCGCGTGCACCGGCTGCTGCGCAAGGGCAACTACGCGGAGCGCGTGGGCGCCGGCGCGCCGGTGTACCTGGCGGCCGTGCTGGAGTACCTGACGGCCGAGATCCTGGAGCTGGCGGGCAACGCGGCCCGCGACAACAAGAAGACGCGCATCATCCCCCGCCACCTGCAGCTCGCCATCCGCAACGACGAGGAGCTCAACAAGCTGCTGGGCAAGGTGACCATCGCGCAGGGCGGCGTGCTGCCCAACATCCAGGCCGTGCTGCTGCCCAAGAAGACGGAGAGTCACAAAGCCAAGAGCAAGTAAAGCGGGCGGCGGAAGCGTCCGGAGCCCAGAAGCGAACCCCAAAGGCTCTTTTCAGAGCCACCCACAGTCTCGAGAAAGAGCTTGAAACGCTGCGGGCCGGGTGCCCAGGGATGGGTAGGGCAGCTGTGTTTGTCTCTGTGCGTGTGTGTGGTTTGGCAGGTGTTTGCTGAATTTAGCCCGGGCCGGTTCAGGCGGGACGCACGCGTGTTCGTGGCGAGCCGGGGTCGGTGGGCTCGCTCTGTCCCCGGCGCGCAAGGCGCCGCTGAGTTGAGGGGAGCGCGGAATGTCCCGGAGCCAATCGTGTCCCGCGCGGGCTTTTGGGAATGGCGTGAGCAAACCCCCTCCTTGTCCACGGCCCGGGGCTCCCGCGGGCGGCAGCGGCGGCCGGAGGAGCGAAGAGGCTCCCGCAGAGGGTCACTACTGTGGGCGCTGCAGTTGGTTCTGCAGCTGCTTTGGGGTGACGGGCGGAGAATAAGGAAAAGAATGCTGCGGCGCCTTGTCGTAAAGAGCTAAGGCATAGCGCAGTTTACTGATGTTTTCCTAGGCAAGGGTTAATGACCCTTGGCCCTGTGTGGGATTTTTTCTCTCTAAAAGCCCGCCTAAAAACAGCGGTACGGCCTACCCGAAGTAGGACGGAGAGAGGGAGGGAAAAGAAGTGCTTTGAGAAAGGCAATGAAGGAGAACTATTGTCAAAACGCAGTGAATTAGCTCTTTTTAAAGATCAGGTGGGTGGCTCTTAGAAGAGCCTTTGGGGTTTTTGTCACGGTGGTCCGGCAGGCAGGCGAGGCTTTAGCCGCCGAAGCCGTAGAGAGTGCGACCCTGGCGCTTGAGGGCGTAGACCACGTCCATGGCCGTGACCGTCTTCCTCTTGGCGTGCTCCGTGTAGGTGACGGCGTCGCGGATGACGTTCTCCAGGAAGACCTTGAGCACGCCGCGCGTCTCCTCGTAGATGAGCCCCGAGATGCGCTTGACGCCGCCGCGCCGAGCCAGGCGGCGGATGGCCGGCTTGGTGATGCCCTGGATGTTGTCGCGCAGCACCTTGCGGTGGCGCTTGGCGCCGCCCTTGCCGAGCCCCTTGCCGCCCTTGCCCCGGCCAGACATGGTCACACACTCGCTACTGCCGCTACCGACACTGCCGCTGTGAGCCAGCGCCGCCCTTGCTGGGGTTTTTATGGGGTTTGGTCCGACCTGGTTGGGAGCAGGGGCGGGCTCGGAGGGCGGGGCCGGGTTGCGCCTCCGCCCCTTCGGCTCCGCCCCGGGCCCGGCTGCTTTCCCCGCCTCCCGCTCGGCCCCCGGCCCCGCCTCGCTCCCCTGCCCCGGCCCCTCGGTTCTCTCCAGCCGCTTTTCCCTGCTTTCCCCCCTGCAGTCGTGGCGAGAACGCAGAACCCCGTTTTTTCCCCTCCCAGGGACGTGGGGGTCTTTCGTCCGCCGCGCACGGTTGTTATGGCCGTGCTGTGACCGCATCTTCTCACTGCTGGTGTTCCCTCCATGCATTCGATACACTGATAAACGTAAGAACTCTTCAGTCAGTTTCAGGAGCTTAGTTTAGTATTTGTCCGACATACCATGAAACTTGAGGAAAATAATTTCTAATTTTTCTCCTTAGACCAGAAGTAAACCTTTCTTTTTCTCAAAGCTGCCAATGTCTGACTCTCAGAGTATTGTATCTGTGGCGAATCTGCACAGGACTTTTTCAGCAATGAACTGAACACCATTTATTTTCTATCCTAGTGTCTCCAGCGTTTTCTTCCCATTCACCCTTTATTTTCTCCCTTTATTGTTTTCTTCACATTACATTCCAAACATATTGGTGATATACAAAATGCAATTTATTTCCATTAGGTAATTAACTGCATTCAAATTATTAACATATGTCAAATGCACAACAAAAATGGCTGTGCTAGCCATGCCCCTGTGTACCCCCATGTTTTCTAAGGCCTGGCACAATTCTGAGTGGATGCTCTTTCCTTCATGTAATATATTTTCCTTTCACAAGGGTATGTTACAAATGATGACATTTCTCTTTGTTATTTTGGTATAACTGCAAGACTCTGAAAATCAGTCATTATGACTTTTCAATCCATGCCTTATTTCCGTTGTCTATGCCCGAAGTCCTCCATTTGCAGCTCAGGACCCACTGGCTCTATGCAATTAACATCATTCCAATATGGAGAATTTGCCTGAGCTCATCATGGCCAAATACACACATTACTCACACAGAGGAAGAGGAAAGTCCTTGAAAGTGAAGGGTTCAGAAAGATCTTGGTGAACTGGGAACCCTTTTCCTCACTGACTCTGGCTTTTTTTTTTTTTCTGCCTTAGCCACAGTGACTCCAGCAGGGAAAGTCTGAAAAAAATAATGGTGTCTAAAAATACAATGGTGAAGTAATTGTTTCAGAGCACCCTTCAGCTCAGATATTTTATATAATAATGTCTCTCTCAGCCTGGCTCTGAAGACCTATGATTCCTTTTAATCTCTTCTTTTATATGACTTGCCATTGCCTCTGCTTCACATGTATTATCTTCATCTCTGCAGCTACTGGGAAGGGTATTCAGTTCACTCTCTTTGCTGGCGGGCATTTTGTTCCATTTCATGCATGTTCTCCAGCAGCATTTTATAACACAGACAGACACTGAGAACAGCTAACCACATGCTAATGGAATTCTCCACAATATCAGGGATACAGTCCATGTAATATAAATGCCCATCACTCATCTGTCCAACAACCACTCCCGCTCACCTGTTCCTCAACCTTTTGATTTGTAATGCTAAAGCAAATCCCAAAACAAGAAAAATGTTTTGTCTAGAGAAAGCAACTGCTATACACAAAGAAGAAAACTCCATTCATCTCTGTCTTAAGGCATCCCCTCTGACTCAATGAGTCTCCAGCCTACAAAGCACTAAAAATCTAAAGGACCACTTGGATGGGATTATCAGCTATTGCTCTTACCCTCTTCATTTACTAGCCTCTGTCACAGTTGGGATATTGGTCCAGAAAGAAGTTTCCTGTTAATTACTCATTTCTTCAAGCATTACAATTATGTCTCCAGCATGCAATTCAAAGAGAGCAGAATCTCAAGGCTGTCCTGCTCATAACACCCATTAATTTCTCCCCACTCTTGGATGCCTGCTGATATTACTAACTTAAGAAACAAGTTCTGCTACTGCACTATGTATTCTTCTGACCTTTCCCAGACTTACAGCTTATGTGTTCCCAATACTAGCCTAACAGACCTTGTGTGTCCCTCAAGTTTGAAGGGACCATAGCCGGATGATTCTGCTACCCAAGGGGAAGGTTAATTAAAAAAAAAAAACAACAAAACAACCCAAAAGACCCAAACAAAACCACAAACTAAAGCTAAGACCATTCACCATTTAGGGACCATAAGCACATGTAGTAAAATGAAAATAATAAAAATCTAAACCCAAACAGACTAGAAGATTAAGAACCCATCTTTTTCTTTTCATTAGTGTCAAATGCAAACAAAAATTCCTGTCTTTATGCACTGGTGTGGCTGACAGTGATAACCCTTGAAAGCCTTTCTATGTACTCAAGCACACCAAGGCCTAAAGAATTGGTAGAACAAGAAGACATTGCAATTTTTCCTCCATTTTGGTTTTGGTTCTATTTATTTTATTTCTTCCTTTTTTTTTTATCCTAGCGAATTTTTTAATAAAAAGACCATGCCTTAGATTTGGCAATTAACATTGGAATTACTCAGAAGTTCACCTTACTGATCACCAGCCCCTTCTTCAACAGCTTTGAGTAATTTCAGCTATTAAGAGTCCTTGTACACATCTCACTGCAGTCTGAGCAAACCCAAACCCCAGCAGGTTTCTCTTTACTCACCACCTCCATACAGCTGCTTGTCTGCTGCTCCCTGCTCCTGGCTGCTCAGTGCTGGCCTTCCGTGCAAGTCTTGCTAACCGCACACTTAAATGACAGATGTTACAAACTACTAACCTCAAACAGAACACAAAAGTTAAAGTTGTTACTCTATTCCTTATTTCAAAACCAAATCAACAAAATCTTGATGGCATTTTCAGTTCCAAAGCAAAAAAATTTGTGATCTGTGCCAGAAAGAACAGGATTTAATTTTAATACAGTCATCATGGAAGCCAATCTTTTCTGGGACCAAGTCAATTTGCAGGCAAAACAGATGAAATATATTCTTCCTGAATGTGCTCAAAACATACATATACAGTCTCACAAGCCTCTGAAGCCAGATTCCTGACTTCCCACCTGTATGACAGCAGAGGTGACAAGTTGCTGACCTCATTAATATATTAGGGGGAAACTGAGGCCCCAGCCAGCCTTCAGTGCCCCGGCAATCTGGACAACATACTCACCTGAGACAGTGCTACCCTGGCACCAGACCACAGGCTGCAAAGCATGTACTGTAAAAACACCAACTACAGCACAACACTTACACAGTGAACAACTCCTCAAAACCTTTTTGTTCCCTTCTGTGGGAAAACAGCCCAAAAAACAGCGGGCTCCCAAATGCTAACTTGCAACACTCCTGCTCTAGAGAGATGGCACAAACAGCCTTGTCTAGAGCCAGTACCTGCTTCACCTTCACGCCTCCGGTGAGTAACAGGAAGGCAGCACCACTTAAGGAGAGCACCTTTGCATGGTGAGTTACACAGGGCTCTGGCTCTTAGCCTACATTGTGCCTGGGTGCCACTGTCAGTGCCTGTGAGGCAAAAAATGAGTTGCCTGCCAACCCAAATTTACCTGGAAGTGTGTCACATCAGTGTCTGGGGTGTGAGCAGCCAGGAAGATGGCAGACTGCAGACCAGCTGAGCACGCATGATGTGTCCAAGGACACTTTGTCCCTCCATAGGCTCCAAACACAAGTTTCTGGCTGGGGTGGGAAGTGACATTTAGATTCATCACATTACTCCCTCCCATGTACCAGAAGTCACAGGCAGCACTGGCACACGAGCAGGAAAGTGTGGAGGGCAGGAAGTCAACAGCAGTGCTGCAGGGAGGAAGAAGAGTGTGCTGCCCAGCATCCCTGCCAGGATTCCGTGCTGATGGAGAGGCTGCTGTGGAAAGGCAGCGTGGTGCCACCCTTCCTTGGGGGACGTCTCCATTAATGCAGTCAAAGTGAGGCACTCTCCATTCAGGAGGAGACAATCTCCTTGGGGAGACACAGCTGATGCAGCTGCTGTTAAGGCTGTTCACCTCTCAGGAACCGATTGTCTAAGGGCCTGAGGTGTTCTCAATCTCCCACTGATGATGACATTCAAACCGTGCCAGGGTGGTCCAGAACACAATTTTTCAAGTGGCTTGGATTAGTTTTAGAACACCAAATTACTCAGAGATAGAAATAATTCTATTATTTGATATCTGACTGTGGACCTCTTCATTGTGTGTGAAAAAAAGTAAATATGTCTTAAACTAATAAACAGAGAATAATCAACAAAGTCCATTTTTTTTCATCATTATCTGTTCTCAGAAAGGTTTTGGGCCCCTGTATTTTTTTTGCTGACATTTTTTTTTATTTTGCTTTCCCAGGAAGGATTTCCTTCCCAGTGCCTCCTAACTATGGACATACCCAGGTTTCAGACTCTAGATTTTAACTTGCCAAATTACATGCCATGGCAATGAAGAAGGGAGGACACAACAGGTGCCCCAACCCTTAACCAAGGGTACAGGGAGGAGTGTACACCATTCCAGGAAGATGAGTCTGTGGGGACAGTCATTCCTTGCCCTACCCTATTTGTTCTGCTCCCCACAGGTGCTCAGGCATAGCCTGAATTTAAAAGGCCTTATGTGACCTCAGTACACTTTGGGAGCCTTAGCAGCAGTAGCAGCAGACACATTAGTATTATGTAGGCAGAGACTTGTTCTGCTGAGCTGCAACAAGTTTGTAGTTTGGTAGGTCTTGCTTTAAAATTCCTGAGCTAAGTGTTAAAAGTTGCTAAACTGTGCTGGCTGGTTGGATCACACAAGTGTTATTACATTTGAAACTCAGATGAAAGGTGATGTCACTGAGGGCAAGTCAGGCATGGGTGTAACTCTGTAATAGGAGTGTAATCATGGTTGCAGGCAGCATTTACACTTCTTTCCTGTGGAACATGGATGTGGGAATGCAGCACATCATGTAAAGGCCCTCACCTAAACCTCTCTGGAAATTGCCACCAGAGAGGGGCTCTGGTGCCCGAGGTTAAGAGCAGCTGTGCCTCCTTCAGCTGCTGGGTGTGACCTGAGCAGAGCCCTCAGCTGCAGCAGGCAGAGCAGCCCAGCAGCCACATTTGTGTGGCTGGCTGGCTCTCATGCTAATGCCTCCCAACAAAATTGCTTGGGAACAACTACTGCGCTACCTCTCCTTAATGCAGACATACCCAAATATAACCCACAGCTCATTTTCGTAGGAACAAGTACTGGCAGGTCCTAAACTGCAGATGGGAACGTTTGATAGCTCTCAGGTGTGCTGCCAGCCCTTGGCTGTGCTTCCTGTGCCTCCCTGCTCATGCCAAGAGGTCTTAATGATAAGTGCAAAAGTTGGACAGATTCGGGAATCCGAAGGGAAGCAGTGCAGGAAGGGCTCAGGTTGCAGGTTTGTGATGCAGTGTGGCCTGCTGGGGTGCCCGTCAGGTGAGGAGGATTGAAGCCATTCATGTGAAGTAGACCTTACAGTGGTGTCTTCTCCAGAAGTATCTCTGGAGATCCTGATATTAACTTTCCTTCTCTTACTGAATAATGAATTCTACCTTGCTCCAGTCTCACTGGAAAAACCAAACTGCATGTAGCCATCCATGTAGTGTCTTGTCAATTATATTTTCCCACAATATCCTATATCTAAAACAGGAGTATTTCCCTTCTTCATTTGCTCAGCTAGAGGTAAAACTCCCACTACTGCCTTTTAGGTAATCTTTCACCACATTTTTTCTCTTCCTGAGTACATTTGTTTATTCTTTTTAACTATATGTTCTGACTGCAAAGCAGCTCTTTTCAAGATTGCCAAATACACCTTAACTTTCCAAAACAGTGTTCCTGTATGCATTTCTTTCACATAAAGAAGAATATGTGCTCCAAGCAGCAATTCTGCATCAGTAAAGTTGGTTTATCTCTTTGCTTCAAAACCATTTAAAAATAGCTTTTTTTTTTTTTAATTTCCGAAGTTACTTCAGTTTAAATTACTAAAAAGTAGCTGAAGAACAGAAGCTGACACGTATATACTTAGTAGGCTTTTTTGGAAATGAGGAAAGGGTAGCAACTGCTGGGAGAAAAGCCAGGCAGAAAACTGGGATAGTGACCATTTTAGGCACCTCAATTTTGCCACCAACAAATGTGAATGAAGACTCTGTGAAGCCACAAATGGGAGAAGGAATATTTACATTCCCTTCAGTGGAGATTACTGAAACAAATGTGTTCAAAGCACCAAGAACAGGCAAAAAGGAATTTTTCATTTTGCTGACATGTCACTCACGGTCCATGCTGTTCCTCTGTCTATATGCAATGAAATCTCTAGACAACTGCTAAAATTCATATCTTCCCAGCAATTGTTACCTTATTCCATTATGCAGCCAAATCAATGGAAAGGTTAATTTGTAGTTTTACATATACAGGATAAAGGCTTCAAAACATGTTACCTTCATTTGGCAATTTCTGAAGGTAACTCTGCAATACCCACATCCACTCCATTTAATCCCTGTAGCCTTACTTTGTGTTACATAGTATTGCCAGACAGGACCTTGAAAATCACAATTTGATTAGCTCTTCTCTCAGTTAATTTCCCCTTAAAGCATTACAGAGCTCAGGTGCATTTTTACTGCAACCTTTTTATGGTATTTTATCATTATGGGGTGGAGGTCACAATTTTCCCCTTCGTTGCACTTATTCATAATTTCCCATTCCCTTGAAATACAATTTTACAGCAAGCTAAATCTCCCATCTTATACACATTTTAGTATTTAAAAAATAGCCATTGTAAATGAAACCATGACACAGAAATGGAATTACATTTTCCTAAAACTATCTACTCATACACTCTGAATTTCTGGTTGCTAATATGTACTTGAACACTGTATTCACATTCTATGTTATATCAGGTAATACCAAAGGCCTGGCTGCAGTGCAGTCTTTGTGATTCTTAAACAACTACAAAAGACAATGGATAATACACTTTTTCCACAGTCAGTTACAGATTAATGAAATATTGAGCCAGAGCTCTGTTCTGCTCAGCATATTACACCAGATACCAGTGTTGGTTGACTCCTTCCTGGTTCTTTAGGAATGACCTATGGCCTACCTCTCCCCTTGTTAAAACTCAGGTTATCACAAATTGCTCTAGTTTCTGTCATAAAAGTATTTCCTTATTTCAGTGATTGCTGTAAAATGCACAAGCAATAATTAGGTGGGTTTTATTTAGACTGAGAAGGGGATTCAGTATTCAGAGTCTTTAGCTAAACCTTTGGGTAGCCATATTCTATGAGACACATTAAAAAATCCAAGCAGCTGTGTGGTTTACAATTCTACTACTTTTAGAGAAAACATAAAACAAGATAATATTCTTTGGGAATGAAGAGCATGATTACTAAACTGCAATGCTACTCCTTGCAAATCTTAAATTACCAGAGACAAAGATAATTCCCACAAACAACAGAAGTGCAGGAGATTGCTTTCTTTTACAAAGCTGCAGTTTTGTGACATAAGGTTTTAAATTGCTATATACTTCAAAATAATATGGAACACGGCAGGCAAACAGCTTGATTTACTGAATATTTGGTAGAAAAATTCGTATGGAAAACAAACAAAAAGAAAACACCCCACACAGGGCAGCAGAGTAACTTTGCCTCCCTTGTACCGAAATACCAGTAAGACAAAATAAACCAACTCTCTGTTCATCAACCGCCAGAGAACAAGAAATTGCTTATGTTTCTATAAAAAGTGGAATAGGTGGTTGTACGAGACACTATTTCACTAGACTTTAGCGTTTTAGTAGGTAAAACACATGGTCAAAGGAACCGGTTCTTAATCCATATTCAGAGCTGAAAAAGGAGTTTGTGTTACTTCCTCCTCTTCAAAATCAATTTAAACTGTCAAAATAGCTTCAAATCGTAAGCTTTCAACTTTGACCCCAAGAAAACCCTCTAAAGAATAAGACTGAGTCGTTGCCGTAACACTTATATCAAAAGGAAATTTTTAATTTGCAAGGAAAAACAAAAGTTTCTCCCTTCAGAGGTCTCTCCAGCAGCAGCACACGGGATTTATCGCCTCTCCTTTAACTCAAATCGCGTGTTTGCCGCAGGAAACTCTCCCGAACGCAAGTACCTGCTCTTCTCCCCCCTCACCGGGGAAACCGGCCGATTTGGTGGCAGAAATTCCGAGGAAAACACACTTTTGTTAGTCCAAAGAAACACAAATCGAGCACACCGAAGGGCTCCCCGGCCGTGCGGCGGGGCGGGCTCTGCAGCGCACCAATCACGGCGCGGCTCCGCTCTAAAAATACGAGCATCTGACCCGGGCCAGCCCAATTGTGTTCGCCCGCTCCGCCGAGGCAGCCGCCGCGATGTCCGAGACC
The DNA here is from genome assembly GCA_024865655.1 of Emberiza elegans. Classification (NCBI taxonomy): domain Eukaryota; kingdom Metazoa; phylum Chordata; class Aves; order Passeriformes; family Fringillidae; genus Emberiza; species Emberiza elegans. Next base: position 7,067,584 of record JALJVW010000910.1, on the reverse strand, counting down.
GCTCCCAGCGCCGCCCCCGATGCGTCCGCTCCCGCCGCCAAGGCCGCCGCCAAGAAGCCCAAGAAGGCGGCGAGCGGCTCCAAAGCCCGCAAGCCCGCGGGGCCCAGCGTCACCGAGCTGATCACCAAGGCCGTGTCCGCCTCCAAGGAGCGCAAGGGGCTCTCGCTCGCCGCGCTCAAGAAGGCGCTGGCCGCCGGCGGCTACGATGTGGAGAAGAACAACAGCCGCATCAAGCTGGGGCTCAAGAGCCTCGTCAGCAAGGGCACCCTGGTGCAGACCAAGGGCACCGGCGCCTCCGGCTCCTTCCGCCTCAACAAAAAGCCCGGAGAAGTGAAGGAAAAAGCCCGAAAAAGAGAGCAGCCGCGGCCAAGCCCAAGAAGCCGGCGGCCAAGAAGCCCGCCAGCGCCGCCAAGAAGCCCAAGAAGGCGGCGGCGGTGAAGAAGAGCCCCAAGAAGGCGAAGAAGCCGGCGGCTGCAGCGGCCAAGAAAGCGGCCAAGAGCCCCAAGAAAGCCGCCAAGGCCGGGCGCCCCAAGAAGGCGGCCAAGAGCCCGGCTAAGGCGAAGGCGGTGAAGCCCAAAGCGGCCAAGCCCAAGGCAGCCAAGCCCAAAGCGGCCAAGGCGAAGAAGGCGGCGCCCAAAAAGAAGTAAATTGTACCGGGAGAGTTTTGTTCTACGTATTTTGTTATCCAACGGCTCTTTTAAGAGCCACCCACACTTTCCCTAAAGGAGCTGATGCACCGAGGTCGTCCGTAACCTGCAGCGGGGGTCCAGCAATTCGTAAGTCGTCAAGAGGTCAATTATGTCTCGTGTTTTTTGTTTCCTAGGGATTACCGAAAGAAATAGTTAAGAACGCGGTAAAACGCGGCGACTTTAGGGAAGTGTAGACTTTGTTTTTTCTCCAAGTGATTACTTTGACTACCAAGAAACAATGTTTTATAATGATTTGATAAAAAATCGGATGTACGTTTTTTTAAAGATATATTTTGTAACAAAATAATGCAATTGCCAGGCGCGCTACTACTGAGCCATGTCTAATCTATTGAATTATTTCTCTTAAAGAATCTCCGTAAATGCCTTTGTCTGTTCCGGGGGAGGAGGGAAGATTTTTTACCGACACAAAAATAGCCCTGATCTCTGCCAACCCTTTTGTTCCTGATGAGAAAGAAAGCTTTAAGTATTGAAAAAGCCCGCCCTGCCCAAGGATTGGCCAGCGGAAATCCTGGCCCGCTGCACTTCCCCCTCCCTTCCCCGAAGACTATTACGCCTCCTATCTCTGGAACGGCATCTGCGACTTTAAGAGGCGGAAAAGGGAGGCGGGACGGGAACTCTCAACGAATAGTGTCCGTATGGTCTCAGACGTAAGAACTAAACAGAAAATATCCCGTACCCGGAAGAACTTGCACGGAGATGAGGACGTTTTGGCAAGACGTTGTTAACAAAAATATGGAATACGTTGCTACTTTATCCAAACAAAAATAAAAAATTAGTTAAAACAAGAATTGAGTAGTTAATACAAAACGGCATTCATTGTTGTTGGGATAATTTAGCTCTCTTAGGACCTTGTGGGTGGCTCTGAAAAGAGCCTTTGGGTTGTTAGTCAGATGAGATTTACTTGGCTTTGGCCTTGTGGCTGTCGGTCTTCTTGGGCAGCAGCACGGCCTGGATGTTGGGCAGCACGCCGCCCTGCGCGATGGTCACCTTGCCCAGCAGCTTGTTGAGCTCCTCGTCGTTGCGGATGGCGAGCTGCAGGTGGCGGGGGATGATGCGCGTCTTCTTGTTGTCGCGGGCCGCGTTGCCCGCCAGCTCCAGGATCTCGGCCGTCAGGTACTCCAGCACGGCCGCCAGGTACACCGGCGCGCCGGCGCCCACGCGCTCCGCGTAGTTGCCCTTGCGCAGCAGCCGGTGCACGCGGCCCACGGGGAACTGCAGCCCGGCCCGCGACGAGCGCGACTTGGCCTTGGCCCGCGCCTTGCCGCCCTGCTTCCCGCGCCCCGACATGGCTCCCGCTCGCTCGCTCGCTCGGCCGTCACAGGAACAGCAACAGTCAGAGCTGCCTCGCTCCGCGCTCGCTTTACTGCCTCAACCCTGCGCTGATAGGCTGAGAAGTAGGTCTTGCGCAGGCAGCCAATGAGAAGCAGGATCCAATTCGGACCAATCAGACGCGAATACTGGGGAGCGCTGACATCATTTCGTTGGCTGACCAATTGAAGCGTGCAAGGCTGGAGCCGCTCATTTGCATAGGCGCACTATAAATGCGTGGCACGCAGCCGTCCTCCTCACTTCGCTCCGGAGTTGGTTCGCAGCCGTTCCTTGTGTGCCGGACAGACGCCGCTGCCGCCGAAATGCCTGAGCCGGCCAAGTCCGCGCCCGCGCCCAAGAAGGGCTCCAAGAAGGCGGTGACCAAGACGCAGAAGAAGGGCGACAAGAAGCGCAAGAAGAGCCGCAAGGAGAGCTACTCCATCTACGTGTACAAGGTGCTGAAGCAGGTGCACCCCGACACGGGCATCTCGTCCAAGGCCATGGGCATCATGAACTCCTTCGTCAACGACATCTTCGAGCGCATCGCGGGCGAGGCCTCGCGCCTGGCGCACTACAACAAGCGCTCCACCATCACCTCGCGGGAGATCCAGACGGCCGTGCGCCTGCTGCTGCCCGGCGAGCTGGCCAAGCACGCCGTGTCCGAGGGCACCAAGGCCGTCACCAAGTACACCAGCTCCAAGTAGATACTTGGCTAAAACACTGCTTAACACAAAGGCTCTTTTAAGAGCCACCCACTTTTTCAATAAAAGAGCTGAACCGTCAAGTAAGAAATACTTTATATCCTTTCTTAGTGTGAAACCTTTGTGTTTAAGGGATGGAGGATTTTTATTTGTTGGTTGGCTTTTTTAAGGGTTTTTGGGTTTTGCATTGTACTTCAATGTTGCTTTGATAATTTACTGCTCTCGAGTTTACTGTTAATGCACTTTCACTAACTATAATATGTCCAAGAAGGAGGTTTTAAATCGCAGGTTTGTCGGGTTTTTTTTTTTTTTTGTGGGTTTTTTAGGTGATGTTTTCTTTAATTTATTGTTTTCCCAATTTTTAATATCACCTTACTGGTGCAAGTGTCCCCCTTATGTCTGTTGTAAACTGAAGGATGGGAATCTTACTGGGTTTTTCTAGTCGGGAGGGAATAGAAAAATTATCCATGGATACTCATCCCTGCACAGCGTTGCTGTTGTAGGATCGGCCACTTGATGGTGCTCAGGCTCTGCAGTTTTTGGGGGTTTCAGATTTTTGTCACACAAGCGAGAGATGGATACAGAGCACTGTTATCGAGGAGTTTATGCGGCGGCAAGCGGCATTTACCTTAAGCTCTTGCAAATAGCCCAATATTGATCAGTGTAACTCAGGAGCACTTTCTGAACTCCTTTATCTTCACCCTTTGTCTTAATCATCTTTCTGTTCATGTGACTTTTTTTTTTTTTTACAGTGACTGTGACTTGCCTCCCCACGACTGCTTTGGGTTCCTCTTTCATGTAAGAAAACACGGGAAGATTTTTTTTTTTTTAACATCTCTGTCCTTTTCTGCATTGATCTGTCACTAATAGTACTAAAACTAGGAAACCCTAAGAAACTCGACACTCTGGGCTGACTTTTTCAGCTCCCAGACCTCATCACACAGCTCCTAATGAGGCTCAAAGTGCCGCCTTTCTCAGCCCCTCCCTCTCACTCCTGGATAATTACATGCCACCATGGATGCAGATCAAAGCCATTTTCACTTCCAAACTGCATCTGAATAATGCTAAATTTCAAGTATATACTGTGAACTTCTGAACATAATTCATGCAGGGACCACAGAACGACAAAAGTGAACTTTCCAAAACTGACTTGCACATTCTTTGGTAGGACAGGTAATGAGACAGGCTCCAGGTCTCTCATAAATCTGTCACCTATACCTAATAAAGGTAAATTTGTGTTTGAAGGGTTATGGGGACTTCTCAGATTGGATTTCAGACACCCAGCGGGAGAAGACACTCTCCAAACTCTGCTTTATCAGCTTGAAATGGGGTTTTGCAATCTCTCCAAGTGCTTTAGTGCAAACTCTGAAACTTTGCTTATCCTGAGTACCTGTGTATGTCTAATACCCTAAAAGATTAATAAACCATTGTATATTCCACCCTCGAGGCTTTTCCAAGCTTTCCTGGATCGCCAGAAAAGCACAAAGAAGTGCTCGTGTTCTCACAGTTGAAGATGGCCACCAGAAGAATTTGTCAGTGGCCATCCTGTACACAATCAGCCTTGTGAAAAAATCCGGGTTCAAACCGGAGCCGCCCTGGGACAGCCCCACGGCCTGATTTGAAGCGGGAGCTCAGGGATGCCTTTGGCTGCCCAGATCAGAAGTGCTCGCTTTCCTTTCGCTGTGTTTGTGTGCTCCATGTGGCACACTGCGTTAGCAGCCGTCACAGAAATTCAGAGCATTTTCTAATACATTGTTTCAGGGTGTGAAATTGTTTCTAGGCCTAGGAAACTCTTCGCTAAACGAAAGCAAAATGTTGCTGATTGCTTCTTTCAATTCCAGTAAGAATGACAAGGCAATGTCAGGGGGCTATGATGTGAACTTAGCATTTGTCATCAAGTCTGATTGTAACATAACTCTAATTATGCTAATTATTCTGACAGTGCTGAGAACAGTCTCTGAGCTGCCTCCATGATTTTTTGTTAACATGTTCTTTTCACCAAAGTTAAAAGTAGTAGGATTTAAGCTCAGCAAAAATAACAAATCTTAAAAATTCCATGCCATAAGAGGATGAACACTCAAAGGCACTAATGCAGGTAGTGTGAGTACAAAATCATATGGCAGCTTGTTCTTGCATGGTTCCCATTGTTGGCTGTCCTGTCCTGTGTCCTTCAGAGCCGTTCCCCTGGTACTCCCAGAGTGACCCTGCCCCGTGCGATCAGCCAGCAGCGAGCGGGCACTGCTCGAGTGCATCTCCCTGCCGGGGCAGGTGCTGCTGCTGCTGCCACCAGCCAGGGGGGGACAAAGCAGAAGCCCCCCCAGACAATTCTCCTGCCCCGGGCTCCTCTTGGTGGGTGAGTTTCCAGTTCAGCGAGTGAAAAGTCCCTTTAGCCAGTGTGCAGAGCAGACAGAGCTGGGTGTCCCCACAGAGGAGCCCCCTAGAGCAGATTGCAACCCAAACTGTGTCTGTGCCACCCCCCATGCAATCCCCAAGTACAATCATTCAATTCTTGGTGCTGGTACCTGATGTCTCATTGAGTGTTTGGTCACTGGGCTGCACTCCTCCTGAAGTTCTCTCGTGCTTGGGATTGGCTCCTTGGTCCATCTGCATTCGGCTTCTGTCTTGCCAGTTCCAGCTTGGCCGGTGTCTGTGACACCAGTTTTATAAAAATTCACACTCTCATCAGCCCGTGTGCCCTGGGGCTCCAGCTTGCTGATCTTCCAGTGCAAAGCAAAGTCCTTATCCCAACAATTCTCAATGCTGAGAAGTGCTTGAATGTGTAATCGATAAACAGGCCCTTCATGTTGTCTTTTAATCTACCCTCCATGTTTACCTTCAAAATACCTCCTGAATCACAGCATCTGAAATATGGGGAATATTTACACTTTGTAACACAAATGTTTTTGTCAAAATATTTTTTAAACCTGCACTTTTTTATATCTCAGATGATCAGAGTGAAATTACAGCTTAGTAAGTAACCAGCAAAGAAAGAACACTGAAGAACAATCCAACCAATTACAAAAAATTCCCCTACTTTATTTTTATTGGAATAATAACATTATTGTCACTCCTGGAAGAACATATATCTTCTCTAGATGACGATTTCTGCAGTACAATTGATGTTTATCAATCATCATGTTTAAAAAAGGGAACCCCTCTCTTTTAATTTCTGCCAAAGTGAAATACAGCAGCTGAGCAAACAAATATCTGTATTCTCTAGTGAACTGGCTGAACAGTGAATCAGAAATGAGAAATAGATGCCAACCACCTGGAGCAGAACCTGACCAATTCACAGACTGTCTGTAGGAATTTTTATTTTGGTACTTCCTGGGGTTTTGTGGGTTTGGGGAGTGGGTTTTTGGTTTTTTTTTGGTGGGATGTTTTCTTTTTTTTTTGTTTGGTTTTTGGGGTTTTTTTTTTTTTGGTTTTGTTTTTTTTAATGTTTGTTTTAATATTTGGTTTGGTTTTTATTAATGACATAAACCAGTATCTGTTCACAAACCTGGATTTTTTTTCTGTAATGGCCACAGAATGTAATTATCTGACACTCAAGACAAATTATTGCAATGCTACTTTCCCAGAGGGTTTCTTTTCCATTTTAAATAGAAAATATTACATTCTGAAATAAGTAGAGTGTCAGGAGAAAGTATTCACTGCAGCTAGGGAAAAATATTTGGTTTTGCACACACCTTGATGTAATAATTTCTGCTAGTGATGAAATCTGCCCAGGTTAGGTGGTAAATGAAAAAATTGGGACTTCAGGTTGCAAATACCTGGTCTAAGGGTTGTGCCATTCAGAGAACAGCACAGGCAAGTCCTGGCACAAATCTCATGGAGCAGGGGGCTGAAAGCAGCGGGAATGCAGCTGGGAACTTCTCCCTTCCCAACCCCCCCTGTGAGGAAGGAGGGAGCATTCAATGAGCAGAGGCAGCTCTGCCCCCAAGGGCTGGGGTCACACAGCCAGAGGCCTGAGCAGGTGGAAAGGGTGGGTTTGGTTCGATTTCTCTCATGCCTACAAAGAGCCAAATTGTTTGAGTGCAGACCTATCAAAATGCTTATTTCAAAAGCATTCCTTGTCTGAAATGATAGAAGGTATTCATTAAAAAAGTTCATCCTTTCATTTTTACCACTGAAAATCTCAGGAGGCAATTATGAGCATAATTCATTTTACAACTAGAAAACAAGTAGAATAAGTAGAAAATAAGTAGAATATAAAGAGTAACAGAACAGATGGGAACTTTCACCCCACATATAATCTACAACCTTTTTGTACTTGCACTCCTGCTTACATTGCACGTAGATATTTTTACTTGCAAAGGTCGTAGGAAAATGGAAGAAATAATTGCTGAAATAAGAGAGCACAGAGGGTTACACATGAAATCTGAACTTGCAATAGAGGAAAGGATGTTGACCTCCTTTTGTGCCGTATCAGAGCCGTGAGGAAATGCACACATCTGTGGTGTGCATCCTCTTTTCCTTTTGTAGCAAATAGCAGCCACCTCAACAATAAACAACCTGGACACTCCACATGATCAAGTTTTGGGGTTTTTTTCCCCCCTTATGCTCTTGGGACACATCCGGGTCAGTGCCTCCAGCCCTTCCACTGGGAAAAGAAGACACAAATGACCCCAGGAATGGCACAGGCCCAATCTTTCAGCATCCCAAAGCCATCTTTACCCAGAGCTGCCTCCCCTGTGCTCCGAGCATCAGCAGCTGCCCCGACTGCACCACGGGCACTCCTGGGTGCCTGGGCTCAGCCGAGCTGCCCTGGAAACCAAATTTATCTGAGTCTGTTCTGCTCTCTGCATGTGCGGGCTTTGAAATCGCTGCTCCCAGCGCCATGGGAGAAGTGACATGGTCACATTCCAGAGGCATCTGGAGCTCCTGGAGCCTCAGCCTGATCTGACACTTAGATGCCATGCAGATCCTCACAGGATGTGCAGCACACGTGCTGCGTTTCACAGTTACTGCTGCAGCTCACATTTCTCAGCAGGAAATGATGTGGTGCAAAGAGCAGGGGAAACACCGGGAAACTGCAAAAGAGCTGGGATTAATTTACAGCATTTACCTGAAACTGAATCATGTCGATTTTTCTTCTCCACCCTACAGGTTTGTTTCTGGACAATGGTAAAGTGAAAAGTACTTTAACTGTTGTCTGGGGGAAACTGGAGAGAAAATACCTTGTTTCTGGATGTAAAACTCCAGGGCCCTGCTCTGCCCTTCCAGGAGATATCCCAGCCTTTCCTTTGCCTTCTCCCTTCTGTTCCCGGGGCCTCTTGCAGCGCGAGGTGTTGGTGGCAGCCACAGAGGAGCATGAGCTGATGAGCTCCTAATCCCACCACAGCCCATTCCCAGTGTGCGGTGCTGCTCCCTCCTGTGTCCCCTGCATCTCCCCCCTCCCAGGGCCGGATTAGTCCTTGAATCACCGTCCCTGGCCCCATGCAGGGAGCAGGAAAACGCCTGCTTGTCACGGCCTGACCAACCAACCCAAGGATTTCGTTGTCGCTGCAGAAATGAGGGATCCTGGTGGGAATCATCCCCTCTGTCGCTCACCCCCCGCTGTATTTATGCAGGAACGGGATCACGCAGCTTCAGCCCAGCTCTCCTCCTTAACGCCCCGAATTCAACTCCTGGCATTCGATCACAAAACGCACAACAAAGGGAAAACCAAACCGAGCACAAATCGGAATACGATGCCGTGTTTTATGGCACGGGCCGCCGGTCGGTCCGGGAGGCGCAGGGAATGCCCCATTCCCAGCTGCGCACGGAATCCTTCCCTGGAGCGCGGCCGGCCCTGCGCACGGAGGGGATGCGGCACCCGCGGGACCTGTCCCGGCAGGGCCGATAATGCTCCCATTGCCGCCTTCCTCTCCCCTCCTGCTGCTCCAAAAACAAGGTATCGGCGACGTCCGTCTGCGCCGATCCAAGGAGGCTGCCGGTGTTCCCTGTGGGGAAATACATTTATCTTCAAAGCACTTCTGCTCGCTTATCCCGCTTTTGGTGATCCACATCTATGAAGCACTTTCACAAGAGCGTCTGGCGGTCCAATATACATTCCAGGTCCTGCAACCCCTCATAATTTAGACCTCGTGTAGCCCTATCTTCAATTTATTCCCCTTTAAATTATTTAATTTATTTCGAGTTATATACACGGCTTTATACGCCGTGTATGTAACTCGAAACTGCAACCACAAAAATAACCGAGCACATTCTTTAGCAGGAAAAAAAAAAAAGAGAGAAGAATTACTACAATAACAGTTATTAATTATATCGCTTCTTGGCCATTACCACTGTACCGTTTATATCAGAGCATTCTCTTGTAAGGGAAAGAAACCCATAAAATTGTTCTGTGGAAGTTCCTACAGTCTACAAACTAGAATTCTACTCGAGCGCTCACACATCACCGAGATGATGCACACACCGTTTTTCTGAGCGATCTTCCTCACTGTTCACTGCAATTCAACATGCAGGGCAGTCTCCATATGTGGAACAAGGTGGCACCGAGGGGAGTGAAGCGAAGCCCTTCCCCTGTGGAAGGGGGAATTCATCACGCACTCACTTGCAGGACAGTGACACTGAGCGAGCACGCACACACCAGGTCACGGTGTCACGGCTCTTTTTCCCTGAGCGGGAGGACAGAGATTCGGACGGCCGCGGCCGCGTTCCGAACCGCTCCCGTCGCTGCGGTGCCAGCGGCCGCAGGGCAGAGAGAGGCTCCCGGGGCCGAGCAGCCGCTGCCGCTGCAGCCGAGAGCCGGCGCGGGATGCACGGGGAAAAACGGGCCAGGAGGAGCCGCACCAAAGCCAGAAGGAAATCGGAGGCCAGCAGGGCAGCGCCAGGGAATTTCACTTCAAAGCAACACCGTGACCCGCTGTAAGAGCAGCAGCTTTTCCAAGAACGACTCGCTTTCTCCCAAAACCGAGTGCCGGCTCGAAACCCCCCGCACCACAGGGAGAAGAGGGCGTGGATCCAGTGATCAGTGCCAGAAAAACGAAATTAAAGCGATCGCGCTCTTCCCGGCGTGGTGCAGTGTCACCACCGTAGCGGCACAGCGCATCAGAGCTCCTTGGGAGCACCGGCAACTCCTCCCTGCCGGAAACCTTTCCCTGCTGCTCCCCAATTCTGCCAAGGAAAGCCGCAGGGACTCACAGGAGCGCTAAAAGGCAGCAAAACGGGATCGGTCCGGGGCCCGGGGCTAGGAACACGGCTCCTGCTGAGAAACCATTTGTTTGAGTCGCTGCCAGGACTGCCTAACGCTATTCACGTTTTGTTGGATTTTTTTTGTTTTGTTTTGTTTGCTCTTTTTCCCCTGCTAGTTTAGCTTCCCTTCCCACTCCACTTTCTCTGAAACACGAAGGTGCAACAGAGATTAACTCCTTCTAGTACTCGCAAAGGAAACCATCAGACTGCGAAGACTTTATTCATGTCCTCTAACAGGTACTGAACAGAGCAAACAGAGCTGGCTGGCCAGGACACAGGATATTTTCGCCATTATAAAACCCATAACCCCCACCCGCCCCGCCGTGAATACATTGAAAACGTCAACACATTAATCAATTAAGATGTTCTAAAAAGGTATAAAATGGCGGAAAATCACCTCGATAATAATAACACGGGCTCTTTAAGAAAAAAGAAAAACAGTTTTAAGACCACCTCCGTACAGGAACAGGGAAACTGAAACGATGAAAAGCAACATTAAAGACTTGAAGGAAAAACGACTTACGCGTTCCTGTCACAAATCCGCAATGTAACTCAAGATAACCAAAACTGCAGTGAATCAGCCCTTTATGAGGAACGTGGGCGGCTCTGAAAAGAGCCTTTGTTTGGTGATGAGCCTCACCGAGCATTTACTTGGCTTTAGCCTTGTGGCTGTCGGTCTTCTTGGGCAGCAGCACGGCCTGGATGTTGGGCAGCACGCCGCCCTGCGCGATGGTCACCTTGCCCAGCAGCTTGTTGAGCTCCTCGTCGTTGCGGATGGCGAGCTGCAGGTGGCGGGGGATGATGCGCGTCTTCTTGTTGTCGCGGGCCGCGTTGCCCGCCAGCTCCAGGATCTCGGCCGTCAGGTACTCCAGCACGGCCGCCAGGTACACCGGCGCGCCGGCGCCCACGCGCTCCGCGTAGTTGCCCTTGCGCAGCAGCCGGTGCACGCGGCCCACGGGGAACTGCAGCCCGGCCCGCGACGAGCGCGACTTGGCCTTGGCCCGCGCCTTGCCGCCCTGCTTCCCGCGCCCCGACATCGCAGCGACTCCGCAGAGGCAGCGACACAACCGGCAAAGCAGAAACAACGCCGAGCCCGCCTCGCCGCCTGCCTTATATACAACTCGGGCGGATCGGCAGCGCCTCCTGGGATTGGCTGCGAGAGAGCGCTTGCTTTTGCAGCCAATGGAAAAGCGAATCCAGATCTGGCCAATGGCGAATGCCGGCGCCGAGCTCGGAGCTGACAGACAGCCAATGGCGCGGCGGCGGTGCCGGCGCAGCTGCTATAAAGGCGGCTGCCGAGGCCGTGCCGCTGCTGCTGAGCGCTGTTGGTGTGAGAGCTGTGTCGTGAGGAGCTGCGGCTGCTGCTGCCGAGATGCCCGAGCCGGCCAAGTCCGCCCCCGCGCCCAAGAAGGGCTCCAAGAAGGCGGTGACCAAGACGCAGAAGAAGGGCGACAAGAAGCGCAAGAAGAGCCGCAAGGAGAGCTACTCCATCTACGTGTACAAGGTGCTGAAGCAGGTGCACCCCGACACGGGCATCTCGTCCAAGGCCATGGGCATCATGAACTCCTTCGTCAACGACATCTTCGAGCGCATCGCGGGCGAGGCCTCGCGCCTGGCGCACTACAACAAGCGCTCCACCATCACCTCGCGGGAGATCCAGACGGCCGTGCGCCTGCTGCTGCCCGGCGAGCTGGCCAAGCACGCCGTGTCCGAGGGCACCAAGGCCGTCACCAAGTACACCAGCTCCAAGTAGACGGTTTCTGCGTTCTTCGTCTGATATTTTAAACCCAAAGGCTCTTTTAAGAGCCACCCACAATCTCAGTAAAAGAGCTGATGCTGTCGCGGTTTCCTACCTGTCCCGTGTAGGGTTTTCTACCGTGGCGGGCTGGGGGGGGTATGTTCAGTAACGGTGTAAAAGTACCGTAAACTAAAAAGGAAAGCAGGATTGGCAGTGTTTGCGGTGAACTGAAGGCTATGTCCTGCATCTGATTCAACAGGCCCGAGGACGTTCATAATTCCCTTAAAAAGCCCTAGGAGTCCGTTTTGGTGTATGTACACGGTAAGGGGAGGTGGGTTAGACACAAAAATAAATGCTGTCGGTGGTCTCTCAAACACAACAGCCGAAGCACGTTCCTGACGGCTGGTACGTGGTAATTTCTCTGCTGGCCTACGTTAACGAAACACGGTGTGAATCGGGAGCATTGACAGCACAGGTGCTTTCAGACCACCCGATGCTCTTGTGCCTTGTTCTTTTGATTTAGAAAACGGACTCTGAAGTGGATGCCCCGTCCCCTGCCCCGCAATGCGCATTGTCCCGGGTCACCAGGGGAGCGAAAGTCGAACGCGTTCTCGCCCCGACCCGGGCAGTCCCCGCGCAGGTAGCCCCTAGCAGAGCCTCCCCAGAGTTGTTTTTCCCCCGGCTCTGTGCGCCCCTCTCTCTCCGCGCCGTGTCCCCGCGCCCCGCACTCTCCGCCGCCGAGTGCGGACGGGGCTGCAGCGGGCGGGCAGAGCCGGGGCCGCGCTCGGTCCGACCTGAGTGAGGACTGCGCGGAGCCTCCCCGCGGGCGGGCCCGGCCGCCTCCCGCCCCTCCCGCCCGGCGCTGATTGGTGCCGCTCGCGGCTCGCGGCCCCGGCGCACGCTGCCCAGGGCGCGCTCCCCGCAAGGGACGCGGCGCTTCCAGCGGGCCTGGAGAGCTCGGCGGGGCCGGGCAAGGCGGCTGCTGCCTGCACCTTCGGCCTTGCTGCCGCGGCCCTGAACCGAAGGCGGCGACTGAGGGGGAAGAAGCCGCGAGCCCGCGGGGAAGGAGGCGGCTGCCGGCGGCAGCTTTAGCCAGCGGTCCCGAGACTGCGAACGGACTCGAGCGGAGCGGCTTTGGTACAAACAGGGCGAGCCCGAGGCTCGGGCGGCGAGCCCGCCCTGCCCCGCTCTCCGGCGGTGCCGCCGCCGAACCCGCTGCGCCCAGCGAGCGCGGCTGGAAGGGGCCGGGGGCGGGGCCAAGGCGCGTTTCCCGCCCCGGAGGCGGGGCTTTTCCCGGGCTCGCGACAAGCGCCCAATGGCAACCGGCCGCTGCCGCCCGGGCGGCCAATGGGCGCGGGCAGCGGGGCTATAAATAGTGGCGGCCGGGAGGCGGCGGCGCAGTGAGTGCGGAGCTGTGTGAGCGTTGGGTGTGGGGCCATGGCGCGCACGAAGCAGACGGCGCGGAAGTCGACGGGCGGCAAGGCGCCCCGCAAGCAGCTGGCCACCAAGGCTGCCCGCAAAGAGCGCGCCGGCCACGGGCGGCGTCAAGAAGCGCACCGCTACCGGCCCGGCACGGTGGCGCTGCGCGAGATCCGGCGCTACCAGAAGTCCACGGAGCTGCTGATCCGCAAGCTGCCCTTCCAGCGCCTGGTGCGCGAGATCGCGCAGGACTTCAAGACCGACCTGCGCTTCCAGAGCTCGGCCGTCATGGCGCTGCAGGAGGCCAGCGAAGCCTACCTGGTGGGGCTCTTCGAGGACACCAACCTGTGCGCCATCCACGCCAAGCGCGTCACCATCATGCCCAAGGACATCCAGCTGGCCCGCCGCATCCGCGGGGAGCGCGCCTGAGCTCCTTGCCGCAGCCCACGCAGACCCAAAGGCTCTTTTAAGAGCCAATACATGCACAATAAAAGAGCTGTTGCACTATCTTACAACAATTTTGGTTGTAGTAGTTTAAGGAGGAGGGAACCTTCATGGTTTGGGGGGTGTCTACATAATGAGCCTTGAGTTCTTAAAACAGCTGCTCCATTATATGCATACTAGGCTGTTGAAGTTTGCCTAATATTTTAGAGTCCAATAGTAAAATTTTCATCGAGCCCCTGGGAAATTTTAATCTATTCTGGAGCTAGGATTTTTAATTGCATAGTTTTTAGCCCTGGACAACTGCAAGCACAATCGTTTATATCTCGCCCCTCCTCCCTTACACTTATGTCGTAAGGCACAATCGCAGAGATGTTAACTCCGTTCTGCTTTAGACTGCTTACCCCCCTTAAAATAACGTATTTTCACGTTTCTTCCCTGTGTTTTCGTTGCCCTTAATCGCTGTTCGTAAAACACGCATTAGTCTGCAAAGACTCGGGAACGAACTGTAAATGAACTTTGGAACTGTAGGGGGTTTTATAAAATAACTTTAATAATATGCAGGAGCACTGTAAAATGAGACTCAAAAAAACATAAGAGAAGCCAGGAACATAAAAACCTAACGTTAAAATAAAAAAAGAATTAGGAAACGGCTCGTTTCGAAGCAGTGCTGCAGCCCTTTCAATATGCACGTAATGACGCTTAAACCAAGAGCCTTTGCGTCCATCGTGGTTGTCTCCGTTCTCTGTCGGGCAGAGACTGACTTTAGAAACCTGCCAATTCTTTCATTTGAAGAATTTTCTCCCCTTCATTTTGTACCCATTATTTAACTTTTCCATCCAGTAAGATCTGGGTTTTTAAAATTTTATATCTTTCAAGTCCCACTTGACTATTGTCCCTCGGGACCAGTTTTTCATCAGTATTCGCAGTTTTTCCTACAAATCTAAATCTGAGATCTTAAACCGATGCTGTAAAACAAAAAATGACAGAAAATTCAGAAACACCCATAAGGGGGCCGCAGGGACTAAAAAACCACTTTAAATGAATGCTACTAAGTTCTGAAGACGTTAACAAGCTATTGTTCTAAATCTTACAATAATAAACCTTATTAATAAAGAGCTTAATATTTTAAGGCACTTCTATTAAACAAATTTTGTTTTTCGCAGCGGGAAGACCAATGAAGTGTAGAGCTAAAAAAAGTATTTTCCTCTAAATTAATAAAATGGTGAAGACACCTTTGCAATATGTGGCAATTGTTTGTGGTAGGGATACGAGAGGGGAGAGAAACCACGGCTGAGTCTGGGGGGCCGGGGGGGACATTTTAACCTTTTCCATTCGTACTTTTCAGACAGGATTCTATGTAACAGCATACAGGAGATGGACGGCACAGGGAAGTTGCCCTTAAATCACCTGGCAATTGAAGCAATTAGTGCGTGACAGGTAAAATTAAAGCCGTTCACAACACAGGTGGGATCAGTAGGAAAAAAGGAGATGCAAGCCCAAAAAACACGATTAGGGACTAAACATGTTTGTATTCCCGAACTATTTAAAGCTATTTATGATGTGTGAGATTAAACAATAATGATTAAGGTATTCGAAGAAAAATGCAACGAGAAATGATACAGATTAAGAAATTAAAGCTCTGACCTGGCCAGCCCACCAGGCCTGCCTGCTCCGCCGAGGCAGCTGCCGATGTCTGAGACCGCTCCCAGCGCCGCCCGATGCGTCCGCTCCCGCCGCCAAGGCTGCCGCCAGCCCAAGAAGGCGGCGAGCGGCTTAAAGCCCGCAAGCCCGCGGGCCCAGCGTCACCGAGCTGATCACCAAGGCCGTGTCCGCCTCCAGGAGAGCGCAAAGGGGCTCTCGCTCGCCGCGCTCAAGAAGGCGCTTCCGCCGGCGGCTACGATGTCGAGAAGAACAACAGCCGCATCAAGCCAGGGCTCAAGAGCCTCGTCAGCAAGGGCACCTGGTGCAGACCAGGCACCGGCGCCTCGGCCCTTCCGCCTCAACAAAAACCCGGAGAAGTGAAGGAAAAGCTCCTGAAAAGAGAGCAGCCGCGGCAAGCCCAAAGCCGGCGGCCAAGAAACTCCGCCAGCGCCATAGCAGTCGAAGGCGGCGGCGGTGAAGAAGAGCCCCAAGAAAGCGAAGAAGCCGGCGGCTGCAGCGGCAAAGAAAGCCAAGAGCCCCAAAAAGCCGCCCGGGCAGGCCGGCGCCCCAAGAAGGCGGCCAAGAGCCCGCTGAGCGAAGGCGGTGAAGCCCAGCGGCCAAGCCGACGCAGCTTCAAAGCGGCCAAGGCGAAGAAGGCGGCGCCAAAAGAAGTAAATTGTACCGGGAGTTTTGTTCTACGTATTTTGTTATCCAACGGCTCTTTGTCACCACCCACACTTTCCCTAAAGGAGCTGATGCACCGAGTCGTCCGTAACCCGCAGCGGGGGGTCCAGCAATTCGTAAGTCGTCAAGAGGTCAATTATGTCTCGTGTTTTTTGTTTCCTAGGGATTACCGAAAGAAATAGTTAAGAACGCGGTAAAACGCGGCGACTTTAGGAAAGTGTAGACTTTGTTTTTCTCCAAGTGATTACTTTGACTACCAAGAAAACAATGTTTTATAATGATTTGATAAAAAATCGGATGTACGTTTTTTTTAAAGATATATTTTGTAACAAAATAATGCAATTGCCAGGCGCGCTACTACTGAGCCATGTCTAATCTATTGAATTATTTCTCTTAAAGAATCTCCGTAAATGCCTTTGTCTGTTCCGGGGGAGGAGGGAAGATTTCTTTACCGACACAAAAATAGCCCTGATCTCTGCCAACCTTTTGTTCCTGATGAGAAAGAAAGCTTTAAGTATTGAAAAGCCCGCCCCTGCCCAAGGATTGGCCGGAAATCCTGCCCGCTGCACTCCCCCCCCCTTCCCCGAAGACTATTACGCCTCTATCTCTGGAACGGCATCTGCGACTTTAAGAGGCGGAAAAGGGAGGCGGGACAGAACTCTCAACGAATAGTGTCCGTATGGTCTCAGACGTAAGAACTAAACAGAAAATATCCCGTACCCGGAAGAACTTGCACGGAGATGAGGACGTTTTGGCAAGACGTTGTTAACAAAAATATGGAATACGTTGCTACTTTATCCAAACAAAAATAAAAAATTAGTTAAAACAAGAATTGAGTAGTTAATACAAAACGGCATTCATTGTTGTTGGGATAATTTAGCTCTCTTAGGACCTTTGTGGGTGGCTCTGAAAAAGAGCCTTTGGGTTGTTAGTCAGATGAGATTTACTTGGCTTTGGCCTTGTGGCTGTCGGTCTTCTTGGGCAGCAGCACGGCCTGGATGTTGGGCAGCACGCCGCCCTGCGCGATGGTCACCTTGCCCAGCAGCTTGTTGAGCTCCTCGTCGTTGCGGATGGCGAGCTGCAGGTGGCGGGGATGATGCGCGTCTTTCTTGTTGTCGCGGGCCGCGTTGCCCGCCAGCTCCAGGATCTCGGCCGTCAGGTACTCCAGCACGGCCGCCAGGTACACCGGCGCGCCGGCGCCCACGCGCTCCGCGTAGTTGCCCTGCGCAGCAGCCGGTGCACGCGGCCCACGGGGAACTGCAGCCCGGCCCGCGACGAGCGCGACTTGGCCTTGGCCCGCGCCTTGCCGCCCTGCTTCCCGCGCCCCGACATGGCTCCCGCTCGCTCGCTCGCTCGGCCGTCACAGGAACAGCAACAGTCAGAGCTGCCTCGCCCGCGCTCGCTTTACTGCCTCAACCCTGCGCTGATAGGCTGAGAAGTCTCTTGCGCAGGCAGCCAATGAGAAGCAGGATCCAATTCGGACCAATCAGACGCGAATACTGGGGAGCGCTGACATCATTTCGTTGGCTGACCAATGAAGCGTGCAAGGCTGGAGCCGCTCATTTGCATAGATGCACTATAAATGCGTGGCACGCAGCCGTCCTCCTCACTTCGCTCCGGAGTTGTTTCGCAGTCGTTCCTTGTGTGGGACAGACGCCGCTGTCGCCGAAATGCCTGAGCCGGCCAAGTCCGCGCCCGCGCCCAAGAAGGGCTCCAAGAAGGCGGTGACCAAGACGCAGAAGAAGGGCGACAAGAAGCGCAAGAAGAGCCGCAAGGAGCTACTCCATCTACGTGTGCAAGGTGCTGAAGCAGGTGCACCCGACACGGGCATCTCGTCCAAGGCCATGGGCATCATGAACTCCTTCGTCAACGACATCTTCGAGCGCATCGCGGGCGAGGCCTCGCGCCTGGCGCACTACAACAAGCGCTCCACCATCACCTCGCGGGAGATCCAGACGGCCGTGCGCCTGCTGCTGCCCGGCGAGCTGGCCAAGCACGCCGTGTCCGAGGGCACCAAGGCCGTCACCAAGTACACCAGCTCCAAGTAGATACTTGGCTAAAACACTGCTTAACACAAAGGCTCTTTTAAGAGCCACCCACTTTTTCAATAAAAGAGCTGATCAGTCAAGTAAGAAATACTTTATATCCTTTCTTAGTGTGAAACCTTTGTGTTTAAAGGGATGGGATTTTTATTTGTTGGTTGGCTTTTTAAGGGTTTTGGGTTTTGTATTGTACTTCAATGTTGCTTTGATAATTTACTGCTCTCGAGTTTACTGTTAATGCACTTTCACTAACTATAATATGTCCAAAAAGGAGGTTTTAAATCGCAGGTTTGTCGGTTTTTTTTTTTTTTTTTTTTTTTGTGGGTTTTTTTAGGTGATGTTTTCTTTAATTTATTGTTTTCAATTTTTTAGTATCACCTTACTGGTGCAAGTGTCCCCCTTATGTCTGTTGTAAACTGAAGGATGGGAATCTTACTGGGTTTTTCTAGTCGGGAGGGAATAGAAGAAATTATCCATGGATACTCATCCCTGCACAGCGTTGCTGTTGTAGGATCGGCCACTTGATGGTGCTCAGGCTCTGCAGTTTTTGGGGGTTTCAGTGATTTTTGTCACACAAGCGAGAGATGCATACAGAGCACTGTTATCGAGGAGTTTATGCGGCGGCAAGTGGCATTTACCTTAAGCTCTTGCAAATAGCCCAATATTGATCCGTGTAACTCAGGAGCACTTTCTGAACTCCTTTATCTTCACCCTTTGTCTTAATCATATTTCTGTTCATGTGATTTTTTTTTTTTTTTTTACAGTGACTTGCCTCCCCACGGCTGCTTTGGGTTCCCCTTTCAAGTAGGAAAACACGGGAAGATTTTTTTTGTTTAGTTTTTTTTTTACATCTCTGTCCTTTTCTGCATTGATCTGTCACTAATAGTACTAAAACTAGGAAACCCTAAGAAACTCGACACTCTGGGCTGACTTTGTCAGCTCCCAGACCTCATCACACAGCTCCTAATGAGGCTCAAAGTGCCGCCTTTCTCAGCCCCTCCCTCTCATTCCTGGATAATTGCATGCCACCATGGATGCAGATCAAAGCCATTTTCACTTCCAAACTGCATCTGAATAATGCTAAATTTCAAGTATTTACTGTGAACTTCTGAACATAATTCGTGCAGGGACCACAGAACGACAAAAGTGAACTTTTCAAAACTGACTTGCACATTCTTTGGTAGGACAGGTAATGAGACAGGCTCCAGGTCTCTCATAAATCTGTCACCTATACCTAATAAAGGTAAATTTGTGTTTGAAGGGTTATGGGGACTTCTCAGATTGGATTTCAGACACCCAGCGGGAGAAGACACTCTCCAAACTCTGCTTTATCAGCTTGAAATGGGGTTTTGCAATCTCTCCAAGTGCTTTAGTGCAAACTCTGAAACACAGGTTGCTTATCCTGAGTACCTGTGTATGTCTAATACCCTAAAAGATTAATAAACCATTGTATATTCCACCCTCGAGGCTTTTCCAAGCTTTCCTGGATCGCCAGAAAAGCACAAAGAAGTGCTCGTGTTCTCAGTTGTTGAAGATGGCCACCAGAAGAATTTGTCAGTGGCCATCCTGTACACAATCAGCCTTGTGAAAAAATCCCGGTTCAAACCGGAGCCGCCCTGGGACAGCCCCACGGCCTGATTTGAAGCGGGAGCTCAGGGATGCCTTTGGCTGCCCAGATCAGAAGTGCTCGCTTTCCTTTCGCTGTGTTTGCGTGCTCCATGTGGCACACTGCGTTAGGAGCCGTCACAGAAATTCAGAGCATTTTCTAATACATTGTTTCAGGGTGTGAAATTGTTTCTAGGGCTAGAAAACTCTTCGCTAAATAGAAAGCAAAATGTTGCTGATTGCTTCTTTCAATTCCAGTAAGAATGACAAGGCAATGTCAGGGGGCTATGATGTGAACTTAGCATTTGTCATCAAGTCTGATTGTAACATAACTCTAATTATGCTAATTATTCTGACAGTGCTGAGAACAAAGTCTCTGAGCTGCCTCCATGATTTTTTGTTAACATGTTCTTTTCACCAAAGTTAAAAGTAGTAGGATTTAAGCTCAGCAAAAATAACAAATATTAACAATTTCATGCCCCAAGAGGACGAACACTCAAAGGCACTAATGCAGATAGTGTGAGTACAAAATCATATGGCAGCTTGTTCTTGCATGGTTCCCATTGTTGGCTGTCCTGTCCTGTGTCCTTCAGAGCCGTTCCCCTGGTACTCCCAGAGTGACCCTGCCCCGTGCGATCAGCCAGCAGCGAGCGGGCACTGCTCGAGTGCATCTCCCTGCCGGGGCAGGTGCTGCTGCTGCTGCCACCAGCCAGGGGGGACAAAGCAGAAGCCCCCCCAGACAATTCTCCTGCCCCGGGTTCCTCTTGGTGGGTGAGTTTCCAGTTCAGTGAGTGAAAAGTCCCTTTAGCCAGAGTGCAGAGCAGACAGAGCTGGGTGTCCCCACACAGGAGCCCCCTAGAGCAGATTGCAACCCAAACTGTGTCTGTGCCACCCCCCATGCGATCCCCAAGTACAATTATTCAATTCTTGGTGCTGGTACCTGATGTCTCATTGAGTGTTTGGTCACTGGGCTGGACTCCTCCTGAAGTTCTCTCGTGCTTGGGATTGGCTCCTTGGTCCATCTGCATTCTGCTTCTGTCTTGCCAGTTCCAGCTTGGCCGGTGTCTGTGACACCAGTTTTATAAAAATTCACACTCTCATCAGCCCGTGTGCCCTGGGGCTCCAGCTTGCTGATCTTCCAGTGCAAAGCAAAGTCATTCTCCCAACAATTCTCAATGCTGAGAAGTGCTTGAATGTGTAATCGATAAACAGGCCCTTCATGTTGTCTTTTAATCTACCCTCCATGTTTACCTTCAAAATACCTCCTGAATCACAGCATCTGAAATATGGGGAATATTTACACTTTGTAACACAAATGTTTTTGTCAAAATATTTTTTAAACCTGCACTTTTTTATATCTCAGATGATCAGAGTGAAATTACAGCTTAGTAAGTAACCAGCAAAGAAAGAACACTGAAGAACAATCCAACCAATTACAAAAAATTCCCCTACTTTATTTTTATTGGAATAATAACATTATTGTCACTCCTGGAAGAACATATATCTTCTCTAGATGACGATTTCTGCAGTACAATTGATGTTTATCAATCATCATGTTTAAAAAAGGGAACCCCTCTCTTTTAATTTCTGCCAAAGTGAAATACAGCAGCTGAGCAAACAAATATCTGTATTCTCTAGTGAACTGGCTGAACAGTGAATCAGAAATGAGAAATAGATGCCAACCACCTGGAGCAGAACCTGACCAATTCACAGACTGTCTGTAGGAATTTTTATTTTGGTACTTCCTGGGGTTTTGTGGGTTTGGGGAGTGGGTTTTTTTGTTTTTTTTGTGGGATGTTTTCTTTTTTTTTTGTTTGGTTTTTTTGGGGTTTTTTTTTTTTGTTTTGTTTTTTTTAATGTTTGTTTTAATATTTGGTTTGGTTTTTATTAATGACATAAACCACTATCTGTTCACAAACCTGGATTTTTTTTCTGTAATGGCCACAGAATGTAATTATCTGACACTCAAGACAAATTATTGCAATGCTACCTTCCCAGAGGGTTTCTTTTCCATTTTAAATAGAAAATATTACATTCTGAAATAAGTAGAGTGTCAGGAGAAAGTATTCACTGCAGCTAGGGAAAAATATTTGGTTTTGCACACACCTTGATGTAATAATTTCTGCTAGTGATGAAATCTGCCCAGGTTAGGTGGTAAATGAAAAAATTGGGACTTCAGGTTGCAAATACCTGGTCTAAGGGTTGTGCCATTCAGAGAACAGCACAGGCAAGTCCTGGCACAAATCTCATGGAGCAGGGGCTGAAAGCAGCGGGAATGCAGCTGGGAACTTCTCCTTCCCAACCCCCTGTGAGGAAGGAGGGGAGCATTCAATGAGCAGAGGCAGCTCTGCCCCCAAGGGCTGGGGTCACACAGCCAGAGGCCTGAGCAGGTGGAAAGGGTGGGTTTGGTTCGATTTCTCTCATGCCTACAAAGAGCCAAATTATTTGAGTGCAGACCTATCAAAATGCTTATTTCAAAAGCATTCCTTGTCAGAAATGATAGAAGGTATTCATTAAAAAGTTCATCCTTTCATTTTTTACCACTGAAAATCTCAGGAGGCAATTATGAGCATAATTCATTTTACAACTAGAAAACAAGTAGAATAAGTAGAAAATAAGTAGAATATAAAGAGTAACAGAACAGATGGGAATTTTCATCCCCACATAATCCACAACCTTTTTGTACTTGCACTCCTGCTTATATTGCACGTAGATATTTTTACTTGCAAAGGTCGTAGGAAAATGGAAGAAATAATTGCTGAAATAAGAGAGCACAGAGGGTTACACATGAAATCTGAACTTGCAATAGAGGAAAGGATGTTGACCTCCTTTTGTGCCGTATCAGAGCCGTGAGGAAATGCACACATCTCTGGTGTGCATCCTCTTTTCCTTTTGTAGCAAATAGCAGCCACCTCAACAATAAACAACCTGGACACTCCACGTGATCAAGTTTTGGGATTTTTTCCCCCCTTATGCTCTTGGGACACATCCGGGTCAGTGCCTCCAGCCATTCCACTGGGAAAAGAAGACACAAATGACCCCAGGAATGGCACAGGCCCAATCTTTCAGCATCCCAAAGCCATCTTTACCCAGAGCTGCCTCCCTGTGCTCCGAGCATCAGCAGCTGCCCCGACCGCACCACTGCCACAGGCACTCCTGGGTGCCTGGGCTCAGCCGAGCTGCCCTGGAAACCAAATTTATCTGAGTCTGTTCTGCTCTCTGCATGTGCGGGCTTTGAAATCGCTGCTCCCAGCGCCATGGGAGAAGTGACATGGTCACATTCCAGAGGCATCTGGAGCTCCTGGAGCCTCAGCCTGATCTGACACTTAGATGCCATGCAGATCCTCACAGGATGTGCAGCACACGTGCTGCGTTTCACAGTTACCGCTGCAGCTCACATTTCTCAGCAGGAAATGATGTGGTGCAAAGAGCAGGGGGAAACACCGGGAAACTGCAAAAGAGCTGGGATTAATTTACAGCATTTACCTGAAACTGAATCATGTCGACTTTTCTTCTCCACCCTACAGGTTTGTTTCCAGACAATGGTAAAGAGAAAAGTACTTTAACTGGTGTCTGGGGCAAACTGGAGAGGAAATACCTTGTTTCTGGATGTAAAACTCCAGGGCCCTGCTCTGCCCTTCCAGGAGATATCCCAGCCTTTCCTTTGCCTTCTCCCTTCTGTTCCCGGGGCCTCTTGCAGCGCGAGGTGTTGGTGGCAGCCACAGAGGAGCATGAGCTGATGAGCTCCTAATCCCACCACAGCCCATTCCCACTGTGCGGTGCTGCTCCCTCCTGTGTCCCCCTGCATCTCCCCCTCCCAGGGCCGGATTAGTCCTTGAATCACCGTCCCTGGCCCCATGCAGGGAGCAGGAAAACGCCTGCTTGTCACGGCCTGACCAACCAACCCAAGGATTTCGTTATCGCTGCGGAAATGAGGGATCCTGGTGGGAATCATCTCCTCTGTCGCTCACCCCCCGCTGTATTTATGCAGGAACGGGATCACGCAGCTTCAGCCCAGCTCTCCTCCTTAACGCCCCGAATTCAACTCCTGGCATTCGATCACAAAACGCACAACAAAGGGAAAACCAAACCGAGCACAAATCGGAATACGATGCCGTGTTTTATGGCACGGGCCGCCGGTCGGTCCGGGAGGCGCAGGGAATGCCCCATTCCCAGCTGCGCACGGAATCCTTCCCTGGAGCGCGGCCGGCCCTGCGCACGGAGGGGATGCGGCACCCGCGGGACCTGTCCCGGCAGGGCCGATAATGCTCCCATTGCCGCCTTCCTCTCCCCTCCTGCTGCTCCAAAAACAAGGTATCGGCGACGTCCATGTGCGCCGATCCAAGGAGGCTGCCGGTGTTCCCTGTGGGGAAATACATTTATCTTCAAAGCACTTCTGCTCGCTTATCCCGCTTTTGGTGATCCACATCTATGAAGCACTTTCACAAGAGCGTCTGGCGGTCCAATATACATTCCAGGTCCTGCAACCCCTCATAATTTAGACCTCGTGTAGCCCTATCTTCAATTTATTCCCCTTTAAATTATTTAATTTATTTCGAGTTATATACACGGCTTTATACGCCGTGTATGTAACTCGAAACTGCAACCACAAAAATAACCGAGCACATTCTTTAGCAGGAAAAAAAAAAAAGAGAGAAGAATTACTACAATAGCAGTTATTAATTATTTTGCTTCTTGACAATTACCGCTGTACCGTTAATATCAGAGCATTCTCTTGTAAGGGAAAGAAACCCATAAAATTGTTCTGTGGAAGTTCCTGCAGCCTACAAACTAGAATTCTACTCGAGCGCTCACACATCACCGAGATGATGCACACACGGTTTTTCTGAGCGATCTTCCTCATGGTTCACTGCAATTCAACATGCAGGGCAGTCTCCATATGTGGAACAAGGTGGCACCGACGGGAGTGGAGTCCTTCCCCTGTGGAAGGGGGAATTCATCACGCACTCACTTGCAGGACAGTGACACTGAGCGAGCACGCACACACCAGGTCACGGTGTCACGGCTCTTCTTTCCTGAGCGGGAGGACAGATTCGGACGGCCGCGGCCGCGTTCCGAACCGCTCCCGTCGCTGCGGTGCCAGCGGCCGCAGGGCAGAGAGAGGCTCCCGGGGCCGAGCAGCCGCTGCCGCTGCAGCCGAGAGCCGGCGCGGGATGCACGGGGAATAACGGGCCAGGAGGAGCCGCACCAAAGCCAGAAGGAAATCGAGGCCAGCAGGGCAGCGCCAGGAATTTCACTTTAAAGCAACACCGTGACCCGCTGTAAGAGCAGCAGCTTTTCCAAGAACGACTCGCTTTCTCCCAAAACCGAGTGCCGGCTCGAAACCCCCCGCACCACAGGGAGAAGAGGGCGTGGATCCAGTGATCAGTGCCAGAAAAACGAAATTAAAGCGATCGCGCTCTTCCCAGCGTGGTGCAGTGTCACCACCGTAGCGGCACAGCGCATCAGAGCTCCTTGGGAGCACCGGCAACTCCTCCCTGCCGGAAACCTTTCCCTGCTGCTCCCCAATTCTGCCAAGGAAAGCCGCAGGGACTCACAGGGAGCGCTAAAAGGCAGCAAAACGGGATCGGTCCGGGGCCCGGGGCTAGGAACACGGCTCCTGCTGAGAAACCATTTGTTCGAGTCGCTGCCAGGACTGCCTAACGCTATTCACGTTTTGTTGGATTTTTTTGTTTTGTTTTGTTTGCTCTTTTTCCCCTGCTAGTTTTGCTTCCCTTCCCACTCCACTTTCTCTGAAACACGAAGGTGCAACAGAGATTAACTCCTTCTAGTACTCGCAAAGGAAACCATCAGACTGCGAAGACTTTATTCATGTCCTCTAACAGGTACTGAACAGAGCAAACAGAGCTGGCTGGCCAGGACACGGGATATTTTCGCCATTATAAAACCCATAACCCCCACCCCCCCGTTAATACATTGAAAACGTCAACACATTAAACCAATTAAGAAGTTCTAAAAGGTATAAAATGGCGAAAAATCACCTCGATAATAATAACACGGGCTCTTTAAGGGAAAAAGAAACCAGTTTTAAGACAACCTTCGTACAGGAACAGGGAAACTGAAACGATGAAAAGCAACATTAAAGACTTGAAGGAAAAACAACTTACGCGTTCCTGTCACAAATCCGCAATGTAACTCAAGATGACCAAAACTGCAGTGAATCAGCCCTTTATGAGGAATGTGGGCGGCTCTGAAAAGAGCCTTTGTTTGGTGATGAGCCTCACCGAGCATTTACTTGGCTTTAGCCTTGTGGCTGTCGGTCTTCTTGGGCAGCAGCACGGCCTGGATGTTGGGCAGCACGCCGCCCTGCGCGATGGTCACCTTGCCCAGCAGCTTGTTGAGCTCCTCGTCGTTGCGGATGGCGAGCTGCAGGTGGCGGGGGATGATGCGCGTCTTCTTGTTGTCGCGGGCCGCGTTGCCCGCCAGCTCCAGGATCTCGGCCGTCAGGTACTCCAGCACGGCCGCCAGGTACACCGGCGCGCCGGCGCCCACGCGCTCCGCGTAGTTGCCCTTGCGCAGCAGCCGGTGCACGCGGCCCACGGGGAACTGCAGCCCGGCCCGCGACGAGCGCGACTTGGCCTTGGCCCGCGCCTTGCCGCCCTGCTTCCCGCCCCGACATCGCAGCGACTCCGCAGCGGCAGCGACACAAGCCGGCAAAGCAGAAACAACGCCGAGCCCGCCTCGCCGCCTGCCTTATATACAACCCGGGCGGATCGGCAGCGCCTCCTGGGATTGGCTGCGAGAGAGCGCTTGCTTTTGCAGCCAATGGAAAAGCGAATCCAGATCTGGCCAATGGCGAATGCCGGCGCCGAGCTCGGAGCTGACAGACAGCCAATGGCGCGGCGGCGGTGCCGGCGCAGCTGCTATAAAGGCGGCTGCCGAGGCGGTGCCGCTGCTGCTGCTGCGCGCTGTTGGTGTGTGAGCTGTGTCGTGAGGAGCTGCGGCTGCTGCTGCCGAAATGCCCGAGCCGGCCAAGTCCGCGCCCGCGCCCAAGAAGGGCTCCAAGAAGGCGGTGACCAAGACGCAGAAGAAGGGCGACAAGAAGCGCAAGAAGAGCCGCAAGGAGAGCTACTCCATCTACGTGTACAAGGTGCTGAAGCAGGTGCACCCCGACACGGGCATCTCGTCCAAGGCCATGGGCATCATGAACTCCTTCGTCAACGACATCTTCGAGCGCATCGCGGGCGAGGCCTCGCGCCTGGCGCACTACAACAAGCGCTCCACCATCACCTCGCGGGAGATCCAGACGGCCGTGCGCCTGCTGCTGCCCGGCGAGCTGGCCAAGCACGCCGTGTCCGAGGGCACCAAGGCCGTCACCAAGTACACCAGCTCCAAGTAGACGGTTTCTGCGTTCTTCGTCTGATATTTTAAACCCAAAGGCTCTTTTAAGAGCCACCCACATTCTCAGTAAAAGAGCTGATGCTGTCGCGGTTTCCTACCTGTCCCGTGTAGGATTTTCTTCCGTGGCGGGCTGAGCGGGGGGGTGTGTGCAGTAACGGTGTAAAAGTACCGTAAATTAAAAGGGAAAGCAGGATTGGCAGTGTTTGCGGTGAACTTAAGCTATGTCCTGCATCTGATTCAACGGGCCCGGGGACGTTCATAATTCCTTTAAAAAGCCCTAGGAGTCCGTTTTGGTGTATGTACACGGTAAGGGGAGGTGGGTTAGACACAAAAATAAATGCTGTCGGTGGTCTCTCAAATACAACAGCCGAAGCACGTCCCTGACGGCTGGTACGTGGTAATTTCTCTGCTGGCCTACGTTAACGTAACACGGTGTGAATCGGGAGCATTGACAGCACAGGTGCTTTCAGACCGCCCGATGCTCTTGTGCCTTGTTCTTTTGATTTAGAAAACGAAATCTGAAGTGGATGCCCCCTCCCCTGCCCCGCAATGCGCATTGTCCCGGGTCACCAGGGGAGCGAAAGTCGAACGCGTTCTCGCCCCGACCCGGGCAGTCCCGCAGGTAGCCCCCCTGCAGAGCCTCCCAGAGTTGTTTTCCCCCGGCTCTGTGCGCCTTTCTCTCCGCGCCGTGTCCCCGCGCCCTCAGATTCCGCCGCCGAGCGCGGACGGGGCTGCAGCGGGCGGGCAGAGCCGGGGCCGCGCTCGGTCCGACCTGAGTGAGGACTGCGCGGAGCCTCCCCGCGGGCGGGCCCGGCCGCCTCCCGCCCCTCCCAATAATGCGCTGATTGGTGCCGCTCGCGGCTCGCGGCTCGCGGCCCCGGCGCACGCTGCCCAGGGCGCGCTCCCCGCAAGGGACGCGGCGCTTCCAGCGGGCCGGGAGAGCTCGGCGGGGCCGGGCAAGGCGGCTGCTGCCTGCACCTTCGGCCTTGCTGCCACGGCCCTGAACCGAAGGCGGCGACTGAGCGGGAAGAAACCGCGAGCCCGCGGGGAAGGAGGCGGCTGCCGGCGGCAGCTTTAGCCAGCGGTCCCGAGACTGCGAACGGACGCGAGCGGAGCGGCTTTGGTACAAACAGGGCGAGCCCGCCCGGCCCCGCTCTCCGGCGGTTCCGCCGCCGAACCCGCTGCGCCCTGCGAGCGCGGCTGGAAGGGGGCGGGGGCGGGGCCAGGGCGCGTCTCCCGCCCCGGAGGCGGGGCTTTTCCCGGGCTCGCGACAAGCGCCCAATGGCAACCGGCCGCTGCCGCCCGGGCGGCCAATGGGCGCGGGCAGCGGGGCTATAAATAGTGGCGGCCGGGAGGCGGCGGCGCAGTGAGTGCGGAGCGGTGTGAGCGTTGGGTGTGGGGCCATGGCGCGCACGAAGCAGACGGCGCGGAAGTCGACGGGCGGCAAGGCGCCCCGCAAGCAGCTGGCCACCAAGGCTGCCCGCAAGAGCGCGCCGGCCACGGGCGGCGTCAAGAAGCCGCACCGCTACCGGCCCGGCACGGTGGCGCTGCGCGAGATCCGGCGCTACCAGAAGTCCACGGAGCTGCTGATCCGCAAGCTGCCCTTCCAGCGCCTGGTGCGCGAGATCGCGCAGGACTTCAAGACCGACCTGCGCTTCCAGAGCTCGGCCGTCATGGCGCTGCAGGAGGCCAGCGAGGCCTACCTGGTGGGGCTCTTCGAGGACACCAACCTGTGCGCCATCCACGCCAAGCGCGTCACCATCATGCCCAAGGACATCCAGCTGGCCCGCCGCATCCGCGGAGAGCGCGCCTGAGCTCCTTGCCGCAGCCCACGCAGACCCAAAGGCTCTTTTAAGAGCCACTACATGCACAATAAAAGAGCTGTTGCACTATCTTACAACAATTTTGGTTGTCGTAGTTTAAGGAGGAGGGAGGCTTCATGGTTTGGGGGGTGTTTACATAATGAGCCTTGAGTTCTTACAACAGCTGCTCCATTATATGCATACCAGGCTGTTGAAGTTCGCTTAATATTTTAGAGTCCAATAGTAAAATTTTCATCGAGCCCCTGGGAAATTTTAATCTATTCTGGAGCTAGGATTTTTAATTGCATAGTTTTTAGCCCTGGACAACTGCAAGCACAATCGTTTATATCTCGCCCCTCCTCCCTTAGACTTATGTCGTAAGGCACAATCGCAGAGATGTTAACTCCGTTCTGCTTTAGACTGCTTACCCCCCTTAAAATAACGTATTTTCACGTTTCTTCCCTGTGTTTTCGTTGCCCTTAATCGCTGTTCGTAAAACACGCATTAGTCTGCAAAGACTCGGGAACGAACTGTAAATGAACTTTGGAACTGTAGGGGGTTTTATAAAATAACTTTAATAATATGCAGGAGCACTGTAAAATGAGACTCAGAAAAACATAAGAGAAGCCAGGAACATAAAAACCTAACGTTAAAATAAAAAAAGGAAAAAAAGAATTAGGAAACGGCTCGTTTCGAAGCAGTGCTGCAGCCCTTTCAATACGCATGTAATGACGCTTAAACCAAGAGCCTTTGCGTCCATCGTGGTTGTCTCCGTTCTCTGTCGGGCAGAGACTGACTTTAGAAATCTGCCAATTCTTTCATTTGAAGAATTTTCTCCCCTTCATTTTGTACCCATTATTTAACTTTTCCATCCAGTAAGATCTGGGTTTTTAAAATTTTATATTTTCCAAGTCCCACTTGACTATTGTCCCTCGGGACCAGTTTTTCATCAGTATTCGCAGTTTTTCCTACAAATCTAAATCTGAGACCTTAAACCGATGCTGTAAAACAAAAAATGACAGAAAATTCAGAAACACCCATAAGGGGGCAGCAGGGACTAAAAAACCACTTTAAATGAATGCTACTAAGTTCTGAAGACGTTAACAAGCTATTGTTTTAAATCTTACAATAATAAACCTTAATAAAGAGCTTAATATTTTAAGGCACTTCTATTAAACAAATTTTGTTTTTCGTAGCGGGAAGACCAATGAAGTGTAGAGCTAAAAAAATTATTTTCCTCTAAATTAATAAAATGGTGAAGACACCTTTGCAATATGTGGCAATTGTTTGTGGTAGGGATACGAGAGGGGAGAGACACCACGGCTGAATCTGGGGGGGCGGGGGGGACATTTTAACCTTTTCCATTCGTACTTTTCAGACAGGATTCTATGTAACAGCATTCAGGAGATGGACGGCACAGGGAAGTTGCCCTTAAATCACCTGGCAAATGAAGCAATTAGTGCGTGACAGGTAAAATTAAGGCCGTTCACAACACAGCTGGGATCAGTAGGAAAAAAGGAGATGCAAGCCCAAGAAACACGATTAGGGACTAAACATGTTTGTATTCCTGAACTATATGAAGCTATTGATGATGTGTAAGGTTAAACAATAATGATTAAAGTATTTGGAAAAAAATGCAACGAGAAAAGATGCAGAACAAGAAATTAAAGCTCTTTTGTTGATAAAGTGGGTGGCTCTTAAAAGAGCCTTTGGGTTTAAAATATCAGACGAAGAACGCAGAAACCGTCTACTTGGAGCTGGTGTACTTGGTGACGGCCTTGGTGCCCTCGGACACGGCGTGCTTGGCCAGCTCGCCGGGCAGCAGCAGGCGCACGGCCGTCTGGATCTCCCGCGAGGTGATGGTGGAGCGCTTGTTGTAGTGCGCCAGGCGCGAGGCCTCGCCCGCGATGCGCTCGAAGATGTCGTTGACGAAGGAGTTCATGATGCCCATGGCCTTGGACGAGATGCCCGTGTCGGGGTGCACCTGCTTCAGCACCTTGTACACGTAGATGGAGTAGCTCTCCTTGCGGCTCTTCTTGCGCTTCTTGTCGCCCTTCTTCTGCGTCTTGGTCACCGCCTTCTTGGAGCCCTTCTTGGGCGCGGGCGCGGACTTGGCCGGCTCGGGCATTTCGGCAGCAGCAGCCGCAGCTCCTCACGACACAGCTCACACACCCACAGCGCTCAGCAGCAGCACCGCCTCGGCAGCCGCCTTTATAGCAGCTGCGCCGGCACCGCCGCCGCGCCATTGGCTGTCTGTCAGCTCCGAGCTCGGCGCCGGCATTCGCCATTGGCCAGATCTGGATTCGCTTTTCCATTGGCTGCAAAAGCAAGCGCTCTCTCGCAGCCAATCCCAGGAGGCGCTGCCGATCCGCCCGGGTTGTATATAAGGCAGGCGGCGAGGCGGGCTCGGCGTTGTTTCTGCTTTGCCGCTTGTGTCGCTGCCGCTGCGGAGTCGCTGCGATGTCGGGGCGCGGGAAGCAGGGCGGCAAGGCGCGGGCCAAGGCCAAGTCGCGCTCGTCGCGGGCCGGGCTGCAGTTCCCCGTGGGCCGCGTGCACCGGCTGCTGCGCAAGGGCAACTACGCGGAGCGCGTGGGCGCCGGCGCGCCGGTGTACCTGGCGGCCGTGCTGGAGTACCTGACGGCCGAGATCCTGGAGCTGGCGGGCAACGCGGCCCGCGACAACAAGAAGACGCGCATCATCCCCCGCCACCTGCAGCTCGCCATCCGCAACGACGAGGAGCTCAACAAGCTGCTGGGCAAGGTGACCATCGCGCAGGGCGGCGTGCTGCCCAACATCCAGGCCGTGCTGCTGCCCAAGAAGACCGACAGCCACAAGGCTAAAGCCAAGTAAATGCTCGGTGAGGCTCATCACCAAACAAAGGCTCTTTTCAGAGCCGCCCACATTCCTCATAAAGGGCTGATTCACTGCAGTTTTGGTCATCTTGAGTTACATTGCGGATTTGTGACAGGAACGCGTAAGTTGTTTTTCCTTCAAGTCTTTAATGTTGCTTTTCATCGTTTCAGTTTCCCTGTTCCTGTACGAAGGTTGTCTTAAAACTGGTTTCTTTTTCCCTTAAAGAGCCCGTGTTATTATTATCGAGGTGATTTTTCGCCATTTTATACCTTTTTAGAACTTTGTAATTGGTTTCTGTGTCGACGTTTTCAATGTATTAACGGGGGGGGGGGGGAGTTATGGGTTATGGGTTTTATAATGGCGAAAATATCCCGTGTCCTGGCCAGCCAGCTCTGTTTGCTCTGTTCAGTACCTGTTAGAGGACATGAATAAAGTCTTCGCAGTCTGATGGTTTCCTTTGCGAGTACTAGAAGGAGTTAATCTCTGTTGCACCTTCGTGTTTCAGAGAAAGTGGAGTGGGAAGGGAAGCAAAACTAGCAGGGGAAAAAGAGCAAACAAAACAAAACAAAAAAATCCAACAAAACGTGAATAGCGTTAGGCAGTCCTGGCAGCGACTCGAACAAATGGTTTCTCAGCAGGAGCCGTGTTCCTAGCCCCGGGCCCCGGACCGATCCCGTTTTGCTGCCTTTTAGCGCTCCTGTGTGAGTCCCTGCGGCTTTCCTTGGCAGAATTGGGGAGCAGCAGGGAAAGGTTTCCGGCAGGGAGGAGTTGCCGGTGCTCCCAAGGAGCTCTGATGCGCTGTGCCGCTACGGTGGTGACACTGCACCACGCTGGGAAGAGCGCGATCGCTTTAATTTCGTTTTTCTGGCACTGATCACTGGATCCACGCCCTCTTCTCCCTGTGGTGCGGGGGGTTTCGAGCCGGCACTCGGTTTTGGGAGAAAGCGAGTCGTTCTTGGAAAAGCTGCTGCTCTTACAGCGGGTCACGGTGTTGCTTTAAAGTGAAATTCCCTGGCGCTGCCCTGCTGGCCTCCGATTTCCTTCTGGCTTTGGTGCGGCTCCTCCTGGCCCGTTTTCCCCGTGCATCCCGCGCCGGCTCTCGGCTGCAGCGGCAGCGGCTGCTCGGCCCCGGGAGCCTCTCTCTGCCCTGCGGCCGCTGGCACCGCAGCGACGGGAGCGGTTCGGAACGCGGCCGCGGCCGTCCGAATCTCTGTCCTCCCGCTCAGGAAAGAAGAGCCGTGACACCGTGACCTGGTGTGTGCGTGCTCGCTCAGTGTCACTGTCCTGCAAGTGAGTGCGTGATGAATTCCCCCTTCCACAGGGGAAGGACTCCGCTTCACTCCCCTCGGTGCCACCTTGTTCCACATATGGAGACTGCCCTGCATGTTGAACTGCAGTGAACAGTGAGGAAGACCGCTCAGAAAAACCGTGTGTGCATCATCTCGGTGATGTGTGAGCGCTCGAGTAGAATTCTAGTTTGTAGACTGCAGGAACTTCCACAGAACAATTTTATGGGTTTCTTTCCCTTACAAAAGAATGCTCTGATATTAACGGTACAGTGGTAATGGTCAAGAAGCAAAATAATTAATAACTGTTATTGTTGTAATTCTTCTCTCCTTTTTTTTTTTTTTTGCTAAAGAATGTGCTCGGTTATTTTTGTAGTTGCAGTTTCAGTTACATACACGGTGAATAAAGCCGTGTATGTAACTCGAAATAAATTAAATAATTTAAAGGGGAATAAATTGAAGATTGTTCTACACGAGGTCTAAATTATGAGGGGTTTCAGGACCTGGAATGTATATTGGACCGCCAGACGCTCTTGTGAAAATGCTTCATTGATGTGGTTCACCAAAAGCGGGATAAGCGAGCAGAAGTGCTTTGAAGATAAATGTATTTCCCAACAGGGAACACCGGCAGCCTCCTTGGATCGGCGCACATGGACGTCGCCGATACCTTGTTTTTGGAGCAGCAGGAGGGGAGAGGAAGGCGGCAATGGGAGCATTATCGGCCCTGCCGGGACAGATGCCGCGGGTGCCGCATCCCCTCCGTGCGCAGGGCCGGCCGCGCTCCAGGGAAGGATTCCGTGCGCAGCTGGGAATGGGGCATTCCCTGCGCCTCCCGGACCGACCGGCCGCCCGTGCCATAAAACACGGGCATCGTATTCCGATTTGTGCTCGGTTTGGTTTTCCCTCTGTTGTGCGTTTTGTGACCGAATGCCAGGAGTTGAATTCGGGGCCGTTAAGGAGGAGAGCTGGGCTGAAGCTGCGTGATCCCGTTCCTGCATAAATACAGCGGGGGGTGAGCGACAGAGGGGATGATTCCCACCAGGATCCCTCATTTCTGCAGCGATAACGAAACCCTTGGGTTGGTTGGTCAGGCCGTGACAAGCAGGCGTTTTCCTGCTCCCTGCATGGGGCCAGGGACGGTGATTCAAGGACTAATCCGGCCCTGGGAGGGGGGAGATGCAGGGGACACAGGAGGGAGCAGCACCGCACAGTGGGAATGGGCTGTGGTGGGATTAGGAGCTCATCAGCTCATGCTCCTCTGTGGCTGCCACCAACACCTCGCGCTGCAAGAGGCCCCGGGAACAGAAGGGAGAAGGCAAAGGAAAGGCTGGGATATCTCCTGGAAGGGCAGAGCAGGGCCCTGGAGTTTTACATCCAGAAACAAGGTATTTCCTCTCCAGTTTGCCCCAGACAACAGTTAAAGTACTTTTCACTTTACCATTGTCCAGAAACAAACCTGTAGGGTGGAGAAGAAAAGTCGACATGATTCAGTTTCAGGTAAATGCTGTAAATTAATCCCAGCTCTTTTGCAGTTTCCCGGTGTTTCCCCCTGCTCTTTGCACCACATCATTTCCTGCTGAGAAATGTGAGCTGCAGTGGTAACTGTGAAACGCAGCACGTGTGCTGCACATCCTGTGAGGATCTGCATGGCATCTAAGTGTCAGATCAGGCTGAGGCTCCAGGAGCTCCAGATGCCTCTGGAATGTGACCATGCCACTTCTCCCATGGCGCTGGGAGCAGCGATTTCAAAGCCCCCATATGCAGAGAGCAGAACAGACTCAGATAAATTTGGTTTCCAGGGCAGCTCGGCTGAGCCCAGGCACCCAGGAGTGCCTGTGGTAGCAGCTGCTACCGGTCGGGGCAGCTGCTGATGCTCGGAGCGCAGGGGAGGCAGCTCTGGGTAAAGATGGCTTTGGGATGCTGAAAGATTGGGCCTATGCCATTCCTGGGGTCCTTTGTGTCTTCTTTTCCCAGTGGAAGGGCTGGAGGCACTGGCCCGGCTGTGTCCCAAGAGCATAAGGGGGGAAAAAAACCCCAAAACTTGATCACGTGGAGTGTCCAGGTTGTTTATTGTTGAGGTGGCTGCTATTTGCTACAAAAGGAAAAGAGGATGCACACCAGAGATGTGTGCATTTCCTCACGGCTCTGATACTGCACAAAAGGAGGTCAATATCCTTTCCTCTATTACAAGTTCAGATTTCAGATATAACGCTCTGTGCTCTCTTATTTCAGCAATTATTTCTTCCATTTTCCTATGACCTTTGCAAGTAAAAATATCTACGTGCAATATAAGCAAGAGTGCAAGTACAAAAAGGTTGTGGATTTTATGTGGGATGAAAATTCCCATCTGTTCTGTTACTCTTTATATTCTACTTATTTTCTACTTATTCTACTTGTTTTCTAGTTGTAAAATGAATTATGCTCATAATTGCCTCCTGAGATTTTCAGTGGTAAAAATGAAAGGATGAACTTTTTTGATGAATACCTTCTATCATTTCTGACAAGGAATGCTTTTGAAATAAGCATTTTGATAGGTCTGCACTCAAACAATTTGGCTCTTTGTAGGCATGAGAGAAATCGAACCAAACCCACCCTTTCCACCTGCTCAGGCCTCTGGCTGTGTGACCCCAGCCCTTGGGGGCAGAGCTGCCTCTGCTCATTGAATGCTCCCTCCTTCCTCACAGGGGGGGTTGGGAAGGGAGAAGTTCCCAGCTGCATTCCCGCCTACTTTCCAGCCCCTGCTCCATGAGATTTGTGCCAGGACTTGCCTGTGCTCTTCTCTGAATGGCACAACCCTTAGACCAGGTATTTGCAACCTGAAGTCCCAATTTTTTCATTTACCACCTAACCTGGGCAGATTTCATCACTAGCAGAAATTATTACATCAAGGTGTGTGCAAAACCAAATATTTTTCCCTAGCTGCAGTGAATACTTTCTCCTGTAACTGTAATTTTTTAAAATGTAATATTTTTTATTTAAAATGGAAAAGAAAGCCTCTGGGAGACCAACATTGCAGTAATTTGTCTTGGGTGTCAGATAATTACATTCTGTGGCCATTACAGAAAAAAAATCCAGGTTTGTGAACAGATACTGGTTTATGTCATTAATAAAAACCAAACCAAACATTAAAACAAACATACAAAAAAAAAAAAAAAAAAAAAAACAAAAACCAAGAAGAAAACATCCCACCAAAAAAAAAAAAAACAAACAAACACCTCCAAAACCCACAAAACAGCAGGAAGTGGCAAAAAAAAAATTGCTACAGACAGTCTGTGAATTGTTGAGGTTCTGGTCCAGGTGGTTGGCATCTATTTCTCATTTCTGATTCACTGTTCAGTCAGTTCACTAGAGAATACAGATATTTGTTTGCTCAGCTGCTGTATTTCACTTTGGCAGAAATTAAAAGAGATGGGGTTCCTTTATAAACATGATGATTGATAAACATAAATTGTACTGCAGAAATGGTCATCTAGAGAAGATATATGTTCTTCCAGGAGTGACAATAATGTTATTATTCCAATAAAAATAAAGTAGGGGAATTTTTTGTAACTGGTTGAATTGTTCTTCAGTGTTCTTTCTTTGCTGGTTACTTACTAAGCTGTAATTTCACTCTGATCATTTGAGATATAAAAAATTGCTGGTTTAAAAAACATTTTGACAAAAACATTTGTGTTACAAAGTGTAAATATTCCCCATATTTCAGATGCTGTGATTCAGGAGGTATTTTGAAGGTAAACATGGAGGGTAGATTAAAAGACAACATGAAGGGCCTGTTTATCGATTACACATTCAAGCACTTCTCAGCATTGAGAATTGTTGGGATAATGACTTTGCTTTGCACTGGAAGATCAGCAAGCTGGAGCCCCAGGGCACAGGGGCTGATGAGAGTGTGAATTTTTATAAAACTGGTGTCACAGACACCGGCCAAGCTGGAACTGGCAAGACAGAAGCAGAGTGCAGATGGACCAAGGAACCAATCCCAAGAACGAGAGAACTTCAGGAGGAGTGCAGCCCAGTGACCAAACACTCAATGAGACATCCAGGGACCAGCACCAAGAATTGAATAATTGTACTTGGGGATTGCATGGGGGTGGCACAGACACAGTTTGGGTTGCAATCTGCTCTAGGGGGCTCCTCTGTGGGGACACCCAGCTCTGTCTGCTCTGCACACTGGCTAAAGGGACTTTTCACTCGCTGAACTGGAAACTCACCCACCAAGAGGAGCCCGGGGCAGGAGAATTGTCTGGGGGGGCTTCTGCTTTGTCCCCCCCTGGCTGGTGGCAGCAGCAGCAGCACCTGCCCCGGCAGGGAGATGCACTCGAGCAGTGCCCGCTCGCTGCTGGCTGATCGCACGGGGCAGGGTCACTCTGGGAGTACCAGGGGAACGGCTCTGAAGGACACAGGACAGGACAGCCAACAATGGGAACCATGCAAGAACAAGCTGCCATATGATTTTGTACTCACACTATCTGCATTAGTGCTTTTTAGTGTTCATCCTCTCATGGCATGGAATTTTTAAGATTTGTTATTTTTGCTGAGCTTAAATCCTACTACTTTTAACTTTGGTGAAAAGAACATGTTAAAAAAAAATCACGGAGGCAGCTCTAAGACTTTGTTCTCAGCACTGTCAGAATAATTAGCATAATTAGAGTTATGTTACAATCAGACTTGATGACAAATGCTAAGTTCACATCATAGCCCCCTGACATTGCCTTGTCATTCTTACTGGAATTGAAAGAAGCAATCAGCAACATTTTGCTTTCCTTTAGCGAAGAGTTTCCTAGGCCTAGAAACAATTTCACACCCTGAAACAATGTATTAGAAAATGCTCTGAATTTCTGTGACGGCTCCTAACGCAGTGTGCCACATGGAGCACGCAAACACAGCGAAAGGAAAGCGAGCACTTCTGATCTGGGCAGCCAAAGGCATCCCTGAGCCCCCGCTTCAAATCAGGCCGTGGGGCTGTCCCAGGGCGGCTCCGGTTTGAACCGGGATTTTTTCACAAGGCTGATTGTGTACAGGATGGCCACTGACAAATTCTTCTGGTGGCCATCTTCAACTGTGAGAACACGAGCACTTCTTTGTGCTTTTCTGGCGATCCAGGAAAGCTTGGAAAAGCCTCGAGGGTGGAATATACAATGGTTTATTAATCTTTTAGGGTATTAGACATACACAGGTACTCAGGATAAGCAACCTGTGTTTCAGAGTTTGCACTAAAGCACTTGGAGAGATTGCAAAACCCCATTTCAAGCTGATAAAGCAGAGTTTGGAGAGTGTCTTCTCCCGCTGGGTATCTGAAATCCAATCTGACAAGTGCCCATAACCCTTCAAACACAAATTTACCTTTATTAGGTATAGGTGACAGATTTATGAGAGACCTGGAGCCTGTCTCATTACCTGTCCTACCAAAGAATGTGCAAGTCAGTTTTGGAAAGTTCACCTTTGTCGTTCTGTGGTCCCTGCATGAATTATGTTCAGAAGTTCACAATAAATACTTGAAATTTCGCAATATTCAGATCCAGCTTGGAAGTGAAAATGGCTTTGATCTGCATCCATGGTGGCATGTAATTATCCAGGAATGAGAGGGAGGGGCTGAGAAAGGCGGCACTTTGAGCCTCATTAGGAGCTGTGTGATGAGGTCTGGGAGCTGACAAAGTCAGCCCAGAGTGTCGAGTTTCTTAGGGTTTCATAGTTTTAGTACTATTAGTGACAGATCAATGCAGAAAAGGACAGAGATGTTAAAAAAAAAAAACCAAAAAATCTTCCCGTGTTTTCCTACTTGAAAGGGGAACCCAAAGCAGTCGTGGGGAGGCAAGTCACTGTAAAAAAAAACAAATCACATGAACAGAAAGATGATTAAGACAAAGGGTGAAGATAAAGGAGTTCAGAAAGTGCTCCTGAGTTACACGGATCAATATTGGGCTATTTGCAAGAGCTTAAGGTAAATGCCACTTGCCGCCGCATAAACTCCTCGATAACAGTGCTCTGTATCCATCTCTCGCTTGTGTGACAAAAATCACTGAAAGCCCCAAAAACTGCAGAGACTGAGCACCATCAAGTGGCCGATCCTACAACAGCAACGCTGTGCAGGGATGAGTATCCATGGATAATTTCTATTCCCTCCCGACTAGAAAAACCCAGTAAGATTCCCATCCTTCAGTTTACAACAGACATAAGGGGGACACTTGCACCAGTAAAGTGATACTAAAAATTTTGAAAACCATTATTTAAGGAAAAATGCACCTAAAAACCAACCAACCAAAAAAAAAACCCAAAAAAACCCAAAAAAAACGACCCAATCCCAGCGCCTTGAATCCTCCTCTACAGACATATCATAGTTACTCAAAGTTCATTAACAGTAAACTCGAGAGCAGTATATTATCAAAGCAATGCTAAAGCAATATGCAAAAACGAAAACCCTCTAACCCCCCCCAAAAAAACCTAAAAAGAACAACAAAAAAATCCTAAAAAAAAAATCAGAAACACCAAACTGTAAACACAAAAATAGTACACTAAGAAATTAGAGGGTGTATCTTACTTGACTGTTCAGCTCTTTTATTGAAAAAGTGGGTGGCTCTTAAAAGAGCCTTTGGGTTGAGAGTGACGGTCCGGGCGCCCTACTTGGAGCTGGTGTACTTGGTGACGGCCTTGGTGCCCTCGGACACGGCGTGCTTGGCCAGCTCGCCGGGCAGCAGCAGGCGCACGGCCGTCTGGATCTCCCGCGAGGTGATGGTGGAGCGCTTGTTGTAGTGCGCCAGGCGCGAGGCCTCGCCCGCGATGCGCTCGAAGATGTCGTTGACGAAGGAGTTCATGATGCCCATGGCCTTGGACGAGATGCCCGTGTCGGGGTGCACCTGCTTCAGCACCTTGTACACGTAGATGGAGTAGCTCTCCTTG
This sequence comes from Emberiza elegans, assembly GCA_024865655.1. Taxonomy (NCBI): domain Eukaryota; kingdom Metazoa; phylum Chordata; class Aves; order Passeriformes; family Fringillidae; genus Emberiza; species Emberiza elegans. Next base: position 7,027,892 of record JALJVW010000910.1, on the reverse strand, counting down.
CGGCTCTTCTTGCGCTTCTTGTCGCCCTTCTTCTGCGTCTTGGTCACCGCCTTCTTGGAGCCCTTCTTGGGCGCGGGCGCGGACTTTGCCGGCTCGGGCATTTCGGCAGCAGCAGCCGCAGCTCCTCACGACACAGCTCACACACCAACAGCGCTCAGCAGTGGCACGGCCTCGGCAGCCGCCTTTATAGCAGCTGCGCCGGCACCGCCGCCGCGCCATTGGCTGTCTGTCAGCTCCGAGCTCGGCGCCGGCATTCGCCATTGGCCAGATCTGGATTCGCTTTTCCATTGGCTGCAAAAGCAAGCGCTCTCTCGCAGCCAATCCCAGGAGGCGCTGCCGATCCGCCCGGGTTGTATATAAGGCAGGCGGCGAGGCGGGCTCGGCGTTGTTTCTGCTTTGCCGCTTGTGTCGCTGCCGCTGCGGAGTCGCTGCGATGTCGGGGCGCGGGAAGCAGGGCGGCAAGGCGCGGGCCAAGGCAAAGTCGCGCTCGTCGCGGGCCGGGCTGCAGTTCCCCGTGGGCCGCGTGCACCGGCTGCTGCGCAAGGGCAACTACGCGGAGCGCGTGGGCGCCGGCGCGCCGGTGTACCTGGCGGCCGTGCTGGAGTACCTGACGGCCGAGATCCTGGAGCTGGCGGGCAACGCGGCCCGCGACAACAAGAAGACGCGCATCATCCCCCGCCACCTGCAGCTCGCCATCCGCAACGACGAGGAGCTCAACAAGCTGCTGGGCAAGGTGACCATCGCGCAGGGCGGCGTGCTGCCCAACATCCAGGCCGTGCTGCTGCCCAAGAAGACCGACAGCCACAAGGCTAAAGCCAAGTGAGCAGAAAGGTTTCGAACTTAAACCGAGAAAAACCCAAAGGCTCTTTTAAGAGCCACCTACTTTCTCATTAAAGAGCTAAATTGCTTTTAAGCATTGAAAAGCTGACCAAGTGCAGCTGATTTTATTTGCGCCCCTTCCTTGATAATCCCTCTCTTGTAGATGTGCTTTAACAGAAATTCTACCCCCACTAGGCATTTAAATTGCTCTCTAAATGCCAGCAAAATCGGAACTACACAAACGCTTTTTCCTAAACTGCCAGGTTCATCAATTCCACTACCTCAATTATGAGAAAGTTACATGAACAGTTTCAGCTCTTTTTGGTCTTGAAAAATCATGAATTTGCTCACAAAGATAAATTTTTCGCTAAAGGCTTTTTGTCTAAAGCTGCTAAGTTAATCAACACTGAACCTAATACAAAAAAATTTCTTCGTGAACAACACACAATTTTATGATTTCAGCTCTTTTTAAGAAAATGTGGGTGGCTCTTAAAAGAGCCGTTGAGTTTAAATGTGGAGCAAGACTTCTTCAGCGAAGGGCTTACTTCTTCTTCGGTGCTGCCTTCTTTGCCTTAGCCACTTTAGCCTTTGCAGCTTTTGGCTTGGCTGCTTTGGGCTTCACCGCTTTCGCCTTAGCCGGGCTCTTCGCTGCTGCCACCGCCTTCTTGGGCTTGGCTGCCTTTGTCGCCTTCTTAGGACTCTTCGCTACTTTTTTTGCTGCCGGCTTCTTGGCTTTCTTGGGGCTCTTTGCTGTCACCTTCTTGGGCTTCTTGGCGGCGCTGGCGGGCTTCTTGGCCGCCGGCTTCTTGGGCTTGGCTGCGGCTGCTCTCTTCTTCGGGGCTTTCTCCTTCACTTCCCCGGGTTTCTTGCTGAGGCGGAAGGAGCCGGAGGCGCCGGTGCCCTTGGTCTGCACCAGGGTGCCCTTGCTGACGAGGCTCTTGAGCCCCAGCTTGATGCGGCTGTTGTTCTTCTCCACATCGTAGCCGCCGGCGGCCAGCGCCTTCTTGAGCGCGGCGAGCGAGAGCCCCTTGCGCTCCTTGGAGGCGGACACGGCCTTGGTGATCAGCTCGGTGACGCTGGGCCCCGCGGGCTTGCGGGCTTTGGAGCCGCTCGCCGCCTTCTTGGGCTTCTTGGCGGCGGCCTTGGCGGCGGGGGCCTTGGCCGGGGCGGCGGGCGCTGTCTCTGCGGCGGGGGCGGGCGCGCTCTCGGCCATGGCGGCGCTGCGGACGCGGCCGCTTCGGCGGCGCCTCCTTTTATAGCAGCTTGGCGAGCGGTGATTGGTGGATTGCCGAGCCGGCCCCGCCCCCGCCCCGCCCCCAGGCGCTCCCGCCTCCCGCGTTGTGTTTCTCGCTTCCCAAAAAAAGCGCTTTTTCCTAAGAAAAACTGGGCCGCGGCACCCCGTTTCTTGGCGGTCTTGTTGGGGAGAAAAAAATATTTTTGTCTTGCGACGTTTCTTTCAACCGGGGACTTGAGGTGAGTTTTAGGCAACGCAGTAATCCCCGAGTTGGGGGATTGCACTCAGAGCTGGAGGGTAAGATTTTTATTTCTCCTTTTGAATTAAAACTTTGCTTCTGGCACCACTGCCTCAGTGACATCGGATACTTGTTTCTGAGAGGGTTTTTCATCGAGGTGCCCTAAACAGGGGGCAATCCCGAGACCTGACCTTAGCGTAAATTATCTTTGAAACGATGCAAGTAACACAAGGTGGTCACTCGGCTCTGTATCTGGGTTATGACTTGTTTTCCATAACACGACTGCATCTCTTCAAAATAATGTAACCTTTGGACATAGTGCCCTATTTAGCTCTAGTGGGACTTGGTAAAAATAAAAGAAAGATATTTTTCACCAGAAGCATTAACCTGAAAAGCAGCTCTCTTTAATAATCTCTCTTTAAAATCCTAGAACACTTAGACATACATATATATACATACATATAGTAGCTCCTCTTTCCCCTGGGTTTTCTGCACCTTTGCATTATTATTTTAATGAACTATATTCCCATTTTCCCCAAAACATTCATTTTCATGATGCACAATAGATAAACCTTTTTGTTTGTATGTTATTTTAAGCTAGTGTTTATTTTTCTGCTTACTTTTACATTATAATTCAGTAATTTTGTCTGCCACAATCACCAGTTTTACAAAAAGAAAACCAAAATTAAATCAAAATACAACATACATGTTTTCATTATGAAAAACAGACGTAAAGCTGCAGGCATTTCTGTAACAAAACAATGTAATTCAAGTGTTACTTAAGCAAACAATTTTCTCCTCAGAACTGCCAAGAGAAGCAATGATGTGGCTTTTTCCAATGTATGATTATTGTGATGTGGGATAAATTGAATAGATATAAAAATGATTTTTTTCTTGAGATGAGTTGGATAACAATGGGATAATCATGTTTGAACATTTGCAGTGCACTGTGGGAACAAATTGGAAACCCAGGTGATTGATTCAAATTATTTTAAATGCAGTTATTTGGCTTCTTTACCCTTATCTTTTGATAATAAATTATCACACAGTGTCTTCAAAGTTCTGATGATGGTGGGGTCAGTTTTATGAACTTGTCAGTGGTGCTTGGTTTTCTGGGCTGGGGTGCACTTGGGGACTGTCAGGACATGTGGTGGCATTTCAGAGAGGCAGCAGAAAAACATCCTGTGAGAGAGGATAAAAACAAGATGATGTGGGTTTGGTTTTGTCCTGATGCTGTATTTCATGGTACTTTCACCTGCTGAATCCACTGTGAATTTTGGCTTGTGAACTACACTGGCTCAGAAATTAATCTCTTGGGAAGGATCCACACCACTGGGGGGAAATTTCTGGGTGATAATTCTGTAGCATACAAACTTCCTTCAAATTCTGTATCCTAATCTATTCTAATAACTCAGACTGACTAGCTCCTTTGCCTTAAAATTATTTTGAACCTTTGCAAATGCATTTTCCTGGGTTTAGGTTAGGCCTCTATCCTACTTCCACCTGATGTAGCAGCACATTCCTGGAACATTCTGTGTGCTTTCCTGAAAGTTACTTTTCCTGGCCCTCCAAAATTGTGACCACCTATGTGGACTTTTAAAATTTTGTTTTTCACAATAATAGACAGTTTTAGGCTAAGCATAGAAGGAAATGGAAAGAAGTCTTGCTAAGGTTTTCAGTTGGAGAAGGGAAGGAGAAATAAATAATTCCTTTAACTGATGGGTGAACTTACTTTGAAAAAATATTTTCTTCAAATATTATGATGTACTCAGTAAAAACAAAATGACGTCTCTCTTCTATTTTCCCCTTAAAATAAACTGTCAAGCTAACAGACCATTTATTAAATGCCAGTTGGCCCTGGGCTGGTTGGTTGAAAGATCAGCAGCACAGGCAGTGATTTCCTTGATCCTTCTGGTTACAGAACACTTTTTAAATACAGTGGACAAAGATATTTGGAAGTGGTGGACCAGCAGGAAGCTTCCTCCTCCTCCTCCTGAACACAAAACAAGTAGGGCTGGCACCTTCTACAGCAGGTATGAGTCCCTGGGGTAGAAGGGCAGACAGGTGATGAGGTGAGCCCTTCTGGGACAGAGGGCCCCTGAAAACAGCACAATCTGTGCCCCACATCAAGGCCTCCTCTGCTCTGAGGAAAGCAAGGGCGATTTTAATCAGACCCTCCCTTCTGCAGGGAGCCAGGGGCTGATGTGTTGGCCAGGCTGGCTCTCACATGTGAGGCACAAAGGGTCACAGTGACTGGGGAACATCAGGCTGTCACTACTGGGGTTCTGCAGGGCTCCATCCTCACCCAGTTCTCTTCAACATCTTCCTTAGCAGCTTGGGTGCAGGGCTCAAGGAATGCTAGGTTTGCCATTGACACTAAACTGGGAGGAGCTGTCAACTCCCTCCAGTGCAGAGAGGCCCTGCAGAGAGTCCTTGGCAAATTTGAGAAGGGTGATCATGAACCATGTGGAGTTTAACAAGGGCAAGTGCTGGAACCTGCGCCTGAGACAGGGAAATCCTGGTTGTGTGTGCAGGCTGGGGAATGAGGCACTGGAAAGCAGTGCCATGGAAATGGACCTGAGGGTCCTGGCTGATGGCAAGCTGAACATGAGCCAGCAGTGCCCTGGGAGCCAGGAGGGCCAACCCTGTCCTGAGGGGCATCAGGCACAGCATCACCAGCTGGGCAAGGGAGGGGATTGTCCCCTCTGCTGTGCACTGGTTGGCCTCACCTCTAGGGCTGTGTGCAGTCTTGGGTGCACAACAAAAAAAGACATGAAGTGGCTAGAGAGCACCTGAAGAAGGGCCACAGGGATGGTGAAGGGTCTGGAGGGGAAGCTGTATGAGGAGCAGCTGAGGTCACTTGGCCTGTTCAGCCTGGAGAAGAGGAGACTGAGGGGAGGCCTCACTGCAGTCTGCAACTTCCACATGAGGGGAAGAGGAGAGGCAGGCAGTGATTTCTTCTCTCCTGTGACCAGTGACAGGACTCAAGGAAATGGCATGAAACTGAGTCAGGGCAGGTTTAGGTTGGATGTCAGGAAAAAGCTTTTCACCCAGGGTGGTTGGGCACTGGAACAGCTCCCCAGGGAAGTGTCACAGCACCAGCCTGACAGAACTCAAGAAGTGTTTGGACAACACTCTCAGGTACATGGTGTGACTCTTGGCATGTCCACATGGCCAGTAGTTGGGCTTGATGGTGCTGATGGATTCCATCCAACTCAGCTTATTCTATGATCCTATGATTCTATGAATTTTTTCCAAAGTTCAGTCAGAAATTCGAGAACTCTCTTTTCTCCCATTCTGGTATGGATAAGTGCTTTCAGGAAGGTCCTTCCTATGTTCCCATGTGATTTGATGCTCTACAGAATCATAGCATCATTTGTGTTGGAAAGGTCCTTCCAAGATTTTCTAGACCAACATCATTGTCATGGGCAAGGACATCTCTCACTAGAACAGGTTGCTCTAAGACTTATCCTACATGGCTTGGAAATCTTCCATTGAAGACATCAACAACTTCTCTTGTCCCACCACCTTCATAATGAAAAATTTATTCCTTGGAACCTACTTAAATCTAACTTCTTTCACTTTTAAAACCTTGCCCCTTGCCCTGCCTCTACAGGCCCTGGAGAGAAGCAGAGAAAAGAATAACTGAAACAATTCTTCTCTCATTTGCTGTGCCTGTGTTTGTGCCACAGTAGAATGCAATATGGAGGTTGTTTGCCCAGAGTGATGGGGTTTTGTTTCCTTGGCCTGTCAGGATCAAACACGTGTGCAGACTGTCGGTCAGCAGACAGGCACAAAATTCTAGGCAGTGGAGTGCAGTTGGGTGCTTGTGCAGATTCAGTTTAGATGTAGTGTAATATAATATAATATAGAATAACATAGTATAATAAAGTAATTAATTAACCTTCTGGCATCAATGGAGTCAGATGCATAATTTCTCCCCATCGTTGGGGTTGCCCTGTTTTCTGATAAAGTTCTGCCCAGAGCCTTGTCTGCTCCAGGCCTGACAACCACTGCTCTCCCAGTCTTTCTTCATGGGAGAGGCGTTCTAGCTCCCTGATCATTACCATGGCCCTCCTGTGGACCTCCTCAAGTCTTTCTTGTTCTGGGGACCCCAGAGGTAGGTGCAGTAGGTGAGGTCTCATTAGAGTGGAGTGAATGAAGAGAATCACCTCCCTTGACCTCCTAGCTGTGCTTTCTTTTTGATGCAGGCCAGGGTACCACTGGCTTTCTGAGCAACAAATGCACATTGCCACCTCATGTCCAAATTTTCATCCACCCACATCTCTGAGCCTTTCTATGCAGGGTGCTTGCAATCAGCTCACCCTGCAGTCTGCAGTGATGTTTGGAATGGCCCTGGCCCAGCTGTGGGGCCATGCATTTGACATTGTTGAGCTTCCTGAGGTTCACGTGGGTGCACTGCTGAGCCTGCCAAGGTCCCTGTGCAGGGGTGTCCCTTCCCTCAGTGAATCAGTGACCCCACTGAGCAGGGTGGCACCCACAGACTTGCTGAGGGTGCACTCCATCCCACTCCGATATTGATGAAAATATTACACAGTGTCTGAATGGCAACTATATCTGCTAATTCCCTGAAGACCCTGGGATGAACCCCCTTAGGGGCCATGGATTTCTGCTTATTCACATTCCTCAGATGGTCTTGAACATGGTATTTTCTCACAGTAGGGTAGAGACTTTGTTGCCCTGGTCTATGCCTTGATATTGACGGACTTGGGAGATGGGAAAGAGAGACTGCCACTGAAAACTGAGGCAAAAAAAATTGTGGGATACCTCAGTATTCTCTATGTCAGCAATCACTAAATCTCCTTTCTTTTTTATTGGGGGGCCCATTTTATTTAATCCTCCTTTCTAGCCAGTGTACCTACAGAAGCCCTCGTTATTCCTCACATCCCGTGCCACATTTAGTTCCAGATATACTTCAGCTTTTCGGATTCCATCCCTACATATCTGAACAGGCCCCAGGCACTCTATATCCTTCCCAGGATGTGTCCCTGCTCCCACTGCCTGTGCATTTACTTCTTGCGCTTCACTTTGACCAGAAGGTCCTTACCCAGCCACATTTCTGCTTTCCTAGCCTGCTTTCCTTACATGTGGGAATCAGGTGCACTTGCTCCATGGGACAAATGTCCTTAGATAACTTTCAGGCTTGATTAACCTTCTCCTTGATCCCCGAGGGCAGTTTCCAAGGGGTTTCCATATCCTATTTTCTTAAGCAACTGAATGTTTACTAAATTAAATATCTTCTCTCTGTGCTTTGCCTGGCCCATATCCCTCAAATTTGTGGTAGGTCTGGGCTCAGGCAGCAGCCCAGGTTGGAGCTATTCTTGACCTCTTCAATTAGTTAATGTTTGTTGGCAAGAGCAGGTCAAGTACTGCTTCTCCTCCGGCTGGACTTTCTTTCACCTGATAAAAAATTATCTTCAACATGCTCTGGGAGTCTCCTGGACAGTTATCCAGGCTTCCTGTGCCACGTTTCCAGCAGGTGTCAGGTTGGCTGATGTGCCCCAACAGGAGCCTGTGGGTATGATGGCACCTGTAGTTGAAGAAAGAATCTTCATCAGCATCCTCCTTCCTTTGTTTGGGATGGTAAATGCTGACAGTGAGCTTTCCTTTTTTGGCTTGGCCTCTAGTTTTGTACCCAGAAGCTCTCAGATGTTTGTCCGGTTTCTCTAACACTGTTCTTTGCAATCAATCCACTATTTTTGTTTCCACAGAGAAGACAACCTTCCCCCACGCTTCTTTCCTGACCCTTGTGAACGGTTTGTAGCCATCCATTTCAGCCCTTCAGTCCTGCAATTGATCTCCCTGAGCGAGCTGTGACTGTGACTGGCTGTCAGTGTTTGCTCAGGGGGAAGTGTGGGGACACCCCTCTCACAGGTGCAGCTGGAGGCAGCAGTGCAGCCTGTCTGTGCATACCTCAAGACAGGGCATGCAGGTCATGCACGAGGCCTGCAGCTGCAAAGCCCCACATTAGCATTGCTTTTCACCTGGGGCTGCCTAAGTCTGCACAGTAACTCCAGTGTTCTCTCAAGCCCTTCCTGAGGCTTGTGCTACTTCATGTATGTGGTGCAAATAAATTCATTCTGGCTTTTGGGTGCTTCTGGTACAAAAATACCCCCCCATAACTAAAATCACAGAGTTACTCATGGCAGCTCAAACCTGCCCTTGATGTGATTGCGGACTTTGTGTGATTTGAAAGACGTCTTTTGTCCATGCATTATGTTTTTCATTAAAAAAACTGATTTATCTTGATATTCTAAACCATGATACATTGTTACATGAGTAAGAAAACTTCATGTCTCAATAGGGAAGAACTTATCATTACATACTGTTCAGTTTACAGCAAAGGACTCCTGCCCATGACAAAAGATTTTGTATTCATAGAGTTTTAAAGGATAGAACACCAATCTCTTAAAATAAAAAATCCATGGGCAGAGTTTTGGTAGGCATTAGGCAGGAAATTTAGGTATTACATAGATACAGCTTGCTTTTTTTTTTTTTTTATTACCCTTCTTACAAAAATACTCAGATTTTTTCAAAAGTTTTATTTTTGTTCAAAGTAAGGGAAAAATAGTTCCTTGACCATTGCACACCACAAAGTTTTTGATAACTTCTGAACTCAGTTAAAAGAGAATTTCAAGAATCAGTTCAGATCAATCAATCAATCAATCAATCAATCAGTTGAATTACTATGATTCTTTTCAATTTTTAATACACATGGTGAATGGGGCAGGGACTGTGACAGTGACTGGGCACAGCCACACCATCCTGGGTCACTGAGCAAGTCTGCTGGAATGGGGCTGGTGTGAGGTTGAGCTGGGAAAGTGGAGCCAGGGGAGCCAGAGTCCCACAGGCACAACGTGGAAGGTAAAACCTGAGGCTGAACGCAACCCCAAAGTCAAGGTGTTAAAACCAGCAGGTGGAGTGCAGAGTTTCAGGTCTGAGAAGACTTGAAAAACAAATTACCTTCAAGTCTGGCAAAGGAAAAGGGAGAAAGAATGTCCAACCAACAAGAAGTATGTTTTCCTTGTGGGAACAGAGTCCTCTTGGATGCAGAAGTGCAAGCAGAATTGCAATGGAATCTGCCTGTACACTGTTAGTGTCATGAATAAAGCAATCTTGCTCTGCACTTCTGGCGCAGGGTTGGATTTTCCATCATGTGGAACTGGCAATGGGGACCAACTTCCCTTCCAAATGTCATTCTGTGTTCAGGGAAACAGTAGTTCCACAAATCTGAAAGCACAAAAAAGTTAGGAGAGGAACAGACTGGTCAAATATCTCTGCGGGCTGCTCCTGCGGGAGAGAAAGTATTTTACAAGAACAGAAGGGTTTTAAAATCCCTGAAATGTGCAAATGTTTTGAAATCCCTGTCTGAAATGTGCAAATGTTTCTCTTTGCATTCCCATTTCCTTAATATCATGTGGGTACATCCACCCTGAACAATGAGTTCAGCTTACTCGTTCACAGCTCTTCATAGAAATTTTTCTAGAAAGACATCAGACTAACTGTGGGGGCTCTTATGGTTTTGTTCCTTACAGATGCAGTTTGAAAAGCAATTCCCAAAGAAAAACTGATTTATGCTGCCTGGGTAAATTTTGAATTGTTTTTTAGGGTATGTTTTTTTTTTATTGTTGTGGTGGTGAGGTTTTGTTTGTTTCTGGGGGTTTTTTGGGGGGGGGGATTATTTGCTTGTTGGGTTTTTTGTGGGGTTGTTTGTTTGTAGGGGTTTTTTGTTGTTTGTTGTTGTTTGTATGTTGAGGGTTTTTTTATTAGTGGTGGTTTTTGTTATTTTTACTTTTGTTTTTAACTGTGCCTTCTGGTGGTGATCCCAGCTGTAGAACTATCTTTTTCAATGGCACATAGCTTTATTCCCCATGCAAAATACCATATCCATCAGTGCCTATTAGGGAGAAAACTGTAACAGGCAATCAGTGGCAGAAAATGGCCCATCTGCAAAAATCCATCAAGAGTTTAGATTCTCTGCATCTCATAAAAACAAAAACAAAACCCCTGGGACCATGAGGATGTCATGTTTTCTGTATTTGTGGCTATTTCCCATATGGATTGTACTCCACAGATTTCGGCAGCGACGAAGGGAGAGACGGGGAGGATCTGAGGAGGAGTCCAATACTTCCATACACGGCATTTATTTCAGCATTTCTCACACTTAGCAAAGTTCCACGTACAATCACTTTTCACTCAACATCCAGATAAGGCAGACGCTTAGTACCAAGAGGAAAACTCAAGGTCGGGTTTGCTGTCAGCCCCGCGGCGGTCCCAGCCGGACAGGACGGGCTAGCCAGGGTGCAGAGGCTGGGCAAAGGAGCTGCTGCGGGATGCGAGCACAGCTGTGGGACTGGGTACAGCTCCTCTGCTTCCGCGCAGACCTCGGAAGCCCTTTGAGTGTTAATTTGGAGTCAACGCCAGTTCAAGGGCTGCCTGCAGAGAGTCAAGAAACAGAAAATAATTAGGCCCTTTAAAACCCATGTTTCTAGAAAGCAGTAGCCGCATGAGGCGCACACAAATTCGTCAAGCGAACGCGTGTGTAATGAACGCGTCAGTGGCAAAGCCGGGCGCGGAGAGAAGCCGGGAGCGCGGGCAGACCGGGCGGGACGCGGCTTTGGGCAGAGCGCTGTCAAAGAGCTCCGGGCGGCGGCGGCACCTCCGTGAGCAGCTCCTGTGCCCCTGGCTGAGCGGGGCAGGGTCCCACCGCCCAGCGGGCTTCGGGCAAGGGCAGCGCCGTGCTCGGCAAACGCGAACACGGAAAAGCGGAAGGTTTTCACCTCTCGCTGCGCTGTCGCAGCTTGTGCAAGTTCGACCGAAGAAACACGGAATTAAACTGGTAAATTACGACCTCTTCTCTCCGCAGCCCATTGCTGTGTTTCAGTACTCTGCTTTGTTCAGCGTACACATCCTTTACTTTCTAAATGTTCCGTAATGTGTTTACCATCAAACGATGTGCAAACATGCACGCAGTGTGTGTCCAACATACACTTAGCTCTACGAACCCGAAAAACACAGCGCACCTCGGAAAAAAATTAGATTTACGCTTCCCGGCGCCAGCATCACCGTGCACCCCCGGACACGCACAAATTAGATTTGCGCTCCCCGCCGCCGGCGCGCACATTGATTGCCCCGCGCACGGTGCTGCCATCGCTCTGCGCCTCCCGAAACACGCCCCGCTCTCCTTCCTATGGCACGGGCATCGTCCCGCTCCTCCCGCACACTCACACCGCTGGCCGCCGATTTACACACGCATCGCCTCGTTCCCGAAGGAAAGCACATCGCTCTGCGCTGATCTACAGAGAAATCACTGCGCCCGACGATGCACGCTGCGCACGGCAGCCCCGTGTCTCTGAGTCGCCCTGCGCCGCCCTTCCCGCACACTCGCCAGCCCTGCCAAAACCACATCGCTCAGCGCCCTCAATCCACGTTAGCCTTGCGTCCCGACACAGCAAAAATCGCCCTGCTCCCTCCAACATACGGCACCTCCTGAGCCCAGCAAACACGCAGATCCCTCTGCACCATCTGACAAACATTGTTCAGCGCCTGCTAGGGTGTCGTGTCGGTCCTCCCCGACGGAGAGATCATTCTGATCCCCGACGGGCGGACACAGCACTCTGCTGCATCCCTATACAGCCATTGCTCCGCGCCACCCGGCACACGCATCACGGCGGCAGCTGACACACACCGCGGTCAGCGCCCGGCGGGGCACGGGTGCCTCCTCTCCCGGTGAGACGCGGATCGCTCCGCGCTCCAAAGCGCAAACTCCGCTTTGCTCTTCCCCGGCACACACGCGTTCCTCGGCGTCCGTGGAGAGCGCGCACATCGCCTCACAGCGCCCGCGGTGTCCCGGCCCCGCTGTGCCGCGCGAATAGCGCTGCGTTTTGGTAGCCAAGAAACATGAATATCCACGTACATGGATCTGGGGCGACGGCCTCTCTGTACAGCCCACGAGAAGTCACAGTGTTCGGCAGCCCCGTCTCGGAAACCGCCCCGTACCCGAACGGAGCAGGCAGACGGCAGGGGAAAACAGCAGCCGCCTCCGAGGACACCGAGGCTTTCACCAAATACAACATATCCACGTAAGCTGCTTCTGCGTCCTGGACTATCTTTTCAATAAAAGAGCTGATGCTATGGTGATCTGTACTTTGCTGTCCCGTTCGGGTTTTTTTGGGAAAACAGAGGTAACGGTTTGGAATCATTGTAAATTGTAAGGAAAGCGGGACGTGCATTGTTTGAGGTAAAATGATGTGCTCTACATCTGCTTCAACGGAGAAGGGAACGTTCATAACACGCTTGAAAAAGCCGGTGAGCCCTCTTTTGGTACATGCATGGTTTGGGGGTGGTGGGTTAGACAAACGAGTGCAGTCAGTGGCCCCAAAACTTCCGAAACAGATCTGTTCCTCACTGGTAGTACGAAGTGCTTCCCTTTGAGCTACGCGAATGGCTGACAGTGTGAATGGGGAGCATTTAAGCACAGGCGGTTGCAGGCGACTCTGTGCCCTTGTTTTTGAGTTAGTTTGTTTATGAGCAAAAGGCCCCGAGATGAATGCCCTCCCTCCATCCCTCCCATCAGTAAGCGCTCTCGCCCCCGAGCTGCACAGTCCGGCATAGGCAGTAGCCCCTAGCAGAGCCTCCCCAGAGTTGTTTTCCCCGGCTCTGTGCGCCCCTCTCTCTCCGCGCCGTGTCCCCGCGCCCCGCACTCTCCGCCGCCGAGCGCGGACGGGGCTGCAGCGGGCGGGCAGAGCCGGGGCCGCGCTCGGTCCGACCTGAGTGAGGACTGCGCGGAGCCTCCCCGCGGGCGGGCCCGGCCGCCTCCCGCCCCTCCCGCCCGGCGCTGATTGGTGCCGCTCGCGGCCCCCGCGCGCGCTGCCCAGCGGGCCGGGGCAGCAGCGGGGAGAGCTCGGCGGGGCCGGGCAAGGCGGCTGCTGCCTGCGCCTTCGGCCTTGCTGCCGCGGACCTGAACCGAAGGCGGCGACTGAGCGGGAAGAAACCGCGAGCCCGCGGGGAAGGAGGCGGCTGCCGGCGGCAGCTTTAGCCAGCGGTCCCGAGACTGTGAACGGACGCGAGCGGAGCGGCTTTGGTACAAACAGGGCGAGACCGCCCTGCCCCGCTCTCCGGCGGTGCCGCCTCCGAACCCGCTGCGCCCTGCGAGCGCGGCTGGAAGGGGGCGGGGGCAGGGCCAGGGCGCGTTTCCCGTCCAGGAGGCGGGGCTTTTCCCGGGCTCGCGACAAGCGCCCAATGGCAACCGGCCGCTGCCTGCCGGGCGGCCAATGGGCGCGGGCAGCGGGGCTATAAATGGTGGCGGCTGGGAGGCGGCGGCGCAGTGAGTGTGGAGTACTGTGAGTGTTGGGTGCGAGGCCATGGCGCGCACGAAGCAGACGGCGCGGAAGTCGACGGGCGGCAAGGCGCCCCGCAAGCAGCTGGCCACCAAGGCTGCCCGCAAGAGCGCGCCGGCCACGGGCGGCGTCAAGAAGCCGCACCGCTACCGGCCCGGCACGGTGGCGCTGCGCGAGATCCGGCGCTACCAGAAGTCCACGGAGCTGCTGATCCGCAAGCTGCCCTTCCAGCGCCTGGTGCGCGAGATCGCGCAGGACTTCAAGACCGACCTGCGCTTCCAGAGCTCGGCCGTCATGGCGCTGCAGGAGGCCAGCGAGGCCTACCTGGTGGGGCTCTTCGAGGACACCAACCTGTGCGCCATCCACGCCAAGCGCGTCACCATCATGCCCAAGGACATCCAGCTGGCCCGCCGCATCCGCGGAGAGCGCGCCTGAGCTCCTTGCCGCAGCCCACGCAGACCCAAAGGCTCTTTTAAGAGCCACTACACGCACAATAAAAGAGCTGTTGCACTAGTTTCAGCATTGTTTCAGGGATCGTGGGGCACGAGTAAAGACATTATTATGATGTGCTGTGGGTGATGCAAAATTGTTTCATCAGTAATAGTTGCTTCGGTATAAGACTCAGTGGGTGGGACTCAGGAAGTTTTCATTTACATGAGTCAGAGATTAACGTGGCATACCTCCGGTCGAATAAGGGATATTCTACCGCTAAATTTAGTGTGCATGTAGTAGTGCCTCTCAATCAGCTCTTGTAACTAGATTACACTTCTATTGATAAGCATGAACTTTAATGAAGCATGCAATCTGTATAACTGTATTTCTGCAGTGTTTTCTCCCACAGTTTAAAAAAGCATTCACGTTCTGCAATAGTGCTACAGCTCTTTTATTGTGCGTGTAGTGGCTCTTAAAAGAGCCTTTGGGTCTGCGTGGGCTGCGGCAAGGAGCTCAGGCGCGCTCTCCGCGGATGCGGCGGGCCAGCTGGATGTCCTTGGGCATGATGGTGACGCGCTTGGCGTGGATGGCGCACAGGTTGGTGTCCTCGAAGAGCCCCACCAGGTAGGCCTCGCTGGCCTCCTGCAGCGCCATGACGGCCGAGCTCTGGAAGCGCAGGTCGGTCTTGAAGTCCTGCGCGATCTCGCGCACCAGGCGCTGGAAGGGCAGCTTGCGGATCAGCAGCTCCGTGGACTTCTGGTAGCGCCGGATCTCGCGCAGCGCCACCGTGCCGGGCCGGTAGCGGTGCGGCTTCTTGACGCCGCCCGTGGCCGGCGCGCTCTTGCGGGCAGCCTTGGTGGCCAGCTGCTTGCGGGGCGCCTTGCCGCCCGTCGACTTCCGCGCCGTCTGCTTCGTGCGCGCCATGGCCTCGCACCCAACACTCACAGTACTCCACACTCACTGCGCCAGCACCTCCCAGCCGCCACCATTTATAGCCCCGCTGCCCGCGCCCATTGGCCGCCCGGCAGGCAGCGGCCGGTTGCCATTGGGCGCTTGCCGCGAGCCAGGGAAAAGCCCCGCCTCCGGGGCGGGAAACGCGCCCTGGCCCCGCCCCCGCCCCCTTCCAGCCGCGCTCGCAGGGCGCAGCGGGGGCGGCAGCGGCACCGCCGGAGAGCGGGGCAGGGCGGGCTCGCCCTGTTTGTACCAAAGCCGCTCCGCTCGCGTCCGTTCGCAGTCTCGGGACCGCTGGCTAAAGCTGCCGCCGGCAGCCGCCTCCTTCCCCGCGGGCTCGCGGGTTCTTCCCGCTCAGTCGCCGCCTTCGGTTCAGGGCCGTGGCAGCAAGGCCGAAGGCGCAGGCAGCAGCCGCCTTGCCCGGCCCCGCCGAGCTCTCCCCGCTGCTGCCCCGGCCCGCTGGGCAGCGCGCGCTCGGGCCGCGAGCGGCACCAATCAGCGCCGGGCGGGAGGGGCGGGAGGGGCGGGAGGCGGCCGGGCCCGCCCGCGGGGAGGCTCCGCGCAGTCCTCACTCAGGTCGGACCGAGCGCGGCCCCGGCTCTGCCCGCCCGCTGCAGCCCCGTCCGCGCTCGGCGGCGGAGAGTGCGGGGCGCGGGGACACGGCGCGGAGAGAGAGGGGCGCACAGAGCCGGGGAAAAACAACTCTGGGGAGGCTCTGCTAGGGGCTACCTGCGCGGGGACTGCCCGGGTCGGGGCGAGAACGCTTTCGACTTTCGCTCCCCTGGTGACCCGGGACAATGCGCATTGCGGGGCAGGGGAGGGGGCATCCACTTCAGAGTCCGTTTTCTAAATCAAAAGAACAAGGCACAAGAGCATCGGGCGGTCTGAAAGCACCTGTTGTGTCAATGCTCCCGATTCACACCGTGTTTCGTTAACGTAGGCCAGCAGAGAAATTACTATGTACCAGCCGTCAGGATCGTGCTTCGGCTGTTATATTTGAGACCACCGACAGCATTTATTTTTGTGTCTAACCCACCTCCCCTTACCGTGTACATACACCAAAACGGACTGCTAGGGCTTTTTAAGGGAATTATGAA
This sequence comes from Emberiza elegans, assembly GCA_024865655.1. Classification (NCBI taxonomy): domain Eukaryota; kingdom Metazoa; phylum Chordata; class Aves; order Passeriformes; family Fringillidae; genus Emberiza; species Emberiza elegans. The sequence goes on along the minus strand of JALJVW010000910.1, from coordinate 7,011,761 downwards.
CGTCCTCGGGCCCGTTGAATCAGATGCAGGACATAGCCTAAAGTTCACCGCACACACTGCCAATCCTGCTTTCCCTTTTAATTTACGGTACTTTAACACCGTTACTGCACACACCCCCCTCAGCCCGCCACGGAAAAAAAAACCTACACGAGACAGGTAGGAAACCGCGACAGCATCAGCTCTTTTACTGAGATTGTGGGTGGCTCTTAAAAGAGCCTTTGGGTTTAAAATATCAGACGAAGAACGCAGAAACCGTCTACTTGGAGCTGGTGTACTTGGTGACGGCCTTGGTGCCCTCGGACACGGCGTGCTTGGCCAGCTCGCCGGGCAGCAGCAGGCGCACGGCCGTCTGGATCTCCCGCGAGGTGATGGTGGAGCGCTTGTTGTAGTGCGCCAGGCGCGAGGCCTCGCCCGCGATGCGCTCGAAGATGTCGTTGACGAAGGAGTTCATGATGCCCATGGCCTTGGACGAGATGCCCGTGTCGGGGTGCACCTGCTTCAGCACCTTGTACACGTAGATGGAGTAGCTCTCTTTGCGGCTCTTGCGCCGTTTCTTGTCACCTTTTTTCTGCGTCTTGGTGACGGCTTTCTTGGAGCCCTTCTTGGGGGCGGGCGCGGACTTGGCCGGCTCGGGCATGGCAGCGAATCCTCTCGGCACAGCGACAGCGACGAATTCTCGGACAAACAACGCCGTGTGCCTTTGAGCGCGCCGAATTTATAGAGCGGTTATGCAAATTAAGGATTACCATAGACTAATCTGCTATTGGCTGAGGCAAGTTTTTGCAGTGGTAGCGCTCCGCCCTTCATCGCCATTGGCCAGATCTGGATCCGCGTTCCTATTGGCTGTTTTAGGCACATCCCTGTTTTAGCCAATCGGAAGTCGCGCCGTCCGCAAAAGAGGTATATAAGGCCGAGCTCAGAATTTGATGATTTCGCAGTCAGTTACTGACTTCGATTGCTCAGCTGCAGCCATGTCGGGGCGCGGGAAGCAGGGCGGCAAGGCGCGGGCCAAGGCCAAGTCGCGCTCGTCGCGGGCCGGGCTGCAGTTCCCCGTGGGCCGCGTGCACCGGCTGCTGCGCAAGGGCAACTACGCGGAGCGCGTGGGCGCCGGCGCGCCGGTGTACCTGGCGGCCGTGCTGGAGTACCTGACGGCCGAGATCCTGGAGCTGGCGGGCAACGCGGCCCGCGACAACAAGAAGACGCGCATCATCCCCCGCCACCTGCAGCTCGCCATCCGCAACGACGAGGAGCTCAACAAGCTGCTGGGCAAGGTGACCATCGCGCAGGGCGGCGTGCTGCCCAACATCCAGGCCGTGCTGCTGCCCAAGAAGACCGACAGCCACAAGGCGAAAGCCAAGTGAGCAGAAAGGCTGCGAACTTAAACCGAAAGAAACCCAAAGGCTCTTTTAAGAGCCACCCACAAATTCAGAGAAAGAGTTTGAATTTCATTACGGTGGCGAAAGCCCGCGGGAAGTTTTGAATAACCGGGGGGGTTATCCAGTTATCTCTGACATTTTAACCGTCACTGCCGGACGCAGCTCCGCGCACAAAGCACCAGCCCCGTTCTGGGGCGGGGCTGGAGCCAGTTCCAGGAAGCAGCTCAGCCCTTCCGCAGCCAATCCCTGCGCCTACGGGCATTTTGAAAGCCACTAAGGCGCTAATACCCTCCCCGTAGCATTTCAAGTGCCCTTTGAGCTGTTTCGGAGTCAAACCACATTCACCAGCAGACTGCTGTTCCCCCACACCCCTCCCCACAACGGCGGCAGCCACAGCATTCCAGCCCCACTGTTGGTGGCCCTTAGAAGAGCCGTTGGGCTTAAATGCGAAGCAAGACTATTTCCTCGTGGGGCTTGCTTCTTCTTGTGTGCTGCTTTTTTGCCTTGGCCGTTTTGGGCTTCATCGCTTTCGCCATAGCCGGGCTCTTCGCTGCTGCCACCGCCTTCTTGGGCCTGACAGCCTTTGTCGCTTTGCGACTCTTGGCTGCGCTCTCAGCCGCAGGCTTAACTTTCTTGGGGCTGTTCTTTGCTCTCCTCGCCTTCTTGGCGGCGCTGGCGGGCTTCTTGGCCGCCGGCTTCTTGGGCTTCATTACTGCAGTTTTTTTCTTCGGAGCCTTTTCCTTCACTTCCCCGGGTTTCTTGTTGAGGCGGAAGGAGCCGGAGGCGCCGGTGCCCTTGGTCTGCACCAGGGTGCCCTTGCTGACGAGGCTCTTGAGCCCCAGCTTGGCGTGGATGGCGCACAGGTTGGTGTCCTCGAAGAGCCCCACCAGGTAGGCCTCGCTGGCCTCCTGCAGCGCCATGACGGCCGAGCTCTGGGAAGCGCAGGTCGGTCTTGAAGTCCTGCGCGATCTCGCGCACCAGGCGCTGGAAGGGCAGCTTGCGGATCAGCAGCTCCGTGGACTTCTGGTAGCGCCGGATCTCGCGCAGCGCCACCGTGCCGGGCCGGTAGCGGTGCGGCTTCTTGACGCCGCCCGTGGCCGGCGCGCTCTTGCGGGCAGCCTTGGTGGCCAGCTGCTTGCGGGGCGCCTTGCCGCCCGTCGACTTCCGCGCCGTCTGCTTCGTGCGCGCCATGGCCCCACACCCAACGCTCACACCGCTCCGCACTCACTGCGCCGCCGCCTCCCGGCCGCCACCATTTATAGCCCCGCTGCCCGCGCCCATTGGCCGCCCGGCAGGCAGCGGCCGGTTGCCATTGGGCGCTTGTCGCGAGCCCGGGAAAAGCCCCGCCTCCGGGGCGGGAGACGCGCCCTGGCCCCGCCCCCGCCCCCTTCCAGCCGCGCTCGCAGGGCGCAGCGGGTTCGGAGGCGGCACCGCCGGAGAGCGGGGCAGGGCGGTCTCGCCCTGTTTGTACCAAAGCCGCTCCGCTCGCGTCCGTTCACAGTCTCGGGACCGCTGGCTAAAGCTGCCGCCGGCAGCCGCCTCCTTCCCCGCGGGCTCGCGGTTTCTTCCCGCTCAGTCGCCGCCTTCGGTTCAGGTCCGCGGCAGCAAGGCCGAAGGCGCAGGCAGCAGCCGCCCTTGCCCGGCCCCGCCGAGCTCTCCCGCTGCTGCCCCGGCCCGCTGGGCAGCGCGCGCGGGGCCGCGAGCGGCACCAATCAGCGCCGGGCGGGAGGGGGCGGGGGCGGCGGCGGCCGGCCCGCCTGGGGGAGGCTCCGCGCAGTCCTCACTCAGGTCGGACCGAGCGCGGCCCCGGCTCTGCCCGCCCGCTGCAGCCCCGTCCGCGCTCGGCGGCGGAGAGTGCGGGGCGCGGGGACACGGCGCGGAGAGAGAGGGGCGCACAGAGCCGGGAAAAAACAACTCTGGGGAGGCTCTGCTAGGGGCTACCTGCGCGGGGACTGCCCGGGTCGGGGCGAGAACGCGTTCGACTTTCGCTCCCCTGGTGACCCGGGACAATGCGCATTGCGGGGCAGGGGAGGGGGCATCCACTTCAGAGTCCGTTTTCTAAATCAAAAGAACAAGGCACAAGAGCATCGGGCGGTCTGAAAGCACCTGTGATGTCAATGCTCCCGATTCACACCGTGTTACGTTAACGTAGGCCAGCAGAGAAATTACCACGTACCAGCCGTCAGGAACGTGCTTCGGCTGTTGTATTTGAGACCACCGACAGCATTTATTTTTGTGTCTAACCCACCTCCCCTTACCGTGTACATACACCAAAACGGACTCCTAGGGCTTTTTAAGGGAATTATGAACGTCCTCGGGCCCGTTGAATCAGATGCAGGACATAGCCTAAAGTTCACCGCACACACTGCCAATCCTGCTTTCCCTTTTAATTTACGGTACTTTAACACCGTTACTGCACACACCCCCCTCAGCCCGCCACGGAAAAAAAAACCTACACGAGACAGGTAGGAAACCGCGACAGCATCAGCTCTTTTACTGAGAATGTGGGTGGCTCTTAAAAGAGCCTTTGGGTTTAAAATATCAGACGAAGAACGCAGAAACCGTCTACTTGAGCTGGTGTACTTGGTGACGGCCTTGGTGCCCTCGGACACGGCGTGCTTGGCCAGCTCGCCGGGCAGCAGCAGGCGCACGGCCGTCTGGATCTCCCGCGAGGTGATGGTGGAGCGCTTGTTGTAGTGCGCCAGGCGCGAGGCCTCGCCCGCGATGCGCTCGAAGATGTCGTTGACGAAGGAGTTCATGATGCCCATGGCCTTGGACGAGATGCCCGTGTCGGGGTGCACCTGCTTCAGCACCTTGTACACGTAGATGGAGTAGCTCTCCTTGCGGCTCTTGCGCCGTTTCTTGTCACCTTTTTTCTGCGTCTTGGTGACGGCTTTCTTGGAGCCCTTCTTGGGCGCGGGCGCGGACTTGGCCGGCTCGGGCATGGCAGCGAATCCTCTCGGCACAGCGACAGCGACGAATTCTCGGACAAACACGCCGCGCGCCTCTGAGCGCGCCGAATTTATAGAGCGGTTATGCAAATTAAGGATTCCCATAGACTAATCTGTTATTGGCTGAGGCAAGTTTTTGCAGTGGTAGCGCTCCGCCCTTCATCGCCATTGGTCAGATCTGGATCCGCGTTCCTATTGGCTGTTTTAGGCACATACCTGTTTTAGCCAATCGGAAGTCGCGCCGTCCGCAAAAGAGGTATATAAGGCCGAGCTCAGAACTTGATATTTCTGTAGTCAGTTATTGACTTCGATTGCTCAGCTGCAGCCATGTCGGGGCGCGGGAAGCAGGGCGGCAAGGCGCGGGCCAAGGCCAAGTCGCGCTCGTCGCGGGCCGGGCTGCAGTTCCCCGTGGGCCGCGTGCACCGGCTGCTGCGCAAGGGCAACTACGCGGAGCGCGTGGGCGCCGGCGCGCCGGTGTACCTGGCGGCCGTGCTGGAGTACCTGACGGCCGAGATCCTGGAGCTGGCGGGCAACGCGGCCCGCGACAACAAGAAGACGCGCATCATCCCCCGCCACCTGCAGCTCGCCATCCGCAACGACGAGGAGCTCAACAAGCTGCTGGGCAAGGTGACCATCGCGCAGGGCGGCGTGCTGCCCAACATCCAGGCCGTGCTGCTGCCCAAGAAGACCGACAGCCACAAGGCTAAAGCCAAGTGAGCAGAAAGGCTGCGAACTTAAACAGAGAAAAACCCAAAGGCTCTTTTAAGAGCCACCCACAAATTCAGAGAAAGAGTTTGAATTTCATTACGGTGGCGAAAGCCCGCGGGAAGTTTTGAATAACCGGGGGGGTTATCCAGTTATCTGACATTTTAACTGTCACTGCCGGACGCAGCTCCGCACACAAAGCACCAGCCCCGTTCTGGGGCGGGGCTGGAACCAGTTCCAGGAAGCAGCTCAGCCCTTCCGCAGCCAATCCCTGTGCCTATGGGCATTTTGAAAGCCATTAAGGCGCTAATACCCTCCCCGTAGCATTTCAAGTGCCCTTTGAGCTGTTTCGGAGTCAAACAGCACATTCACCAGCAGACTGCTGTTCCCCCACACCCCTCCCCACAACGGCGGCAGCCACAGCATTCCAGCCCCACTCTTGGTAGCCCTTAGAAGAGCCGTTGGGCTTAAATGCGAAGCAAGACTATTTCCACTTGGGGCTTGCTTCTTCTTGTGTGCTGCTTTTTTGCCTTGGCCGTTTTGGGCTTCACCGCTTTCGCCATAGCCGGGCTCTTCGCTGCTGCCACCGCCTTCTTGGGCCTGACAGCCTTTGTCGCTTTGCGACTCTTGGCTGCGCTCTCGGCCGCAGGCTTAACTTTCTTGGGGCTGTTCTTTGCTGTCCTCGCCTTCTTGGCGGCGCTGGCGGGCTTTTTGGCCGCCGGCTTCTTGGGCTTCATTACTGCAGTTTTTTTCTTCGGGGCTTTCTCCTTCACTTCCCCGGGTTTCTTGCTGAGGCGGAAGGAGCCGGAGGCGCCGGTGCCCTTGGTCTGCACCAGGGTGCCCTTGCTGACGAGGCTCTTGAGCCCCAGCTTGATGCGGCTGTTGTTCTTCTCCACATCGTAGCCGCCGGCGGCCAGCGCCTTCTTGAGCGCGGCGAGCGAGAGCCCCTTGCGCTCCTTGGAGGCGGACACGGCCTTGGTGATCAGCTCGGTGACGCTGGGCCCCGCGGGCTTGCGGGCTTTGGAGCCGCTCGCCGCCTTCTTGGGCTTCTTGGCGGCGGCCTTGGCGGCGGCCCTGGCCGGGGCGGTCTCGGTCCTTGCGGTGTAACCGGGAGCACCGGGCAGGGCCGGCCCGGCCCCCGGCTATCGCAGCGCGGCCGGCGCTGTTTGGCCCCGCCCGGTGCCCCGCCCTCCCTCTAGTGCTTCCTCGGAAATAGAATGGTTTTTTCTATTTTATCTGCCACGAAATCGTCCTTTTTCTACATCTCTGAGGCCGTGGGAGCGGCTGGTTTTCGCCTGTTGACGTCTTGTCGAGAAAAGAGTTGGATTTGAGTAACATGGGGACAAGAAATCCCGAGTCCAGGAAATGGCTCTCGAGAACGCAAAAGTTTTGTTTTTCTTTGTAAATTAGAAATTCTTCTTTAAAGTTAACGTGAGTCAGAAAACTCAGTATTAATCTTCAGTGTGTCCTTTTTACCCTAGATAAGAAAGCAAACAGTTAGTCTCATTCTTCAAAATGACAGGTTTTCAAAGACAGTGAGGTAGCACAAAGCTGTGCTGCCGCTTCTCCTACTGAGGTTTATACCTCTGGGTATTGTGAAACATCAGGTATTTTTTTTTCCTTTACTTCCAAAGTTTCCAGACGTTTCACACTTCTATGCGTGAAATATAAAATAGCACATACTTTATCCCCTTCTTTGGAACACTTTCCTGTTGTTAACGTAGCAAAAGGCAATGCAGTATCAGTGGTAATGATTTGGGACCTGAACACCAAAGATTAAAAAGTTCGAGTTAGACCACAGAGCTTCATGTAAGTCTTAACAGATCACACTTAAATGAAGCCCACAGTCCTAAATCTGTAAAATTCATTCACGTGATTCATTAACATGGAACAAAAAATGGACAGATCTTGAGTCTGCAAGAGATATCAGAGCACCATTCTATTCATATTTTGATCTGAAGCTGGAAAGAAACAAACACAAATTTTGCTCACTGCCTTTTTCCTCTGTTACAGATCATGTCACAGCAGTTTCTGTCCATAAAAGCTGTGGCTGCAGCACAAAGTGAGGCAAAGCTCTTCATGCAGGTTGTGGTGGCTACCCATTAGCATGCATACATTCTTACCAGCTACAACCTTGGGTATAGTTTTGTGTCTCTGTCAGGAGTTCCTAATTCATTTACCTGAAATTTAATGGCCATCAATAGTTTAGCAGGGCCAGATTGCTGCATTTATTCATACCTCACATAAACAAAATGCACTTGAATAGTTTAGGTATGATGCTGACCAGTCATGATCAACTTCCCTTTTTCAACAAGATGAAAAATCTGTGAGTGGAAAAATACCACCTCACTCCTCAATTTCATTCCACTAAAGAACAGTAAAATGAACCTCTTGAAGACTTTGGAAGACTCTTCATTTTCAATTAATTCACAAAGTCTGATTCAAAAACCCCTAAAATAAGCACTTTGACATTTTCTTGTATAATTATGGTAAAAAAGACTTTAGGAAAATAAACACATTTTTCTTGCATTTATGTTTTCTTTCTAACTCCTCCTTGCCATCGAGGTCCCCTAGGTGAGGAATTATGATGTTATGATGAGGCAGAGAGTGCAATACAATGGAAAATTCAGCAAATCTGGATCTGGGTTTTTAAACCATGTCGGAAGTGGGATGGCCTATAGAGTAAGGTTCACTGGAAATTTTACAAAGCCAAGAGAACTTGACTGTATTGACATTTACTCCACGTAGTAGTAGGGGGCATAAAGAATTGAATACTGAAATTGTTGGTGTCCCCTAAAGTTTCCTGCAATCAGGTGGAGGACTGTGTGTCTGCTCTGTCCCATCTAGGTCTGGTAGAATCCCTGATGTCCTTTAAAAACTAAATGTGCTACAGTGTCTAAGCAGGTTTCTGTACTCACCAACCCTGCAATCACCAATGCCAACACCTGTGTTGGGACAGAAGCCTTTCTACCTTCCCCATTCTCTGCAAATCTAATTTTACAAGAGTAATAATGCATCACAATAGCACACTTCCCTCCAGCCTGTAACGTAATATTCCCAAGACTGTTTTCCTTTGCACACACAGCTGGCACACAGCTGTATGCCTAAATCCTGTATAGTGATGCCAACCATAACACCATCCATCTCCAGAGGAAAAGCTTCTCAGGATGTTCCACAGCAACACTGCCACACATTGTGGTAGTCCTCATCTCACTCTGCTTTGGTCTCCACTATTCTCTATCAAATGTTAAATTGAGTAACTTGAGGCTAAATTTTGTAATTATTTTAGGAGCTCCTACTTATTTGATTTTCCTCTTCTGTTTTTATTCCGATATTCCCTTTCCTTATTTGGACAAAGATTCTATAATCTCATGACCATTTTATATACAAGCACTCAAGTAATTTTTATTAGGGGAAGGATGCAGAAGTATAAGAGAATAATCAAGCCCTACAAGGAGATAGGAATACAGCATCACCTCACAGAGCAGTAAATATAAAAAGACTGTGGTTCATGGTTCACCCTCCTCCACCAAAACCTGCTGTTTCCTGTGTGATTAGCAGCACAAAAACCTGAAGCTGTGCACCAGAGATCATTACTCCAGTCATAGTCAAACCTAATTAAGGTAGGTGTAGCAGCACACATTGCCCTGCAATGCAAACATGAAAAAGAACAGATAGGAAGGATCCTTGCTGGGAGTTGTTCTCCCTCCCTCTTGTGCATTTACCATCACAATTACAGCCAGCCTTGCTGCCTCACCCTAGGAGAGGTGAAATCAAGAATAGCAGGATCTCAGTGGCATTCTAGGCTGTGGGTCTCTGCATGCACTGTCAGTGTGGACTGAGATCTCTGGTAGAGCAGCAAGAATCTGCCAGAAAATCCTACAGAACAATTTATTTTTTGCAGGTGCTATCAATGCGAGCCAGCTTGGACTGCAAGAGATCAGATCTGAAAGCCCCTTAGAGCCCTTCCCAGACAGCATGGAAAGTATAGATTATTGTAACCAGTAACAAATGCCTATTAACTTGCAAAACCATACAGTAATCCAAACCAAACTTAGTGCCTGCTAGCCAACTAAAAAAGCTGCAAAATCAGGGTAGCTTTCCAATGATTGCATGTTCTTTTCAATCATTGCATGTCCCCTTTGTGATATTTGGCTCTAGGGTACAAAGCTGAGCAGCCACAATAGATGACATTAAAAGTCCTAGGAAAAGGACCTTACAAAGGCCCAGCATTCAGCTCTTTGTACTCATACTGAGGATAATTCTTCTTCAACTCTTTCTCCTATTCCTCCCCTCCCTATGACTTTTCCACATGAAAACCTAACTGCACTGCATTTCACATTGCCGTGGCTTTCCCAAACATGTAAAGCCCATCTCTGTTTTGGAGATAGAAGAACTGAGAGTCATTCACAATTCTCAAAAATACAGTTGCTCAGATCCTCCCATTTTAGTCTGATTCACATTTTCTACCCTTCTCCCGCTGAGGCCCAGCTATAGATGTTAATTCTCAACATTTCCTGTCAGCAAAAAAAAAGGTTCAGAGATGATTAATCTAATTTCATATAAAAAATAATAAAAAACATTTAAAAAAAAAAAAAACAAACCCAAAAACCTCTTCAAAATGCAATTATTTTTTCTGCTCATTTTAACTTTTAATTTGCCACAAACCTCAGCTCCCTACCATACACAGACACAGAGGCAAGGCTGAGAAGTCAGCTGCAGGTGGGATCAGGGTCAGGCCTGGGGAGGGGCTCTGGGCTCAGCCCCAGCTCTGGGCATTGGATGCTCCCTGGGGCAGTGGGACCATGGCCAGGCAGGGCTGTGGGGATCTTGAGAGTGGCCCTATTTCTGTGTTGCTGGGATAGGGGCTGATGGCTCCAGGGGGGCTGGAATGGCCTCCTGGGACCAGAACAGGGTTGGGGGAGCCCCGGGAAATGCTGGGCAGGGGCAGGGACTGTAAAGGCTCTCAAAGCTACTGCTTCAGCAGCTCTGTAGATCCAGACAACAGGGAGCACTTTTGGCCAAGTTGCATGCAGGTGTTTGATTTCAGTCCTAGTGGAGACAGAAGCAGATTTCAGTTATAACAAAACTCTACTGCCCTTGCATTTATCATTGGCACTGGATGTACTCACCAGGTTTAGGTTCAGGATGGCCAGGAACAGCAGTTCCTGCACCTCAGTTTGGTAATTCCGAACTCTTCTGCCATCAAACACATAAAAATGTGGGAATGGCTTGGCTCACCTTTTGTAGGGCCCAGGGCACTCAGTTGCATCTGAAAGACCCTTTCACCTTCATTTCCAGCACCCTGCACAAGGAAACATCTCAAGAGGCTTTGGACTAAGAGCAGCCAGCTGCAGCTTCCAAAACTTCCTTCTAAAATAATAGCATTTCCATCCCATGCAGCAGTCACAAAACCCAAAGGGGACAGGAGGAGTTTGTTCCACCTTTCAGCTGCTGTCTGGAGAAAATCCCTGACCCACAGTTTTGGTTTGGGTGGCAGTGCACACGTCTCCCTACCAACTCCTGGTGGGACTCACATCTTTTCCCATCCCACTTTGAACCATGACATTCACATCACTTAGGCACTTTTATTTCCTCTGAGGCAGCTGGTCTTAAACTTCTGGCTGACTGCAGCTCTTGTGGTTCACTGGCTCCCCTTTGGTGCCCACCCTGGTCAGGCAGACAACAACCTGCAACTCCACTTTCTGCAGAGAAGCCAGGAAGATGAGCTACCACCTCTTAAAAACAAGCTCATAATAGCTCAGAAGAGGTGGATGGGAGATGAGGTTGCCCCTCTCCTGCCCCTGTGTTGCTGGAGGCTGGGGATCAATGATGTTCCCAGCACTTTGCTAGAGGACACTGGGATGCAGAGCCAGCAAGGGAAAGGAACAGTTTGGCACAGATGTCCAGCAGCTGAAATGCTGCCCTGAGCCAAGAGCAAAAATAGCTGCTGGTATCACTGCACCTGTGAACACAGGGAAAATGCATGAATTTGGGCAAGCAGGCAAATTCAGAGAAGAGCTAGAGGAGGAGGAATGCTTCTGGTGGGCTGCTTCACCACCTTATTTTTCAGCAGGTCTGTTATGTAAAGTGCTTAGTTGTGGGATCCTGAATACATCCTTGTGTCTCTTGTTCCTTTTCCACTAACTCTTCTGGCAGTTTTGAACTGATGAACAGATTCTGAGATTTTTTTTAAAGCTACCTTCATGAAGCAATATTCTTTCTTTATTGCTGACATCTACTCAAATGAAGACTCCTATGACAGCTGTCCAATCACTTCCATATTAATAATCTAAAAAAAAAGACATTTTGTTCTAGAAGCCTTACAAGGGAAATATTCTTGTTGGCTTACAGAAGCCTTTACTTTTCCCAGAAAAATAAAGAGAAGAATGCATATGATATATCCTTAAACATGGGAAATTCTCAACCATCAAAGGCCCAGAACAAGGGAATTTACAATCATGACCTGATCAGTATTATAAAATCTGTGCCAGGTCAGAGGGTAGCTTCAGGGAGCAAACATTCATCTGAAACCAAGGCCACCTCCATTCACCATTTGTTCTGCCCAGGAGGCATTGAGCAAACCATTGGCTTCCTCCCTGCCTCTGTTTCCCTACATATCAAGTGAGAACAGGAACTCCAAAGTTCATTGAAAATGCTACAGAACAGAAAGAAAATTAATTGTCTGTAGCTCCATGTTGATAATCAGAGCTCCTGCATCCAAACTGATGTGATTTTTGAGTTTACATCAGGAAATGCGTCAGCCACCATATGCTTCCCCAAATATAAAAAGTGGTGAGAAGTAGGCGGCCTGATTATCAGTGCCTACTTGCAATCCACCGTGCTATGGAGGAAAAGATTCCTCCTGAGGAGCAGATTTTAGGGAAAGTTGCTGCTGTTTCCTAGGCTCCCTCATGACCACTGGCTGTGGGAAGACCTGCCTACAGAATGGCTGAAGAAGGAAGAGTTCCAGGTGCAGTGATTGCTGTGCGCTGAAGCTAAAGGAAGAAGGATGCTCATCTTCAGACATCGCTGTAAAGAGGCACAAAGTACAGCAACATTTTTGCTTTTTGAGATCCCATACAGCTTCCTGACTGCACCACGTTCAAGGCAGGGCTGACAGGAAGAGAACATATTCACCCTTTCTGCCCAGTTCCAGGTCTCCAAGTCTGCAGAGCTGCTTCAAGTGTGAAAACATTTTTTCCTAGAGCTATACCAGCTCACTACAAAATGTTGTCATCTGCTCTGAAAGCAATCACTAGACATCTGATGTGCTGCAAGTATATAAAATAATACCCAGCCTAGAGAGGGGCCCCAGGATACTACAAGAGATATTAGTCAAAATCTGATTTTGGTATCAAGAATGCAATTTGTCCTTAAAGGCGGAACCCACAAACACTTTTCAAAGCAGGTTTGTCAAATACAGAGACTTGATTCATTATGAACATAAAGGCCATCCCAACAGCCATATATCTCCTGCTGAATACTGAGTTAAGTATGGATGCAAGCAGTGGTACCTGCAGGATAAACATTTGGGAGGTACAGAAGGCCACACTGCATGCTCATAGCCAGATGCCCATTTCTCTTTGGATCTAGAGGAGATCCATCCCTCTTGTGCAAATGTTCTGTCATTCAGAAGTGGTCCCAAGTCTTGCTGGTGTCAGCAGGGTCAAAAGGTACCTGAAAAATCCATGAGGGGAACAGGCAGAGATGCACCACTGCCACACACAGTCTTCTTTCCACAACAGCATCTCCTGCTCACTGCAGGACAGCCAGGGCTGGTTTAAGGGACCCTCTCTGGCCCAGAGCAGTGTCTGGGGATACAGGATATTTGAAACTGGAACATAAACCTAGCAAACTGTGGGACATCGAATGAGGCAGGAAGGGGATAAAGAATTGCTGTCTATAATTTGTCACATATCATAGAGCAGGCGCCTGGAAGAGATGGACTGGAGGAGCTTTTGGGGATGACTTTTCTTCTCCTGGCTCTAGAGGGAGCTTCAGTGTGTGAATAAACTGCGTGTGAAACTCTAAAGGGGGCTGAAATGAGTTGATGTGCATCTATAGCTGAACTTCAAGGTAACAACTTTTAACTTTTCCTGGACTTCTTTAGCCTCTGTGTTTCTGTTGTGCCAGATGGGAGGGTTAGTCAATGTAACACAGCAGCTTTTGAGGCTCCTAGGCAATGTCAGCCAGAATTTGACAAAGCAGTCAAGATTTCAAAGACACTGACTTCTTGAAAGTTTTACAAAAATAAGTTGATTTTATAGGTGAGAAGAATCCAGACTCTCTTTTTTCAAGAGAAATGTTGCCTTGTGAACTCAGCCATCAAGAAGTCCATTGGAAAAGAGACACGAGAAACCAGGTTACCTAATTTCTAACTTTACCAACATAATAGATTTCTTTGCAGCTCTGGAAATACGCTAACAATTCTCTCTTTTCTATAGTCCTGGAGGGGATGGGTAGCCACACTTGCTCTGGTGTGCTGCTGCTGCGAGGAGGGTGCTGGTGCCAGCAGAGCCCACGGGTGGCTGTGCTGAATTCCATCAGCTGTGCCAGGGCCAGTGCCAGGCTCACGGGCAGCGTGGGGAGCTGCTCCTCCGTGCACAGAGCCTCGTGCCACACAGCCTGCGCTGAACATGGAACTAAAGCTGGCAAGTGGCAGAAAAGCTGCTCTGTTTAAATGCATTGCAGGAATTCATTCTCCGCGTCCAAATACATACTCGGTCTCTGCAAATGCTGCTAACAGTGTTTTGACAAGGCAATTTAGGATGGTGGTTTTGTTACATGAATGCTTGCTCGCAAAGCAGGCACGGTCAGTGTGCTTGGCTAATTCTCTGCTTAAATGGAACAACAAGAGGTGTTCTCATCCCACAGGCTTTCCTGCTCCCCCCACCCTGCTCTGCTCTTTGCAGCTTTCTTCAAACCCAGCTGAGGACCCACGCACAGCAGTGACCAGAGCCCAGAGCAGCCTGTCACATTCTGCAATGCTTACAAAAAAATAATTTGAATCTGCTGGTAAGGTTACTAAAAGTTGACACAGCCCTTTTGTTCCAATTTGCTTTCTTTGTTTTAGTTTTGGTCTATTCTAGTTTCTGCTGATTCTGAATTAATATAATATCTTGCTGTGAAAAGTTAAGATTTGTCTTTGATACAGCTGAAAAAGAAAATAAAAGCAAAAAGACAGCTTTTAGCTCCAGGGTCCACTAGTTAAGGTTGAAAGTACCAAGCATGGCAGAAATCTGTTAGAAAGATGGTATATAAGTGTAAATTTGCTCAAATTTTCTCAGTTATTTGATCAAAACAATATTAGTAAAGGAAGTGTTTATTTGAAACTCCAGCTTTAAATGTTACACATTTGCATTCAAATGTTACATCTCAGTAGCTGCAAACAGCTTCAGATCAGACACTTCTGCCATATATCCCATCTGCTGGAGAGACCAGGAGCGAAAAACCAGTCCTTTCTGCCAAAATCCCCTGAAAGGAAGAGAGCTGAGGCAATAAAACATCCTTCCTTCCCTTTTCTGGTCACCTGCTCCCACAGAGTGCCCTCAGGCATCTCAAGAGGATGTGGCTGGATGGGAAAGGGTGGAGCAGAGGTACCATTTTTGGCCAGGGTCATTGTGAAACACCTGCTGTGCCCCTTCCACCATCAAGGCCAAGCACTTTGCAGGTCACCAGCACAGAGGCAGCAGTGCACTGCAGGCAGTGTGGCCAGGCCTCCCCCAGCTTGCAGAGCCACCCAGCGAAGGTCTGACCTCCTCCACACATCTGGAGGTCCCTGATAAGCTAAGATTCACTCCAAGCAGGCTCCTGGAACCTACCTGGTGACCCAGCAGATGTACTTACATCTGGGCAAGTGCACTAATGGCACTAGAAGCCTTTCAGTCCTTGGCAGGTGCTGAGAGAAAACACTTTTCTCCCATCCAGCTCCCATTCCCAAAACCTGCTCACCTTTGCTGGAGCTGGTCTTTCTAATTATCAGACAGAAGACCAGCAGTCTCACCAGAAGGATGTTTGTGAGTGTCAGCAGGGACAGGAGCAGATGGCAAAATGCTGTGGTACAGCCACTTCCTAGGAAATAATTTTTCTTTTTATAATATATGTCTCTTCTCTAAAATCACATTGACATCTGTAGCTCCTTGTGTGAAATCCATACTTTCTGGGTATGCACCTTATTATAGGGGTGGATTGTGGGGAAACACTCTCTTTAAATGGTGAAGGAGCCCAGGGATGATTCCTGTGAGAAACCATCCTTGGCCAAGACCAACATCTGATCTTGAGTGAAGTGCAGATCTTTCAGGGGACATGAAAGTCTGGGAGGGAATAGTCTAAGAAAAATGAATTGTCTCTTCTTCACCCTCATCAGGTTCTTGCCCACAGACTGAGCATTGCAGGAATTTCTGACAATGTTTTGTAGCCGAGTATATTGAAAAAAGAGAACTGGGAAAGGAAGGAGAGCATCCAAAACTTTTTCATCATCTTAGGCTCATTCTAAACCATTTTTTTCCTTTAATTTGTTTTTTCACTTTTACCAAAACTCGCTGTCCTAACAAGGACATATCTGCAGGCACAAATTCTAACACAGATGCAGACACATGAAAAAAAGTGCCCTATTCTATTTGGGAATGTGAGAAAAGAACTCTCCATCAACTGCAAACCCTTGCCAAGGCAGATGGGCTCCAATTCAAGCACACGTTTGCTAAAACAAAGGGAAGGGCTGAAGCACAGTTTCCTTCAGTGTCAAAGCTCACCTTCCTGTTAACGTGCAGTATGTACAGACTGTAACAGACCAGAACTGCACA
This sequence comes from Emberiza elegans, assembly GCA_024865655.1. Classification (NCBI taxonomy): domain Eukaryota; kingdom Metazoa; phylum Chordata; class Aves; order Passeriformes; family Fringillidae; genus Emberiza; species Emberiza elegans. Next base: position 6,995,924 of record JALJVW010000910.1, on the reverse strand, counting down.
TTTAGGCAACTTTAAAATGGTGTTTTCTCTTTTCATGTCAGTGACAGGTTGAAATAACTCTTCCATGCTATTTATTTTTTCATTCACATTTCGTCTCCTGTAGGTCCACCCCTGAAAAAACATTTGACATACTATTTCACACTTATTTTAACATAATTGAAAACTAAGTTGCTGTTGAAATGAATAATCCTAGCCTTCTCCTCTCCCTGCCTGCTGCTTCTCAGTCTCAGTCCTCTTTAAGGTCAGCTCCAGTGATTGTGTGGCTACACATCCCACAAATTCAACAGGAGAGTCTCACCATTCAGTGACAGCTCGATAGCTTTCAGATTAGATAGGTCAGGGGCAAAATCAGAGCTTCCCTGTCAACAAATAGTCCTGAAGAGCAAGAATCCACCAAACAAGAAAGCAGATGCCCCATCTTCAAGCCCAGCTGCTCAAAAGAAGTGTCCCCAGCACCACAGGCCCTGTGTCAATAAAGACACATGTCACTTTGGACTACCACTGAGTGCCATCAAAACAGTTATTTTTCCTGACCCCATCAAAAGAATCTTTGATTGAAACTGGCCCTGATTCAGCATGGAAGGCAGTGCCAGGAGTGGCACTTAGGCTGTTCCTCCCCAACACCTTCATCACTTCTTCCCTCTGGCCACATCTGTATGGCACAACTGCCCGGCAACAGCAGGCAGCGGAACAGGGGAGCCAAATGATCCTTTCTTTCTGATTACTGATTGCTGGGCAGGCATTCAGGAACACAGGAGGGCTGCTTCTCAACCATTGTGGTGCCTGTGGTTAAGAAACAGAGTAAAACCACAGGATGATCACTCCTTTTGCAGCATGTTTTAATGTACTGGGAAGGAGACGAGATGGGAATTCAGAGCAATGATCTTGCTGTGGGGCTGCTTCCCTTTTATGGATTTTCCCAAAGAGCTGGGATTTTAAAAGTACACTGGCCTTGAATGGAGCAGTTGGCTGGCTGATATCTCCCCTGGCTCTAGATGTGTAGTGGAGGGAAACTTCAGTCATCAAACAATTGGCAGCTCCAGCCCAGAGTAAAGTCAGTTGCTATTTCAGGGAAAGGAAAGGCAACTGTTCCCTGCAGGGAATGTCTGCACTAGCTCAGAGCCAGGAATAGGCTGTGATTTTTAAACTTTTTTTCCACCCTACACTTCAGGAAAAGTGAACACACAATGTTCATTCGCAGGGATCGCTTCCTGAGCATGGTGTGTGCTCACTGTCCCACAGGTCACTTTCCAGTGTGTCACATCCTTCTGCACAAGGGAGAACAGGAAATGGCAAACTCCCAGTATGAGGCAAAGCATTCCCATCGCAGCAATTGGTCCACAGGAGCTATAAATTGGTCTCCTCCAGAAACAGATCAAAATTTGTCTTCTGGGAGGGTGGCTGGAAACTGAAGGTAAGTTTGAACCAGTAATTTTTGGAGTGTCTCTGAGTACTCTACTAGGAAAGTGTTTGCAGGCTTTGGACTACTGTATACCTTTATTGTTGGGGAGATTTTTCTCTAAGAGCAGGAGGGTTTTTTTTCCTTTCTGCTGGCATTAATCAATGTCAAAAGATTTGCATCACTATGTGGCCTATGCTATATATGAAATGATTGTTCTAATAATTCAGTGAGATAGTCGCTGTTATTATCTGAGACAGTTCTCAGCAACTAAATCTTCAGAACAAATTGTTGAGAGGCTGCAGGAATTGACATATTTAATGATCATCATATTGATCTGTTGTTAAGTTATTGGTGATAAGCTCATTGTTCATTTCAATGCTGGTATCCATTTAGATTAGTGTTAGTCCTTGTGTTTCAAGCTTTATTTCTAATTATAGTGTGAAAATAATAGGATACAGCCTCCAGTTGAGAGAAGCACAATGTACTAAGTGATTCAAATGACCCAATGACACCAAGAGAAACTGGGGGCATTTTCTAAAGGGCATGTGGTGGTGTCTTAAAAGATCTGTGTGAGATGAATTAAGACAAGGCAGCAGAAGGGGGAAAGATTGCAGCGAGAATTATTTATGAATACTCTTCCAGATGGAAAGACTATGGTACAAAGTTTTCTCCTTCTGAAACATGGGGATTCTGCAGAATGAAGCCCCTAGGTTCCTAACTACATAGTGTGGCTTTATGAGGGACAAGGCACCTTCAGATCCCACAGTACAGAAGATTTAGAAGTGAAAAGGTGCCTGCAGCAGTGAATAGTTTTGCTCACTTGGCCTAGTGACAGGGTCTTTCTGCTACAGAGACTCCTTTTGGCTATGAGGGCATTATGGGCTCCAAAAAGCCTCTCAGCCCTGTGGCTGGACCTTGCTAGGTGCAGAGGCAGCACAGCTGTGTGCACAATGCAGTGTGGTGAAGCACAAAAACTCTGCTTCCACCTGACAATCAGCTACACCATTCCTGTTGTCTCAGGGTCCCTGTAAGCAGGATTGAAGTTGCTGGCTTCCTTTGTAGAGCATTTTGCAGCCCTAGAGCAGCCTGCAAATATTTATTGGAACATTTCTTTCTGCACTTGTGGCAATGAACAGAGACAGCAAACAGAGATTGTCTAGCAAAGAAATACTGTAGATTCATCTCCTAGAAGTGAAGCCTTTCCTGCTATCTTGCCAGGGCAGGTTTTCCAGACCCAGCAGTTTTCAAGCTTTTCTAATTCACAGGCCTCTGTATTTTCCCATCTGCAAGGGAGTGCACACTAAAAATGGGCCTGCTTTTCTGATGTGCTCTTCACGACTCTTACTAACAAGGGTCAGAGGCCTTCCTGCCACTGTAACTGGGTATTTCTGACCCCAGGTTGGACTAAGCACCACAGAACAATAGTTCCCATCTTTGTTCATACACTGACACCAGGTTACAATAGGAAAAAAAAAAAAAACATGCTACAGGGCCTTGAGTTGCTGAAACTTAAAGAAAGGAAGGATGTTCACAATACCCATCCAAGGCATTAATAAGCTCCTCACCTCCTATATGGAAAATCCAGACATAGATTCCACTCAGCAGCTTTCCTCTGTCCTCCTTTAATAGGAAATCACCCCTAAAGAAAAACCTGGGATGGTGGCTTTCACCTCCTTGCAGTCTGACCTTTCTTGTCAGATGTCCTTCTCTATTGCAGATCCTCTGAATCCCATCACGGGGCAACAGATTAGTTCTGGCAGCATTACTCTTCTGGGCACTGAGTCACCTAATCTCAGGGGAATTTCTGTCCCCAGGGTTTCAAAAGACCTTTTGTGCCTTCACAGAGATAATGGTAACAGCACCTCTGACCCCAGTCCTTAGGATATTTCAGTCTTCGCAAAGATTGAGGAAAACATTTTAAAGTTTCTCTGTCTGAAAGGTACAATGGAATAGTAATTAAATGTACACATTCATATGGGTATGTGTGTGTACGTGAGTGTGCACGTGTGTGCAGACGGAAAACCTTTCTTGTAGCCGGGCTGAAGCATCAAAAATTTGGCTGGATGCCATCCCTGAAATGGTGGTCAGGATGAGCATGTCTCACGGGGTTTTTTTTACATAAATCCCACCCCAGACTTTTCTTTCTCTGGACAGAAGCCATGGAGAGGGACGGTGCTGCCTTCGTGCCGACAGCAGACCCCACGCAGCACTTCCACGCAGCCCTGCTGGAGCAGAGGCGGAGGCTGCGCGGCCAAATCGCGCACCTCCACCGGGCAGCTCGGAAACTCAGCCAGCTCCGCCGCAGCTCCCTGATCGCCAACGTCAGCGGCAGCACCCTGACGGCCGCCGGGGCACTCACCGCCATCCTGGGGCTGTCCCTGAGCCCCGCCACGCTCGGAGCCTCTCTGCTGGCCTCGGCCGTGGGCCTGGGCCTGGCCACGGCCGGCGGCGCCGTCAGCATCACTTCCGACCTCTCCTTGGTGCTCTGCAACTCCCGGGAGGTGAAGAAGGTGCAGGAAATTGCGGTGACTTGTCGGAAACAGATGAGGGAAATACTGGGCTGCCTGGAGTTCCTTCGCCGGGGGCAAGGCCCAGGCGATCCTGCGCTGCGGCAGTCAGAGAAGAGGGCGTCCATCTCGCTCTACAACTCCGTCTGCTTCATGGTCCTCTGCGGCTCCCACAGCTTCCTCGTGCCAGAATACACAAAGGAGGCCACTAAAGTAAGCCAGGCTGTGCTGAAGGCCAAAATCCAGAAGCTGGCTGACAACCTCGAGACCTGCACCAGGGCAATGGATGAAGTCTGTGATCTTCTGGAGTCCAGAACAGAGCTTTCCCCACGCACGAGGAGACTCAGCCTGGGTGCTAAAACCACTGCCGAGATCCTGAGACCCTCCAGCTGAAACAGTGTTTGGCCTGTATTAGAACTGGGTTTGGAGGCGTTACGTTATTTACTGTGACCATTAGCACTGCTACCCGTTGTTTTACAGTTCACAGTGCTGGTGCTGTGAGGTGGACCTTTGCAGACCCTTTTTTCCCCAGCCATCTCCACGGCTCTGCTTCCCCCATGCTGCAAAAAGAAGTAGGTCAGGAGGCAGATGAAATACCTGATGCTGACTGAACCTGGTTTGTAAACCGCTTATGAATCTGTGTGTGGTACAAGGGCTGGAGTACCCTAAAAAAGCCAGCAGCTGCCAATTTCCAGTAGAGTACAATCCCATTACCAAGGTACATCTGGAAAGGCTGTAGAAAGAAGCAGCTCCAGATATGACTGTATGGATAGTTCACCATGCCAGGGTGAAATAGCAGGGCCAGAATTTATCTGTTTTGGAGAAACCTCTCCAGACTGAGAACTGTGATGTTTGCATTCTATTTATTTGCATATACTGATTTTAAGCTTATTATATTGTATTTAAGAGTGTGTGTATACATATATATATATTTTTTTTTTAAAGGAGGCCTCTGTTCCAAAGGAAAGCTGTTGTTTTTTAGAGTAAAAGCAAGTCTGTAGCATGTGAGAGCAAGTTACCTGTTATTTTGCTGTGAGGGAGGGCAAATCCCTGTAGAAAAAGGAAAGCATGACCTGAATGCTGATAGTAATAAAATAGGTGAAACACAATTCAAACAGTGACAATAGATTTTAGGAGCCAAAACAGAGAGAAGAAGAGTGACCCCGGGACCAGAGTCTGCCTCAGGGCATTGGTGGAAGGAAGCAGTTAAATCTCCTGCAGCAGGAAGGGAAGGGTAGTGAGACAGAGTAGAACAACAACACTAGGTTGGTGCTACGTGATGGGAGCACACCTGAGAGGTGGAAGTGCCACTCTCCATGCAGTTGAGCAGCCTGTGAGACCCACAGTGGATCATCTGTGAGGGGGGAGGCAGCACTCATGGAGAGCTACACGTGCTCCTAGCAATGCTTCCCACGGAAGGCTTCATATCAGTGAAATACATGCAGGTACTAATGTTCAGGAGGGGTAGAGAGGAGTAGGATGATTCAGTGGCAGAGCCCCTACAAAGCAGGAGCAAGGGCTGGGACCCTGTTTCAAGTGACTGTTCTGCTAAATATGCCCTTTGTGATTTTGAGCCATCAGTACCTCAGTTCCCTGTCTCAAAACAGGGATAGTAGCACTTCCCTACCTCACCAGGATGTGTCTGGGATCACCCCACTGAGAAGGGCCCAAGTGTGGTGATGATGGGGATCATGTCAGTACCTGAAAGAAGTACAAGGAAGAGCCCCTGAAACTAGCTTGAGGTGACTCAAAGAGTTAATGCAGAGGTAACTCCCTCCACAAGCATCCCCCAGTGGATAAGGGAAACTTCCCTGAGCAGACACAAATCCAAATGATCAGAAAAACCTACTCTGTAATCCTGTAACACTGACCAAATCCTTAGGGAGGGCAGCACTCCTGTCACAAACCTTGAATCCCTGTCCTTTTTATATCTTCTTTTCATGATGTCAACATTTGTTTTAATATGTTGTAGGAAGAATAAAAGCTCTGGTTCCCCAGAGTGGGACTCACATGCTTTTAATACCCATGCCTGTTTGCCAGATATGAACAAATATACTGCTGATTCAAATAAATGAGCATGAAGCACTTTTGTGTCAGTGTCTCTCTGCTCTCCTGGAGGTGATGTTCTTGTTCACATTGTCCATCTCATCTCATTATCACCCCTTATGAAATAGCTGACATTATATCTGCACTAAAATCCATGTGCTGGGGATGCTCTCACCCTGCTCCTGCTAAGGACCATTAAATGCAGCAGAGCTAGGAGGACATTTGTTTAAAAGCCAAGTTTAAAAGCCCTGGAGTGACAATTTCTAAATCCAGTATAATCTGCAGTGTCCTGTGCTGAAAAGCACAAAAAAGGAATTACTACTTAGAAGCTATGTATTTATTTTATCATGCAGAAATGCTCCTAACAGCAGTTTAGGACAGGAGAAAACTTTATTTCAAATACATCTGTTACAATAGGGAATTACACAAACTGGAATTTCACCAGAACAGAATTGCTCCACCCTGCTTCCCACTAAAACAGCACCATATTATGTGGGCAAGGAGTTCAGTAAATAATCACAAGCAGTGACTTCCTGCCACATCCCTGACTCCATTTCCTGGGGCATCCCAGTGACCCTTACAGGGATCCATGTCTACGTGCTGGCAGGCTTAACCTTTAGCACCAAGGACAAGCAGCAAGCTGATGGTCAGGCTGCTGTAATTTTTGAAACATATGGTAACAACAAGCACCTACACAAGGTGGGTTTGGTTTTGTTTTGGTTTTTTTTTTTTTTAAATTTATCACTGCTCCTGAGCACAGTGGGATGCAGCAGTTTCATTTTGACTCCTGCCCATGAATTGTTTCAGGTTTCCTCTTCTTTCCCTGTCACGCAGAGAGTCCATTCGTATTTCCTCTCACTTTCCTCATTGTTCTGGGTGCAGAGGAAATGCCATGCTTGGAATCTAGGGACAGATGCTGAAGTGTATCAGCATTTCCACTGGGAGCACGCCCAGACAGACTTCCCAGAGACAGAGGGAAAAAAAATTCATAATTCATACTCCAAAAATTCACACTAGTAATTATCCTAAACAGAAAAAGAATGTGGGACAATGACAGCTCTTTTCTCTCTTCCCATCACTAGTGCTTGAAAATGTTTCATACCAATACATCCAAAGCACCTAATTTGTTCTCTGTGAAAAATGCCAATCACTTGTTTTTAAAATTTTAAAAGTTTAATAGTAATAAAATGGTTATAAAAATAGCAACATAATTAAAGTAATAAAAATTTGAACAATTGGGATTAGGGCAATATGAGACAACAAAAACAAAGAGTTAGAGACAGTCCGGGTGCCTCCTTCTGGGCAAAATAAGCCCAAAAAAGGACCCACATTAACAGAGGAATAACCCTTAAAAGCAATAGCCCATTGCATATTCATACACTTCATACATGATGCATAAATTCCATTCAAACAAAGATTCTGTCTGGTCAGTGTCAGCTTCTTCCTCTTAATCCTGATGGCATCTTCAGAGCTGAATGAGGTGAGAAGAACTCAAAAAGGGAGCAATAAATTAATTTTCTATGAAAGATTAAGGTGTCCTGTGGCTGCTATCTCAGCATGAGTCCTCTCTTAAAAAAAAGTATTTTACATAGCATAGTTTCTACTTTAACATTATGTTATAACCTAAAACTATATTTAACACACTACTTAAGAAAATTAACACAGCATAACTTTCTAACATAACACATATAATATTCATTTTCATATTTGCAAAAAGCCAGTCATAAAATACACATTTTTGACATTCTCTATATGCATTATGGATGCAAATTTATACATGTTCTTGCCTTTTTGTGCCTGGCCAGCTCATTTTGCTTGCTGTAGAAGGCATGGGCTGGGAACAGCATGGAGCACTGCCTAAGCTGTGCAGTGCTGAGTGCAGGCCTGAGGCTGGGCTGCTCGGGGTAGTGCGGGAGTTTGGGATGGGGTGGAAGTTGTTGGGTTTTTCAGGTGTTTATGGTGGAAGCCAGCCATGCTTGAAGGGCAGTGGTGTTGGCTTCTGCTCGTCCATGTCATCAGCTGATTAGTAGGAAGGACATGATTCCGACTCCTTCTCAGCCAATGAATAGGACAAATAAGTTGTTGGCGATGATTAGGATGAGTATTGTGGTTAGGAAGAATAGTAGGTAGGTGAAAAATTTTGTGATATAGGTGTCTGAAGCTATATTTCATGTTGCAAATTGTAGGATAGATCATGATATGAACGGTGCAATGGGGAAGAAGGTAAGGGAGTAGAAGTCTATTTTTAGGCTGATGGGGATTTTGAAGTGTATAATGAATTTTCATTCTCAGAAGGAGGTGAGGTTTTCTGTTTGGGAGTAGATGTAGATTGTTATGGGGATTAAGCTGATTAAGAAGGAGGCTTTGACTGTGTTTGTGATTGTGTTGGGGGTGTTCTTGAGGTTGTTAGATAGAAGTGGAAATAGGATGGGGGTGGAGATGATTAGGATGAGTATTGCAATATACGCCGGGCGGGCAGGCTTTCCCACAGCCCCTTCAGGGTGCCCTTGTCCCGGGAGAGGCGGCTGGAGATCCGCAGCTCGCCTTTCCCTGGGCACCTCTCGAGCTGAGGGAGCCCTCCCACTCCGCTCCGCTCTTCCCCCGGAACTACACATCCCGGCGTGCCCCGGGGAGGACTACAGCTCCCAGAGTGCTCTGCGCCGCACCCGGAGGGGACGGGCCAAGATGGCGGCAGGAGAGGAGGAAGGCTCGGCGGCGGAGCCGGAGCAGGAGCAGGAGCCGGCGGCGGAGGAGGCGCCACGGAGCTTCAAGGACTTGGTGAGGCTGGGCCGGAGCCGCTCCTGCCGCCGGTGCTCGCTGCGCTGTCCCGGGGAGCAGCGTCCTGTTCCCCCGCGCGGAGGAGGCCGGGGAGCTGCGGGCCCGCCCGCGGCGCAGACACGTGCGGGCAGCGCGGCCGGGCAGGGGCTGCGGGCGCTCGGCCGCCGCCTCGCTGGGCTGGGCACTGCTGCTCCATCGCCGCTATCTTCGAGTTGTCTGAACTTGACGTGGTGTTTTTTGTTGTCTGTGGTCATGGGTCACCCCTGAGGTGAAGAGATAGGTGTGTGTGGGGAGGGAAGTTCCATGTGTAAACTAGGGTAAAACCGACCATATTCTTCCTGTGACAGTCATCTCGAACAGATTTGGAACAAATCCGGTGAAGTTACTGATGGAAATGGGCATCACTGTGAGCAGCCTGCCCTGTCAGAGAGCTGCACTGGCGGGCCTGGTGGGGGTTGTATCCACTAGAGACGAGTTGGCTCTATTGTAGCATGTATTTAATTTAACTCAGTGATTTAATTCAGGTCTTTTTTGTTATGTATGTTTCCATTTTCTCTTGTCACTAATGTCCAGGGAGTGACAGATGTCCTGTGTGAAGCTTGCGACCAGTTGGGATGGAAGGTGCCAACGAAGATCCAAATTGAGGCTATTCCAGTGGCTCTCCAAGGTGAGCAGTGTATTTCTTTGATCCTGAACTGGGGACTGCTCCAGAAGCTCTGTGTGAATGAATTTTGCTGAGTGAGAAGGATCAGGGATGAGTGTGCAACAACTTCTTCATTGTTGAGGATCTCTGTCTAGAAGCAGTTTTCATATTCATTCTGTGTCCTTTCCAGGTGGAGCTTGGAATATTAGTTCATCCTATAACTCTGCCTGCAGCCACAGACTTTCAAATGGGTACAAACATTGTGCCTCGAGTGTTCACTCCTGTGGTGTAGTTCTGATACTCCATGTTAAATACAAATCTTATTAATCATTTGAACTGCCAGTCCACATTGATCATTTTGTTCCTGAAATACTCAGGGATACACAGGAAGCTTCCAATAGGTTTTGGACTGTGCTGCTTCAGACCTACAGTGTGTTTGTGTGAGAGTGTGTGTGTGTGTGTGTGTGTGAGAGACTAAAAGTGCAGATGCCTTGACTGCTTCCTTAGTGTGTATAATTTGTTTTGCTGCGAGCAGCCAATTCTTTGAAATTAGTTTTCTGAATTTCTAAACCAAATTCTGATTTCTAAACCAAACCACAGTGACTTTCTGTAAGCATTCTGGAATTACAAAATAGATAAATCACTGAATTCAGCAGACATTTCTGCCTCTAGAATTTTTTTTTAACAAAACCCCCCATAACGCTCCCAAGGAGGAAAGGAACAACATAGTGACAGAATGGGAACAAACTTTCAGTGTGTGCTCTGTCCTAGTATTTAACTTTTGTCGGACTCTTTTACATATATAAGATTCTCTTGGGGAAAAAAAAACAAACACAAAGGAAAGACTGCATGCCTGAGAAATTGTTTCCAGTGTAAGGTGTGTTGACAGCATGTTCTTCTCAGCTGCATGAGCTTAGGAGATCATAATGGATTCTGTTGATGAATTCCACCCTGTTGCCTGCATTGTTTTGGGGCAAAAGACTTTCTGTCCTACCCTTCCTACTGAAGGAACTGCTTTAGATTACCCTGTTAATCAATGGTACAATTGTACCTTGTGAAATGTGAGCCTGGTAGTGCTGCTGTTCTGTAGTTTGTGTGACTGAAGTCTCAAACACCACAGTCTGTTTCCTTGTAAGCCACTAAACTGACAACATTTGGACTAGAATAGTGAGGTGGAGTCATTAAGCTGTAAACTGATGTCAGATTTGAGACATTATAAAGTGCAACTTATTTTGAACCTAAGGTTTGTATGAAACCCTTTATATTAACAGAGATTTAACTAGAAAATTGACTGTTGAGAATGTAATCGTTGTACAAATAAAATCGCAGTCTAAAAATGCTTCAGGGAGATTCTGAAATTCTTTGGTTTGGTCCTTTGTGTTGGATTTTTTTTTTGGTTTGTTTGGTTAGTTGGTTTTTTTTTCCTTCTGTGTGTCTGCCTTTATTTCTGTCCTTAGGGAGTTCTTGTGTTTCGTAGCACAGTGCTTTAAAGTCTTCTTTCTCTGTTGTGGATGTGTAACAGTTTTTGTCCCCTTGCTCCTTCTCTCAGGCAGAGATGTCATTGGACTGGCAGAAACTGGCTCTGGGAAAACAGGAGCCTTTGCTTTGCCAATTCTCCAGGCACTGCTGGAAACACCTCAGCGATTATTTGCTCTTGTGCTCACACCAACAAGGGAGCTGGCCTTCCAAATCTCAGAGCAGTTTGAAGCTCTTGGGTCCTCCATTGGTGTTCAAAGCAGTAAGTAGTTTTGATGATATTGCGCCAGTTTTTCTGAAGGCCAGTTTGTCAGCTCAAGATTTCAAAGACAAAAATAGGGGATTTGTATGAGGGGTTGAACAAAATCTGAGAGAAGCTTATGCTGCTGGAAGACAGAGATCTGGTATCGGGTTTGATAAAAAAAGACAGAATGGTCTTTCCTCATGGAGTGGTCTACAGCTCTTCTGAATTCTGTGTCTAAATAGTTAAAGGTGGAAGAAGAGTGTGTTCTCAATAGTGGGTTTGTGTCCAGTGAAATTGCATAGAGCTCCCTCCTATGGTGTGATGTAGTTTAATCTTCTTTTCAGACTGTCTGTATTGATTCTTTAGATAATCTCTCAAAAAAAGCTTTGTGGGTATTTTTAGAATTCCTAGATTTTTGCAGCTGAGTTAAACTGCAAGGAATAGATTCTGCCTGTAGCTCTTCAGCTCTGAAAAAAAAAAACTTGTGGCCAATAAGGAATTAATTGCATGGCTTAAGAAGCCTAGGAAGGTCAGATATGCTAAAATAAAGTAAATTCTCATTAAAATAAGTAGCTTTTCATTTGTGCAGAATTGCTGTGGGTGGTGGGCAATCGGAGTGAACACTGCAGTGCCAGGCAAGGGCTGGTGCTACTCTGAGGGACTCACTCCTCTGTCTTTGTCCTGCAGCGGTTATTGTGGGTGGAATTGACACGATGTCTCAGTCTCTGGCCTTAGCCAAGAAACCACATGTTATAATTGGTAAGTTGATGTGCTGGGGATGTGGAGTGTGAATATTATCAAACTGCAGCTAACCAAAGAAAGGAGAGTACATCCTTCACTTGTGTTTTGTCCTAGCTCTGAGTACTGCCTTGTTAATGTTTCTAAAGTATCCACCAGTAACTTTGTTGCTACAAGCTCGTTCAAAAGGCATTCCTGCTAGACCTAGAGTGCTTTTGGCTTGTTTTTTCATTCTCCTCAAGTATTTGGAATGCTGCTCTCATCCTTCGCAGTGAAGCTTGTTTGCTGTCTTTTTTGTGTTACTTCTTTTTAGGACATTCTTCAGAAAGTCTGACTCCATTAGTCTTATTTCAAAACACTCTCTGAAGATACTCTTTTGAAAGAGTTATTCCCACAAAGCAGTCTTTACTTTTCCTGGGCAAAGAATCCCATTTCTGTAATGGACAGCTGTCTCGCCTGTTTGGATCTTTTCCTCTGCTTTCATTCTGAATTTGCTCTCTTTATGCTGTTGGTAGCAACCCCTGGCCGTCTAGTTGATCATCTGGAGAACACAAAGGGCTTCAACTTACGAGCTCTGAAGTTCCTGGTGATGGATGAGGCTGACCGGATCCTTAACATGGATTTTGAGACTGAGGTAGAGATCTGCTGAAAGACGAGTTTGGAATGTTGGATGAGTCCCTTTGAAATCTCTTCATACATGGGAAACACTGAGCTGTTCTTTAGAAATTAGTAGTGAATTGTAACTAAGATCTAATAATTGCACACAAGTCTATGGTGGGATTAGAACATAGCAGAGTCCTGCAGAGCACTGCCAAGTCAGTAGGAGGCACTTTGCAATGCACTGGTGTCTCTGGAGTGCCTGACATAGAATGTAGTTAGTTTAGAAAACAGTCATATGCACATTCCTGCAGAAATGTTGCCCAATATTTGCACTGTTGTTGGACTTTTGGAGTTCACACTGCCTAATTGTCAACGAGATATCAGCCTACACCTTCCCTCTAGGAGAAAAAAAATTGTTCCTACAGTATGTTTACACATGCATTACTCTTCATGTAGATATCTTTATATTTGTGGAAGGTTTGTGTCTTGCTTGCTTGTAGTATTTAGAATTTCCATTTCCTTATTTTTTTACAGGTGGATAAGATACTAAAAGTGATTCCTCGAGACAGGAAGACATTCCTGTTTTCTGCCACCATGACCAAGAAGGTGGGAGCAGACTAATCTGTTTCAGTTCTCCTTCCATCAGGCTGTCCTCTTGACTAGCATGTATTAATACAATTTTCTGACAAGATCTCTGTCCAACTAAATTTCATTGATCTTACCAGGTTCAAAAACTCCAGCGTGCTGCTCTGAAGAATCCTGTTAAATGTGCTGTTTCTTCCAAGTATCAGACAGTTGAAAAACTACAGCAGTACTACATTTTCATCCCCTCCAAATTCAAGGTAATGGCACTTCTGTTTCTTCTCTTACTGTCTTTTCCTGCTCCCACATCTGTCCAATATCTTGTCATTTTCTAAGTCCTAGACTTCATGTTGCACATGTGATTATCTCTGGAATTTGTTTTTTGAATTCTCTCTCTGTTTCTTTACAGGACAGCTACCTGGTTTATATCTTGAATGAACTGGCTGGTAACTCTTTCATGATATTCTGCAGTACATGTAACAATACTCAGAGGACTGCTCTGCTGCTCCGCAACCTGGGCTTCACTGCCATTCCCCTCCATGGGCAGATGAGTCAGGTATGAGCAGGAACCCTCACAACAGAGTAGGCAGGGGGCCTGGGGCTTGGGAAATGGCTGCACCACACTGAGTCACACCTGCCTTGCAGGAGGAGTATTTCACAGCTAATGGACTGCACCGATCCATAGAAATTTACCTATTGTGAATGGTGCTGCTGATTCTGTAATATTTAGAAAAAAATTAGAGAAGTGAAATTTTTGAGTAGTTTCCGCCCCAGTTCTTTAGTGCCAGTATCTTTTCAAGAGCATATTAACTAGAAACTAGAATGAGTGTTATTCTCTCATTCCCTTTTCATCCTTTTTCCAGAATAAACGTTTGGGCTCTCTGAACAAGTTCAAGGCAAAGGCACGTTCTATTCTGCTGGCTACTGATGTTGCAAGCAGAGGTCTGGACATCCCACACGTGGATGTGGTGATAAACTTTGATATTCCTACCCACTCTAAGGTAAGCCTGTGTGCCAGCTGAGAGCTTCTGGTCAGTGGGAGCAGATAGACAAAGAAGGTGGGCAAAGGAACAGAGATATCTTCTCTCTGTTCTGCTGACTGGATGCCTAATTCATGAATTTGTACATTGAAAGGTGTAGTTCAGCCTCTGCTATTGAGTTGGTATCTCTGTTTGTATGGTCTCATGGCCGCAGAGGTAATCCTGTGAGTGAAGAGGGGAAGTAAGGAATGCTCTGTGTCTTTGCATTTCTCCTCAGACTGTATGTTTTGCCTTTTTACATTGAAGGGTTTTGAAAACAATTTTAACATATTAAAAGTTTCATGTAGTCATCTCTGTGTCTGTGATCGAGGTCTGGCTTCATATTTTAAACTGTGTTTAAAAAAAGAAAAAAATTAAGTTCTTTGATTATGATTAAGAAAGGTGTCCTTAATATGTCTCACCTTCATATCACAAAAGTACAGCAAAAGGAAAAGAAAGTAAGTTACCAGCTCTCTGTATGGAAAGTATGGGGTTATCTCAGGGATGTGACTGTTTCCCAGCTTAGTTCCGGAAAGCATGCCATTAACCTGCACTTCAGGAATTGCTGTTGTTGCTTACCATGATTAAAGATACTGTGCCTTGCAACAGAAGAAAGCATGGTAGATCTTTTGAAGACACTCCTTTTGTAAAAGCACAAAAGTAAGAAAAAAACCGTGGGGGTGGCAGCTTGAATGATGTTATTATGGTCTTTGTGCTCTTCTCTCTCATCTAACTCATAGAACAGATCCTTTCTTACAATCCTCTCTGCAAATCCTCTATGGAGAAGGGAGTATTTTAATTTCCATAATGTAGTATAAAACCTGGAAAACAGCCTTGAACCATATTGACCAAAGATGCTCAGTAGACTCTTCTAAATTATTCTCAATCATCCCCTCTTTCACCATGCTTACCAAGTTTAAGTCTGCTTGTCTGGAAGATGCACTATGGAGAGCACTAGATTCCAACACTGAAAATGCAGGCATGGGTTCACTGTGAATATTAGCTTTCCAAGTGAGAGTGAGTTTTAGCTTTCCAAGGAAGTGAGAGGGAAGTCTTGGCAAAGGTCATGTATTGCAACTTTTATCCTGGAGTCTGGAATAATTGGATTTGGTCTTCTCATTTAGAAAGAGAAGAATTCAAGTGTTAAAACTGAAGTTGTGCCTCCACTTAGGCCTCTTCTCAAAATCTGATGCTGCACACCCTCCTGAACATTTAATGCTGGTAGTGTGTTCTTGACATTCTCTTGTTCTTTCCTAAAGAGAAATTATGTAGGCTGATCTGCCATAAGAGCTGTTCTGTGTTTGGTGAACATATATTATTGCTTATCAAGAAAATTCTTTCCAGGATTACATTCATCGTGTTGGGAGAACAGCTCGAGCTGGGAGATCTGGCAAATCTATCACCTTTGTCACACAGTGAGTGATAAAATTTAACAGACTTATTCTTTCTAGCTGTGTTTCAGAGCAGAAAATATCTGACCTTATTCTGGGTGAGAATAAAATACTACTTTTCATTTTGAAGTGCCAGTTGGTTTTATTTAGTTAAAAGGGAGAGAATACAAAGCCCAGGGTGGGGAGGGAGGAAAGTCTAGAAAAATTTTGGAAGCAGGCATTCATTGAGCAGAATGGTTTATAACTGGACTATACAATATATTTATATATTTTTTAAATATATAATGCAGGTTAAGTAACTTTGGGGGTGTTTTATAAACATTGAAGTATTTGTCTAAAAAGAAAATCTTTACCAAATAGTTCTGAACAGAGATGAGATGAGCTGGATAAATCAGAGAAGCCATGCCAAACAGCATCATTTGGGTGCAGCTGAGCTGCTTGTGAGACCATCAGCACAAACTAACAGTATCTGTGGGCTGGAGGCAAGGGCTGAAGGCTGTGAGTGGTGACAGCTGAGGCCCTCTCAGCAGGGCTGATTCAAGCTGGTGCCCTGTCTTTCCTCAGGTATGATGTAGAGCTGTTCCAGCGCATTGAACACCTGATTGGCAAGAAGCTGCCAGCATTCCCCATGCAAGAGGAAGAAGTTATGATGCTGACAGAGCGTGTGGCTGAGGCCCAGAGGATTGCTCGAATGGTGGGTGCTGGCTTTTTGACCCTGTCCCCAGTGTTGCAGTCTGAATTTCTTGAGACCAAACTCTGGGTCAATCTGTCGATTGCATTGCAGGAGCTGCGGGAGCAGGGAGAGAAGAAGCGATCTCGGAACGATGATGATGACACAGAAGAGGCTATTGGTGTCAGGAATAAGGTGGCAGGAGGGAAGAAGAAGAAAAGGAAAGCCTTCTAGTTTGGTATTTGAACAGACTATTTTATTTTTCTCTGAATGGCTATCTGAGCTATCAAAAACAGTCTACCAAGCCATCTCCAGTGGATTTTTTTTCGGAACTACACATGAAATTTGGCAGTCCCTGAGGAAAAAAAAAACAGCTACAGACTGAGCTTGGCCCATGTTGGTGCCATGGCAGCAGTTTTCCTTTCAGGGACACTGTCAGAGACCGTCACCTCTGGACCTGGAAGCAGCTGTGGTCTGGCCCTGCTCATTCACTACGAAGTGTGAGTGCACCTTTTGCACTGCTGCAGCCTGTCCCACTGTCCAGTCTCACTGAGTGCATCTGGAGTCAGATCTGTCAGAAGAAAGAGGAAAAAGTTAAAAAGAAGCGACTGAGTTTTCACAGCACAGCTGTGATGCCCTTGCCTTGGTGAAGGGATGTGTTAACCTTGAGAACTCAAAATATATTTTGCTTAATTTTAAAGCTACCTGGTTTTCCTTGTCTTGTCACTGACCTATTCTGTTCACTTTGTGTATCAGCTCTGCCAGCAGGTTTTTTTCTTGGGTCAATCCTAGCAATTCAGATGTGACATCAGTACCTTAGATTTGTCAGCTGAGGAGCAGTCCAGCACAGAGAGAACAAGCTTCAGCAGGATGAAACATTCACTGCCTGGAATTCGATCCAATATCTGCTAATGATTAGCACCATCAAGGATAGGTCTGGGTTTTGGGTGGGGTTTTTGTGGCTGATTCTCGTAGTACTTACAAGTGAACACAAGAGGGAGGTATTTACGTTGGAAAGCAACTCACAAGCTGGGAGGTGCAGAAAAACAGGTATCCTGGAAAGCTCTTTGTTTCCCTGGGCAGGGAATTTTGTTACTCTTAGGCAGAGTTCCATGCCAGATAAGTAGACTTTGGCAAGAATGAGATAAATGTACTTGATATAAAACCAGAAGGTTACTGTTAGTTCTCACTGACAATATACATTTTCATACAGGATGTTCCCGCTGGTAGGCAGAGAAGAGTGAGAAGCTCCTGCATATGTAAATTTACTGAAAACATGAA
This sequence comes from Emberiza elegans, assembly GCA_024865655.1. Lineage (NCBI taxonomy): Eukaryota > Metazoa > Chordata > Aves > Passeriformes > Fringillidae > Emberiza > Emberiza elegans. The sequence continues at coordinate 6,978,547 of JALJVW010000910.1, read as the reverse complement.
AATTTAATGTCCAGTATTCATAAACTGGATTTTGTGCTACATGAAAAACAATGTTCAAAATAGTCCTTTTTAGATCTAAATGGATAGTAGAAACTTTTGCAGTAGTCAAGATGAGCACCGTGGTTATTTCAGACTGTCAGCATAAATGTAGTATCCACTTGTATGCTACTCAGAATGCTTTTACACTTTTGTTAGGGGCAGCACATTCTGCAAAGAAATGCCAGAAAACCTAGGTCTGTTTTTTTATGAGGTACTGAGATACTCTTTGGAGCAAAAAGAGTGCCAGTGTTCTCACTCTTTATTTATGATGTAGCAGTTTGCTTAAATCTCCCAAATATCTTCAGGTCTGGTAGCTCTAAAATGGTCTTGAGTCAGTGGCAGATTGTAAGTGTACAGATCTTGGGTATGTTCACTGTTAAGAGCCTTTGTGTAAAGGAGAAGGAGTGTTTATCTTCCCTGGGTCCTAGCACAGAGGGGCAGGGGTGAAAGCCCATAAATGAGAACATTTTACAGGGCCCTTTGGTAGCAAACCACACAGATAAGAGCCCTAGAATGCACCAGAGAGAGAACAAAACTAGTGATAATACGGGTGGAGATGCAAGTGCTTGTTCCCCATGGAGCAAGGGAACACTCCCAGCTGTCCTGCTGGGTGCTTGAACAAAATCTCTTACTCTCTGCAGGCCAGGATAGGGTTGGTTCCAGTATCAGCAAAGGAAGCTTAAATCTCTCTGAGGGTCCTGGATCCCTGGAAAACCTCTAGAGTGTTATTCCCAGCTATGTAATGGATGAGATGCAGAGTCAGTCCTGAAGCAGTCTTGTAAAGTGATGTGAAGGACACTGACTGCTGGAGGAGGTAGGGCAGAGTCATTCCTTTCAGGTTGATGGAGTCTGTAGCACCTCACTGTGTTCTTCCTATTTAGAAGCCTGCAGCAGCAGAGGGGATGTCTTGTCCCTTGGTGGAGTCAAAGGTTATCCCTCTTTTGCAGTAGTAAGAATATTGGTGGAGAGAAATAGAGCTGCTCCTTGTGAAGGAGTACAGAGCCTCATTGAGAGGAGTGACTAGACAGCTGGCCACCTCCCTTGATTTGGAATGACAAACTGTAGAAGCACTTGACATTAGAAAAGCAAAGGTCTCACCACACCCACATTCTCACTGGTGCCTCACCTGCCACAGGTATGTGCATTCAGTTTCAACTAAAAATATCTCAACAGGTTGGAGGGGCAGGAAATGGTTTCTTTATTGTGGCTACTCCAGGGGGGCTGGGCCAGAGGGTGTTTTTATAATTGAAGTGGAATAGGGAGTGTCTGGAGATGTATTTGGGCAAAACAGAATTTGCAGCCAGCTTAAAACAAAATCTCTAGATGATCTAATGAAACATGAGGGAAAAGAATGAAGTGAGACCTGTCTCTGAATAAATGTTCAGAAAAGAACAGCACTGGTATGTGTATGGCTGCATACTTTGTACAACAACTGCTGCCAGTGTTTGTTCAGTCAGGAGGGCTTTTGAGGGGCAGTTCTGGAGCACACCCCTGCACCCTCTGGAGTTTCACACAGCAGGGAGCTGAGTGGAGGATTAACCTCAGCATGACGTAAGGTAGGATTGGGCTAACACAATTTGTCATATTTTTTATGGTTGAAACTCAGGTGAAGTTTCAATGAAAGCTGTGTTCTCAAAAAATGTTCAGTGGGGATGTTTGCAGTTTGAAACAGTTCTGCACTTCCAAAGTCCATAATGAGAAGGTGATTATTTATATATTTCTAATACATATATTAAATTATGTTTTATGGTTTTGATTTTTAGTACTGTGTTGGTGAATACTTGAGGCAATAACAAATAGGGATAGAGTGTCTTTCATTTAAATGTTCTAGAGCTAACAGAAGTGGGTCAACCCTTGTGAGGGGAGAAGTAAAATTAACATAGATATCAACACAGATAACTAACTTCAAGATAAGTGACAATAGCTGCAAAACAGTAGCAGTCCCTGCAATCACCCAGGGGTCCAGTACAGGAGCTGCATTGAACTGACCCATCTGAAAAGGATTTGGCCATGTCAGTTCCCCCGTGCCATGCACCTCCTGCCCAGGGGTTGCAAGGGAAGGCAATGGCCAGAAAGCACAGCTGGCAACCAAAGTGGGCAGTCCACTTTCTGTGGCAGCAGCCTGAGCCTAATCTTCTAAAAATAATGAGGAACACATGAACTCATTCAAGGACCTGGCAGCCCACCTGTCCCCCTGCCCCCAGAAAGGTAGGGATAACTAAAGAGGGAGAGCTGAATGCCATGACTTTCTAGCAACACCACTAACTTGTGCTGAGAAGAGCCTCAGTTTAGGAGGAATTTTCAGAAGTAATTGGCAATCTGGAAGGCCTTACTTTACAAATCAGGACTGAAGTTAGCAAAAATTCACAGTTTAACAAAGCACAGAAGAAGGAAAATAACAAAGATACTTAAAAGCTCTCAAACATACCTAAGAAAGAATGGAATTCACTGCATGACCTGTGAAAGACACAGGCATGTACCAACCACTCTGATGATGTATAAATGTGAAGTTGTGGTTTGCCTGCAATTACATGTAAGGAGCTTCTGTAAACATTCAAGTGAGCAATTAATTGTTGTAAATGTTGCAGAGTAAAAGCTGTAAAAATCCAGCTTTGGTGCCAGATGTAGTTCATGTACTCATTCTGAATTCTTACTCCTCTTCTTTATGGACTTAGTAGATTTTTTTTTGAAGGTGGAGAGGGACCCCCAACAATTGTAAACACAGAGAATCGGAATGTGAGTTTCTTACAGAATCCCAAGATTTGGAGTTAACTCCTGAACTTTAAAAAAAAAGGTTGAAAGATACTTTCTTAGTTTTCAGATGGCTTTTTCTCATGGTCTGACTAGGAAAGCTTCTTTTGAATAACAACATTTAAAAGGGAGAACTAAGGAAGTTTTGTTCCTCTGGCACCTAAGAAATGGAAATGGTTACTTGATCTCTGGCCCAAGGATGAATACAGCCATGCCTCCAGTGCTGTATCTCTTCCTGAAGACCTTTCAAATACAGAAGCTTAGGGTGATGACAATAGCACTTTCTCTCTGCTTCCAAAGCCCCCCTGGGGCACCAGTGTTTGCCTTCCTGAGCATGGTAATCGAGTATCTGTCATGCCATGCCTCCTGGTAGAATGTGTTGGACTGTGCCAAGGTCGTGCCTGGTTGTGCAATAGAAGACAGTGGCACCGTGCAGTTTTTAGATGTTGATATTACAGGTCCTCAGGGAGGGGTGGATGCTTTTGGAGCTTGTTCAAGACTTTTTCAGGGAAGCACCTACAAGCCTGAAGCTGTGTTTCCTAGAGGTTAACGCAGGATAATTTAGCATGCCCAAAGGGAAGAGAACTCTCTACCTTTGCCTGCTCTTCAGGAGGATACTCATCACTGCAGAAATGTACATGCTGGTCTGCTGCCTCTCTCTAGGATAAAGTTGGGATAGAGCTCTTGTAAGAGGCTTCTGCCTTCCTTTGGGCTTGGTGCTTGTAAAGGCTCCTGAGGAAAGGGAAATGTAATGTGGGCTTTCTATGCAAAAAGTGGGAAAAGTTTTTTTCTTGCATCTCACAGACACCTTTGCTTCTGTCCATCACTTCCTCCTCCTCCCTTTTTGATATTTTTCAAGGAAGGTAGGTTTTTGGCATTTATTCCCATTTGGACTTAAGTCCCCCCCCTTAATCCTGCTCAAATTTTTCACTCACAAACGTGCCTCTGTGTAAAGGAAAGCAAATAGCAAAACTTGCTCTGCAGGTTATCTGTGTGATATAGATGGAGGACTGCTTGATAAGGGTGAACTGCTTTGGTTATGCAGGCTTCCAGAAAAAAAGACACCTTTGTGTGCTTTTCAACATTTGCTCCATCTCATGAATAAGGCTAAAGCATGAAATTTATTGGCTTTGATGTAGGAGAAAGTCTTTTGCACAATAAGAGTCAGAGTCACAAAAGTACCTCCTTTCCTGCAGCAGCAATGTAAGGATCCATGGAGCAAGCCTGGGAGAGAAAGTGAGTAGGATCATTCAGTTTTATTTAAAGCAACAGAAATTAAGGTACCCCAGAGTCATGCATGTAATTGCATATACTTGGTCTTCTGTCTTAACTGTAGCTCAGTTTAGGGAATTTATAACAGGAAATACCCAACCTGATCCATCCTTGACAGCTTCTGTGCTTGGTGTATCATCAGCAGGGAAGTAATAGTTCTTATCCTTCAATATGTATTCAGAATGATAGATTTGCCACAAGTGGGTGATTTCCTATTACTGCTGCTCATATGCATGCTTGCAGGCTTGTTAAGCCTTTACCCTGGTGCCTGCCAGAGGCTGTCTTTGGTCATTAAGGATTGGTCTTCTCCAAACAAAATCAACAACATGAAGCAGACAGCCTAACAGACTCCTGAGAAAGCAGATTTCCATGCCTGTAGTTGCAGGTTTCAAGATGCTTCTTGCAGATCCTGAGAGCTTTGAGCTATTTTCCATTGGATACACTCGAGGGATGTATATGTATCTTAGTCTAGTCTTCCTCCACCCATTGGTGAGAATTTGTTCAGTATTATCTAGGAATCTTGGAGTTGACTTCCCAATTTCAAAAAGAATTTAGATGAAAATGCAAACTTTTAAAAATAAAAAAGGCTATTCTCTCCAAAATGGATAACATAGTGAGTAATGATTATAAATGATCTGTGGAAGAAATGTCAGAAGCAGATTTTTTACGATGTTCCCTCTAAGATGGAACTTAGACATAAGCACAGGCAGGTGTGAGGTTATCTGGCTGAGTGTAGCCAGGCCTTCTCTTCTTGGATGAGTTTGTTAGAAAGCTCTTCCTTGCAAAAAACCTGCTAGTGTTTGATGCCCTTTGGTTCTTCCAAAGTTGCCACTCAGATGTGACTTCTATACTCCAATTGTACTGCTTCTGTCTAGTTCAGAGGATGACTTTTTGAAGATCTATTCTCTGTATTCTCAAGCTCTTCCCTCCTCTTTCAAATGCTGCCACCTGGTCTGTCTGATGAACAGTTTATCTTTAGTGTGGAAATTCCCTCTCCATCAGGGTTGCATTAAGCTGATGGGGGAGAATCTGTCACTAGTCTTGCTCTTGTACTTGCATGGACTGCTTGTGACTATGTGACTGCAGTGTCCTCTGAAAATCCTATAGCAGAAAATTGTGGCTCTCTTGGATTTAGTAGAAGCAGCAAATGACGGGGAAGAGTTGACTACTGCAAGAGCTCTGTTAGCTTCCTGTTGAGCAATGGCAAGGGAGCTTGCTGGAGGGCGTGGTATCAATTAAATCTTTGATTGTCTTTGTATCTTACACATACAGCCAACGAGGCTTCCCTTTTTTTTTTTTTTCCTTTTTAACAGAAGCAGCCCTTTGGAAAGCTAATTACTCTGTTCTTTCTTGAAAGGAAGGTGGAGCCCCTGAACTGGCTGTCCTGCCAGTCAGAATAAACAGATTAAAACCTTCGAGAGCTCTCCTCCTTTGTCCTGTTCTTTAGTTTCCACTACTTGGGCCGGGGCAGTCTCAGCTGGAAGTGTCCAGCTTTGTTAGCCCTTTGTTTCTCTGGTCACCTGAGATCTACGGGACTGTGTATTACCCATTTATAGGGACAGGACAGAAAATGTGCAGGTGGGGATGCTTTTGTGCCTCAAATGACTTGTGGGTTAATGTCCAGAAATATGCTGAAGTCTGTGGAAAAGACAGTGCTCTAAGTTATTGACACATGAAAATACAGGGATAAAGAGGAGGACTGGTGGGTGGAGAGACCCTCTTTTCCAGCAGGATAGTGAATTTGCATGAAGCTGTTATCTCTCTTGGTGGGAAAAGTACTTTAGACAAATAGAGAACTGAAGCCAGCCATAGTTGGGTGAGCTTGCTTTGAAGTGGCTTCTGTGATCTGGATACTCATTTCCTCTACCTTCATGATGGCAGGACAAATGAGGAAATTTCTGCTTGCTTTGCCAAAGTAGAGCCCTGAGCCTTAAAACCAGAAGCCGTGAGCCTTGAAATGAATTCTGTAGGGGGAAAGCTTCTGAGCTTCTGTGCTGCCCTGCATTCTGCTTTGGCTGGAAGGCTTTTCTCCGTGGCTGCCGTGGGCGATGGGCTGAGCCTCGCGGCAGAAACCAGAATTGCCTGACATACCAGGTGCTGCTACACCAGGGCAGGTGAGCCTGCCTGCTCTGCATGTCGGCAGAATCCCAGAGGCACACTTGGCATCTTTCTGCTCTCCTGAATTGTCTTGCCGGATTGCATCACTACCCAGTCCCATCATTTGATCAGATAAGGCTTACCGAGGGATTCCACTAAGCTGTGGAAGCATTCAGTGACTGGTGTCTTGGGACAGTGATGCTTGCAGGTGCATGAAGTTGGGGAACCACCTCTCCTGTGACTGAGGGACAGGGAATCTCCCTGCACAGGCTGGGGTAGGGAAGCTCCTCTGCCCACAAGTGCCTTAGTGCACTACCCTCCCTGCCTTCAGGCTTTTCCACCTGGACTGACTTGTTTCTTTGGAAGCATTGGCCAAGGGTTCCCTTCACATAATTAACTGACAATGATGTGCTTTGTTTCTTCAGCTGGCACAGACCTGCTGAGTTCTACTGAGATCCTTCCCAGGCAAGATTTCCTCTTGCTCAACATGTCCCAGAATGTGTTGCATTAGTAAGCTTCCATTATTTGGTGGTTTTAGGACTTCCAATCTTCTCACACCACTTTAGCCTCTCCTACATGTTTGAATCCCTTCCTTCACCATGAAAGTCTCTTGTATGCATCCCCTTTTCTAAGCACCTTCTGCACTCTCTCCTGCCTACTTTTCCCCAGCCTTGCCTCCCCAAATAGCCTGCAGCCAGGCCCTCTCAACAGGGCTGGTTCTGTGCTTTGCTGTTCATACTGCATTGCAATACAGTCCTGCAGGCTCTTCTGTCTAACAGGTGTCTGCCCAAGCTCTTTGCATCCAGTTGTCTGCCCAAGGGAGGACTCTTCAGCATCCAGTTCTGTTCTGCTTTTGTTTTCCAACCCCTGTGCATTTCCTCCACTGTAGGGATACAGGACAAGCTCCTTGAGCTGTCTCATCCCTGAGTTGTTTCCTCTTACCCGACCGTGGCCTCTCCCCATCTTCATGGTACTATTTAGGAAATTGGTCACTTAAGTGTGCCTAAACCTGAAGCCTCTCCATGCCAGGCTATAAAAGAAGCCTCTACCCCTTTCTTTGGAGAAGAACCCCTGTGCAGGTAAACTTCAGAGGTTTCCTCCACTGCACACCTTCAGGCATATCCCAATCACTCAGAATTGTTAAGGGACTTGGAGCTAGCTGGAATCTGTGTTTCCTTAGGTGCTCCCACTATTATTATACTCCACTGAAATACCAAACAAGTTGTTAAGGGACTGGCTGGATGATGCTCTGGAAGATACCAAACAAGTAGGTGTATGATAGAAAGTAACAGATCCTGTTGGGCTCTCTGGGCAAGTCTCTTGTTAATTAATGATAATCTTGTTAATTAATTAACACTGCTTGTTAGGGAAATATGGTTTATTTATATTCAACAACTTTTTTCAACTCATTACTGGTAGTAGTCAACTCTTTTTGATAAGTTACAAGAAGAATGGTTATATTTAGGGCAAAACAATCAAAATTTTGTGCTGTCCTGCAAGGTTAGGATACATCCTAACCAGTAATAGTTTCAACAGTGTCATTGTTCAGCTCAATGATTATAAATGAGTAGTTAAGAAAGTCAGATTTCAATTGGCCAGCAGAGGTTTTAACCATGCACACATCTAGATTAACCACTCTGGAGATTGGGGATTATCAACTGTTACGCAATAGCAGACTTTTTTAAAAATTGGAACAGGACTGTTAACAGATGCTGCATTTGCTGAAGAAACCAGATTGTCATGTAATACATCCAGAATGTGTGCTTTGTTTGGCAGAATCATGAATGTGGATGGCTACTTTTCTTTGCCTTTACCTCTAGTGGCAGCACACTGCTGATCAGACAGGTGAATCATTACAGGCTGGATTTAGTTCTTATTTGGGTTGTTAAGTAAGAACTGAAGTTGGTTTGGTTCAGTTCTGGCTCAGTGCAGCTTCAGACCTACTGTGTGTGTTCAGTTCTGACTGAGGGAAATCTAACCCCATGTACTGTAAAATCTCATGATAACTTGAATCCCATGTGTATCACAGCTCTGTAATTTGATAAAGCCCTTGGAGCAATAATATTGCTCAAATCCATAGCATATATGGGGGGGATCCCTTCATTCACATACAGCACAGGCTTTTTTTTTTGTTTGTTTTTTAAATTATTTCATGCCATCTAATGGGATGTGTTGTGTACCAAGTAGAAAGTGGGTGCTAAAATTTGTAGTGATTCTTTGTGCCTTTTAAAATGTAGGCACAAAGGCACTGAATTTTCTGTGTGATCAAATAAGCCTCCCCACAGGTCCCAGAGAGGGAATAATGCTTGCTTGTTGAAATGCAGCAGCACTACCTGGTGCCCAAAAGCTGATGGGTCTTATCCTGGGTAAGGTCCCATCTGCAGCCAGGGATTCCTGGAAAAAGCAATATATATAGCCTTTTAAAGGGAGCTACTTGTGTTCCAGTTGGTGTTTCATGACTGCAAACAAGTGCCTGTTACAGCAGCTTGTTCATAATGAACAAGGAAGGGACTATCAGGCAATGCAACACCTTTGGAAGAGGAAAAGAACCTGCTGCAGAGAGGCAAAGCTTCTCCTTGGCTTATCATGCACGCACCAAGAGGCATCCCTCATCTCTGAGGCTTTTCTGGATTGCTCATACCATTAGCTGAAGCTGTGTTTGCATTTCTGAAGAGGTTAATTGGCAATTAAACCTGCACTCAACCCTTCCCTGGGGTATGGCTGTCACTTAGTGTTGCTTTTGTTTACCAAACAAAATAGCCAGGGCTGCTGGGTCTGGAGAGACACGGGGAGTCCAGGGGCTCCCATGGGAGGCTTGTCCGTCACACCCACTAGCCAGCCAAGTGGTCCAGGAAAGAAGCACAGCACAGCCAGAAAGGGGCTCCTCAGGCTGGAATTACCACACCAAATGGCTGCACAGGACCTCTTTCTCTTCATACTGCAAGCCAGAAGCTTTGTAAACCTTCTCTATTTCAGCCAAGTCCTCTCCATTTGGCTATTAATAATGACTGCACACTGATGTTCTTACCCCTTAGCTTAGGGGAGCTCCTGGGTTGTCAAGAAGTTTGGAAGAAAAATAATCAATGCCAGGGACATGGCAATCAGTTGTATTTTTTGTCTAGTTCAGACCTCGCCTTCTCCTAGCCCTGGGCACAACATCCAGCCTGGAAGCTCCCATTTAACAGCTTAATGCCCTTTTCTAATCCAATATTGCTGCTTGTCATTGTAAACATGTCAGGTTTACAATATCTTCAGTGACCATAGCAAATGTGAGATAGCAAATATTTCCACAGGCTTATCTGAAATCAGGAGAGGCGTTAAATGAAGCTGTGAGGTGAGACAAGGAAACTATCCCAGCAGCAGATCCAGAAACACTTTTGAGTTCTGACAGCTGGTCTGAATTGTCAGTGGAAATTTCCACCTGAACTTTCAGTGGAATAATGGACTTTTGGTCAAATGAGCGAGGAGCAGTATCTGTGTATGTGTGAGTGTTTAAGACTATATATTTGAGGGATTCTTATTCCTTTGCATGAATCAGAAAACTTAATAATAGGAGGAATTTTATGCACAGACTGCATTTTTCAGTTAACTTTCCCTTTGAGATTTCCACTCTTTATTGTGAAAGATTTAAAGGGAGAATAATTAAATGGATTACATTAGGCCTCCAGTTCTCAAGTACTTAATCTCCCTGGCTAGGATTCAAATCTATGGCCTCAAGTGCTCCATCTTTAAAAAGTGGAGCTACTGAACTAGAAGTTAGCATTTAAAGAGTGCACATCTTTCAGATCTGGCATCCCAAAGCAAAGAAGACCCATTGCAGAGGAACAATAGGTAGATATGTTTCATATCCTGCAGGGAATTTTCTATGGAAAACCATGTTCAGTGATGCTTCTGGCTTGCCGTTGCCCGTTCTCTTTCTCAACCTGCCTGACTGCCACTTCCACTCCTGGCTTGTCATTGCCTTCTCTTGCTCTTCCCTCCCCTAGCTACCATTTCCACCAGCAGCACCCTCCCACCTTGCAGGTCCTGCATTTTAATCTATTTGCAGAAGACACTGCAGCCACAGAGGGAGAGCGAGGCCGGCAGTGCGAGGCTGGGTGTGGCTGATAGCAGGGTGTGTGTGTCTGCACACAGGTATGTGTGTGCTTGTGTGGGTGCGTGCCTGCCAAAATTAGGCAGAAACTGCAGAAAGAGGCCTCATTTTACAGAAGCCAACAGGAATGCTATCAGGCCTCTGAAACACACCCATGTGGTTAGTGTGTCCCTTCGGGAGCTCAGTGTCTCTGGTGATACTCAGGATTGGAGATTTCAGAAAGCAGCAGTTGTGATTAGCAAGTAGGCTGGAAAGAAACTCGAGGGACCTTAATGCTGATGCAACAACTGGTCACTTCTGGCAAATGCTGCATGAAGAGAATCATTTAAGAAAAGGGTTTTGGTGGGAGGAGTAAAGGGCTGAAATGCAGTCCTGGGCCTCCAGTAAGGCAGTACCCAGGGATACTGTGCCTGTGTTGTCCTGGAAGCTGGAAGAGCAATCCACTCACCTCAATGCACACCATGATGGAGGAAGCAGTGGAAGGAGACCTGCATGCATAATCTTGTGCCAAGTGAAGAGGGTGCCCAGCAATATACTGGCCTTTTAAATGGAGGATACTGAGCTCTGTTGCCCAGCCAGTTCCATCCTCCACCCAGGATGAGCATCCTAAGCAATCATCTGGGCTCCCCCAGCAGTGGTGGCACCCACTGCCATCTGTGCAGGAGATGTCCAGGCTTCTAGGACATACCATCTACCTGTGCCAGAAACTAAGTGTTTCCCCAGGCTCCTGGGTTGCCACAGGGAGGAGAATCCTCAGGATTTGAGTGAAAAGGCATTTTGTGCATGCTGAAAACATGGCCCTAGCCCTAGCCTGATAAAGCACACACCCTGCTTTTCTCCTGTCTCATCTCTGAGCATTTGCAAGGACACAGTGGTCTTTTTGGCACATGCACACTGAGCTGGGGAAGGACTTGAGCATGGACCAAGCTCGTACTCCCCTGATGGATGCTGACATCTGAGTGAGTCCTTGAGCAGCCCTCCAAGATATCTAACAAGTTTTATGGTCATCTATAATCAGGGCCAAGCAACAAACTTTATCTTGAGTGAACCATCAAGCAGAAGTGAGGCGTTGGCTTTATAAGTCATGTATATATAATCTGGTAACTATTACTCACTGGCATTTCTGCCAGGTGAAGCACTGGCCTGGCTCTTCTAACAGTGTCCAGCTCTAACCCACAGGAACACAAACCATCTCCCCTCAAGTCACGAGCACCCACAGACTGTAATGCCCTTGGCCCCTGGGAGATGGCTGTGTCTGTGCAACAGAGCAGAGTCCCCAGCTCCATCTGCCTGAGCTTTGCTGCCAAGGCCCCAGCACCCCAGAAGAAACTGCACAGAAGAGAAGCTCTTTCTCCCAGGACTGCAGCAAGACATCCTTCAGTAGGGCTGGCACCAGAGCACTGTGTGTTATCATGTTCTTTGCTTTCATTTTCCCAAAGCCTGACTGAGATTCCCACTGTGGTTCTCTGCATGGCTCCTCAACAACTCTCTGGCTCCAGGAGGTGACACTGGGATTTGTGACACTCAGAGAACAAGAACTGCCTGCCCTGGGGACCTGCTCTAAACTGTAAGAAAATATTTGGGATTAATAGGCTGTGAATTCAATTACTTGACCTTATCTTACAATTGTTCCTTATATTTTTCTCCCCTGATGCTCATTTATGTTAAGAAAAATCATAGCATTGATTAAAGGTTAGTCTACACACACTGACCAAAACTGCTGGCTTCTTCCCAGGCCGTGGTTCTGCAGTCAATAGCAGACTTGTATGTAGCCATTTCATAGAATCAATAAATCATTTTATAGAATCAATAAAGTTGGAAAAAAATCTTCAAGATCATCAAGTCCAACCAGATGTCTCTGATTAAACATGTAAACACAACTGTATTTTTGATAATTTATCCAGGAGAGACAATACTGAGTGTATGCCAGCTTTTATGCTGGCTGCATGGGGACACAGATCTGTGCTTGCATAAGGAAGCTTGTTGATAAAAAATAATCCAAAACCTATCAATGTTTTTATTTTTTCTTTTCTGATGAAGTCTAAAAGGGAGGACTGATCTATGTTGGATCTCAGCTTTTCTTTGTGCTATTGTGGAGGTGTTTGATCCAGGAGCAGTAAAGAAGAATTTTCCATATCATTGAGCAGGGCTGTTTTTGTGTGCAGCCTGATTCCCAGGAATGCTCCTTGCATGGAAGCACTCTTCTGCAGAACCTCTTACCCAAGACACTGTTGGCTGGAGAAATCAGATTCCAGGGCAGGCTGGCTATCTCAGAATCTCTATTGCCAACAGCCACCCATGAAAGAGGGAGCTTAATCCTCTCTCAGCAAGAATCTCAGCCAGTCTTTGCAACCCCACATCCCACAATGTGGAGAGGACAAGGAGGGAAAAGGGGAAACTACTCCAGACACAGTGGGCAAGGAATGCCAAAAGGAACATCATTAGTGGCCAGACAAGGGTACCAAAACCAGGACTGGGTCACAAGGACAGCAGAGGCTGGCACCTCCTGGAGTGCTTTGCTGAGAGTCTCCCCATCATGTCCCACTAGCTAAAGATGCAGCCAGACATCCTTTCTCTCCTGAATCATTACCCCAGCCTTGGAGTCAGTCTTTCTGGGAGAGAGCAAATGCAGGTCCTCCTGGATCTTCCCTGGCCTCTCTTCCTCTCTAGGGGTGTGTTTTCAGATCCCTTGTTTACTGAGAGTTATTTTCCTAAAATGTCTGTTTATATACAATATCCAGTCATGCATACCAGGGCAACTTGCTGCTTTGGGAATGCATCAGCATAAAAGCAGATGAGGTTAGTGTCATAAAGGAGGGCTGGAGCATTCTTTGCCGAACTGGTATGTGGGTGGGCACAGGAAACATCCAGGAAACTGCATCTAGAGGAATGGCTCAGTTGTCATGTGTGAAATGTTTATCAGTGTACTGGTGAAAGTCCTACAGGAGTTGATAAATCTAATTAATTTTTTTAACTTGTTCATGGCCTTAAAAAGCACCAGTTCTGTTGTATGATAAGCCTCTTCCTGGCCAAAGTGACCACAGTCACAGTTTCAGCTGTTCTCCACTTACTTCTGCCCATTCTTGCTCCAGCTTCCACACTTGTGGAGTATGAAAGAGAGTGATATCTGTCCCCATGGGACAGGAGCATGATCAAGGCATGAGCTCAGCCCAGGTTCAGCAGGTACTCCAGGAGCTACCCCCTGCCCCTGGGTTTCCAGGTACCAGGCTGTTCATACCTGGCATTGTGTGCAGAAGTGATCCTGTTTGCAGCATTCATTACAAGAGCATCATGTTCCTAGTGGAGCACCAGGCAGTCCATTTCTGCAAGCAAGGTCTTCTCACCAATTAGGAATGCTGTAACAGTTCATTCACAGATTTGAAAGTTTCTGTTTATAGGATACACTCACTAACACTGATTTCAATATTTTAATAAGTCTCCTTGTCCTTTTCTTGACCAAATCTATCCCTTTCCCAGTAAATGAAAATCCTGTACCAGGAATTAGGGCATTTAGGAGCCAGGAAGAGAAAGGGGTTGGTCAAAACCTGCTCATTTAAAGAAAGGAACCTCTTTGAGAGGAGGCAGCAATCAGCACAGAAGCATTGTTACATACCAGAAATGTTTATATTTTTCCTGAGACTGAAAATGGCAGGGAGCACAGCATGCAGTTGGGAAGAACTGATAGCTGCAAAGACAAGTAAAGGCTCTGAAGGACACCAGAATGTGTTTCTTCTGCAATTATTTTAGATAATATTTACTTTTTGGTGCAACACTCTTCATTTCCAAAGGAAAACTATTCAACTCTTAGTGTCTTAGAATTTTTGGTAATCCTTGGATACATGCTTTCAAAGCCAGAACATGAGGGATTCAAGGACAGGACACCCAGGAGAAAGACCAGTATTATGCAAAGATCCCACATGTCTCTTTCCAGAAATGACAAATCTCTTGTCTTCTCTCCCATCTAAGGCAGTGGTGCCCTGAGCTGCCTGGCTGAAGACCCTTCATCCCTGTGCCAGGCTCTTTCCAAGGGTGTCAAAATGTTTGTACCTGAACTGATCTAAGGATGAAGAAAATGGATGGAGCTGGCTGTAATGTTAGCTCAGGATGACTGTGATAAGTACTGGCAGGGGGATGTTTTTCAGGGAGCAAGGCTGTTCTTCTGTTATTAAGCTATCTGTTGTGCACAGGTAGCTAAGCAGAAGGAATGACACAAACCTATTCACAGTGCAGCCAGTATCACTGGTCGAACATAAACATGTTATTTAGACACATTCCAGAGCACCATGCACCATCTCTCCCCAGGCATCTGCTTGCCTTATTACTTGTCTTAATAAAGATGTTATCTCAGTCCCTGCACCTCCAGACAGGCTTCCTTCCCCAGGCCTGGCTGAGCTGAGGGGGCTGCAGCACTCTGCCTTTTGCTGTGACACTGAAACCAGTGGAGGGGGCAGCACTGGGCAGCACTGGGCACTCCCACCCCACAGAGGGAGCAGAGCCAAGCAATGCCAGCAGCAAGAAGGGGCAGGGAGCAGAGCTGACTGAGAGGGAGAGCCCAGCCCTCATCCTGCTGCCTGAGAGCTGGGAGTTGTGGGTGCCTGTTGCTGTCCCTGACTCTCCTTGTCAACTGTCCTTCCCACTACCAGCAGCCACCCTGCTTGTCCAGGGCTGCAATATGGCCAAAGCAAGCAGTTTTGCTACCAACCCTCCCACCTAAAGGAACTTCCAACATTACCAGCATTTTGCAACTGGATTATGTTTAAAATATTTTGGAGATTTGCTACGCAATTCAGCTGTCAAGTGTAAAGATCTGTATCATTCTCTTGTCTCCATCTCTGTTGGAAAGAAATGGGTAGTTCTCAGGTGTGATTTGGTTTGTCTTGAAGCAGATCAACTGCAACTATCCTGAAGTGCCCCCCTTCTCTCCACCAACTATAGTGGAAGTTCACATGACTGCCTCCAATGAAGAAGTCTGCTCTGTAGACACCTAGGAGTCAATTTGATTGTCCATGCTCTGCTGCCTAGGGTCATTTGGGATCTTCTGTGTTATTAGAGTGAACTAATGCTCCAGAAGGACTGATTCCCACAGCTCTTGTATCTTACATGCCATCCCTATGCTGTTCACTGAGTAACAGGCAACAGAGCTAGAGCACCTTCAATTAACTATTTATCTCTGCTGGTGTACCAGAATTAAGTCCGTACAGTGGACTAGGTACCTACATATCAGCTGGCCATCTCAACTCTGACATAGCCAGGGAGACTGAGCACTCAATCCATTTGCTCTTACAAAGGTGATTTGAGATGCCTAAGGGTATCCAAAACATCTGCACAGGACTGCCAGATCTGATAGAGGAGGTATGGGAAATTCATGTGTTCCTGCAGTGGTCACTGGAAGCTGAGCAGGAGACGCTGGGGCATCTCAAATGATGCTATGCTGGTGTGCAAGCAGCTAAAGTGAGGCCCCAGGCAACCACACCCGGGAGCACTTCAGTGTACACAGAAATGGGCACCTGCATCCAGTCAGCTGGGACAGTCCTCCTGACCTTACAGCTGTTTGGGAGCTGAGACACTCAGTTCACATTTAGGTAACAACCATCAGACATCTAAATTTAGGTGCCTCTATCTGCAGGTTGCATCCTGTCCCTAAAGCGAGGTGACAGCCATCTCACCTTTCTGGTGTGATCACTGTGCCATTCGTACTCACACCTGCAGACCAGTGGTGCCTCTCCACCCTCCTTGGCACAGCAAGAGAGCCACGGACACCACGTGTCACACTACAGTGAGTCAGCAGCCCTCAGGCTCCTAAATCGCTTGGGATTGTTTTTAAATGTAGCCCCATTAACCTTCTGAAAGTACAGGTTATGTTTGATGACTGACTCTCATGGATTTCTCAGGCATTCTGAAAAATGTCCATGTTACTTTTATCTTTTCTCCTTTTTTCCCCCTGATATAATTTGACATGGTCTATTCCATGAGGATTTTTGTGTCTGTGCAAATGTAGGGAAGTAGCTGGCAGTCTATAATGTACTCTGACAAGATGCAAATAGGCTGACAGTGACCAGTGACCTTTGAAATCTTCTTGGGATGCTTTCCTAAGACAAAATAGGTCCCACTGAGATGGTGCAAAGCTCCTCTCCATCTCTACTTATTTTCTCTTCTCATTTTTCATAACTGCCTCCCTCTTGGCTGGCTCACTAAGCCCAGGACCTGCTTTAAAGTTTAGATTAATTTAATGGAGAGAAAGCTGATATGTCCTTTCCTAAGAAGCCTTGGGATTTTGCACTGAAATAAAAGTAGGGAGGACATGAAGAACTGTCTTAGGGCTCAGCATGGCCCACCCCACAGTGACTGCACTGAGTGTTGCCTTTCACTGGATGAGCCACTCATTCCTGCAGGTCCTCATGCCCTTCTGTGGGGTGTGGAAGAGAGGACTCTCTCGTATGAGTTTTTTGGCAGTCTCCACATGTGAGATTCAAAAAGGATCAGCACCCAGAAATAAGCCAGAAGCCCTAAAACAAACAAAATTAACAAGCAGATGAGATACCTGTGGGCACTTAGACCTCAGCACAGGCATGCGCAACGGCTCTACCACCACCCCTGGGTTTGGGGGAGCACAAACTTTGTGAGGGGGATTTTTAGGTTTGGGGCTCTGTGCAGGGACTGAGTACTTCATGTGGACAAGCCTTGATGTCAATTCCTTAATCAGGATAACGAAATACTCCCAGTGAGTAACATTTAAAATAACAAATGAAGTCAGCAACACATTGGATATACTCCAGGATTTAGATGGGGTTGTGCTGATAGGTGTGTCAGGCCAGAGGCATAAAATGTAGAGCAAGGGGGAATTTGTCATTGCCCGGGCCAGCAATTTGGCCAAAGTGACTCAGTGCTGGCGAGCAGAACCGAGCCTTCAGAGAGCACGGCTGCTCTGAGCGAGGCACAAGAGAGCCAAGCTGCCCTTCCAGGGAAGGAGCCGGTGGCTCTCGCCGGCACGGGTGGAAGGGACAAGCAGAGCAGACGTGTCCCCAGACGCATTGCAGCACCTGTTGAGAGCCCAGAGTAACAAACCACCTCCGGTTCCACGCTTGCCGCTCTGGCTCTGGGCACTGCTCACCCACCACAGCCTCCTCACGGCCTGCTTTACAAGCATTTATCGGGCGGGAAAGCAGGCAAAGACACAAAAGGCTGGGAGCAGGGAGGGGACGCGCTGCTATTCACAGTGGCGGTCCCCACCCACGGGTGCCAGGAGCCAGACAGGGCAGCACCTTATCAGGGGCCTGGCCGAGCGGCACTCCGCGCTGTCCCAGCGCTCCATCCCCACCCCGGCGCAGGGGTGAGTGCCCCGCTGACGTCAGGAGGCCTTACTTCATTTCCTGGCACCGAATTTTGCCAGCCGTGTCCTGTGGGAGAGGAGAGGCGAGGCGGTGGAACTGGAATAGGCGTGCTCAGCCCCACCTCCCCAGCCCTCCAGCTGTTAAAGCTCCCGGAGCGGCGGGCGCGGAGCTGCTGCTCGGCCGGCGCTGCGGAGCGGAGGTGCCCGGCTCCTGGTGCGCTGGGAAAGTGCCTCTCCTGGACGGAGCCTCCCCGCTGCCTTCTCCGGGCAGGACCCAGAAAGGTAATTCAGGCGATGTGTTACAGGATCCAGGCTGGGCCTGCCGCCCGCAGCCGGGTTGGGATGGCTGTGCTGCGGGACATGGGGTGCCACAGTGACCGCAGAGTGCCTCCCGGCCGTGACTCTAGCGGGGGCTGGGAGAGCTCCCGGGACACGAGTGGAAATTTGTGGGCGAATGGGTGTATTTTATGTACAAACATCAATGAGAAAGGAGGGTCAAGTTGGAGGGAGAAGACTCCTGCTCTCTCAAGCAAGAGCTATGATTTGGGGTGTGCTGTATAAGCTACCACAGCACAGGTGTCTTTGCATGGACTGCAGAGCCCCTTGGAATTCCTCCACTGCTGGAGGTGCTGGATGAGCAGATTTAGCTTCTGGGGAGCAACATCACCCAGGAGACAGGGTAGAGGCTCTTCATGCTTACACAGGACATCTACCCTGGAAAAAAAGAGAAGGCAGTAGAAATGGTTGCAAGCGGCCCAGTTCTCCAAGTAGGAAGATTATTTCCATCCCATTTGCTCCTCTGGTTGTGGCAAGTGCCACTTGCAGTCGGCACTGCAGGACCCAAAGCTATGGGTGTGCTCCGTGCTGTCATCAGGTCACTCACGCTGGTTCTCTGGGCTCTCCACGTGCCTCAACAGCCAGCACCAGTCTGTATCTGCCACAGCTGTGAGCAGATAAGCTAATCTAATCAACAGTAAATGTCTGTAAAATTTTATCAAATTTTAGAATTTTCTCTCTAGATTTTCAGAAATTTATTACTCACAATTGTTCAGATAACCCAGCTATTTGTGCAAGAGATCAGAAATCTCCAAAATTTTGTGTACTTGGATTGTGAAAACTCCTTCATGTGTTATCCACTTATTCCATGTTCTCCATGGGAGTCCAAAGTTCCTGCATATTTGAATAATTTGCATTTTATTGTAGCCAGCCTTTTGAAGAGCTGCACATCTTTTACATAGTGAGGTTAGAAGCTGGAAAAGTATTTCCCCAATTCAGTTCGAAGCAGGTCCATTGAAGCATATGTGGGGCTGGGAGTGAGTCAGTGGTATTTTCACCCTTTGTTCATCTCTTGGTTAGATCAACTAACCATTTTTTTAAACCACAATCTGCACTCACTAAAATCTGCTGGAAGGGTTTGAGAACTAACTTCGTGAGTGCAGTATGTTGTTCTGGAGCAGAAAAATTAAGGCAAATGGCACAGTGAGCACTAAAGTCTGCATTTTGCAAGTTGATTTTTTTTCTAGTAGAAAGCCTATTTTTCCTGTATGGGTCACCATTAAGGACTGGTTTCTCAGGTTTCATTGTGATAGTGTATCTAAACTCCTCTTTTGATAGATTTTAGAGACTCAAGCCTAAGTGAAGAATTTAGTGTTTAGAATCGGTGCCTGGCCCCATTGTGTGCACAATGGGCCACGATGTGCCAGAGGCCCCCTGTGCTGTGGTTTCTGCATATGCTTCAAGCTCCCAAGAAAGTAGGGGACTTAATTCCCCTAAACAGCCCACTTAAGCTCTCCTATCCCCTGGGTGACAGGCTTGCTCAGACAGCACTGAAGTCCTTAAGATGAGCCAGCAGGAGTGTGTTAGGGACCTTGACGTTGTTGGCTTGTGGACTCCTCAGGCAGTGACTTGCTAACTTCTCACACAATGAGCAGCATTGGCTCTGGCATGTCAGGCCTCTCATCAGTGCAAGGCAGTGTCTTGGGCAGGAGGCTGAGGTCTTTGAGACACTCCTCGTTGCTATACTGCTGTGAAGAAGGAGAAATATGAGTTCAGGGCAAGTGGTTGGTGGCCTGTATTTGCTGTTGAATTTGGAGTGAGAATGGCTGGGCTGCAGGCATCCGGATTAGTTACATGCAAGGTAAAAGGTGTTAAAGTTCCCCCTTCATTCATAATGGTAAACCAAAGCCAAAAGTGCCTCAGAGAATGTAAAAAGGGGAAAATGAATGTAAAAGAGAACAATGAGTTTCCTGTTCTGCATTGCTCATGTCTGACTCTCCCTGGTAGAAGGTACTGATGTTGTTTGAACTTGTCAGAAGAGTGTAAACTGTTTATGACTACAGCTGCTCCTGCATCACAGAAATGACAAGGCAGCTCAGTCTCTGCACTGCAGGGCACCTGGCAAGTGCCCTCTCCAGTACCTCACCTTCTCCCTGCTCCCCACGCTCCTAAAACATTGCACAACATCAGGCACAGTGCAGAGGCCATGCAAGGCGGATTGCCTCCTCCTGAGGGGCTTGGCTTGCCTTGATGGAGAGCCAGTGCCAAACGTTGAAGTGACTCTGCTGCCATTGCCCCATGTCCTTAGCACTGTGGTGTCCTTGCCCAGTGAGGTGGGGATGGAGCTCTGTCCTGCCTCTCCTTCCCCACTGTTGACAGTTCCCAGATGGTTGACTTGACAGCCTGTGCTTTCTCTTTTTCTGCAGCTTTGGAGAGGTTGTTCAAGAAGGCAAGAGGATGACAATGTCGCCTCCCCCGGGCTGCGGCAACATCGGTGCCGACTACCACCTGCTCTGTGACACAGAGAAGGCCTGGGGGATTGTCCTGGAGTCGCTGGCTGCAGCAGGCATCCTCATCACCATTTTCCTCATCTGCTCGCTCTTCTTCCTCATCTGCAAAGTGCAAGACAACAGCAAGAGGCACATGATCTCCGTCTATTTTTTCTTTCTTTTAGGCACGCTCGGCGTTTTTGGCCTCACTTTTGCCTTCATCATTAAACTCAATGACAGGACTCGTCCCACTCGCTTCTTCCTGTTTGGGGTCATCTTTGCTCTCTGCTTCTCGTGCCTCCTCACCCATGCCTGCAACCTCAACAAACTAGTGAGAGGAAGAAAACCCTTCTCCTGGCGGGTGCTGCTGCTCTTCCTTGTTTCCTTTGCCCTGGTACAAGTTGTGATCAGCATTGAGTATTTAGTCACCATGTTTGTAAACCAGAGAGAAGAATTCCTGAAAATGCCTCGGGAGAATACCAACAAGGACTTTGTCATGCTTCTGATCTACGTGCTCTTCCTGATGGCTCTGACCTTCTTGGTTTCCATGTTCACCTTCTGTGGGCCATATAAAAGCTGGAAGAGGCACGGGGCACACATCTTTGTCACTGTCCTGTTCTCCATTGCCATTTGGGTGGTGTGGATCACGATGCTCATAAAAGGCAACACGGTTTTAGAAAAACACATGTGGGATGATCCTGTTGTGGCCATTGCTCTGGTGTCCAATGGCTGGATTTTCCTGATAATGTATATTGTCCCCGAAATTTGTTTCCTCACTGCTCCTCTGAAGCTAGAGGACTACCCTCCAGAAAATGACTTCTGCCAACCCAAGTTCATAAAGCAGGCAACTGGAGTGGACAACCGTGCCTACACCCAAGATGAAATTGTGCAAGGTATGGTGAAGTGGAGGGCTCCACTGCCCCCCCAGCCCTAAACACGCAAGCACCACTCACGACCTAAAAGAGGTGGGAGAGCTACAAGAAAAGATTTGAAGATCATACGATATTCTAAATGAGAGGCTAGGAAAAAGTTTCAGACTGATGAAACTTTGGAAATGTCCATGCAAATTAATCTCCAGATATGAGGGAAATGAGTGAGTACCAATGCAAAAGCAATGTGTAGGAGCAGTGACTGGCTAGGAGACTTGCTGCATGTCAGGGCTGAAATATCTCTCTTTATGACCCTGCTGTGTCTGGGAAGTCCATGTTGAAAACCAAAAGGGTTTTTTTGTCTCTTAGTGATGCATCAGCTCTTCAGGTCTATCTAGTTTATACCTTGGAGGTTATTTATTCCAGTTCTGATCAGGTTCCCATATCCATGTGAGAATGACTCTGTCATCCAAAAAGGAGGCAAGGAGGTCTTTCTTTTCTGTATGAGTCTTTTGCCTACTTGGACAAAGCAAAATGTTTCTATCAATTGAGGTTTCCCAAACCTGTGGGTAGGAGATGTGATTCCTCTGGATGTGGATTTGCTACGGGTATCACATTCATCACCTGGAGTCAGACACCCAGGTTTGTGAGAGAATAGCCAAGAAAGGCTGTGCTCTCCCAGGGAATACCCTGAAGGGGGGCTTGTGCATACAAGTGGGAGGGATTTGGCTGGTGGTGGTGACAGTAATTCTGAGGCAACGAGAGGTGTCTAAACTCCAAGGCCACCTGCGTCCTGTTGTTTGCAATACCATTCATTCCTGCTTTCAGAAGGAAATATTTAATGTCCTCCACCTACAGATTTTAGCCCATTCCTGCCTGCACACTGCACAGTTAGACCAATCTAAAAGCAGCTGCTCATGTAGCCACAGACCCTCTGAGTGTCCCTTGATGTGGTATTTCTGAGCTACTGTGTAATGCTAATGCACTGACTTTCCCCTGCCTTTGTCTTGTGACACAGGAAACGTCAACTACTCCCCGTACGCTTCTCACTTTCAGATGAAGGTAAGTTCATGCCACTGTCACCCCTTTCACCACATGCAGGCTACAGGCTGCTGTTCAGGTGCTGGAAGGAAGGGAAGGAGAAGGGGCAAAGACAGATGGGCCTAGAGCAGGCTCTGTGAAGGCAGGCCTGTGCTTTGCCTGGAGCCAGTTCTGTGCCATGTTCGTAGAGGTGCCTGTGGCTGGGAGGAAAGATAGAGCTATGACATGTCCAGGGACATGGGAAGGCAGGAGGGGCCCAATGTAAAGAGGTTATGGTTTTCAATACACATAAGAAGTCCTCTTCCTACAGTAGACTGTGCCCTTTCCTAGGAGAGTGTGCTTATTTCCTCAGCCCATGCCCTGAATATATTCCCACCAGCAGACACTGGAAGTTGCAGGGCGGATCCATAGTGGGCAGTTTGCATGTCCACTTGTCCATTCACCAGTCCTCCTTCAGACCACAGCCTAGCCAGGCCTAGTAGCTCACATCATGTTCCCACATGTCCTCTGGTGACCTGTCTCCATCACTAATTTGTTCTGCTAGGATCCTCTTCCACAGCCCTATTGGTCACATTCTCAGGAAACCTTCAGCTCTGTTTCTCCCTTCCTTCCTTTGTTTTTTTAATAAGCCTTGTTTTATTACTTCTGTCCAGTTTTCAAAGGTAAAAACTTCTGTGCTTCCTTTTCAGGCCATTGAACCTCAGAATGATTTCTCCATCCCTCGCCCCAAGGCCCGGACAAGCCCATACCATGACTACACTGGTGGGAAGAGCCCCATGTAGCAGCTCCACAGTGAGCAGAGACTGAGTGCCCCTCAGCAGAGGCACAGGGAATGGGCCACATGGTGACAAAGGAGATGATCCTGCAGAAGAGTCAACCCACACCAGCGAAAAAGGGGAGGGGAGGGTTCCTCTTTCCCCCACACAGGCACCTTTGTAGCTCCCTGTTATTCTTCAGACACAGCTTTCAGACACAGCCCTGGCCATCCTGTCCCTGCTCACTCTGTCTCCATGGAATGGAGTTCTCTCTTCTGATGGAAGAGCATTCTGGCCTGTTCCAGCAGGAATGCTAGAGAAGCAGGAAGATTATCAGCTGGGTCTGGGACTGGCTGTGCCCCAGACAGGACCTGCTTTAATCAGCTCATGGGGGTGCCTGCACCCCTCATCTGGTGGGAGAAGAGGAAGGAGCAGGAGCATCAGCCCTACACATTCTTTCTTGCTGCCCACCCACAAAGACATCTCAGGCACTACTGAGGACATCTTTATCTATCCCCTGTTACTTTTGTGCCCACTCCCAGCCCTGCCTGGCTGTCGCCCAGGGATCAGTGAAGAAGAGACAGAGAGAGAGAAAGAATACTCCATTTTTCATATTCATATTTCCTTCCAGCACCTTCCTCATCATCTAGGGGTCATGCTGGAGCTGGGGAAGAAAACTTAAAGACATAAAACTGTCTGCACCAATTTAGTTTGACACATGTTCCAATTCATGTTCTTAAAGCTTCCTTTCCAACTCTGGCTCCTGCCCATGTGCCTCAGCTGAGCTCCCCAAGGTGCCTGCGCCCTGCAAACTCTCCCTCCCCACCCCAGCCATTCCAGGCTGTGGATCCCCAAAGACAAAGCCTCTTCCATGTGGCTCCTTGCAATACCCTGGTGGGATATAATCCCGTGAACCCTGGATCTCAGCCTCTTCCTGAGTGTGTCTGTGGCATTTACACAAACATTTCCCAAGCAGCCAGGTTACGGAGGGCAGACAATCTTTTTCCCAGGCATGAGTGAGCAAAAGTGTGTGTGTGTGTGTGTGTGTGTGTGTGTGGACTGCACCCTGGTGATGAGCAATGAGTCTGCAGAGTTGAATCATTCTGTAACCTGCTTTGCATTTGATAAATAGCTTTCCATGGTATTTCATCTGTAACTACAGAGAGCTCTCCAAGTGGGTGTGTGTGGTACACTGGCGTCTGACACAGCTGTATATTTATTTAGTACTTTGTATATGGACTGTTTAATTAATAAAAACCCAAACAGCCTGTCTATGAGAAACTGCTGTTCTTCCTTGGGAATGGGATTCCTGTCATGGCTGGTGGGGTGACAGCAATAGCTCTCCATGGGTTGGAGTGGGCCAGCTCTGGGAGGCTGCACTTAGGGGAAAATGGCAGAGAGGTGCTGCTTTGAAGCTGTCATTGTGGAGCAAAGATCAGCTGCCTGAGGGTGCAGAAGAAGGGTTAGTAGCTTCTCCATGCTACTTTTCTTGAATAAAGTTGATTTAATGTTAGGAGTGCTTAAGAAATGAGGAAATACAAATCCAAGCCACAGCAAACAAATGCCAGAGGAAAGATATGAAGTTTTCATCACTGTGCATGTCTGTATCTGTTATGCCAATACTCCTGTATTTATTCACTTGTCTCTTGTTGGGTACTTGGATGATCAAGAACAGGAAAGGAGTTTGTAGGTATGTAATTCAGTTTGTAAAAAGACATCTTTTTGAATACATGTAATATTTTTATTTGAAAGTAGAAACAATATTCAAAGCAAAATCGTATCAGTGAAGGTGATAATAATTTTTAAACCTCCTGATGCTATGAGGCTATAATTTCCCTTTTTAGAGAATACTCTCTGATGAGATTCTACATGGTGTGTTATGCTACCACATACCCCTATGCTGGGCAAGCAAACCCCTTCCTCGGGCACGGTGAATCAGGCAGCCTGGGTCTTCCCTGCTCTGGCCACCAGCCCTGAAGGGCAGCACAAGGACATCTGAGGCTTCTGAATCCCTTGGCATGAGACAGATCCCTCCTAAGGATTCATTTTTAAATGTATCACAGGATAACTTGCCTCTTTCTAGTAAATTTGAGGTGGAAATTATGCTAACCATCCCTCCTTTCTTCCACCTCCACAGTCCACAGGTGTAACACAGGATGAGGGAGAAACTCAAGGATACTAATATAATATTGGAGAGCAGGCTGGGAAAAGGGTTTCTGAAGCCATGAAGAAACTTGTTGACCTGTAGACTGAAGGTAGGAGGGATGTGCTTGAAACAGTACCTAACTTTCAAGAAATTAGCTTTTCAACCAGATGTGGTGTCATTGTTAACTGAAGTATGTCCCAGGATGATTCAAAAATGTGTTGAAAGAGAGGCAGCTCCTGTGCTTCAGTGGAGTCTGGTGGAGCAAAGGAGCAGGACAACGGGAGAAGTAGGAGTGAAGTGTGCTCTTACCGTGTGTTTTCTATATCCCGGACACTTGCCAACTCCTTCACTAACTGCCACAGACCAGAAAGTGCCTCCCAATGTGCCTTGGCCCCAGAGGCAACAGAACTAGGAGGGATGAGACACATCCTATGCGCTTTCCATTGATTCAGGGCATGGTGATTTTCTTGATTATTTGGTTGTTACTGTGCATGCTGCTTGGCAGAGAAGGAAAATCTCCTTCCACGGATTTAAGAGTGCCTTTTAGAGTAATTTTTTTAAACCTCTGTAATGACACAAATACTAATCTGCCCAGAGTTATTTTGCACTTGTTTGATACTAAGGCAGCTTTGTGTGAGAGCTCATTGAAATGCCAAAATAAACACAAGTTTCTGTGGAACTTTGCACTGCTGGGTAAGGGGTGCTGCCGTGCTGCAGGCTTCTCACGCCTCGGGAGAGACTGCTGGAAAAGCAGCAGTTTCCTCTCTCCTTTTAATTGAGCTTAAACCAAACCAGCTGCCAATTAGTCACAAACACACATCCCAGGGAAATCCTAAACTGGTTGGGCCAGACAGACTAGACCCAAAAGGAACAAGTGAGTTGAGGAGGCAGCATCCTTGTGCAGTTTCTTCTGAAAACCTGCTCACTGGGAGGCCCGTAAGCCCAGGCAGGCCCATCCCTACCCTCTCTCCCTTGGTGGTGGTGGTGCTTGCAGGTGCTCTGCCTTCAGGGTCCTCTGCTTTCCTGTCCCTCCTCTCCCTGTTGAAGGAGACCAGAGAGCCAGAAATGTACACACCAGAGAGGGGTTGGCACAGAGCACACCTGGGTTATGAAAGCAGCCAGGATTATCAGGAGGCAGATAAACTGCTGAACTTCAGGTCAGGGGTGTCATGGGAAAAGAGCAAAGAAGGACAAAAACACTGTTTGGTCCCAGGACCTTCAGGGTCACCATCCATGGCCTTGCCAGGGCTGCAGGGCTCCACGTGCCTGGCCAGGAGTGAACATGGGGGTGCAACAAACCCTTGGAGCACAGACCCGTGTCAGTGGTGACACAACTTGGAATGGGGAGGAACCTTGTTGGGGTCACCCCCACAGTGCTCCCTGTCCCTTCTGGCAGCTGGTGCCAGTGCCACCCTCCCTAAACAAGATTTTTCTTTGAGAGGGATTCACCCTCTTCCTACAAGTCCTGTAGCCCTTGCTGTGGCACAGGGGTCATGAGTCCCTCTTCCTCAGCTGGGGCTGCTTTCTCCAGGCTCACAGGGCCAGGTGATCACTTTAATCAGATCTGCTCCCCAAGGAACAGAACCACAGGGCCACGACTTGTGACAACTTTTGGTCCAAGTGTGCATGTTGCTCCTTTGCCAAAGGTGCCGGACTGTCTCACAGCAGGGCTGACAGTACAGGTGGTGGGTCCAGTGCCCAGTTACAGCAGTCACCTTCTCCCATACAAACCTTACATTGGAGGTTGCAGTGTTCTCATCACACTGGGCCAGAACCAGAGGTAGCTGAAGAGAAACGCCTCCCGTTTTCCTGTCCCTGACAGAGGCAAAGTGAACAGCTGGGAGCAGCATCTCCTTCAGCCATCCCTGGCAGCTGCACTGCAGCCTGTGAGCAGCACCTAGAGGGCAACAACACTCGGGAGCAAGAGACAGCATTCAGCCCGCCCTGCACGTCCACTCACACTCTGCTCCTACACACACACACTCCCCAGGGAGGGACCCATTTTGCAGCTTCTTAAAGACAAACACGAGCTCGAAAAGCTGCCATTGTGAAAGTCCTGTGTGAGTAATACATGGGATGCCTCTTGCTCTATTCTGCCCCAAGCAGA
Organism: Emberiza elegans; assembly: GCA_024865655.1. Lineage (NCBI taxonomy): Eukaryota > Metazoa > Chordata > Aves > Passeriformes > Fringillidae > Emberiza > Emberiza elegans. The sequence goes on along the minus strand of JALJVW010000910.1, from coordinate 6,951,282 downwards.
ATATTGTGCTCCCTTTAAAGTGTAAGCTGACACAACATGCAGGGAGCTGGTGGTTCTGAGAATCCACAGAGCTCTTCCTTGTTTCCAGCTCTTTCCTACATTTCAGTAGGTTTAATGGTACTACAGAGTCACTCAAAGGTTTTGGTCAGATGGGACATCTGGAGAGGTCCAGTCCAGCTTCTGCCCTGAACAAAGCTCATCTCCAAGACCAGTTTGAGGTAAGCTTTGAATATCTCCAAAGGCAGAGATCACACAGCTTTTTGGGGTTCCCATGCTGATGTCTGACTGCTCTCATTGGGACTTTTTTAAAACCTGTGTCTAATCAGAATTTCCCTTCTTGCAACTCCTCTGTCATCCTTTGACCTTTCACCATGCACGTCTGAGGGAAATCTGGTCCCATCTTCTCCATAGCACCCATGTAGCTAATGGACAAGAGCCCCTGGATCCCCCTTAGCCTTTCCTCTGATGGCTAAGCAGTCATTCCTCAGTCTTTCCCCCTGCTGACATGGTCCAAGCAGCTCCCAAAGCTCTCAGCAGCTCCCCTGGCAGACTTGTTCCTCTTGATCAAGCTCTGTAGCAGTGAGAGAAACCAAACTGGACACAGTACTCCAGACAGAACCTCCTGAGCACTAAACAGAAGGGAATAACCAATTCCCTCACCTTGCTGACTCAACCCTTACTCAGACAGCCTGGTATGTGGTTGGTGTACATTGCCATAAGCGTGCATCACTGGACAATGCCTTCTTCAGACTCATTTTCCCCAGCACCAGCTACTCCCTTGCCCTGGAGGAACTCGTATGGGTTATAAATAGAAGGGACTGAACAGTCCTGAGTTTCCCTCTGTAAGGCAGGTGGTTTGGGCTGGAGCCAGAAATGGCACCCAAGGCCACTGAGCTGAGGGCTGCACTGGCAGCTGCCTCTCCTAGGAGGGAGCCCTGGAGAAGGAAACCCAAGAGCCCCCGCTCAAATTTGCCTGCTCTCTGGGGCCCTGAATGCAAAGTGGAGGTGTGCCTCAATGGCAGCAAGCCCAGCCCTTGAGTGCCACCAGGTCTGTGTCCCTGCACCCAGGCTGGGGTTGGTGGCCTGTTGGTGAGCAGCTGCACTCTGGGCACCCAGCCACAGGGACTCAGCTGCCTCTGCCCCAAGCAGCCTGTGACACTGCTCTGGCAGTGAGGGACAGTGGCCACCCGAGTCTCTGCTGGGGGTCCCTGCTGCCCTCCAGCCACCTGGGTTCCTTTGGGCCTGGGACATGTCCCTGTCCCCTCCCCGCCTGCAGCACACTCACCCAGTACTTTCCTATGTAGGATTCTTTCCCTCCCTTAAAGTCAATATGCACTGCCACAAGCAGTTTCTAGGGAAACTGGTGTTTGCTTTGCTTTTGCTATGGTGACGAATGAGGCACTCTGCTAGATGTGAGTGCCATTTTCTACAAGACATTCTGAAGGCATGGAGCAGGAGCTGCCCTCCTGTCTGACCAGGCTGATCCTGTCTGCATCTGTCTCCAAAGACAGCCAGGGCTCTGCCTGGCTGAGTGGTTTCTCCCATCAAACTGGTAACAGGTGCGTTTGAGAAGAAAGCAAAGGCTGTGGCTTACAAAATGGGCATCTTGCTCTCCAACTAATTAGTCAAGAGCTGAAATAGAATGCTGTGTCTGCAACATACGACGCTGTCTGCTGTTTCAGAACAGTCTGTAGTGAGGATCATATGCTTGAGTATAGAGAAATGCTGGAAATTTTTATGAGATCTCTAATCATGTACAGAAAAGGACCTCAATATCCACTGGTACTGCTCCTTGCTCAATGCTGTTAGAAACTATGTTTTCCTGCAAATCATCTCTTTCCTGGTTTTGCCAGAGTGAGCAGGCACGCTTGAATCTCAGAGGTTAGGCACCGAGGGGCTGCTCAGTGTCACTTGATCATCCCAAGTGATCATCCAAAAAGCAGGCTGCTCCTGCAGGCACTCTGTTTTAGCGGCGCTGAACCTCCCTCTAACAGAGCTGTTTGTCACATCCTCAGCCCCTACCGCAGCCACCTGAGCCCGCTGCGAGATGAACGAGGCACGCCGGGTCCGAGAGTGATCCAAGCACCCGCCTGGGACCCACGGTGGGTGGGCCTTGGGGGAAGGGAAGGAAGGGAAGGGAAGGGAAGGGAAGGGAAGGGAAGGGAAGGGAAGGGAAGGGAAGGGAAGGGAAGGGAAGGGAAGGGAAGGGAAGGGAAGGGAAGGGAAGGGAAGGGAAGGGAAGGACCGCGCGGGCGGCTCCCGCTGCCATTCCTCCAGCGACCGCCGGGCGGCGCCCTTGCCCCGCGGAGCGGCCGCGGAGGGCGGGGCCGGGCCTGAGGGGGGAAACGCGCCCGGCTCCGGCAGAAACCGGGCCCCGGCAGGACAAACCGCGTCTCAGCTCAGCGTTGGTATGAAAACTCTTAACACCATTATTATTATTATCATTATTATTGTTGTTGTTATTAACGACAATAATATTATTTCTTGGCCTGACATTGAACTTCTGTAAAATTTGCAATTTTGCCACCATTAAATGATTTCTTTGACTCAGCATGTTCCAATTAAAAAAAAAAAAAAAAAAAGGCACAAGCAATTATAACTTTCCAGCTGAAAAAAGGAAGCTTGTCCACTGTGATGTTCTGCTGCTGTTTTATACAGCAGCACAAAGAGCTTGTTGCTGAACTCGCTTTATTTCAGAACAGTTTAGTTTGATTTCCACTAGCCTCTTCCTGACTGTCTGCACTTCAGCTGCTGGAGGGAAATGGTTGCCTGGAGAGGCTGCTGCCCATCTTTGCTGAGGTGTCTGTGGTCAGGGAAGATCAGTCAGCACCCAGACCCTGCCCTGCAGATTTCTGGTGCTTCACAAGGCTGCAGGACACGAGCAATTGCTTGGTGGGCACCAAGTGGGCATGCTTGTGTCAGACTGACTGTCCAGGCAGAGTAGGGATCAATCACCAGCTCTGCTCTCCATTCTGTGCAGCCAGCCAAATGGAGGCCACCAGCTTCTGGGCTGGCCTAGGTGGGACTGTGCCAGTCAGAAAGCCAGGAGACCCCCAGTGTCAAAGTCTGTGGTATCTGGCAACAATGTGGACAAATCTATTACACAAAGAAGAATCAGGTCTTAGTCCTTTCTTTTTGATCACCATCATCAGTACTATGCGCAGAGACTGTGTTGTGGTTCTCCTTTGTTACATCCAGATTTTTTGGGTCAAAATCAGCCAATTATTTGTGTGAGATGAGACATCGACAGGGCCAAGATTAAATGCCCCGTCCTTAAGCACAAGTCAGCTCACAGGCTGGTGGATTCACTGATGATTAAATGATGGAAGGACTGTGGGACAGTCACAGAACTGCCTCAAATGACCTGAGAGCTGCCTACTCAGTTTGTGCTGCACTGCAGTGCCACTGTCCCCTGTCTCTGCTACCCTGCTCCTGTCCCAGGGGACGCCGGCAGCCTGTGGATTCACTGAGCAGGCAGGATTGCGTGTTCTGAGCGAAGGCATCCACCACGCTCCATTTCCTCAGCCACTCAAAGCTGATGGAAGGACACACCAGATCAGTCGTTCGCTCCTTGGTGGTGGTCACATTTTTTATCTGACAGCAGTAATTCTAATGCCAGATTTACTGAGGTGTCTAGCCCTGGCTCTGGCTACCAAATCCTCGGACAAGAGGGGTGGGAGGAGGGGAAAGTCCTCTCTCTGCAAGTTTCATTAGGAGTTTTTACTTTTTTTGAATATCATTTGTCTTATCGCAATACTCTCTAAAAGTGGAATCAACTTTATGTAATGAATGAGGAAATGCTGAAAGAAGCTTTTATGCACTTTTACAGGATCCCAGAGATGAAACCCTTGCTAGTGTCCCGCCTGATTTCTCTTTCAAAGTGCACTCTTCAAATGTAGTCAGCTTTTGGAGCATGCTCTGCCTCCAACTGTGCATACAGTTCTCACACTGGAATCAATAGAAGCATGATGATACATTTGAAGTGAGAACATTGGGGGGAAAAAAGTTAAATTCTTACAGGTACAATCAATGGCAAAAGTTTCTTTGACTTTAGTTCTCATCTTATCGAAACATCTATAGGTCTAAGTACCTAAGGCTATTTATGGCTATGTGTCTATATCCTAAGAAATAAAAACACCATGAGCTGGGAAACATAAGGATTTTAAAACATGTCTTTGTGGCCTCCTTCTTAACAGAGATTTGTTACTGTGTTTGCCCCACTGTCTCAACCCCAGTCCTACCCTGGGGAATGGAGAATTGTTTGTGTTTGATGGGATCATCAAAATAGATGTGGACAAGGTGCTGGTCACCAATTTGTATTGCTGACCTTAGATCTGCTATTCAGAAATTCTGCTGTCTTGTTTTGATATGTCTTTTGAGTTGCTAAGAGTCCTTCAGAAGGTCTTCCACATCCACATGTTTATCCTTCCATCATGATGGGGAAATGACACTTCCCACATTGAGGGCAGAAGGTGAAGGTCAAATTTTCACCATGCCTAGGTGACTGCTCGCCCACACACCCAGGTGAACTGCTCTGTGTCATTCAGAAAAGACACAAAGCACACCTGGGCTGCTTCCAGGCAAGGACTCAAACTACAGGAACTGGTAGGAGTCACCATGCCTGGAAGTGTTGAAAAAACCCAAGTAGAGATGGAATTTAATGGTATGGCTTAGTGGGTAGGTGACATTCAATCAAAGGTTGGACTTGATGATCTCGGGGGTCTTTTCCAAGCTACGTGACTCTAAGGTACTGTGCCCTCCTTCCCCTCCCTACGATGGAGAAATGCTCCCACCAACATCTGGTTTACAGGACAGAGGGGCCCAGACAGGTAGGACAGCTCTTGTGAGCAGCAGCCTTACTCAGAAGGGACACTACTATCAAGTATAAGGTTTCAGATCCCTTCCTGGAGGAGGATGTCCTTTCACCTAGCATTGCTCATCTGTTTAAACTGAAGCCTCTGTAGGAAGAAATGAGGGTGAGAACACCTGGATGGTCTCAGAGCACAAAGTAAGGGGATGTTTGGTATAGGTCCTCACATTCAGACTGTCCTGTTGTCCCTGGCACTCAATTGCAAACCAAGCACACAAGCTCAGTTCAGCCCACACTGGCAGCTGGAGCCCAGGATCTCTGCGGACCCCCCACTCCAGCACTGATATTTGGCCTGTCCTGCCCTCCCAGTTAGGTGAAGCAAGTGCAGTTTCCCAGAACAAGCTGCACGCCTGCCACTTCTGCTGTGTAAAATCAGCCAGCAGCATCTTGCTGCAGAGGTTTCATAAGAGGGAGGAAGTCATGGGTTAGTGGCACTTGGTCAAGGGCTTTTCTGGCTGCAGCTACGCCTGGCTGAAACTCCCAATCCTTGTCTCATGAGCTGGACCAGATCTGCAATCATGAGCAGACATCAGGGGGAATGGGAGCATCTCCCAGTCAGGCAGAATGACCTCCTGTCTCCCTGGGCAGGGGCTGAGATGCAGCTCCCGGCACCCAAACCATCCATCCTCCCGTTACACCATGGCCTCCTCCCTAGTGCCCATCTGCTACCCTGGCCAAGGGGAGGAGAAGAGCAGGAGTGGAATGTAATCCTGTCACATTGTGCTGACAAGGAGCATTCATCCTTTGCAGCTTCCTCTGAGCATCTGTAGCACTGCTTTTCCTGTCTCAGCTCCGTCCAGCTCTGCAGGTGGATTCCTGAAAGGGCTGTGAACTAACTGTGCCTTCTGAAAGACCTGAAGAACGAGGACATTATTTACTTTGCTTGTCGATGGGCATCAAATGGTGTGAAAGAAATGTATGCCTCAACTCCATCACTATCTGGGACCAAAATAGCAGATAAAAGGAGAAAATCTGTGGGAGTTATCATTATATGGAGTTGCCATGGAAATAGCATGAGAGAACTTGGAGGAGAGCTGACACACTGTGTCTCCAGGAGGGCATAAATCTCCAGCTAGCCTCACTCCTTTTTATCACATTAACAGGCAATTTTTTTTTGCTTCAGCAAGAGGTGGGAAAACATCAAAGCACAGTTCTGACATTTTTGTCTATCCCTTGATTTCTCTGATGCAGACCTCCATGACCCCTCAAGAAACAGAAAAGTGAGCTCTAATGCTATTGGTAAGTTGTGCTAGAAACCACTTAATAATTTCAGTAAAATGGTAAGAGGGATGTAATTTTAAGCAGAAAAGAATACTGCTTTTTGTGAAATCATATTTAAAACCCCCTTTATTAAAAGAGTTTTTTCAAATAAAAATATTATGCACTTCATTTAGAAGGTTTTTTAGATGCTCATTTCTAAGGAAAAGCATTACAATTTGAAGGATCTCTTTCAGGTGAAGTTGCTGTCTTGTGCCATTGCACTTGTTCTGGAAAGTCTGTTTTATTCTCTCTCTCAATTGCCAAATCCCATTTTTAATCCATCTCATCCCCCCAGCCTGGACAGGACAACCAAGTCTGCTCCTACATCATATCCTGAGACTTCCCAAACACAGCTCCGAGGCTCAATGTTGTATGGGGTGACATCCTCCTGCTCACAGGTCCAGCTCTCCCTCCTGCCCTTGCTGCAGGCCATGGGTCACTCCCTGGTGGCCTGCCCCCCTCAGGACCATCAGTGGTGCTGTGGCAATGTGACCCAGAGTGACCCTGAAGCACCACCTGGCTGCTGCCATCCGCTGCACCTGAGTACAGCTGTGCAAGTGTGAGTGTACCAAACCACTTGTGTTCACCAACAAAATTGTTCTCCATGCCTACAAGGCCTCACAATTTGTTCTGCTGCATTACTGCTCCAATTTTGCAAAATGTTTTCCCAGGATATTGGTTTACTTGCCCTACATTTCACCCTTTCCTGGGGCTTAGGCTGTGTTACTGAGCACCTTTAGAGGCAAGGAGGACATTCGGCCTGCAGCCAGGCCCTACCGGGCAGAGGGTGCACAGGAAAGCCTGGAGCAGGGCAGCAGCAAAGCCTTCATATTTGTACCTGCTCCCTTTCAGCAGAGCCCTTAAGTGGAAAAGGAAAGATGCCTCCAAGGAGAGCTCATCCTCCCCACCCACCAGCACCAATGCATCAGCCCTGCCTGAGCACTGCAAGGGCAAGTGAGATGAAAGGAAGCAGAATAACAGGAGAGGAAGACAAAGAGCATGGACCCCAAATGCTCCTCTAAGAGGCAATTCAAGTTATGTTCCAGCCATTGACCCAGTTATTTCTCAGAGCACCATCTCACCAACTGAATTTCCACCATATTTGTGACTCCACTTGCAAAGCCTGGAACTCCAAGAGATATAAAGGCCTAAATTTTTAAAAACAGAATGGCTAAAGCCATGGAATTAATTTGTGTGGGATGACAACTTTGGGCCAGGCTTCTTCTTTGGCTTATAGCTATCACGTTTGCCATAATAGCAGCAATTTCAATTTTTTCCATAAAGCTGTCTTAAAGAAGGAAAGGAAGGAGGGGTTAAGGGAAGAAGGTCTCTTTTCACACCTGCATTTCTAAGAAAAAAGTCTTAAAATTATCTAAGAACAAAACTTGTGTTAAGTTCCTGTTGATTGTTTTGTCTCTTTGCTCAGCATCAATTTAATATAAAATTATACACATAATTTTATAAATGCTATTTATAAGGCTGTGGATACATATTATGCATATTTTGTGCCAAAATGAATCCATTTTTACCCCTATGAAATGACAAGTCCCAAACACTGAATAATTCCACAGGGGCTATTTTTAAGGCACTTGGTGGTGCATTTGTTGCTGAGTAGCATCTCTCTGTCTATAGCCATGGGAATAGACACCATTTTTAGCTTCTCATAATTCAGGAGCTGGAATCAGTCCAGAAGAGTTTGCTACAACAATTTGAAAGGCTATTTATGACAAAGGGATTTGTGGATTATGGGATCAAACATTTCAGAAAACAATTGTGCTTACCTTCCCATCAGGACTGTCTGGGGAGCTCGTATTCATCCCCTTGCTACACGTCCCAGGAGCAGGCGCTGCAGTCACAGGGAAACTCTGTCAGGGTGGCAGTTCCCAGGATATTTTCCTCATCTCCCTGGGGTGCCTGGTTGTACCTTGCTGCTTTCAGCAGAGGCATCTGGAAGCAGGTGCCTTCGGCATTGCTTCAGGATCGTTATTTTCATTTGTTTCTTTCCAAGGAGAGGAAAAACATCCAAAGCCTTTTCAAATGTTACTGCCCTAGCATCAGGAGTGGGAGTAACTTGAAAGGTGAAACAAAAATCCCTGTCTGTATCTGCAGTTTTTTGCTACATTATGTGCATTCTGGGCTTCCATTCAAAATAAACAAATCTTTAAAGGCCAAAACCAAAATCATATGCTTCAGAAATAAGCCTGCATTTTTCTCTCTTATTCAGAAATAGCATCATCATGATGAAAAATAGATGAACTCCTGTTGCCTGTGAGCAAACCAGCTCTGTGGAGAGCTGTCTCCAGCCAAACGACTCCCCTGGCTCAAAATCTGGCCTTCATTCCTGGATTCAGAGAGGAGTCCTGTGCAGCCCTTCAGAAGCTGATACAAACCCCTCGTGTGAGCAGTGCCACAGTGCCCCTGCCATGCCCAGTGAGATGGGAGAGCTGTGATGTGGAGCTACACAGGGGTCAGTACACGGGCAGATTAACAAATACACCTGGGAGGAACAAAACCACACCTGGGCACCCTCTGTGCTTGAAACTGCACCCATTTTTCCCACCTCTATTTCCTCCAGGCCCTGTTAGACCATTTGGATCCAAAACCTGCAGGACTGCTTTCATCATTTTGCAATCAGCTGGGCAGGTTTCCAACTGGAGGGTGTTTTAGACCAGGTTCCCAAGATGCAGTATCTCATAAAATTGTCATTTCTGTTTCCCTCCCTGCCCTGGGACAGGGAGGAGTGCTCAGAACAGTCCCAGCTGCACTTTGTGCCTCAGGATTTCACCCCTCCAGGGAAGCAGTGCCAAAGATGTCCTCAGAGGAAGAGCATTGCTTTCCACAAAGGCGTGTACCCGAGTCTTGTGCAAAGCAGATGGCAACGCAGCGGGAGGAGAGTCAGGCAGGGAATTTCCAGGGAGATCTTTGTTCCCTGGGCCCTGCTGTAGGGAGGAGATGTAGTCTGTCTCAAGGCAGAGCTGGAGAAGCTGGGAGGAATCTCTGGTTCCTCTTCTGTGATTAACTGTGCTGAGCCCCCACAGCACAAGCCCTGTTGAAAGGGGCTCATTGGTCTGCCACCAGCATCCAGCAAGGCAAGGGGCTGCTGAGGGAGGCACGGGGCACCAGAGACACTGCACTCAACCAACCCCCCCTCACACTGCCCTCCCCACACACAGCACAGCCTTCTCCTTCCCACACCTCCACAGGACTCCTTCTTCCCCGGCATTCCCACACACAGGTATGGGCGTGCAGGTGTGTCATGGTTTAACCCCGGCCAGCAGTGACGCGTCTCACAGCTGCTCGCTGATTCACCTGCCCTGGTGGGATGGGCAACAGAAGCAGAAGAATAAAAGGGAGAAAACTCCTGGGTTGAGATAGAGACAGTTTAATAGGTGAAGCAAAAGCCTCGTGTGCAAATAAGGCAAACCAAGGAAGGAGTTCACCACTTGCCATGGGCAGGTAGGAGTTTCAGAACACCAGGACACCAGGGCCCCATCACATGGAACAGTTAGTTACTCAGCAAGAAAAATGACACCACTCGGAACATCCCCCTTCCCTTCTCCGCCCCACTTTGTATGCTGTGTGGCCCCGTGTGGAATGGCATATCAGCTGGGGTTAGCTGCCCCAGCTCCCTCCCAGCTTCTTGTGCACCCCTGGCCTACTTGCAACAAGAAGCAGAAGAGGCCTTGGCTCTGTGTAAGCACTGCTCTGCAATAGCAAAAACGTCCTGTATTATCAACACTGTTTTCAGCACAAATCCAAAGCACAGCCCCACATCAGCTACTGTGAAGAAAATTAACTCCATCCCAGCCAAAACACACACAAAGTGGAAGCAAGTTACTGGAAAATGAGAGGCATGGTAATTACCCAAAGAAACACCACTGCAGTAACCATTCCCCTCAAAGTACCCAGACTAAATAGTACTACAGTTCGTTAAAAGATACTTCAATGAGCCAGCACATGTTGATTTTGAAAGATGTTCCTTCACAAAGCTGAGTCATAAAGAAGATTGAGGTCTATAATCAGTGTTTAAACAGCCTAGAAAGATCTACCAGCAAGGGAGTGCCCAAAATTGTCATGCTGTACACTATCTTTTATTTCAATGCTTTGCTTTAAGTAAAAGGCTTCATTTATTCCATTTGCCTGGGTACAATGCATTTCAAATTTCAGATCTCCTCTTACTCACAGCAACATTCAATTCTGTTGATCTTGTACTTCACAAGTTGTGTGGGAAGGTGTCTGAACTTTTTGTCTAATCAGAGAATTCACTTCAAATGGTTTTTGGACTCCAATTAGAAAAGGCCTTAAATTAAACACTAGGGATATAAGAAAAAATGAATAAGATCGGAAAACACTGGAAAAATACTTGAGAATAGTTGCCATGGCAATCCTTCCCTGCTTTCATGTGCTGAAGAAGACACATCCCAAAACCAAACCTCTCTGAGAACCCACCTAGCTTCCAAGTCCAGGCACGGGTGGGTGGCTGGTGCAGTTGTCCATGTGGCACAGGCTGGGCTCTGCTGCCCCAGCAGAAGGAGCCCCAGAGTTGGGTCACACTGCCAGGGACACATTGCACACCCAAGGTCGTTCAAGTCACAATGCAGATCAGGCTGCTGCAGCACATGGTATATTGCAGGATGGGGTTTCTGGGATCTTTCACTTCCACGGGTACTTTTAAAAATCTGCACCTTAGATTCAGGCTTCTCAACCCTGTCTTCTCACAGGGACTGCACAGAAGATACATCTGAGACTCCCTTGGGACCTTGGGCTGCTGATCAGTCATTCTTCGCACTCAGTCTAAGAACAGTGCACGTCCTTTCACCACAGCCACTCAAATTTCTCTTCATGGGGGTGGGCAGCAGTGAGGGGTATGGGAGTGGCATGCACCCAGCTCCCACCTAGGTGCAGGGTCTGGATGCAGAATTAAGCAGACAGAGTCTCAGGAATCAAGCAGCATTTGCACTGACCCATCTTCTGCAGCAGCTCCCACAGAGGACTAGGGGAAAAAAGCATCTGCCACGGCTGAAACCTGTCTTGTGCAACGGATTCTGCTGAGAGCAAAGCAGAGATTATGAATGAGCTGACAAAACCAGCCTGCTGTTGGCATAGGCACCAAGCAGAGACAGAGTAGCTATGCTGGAAGTGTTTCATCCATTACTGTCAGAGAAGTCACTTTTAGCACTGATCCTGCTCTAATAAATCATGTTGCCAAGCAGTTTTATAGAGGCGTTATACATCCAAAGCTACTTATGGTCCTGTTAAAAGAGATGCATTTCTGTTTTAGCTCAGTGTGGCTGAAATGCTGTCACGGAAGAAAGAGAGCTGCTGCTCAGAGTGCTATTCTAAAAGAAGTATTATTGTAATTAAACAGGGAGGGACGACGTGAGCCAGGAGCCACAATCTTCCTCCTCTGACCCATCACCTTGGGGCAGCATTGCAAAACTGAAAATTTGTGACCATAAGCACAATAGCTGCTCACACACTCTTTGCCATGGGGATTGATGAAAATGGGGAAATAATGATGTTACTAGCTCACTCACCATAGATCACCCATCCCCTCAAAGTGACTGGAGTATTATGGGTCTGGCAAGATGTATGTGGACAAGTTAACCAATTAGCTCTTTTATAAGGGCTGTCATCCTCTTAATGCAGTGTTAGATATATTAAAGCATGTGTCTACAAAGTAAAGTATTCCTTTCTGAAGCTAACAAAGCTCTCGTTCTAGCAGTCTTAAAACTTCAGCCTGCAAATGTTCACCCTGTGGCTGCATTCGCTCTAGTGAGTTATTCAGCAACTACAGAAGCCAAACAATAGATCAAAGCAGCTGGTCTGCATACACTTTTACATACATTTATACCCATATGCATGTATATATATATATATATATATATATATAAATATAGGGTTTGGCATGGTTAATACCATTAGGAAAATTCCTTACTAACAAGTGGAGTAGCTTAGGAAGGTTGTATATCCAGCACAGCTAAATCTACATGGCACGTGTATAATTGCCATCAAAATTATGCTTTTAAATTTGGCTCTGTTTAAACACAGCCCTTCCTTTGGCCGGTCCTATTGCCACCACACCACTGCTTTGCATAGCACTGAGAGGGACGTGCCCAGCTGCCAATAAGCAGCAAGGGCACTCCTGCCTCTGGGAGGCAGAGATAATTCCCGAGGCCACTCCCCTGCTGAGCCCGTCCAGCCCAGCAGGCAGCACAGGCAGCTGTGGAGCTGTTCCAGTGCCCTGGCAAGTGAGGTGATGGGAAAGGGGCCATGGGCAGCAAGGCAGGGCGTGATGGACAAAGCCACCACATCCCAACAACCCAGCAAGGCAACCTCTGGCAGCAGTGAGGGGCCTTGGCACAGAGAAACATCCACCTTTCAGTTCCCAGGCACTGTCTTCTTAAACCAACACACAACAGGCAGCACCATGGTGCCCTGTTGAACAACAGGAAAGCACCAAAATGTCTCAATTTCAGCATTCACTGGAGACAGAAAAGGACATTGCACAGGTGCAGAAGAGAAGCAAGGAGGTCTCTAGATAATCTGCTGCACTCCAATTTCTCAGAGATACTTGCAGGGGATGGAGAATTTTTTTTTTGCTTTACCATCAGCTCAGGAATCCACTGCATGTAACAGTGTCTGTGGCCATGCTGTCCTTGGGTCAAAATCCAGAACGCACCTCTGACTTGTGGCCCCAGCACAAAGAGGTGGCTGGAAATCCTCCAACGTCAACAGCAACTCTGGCTGTCCAAACAAACACTCACTGGCAGCGACAGAGGCGTATCAAAACGCTGCCTAAGGAGCAGAGACACAGCCTGCTGGAAACCCTCAGACAAAGAGCGTTTCTACTTTCCATAACCAAGGACAAAAGGATGCCATGGATAGTAACTTTACCTGATTTCTAGAAAGCAACCTGACAAATGCATGAGATAAAATCTACCTGGGTCCACCAAGCACAATTACAAAAATCACTGAGCCACATCATACTAGAGATAGGGAAATATTTAGAGGAGGTCTGAGCCCACAGTTGCACTGTTCCTATTATTTTGACTCAGGTGTCCACTACTGTCCATCACAGCGACAGGGCACCAAGCTAGGTGGACCTCAATGGGACAAAATGTCTAACATTTCTGGATCATAGATCATGTTGAAAATCAATCACCAGTATTTGCCTGAACAATATATGTGTTTGTTCACTGCCTGTGAACCCCAGCCACAGGAACACATAATTTTCCTCAGGTAAGCAGGCCCCTTGTTTCTACATTAGCACAAATACATTGCTCAAAGCCTCTCAGTGGCTGGAACAAATGAAGGAGATTATTTCATCAGCTTCTGTATCTCACAGTCAGATAATGCAGGGCCACACCAGGATACCCAAAATAGTGATTTATTGGAAAAAACATTATGACTATTTATAAATGCTGTGACATGATTAGTACCCCAAACAGAAAGAGAAATTGGCAACCTACGGTCTAGCAAATCAACTACTCCCACTGAGCTCACAAAGTCAGTGATCAGAACAGAAGTTGTAAATCACAATATTATTATTTATTTATTTATTTCAAAGCTAGAAAATGCAGACAAAACACAGGCATCTTTGTGTGTACAGAAAAGGCAATTCAGTTTGCATAAGGCTTTGACATTATTTAACAATGTTTATGAAATTCTATCCTGCCTGCCTGATGCAAAAGGCCAGTAGCAGGGCTGCACAGGCAGAGCCTACAGATGTTTACTCTCACTGCTGGGTCTGAAGCTCTCACTCTCTGTTCAGAGGGTATGCACTTTATAAAAGAACCACACCATGCTGCTGAGCTGCACAGCTCTGCTTATATCAGGTTTACTATTGGCATCTTTAACATCTGAGATTTCACAAGATAAATTTTGAGAAATTTCAAGGTTTTGATTATTGAAGGACATTCAACACAGGTCGCCAGACTGTATCCACAAAATCTCCAAAACGGACTGTCCTCCTCCATTCCTCACCCACACAGGTTAAAATAATCTGAGACATGAACAGTCCCTTTGGATTCAGGTACAAGCTTAAAAGAGCATTTGCTTCTTCAAAAGCCTAATTTTTTGTCTTGATCTCTCTTTTTATTCTTCCTCCCCTGCACTGCAATCACTAATCACAGCCAATATCTTTTTCCTGTCATTGTTGTTTGGTTTTTTGCCTAATTAAATGATATCTGCTCTTTTTACCCATCCTGAACTAGCTGCTCTTGCACGCAGTTGACTGAAACTCTCATGAAGTTCACAGCAAAGCTCTTATATGGCTCAGCAAGAGAGAAAAGGAAAGCACATCAAAACCTCAGGTTTTCTCCTTTTCCTGCTGAGACTCGTTCTCAGAAAGCAGGAGCACGCGCAACAGCTTGAGCAGCCAGAAGCCACAATGCCAGCTGACAAATGTCTCTTTCAGCTCCAGGGGAAAATGGCTTTTGGAAAGCACCTGAACTGTGGGGCACTTCACCACCAGAGGAGCACACCTCTTTTAGTGCAGGCAATGCATTATACACACCCAGCAATGGGGTGAGCGCTCCCACTGTGGGCACTCTGGTGTGTCCCTGGCAGAGCCAACAGCTAAATACTGGTTTGATGCCTGACGTTTCAACACTGCCACTCTTCCTGAAACATGACCCACACTTGCTATTGTATTCAAAGTTTCCAAAAGGCTACTGATTATTTGACCCAAGTCCCTGTTTTCTAGGACAGCCATGTTTTCCTTTTCCTCCTCTAAAGAAAACAGCTGGTCTGAGTAGCCCTTCAAAAATTGACACCTTTTAAGAAAAGTTTTTTAGATTGGCACCTATGGTAGTTTCACCATATTTTCACCATTCTTCAAATGCACACTCAGATCACAAGTAATAAGCATCTGCTTTCTTTCCAGCCTTGCATTTCTCTAATTCAATTAGATAACCACACACATTTCTGCTTTGGCCCTTGCACAGGCTAGTTTTAAAGAAATGTTACACAAAAGTAATAGGAAGGTGAGGAAACAATCTTGAAGTCTCCAGGTCACATTGTCCAGCTGCTGGCTGAGATGAAGACACAGCACACGCCAAAACATCTCTCCTCAAACAAAAGAAAGCTGCAAACAGAATCTGTATCTTTCTCTGAATGGCATTTCTCAGACAGATGACAGAAGTGCTGATCTTCTGCACACTCTGAATTAATGTAAAGAATGTTTATTTTCTCTATGCTGTGTTGGCAGCCATGCCCACGTCCCTTTAGACTGTTTGTGGAATGGCAAAGATAAAAGCAGCATTTTACAGCTGCAGCAAACTGAAGGAGATAAAAAAGTGTCTGTATGCACTTTTGTCATGTTCCCCTGCCCGTCTCAGGTGAGACAAATAGTCTGCCTACACTTGGACGTGACTCCTGTCAGGCACCAGCCAATTAAGTGCTTTTGGCTTTCTCAGCACCAAACTCTGGAAGCACAAAGGAGATAAAAACAAGCCACGGAGAGATCAAGAGAGTCTGTGTGGCTGAGGACCTGGTCTGGAATGAAGGAGCAGGACCGTCAGGAGGGTCAGCAAGTGTTCTTCTAAAATGACTTTTATGGTCCATAAAAGACTAAGGCATAGGCATGGGAAAAGGCAGTGATAGTTTTTTGCCTCTGTTGAATTCTTGGTTTATTTTATAAAGAGGACAGGAACATAGTGTGGGGAGGTTATCAGAGCAAGGCAGCACCACGGGGAGCCAGATGTTCACTCCTTCACAAACCAGACCTCATTGCGGCGTCCATAAGGCTTCATGGGGGGGTCATAACCATTGCACAGGTAGGAATCCTTGTGGTAGGCAGCATCACTCCCCAGAGCAGCCTTCAGCTTGGCAGCATAGCTCACATAATCTGCCTCTTTGGCATAGCCACCAAACTGCCTGCAAAGAAACCAGAGAGCTGTTGAGCAGTCCTAGAAAAGCAAAGAAGGAAGAGAGAGAGAACAATAAATAGCCACAGTATATTTAGACACGCATTTTGATCCAGGCCCTGCCAACATGCACTCACTCAGGTGTGCACTGTTCATTGTGAAGCAGCACACTTCACCTGGGACAAATGAAGTCGCATGGGTGACACAGCCAAGGAGACAAACAACCTGACAAGTGCATGATAAAATCTACCTGGGTCCACCAAACACAATAACAAAAATCCCTGGAGAGTTATCCATTGGGAGGCCCCAAGGGGATCCCCCCAAACAGCCCCATGTATGTCAGCCAGCAGAATGGCCCTGCCCTGTGAATTAGCACCATATCAGAGAAACAACTTTCTAAAATACTAGGTTATCTCCAAGGCAGCTCAGCCCACAGTCCCCACCAATGCTGTCAACAACCACGTTCACTGTGGCGTGAACAACCGTCTGCTGGAAAGATCATGAAGGAAAGCCCAACTCAAGCTAGCCCAAGGAAAAGGGAGGTAGGAACACACAATTGTCAATTACAGAACACAATGCCATTCAAAAGGGGTGGACTGAAATGGATCTGGTTTGTGCTGACCTCCCACCAACAGGAACTGTTTCCAAGCCAGCCTGCACCTCACCACCCTCCCTCAGGGCTGAAATTTGAGACAAAACAGGCTGATATTGCAGAAGTGGCCCACACCCAGAGCAAAGGCCAAGCAGCAGTTGGAGGCAAGAAACAAGGCAGTTAGAGTCAGCCAAAATAGCTCAAGAAAGTAGGCAGGGGAACCTCCAAAGGGTAAAGACAAGGTGAAGAGCTTATGGCTGTGGTGATGCTAGTTTGAGTCCAGGCTGCCAGTCAACATCTGAAGACATTCAAAGGTGACTTGAAGCAATGCAGTGGCATCTTTGTTTCCATGGTGGAGTCTGGTGAGTCCATCTGAATGAAGCTTCAGTGGACAGTTTGTGAACTGCACCAAAGAGCATTCTTAATGACTGTGAACAATCTGGAACCCAGAAAGTGGGGAAAGCAATAGATTCGTACAATAGAAATGGCACAGTATCTTTCAGGGCTAGCCTCCATGCTTGTTTACCCAGTGGAAAAAAAAATCCATATTTCACATCAGTGCAGCATGACCAGGGGTAAGAAGTGGCATAAAACACCTGTCCTCAGTCTAGACATACTCCTCCATCTCCTTCTGCCACATGCACCCCTTGTACAGCAAGTCACCTGGTAAAACAAACACTGCTCATCAGAGCACCCCAAAGACCTCATCACTTGAGACTGGAGGTCTCAGGATGCATTCCTTACGTGGAATAAATGGTCATCCCCTGTCTTTCTTCAATCTTAATGCTTTCATCAGTAGGACATGGAGGGCTGTCTTGAAACTGGCTCGGGATCCGCAGAGAGACTTTCACCTTCTGCTGAAAGGAGCCATCTTCAGCAGGAAAAGCAGTGATTGAGACAGGAGCAGTCATGCCCATTCCAACCCCTGAAACAGACACACAGACATTACTAAAGAAGTCTAAGCTCTCAGGAGCTCACAAAATTAACAGGGAATTCATAAAAGCTAATTTTAGTTTTGGAAAACTCCTCATATGAACAAACTCCTTGTCAGGAGAGGGCTCCTCTGGGGAAGCAGAACGGCCATCATCAGGCTTCTGCTTGGGCCAAGCTCCCTCTCCACACCAGGAGCCTGGGAAATAAGTGTCCCAACTGACCATTGGAATGCTTTTTATTCATGGTACTGCTTTTGTGGTTCTATTAGACACTCTGTTCTTCTGACAAATCAGCTGTATGACAGCAGGGTCTGTAGCTCCAGGGCAGGCCAGTGGCACATATAAATCTACACCAGCATTTAAATTAACACTATCTGCACTTAGTCATGAGCCCACAGCCAATACTGGGTGACAGGAGCTTTCTCTTAAACCTCCCAACTGCTCCCAGACATCCTACAAGTTCCAGTGCCCCAAACCTCAGTGCTGTTATGGCTTTCAGCAGGACTGTCCATGCTTTCCACACTCCAGGAACAGCAAGGTTTTTTCCTACTCATTACCACCAAGAAGTACCACATGGCACTGAAGACCAGCTTTCTTCACTCTTCTTGCAGCAGTAGGGAACCTCTAAACCTTATCACCAGGCAGCCATAAAAACAGCTGAGATCAAGCCATCTTTCTCATCTGTTTTCCTTTGGTGTCATACCCGTGTTTGTGTCACATGTTATGGAAGGCACCCTTTCTACTACAGCAACAGCAATCACCACCTTTCCAAAATGTTGCTGCAAATACCATTTCCCACTGCATCCACCTTCTACTCCTATAGAGGCTACACTAGTCCCTCTCCTAGATGCTGGAGAAAGGTGTTTAAGACCATCTATATGACTCAGAGCCACTCTGTAGTCTTCTCCTGCTATGAATGGTTAAAATGTGCACACTTTAGTAAGATGAGAATTAGAAGCAATCACCTGGAAGCACTGCCATAAAACATTAAAATATACCATTATAAAGGAAGCTCACTGTTCATTACCCTTTCATGAATAAAAATAGCCAGATAAAATATCAAGGTCGTAACTGTTATTTCACTGCCCACAAGGGCACATCATAGAACTGAAGTGTCCCAGATATGCTGGATTTCATCAGCTACTGCTCACCCAGGGAGCTGTGATAGATACATGTCTGCCTGTCCTCACGTTATCCCAGCTGCAATGTAACTCATTCCTATTTAAACAAATTATTTTTGAAAAATCATCCAGAAACAGGGTTATAAGCGGACTCATAGCATGAGTTGGCTGGGCACGACTTAGCCTGTTGCAAATTTACTTTTACCAGGGAGGGGCCATCCCCATCAAGACCCCCGTGCCAGGAGCCACAAGCCAGGCGAGCCTGCAGTGCCATTGCCTCCATCCATCCCGCTTGCACCAAGCCTCGACCACAAACACCCGCCAAGCTCCGCGGGGCAGGCAGCATCCTCACCCTTGTCGTTGCTTCCCCCGACGTACTTGAGGAGCTTCACTGCCCCTTCCTTCGAGGCTTCGTCGAACGGCTTCCCCACCAGCTCCACCGCCGCGAACTTCCCGCCCTCGTACGTCCTCTCCTCGTAGCTGACCTGGTCCTGGGGAAGGAGATGGGGATGGAGGCGCTGCCAGGAGGAACGCGCTGCCCGGGGCCGATCCCCGCTTTCCCTCGCAGCGCCTCAGCGCAGACCCGCCCGGCACAGACCTTCTCGCCCTTGCTCAGCAGCCGGTAGGGCCATGCCTCCACCGTGCTCAGCAGCGAGTTCTTCACCATGCCCAGCATGATGCCGCGGCTCGGCTCTGTCCCGCTGGGCTCGGCTTGGCTTTGCCCCGCTCAGCTCGGCCCTGCCCCTGCCGGCTCGGCTCGGCCCTGCCCCGCTGGGTTCGGCTCGGCTCGGCCCCGCTGGGCTCGGCCCTGCCCCTCTGGGCTCGGCTCGGCTCGGCCCCGCTGGCAGGAGGTGGGAGGGCCGGAGCCGCCCCGCCTGCAGCGCCGCCATCGGCCCCGGGGCCGTGCGGGGGCAGCGGGAGCGGCGGCCTCGGAGGGTGAAGTGTGGAGGGCACCGAGAAGTGTGAGGAGTCATGAAGTGCGGGAACAGATGGTATTCATCTCTGGGAGACAGGAAATGTGAGAGGGGATATGAAAGGAATGAAATACAGGAAAAGGGAAGTACTGGCAAAGTGTGTCATGCATAGCGTGGAAGGGCACCATGGTCCTGGAGTTGCAACATCATAACCTCTTGTTTTTTTGGTCTTTTGTGGCTTTTTAAAAATAAACAGAAATAAGGGGAACATAATCATTTTTTAAGGAGGCAGTCTGGTCAATTATAAGCCTTAGGTGAAGGGTAGATTTTAGAAGTTCCTAATGATACTTGATCTCCATCCACTGACCACCCAACTGGTCACCTCTGTTTAAAAGTTCTGTCCAGATGCTTTCCCAGAAATACATGCAAATGAACGCAGCAGAGAGCTTAGATGGCTTCTGTGGCTGGATACATTTATGTGCATAGAAGACTGAGACACCTTGTGACAAGTGGTTTTTTGTTGTATAAGCCATGTCTAAGGCCAAGTGCCAGCTAGAGAAAGTGCCTTACCCAGGATCTTTTAAGAAGAGGTTAGCAGGAGCAGAAGTCAAACAGCAGTCCCTGGGAATCAGTCCCATGGGTCAGGCCAGCTTTCCCGGGCGGATGGGACAGAGACATCTCAAGTTGCTCAGCTGGACTGCTGCTGCCTCCTCAAATAGAAGGTGAGCAGTGCAGAAGTAGGCTGGCACATAACCTTCCTACACTCTTAAAGAGCAAAGAATAAAATGATAAATAGGACACTGAAAACTTTTCAGTCTAGAGAGAGGGTCGTGCAAAGAGGTTATCATCTGATCAAACAGGCTGTGTTCAGGTCAGGGCATGGGCTTTCACAGAGTGAATGGCGGGGCTGCTGTCACTGGTGACAAGGTCACAGACTAGTAATTTATTAACCATTGGTATTACTTGGTTTATTCACCACTATGCAAGAAATTGGAGAATTGTAATACACATTGCATGCTGCAGCTTATTTGTTCTCTTTTAAAGTAGATGGTGACTTTCTCCATTGTGCTGAGGAGGTTTTGCCAAGACCACAAACTTGCACATATCAGCATAGGAATATGTGGACTGGGTTAGACTGGGGGTCCACCTTGCTCTGTCCTCTGTCTCTGGCAGAAGCTGGGGTGGATATTAAGGTGTAAAGTAAAAGTATGCAATGATCTGGTCTGGCCTCCCACCACCAGCCATCTGTAACTTGAGGGACTTAGGGGAAGTCTTATCTTTGTGTTTCAAGTAGTCCTCAATTTATACAGCTTCAGGTTGCCTGATAAAATGCTTTTGTCTAAAATATGACCATGAAAGCTAACATTTATGTTGCACTCTTCCTCCAGACAGGCCAAAATAACTAGCAGTCCCTACAGCCCCAAGCAAAGCATCCCTTGGAGGGATCAGCAGTCTGTGCAAGGATGCAGCTGTTGCTATAGCACAGCCTAGAAACTCTGAATGCAGAATAACAAGAAGTTAGGGGCCTTTCTCTCCTGTTATTCCTTGTAATTTATGTAAATATATTCTCTGATCAAAATGCTCTACATTTCCTGAGAAATTATGATGACAACTTCAACAAAGACACAACTGTATCTTTTTATCAGCCTTTTCACAGTCTTGATTTTTCTCTTCTCTAGCTAAGCAGCGTTTCAAGTTCCCAAGCAAAAGCCAAAGAGGGTCAAGTTCGAGTTTTGTTATTTTCTGAAAACCTGAGTTCAGAGAACTTACATCTGAGACTTATTTACGAGATTGTCTCATACACTGCTTATACCTCCCCCACTCAACTAACTCACAGGCTGCAGCTAAAATTATTACTGTGTTAATTCTTCTAGTCCATTCTGAAAGATTTCATATGAAACTAGTTTTTACCCCTTTCCTTTTGGAGGTTATTGTACTGTCACTGAATTTCTTTCCATAACCTCAGACTTTGGGAATCCTTATATAGCTATTCTGCATCCTCACTGTGACTGGAAAGTGTATTCAAAACAACTGACATGCCAGACACCCCCACAATCATTTAGACATAATCCATTCTTTATTTGTGTTCGCATAAATCACTTCATCCAGACCTTAAAGACAACCCGTTTCTTTTCCTCTCTGACTCTCTTTCCTATGTTTCAACACATTTCATGTACACAGTTGACTGCAGTGCTGAATGGAAATCTCTGTATTGGATTTATCTTTAGAGACCTGAAGGGCAAGGCCAGTCTATCCTCCATTCAGTGCATAATTTGATTCATGCACTCTTTTTTTATCACCAGCTTTATTGTCAGGAAGACAGGGGCAAAGACAAGCTGAAGGCAAGGTATTCTGGGTAATCCCTGAGGGACCAAAGTCTTTGTAGAGTATGGTTGTTAATTTTCTACAGATATTAATTGTGCTAAAGGATGGTGGGAAATGTCTGGAGGTCAATGCTGGCATGTGGAGAAAATATGCTGTGAACTAGACACCAACTGAATTATTATCTGTGATTTTGGGGCTGAAGAGTCTCTTAAGCTATTTTGGAAAATCCTTCCAGACACGTATCTTTGCCATTAGGTATCTAAACAGTTTTGAAAAACAATTTAAAAATTCCCCTGGTTTCTACGGGTCTTGGCAAAAATCAGTTCAGTGTGTTTCAGAGTGCTGGAAATTCTGAGCATATCTACTGAATAACACTATTCTGAGTGCACAGTTCCAGGTAGCTAGAAGAAGACTCTCTGCAGAAGGTGGATGTTCATATTTGGTCCCTAGCAATTGATATATCTTCAGTGTTGAAGCATGATGTACAGACCAAGGTTATCCAGCCCTACTCACCCTCTGAACATATGAACATGGACAATAGGTTGAGGTGATATTTTGAAACACAACTTCCTCTCCCTCTCCCTGCCCAGCTGGAAGTGCCAAGCACTAATCCATCTTTCTGCATTCATCAGTTGTTCAGCATTTTCAAAGTTCAAATTCCCCAGCTGTTTCAGACAGAGTGCTTTAAAAATAGGGCAGAGAGAGAAATCCACCTGATCTTTATAGAAAGACCTTCCTCTGGTAAGCAGAAAGAATGCCTGTGTAGAATAAAGGTATTCATGCTCAAGTAGACTGAGCTTGTCAACTTTTTTTTGCTTGGGACACAAAACAGCCGTCATTAAAGAACAGGGTCAGGTTTCACCTACAGACCTAAGGCAGGAACAAAATGCAGAAGTTCTGGTCTCCTTAGCAAAGCTGACTTGTGTGTGTGCTTTACTTTCTTTCTCTCCAGCAATGTCCTATTGAGAAAGGCTTAAGCAGATGAAAAAAAAAAAATTTCCCTTTTTTCTGGTAGAGAATTAAGTGCTCTGAGGTCTGCTCTGAGGTCTCCTGCGAGCATATAACCTCCTCCTGTGTGTTGGGAGCCTCCTCAGCTGAGTATTTCCACGCCTCTGGCTCTGCAGAGCATTCAGTCGAAGGGGAAGGACAGTTTTGCTGATGACATTGAGACGTTCATTGAGTTCTTCCAGCCTTTTCCTTATCGACTGGACTTCCCTCACAAGGTTGTCCACAGCTGCAGAGACAGGGCGGAGACTGCAACGAGAGTAACACAGAAGAACAACTCAGGAGTGTTTCTGAGCATGCAAAGTAATTTACCATGACCTTTGTTTCTTGCTGGGTAAGGGCCCTTGATGATGAAAGAGTTGCAAACATTAAAAATGCTTCAAAGCTACCCTGCTCTTTGGTGATGGCAGTTCATCTGAGGGCCCCCATCTGAACTCTGGAAAGCACAAGCTTCAGGACCAGCATGAACAACATGGTCTTTCCACCACCTTATTTTAATTAGTAATAATTAACTAGGAGTACACCTGGAGGCTAGACCAGTGGTTCCCACAGAGTACTGTTAGTCCTCAACATTTCTAATGGACCAGTCTGTGTCCTTGCCAGCAAACTCAAAATTCAGAGCCCAGTACAGGATATATGGCTGGATACTCTCATCACATCTTCCTGGACTAAAGTTACAACTTTCCAAATACAGGACTTAATATCGTCCCTGATAATCTGAGGCACCAATGAATTTCAGCCCTGTCAGTGGGAAAGTTGTGATGAATTCTGTGCTAGTAACAGCCACCATGCAGCCAGGGAGAAATCCACTTGATGCCAAAGGCCAATGTACAATCTACCACGTATCCTCCTGGAACCCTGATTTGTACAGATACCATGTGACCACCTGCCCAATGCCTTTTTTATTCTTCTAACCTTTCCTCTTCAACTGGTTCAATGTGTAACATTTGCAAACAATTTTTTCTTGTTTTCTAAAGAGAACAATTAGTTATGGAACACAGCCACTTTACTTGCTTTAGGAACAATTCTGATTTAAGTGATATTAGTTTTCTAGTAATTCCCAATATTTCTTTTTCCTCTCTTCTTTCCCAGCCTTTCCTACTCTCTTTCTAGAAATATGAGATTGAATTAAATTTTATGAGTTTGTTCAACAGTTAATATCTCCAGCAATGCAAAGGGAGAATAGGATGACATGAACTAGTGAATAGCTTTCTCAGATCTAGGTGTTAGAGACTGAAACAAAAAAGACATCACAGACCAAATCAGCTTCTTTTCCCTGATCTGTGGCCAAGCCCATGTGTGGATTTGTAGAACA
Source organism: Emberiza elegans (assembly GCA_024865655.1). Taxonomy (NCBI): domain Eukaryota; kingdom Metazoa; phylum Chordata; class Aves; order Passeriformes; family Fringillidae; genus Emberiza; species Emberiza elegans. Next base: position 6,927,079 of record JALJVW010000910.1, on the reverse strand, counting down.
ATTCATTTTTTTCAGCCTGTTCTGTCCCTGATAATCTGAGGCACCAATGAATTTCAGCCCTGTCAGTGGGAAAGTTGTGATGAATTCTGTGCTAGTAACAGCCACCATGCAGCCAGGGAGAAATCCACTTGATGCCAAAGGCCAATGTACAATCTATCACGTATCCTCCTGGAACCCTGATTTGTACAGATACCATGTGACCACCTGCCCAATGCCTTTTTTATTCTTCTAACCTTTCCTCTTCAACTGGTTCAATGTGTAACATTTGCAAACAATTTTTTTCTTGTTTTCTAAAGAGAACAATTAGTTATGGAACACAGCCACTTTACTTGCTGTAGGAACAATTCTGATTTAAGTGATATTAGTTTTCTAGTAATTCCCAATATTTCTTTTTCCTCTCTTCTTTCCCAGCCTTTCCTACTCTCTTTCTAGAAATATGAGCTTGAATTAAATTTTATGAGTTTGTTCAACAGTTAATATCTCCAGCAATGCAAAGGGAGAATAGGATGACATGAACTAGTGAATAGCTTTCTCAGATCTAGGTGTTAGAGACTGAAACAAAAAAGACATCACAGACCAAATCAGCTTCTTTTCCCTGATCTGTGGCCAAGCCCATGTGTGGATTTGTAGAACAATTCATTTTTTCCAGCCTGTTCTCACAAGTGTGAGCTGCCAAGGGCATTTTCTTTAGGAAGATTCTTGTAATACAATGATGGCAGATGAGAGTGCTTCACAATAAATAGTTAGCAGAGTATTCAGTTTACTAATCAGAGCTGGTAGCAGAACAGGTACTGAGATAGTTTTATTTCCCCCCAGCTGAGAAATATGAAAATTCATCTTTTAGAAGATGAATCCTGCTCAGGGAAGGACACCTAGGAGAGGGCTGAATCCCACCTCCAGATGAGAGGAATTACCTGGAGAACTCAGGCAGGAGAGCATTTGGGTTGTTCAGCAGGGTATGCTTCATTTGCCAGAAGATGTCATTTCCCCATTTCTCGAGGGTTTGAGTAATGCTGTAAACACCTTCTATGTTGACCTTGTCAGCTAGGTTAGCAGGATGTCCATGGAAGAGAGGAAAACAAATGTGTCAGCACAAGGAAATGCAAGCCAGTGCTCCAAGTTTGATTTCATTCCCCATCACAATTCAGTTGTGATGAAATGCCAAATATTAAACACATGGAGGATCTAAATTAAAAAGCAGGTAACTCTCCCTCACAGTGTAATTCTCTGCCTCCAGGTGCCCAGGTTTTCTGCTACCACTGGATGCCCCAGCTGATTATTTCTGAAAGCATTTTTTCTCCAGAAGTCTCAGCAGCTACCCAGGAATCAAGAAAGAGCAGTAATGGATGAGCACTGGCTATCTCATTCCAAGGACAAAATAAGTGAATCTGCATCTCTGAGTTACTGAACACCTCCCATGCTGAACCACCACGGTGACCTCCTACCGCCTTCTCTGTAGTTCCATTTCTGATGCTGGTCCAGAAAGTCCTCCTGAGATTTACTGCAGGGCAGAAGGATGAAGAGGAGGAAAAGAGGAGGAGTCACCATGATGGCTGTTGTAGGATCTTGACTTCCCCCTGTCTCTGTGGAGACAAAATGTCTTGCTAAGTGCTTTATTTCTTTTTTCTTCTCTTTCTCCACTTCCCATCTGTTATCACAAGACCAAATTTCTCTTTGGTGATGTTTTTATTTAAAATCTTGTTCAAGTTGCTCAGAATAGGTTCTACAGAAGCACAGGGACCTTTCTTCTTCACAAGTATGAACTTTACTTCCTTTTCAAGCAACAGAGTGGTACTGAGATGCTTCATCAACCAGCAGAAGCTGGAGAAGTAGCTTTGCTTCCTATGTAGCCATGTTGGGATAACTCCTTATGGCTACAATTGTTCTAGCAGTGTCAGGAGGAGGTATTATAAAGTGGGAAAATCACTGCATCCATCCCTACTCTGTATTTGGGAGAAACAAGGAAAACAACCATTGAACAATTTATCAAGTGTCTCATAGTGGCCAGAATAAAAAAAAATGTTCTTTTTGATCACTAACCAGTGGCAGTATCTTAGATGCTGCCCAGTGATGGAGCCTCAAAGGTAACCCCACCCCCTTGTACAATCTCTACCTTGCCCTGGTGTCGTGGGGGCAGTTCCTCCTGAGCAAAGCTGCAGAGTTGACAGGACATGTATATGAACTGATGTGAACACTTACCCAACTCCTTGTTTTCTTTCAAGTTTACCATCATTCCCAAGCCAACCCTAACCTACAAGTCCTCCTGGGCAAGTACCATCTCTAAACCTAAGAGGATAGATCAGTCTCTCTACAGCTTACTCATGCTGATTTGTTATTCTTTCCTAATAAATTAGTCCCTCAGTATTGAATCTGGTAGTTTAATTAAAAAAAAAAAGTCATGAACAGCTGTTCTGCTAGAAATTGGCTGAAAATATCCATTATGCACATATTGCACATAGCAAACAGAAAAAATGCATTGCCAAGTTCATGGGGTTTAGTGATGATTTTGGTCATCTGTAGTCACAGTGATGGAAGGGCTCATGTGAGAAGCAGGCACATCCAGAAAATCTGAATTATTCTCCTGTTCAGGTACATGCATCAAAAGCTTAAGATCTCACTGCAAAATATGAAGAATTCAATTTCTTTTTAAATATAATATAACCATCTGGGAAGAATTCAGAATTCAGTCACCTCAAAACCTACCAGAAGCTGTAGCAGATAAAGCAGTAAATAAATAATTCCTTTCACTTTATGCCTTTCTTACATTTGATCACTAGTGCATTTTAATTGCAACTGCATTTATTTTTCCACTATTTAAAGTATCATTATGAATATAAGCATACTAATGGAAAATGTCATGATACTTTAAAAACATTACTTTCCATCTGTCAGGATGTAATTTGTATTTAGTATTCTTCATCTAATTGCAGTATTCATTTAAAGGAAAAATAAATTACCTTCTTCCTATCTCACACATGCATACACCTTTTCTTCCTGCTAACTCAGAGCTGCCAAAATAAAGATCTTTAAGAAGGTCTGACAATATCACCAAGGCTCATAATGAGAAGGTCTTCATGGTCCTTCTTGAAACTATTTGCATTGACACCATACCTCCTCCACCTCTCAGCTTTTCCAGATAAATGTGCCAGCCTTTACAGCTTTTTTTTTCCCTCTCTTTCTTTGAATGACTATGCCCTGCACATGCCTTTTTAATCTTCCCTGATGGGAAAGGACTTACCAGACACCTATGTGTCTAATTGCAAATGATTTGAAAACGCTGCCAACATCAAGGAGACAGTGTGGCTTCCAAGCTAATTGGAAAACTTCCTGTAGAGATTGTCCATTTCTTATCCTTTCCAACTCCCACTTGTTTCGATACCCCACAGCTGGGATACTTTGATCTTTCTCTATTTGTTAAAAGTAGGGTGGTAATAAATTCCACCTACATCTTATACTGAAAATCCACGCTACTTGAGCTCCAACTTTTTAAAACATCAGGTGTCCAAATGGAACACAATACCCACATGTCCTATTTGCAGGGCCCCTCACAGACCAGTTTCTTTGTAGCTTTGCTCCCTGCATTCCTGAGGCTGTACTGTAATTTATTATCACAGTAAACATCAGGTTATAATCATCTTTGAAGTAAATTCTCATACCTCAGGCACACAGAAAATGAACAATCTTGCCTCTCCTAGGTGGAATTGTAGACAGCAAATGGATATTCACTAACAAAGTTCCTAGCTGGAAAAGTCTGCGGGGTCATCTGTAACAGGAACCATATCCCCAGCCAATTCAAATGCCTTCTGATCTTTTGCAGAGTTGTGCTGGAAGGTACTATCAGGGTAGAACACAGATGGACAAGCAGGGACAACTCTCTCACATCCTTGGATGGAAACTCTTTCCTAAGTGCAGAGAATAACAATATCAACATATTAGTTTTGTCATTGTTACTATTAATTACAATAATATGAAGTGCTGTCAGAAAATTACATCACATTATGCCCTTGGAGCACAGTAGGCTCAGTGATTCACTGGACAGTCCCTTCATCTGCAGGCAGTGAAGACCAACATATTTGTCTCATTATTACACAATATTTTTTCATCATTTAACCTTTTGAGTCCTCACTTCAGCATGATTAAAGAGCTCAGCTAACTCAATACCCTGAGCACAGCCCTGCTGGGATCAGCAGTTGTGCCATCCAAGCCAGAATGCCTGCCCCAAAGCAAAGGACTACTGCCAGCATTTGAACTCCCATTACTCCCTCTCCCATTAACCCTTTTGGTTTCTTGTTGCTCCATTTCCAGTGCTCATCCCCCCTTGCAATGCAGTGGGTAATCCCAACAGAGCCCTGAGATTTCCTTGGTATATGCCTCAGACTTTGACAACTGGGGTCAAGCATGATGACAGAAGTGCACCACTGCTTGTGGGTTGTGCTGCCTGCCAGGATATGGGGGATTTACCCAGGTTATCTGCTTCTAGTACCAAACACAGCTTCATTTCAGAGAGCCCTGTCTCCCCTGAAGCCTAAGGAGGACATACACATCTTATTGCAGACATGTGAGTCGTTGCTTTACAATGCAGAGTTTGTCTGCCCCTTGTACATCAAGAGGGCTTGAAACCTTCCCCTGTGCTTCTGACTGCTCCAAACACATGCCCTCTCTGAGTGCATCAGCATCCCAGTGTGTTAGCTCAAGCCCATGCCTGTTTTGAGAGGAGGATGTTGTTGATTACAGTTATCAATCCCTGCAGTGACACCTAAAATTAAGGATTTTTTTTCTGCGTTTGAACATTGAAATGCAAGTGAATTACATTAATGCTTTTCATTTGAGGTCTGTTCTCCTCTCATAACTTTTTCAAGTTCCTGTTGAGCTACTGTCAGACTGAAGCTGAGGAGTGATTCTGGATTTTGGGTCATTTGCAGGGAAATAAAATATAGTTCTAAGTGAATCAGGGAGTTTGATCTCAGGTGAATCATAAATATGTAAAATGTAGCTCTCACTCCAATGATAATGGGTATTTAAACATCAAAGTATGTTTAAGATTCTCTATTTTGTAAAGGATCTCAATAGATACTAAAGCTAGTTTTGCATACTGTTGGAATTCCACTATGTCTTTTTTCCCTTCTATCTCTTTTATTTCCATTGCAATATTTTAAGGTTATATTACTTACACACACTGAACTGAAAGGTTCTGTTTTATGTATTAGGTTCAAGAAGGTTTCAGTTATATAAACCAAACAGTTTCTTATTTAAAAAAAAAAAAATCATATTGTAGCTGCATACAATTTCTAATGCCAGTTCTGTGAGACTCCCAGCCTGGGATCTTGAAAGGTCTCAAAGCTTTTAGAGGAGAAAGCTGCCAAGTCTGTGAGTCCAGAACAATCAAAGTATTTGCAAAAGCCCTACTTGCAAAGCGGATGGCATTTGTTAGCTCTCCAAGCAAAAAAACAAAACAAAACAAAAAAAAAGGCAACATTAGCATATGCTTGTAGAATTATGTAATGGTGGAAAGATCATGAAAAAGGCCAAAAGTAATTTTAAAAATTGGATCCTACAATATTAAGCCAGCCACAGTGGTCTAGCGGTCCAGCTAGAGTATCACCTGTTTCAGAAGTCTTTTTTATAAATCCATTGTAATGGAATATTCTTCAATTTACGTGTGTGGGTACAATCCTATATGTTGGTGCACACACACACTTGGTTTGAGGCTGGAATAACAATATCAACTATGTAGGAATAACAATATCCTCCTGAATTTTTCAAGTTTGGCTACAAATTTGAGTTAAATAGTGCTTTTTCATATAACTGTGTTACAGTGCTCATTTTCTACCTGGATGTTGTATGAAAGTGAAGGGCATCTGAATCCCTGAAATAGCCTGACCACCCTGTCAAACCAGGAGACCTGACTGAGAGCCCTGGCGACAGACAGGTAGGGTGATGCTGTTGCCAGCAGGCTGCCATAGTGGGGATAAAGAAGAAAAGAAAACAAAAAGCAAACATCTGCTGCAATACATCTGTAAAGTACAATTGGTTTTGAGGAGGTAATATTCACCTTCTGCCTCTTCTCCAGGAGTGCCTGCTTTTTCAGGATATGTCTTATCTTCAACTCTCTCTCATTTAGTACTCGGTCCTTCCTCCTAGGAAGTTTCCTCTCTCTCCTTAGATAGGCACTCACGGACCTTGCACTCTCCATGTCTGTCTGTCTGCCAGTCTGCCTGACTAGGGATTTGCTTTCTCTTTCTTTCTCCCTATTTCTCTCACTCTGCACACCCCTGTTCTCTGTAGGAACTGTAGGTAGCAAGCCTCCAACCTCCACGTCCATGCCAGTCTGACATAGTCTGTCCTCTCCTGGCTCTTCCCACAGGTGCCTTTAGAGTCCCTCCATGCAACAACCTCTTTCTGAGGTGTATGGATCTGTTTCCTCCAGAGGAAGAAACAAAACATTCCTGGGAAAGAAGGCAGAGAATTGTATACAAGCATTACCTTTGCTCTTGAGGCCAGTTCTTCTGTGATGAAGCTTCCAAATCTCTGTCTCCCTGCTCCTTTCTTCCCCTTACCACCCCCTCTGCATTTCAGCTTGCAACGAGTGACGTGTCCCTCTTCATTTCCCTGCTTTCCACATTTCCACAGTCTTTCCGTGGAGCCTCCTCCAGCTGTACCTCTGTTACCCCTCCCTCCCACTCCTGCAAACTGGCCATCTCTCCCCACACATGGGAGCCTTATGGGAAGGGAAGCCTGGGCGATGGAGCCCTCTCAAAAACAGCTCTGTCTCCAAGGACACTCGTGTTATCTTTGCCCCCGGTTCTTTTGGGCAGCTCTCAGCCGCTGGCTCTCTGGCACAGCTGGATGACTTCTCCTGCTAGTCACAGTTTCCACTATGCACTGCTTCACTCTGGCTGCTTGAACCCTCCAGCCATCCAGTCATGAATTTGTTCACCGCCTTCTTCCTGCCTTTTAACTAACACGCCAATTAATTCCCTGCTGATTAGTTCATTCCTGATGCATTCTGCCAAATCTATTTCTAGTGGAATAAACAAGGAGGGATGAATCGGCTGCAGTGTTGTTGTTTTTTTCCCCTTGATCCCCTCCCCCAAGTCTGCACTTGCCAAATCAAACAGGCTTTGGTCTGGTCAGTATTTAATAAAGAGATTTCTAAACAAATGCAAGGTGTTAAAGGGATTAATTTTGTGAAGCAGGGGGTGAACCTTTGATTCTGGTCCCATATATGTGTCAAACTGGTATTGTGCTGTGATTTGAGATGTGCAGCCACCACAGCTTGAAGCTGAGGAATTGCTGCACACATCTCTCATGACCAGACCCATGGCACTGCTTGTGAGTGCCTTGGCCAAATCTGCATTCTTTTTAGTATTACTTCTCCAGTATCAACTGGCAAGAACACCCTCTCTGCTTCCTGACCAGCCTATTCTTACTTAACTCAGCTTTTCACAGCCAAGACGCTGCACTATACAGTGAGAAAAAAGACACTTTTCTCACAGAGCAAAGGACTGCCCAGCCACTCAGAATAAAAGCAAGCACCCAGCAGTAAGGAACCAGGGGATATGTGCAAGTGCTACAGACAGAACAGTTAAAAATGCAGTACTGTGATCACAACAGATGCTGGTGTACACCAGTTGAGGAGGAGCTGATTGTGAGGGAAGCTGAGTGGCTTTTAAGCACAGTCCATAAACATCAGCCAGCATTATCCTTTAGTCAGCCACTTAAATCCAGTCAAGAAGAGAGAGGTTCCACTGGAACCAGACTCAGGGATGTCTGCTTCTCTGACACCAGAAGCATGTTGTTTTGGCTGCTCCTGCTCTCCCAGTCCCACTGGCTCTGTGGCAGGGAAATTTCTGAGAAGGCTGCCTTATTTGTGGAGCCTTGCCACTGAAACAGCAGGACACTCATTTGCAAAGTTATAAAACACCAGTTTTTAAAATCAACCCACAATATACAGGCTTAACACAGACCAGCCTCCGGAGGAACTGGAAACATATTTTTTCAGGGCTCAAACAGGCAAACAAAATGTCCGGGCAACAGGCAAATAACCCAAACAATCATCTGCCTCCAGCTGTTTCCCATTCAGCATGTGGCAAACGCAGTCCTGTTATGCCTTTGCATCTCCCTGCTAAGAGGAAGCAAACTGCTGATGGTCAGTGTGAGATGGGGACACCTGCTCGAATGCTCTGAGCAGGAACCCCTCCATGGGGGCACAGCACAGAGCCACTGGGTGAGCAAAGCTGGTGGCACTTCACAGCATGCATCGAGCCACTGCTGGCAGACCCAGCTGCTCAGAGGCAAGAGGGAATTCCCAGTGGCACGTGAAGATGTATGCTTGCTGTTGGGCAGTTTGTGGGATTTTGCAGCGGGTGCTGCCTTCCCTTTTGTATAACATATCGCCTTATTATCAACCACCCTCTCCTTCTCTTTATTGAGTCTCCAATTCATAAATGGGCACTTCCTTCTGGGCTCTCAGCCGCAGGGTGCCCAGCGTGGGCAGAACAAGGCTGAGACCAGAGGCAGAGCCATCAGGAGTTTGGCAGGGGAACTCTCTGCAGGAACTCCCTCAGCTAACACACCCCGTGAAGGCAGCATGTGGGCACATCCCAGAGCCTCAGGTGCTGCACAGATTAAACTTTTGCACAGTCCTGACCATCTTTTGGCCTTTTCTCATGCTAGAGTGAACTGGTGTTGGTTTTACTGCATGAGATCATTAGAAACTCCATGGTCATCTACACTACTTAAAACTTCCTAAAGTGTGCTGTTTTGCACCTGCTAGAAATGTTATTATCACTTTTCCTGGGTTTACTTGCCTTTATTTTTTCTTACTGTTATCCTTCACCGCTTGATTATATTTATTTTGTTGTTTGAACAAAGAATTTCCTATTTATTGCAATATCTACTCCCACATGATGACTCTGTCATGGAAGGACTCAGCCAGGCACAGGAGGAAAGAGGATGGTGTTCCTGGTTTTGCCATGTAGCCAGGCAGAATAGAAGGATGGGATGAATAAAAACATTGGCTTGGCACTAGTAGGAATGCAAAGATACAGGTTATTTCTTCCCTCTGGACACATGGAAAAAGGTACCGCTGGGAACAGCTCCTGCCCCAGCAGCTCATCAGGAGGTGACTGCCCTCTCATCTTTCAGCAGGGCTGTGTGTACAACCCCTCCATTGTGCAGCTCTGCACGAGTGATCTTCTGCAGCTTGAGAACCTTAAATAGCAGTGTTTCATGTGGCTCCTTTCAGGGTCAAGGAGCAAGCAGAGGTTTTAGCTCCAGCAGGCTGGAAAAGGCTGTAGTCTCTGGCAGACAGGTGGCAAGAAGCAAGAGGTGGCACAGGCTTAACACTGATGAGGGAGGGTCTGGTGGCTGTGTATTTTCATGCTTTTTGCTTGTAATGTTTTTCTAAATGACCACGTTTTCCACACAAAGCTCTCAAGCCTAACCCCGAGTATCTAACTTTTCAGCATCTGCCTTTTTCAAACTGCTTTGGGAAAAAAAAAATGAACAGTGACATTCACATTAATTAATGAACTATTTGCAGCTTTTTGATTGATATTCGAACACTTGACAGGTCCAATTTATATGCAAATCAGCTTACATTCACAGCGTAAAGAAAGAAAACTTAATTTCTCATGCTTTGCAAATCATTAAATCCTCTGAACATATTGCTTAGTCATATGTTCCTCAAAAGCATCAGTTTAACCACAAATCACTTGTCCTTGCAATCCATTAGCCTCACGGAGAACTCTGGGCTTGGGGAGCAAGCCATTTTTGTGGGGACACGTGAAATTAAGAGTGGGCTATGCTGCACCACAAATGTAAAAGCATAGCAAACTATGGGCTTTTGCACTGCACGTGTGTGTGCCAGATGTTAGAAGATCACAAATGAGGACACCAGACATCCCAGCTCCTGCTTCTGGCTGTTTTCTGCCGTTCCTTTGCTCCCAGCCCTAATTGGTACCAGAAGCATTTTCTTAGAAGGAGTCACTCTGCTGGACAGCTCTTGCCCTGTCTATCACAGGCTTTGCTAGCCGAGACTTGAGAAGGATCCAGGACCTATCCTGTAAATATTTACATAGATACAGGACTGCCACTGCTCTTCAATCAAAGCCTGGAGGACAGGAAATGGCATATGGAACAGAAAGACTCTGTATTCAGAAAGACCTGGAAGGGAAAGAGTAACAACAGCTGTGATGGCTTCTCCAGAGTTTGCCACCTGGGACTGCCCCCGCAAATGCTGTGTCCCCAGGAAGGTCTCTCTGTGAAGCCTGGTGACATCAGTGGAAAAAAACTCTCTGCTACCAAACGGTTTTGGATCAGAACTATTCTCTCTCCTGTTCATATCTGGAAAAAAAACCCAAAAAAACCTCTCTTCACCAACCAGACCACTTGGTGTCTCTCTTCTGCTCCTTATTGTTACTATTCAAGGAGTTCCAGGACAGAGCTGGACATGAAAGAGTGAGTACATCATTTGCAGAAACAGCACCTGAAACAGGAGAAAGAAAGAGCAGCAGCTGATGCTGAGGCAACATGATGTGTTCATTAGCCAGGCAGAGTCTCTTTTGATGTATTTGGCCAATATTCCTTCCTCTCATTCAGTGACAGAGGACGTTGCCTTGTGAGCTCTCAGGCAAACCATGACTTGAAGAAGTGGTAGGGTTTGAGGGCCCACGTGTGGGCCTGGGAATCAGGAAGCCTTGTGGCTTTGGGGAAGCCACAAAACCCTCCTTGCTCAACTTCCCCTTGTGGGAAAGGGAGAGTTCACTTACTCACTCACCTCGGCAGGCTGCGGTCACGACTGAGGACAGCTTTGGAAAACAACCTGGCCATCTTTTGTAATTAATCAACGGCAACAATAAAATGAAACATAAAAAATAAAATAAAAAAAATAAAATAAAATAAAATAAAATAAAATATAAAATAAAATAGTAAAATAAAAAGAAAACAACTAGATGTCTTCCAACCAAAAACTGTCCAAGAATGAAGGCATATATTTATAGCAACAACAATTTAAGGGGACTGGCACTTTCTGTGCAAACCACTCAGGATGACAAGCCTATTTCCCATCGGTCTGTGCCCACACAGTCGCGCAGGCAGGCTGCGGAGACCGGGGCTGTCCCGGCTCAGGGCTCGCTGCCACCGGCCCGCCCCTCCCCGCGGGTCTCTGCCCCTCAGCCCACCGGGCACACGGAGGGCCCGGGCTCCTCTCCCGCCTGTGAACTACAATTCCCAGCAGGCCGCGGGGCGGCGCGGGGCGCGGGACGGCGCGCGAGCGCACTGCCGCGTCGAGCATGGCTACGGTGCTGTCCCGGGCGCTGAAGCTGCCGGGTAAGGGCTGCGCGCCCGCGGGTCGGACAGACCGCCGCGCCGGGCCGGGCTGGGCCGGGTGGGGCTGGGCCGGGCCGGGCAGGGGCAGCCGCGGCCAGGGCAGCCCCGGTGGCGGGAGGCGCGGGTGCCGCTGCCCGAGGGCTACAGGCGCGTTGCCATAGCGATCTGGCGATGTGGGGTGAGGCCCGGCCGTGCGGGCGGTGAGGGGCGGCCGGCGGGCTCCGCGTCGGGCCCGCGGCCGAGGGAGGGACGCAGGGGCCGGGGCAGCGTCTCGGGGCTCGGAGGGCGTCGTGTGTGGCAGAGGGGGGCCTGGGTCGCGGCCCTGTGAGGGGTCTGCGCGGGGGGAAAGGAAGAGCTGACCTCTCCGATCCGCTACTGCCGGGTTTTACCCACAGAAGCCAGGCCAGGAGCTCGGTAAGTGCCAGTGCAATTACCCAGGTAAATGTTTAAGGCCTGCCTTCCGCCTCTGCACCTTCCAGCCAGAGATCTTCAGCGAGATGAAAGGATATTCAAGCATAAGGTGCTATTGTGTGCGGTGAGCAGCAGTCAAACAGCCATTCTCTTCAGTAAGGAGATTAAAAGGGAATTAAAATACCTTGCCAAACCAGATCTTGGGAGCATGCTAGTTGCTGTTGGATGTACTGTAGACGGTGCCAGTGCACCTGGCTGCATTACCTTCAATGGGAAGAGCCAATTGCTCTTCCTAACCTGTCTTGCCTTGGGCACAGCCCTGGGACAGAGACAGGCCCGGCTGTGTGCTCCTGGGGAGGGCTTCTCCTTGGCCCTACACACCACATGGTCTGCATGGCCCCACCTGCGAGGCTGCCCTCACCATCCTTTCTTCCTCCTGCAGACCCTGGAGGTCCTTCCTGCCATCGTAACCCTTACCAGGAGTCATTGCTTTTAGTTTATGTGGTGTCTGTTGAGTGTCATTCAAAGAAATTTTGTCTGCAAGTTGGTTTCTTCCTTTTTTTATACATACATATATTTATATGTCTGTCTAAATGGGAAGGAATACATTCCCATGAAGAAGTCTGTGTAGGACGAGTGCAAACTGGTAGGTGTAGGTTTGTGCATTAGGGCGTGACCACTGGTGAACTGCAATAAGAAGTGCAGATCTCTTCTGGGACCTTTGGAACCAGCGTGATTTATTTAGTATCTGCTGTTGGGAAACACTGATTTGGAAAAGGGTTGTAACAGGCCTTGCAGCTGCATTTAAGAGAACAGTTCTTGCATCAATCCTCAGGTTAAACTGCAGAGATCATACCTTTCTTGTGTGTTTAATTATTGAGAAATGCAGCTTCCAACAGCAATGAGAAAGCAGAAAGCCTATTGCTATATCTGGGGTTTTTTTTACTGCATCTCATTAAATTAATTAAAAATCAATATGGGCTTAGAGATATGTCTGCAGTACCCAGTGACTGGTGCCTGCCAAATGCCAGAAAAATAAACAGGACACAAAATTGGTACAACAAGTACTGGAACCAGTGTGCCATCACTGGAATAATGCACTGAACATTGCACTCTTCTAAAGTCCAAAATCTGCTCTTTTCACTCCAAAGTGAGTGCAAAGAAAAGCCTTCCCCATCAGTCGAAACCGGGAAAAATAAGATTACAGTTAATATCTTTGAAGCCATCAGCACAAGAAATGAATATTTTATTGTCAATGGGACCTCATTTCAACACAGATCACCTAATGGGTGCCTTCCTTCCATATTGTGATCACACGATGATCCTCTGTTTTTCACTGAGAGGTCACATTCTTCTACTGCAATAGTTGCCTGTGTGAAAATAGCATTTGGCAAATACATGGGGGATTTTCAAAGCCATAAAGTGTGATTTAGAGAGCTGCTGCCCTTGAAAGCCAGTAAGTTGGGGCATTTTCCCTCAGTTGTGTCTTTGAAAGCCTCCATCATCAGTATTTGCTTTTTCTTCCAGTGGCTGCAAAAAGAAAAAGGAAATCCGGGGTGATGTGACCAGTAACTCGCTCTGATTGTAACCACAGGCCACTGAATGGGAGCCTCTGTTTTATCACTGAGGCCACAGAAAAAATGGAATATGATTTAGAGCAGGTCAGAACAGAGGATGCTTTGTTGACTCTACCTGTAGGAGGGAGGGAACACAGAGCTATAGGGAAACTGACTTTGCTGGTACTAGCTCCATACCTGTGAGGTGGATGCATGGTTTATATACACTTGGAGTCTCTCTGAAGGACAGATAACAAAGTGTGAGTTACACAGACCTGGTACCTGCATAAGGCCAGAGAACTGCAGCTTGCTTTAGCACAGAGACTGATTTCTCGTGAAGGCTACACAGTGGTTATCCTTTCAGGACATATGGTGAGAGTTTCACCAAGAGGCCAGCTCAGATCTTACCATTTCTACTTCCACGATGGAAAACTGAAAACTGTGTGTATTCCCTGACAGCTGATTGCTTGCAACAGAGGCAGTTTTAGCTCTCTGTTGATGGACAAACTGTTTTCTTCCAACCTGAGCTTTGGTGTTGACCAGAAAGGAAAGAATTTGACTTCTGAAGCACTTAAAAATAAATCATCATTCTCTAAAAGGTGTGAGACTGCCTGTGTTTTCACACATTCTTTACTGGTTTTTATGTTGGTGCTTTTCTGCTGAAAAATCATCTGGTGGTGATTAGTTAAAGCCAGGTGTGTTATCCCTTCTTTCCTGCCGCTCATGACCTAAAACTGGGATGAGGAGTCATGTTCCTTCTGCTCTCCCTCCAGCCAGGTGAATCATGAGTTACATGTTCTCTGCACCACAGAACCTTGGGAGGCTGAGCAGAGCACGTGCTTGCCAGCATTCCAAATGCATTCCCAAAACACCTACAGACTGGTTAAGGTTCTCTCTGAACAGTAGGAGATAAGTGTTTGAATCCTCTGAGATGAGCTATACAATTGGGTTTACATGTGCTAGATGAGTGCTCCAACAGCCTTTTTTAAAGGGCAACATCTTCCCTTCTTTTGGCTTAAAAAACCCGAAACTCAGGGCACTTTATGCCTGAGTTTAGTGAATGGCAGTGCCTTGTGGGTGTGCTGGATAACTTTTTGGGGAAAAATAGGGTGAAGGAGTGCTGATTCCTACTCTGGCTTAGACATGAATTAAGACTGAGCAGCTCTCTGCCTTATGGCTCTCCCATACTTTTCAGATTCTTAACTATGCAGATCATCAGAAGCTGTCATTACTGTGTAGTAGCTGTTTTGTAGCCACTGCTCAGAGGTTCTCAGTAGGACAGGTGTTCCTGTTATGGGTTGTGGTTGATACCAGTGTCAATGTTGCCAGCATCTCAGTCCCTGCCAGTTCAAGGACTGGGTGAGCCATATCTTCAAGGTCCTTTCTCTCTCCAGAAAAGGATCCAGAACAAAACTGCTCCAGATAAATGTAATTGATACCAGTGCTTTCAGTTGCATCAAGGATGAACAGTAGGTTCCAGTCTTTTGGTTGACTGTTTGGAATTAAAATAATTAAACAAAACATAGTATATGTGAAGCATAATTATTCTTTGAGTTGTTTTACTCAAAAGTCACCAGTTTCCAAAACTGGGAGCAGTCTAGTTAACACAACTGTCTGACTTTGACTTGCCAGGCTTAATACTCTTTACTCTTGGGCCAGCCACATTTGTTTTTCATGCCATTCTGACCTGGCTTGAACTGGCACATCTGGATCTGTTGTGAGAAGCTGCAAGTACCCTGGCAGCGAGACCTCTCTGGAATTTTTTGTTTTGACTGAGTAGTCTTTCAGTCACTTTTTAGCACAATCTATGGTAATACACACCTGTGAAATTACACTGCAACCTCTGAGCAGAGAGTTGTGTGCCACCAGGGTCAGTGGCCTTCTGTGCACTTACGGGGTGGAGCAAAGTTTTCAAGACTTCCTGAAAAGCCCACACTTTGAGCAGATGTTTAGAGCAGAGCTATGTGAAACAAAGCAGTGTGTCACAGGGATACACCAGACTGACCTATAGGAATGCAGTATCTCTTGGTTCCTGCCTCCATAAGGAACTGCTTTTCAGAGTGTGTATGTACACCAGGTTTTTGAGTCTTTTGTAGAAGCCCCTAATTCAGAAAGGAAGAGTCTGTCTTAGATATGTGAACATGTTGGATATTTTTATTTCCTTCTGTTCAGTGTAGGTGAGTTGTGTTGGCTGTTCCACCTAATGTGTGGCATTTAATTTTTGGTGGGATTGTAAGTTTTTCTTAAATCCTAAAAATGAAGCTGAATATTACTTGTAAGTGGTAGACGAAGGGAGAGTGAAGGTCCTTTTGCGGGGTGAGAAATGAGGAAGAACTAAGATACGTGTGCTGCAAAATACACTCTAGATTATGCAAAATAGGTGTGTTGCACTAACTAGGTACTACAGTACATCTGTAACTTGAGTGTCTTTAGCAGGAAAACCAGAAGTAAGGTATACTATCTTAGTCAGGAAGAATAATCATGAAAGCCTTAAAATTCCTGCTTTGTAAAGCCTTCCCATCATGTTAGTGTCTGAGAGGGGTTACACATTGCGTATTTTTGCTTATTAGTTGTGCCTTGCATGTATCACTTCAGGAATCTTCAGGCACCAGCCAGTTCCTGTTTCAGATCAGCCTTAAACAAAAGGAAATGAGACAGATACCTGGGATAGCAAGGTCCCACCTTGTAATCAGAGAGAGAGAGAACCAGACTGAGACTCTGGAATCCTCAGAGCATTGCCCATGGCTCCATGCCCAGCCTTGTGGCACAGGGCTGCTCCCTGAGACGTGACCCTGGACTCGTAGCTTGGGGCAGTGAGTCTGCGTGATCTTTCTGTCCCCATAACCAGATGGTGCTGGGCTTATGCCAGGGTGTGTGACTGGCTCTACACCTGCCCTGGCCACACTCCCTGCAGCTCTCCAGGGCTTGGGGGAGGTTGTGTGTGCTGGGCACCTGTGCAGGAGACACCTAAAGCTGAGCTGCCTGCCTGCACCACCACCTGAAGGGATCAGTACCAAGTTATCTGTCTTGGCCAGGCTGAGCGCAGACTGTGGGCTCTGCTGGGAGCAGGAACAGAGCAGGTGCACTGTGGTTGCCTCGGGCACGGGCTGGAGCATTCACTCTCACAGAAGGTGGTGTCTTGAAGGAACAGCCTGATTCCTCCAGACAGCTGCATGTTACTGGCCCAAAGGGACAAAATTACTTTCCCTCATCTTCAGGGAGACTTCATTCTTGTGATTTCTGCTGGTCAGAGTGACTTTGAGATACATACAAGTCTCTTTTCTTATCTTGGCAGTCAAAGAAGGAATCAGGATTCTTCAGCTGTAGTTTTTAAGGTTGTTTATTTCTTATCTATAACATTCTTTCTCTGGTTTCCTGAGGTCTGTTTAGCAGGTTAGACAGAGGCACACTGACCGCCCTCAGAGGTGGTGTTGTCTTTTATACTAAAAATTACGTGTACATTATTTACAATTGCTTCTTAATACTTATCACTTATGTTAGACAGTGAGTTTCTACTTTAAACTAATCTAAAAGTGCTAACATCACTCAGAAGATGGAGGCTAGAAAGAAGAAGGACAGGGCACACTTAAATTCTTTTATCTTGGGACTCTGAGCTTCTATTCTAAAACTCTTAAAAATTTACTTTTCACTCTGTGACAGACTAACTATTATTCTACTTAAACTTTCTTGACTTCATATAAAGGTGGTAATTTGCTCTATGGGTCAAAATCAAAGTCACAGGTGTCTTGGGCTCTGTGCCAAGGTCTCTGAGCTTTTTGGCAGGGGCTTGAGCTATCCAGGACAGCTAGAGAGATGTCCTGGATTCTGGCACTTCATGTTTCATTGCTAATCAAGAAAGTAGTAGAATTAAATCAGCCATGAATATCCGTATAGAATCCGTATGCATGCACATACATATATGTATGCATACACACATATCTGAGGAAAATAAACTGTCAGCACCTTTTCTCCCACAGATGCTCCTGTGAACCATGGAGAGAGAGACGCTGTCATTTCTCTCACACTTCTCACTTGGAGCCATGCAAAATGTGGACTACTCTGTAGTCCCTTCTGTATCACTCTCCACTGCAGCCTTTTCTCCACTGAGATCCTGCAAAAACTCATGCTTTATTGTCTCTCTCCATCTTTTTTCTCAGGAAAGAAGAGCCCAGACCTTGGGGAATATGATCCCCTCACTCAGGCTGACAGTGATGAAAGTGAAGATGACCTTGTACTCAACATCCAGAAGAATGGGGGGGTCAAGAATGGGAAGAGCCCCCCTGAAGAGATGCAGGACCCCGATTCTGATGTGGAGGTCGGGATGACAAAGCAGCACACGTCAGAGAGCGCTCCTGAGGGTTATC
Organism: Emberiza elegans; assembly: GCA_024865655.1. Lineage (NCBI taxonomy): Eukaryota > Metazoa > Chordata > Aves > Passeriformes > Fringillidae > Emberiza > Emberiza elegans. Next base: position 6,909,417 of record JALJVW010000910.1, on the reverse strand, counting down.
CTGCTGAGACAGCTGGGAGTTTGGAGCAGAAGGCTGCTCCCTCCCTCATGCCCTACCTGCGCACTGCCATCTTTTTGCTCACTGTGGTGATCTCGATGATTCTTGTGCTGGTGTGCGCATTTCTAATTCCCTGCCCCCCTAGAGACTTGCATAACACCTGGAACCGCAACCTAGGTCAGGGAGCAGGTGAGAAAACCCCAGGAACAGCATCTGGCATGGGGGAGGTGGCAGCTCCCAGGCTGGGCATTGGTGGGAGAGATGTATCTGGGAGAGCCAGGTCAGAGCAGAGGCCATTCCTCACCGCTACAGATGCTCCAAAATAACAGACAGGTGGCTGTGTCCTGCTCACTGTTAAAGCTGAGGCATGTGAAATCTGGCATCCTCACATAACAGTGCCACAAAATTTTGTTTCTGCCAGCATCAAAAATTATTTTGACTCTTCTTCCATCCTGCCTTTTTGTCTGGATGTTGTGATCTGTTCCAGATGGAGATGGCCCAGCCCACTTTAAAATACAGTGCCTCCCTTTCTACAGCCTGGACTTTACCAGTACCTCCATGCTGAAGTATGCGGTTGTGTTTGACAGGAAAGGGATAGAAGTCTTTGTGTCTTCTAACTAGCTTAACTAACCTTATTCCATTGTCTTTTAGTCCTGCTTGAATCCATAAATCAACGTTTGAGATCTTTTGTCATCCTGTATGGGTCACTGGTATCTCCCATTCTGGTTTCTGTAATAAAGTAACACTGTTTTATGAAATAATTTCTGCCAGGTCTGCCATATGTCTCTGCCTCCTTGCTTTTTGCCCCTGGCTTTCAAATCCAAGCTTTTCATAATATACATGGCTCCACATTGCCTCAGAAATTGAAGTGGGAAATGTGAATCTTTCTCTGTTAGCTACTCCATTTCTCCTTTCCTTTCTCTGACCCAGATGCTACATTTCTGCCTTTTCATGAAATGAAAGATCTTACCATGGTGTGACCTGCCTGCCCTTGGTGGTTCCTTGGCAGACTTGGTGAGGCTTGTCTATGCACAAGTCTCATTTCTGGGCCATCCCTCCTCTCCCAGTGTGAAAAATGAGCTGGGTGGCCTTTTTGACATGCAGTGACTCTGTAATTTTTGCAGGTGGTGTGTTATCCCCACTGGAGCTGTGTGATGTGAACGGTGATGGCCTCCCTGACATCCTCATTGTCTTCACTGCCTTGATGAATGCCAGTGTCATGGGTAAGCACTGCAGCTCCTTTCCATTCCTCTTAATGTGTCACTATGGGCCTTTGTATGTTTGTCTTACACACAGGAAGAGTCCCTGCCACTGCAAATCCACTGCATTGCTCTTTTCAGAGATCCTTGAAAACGCTGGTGTACTGTGCCTGTGGTTGGTCATGCTTAAAATTTTCATTACAAGCCTGTGCTCCTATACCTTTTGGTCAGCATCATCTGTTTGCCCTTACTTTGTCTTGGGGCAATTCTGTCTTTTTGTCCTGCATTTGTGCACTCTCCACTTTGTTTTTAGAAACACCCTCACTTTGCTGCATTTTTCTCCAGGTCACTCCATATACTTGCCAGGCTGTTAATTCACAAATGATAGTCTGATAATGGGGCAGCTACTGTGCCTGGCTGTTTAGCAGGTATTGCCCTGCTTCCTCCTCCTGGCTGCTTTGCTTTCTCTGTTAGTCCTCACACCCTCCAGGTAACATAGCAGAACCTGCTGATGCTGGCCACCATTATGCAGGGGCTGCCAAATCTGGTGGCATCCTGTTGCACTGGGCTTCTGAAGCCCTGGAGGTTCCCAGCTGCCTGCTGTACTGCATCTGCCCATCCTGGCATGGCCTGGTACCATGTGAATCTCTTCTGCCTCAGAGAGGTATTCAGGGAGCAAGCATACATTGCACAGCCTGAAGAAAATTCTTGGAGCAAAATGCCTTGGCTCTTCAAAGAGGTAATGGAAATATTGTTAGAGGATAGGGAAGATGCCTTTCTCCATGGCCCAAGCAAGGTCTGTGGTATTTCACAGCAAATCCTATAAAAAGAAACCTATGAACATAGAGAAAACAGTAAAGGAACTTAAAAAATAAGTGAGAGATGAAAATATGGTTGACATAAAGGCTGCATTCCATTTATATAGGTTCCATTTATATGCACTCCATATTTTTTGCTTTACATTGCTTTTATTTTTTATCCCAGATATACATACAGGCAGCATGCTCTGAATGAAACTAGTCATACCTAGTTGCATCCTGGGTTGTAGCTGTGCTGGAAGACAAAAACCAGACACTAAAACAGGTGTAAGCAGATCACAATCCAAAACTCACATAGCTGGATATCAGCCACCTGTAGCTTGTGTTTGGAGCATTCACACAGTGCCAAGTAGAGATAAGTTGGAATAGGCACCCAGTGGAGTAATCTGCAGCATTGTTAACTGTTTGTCCAGCTTGCACACAACAGCTCTGAGCTGCATTCAGGAGTTAGTTGTTCTTAGTTCCTATCAATGTAACAAAGATAACTTTATCTGGGGCAGCTCCTTAGCATAAGCCACATGATTTTCAGTTTTATAAGAGAGTGAGTTTGATTTAGAGACTGGACTCAGCCTTGTGTTTAGCCAGCAGCCCTTATATGCCCTTTGTGTCATCAGGTCACATGCTAGTGAGACAGAAGTTGGTTCGGTCTGTTGTTATTTTGAAATGTATGGGAGTTCATCTTAAGTTGTGATATGACCATACTAGGTGGAGATTAATAACAATTACCACACTTAAGTCTGAGGGCAGGCTGAGCTAAAAGTTGATCACATTTGGAATCAGAACCAACAATCAATTGAAACAGCATAGACTACTTTATTTTACAATTGTTTTATGCTAATTGGTGAATTGGAAAATGAATGTTGAGTTCCACCAATTGGTTGCATTCAATCAATTTTTCACAATAATGAAACTCCTTTGGAAAACAAAGGAAAGTGCTCTCAGAGCACCAATCACTTTCTGTTGCTCCAGAATTCCAAGCAAATCAGCACTTTCATTGAGGTGACATCTGTCTTGGGAGTCAGTTAAGGTTTCCCCTTGGTGCTAGCTGTTTTGTCGAGGGAGAGGGGATCAGACAAATGAGTCTGATTTGACAGCAGTAAATTTCACAGGAGGAAGACACCACAACCGAGCACATTGTCCCCAGGAACTTGGTTCTCTCTGCCCAGCTGACCACATTTATTGCTATGAGCTCAGGTTTTCATGATTTTCTGGGCTGTTGATTTTCAGTCCAACTTGTTTGGAGATCACTGCTGGGCTCTGCAGCAGAGAAATTCAGCCATGGGGTGACATTTGACCTTTGCTTTCTGGCAGTGTGGATTTGTCTGTCTTGAACTGCTCGGCTCCAGGATTTAGAGCTGGATCTCCGGCACAAAGACCCTAGGGAACGTGGTCATAGTAATCCCTCTGACACCAAGGGATTACATTCTCTCTTTCCTGCTTCTTCTAGGTGTCTCTAGACCCTCTGTAACTGTGGTGGCACTTTCTGGTATGAATGGCAGCACCTTGTGGTCCGTCCAGCTTCCGGAGGAGACGCAAAGTGTGCAGTGCAATGGGCTGTCACTGGGGGCAGCTGCAGGGCCTGTCTGCCTTGTTACAGGAACGTCAAAATTCCTCAGCCTTCTCAGTGCCTCCACAGGTAAAGTCAACTACCAGCATATTAGAAATGTGCTATTGCTTTTTTGTTTACTCTAAAGGACTAATAAGCATGCATAATTTGGTTCTGGCACATTGTGGTGGCTGTTACCTCATGACACATGGAATGGAGTCAAAACTAATGTGTTTCTAGTTACACAGGATAAGAGAATCCAGAACATTTCACCTCTGTGGCAGCATCTTCATCCTGCATCTCAGAATATTTCAAAGTGTTAATCCTACCCTGTAGCATCCCCATGTCATAAAGAATATGTAAAGTCTGTTCTCATTAGCATTGAGCTGCTGGTACAGCTCAGGACCTACCTAACAGCACTGCAAAGCTGAACAGCATTCTTGGAGAAGTTACATAAGGATATCCACAACATCCAGGAAACCTTGCAGAGAAGTTGGGCCCATAGTTGAATTGATTAGATGTGGATGAATCTTGCATTTTTAATCACTTGATCATGTGCACCTTCATTCTCTGATTGCTGTTTGTTCTCCCACATTAATTCATTGGCAGAAATAGCCATAGGTAGGTATAGGGTTGCTTTTAGAATCAACCAAAAGGTACCTTGAAGGTGGGTAACTTTGGGATGGAGGTTAGGTTTTAATGAACCCAGTTCGTCCAGGGACAACGATTTCACCACAGTTGCTGGCTCAGCAACAAGACACCTTCTCCTATCTCCTCTGGCTGATGGGTGCTGTGCTGTTTATCAGCTGCACAGTACCAGCAAGTTCCCCTCCCTCCAAGGATTTCTACAACCTGGCCGTGGTATTCCCACTCCACCCTTTGTTCCATCCCCTTTAGCAGGTGCTATGGTTGCAGATTGTGGGTGTGTGGAGTCATGGTGGAATAGGTTTCAGGCATGCCAGTCACATTTCATCCAGGGAGCAGCAACTATATTTTACCCTATAATTTCCATACTGTTAGAACTTCTGTGAGGATGTGAATATAACTTCTCAAGTTTCCTCTAATTTTACCCCCATCTGTCTTCCCACACTTTTCAAATGCTTTTAGGGACTTGGTTACTTGCACAGTGTTTGCATGGTCAGGACCATGAGCTGCCTCCTTTACCAGCAGTAGTAATGTACAAGTTTGGCCCTTGGTTTACTTTGTCATTCAGGGGCAAACCTTATCCTACAGAGCAGCAGTAGAAAAACATTTTTAAAGATTTTAAAAGCAGAAGTGTTGACAAGGAAATGATGAAAAACTAAATGCATCAAATTTTATTGTTGCCTTTTTTTTATGTTTATTTGCAAGTTTGCAAGTCTGGTTTTACTGTTTCCAGCTGGGTCTGTGCTGGACTGCTGAACCATTTGACATCATGTCTGTTAACATGCTTTCCCCCTGAGGTGGAGTGAGCATGTCATGCTGGAGTGGTAATTTGCTGCTAGGAATTTAACTGAAACACAGATTTGCACTCTGAATATCAGAACTGTCCATCTGTTTCCTTTCCTCACATTTACCTAGCCTTTACTGCTGGCTGAGGCAAACAACTGCTGTCCTGCAGAGCAGCACTCTCACTTGGGTTCTCCTTTGTAAAGTGAACCTTAAATATTCTCTGCTATTTCAGAAATTATTTAGGGCTCAGGTCTTTTATAGAGATGCTAAGAAGGAAGCACAGCCGACTTGAGGCCTGATTCAAAGGCAGTCTGAAGAAATGCTGGGAGAAGAATTTTGCTTTCCACTGCAGTTTGTCTCAGTTTGCAGATGTGCCTTTTCCCTTCACACAGAATGGGAGAAATAATTTCTCTTGCTCCCTTTTCAAGAAAGTTTTGTGGAACCCTCTAGGGATGCTCTCTGGTTCCCCAAGTACAGGTCTCTTTTATCCTGTTCTTTCCACAGGCAAGACCATCTGGACACTGAACTCCATTCATCTTTCAAGTGGGATCCTGGCTGCACCAGCTGCAACTCTTCCAGATGTAGATGGAGATGGCATTAGGGATATTGTTGTTCTGGTTCTCACAGAAACACAGGTACAGCACATCTCTACTCAAGTTTTGGAAGGACCTTTACTATTTGTGTAGAGGAAAAACAGACTGATGTGGAAGGACTGTAACCGGAGCTGCAAGAGCCCCTAATTTTCATTCCCTTGGATTTTGCTGAAAAGCACTCTTTTTCTTCTAGTAGCTCAGAGCAGCGAGATCAAACAATAATGACACTACCTGCATTCTTGACAGCTGGGAATGAACAGAAGGGTCATTATTTGCACCTGACTGAGACTTGAGAATTATCTGTTTCTGTTCAGTGAATGTGTGGTTTGAAGTGAATGTTTAGCAGCAGTGTAGGGATGGATCTCTGGAGAAAGGAGCATTTAGCTTATCCAAAAGAAAGAAATACTTTCTTTTATTAATTAATTCAGATTAATTGTGTGATTAATTCAGATGCAGATTTCCTTTATGCTCATCCCTCCCCACAATTCTAAAATAGATTTTGTTAGAGGAGCTCAGATTTTTTAATTCCCTTTCATATTTGATGCATTTGTGTCAAGAGAAAAATATGAATGTAAGATGCCTAGGAAGCCAGACTGAGCAAAGAGAAAGCAAACACTATCTAGACCTTGCTGAGGGGGAAATTATCAGTGCAGCTTCATTATATGGGGTTGGGAGAAGATTCTGGGTGCAGAGGTGCTTGAAAGCACTGATAAAAATCTCTGCCTTTCTCTCCTTGCAGCCTGATGTGGTTTTCATCTTGGTATCAGGAAAGACTGGAACTGCTTTGGGTGGGCCTGTGAGGTACAGCACCAATGGAGAAGGGAAAGTGATTGGCCCCCAAGTCCACATCACCAGCCGAGGAGCCATCTACATCCTGTTTGGTTTTGGTAAGGTGCACCTTGCCTCTGCAGCACTTCACCTTCCTGAGAAAACATCTGTTTTACCTAAAATGGTCCAGAATGTCCCTGGGATACTTGTGCCATGCCTTCTGCTGTAAAATCTAAGAGGGCAAAAGCACAAGTCTCACTGCCACGGTGTGGAAAAGTGCAAGAGCACCAATACCTGTTAGTCTCAAATACTTTGGAGTTTTCCAAAGCCACATCATGTCAGGGAAGTTCCAACTCTGGGCATTTCATTGTCTTCTACCACAACTGCAGTGGTCCCAACTACCCTCTGTTCTACTGGGTTCTCTTTTGCAGTCAGGACTCCTCATCTTTACTCTTCCTGGCAGGTAATGTTCAGGCTGTTGCCCTGAGGGATATCTTTACCCAAGCCAGAAACCGGGACAACTTTCCTGCAATGCTGCAGCAGGAGGAGCCAGAGTGGGAAAAGCGCAGATCTGTCAACCTGTCAGAGCTCATTGACATTTACAGGTAGAAGATGGACTTGTCATCTTGCTCCTTCTGGGAGAGGAAGGGAAGGGTAGGCACTTACTAGTGCTCCTAGAGGTGGTTGCTTCTACTTCAATACTGTCCTTCTCTTCATTGTCCAGTTGATAACTGGGGAATACTGTGGGGAACCTGTCATTTCCTCCCTGTCCTCTGGTTGTCCTAGCCAAAGAAGTGCAGAGTATCATAAAAGAGAGTCCTTAGCTTCTCCTGCTCCTTGTTCCTTTCTTCAGCCCCATATGCATTGCTGAAGGGAAAAATAGAGGCATTCCCAGCTAGTGGAGTCTCTTTGGGAAGCTCAGTCTGTGTGGGCCTAGCTTTCTCAGCTCATTCTTCTTTAGTGCCAAACTGTGGGACAGGCCTCGGTAGGAATAAAGGGAGGGAGCAAATGTGAACTCACAAACTTCATGCTTTTTATAGTAACTCATGATATTCAGAAGACCCCATGTTTGAATTCATTTCACTTAACTGAGGAACCCACATCACTGGGGCAAAGATGGACTTCTCCAAGTATAGTTCACATCTTTTGTAGGAATTCCCACATGGACAGGCAGCTAGTGCTGAGATGTGCAAATACAAGCCTTGATCTCCTCTGTTTTCCATTTGTGCCAGTGGGGGTGTTGACTTTCTGCAGACAGTGAAGACACCTGACACAAACTGCAGCAACCTGCTTATCACAACCAAAGAGAGCTTGATCCTGCTGAGGGGACAGGACCTGGAGCGCCGCTGGACCCTGGAGCTGCAGAATATCAGCAGGTTACTTGCTGGGAGCATTTTTCTGTCCTATTTCTTCCTGTACCGTTTCCCAACTTTCAGTTCTAAGCACGTGTGTTCCTTAGTAAGCAATTGACAGTAATTCTCCAGGTCTGAAGAGGAATCTAAGTACTGGAGGTGTGTGTTGTTGAGCCAAGTGAGGAGGGCAGGGGGAGCAAGGAACAGAAGACTGGGAACTTGAGCTGTGTGCTTGTGAATGATCACAAATAAGGGGTTTGAATCAGGTAACCAGCACTGAAGTCGTGGGAATAATGTGGCATTGGAATTTAGTGGATTAGTGGTGTGTGATTCAGCCTACTTGCTGTCCAGGGCTTCAGTGGAGGGGATCAGTTACATTAGTAATGTTAAAAATTTAGAGCAGGTGAATGAGTATGGCCCAGAGATCTTAATGTTCCTTGAAAGTTGAAAATGAGCATTTTGATGGCAGTCAGCATCTATACTAAATGTAAACCTTAAAATAATACTGCTCATCCTCTAATTTCACACATGGAAATTAAGTAATTTTCCAGATCTTTTGGGTTGGTAATAACCAGCAATTTCACTGCTCCCACTATTAAATATTTGCAAAGGGCAGTTGGGCACAATTGAGGGAAATTACATGGGAAACAATTGCTTGCTCTAGTATTGGGAATAAAGAGAGCACGTCTCAGCTCTGTCTTACCCAACTGTCAAGAGCATAAATGGGAAGAAGGCACTGGAACTTCATTAAGGAAAAAAAAAATGGGTGTTCGGCTATCTTTGATATTCAGGTAATGTCCACATTCTTGAGGGCTGATGGGTGACATATGCCACAACTTTAGGAATTAATTATGACCAGTTGATCATGCTATGGGGAAAAGAAATGGACTAGAAGTGTTTTGGGCCCAGAATCTGCAGACTTCTTAATGTGTCTGGCATCGAGTTCAAAGGGCAAGTGTGTGCAAAGTGACTAAGCAAAGCCACTTCATAGGTGCTGTAGAATCAGTTATGCACAAGAAATTTCTAAATGGATGCAGCAATAAATTGGAATACACAGATCAAGAATGGTTGAAAACCATTCTTTACTAGTATGGTTGAGGTTGGAATGCACCTCTGGAGATTTCCTAATCCCACCTCCCTGCTCAAGCAGACTCTAGACAAGCTAAAGCAAATTACTCAGGGCTGTGTGCTGTCAGGTTTTAAGTATCTCCGAGGACAGAGACTTCACAACATCTCTGGGCAGCTAGTATTCAAGGCTGCTGCTTTTTCTCATTCCCTGACCTCCCAAGGGACAGAGTACAATACATGTGGAGGACCTGGCAGATAATCATTGAAAAATAATGGATGCAATTCTTGTTCTAGGCTACTGTGCTAAAATCCTGGAGTACCTGTTTTCTCAGAGTTAAGAAAGACAGAATTTACTACACTGAATGTATTGTGGGCAAGCATTTAATTAAGAGGTTTGTTTGGATTTTTTTAGAACTTAAGTTCTACTTAAGCATCAAATTCAGGTCAGGGATGTTACCAAAGAGTCAGACAGACTGAATTCCTTGTTAAACGAAGCTTACAAAGCCAGCTGTGAGCACCTCTTTTCCTGGGTAAACCTGCCCCCAAGCACACCACTTCATCCAGGCAGACTGAGTCCACGCCTGTGGGAGTAATTTCTGAGAAAACCAACATGGCTACTGCAGATGTGCTGCATTTCCAGATAGCTTTTGACAAGATCCCTGGAAAACCATAAAGGAGAATCAGTAGTCATAAAACAAGGGTGAAGTTCAGAGACCATGAAATTGAGTAAGCAGTTGCAAATTGTGTTGTAAATGGGTGTTTCAGATGAGAGAGGATTAATAGCAGGTTGCTGGGGGGATTACTGTTGGGCAGAATAATTACTAGCCTTCTGGTTCATTTGAGCAAGTGCCCAGGGGATTTTTCGCTTGATTGGTAGCATCCGATGTGCTTACATTTGTGTGCATCCCGTTTGTGGGATCTGCCACTGCCTGTGACCCACAAGGGCAGAGGCACCTTAGGAGATGTTTTGAGTTTGTGGTCATAGGATAGAATTGCCTGCTACTTCCTTTTGCTGTTGGAGACCTTTCAAGCTATAGGAGATCTCGTGAGGCTGCCTTGAAGGCAACACCTGGTTGCCAGAGGTGTGTGTAAAGCAAAATGATGTTGTTCGATGTTGTAAGTATAAAGGCAAGCCACTGCAGTGCTGTGGTATTACTGTTCAGGAACCATTCTGTCATGCATGTTTTAAAGGGGAAGATGGAAAGAGTCTGGAAAAAATGCTTTGGCATGGAAGATTTTAATTATTGAGTTTATATGATCAAAGAGAAGCTTGAGAGGTGAGTTCATAAGCATGTGTAAGAAATAGAAGCTAACAGGCATAGCAAGAACAAGTGCCTTGGAGCAAAAGCCATTCATGTTCAGGAGAATGAAGATGCAGGAATGTTTCTTTGGGTGAAATTAATCATTAGAACTGACTGTCACGAGAAGTGATAAATTCATCTCATCAAAGATGAGGCAAAGCCAGCCTACTGATACTTGTTTAATTGGGTGAAATACAGAAATCTGTCATAAATAAGAGGAGAGGGGATGTACTCTGATCCTGCCTTGCCATAAAATCTCTGGTTCTGTGAACTTTGTGGACTCAGTTTTGCTTATTTAGAATTGTGCATCTAGCTGTGGTGAATTGAAGGAAGACAGAGGCAAGGCTTAGAAAGCCAATACAAGGAATATGGTTAAAAAACAGTTATAATGAGAGATATTAATGTGTTATGTCACCCAGAAGTGAGAAGATGAGAAGGGACTTCATTTAACCTGCTTAAAGTCATAAAAAGGCTTGTAAACCTGCCCGCAGTAAGAATACAATACAAGGAATCATGGGCTGACATTAATGTTGAGTTTGTTAAGATACATTTCACACAGCTAAGGCAGCCTGGGAAATCCACTTTCTGCTGGAGGTCAAATGTGCCAATGCATTTTGGAAGGGCTGGGTAATTTTATATATTTATAGCAACAATAGTACAGGTTCTCCTGCAAAGGAAAAGGTGATAGAGTAGTGTACAGGGAGATAAACAGATGTCTACACAGCCCACCAAGTGATGCCCCCCACACAGACAACTCTGAAGAATGGCTGAAAAGCACCATGGGCCACTTTACCATTTTGAACTTTTCTGATCCACCAACAAATGATTCCTGACAGTCAGAATAGTTCTGAGTGAATGAAAGACCTTATTTAACATGACAAATCCTGTCATTTTAAGAGGCAGAATGGAGGATGAAAGCAGCTATTCTGCCTCCATCTGAAATTACTTTTTTCCTACCATGGGGCTGAGTGTTTCTTTTTCCAAATTTACAGCCAGCCTGTACCAGGTTACTTTGGTGCTGACCAAACTCTGGACTTCATGCTGCAAGCACAGACTGGAGATGGGAACAAAAAGGTAAAACAGGTGAAGGCAGGGAGGGCAGTGGCAGCACAGGAGTGGGAAGGTTGGGTAAAAAGAGACAAACATTCTCTGGTCCTTGCTTTTCCCATCTCTGGCTGGCACTCCTTAGGGTGTGGCCACAGGCATGAAAGGGAACAGCACAGGCCATGCCTCTGCAAGGGGGCTCTGCATACCCATGCCTTGGCTTCCATTAATGCTCAGTCTCTCCCTGCCTTGAGGTGGTGGTGATAGATGGCAAATCCGGCCTCCCTGTTTGGAACCAGGAGCTTCCATGGCAGAGGCAACAACTTGATGGACTCTCAGTCATGACTTTGGACAAGAGATCTGTTTTTCTCTTCTGGGCTGATGAAACAAAGCCTGTGTTACGAAGTTTGGTGAGCATGCATCTTTTCTTCACTTTGAGGTTTCTCTGTGAAGCACATGCAGTCTCTGTCTTTTATTCCTATTGTCACTGAACTTGAACCTAACAATAAGAAGTCTGTCATCTCTTACTTTGACATTCTGACTTCTCTGAGCCTGAACACAGGAGTTTTCATGTGCAAATTCTTCATCGTAAAGCTTTGTTGACAGAAATTTTGCATCCACAAACCCCAAAATTTGTGAATTTCATTTTTTCATGCAGCACTGAGGAGTTGTAACTGCAGATTTGTTCCCAGCTCAGGGTGCTCCTTCTGTCCATGCAGGCACACAGTTTGGCATGGAGACTCAAACTTCCAGACTGTAGCTTTGCCCATCAAGCTGCATATGACAGAGCTAGATTTCAGCCTTATCAAAGAGAAATTGTAGAGCAAATCCAGTTTTAGGGAAAAAAATGTTTTCAGGATTTAATCTTTGTAAAACCACAGGTTTTCATTCTTAGATACATGTAAAAATAACACAATGTCAGAAAACTTAATTTTTTTGACAAAGCTAGACTCCCCTTCACTAACAGTTGTTAGGTTTTTGTGTCTTTCATTCCAACAGCAACCTGGTCCCAGACTTGAGCGCCCAGGGCTGCACCACCTCTATCTTCTCCATCCTGTTTTTCCTACAGTCCTTTTGGATCTCACCAATGCAACAGACAAAGTCATTGCTTCAGCAGGTGAGTACAAATGGAGGAGAAACTACCTAGGCAAGAAATACAGAGAGAGAAGTAGCTGTGAGAAACAGTGGCCTGTAGTTGTGCCTTTAAAGGGAGCACCTAAGGTCCACCACACACAGCACGACAATGGGAAATAAGATTCATCTTCCTTCTGAAGGAGCATCCTGTCCATCCCTACTTTGCAAATAAAAGACCCACAAAATTTCTTACATGTTTAAGCAATGGCAGATTTAATGCATGTTTTACACCAGAGAAGTTGTGTTGCTTTCCATGGAGCTGTTTTTAATTTAATGCAGTGCATAAAAAATCACTATGAAACTTTTCTCTGTCACCTCAGATACACTTTTGCTTTTGTTGGCCATCTCCCACTCTTTGGCATAGGAGCTGTTCTACTTCTTCATTTTTGTAAAGGGGAATCAAAATATATGTGTGTTTTCAGGGAAAAGTAGATCTGGATTTAACATCTATACAAGATTTTACAGTCCCTGTTCAATTATCTTGCTCTTTCTAAAGCAGTTCAGCAAATAACCAGCCTCTTGTGCATGGGAGTGTGGGATAAAGATCATCCAGAACTAAGAGAAGTAGGCCAGGAAGCGTAGAAAAACTGCTGCATAGTAATAACATCTAATTGGACTTGAATCAAAAACACAGTTCAGGCAAGAACAAATAGAATACTATTGTTACAGGGGTTTTTTTTAGAAACTAGGATTTCTGAGGTCTGTACAGATCATTCTGCAGTGACTGGAGTCACCTGACTTGCCAGTGCTTTACAAATTTCCCATTTTATAGAGGTAAAGAATAGCTACTAACAGGTTTGGGAAGGAAAGCTGAGGGTGAACTGTATTCTTGAAATATGTTCATATCCTATGTCAAACTCAAAAGCATAACCTGGAACCAAACCCTTCCATTTCTGATCTATATTTCAGTTTCTTTCCATGGAAAAATGTTAAAATAATTTTCCCCTATCAACTAAGGTACATGGAATTGTAAAGGCAGACTGAATATGCTATCAGTCTAATGGATGTTTTGACTGAGTAAGGGCTATAAGATTTCTTTTGGAAGAACCGTAATAATTTCCTCCTCACCATTGTTTTCTTGCCCTTTTCTGATGGACCAGTTGGAATTAATGACCTCCAAAAGGATGCATTTCACATCACTGTGACAACAACTGCAACCTCTGAAAAGCAGCCAGGGTTTCTGTCGGTCAGCAAGCTGGGCCTGAAGTGGGCCATGATGAGCCAGGGCCGAATGGTGTGGTTAAAGGACAGCAGGACTCCAAAAATCAGCCGTGGAGAAGTGAGGCGATTTCTTGCCCGGATGAAATTTGCTGACTTTCCTCAGAAGGTGAGGTTGTGCAGGAATCTCTCATGAAATCCAGGCCTTTGAAAAGATCTGATCTCTTCCCTACAGACATGGTTAAGGTGCTCTTTGGGTTGGAAAGAGACTGGTGGGATGCAAAATGACTGTTTGCAAGATGACTGGCTGCCCTTTTGGGCATAAGATGGACAGATTGTGAAGCAAAGATGTACTTAGGCAGTTGAACACAGCACAGGATCTTAGAAAGAAACAGGGATGATGATCTTAAGAGACTGAGAGACTTGCAGAGGGATCAGAGAGGTGGGACTGAGATCACTTGTTTTGACATGGGCAAGCAAGGGTCCTCCATGTAGTGGTGCCTAGGTTCTGTTGCTGACTTTACTTTACCTGACTGGATGATAATAGATTTTGGCTTTAATGTTTCTTTGCTTTTCCTTCTTCAGCTCTAGCCTGGTGGTTCCTCAGATGTTGGTTGGACCTGTGGCCTGTACTGGGAATATAGGAAGCTGCTGTGTGTATCTTCAGGAAAATGGCTATATAGAGGGAATGGGGTCTAAAAGCACTTCCCCTTTCTTCAGCTGTCTGGGGAATGCTGCTGGAGGCAGGTTTGTCCTTGACAGACCTGTTCTGTACCAGAGAAACCTTGTTCAGCAACTCCCTCTCCATGTGCTGTTCTTGCATGCTTCCTTCCAGGTAACACAGAGATGTGAATTTAGAGGTTATATACATATATATATAAAATCAGGCTTTATATATATATGTGTTAATTTATACAATGTATGTATATTTTTTGTATGTTTAATTTATGAATGAGATTTAGGACACACCTTTTTATGTCCAAACAGTGTTCCCAAGCAGTCTAAAAAAGCTCTATGCCTAGAGTGAGCCATGACGAGTCAAGGCAAGTGGTGTGGCTAAAGGACACCCTTAATCTTTTTATTTTTGGAGAGAAGCCTCTGGCTCCTGCAGGTTTAGTCTTATCTATGACTTCCCCTGTGCTCTCAGCTCTCTTGCCCATGCTGTTGCCAGGCTCACAAACAAGCTAGTTCTCTGGCTGAATTACCTGATCTAGAGAAAGATGGTCTCCACAGCATCTGCCAGCCCCTTGCACTTGTGTCTTTCTTTCCCAGTTCCAAGTTCAGGACACCAAGTTCAGGCATATGTGTAGGATGATGTAGAAATGAAAGGTTCACAGCTTATTTCTCTCCATCCTTAAGGTTTGTATGAGCCACATTGTCACTGTAACATCACACTGCAGTCCAGTGGGGAGAGTCTCCCTTTGCCAATGTATCACAGCCCCCTTGGGATAGGAGGTCCAGCAGATCCCAAATGTGACCTGTAAAGGTCACTCAGTCTTGTCACAGAAAAGCTGATTCTTATGCTGCTGCTCCAGGGTTTAGAGGTTCAGAGACAGAACTAGAAAGCTTTTCTGTGCATTTTAACCCTATTCTGAGCTCAATATTGCCATTCCCTTGCCAGCCCAGCCCTGTGCGCAGCTCCAGGAGGAGCAAGCTACCCCTGGGACACATTTGTTCACAGTGTGTTAGGTGTGTCCCACTCTGTCCCAGAGTGGGCCATTATTCTCTGTTGCATTTGAGGAGCATCTGTATGAATTTTCTTGTAGTAGAAAAGACCATATAAAAGTGAAACAATTTGGTGTCCTGGTAGTTCCCCACCAGTATTTTAGGGCAACAATATAGGAACTCCTTTCCTAGTATGCCATTCTAAGCCTGGCCTTTGACATTAAACAGAGCCAGGCTGAGATGAGGATTGCAAAGGACTTTTCTGTCTAGCACGTGCCCTTCCAGCCTCCTGACATTTCCCCTTGAATTATGAGGTGATAGCAGACTTTGACCCTCCTTCCAGATGGGCACATTAGCTGTGGGTTTGCTCTCCTGGGCCCTTGACACCTCTCTTTGCTGTATCACCCTTTCCATCATCCCACATTTCTACATAAAGCTTCCAGGATAGCCCTTCAGGTTTAGCTGCAAGCCCCAAGGCTGGTCTTTGGGCCCTGATCTCCTAATGTCAGAGCTGTGAACAGTTTGTATATGTTTAATGGTATTTTTGTGTAAATAGCTTTGTATATATTAGCACAACTGTAGCAATGGCTCTAGGCCTGGCATTTTCCTCCAGACAGGGTTTAGTGTTTATAGTAGAGCTAGTGTCAGTTAATAGAGCTGCAGAATAGGACTGAAAGTGTGAGGACCAGTAACGTATGAGGGATTAAACAGGAGTGCTTCTTCCCTCCTGTCCAGCCACCACCTTGCTGGGAAAGGTGAATTGGCTGTTACCTAAGTAGTTACTTCTGAGATTCTTCCTGAGAGAACTGATATTCAAGAGCAGTGATGTTAGCTTCTCCTTAATGTGAATTTATGCTGCCCACACACCGCCCCCCCACCCCCACTGTGAATAAAGAGTCTGTCTGTATATTGTTGGAAAAATGTATTTGAACTGCAGTGAAACAAAATAAATACTGTGTACAGCGTCATATGTCATGTGAACCAGTGTTTCACCTTTGAGAGATTTTGAGCTTGCTTGGGGTTTTGATTCAGGGTTGTTAGCAATATTTTTACAATGGACAAAAAGGAACAGATGAATAGAAGTAATGTAAAAAGCAAAAGTCCTGCCAAATTCTTAATGGTTACAAAGAAACAGTAAAAAGAAGCAGACAGCAATGTACCTTAGAATGGGAGATTTTTGGGCAAAAAGCAAGAAGGAAACATCTGGGAGTCATTACAGATAGGAAAGAGGAGGAGGAGAGAAATGTCTGAAAGCTATCCCCCATTCCTACTGCAGCAGGACTTTTAATCTGGGGGCAGGGAGAAGAGTTTGGGCCTGGAAATTAAGAATAAGCAGGGTGTTCAGAGAGGGTGGCAGCTGATCGATATGAACACTGATGGCCTTCACCATAGCAATGAACTGGAGGTGCTGACGGAAGGTCAGCGTGACACCACCCCGCAGTGCAGTTTACCATCTGGATGGTGCTGACTATCTGTTCCCCAGTGCAATACTGGGATCAGGACATCTGACTCAACTCTGAAAGTGCTTGGAGACAGCTGGCACCAGCATGTCCATCCAGTTTCACCCTTGTCAGATGAGGGCACCCATCACACTGTATATGACCAAGGAGGACCCCCAAACTTCTACTCTAGTTGCCCTAACCCAGTGCCTGCCTCCTCACTCCCTGTAGAGCCTGGAAGAGCTCCCCAAAACCTGCTAACAGTGGTACCAGTGCTTGGTTAAGTGCTCTAGTTCCTCCCAAAGCCTGCTGCTGTGTCCCTGTGTACTCATCCCTAACAGCGATCCTCCCCGATTGTCTGGCCCAAGACTTCATCCAGGTCCAGCTCTGGTTCCCTCTGTAGAATTTTCTGCTGCAGATCAGTGTAGAAGTCGACTCCCTCAGAGACTGAATGGAAGACCTTGCCTTTGGGCTCATAGTAGCTGCTTATCTGCTGTATGAAGCACTGGTGGTGCTGAGGGTGATCCTTGAGGGTCCCATCGTATCCCTTGATGTGGTTCCTTTTGAACTCCAGTATCGTCTTGGTGTAGGTATTGAGAGTGGTGACAGCAGAGGCCATGCAGCAGGTGAAGGAGGCCCAGGCCATGCTGCCAGAGACACACAGAAGAAGCACATGATGTGAAAAGCCATGTAGGGTAAGGAACACCATGACACACCCCAATTCTCCCTGGTTTGCCAGGCAGAATCTACTGGGCACAGACATGAACTAGAGTGACTAAGGATCATAGCGTTACAGTTCCTTAGGGGTTCTCCCACCACAAGATTCTTCTTAGATCAATGGGATAAATATTGGTCATCCCCATGACAGGGAAGGGAGTGACACAGGGAAAAGGGCAGCAGGAACATCTGTAACTGGTCAGAGCAAGGGAGCACAGCTTGAAAGCAAGTTCTGTATTGCTGGGCTCTCAGTGTCTTACTGTGCATGAGGCTTGTATACCTGAGTGTAACCAAATTGCCATCCTGGCATTTGATGTCCATGGGTGGCACAGGACACTGGAGTGTTTGATAATCAATGTGGTCATCATCAATACAGCATTGAAATTGAACCTGCTCTTTCCATGGGCACCTGCAAGGCTCACCCAACTGTTTTTCAGGTCAGGTATGTCATGTCCACTGTGCTTGGCTGCTTTATCCTTTAGAGAAAGGCACACTGAGCCACCTGCTTTTCACAGCTCCTCTTCCTGGCTCACAAGTGACCCTGTGGTGTGCTGCCTGCTTTCCCTCCCTTCCTGCATGTAGTACCTTCTTAAGATGGCCTTGGCCTCCAGTGCAGCTGCCATTATATGGCTGGGCCAGCACTGGAGAAGATGGTGTGGCTGCTGGTTGGGGGCTGAGCTGTGCCCACATCTCTAGGCTCATGTCTAGGCTTGGTGTTGCAGGAATAGGCCCTTTGGCCCAACACTGGTTAGTGAAGATGCCAAGCCAGCATGCAACTTGTCAAAATTGCAGAAAAACAAGGTGTGTTAGAGAGCATCATTACAAGTGTGACACTGGCCTCTGCACAAAGGGAAGAGTTGAGACCAAACAGGGCAAACCAGCAGAGGGGCAAGCCTAATTAGTCAGCAAGGCTGAAGGCAATTCAGTTCAGGTGTGACCCCATTGTTTTCCCACTCCTTTGGTAACCATTCATTTAAGTAGTTCAGGCACCATTTATTAAAACAGGGTGAGGCAAAGACAGCAGATTAATGGTAGGAGAACCTTGGTACACCTGTCATTGGAACACACAGAAGGTCAGGAAAGGAGGAAGCAGGTGGCCTGGCTGAAGCTCTAAAGGCTGGGGGTGAAGATGGCCTCAGAGCTCACGTACTAGAATGCCCAGCCATAGTCCCACGTGTGCGGCCTCCAGTCCTCCGGTCCCAGATTAACTGTTGCCTGGAAGACTTGAGTGTACATCATGTGTGCCACCATCCCAAGGAGACCTGGACACAAAGGACAAAGCAAAGAAGTTACAGCAGGAGCCAGAGCAGCATACTTCAGCCTTGAGTGGAAAAGCAGGCTTTTCAGTGCTGAGATTCCCAGACTACAGTAATACACGCACCTGACAGCACTGAGGAGACAGCAGCGAAGGCATTGAGCTTCATCCCACAGACAGGATTGCCAGTATGCAGAATTTCCACCATCAGGAGGATGAAGCTGATGAGCAGCAAGCTGATGTACAGCATCTCTGATCCCAGTGACAGCCACAGGATTCCTGCCAGAAATACACGATGCAACCATTTTCAAAGAAGAGTACTCCCCTCTCTCAACCCAATCCTGAAAGGATGTCCTTTGGATGGAAGGGAACAAAGAAAACAGCAAACACCCAAAAGCAATCTCCCCAGCCTGAGAGCAAGGGATCAGGGGGTGCAGTAGGGGACAGAGTGCATGTCACAGAGGATGGCTTGGCTCCTCTAGAATGGTAGAGCTGAGGGGATCTAAAATGCCCTCTGTAAACAAGTCAGCATTATTCATAAACAGCAAGGAGGAAAGCAAAGGGAAAAAAACAGGGGAAGCTGTTGACTATTAGCATAAAATCTAATGGTCATAGATTGGCCACAAACACATCCAAGCTCTAATCACAACAACAAAAGCAAACAACTTTTAACCTGGGACTCAACTATTTGAGAACTATATGGTGCATCCATGACTGTCTGGGACATGGCCTCTGGAATTCAGGAAGCCTCTTGCACGCCTGTATTTCTCACTGAAACCTCAATTAAAATGAAAGTATGTTCCTTGGGGTTGATATCCAGCCAGGGCAGTAACACTGACCACCCACCCTGCTCCTTGAACAGAGTGCAGGTACTTTCATGCTGGGATTTTGTGTGGGATTTAAGTGATACCAGAGTCCACAGCTGAGCTTATTTCTACAGCTGTGCAGTAAGAAGTGAAGGAGGATGAAAGAAAGGCACTCTGTAATGCTGGGCTGTGGAAAAGCACAGGATCCACTGAGGAAGAAACATTAATCTGACAAATGAAGCAGCACTGTGAACACTACTGTTAGCAACTATTAATGGCTGTAGAGGAGACATTCAGCTGGGGAAAAGGAGTGTGAAGAAAACCCTCATTAATGTGGCACTGACTTGAATACTCAACATCATTAGTGCAGTAGAGTCAACCAGCTCTTTAGCAGAAATAGATGAGCTGCATTCCCTGTTTAAAGGAGCTGGCTTGCTTGCTACAGCACCATCAAGGAGAATATTTCATTAAAGGTCAGACTGTCAAAAGTATTCTGGAGGTTGCAGGCACCACAAATACACAGAGACCTCTGCATCGTTTTCCTTATGAGTCCAAGCTTCCCACTGACAATGTGTAATTCGGTTTTGTAATGTTGCCTGTGTACTGTGGAGCTTGCTCTGCACACACCCAGCTCAGCCAGCCCATCCCACAGTCAGCAGTCACACCCCTTGTGCAGTGCTAGCCCAGCCATACAATGGCACCTGCACTTCCTGCATGTTGAGATTATTATACTTTGTGCAGGAAGGGGTGAAAATGGTGCTTGCAAATCCCCAGCATTTATTACCCCTTGCTTTCAGGGTTTGAGTGCTGTGACAGGCTTTGCACCCCAGACCTTTCCCTTCATATATGAATATCTTCTGAAATGACTTGTCTCCAGCCTGCATCTCAGGGAATAGTTAGCAAGCCCACACCAAATGAAAAGCCTTCATTAAGTAGAATCTCTGTAGCATATACACTTAGTAGATATGTACATCAAAGTATACTGAAGCTATCCACAGGGTGATTTGAAACGTGTGACAATGACAGGAGGGGTGATCTCTCCTGCCCGAATGTAGTTTTGTATTTAATGAGGCAGGGACTTCACCTTGAAAGTGTAATTTTCAGATGTCCTGTTCACTTACCACAAAGTAAGAGGTGATTCAGCTTCCAAATTCATGATATTAGACCCCAAAACTGAAGCACTGAGTTAACACGTAGCCTGTGTGGGAGGGACTGCCCTGAGGCTGCATCCATCCTCTCCCCCTTTACTACAGCAAGATGACAACCTCAGACCAGGCAACTCACTACATGAGAGAAATCCCACCTCATACTGGAGGGAATCTGAGGTTTCCAGCACTGCCTTCACAAATGGCAGTGGTTTATGCAAACGTCTGGGAGGAAATCTTTGCTCTTTTAGCAACTTCGAGGACAGGGTTTCTTACCTGGCTCTTTGGGGACCCACCCTGCTGTCCCCACACTGGCAAAATGTTGCAGGTCCCCTGTCCCTAGGAGATGAACTGTGCAGCTACAGTGAAATACAGGGATTTGCTCTTACCTCTCTCTGCTGGTGGTGAAAGCTCAATAAAGCTGCGGCATTTCTCTTCTGAAACACAAAACCAAAGCCTTTAGTTTATAAAACAATGCAAGGAACACAGGGGAAAAGAAAATCTCTTAATCTCACTTTCTTTTCAGTGCATACATCTATTCATCCCTGAATCTCCCATCAGACCTTCTCACCTCCAGTGTTTTTCTATCTTTCCAGACCTTCACTGAGGCAAAGGATGGGAAGGCAGCATTTTCCTGCAAAACTAGAAATTAGCTTTTCAGGGAAAAAAAAGCTTCAGCAATTTGTAAATCTTTCTAGCCTCTGTTGAATATAAAAATCTGTTGCTACTCATTCACAACATTACTGATGATCAGGTTTATTAAGGGTGTAACTTGTAACAGACTGCAGATCCATCACTTCTGCTGAATTCCCACACACCCTAATCTCAGAAGAGCATTTCTAGCACTGCTTCTCAAAGAAGGAAGCAAAAAAAGAACTTCCCAAGTGAAATACTTTGTGACAGAGATGCAAGTCCCCCTTTTGTGGCAGAGACTCATACAGAAATATGGTCCTTGGTCCTCACATTTTAGGCATGCTATTTCAACAAATTGTGTTAATATTTGCTTTGGCAAACTACTGTCTCAGCTGAGGGTCCAGTCCATCGTTATTATCTGTAAGTCTCTGTCCCTGCATACTGCATTACTGCATTTGAGGGTCCTCTCCTCCACTTGGCACAGTATTTTCTCCCTGACTTTTCCGCTTCATGTAAGAATCTAATTTTCTTAATTTCTATCCCCAGTTCTAATCTTTCCAAATCTCCTGTGCTACTTCTGTCATCCACAGCTCTCAGGATGCTACCCAGTTTAGTGCCATCTGTGGTTCTCATTAACTTGCAATTTGCTACTTCACCTAGAACTTTAATGAGGATATTCAGTAATGGCTCATCTAAACTGATCCTGCGATTAGCCTGAAAATGAAATCTTTTCTCCAGCTCAACTCAAACTCCTTTTGTTCAGAGTAGTCCCTTTTTAGTTGTTTTTATTGTCTATGCAGTTGCTTCAAAGATGCACAGTAGTGGGAGGGTGATTTAAAGGGAGCAGGAGGCTGAGACTGACTGTGCTTCTATCCCATGCTCTGTCCCGTGTTCTGCTGTGATCCAGATGTTACATTCTTTCTTTCTTCCTTCAGGCACTGGGGTTATTCCAGGACTGCCCAGTGAACAGAAAAGTTGTTCAGAGAAATCAGTTGAGGGATGTAGTTTCACTCCCACAAGCATCATGGAAACACAACCCAACCCAAACCATTCATAAATAAACACATCTCCTTCCACAGCCCTTCTGGAAATGTTCATAACAAAAAGTAGCCCACTTGTGAGGACATGAGAGTTTCAAGCACATTCCCTTCTGCTCCAACCCCTCCTTCTGTCTGCTTTTCTTCACCAGTTATTTATTTTCAAACTGACAGAAACAGAGATGAAAAATACTATACTGGAAGGATGGCTTTGTTAAAGAAGGTGAGATGTTTGTACTTGGGCAGAGCTGAAGGGAGGGTGGTGGGCTCAGGGGAATGGCCTTGATGAAAGTGACTTTCATCACTCTATTTTTAGATACAAATCTCTGTGTTGGCCACCTTCTGGATTAGTTCTGATCCTTGATGTCAGTGCCAGGCAGTAAAGGGCATCTGAGCACTGCAGAGCACCCACCTGTGCTGGCGTGGCACAGGTTTCAGCAGAAGGACTTGAGCAGGTCTGGGCAGGAACACGTCAAGGGTGAAGGGAAGCACCAAAGGGTTCTAGTACAGGTTGCACAACCAGTCCCTGGCACTTCAGGATTTACAGTGCCAGTCCCACATGGTCAAAAATCACTAATGAAACCTGTCACAATATCACAAAAACTAAAAATAATTACAATATTGCAGCTCTAATCCTTAGGTCAATTTACCTCCTAGCTTTAGTTCCTTTGGGTTCAGATCCTTCAGGTTTTCTCTGTATCTATAAGGTAGTAATTCCCTTTCTCTGTTTTATTTGTTTTTTTAAGAAAAGCCCAGTCTCTGTTTAATAACACAAAACTACTCAGTTGGATGACTTAAGAACACCAACTATTGTAGTCCTCACAGTGATAGCTAAAAATTATAATCTGTATAAAATCACTGTACTTAGATTTCTGTGAGGACATGCACAAATTTACCCTGAAGTGCTTGAAGTAAGCTGTGTATAGGAATGGAAATGTGGGGAAAGGAAAAGGTGGCTCATGGAAATTCCCATCAGGATGAACAGTGCTATCATAAAGTCACTGCCACCACCACCATCACTTGCACTTCACAGGCCCTATTCTGGACCAAAGGGCATACCAGAGACAGCCACTCTCCATTTCCCTGCTCTGTGAACACTCCAGTGAAGGACAGAAATATATTGACTGCACCAGTGCACAAGGCTGATATCATCTAGGAAAAGGAAGAATACTTTTCTCCCACATGTTCTCAGCCTTCCACCTTTCAGATTCAAACTTCTGTGGAGAAAATACAAGACAATGAGTTGTGGCTGCCTGAGCAAAACACTACCTGGCCCTTCCATGCTCTCTTCACAGGAAAGCCACATCCCTGTGTGGAAGTATCTGAAGGCAAAGCGGTCATCCCCGGTCTCCCAGCTGTAGTGCACTGTGTCCTCAGAGGAAACATTGCTGGTGTCTGCATCAGATGGCATGGGCACACCCACACACTGGGAGGCTTTGCTCTTCCCACACAAAGGCTTGGGTACTTTCTGGGTCCCGGTGCACCAGTAGCTGCCCAGCAAGGCTGTGGTGGAGAGGGTGAGAGCCAGCAGGTTCAGGATGACAGCCAGGAAAGTACGGCGCAATGGCAGTCCCTTCAGCAGCTCCATCTGCAACACACAAATGGGAGACACCATCACACCGGCCACTTGTCCCACACGGCCTCAGGAATCCCACCTTCTCCCAGCATGCAGCTGTGGGGAGCTGTTATGAGCACTCTGCCCTCCTCACAACATCCCAACAGCTCACCCAGCACAGAAGAACCATTCCTTGAAAGCCAGGGCAGTGGACCTGGTCAGCTTCAACCATATTCAGCAAAGTATTCTGAATATATGTACTGGGGAAGAGAGGGTGACATAGCAGGGCTGAATGCATTGATATGTCTGAGCCTGTGAGCAAAACAAAAGGAACATCACATTCATCCATCTCAGAGATGACAGGGAGAAACTGTTAACCAACTACCCTCAATACCATGTGCTGCCTTTACATGAAATATGAATGCTCTCTCCAATTAAATGAGAAATCTTGCTGCCAAGTGTCCCAAAACACTTTTTCAAGCAGCTCATTACTGTACCTAGGGAGGCAGAGAGTATAGTGATTTCTCAGTGGGAAAAGGCAGGAAAATGTTCCCAAATCACTGAAGATCACACATCAAAGCAGTGACTGGCTCAGAGGGAATACCCAGCTATCCAGACCTGGTATCTTAAGTTCAAGTCACAGAGCAGCACCTTCCACCTAAGCTCTCATCTGCACATCAGAAATTTGGTGGGGTGGTGGGATGGCAGCGTCTTGGCTTTCACACAAAGTGCCGAAGGTTTTTCCCCTATAAGGGTGAATGTTGCCACAAACATTCTTACTGATTTCATCTCATCATTTAAAGCAATTCAGAAAGCAGTTTGTGAACCAGGGACTTTCTCACTCAGAGGGAAGATGAAGACTTTAGGGTTCCTGCAAAACCCTGCACTGACTCCTGAGAACCCCAAAATATCACTCCATAGATTGATTAGATGTCACCTACCCACACCTCAACTTTCATGTAATCAATGCATGTCTCTTCCCACGTGGCACTCCCTATGTTTGGCACAACTTCATCCAGCTACTCCCACCCTTTCCTATTTATGACTCTGAAAATCTATTTACCCATGAATAGATTCAGTTTGTACAGACGCTGCCTGCTGCGGGTCCTCTTCACTTAACTTCGGCTGACTCACCCAACGCTGAACGTGTGAGAAAGACCATTCTGTGGACATCACTATAAATAAACAATGCAGACCCAGCTTTGCATTGTCTGTGACTGCACCACACATAAACCAATTAGAACCATTTTTTTCTGCTGTCCAGCAAGCTTGGAAACATGGTCAACAAAGACTGTGCAGGAGCTCCTCTTGAAAAGCAGGACCTTATTAGCCTCTCACCACACTGAGAAAGCAGTGCCTGACCCTGAAAACCCTCATTGAAAGCAAGAAAATACTCGGCTCCTGAAATTTTCCTGTGTTGTTTCATACTCTGGCTTCTTTGTCTCTTCAGCAGGACATTTCTTTCTGCACCCTGGAGATGGTAACGTCTTAGTGATGCCATAACTAATGGCTTTCATGATTTGAAGGCATGTTGAATATCACCATTTTCACAGAGAAGACACCTACCAGGAAGAGTTCCGGGCTAAGACAAGTGGCAAACTTCTCACTAAAAGTTTTTTTGGTGGAAAATTTGGCTTATGACTAAAAAGGAAATTGCAGACAAAATTGCTGTTCTCAAAACCACAGTTTTTCACCTGAAAATTGAAACCTTCAGCACACAAAGTTTTTCATTTTTTCATCAGTGCTTAATTATAAGATTTTCTGTCATCAGGTTTTGGGTTGCTAATGCTTTTATTTAACAAAAAAATTGCACTCACAATATTTACAAAAATCATCTTTCTAATTTAAATCTTCAGTAGTGGGAAAAATATTCTCTCCAGTTGATTTATGACAGTAGTTGAAAGGCCGTATAATTTCAGGAAGAGTGTTAAGGAAAAGACATAAAAAGTACAAGAAACAAATGAGTCAGAAGTAGGAAGTGGATCAAGGATGCAGAAGACATATGGAATGAGAAGCAAATCTGAACTACTTCCTGAAAACATTGTTAGAAAAGCTTCCCTTCACAAAAACCAAGCACTCACTGATAGTAACCAACCATAATGTCTAGATAGCCCCAAAAAGGAATGATAGTTGAATTTACCTTAGCAGCAAGTCCTTGAAGTCCTGTTAATTTGGATGAACAGCATAGAATTGGGACTCATGCTTTGTCTGCTGCTTTGTTCATCTCTATATCCCCCAAGAAACCCAATTGCTGTAAAATCCCTTCCTCCTTTGTCTGGTCCCCTCCTCCTTCTCCTTGCCAGTGATTATTAAATGCTATCCTTCTGATCAGCAGCTGTTTTGTGGAAAATGGTCATTTTGTAATCCACAATGCAATCACAGCACAGCTGTTCTGGGAGATTATATGGGAAGCGATTGGTGCAGCGGGTTGGGATTAAGTGCAGAAGAATGACCTGTATTAACTGAGTAGAAAGTTTCTTTACAACACTGAAAGATTCCAGCCATCTCCATGTGGTAGCAGCTATTTGGGAGCTTGTATGGAGGAAGACAGCAACTTTGGCCAATGCTACAGGGGAGGAGTGACCTTAGCTGGGAAAATTCCAGCACCCTTGGCATCAGTTCACCCCTTGCACTGTGCACTGTCCCAGTGGAATGGAAAAGACCAAAAGCACCCTAGGATATCTTCCTGGCCACACTGATAGTTGCAGAAAGGGCAGAATAAAATAAATGGGGAGAGGAAAGCTTATGCAACTGCATCTGCTCTGAGGACCGAGGATTTCAGTCCCTGAAGAGATACCAATACAGCTCTCCCTACGGGCACTGGGAATTTCAATGCCAAACGAGCTGCTGAGTGGCAGACTGGCACCATGGCATCACTACCACGAAGGAGGTATTTGAAACAGCAGCAAGTCAAGCCAATAGCCAAAGCATAGGAAAATGAGGTAGATTGTCAGTGTCACTTGTAGTGGCAGCTTTTACCAAAATGTGAAAGTCACTGGGAATCCCAGCTGGTTCACATTGGATGAATTTGGGAACCTAGTGAGAAGAGACAGAGATTCACATTGACACAAAGTCTCCTCTGAGCTCTTGTCCTGAAAGTTTAAAGGCTCTCAAAATACCTGTGTGGTATCAAACCCATGAAAAGTAAGAATGTCACCACCTCTCATGAGAAGGTACTAGAAGCCATGGAGCACAGCTGCACCAAATCAAACTGCAAGGGAGGAGAACACCAGGGAGGGGAGCATCCCAAAGGAAGAGACATCCTGTCCTCCCCACAAGCGCTTTGCCCAGTGCCGAGCGGGTGAAGCTCATACCACCACATGGAGGGAAGGAGGCAGATTCCCTGCATGCTGCTCTGCCGAGACAGAGGACACCAGTGGTGCATCCATTGTCATGCCCTGTGTCCAACATGGAGCGCAGAGGCTGGAGCAGGTGAGGAATAGCTCTGGGTGATGGCACAGCCTGTGACAGCCCCACACAGCACGGGCAGCAGGCAGAGGAGTTCAGGGGCAGCACATGGGGTGTGCCATGCCGGGCTCCTGACCCTCCCTGCCCCCAGCAGAATGGGCAGTAGCTCTGGGGTTATTTTAATCCAGTCGCTGCATAAACTCCTCTAATGTAGATAAGCGTTTCTAAGATGGACTAGCTGAAAGCAATGCTGAATGACCCTGTGCTCCCTGGACCGCCTGCAGGTTTTTTATTAATAAAAAGGTTCTGTTTGAAACAGATGTACTTAATTTACTGGAGTAGGTAGAACAACAGCTGATGCCATTTAAAAGGAGAGTGATTTTTTTGCTTTCTTTTTTTGCAGTCTGTCCATATCTGGACACCTTAAATTTAACTTCTAAATGCTTATTAAAAAAAAAAAAAAAAAAAAAAAGCCTGCTTTACCAGCTCAAGAATAAATGAAGTCCACCTCTACTGATAATCCTTAACACCTTCCCAATTTTAAACTTGTTTAGAGTATTATTGAAACCCAAGATTCTCTGTCAGTTTCTAAAGCTGGGTTCATGGCATATATATCAATGAAATTAAACTGAATTGGTTTTATATGAATAAGAATTCATGTTGGGAAATAAATTGATAAATAAATATGCTATGGTTTAAAAAATATGCTTAGAGCAGATTTAGTATTCTGAATAATGGCAGATATTTATCCTTCCAGAAGATGGCAATCTTTCTCTAGTCTTCTTTTTGGGAGTCTCTGCTGCTCACATGTATGCTGGGGGAAAGCAACACCAAAGTTTATACTGCTATTCCTTCCCTTGAAATTCCTCCCCCCATCCCCTTATTATTTTTTTTTAACATTTTTATGAACACAAACTCTTTACCTTGACTCTGAAATGGAGCGTGGATCTGTCCCTTGGAATTATCTGAGTATGGGAACACTTGAAATCAATGGGAAAGGAGGAATGATTGCAGGAGCATGGCTTTTGCTCACCCTCTGCCCTGCATGAAACTATTCTTTCTAACCCTTTTCACAATATTTTGTCAAGTAACACATCAAATTTCCCCAGATTATTGCAGACAACACATAGAACACCAACACCAGAGCATGTTTCCTGATGTTCAACAAACTGCCCTTTTGCAAAATAATGGGGATTTTATCTGGTTTTGGTTTGGATTTTGGTTGGCTGGTTGGTTGGTTATTTTTTTTTAAATTTTCTGTATTAACCTCACCTCAATCTGACCTATTATAGACAGGAAAATCAAGCTGTGCCTTCAGTTTTCTCCTCTTTGTATCTGATATTTCCCACCATAATTTGGCTTGGCTAGAGTTTTTGGATGCCTCTTTCTCTTTGAACTCAGCAGCAGCCAGTCCCTGGTGACTTGTTTAAAATTCGCCCATTGAAGTGAATGCCCATAGCAGTTGATTTCCTGTGCAATCAGCCAAATGCTTGACTTATAGAAACAAAACAAGGAAACAAAATGCAAATCATCGCACAGCACCACTGTGGAGATTGCCAACTCCAAAGAAGCCTGGGTGATGAGAAGTGATGCATTTTTATCCTGGCTCTATCCCTGGCTTGGGTGTATCCTGCCCCAAAGTGTCAAATTCAACTCCCAGGGATGTTGGTGGAAAAGAAGGTCAAGGAGACCTTGGCAGATAGGGCCCAAAAGTTGCAGTATTAAACTGGTGGGTCCCAAGAGGCACACGACTCCCCACAGCCCCCCATGCAGTGATACTCCAGGGATATCAGGGACCATTTGCCATCCTGACATTGGCTCTTCAGCTGACCTGAAGAAGAAAGGAGAGGAGGAAGGGTGGCTATTTACACCCATAGAGTCAGTCTGTGAAAAGTGGACAAAGACAGGCTCATACTCACCCCTCATTCCACACATTCCTCGCACATGACACTTCCCACCGCTCCTGTTTTTGCCGTTTTTACAGGAAGATCACTGGGAGCCGCAGTCCCCTCCCTTACTGCCGTGCAGAAAGCAGGATGTCTCCCGAGTGACAGTGACATGGAGAGAGCCAGACTTCTCAAACCCAGTGACAGACTGCAAATGCCAGATTTCTCCCTGAGCTCTGAATAATTCCACTCAGATTGTAACCTTTATTTAGCTGTTTGCATGATGCATTAACTCTTGCTCTGAAAATGACCTCACCAGGCATATTTTTTTCTAGTCTAAGCACATTTAAAGGTGAATTCTGTTTCTAAGATGATCAGCTTACATTGCTAGACACTGAGACTGTGGCATAAACAAAGATTGAACTGGACTAAGCAAATGAATCCTAAAGATGGACAAACCAGTCAGTCAGTTTGAACCTAACTACTTTTTTTTTTTCCTTCTTTTTTTTCTCGAAACAAGTCTTAGTTGGCTGGATTTTTTTCCCCTAATCTTTATGGTTTTCAGACACTCAAAACCACACAGAAAGCAGACATGAAAAGGAAAAAAATCAGATGCAGAAACAAAACTTTGAGGACTCACTAGAGATTATAGGTGTCTCAATTTCTGGATAGGAAATATAAGACTATATATTAAATATAAGGCTAGGGGATTGCTTTTCACAGAGTACTTAAACTCTAGGATGTGTCCACCAGAGCACACAGAAAAAAAAAGGTATTTATGTAATTTAGCTAACCATAAACTGTAAACAGACAAGAAAACCACAAATTTATACATAGATCTATAAGGGTATTAAAGAGGTGCCAGTCCAGAAAAGGGTCTGTACAAAACTGCAAGCAGGCAAATGCTTACCTTATCCACTGCTCACTATTCCCATCTGCTCTTCTGAGGCATCCAGTGAAATACTACAAGGTGATCATGGATTCACCCCCATGTCTTTCTGTCTGACTGAACATGTAGTAGCCAAGAAATTCCATGAGATCTGATCAGAAGCTTTGAAATGTACCAAGTCTGTCATTTTATTGATGGTTTAATTCTTTCTGAGCTCGCTAAATCATCACAGCACATTATATCTGCCACTAGATTGGCAGGGCGTCCACTTCTGCAGAACGAGCCTTTGTAATGTGGTAGTCCCCTCTATGAAAATTGTTGCTACTTTTAAATATACCACTGACAAGATCTCAGTCTGTTACTACTCAGAATCACAAACACTAAGATTCAATGACTACCACAGGCTCCTGGGGCTTTTTATCATCAAGGGGAACCATTGCAACAACAGAGTCTCCTCTCAGATGTAACAGAACCCAAATAACTTTGGATAATCACCTCTAGTGATAGACAGAACTCCTACCAGAGCTATAGCACATATTTTATACAACTGTCTGGTATTGACTGTGCCGCAGAACATGATGGAGAACCCATCACATCCTTAGAAAAGTTACTCCCATGATTAATTAATCTCATTCTTAAAATTTTATTCTTGCTCTGTAAACAGTGTCTGCTTTAGTTTTCCAACCTGACCAGGCTGCTCCAACACAAAAATAAATACCCAGTGAAGTGATTTCCTAAAAATGTTATTGTAAGAGTCACAGATCAATGTGTTTCATTAGAGGCACACACTGTGATCTAACCAGCTGGCTGGTGGCCCAAATTCCTAGTTCTGTACTTGGCTCTGACACATCATTTTCCCCTCCCATCGGCCAAGTCATTAGTGGTGCGTTTACACTGCAGTCAAAGCAGTGGCAGTGATGGGGAGTAAACATTCAGTGCTTGTTTTAATTGGGTGTTGCTAGGAATCTCGCTCCAGCAGTAGGGAGCACAATGCAGGGTACAAACCTAAGTCCAGGAAGAGAGCAAACTGTGCTGAGCTCCACACAGCCATGGCTGGATTGACAGTTCAGAATAGCCCTTGTTTCCACACACTGTAAAGTTGGGTCCTTGGAGTCATTCCCACAGATGCAAATCGACAGCACAGGGGATCCTTGTTGATACTGGAATCAGCACAAAGACAGTGAGAGACATTCTGTTTTGGTACTGAAAAAATTTGAGGACCTAAAATTAATTTGTGCAGAGAGTACTTCACACAGATGCAGGTGATCTTGGAGTCAAGGATATATTTAATATATTTTAAAGCAAAAAAAAAAATTTGAAACAATGCAGTTAAACCACATTGCACTTTGGTTTCACTCATGGAAATGAGAAAGCTAAAGCAATTGTTCTTTGCTTCTTTTCCTCCATTTCACCATTGGAAATCAGAATAAGCAGAGTTAGAGGAAGCCTCCAAAGATTATTTAATCAATCCATCTGCATCCCTATGACCTTAGCACCCTGAAAAACTTCAAGCCTACCATTAAAATTTTTTGCAAGAGAGATACCACTCCATCCTGAAATACAGTCCTTTGTAATATCTTATTTTTCCAATGAAATGACAATGTAAACCAGAAAACTTTTCCATCTCTGCAAAATGCCATGGTGTCCATTCCACATCTGATTCATTTATTCATATGGATTGTCCTCTCAAGGCCATTGGAGCTACATAGTTCATTAAGGTTCTACTCACATGCTGGTGTTTGAGGAACCAGTGCCTCAAACGAAACATCTAAGCTAGCAGGAAAGGTTTGGAAATCTAAAAGAGTGAGTAAGACAGAGTTAGCTTTTTTAAGGCAAGGCGTGGGAGGTGTTTTCGTTCTTTAGCTATTAAAAACTCTTTGCTTTGACAAGGAAAAAAAAAGGGGGGGAGGAAGAGAAAACTGGGAGGGGAAGGATTAATGAATAAAGAGGCAGCATGGCAAGTAATGCAGTATGCATGGTGGCCAGAAGGCACAAGTGAGTTTCTCAGGCTGGGTTCACTGACAGAGCAAGGGTGCTAGCAAGCACAGATCAGAGGGGTCAAGGTCTAATAAGCTGTCTGAAGAGAAAAATGAGACCATCTTTCCTTACGGGGCTGAGCAGAGGGGTTTTGTTACAGGGGTGCTTTGAAAACAAGCTAGAAATTACAATTGCACCTTTTATCTTTCTGGACATCCTGATAATTATCCAGGATTGAGGGCATCTCTTTTTTTCCTCAGATTTGATGAGGATTTGGGATCCCTTTCCATTCCTTTATGGCATTTTGGAGCTGTGGCTTCACAGACAGTCCTGGTGTCAAATCCAATCTCCATGGCCATGCACGCTGTGGTGGGCAGCACACTGAGGCCACCTGTGCACCAGGGAGGAGACAGGTCAGGACAGGGCAGCAGTGACACCAATGTGGGGCCCAGCGGGACCAAGGAATGCCAGGATGAGATGGTGTCACTGCCATGGGCATGGGGTGGATTCAGCACGTGTATGCTGTGCCAGGGGAGTTTCGGGGCACCCAGGCTTCCCTACAAGTCCTGAGGGAAAGGAGTGTCCCAGTGGTTGCAAACAAAAACACCAGATATTTTGGAGACAGCCAGCAGAGAAATTGGGCGTCTGCCTCTCTTCTGCTGTATTTTTTTTTTTTTTGGATTGGCTTTCTTTGGGTTAGGTTTTTGTTTTGTTTTGTTTTCTCTCTCCTCCTCTCTCCACACCTCCCTGTTTCCTCATAGCCAGGATTCCGCATGCCCAGGTAACCCCAGCTCCATGCACAGGCCAAGGACATCAGCTCCCAAGGGTGACCCAGCCATGGAAAGGAGGGGCCAGGCACAGTGACAGCACCCTGGCCCAAGGGAGACCAGAACAAGGTGACCCTGCAGCCACTGCCAGGGGCTTTTGTGCAAGTACATTATAACTTGGGTCTTAAACCATGTGCTATTTTTTCCATCAGGCTCACAGTTTAAAAAAATAAGATAAACAACAGCCCTTCCTAGCCCCCATTATTTTTTTCTGAGCAGGCCCAACCTGCAATATCTCAAAAACTCATTATTTAGCCAACTTTGCAGGGGCCTTTGTCATAGATGACAAAAAATCTGTTTCTGACAGAAAAAGTGTGATTTATTTTAATGCAAGACATTGCTCAAAATGTGGTTTGTTGGGTTTTTTTAAAGAAAAAGTAATTAGGATTTTTAAAATGTGGATAAAACAGAGTATTCCCCTGCCAGCCTTGCTCTCAAGAAATAGCAAAGTGGTCATGACTGAAATTAAAAACAAAACCAAAAAGAGCCCTATAAAACTACTGAAGCAGACATGAGCTAGATGATGTTGGTTTCAAGTCTGGCAAAGGCAAAAGCAGCCAAGGCCAGGCCTTGTGATGGAGTGTGTCAAGTGACTCTTACAAGAAAGAGGCAACACAACCAGCAATGTCTGCTGTGCTCTGTGCACCCATTAACACGCTAATCTCAATGTTAGTCTCTTCCAGGGAGCCAAGGACTATTATTGCTGAGCTTTACAACTAAGCATTAAGCATTGTGGCTAAACAGCTTGACTGAGCAAGAATTATTTGCCATCACCTGAACAAGGTAAGCATGAAGGCAGGAGAACCCAGCTAGCATGTTACCACAGGCAGAACTTGAAGAAATTAGGTCAGGCAGAATGGAAAGAAAACTTCAGAAACCTCTTCCAAACAGTGAAAAGTAGTTCCTCTGTGGTACAGCTTCTCATGGAAAGCAAAGGATGCAGGCTGGATAATGCACTGGAAAATGTATTGCAGGCAAGAATCTTGCAGGAATTGGGCTAGGCTAGAATGTAAAATAATGGACTGGATGAGCTAGCGAGATTTTCCAATCTCTAATTTCCACGGTTAAAAAAATTGCCACAGTTAGCATTGCTTGAAATTCCTTCTCATGAGTTACAGAATCTCTGAGTGAGGCAGAATATGAGGCTGGAGCAAGAGAGGTGGGTGTGTTTCCTGGATGACACAAAGGAGAAAAAAAAGAAGTCTTCAGCCTGGAATAGGCTATGAAACTAGGAGACTGGCTGGGGAGAAAAGGAGGGAGCACAGCTCGGAGGGACTGCTCCCACCATGCTGAAACATGGGTGAGATACACTGCGGACACCATGGTGAAGATTTGAGGGCTGGGTCAGGGGCAAAGAGGGTGGCTCTGAGGGAGCAGTGACACTGCCTAAGCATGCTGCCATCACTCATGGTCAGTCCTCAGCTCTGGGTAAGAAGTGGGAAGGTTCAGCTCCTGCTCTCTGCATGACTCTCCACTACCAGCAGACTGATTAGGGGCTTCTCTCCCACTCTCCTCATCTTTAAAACAAGAATTTTCTGTTTTGCTTTGGTTTGAACTCAGATTTCAGAGGGTTGGATTAAAACAAGGGATTGAAGAGCTGGTCTTTCACTCCAATCCAGTGCTGGAAAATAAATATCCTCAATTACTCCCATCAGCCATGAAGCCTCACACACAGCTTTACCATGCAACCCTGACTTTCAACATCCCTAGCATTTCAGTTCACGACTGGATGCAGTCCCAGGTCAGCCACTCCCCTTCAAAGCAGGCGACTGGCCTGTGCTAGGGCCCTTTACCAAGGCTGGTAAATCTGTCTGTGTTGCAGTCCTAAGGATGCCCTTGGGCTCTGCCAAGGGACACCTGAAGTCCAACCTTATTGAGCATTTCCCAATCGGCCCTAGGAGAGTTCAGTCAATCCTACTGTAGCACATTTATTATTCCAGCCTTGGAACACCTCTAGGGCTAACACAGCAGACCAGGAAAACAGCTCCCTCTGCAATCATCATGCTCCAGGTTTGGTACAAAGGTGACGTGGGAAGTAGAATATTGCTACAATTCCAAATGAAACCATTCCTGAGCTTACTGGTGTTTCTTTCCACCCACAGTCCTGTTACAGACCTGAAATGTGTGCTTCATGGCTTTGTTGGAGCAGATCTGCTGTTCTACTCTCTTCACAGATTAAAAAGCATTTTTTAATTATTAAATGAAAATTAAAATCTATAGTGAACTTCTGCACAGACCTTCTTAGCCATTTTTACAGCAGGCTTAAACTCTGCCCTGAAGATCTAGAGACTTGTTTCAAAAGCTCTTCTGAGGTCCTCAAGAAGCTTTGAGATCCTCTAGAACAGAAGAGCCACTGATGTCTTTTCATTGTTGCTAAAGAAAAAACCTGTGGGTCGCAGATCAAATCTGGTAAAGTACAGGTTGTCCCAGACAGCACCAATTGCTGCCTTGGGGATGTATTCAGGAAGGCGTGGGCAGGGGTGTCAGAGGAGCCATACATCCAATCTGGCTTTGTTTACTGTATTTCCTAATGGGAAGATGCCTGTACTATTCCTTCTCCACCTTCCCAGGCATTCACTGGTGCCCTGACTCAGACACCCAGCTCACTAGCCCATAACTAAAATGCACAGGCAGAGAAAGTGACCTGATGTCTGCAGGATCTTAGCCAGCTTATTCCACCACCGCTTGGAAAATAGCCATGGCTTGGGATGCCTGTGTCCACCCCCAAAAAGCTTCTTCTCTCTCTTTTTCTGAGCCCAGAGCCTCTCTAAGCTACTGGGTTATGTGTGGGTGCTCAGACTTCCCACAGAAGAGAGCAGCAGGGAATGCAGGGAGTGCCACTTCAATCTCCTATCCCAGAGGCAGATTTAATCGAGTGCTTTCCACAGAGCTTAGGGCTCCTAGCAGTGATGAAGGAGACTGAGTCTCTTCACAATCCTTTGGAGGTTCTCACAGAGGCTTTCCCTGTAGTGGTCACACCTTTCAGGGACACAGGGGCATCAGCTGGACACAGCAGACCTGCTCTGACACTCTGCACAGCATTCACCATTGGGGTTTTTCCTGCCCACATTGCGGCCATGGTTTCCCTTAAATCTCTGTCTTTTTAGGGTGACATCCAAGCTGGGCTGAAAAACTTAAAATGACAAGGAATTTACTATCCCTAAACTGTCCCAGTAGCTAACCAACCTCTCAGTTCGGAGTGCACACCCTATTTCTAGATGCTCTTCACCGCCAGCCAGTGAGGTGACTTCTCTATTGGCAACCCAAGCAGTTCAAGGCATGCACAAGCCCTGGCAGGCAATTTCCCATGTTGTTCACATGCTTTGTGGCAAGTTCTGGCGTGTGGCAGCCAATGCTCTCTGAACAGCAGGAGGGCTCTCTCCTAACAGCAGGGCTGACTCCGGCAGCATGGACCAGGGCATCGTTCCTAACAGATTATTTAAGGGACAAGGTTACCTTCTTTGGGGGAGAAGAAGTTTTATTCAAATGAGTGCTGTTCCACTTGCCCTCAGGTTCAGAGCACTAACCCTGGATCACTTTATTTACCAGTGTAGGTGTAACCTAGATTTCGACAAGACCTTTTCTTGCAGCACTGTTTACTATTAGAAATCTATCTCTCAAGTGAAATATTTGTGGACTTCAATTAAGTCAATTCCTAACTTTCTTTTACATAAACTACATTTTGAGTCCTTTCCAGTTTTTATCATCCTTTGAGAACTTCAAACAGGGAAAGAGAAAACAGCACTCTTGCATGGTCTCACCAACCAGGCCTGTACTGCAGGCGCTTCCTAGCTTGCCTTCCTCTTAGGAGCACAGCACAAGGCACAAGTCCTCCTGTCCTCACTTGTGTACCTCATTTCCAGGGTCAGGGACCCTACAGATTTGTGCCAACCGGAGAATACACTGATCTTGTCCCTGATATGAGCTCTCAGGGTATTGAGACTTTAGAGGGTGCCAAGTTATACTTCCACTGCTCAGCTTAGACACAGAAGTTAGTGGGATTGAAAAAATGAAAACGTTGCCCCACTTACTACTCCCCTCATACATTTCAGAGTGATGTCTTTCCTAATCTGTTGAGCTTTTTAGTCTAGAGACTATTTTGATTCCCATATCCTCTATAGTGGCACTGTGAGACAGGATACTGTCTCCAATCTCCCTGTCACATCCCAACACACACTTTGCTATAAGAAGGTAGCCATAGCAGTTTGTTGTTTAAATGCACTGAAGAGATCCATCTGTGCAGTTTGAGCTGACCTTACTGTTGTCACCCTCCTCCCTGTCATTTATGTGATACACAAATATGGCAGAAATTAAATTTTCCTGATGAGTTCAGGAGATGATAAAAGTTGACATCCATGGGAACCCCCCTAGAATTTGTAATAAGAGGATCTCCCCTGGCAGATACTTTCTGAGGTCTAGCCACTGACACGCTTTCCAGGCGTGCAGCAGGAGTGCTGTTGGTTATTTGCCTCTAACCCTGCCACCCACAAGAACATTTCTGCATCACACCCACTGACTCTTACACACCATGGTCTTGTTCATTCCATCCCAAGGCAAAAATAGCTCCTGCTCAGTCCCTTTGCCTCTGTGACCTCAGCAAGGCTCCATCACTTCTGTTTGCGGGGCTGCCGGTCCCGCCAAGGCAGGGAGCCACTGCAGGGTGCTACAGGTTAGGGGAGCACGTAAACAGTGTCACCCTGTCCCTACACCAGCTCCCATTGACTCAGGGACACACTGATGCAAGCTTTGTGCTGTTGCAAAACAAATACTACGGAGTTTCAGGCTCAGCAGCCCGCAGGCGTGACACAGCTGTCACTGTGCCTCAGCACAAGTGTCACTGCCTTGCTAGGCAACCATCACAACATGGTAATGCCCTGCCAATGTACCACGGGAAGGTCACAAGGCTGAGTCTTGAACCTGCAGCAGCAAACTCCAGGGCTTCTTTTGTTGAGCTCTCCATGGTCATGTAGCCCAGGAGACAGAAATTATCTCCATCAACCAATATTTGTATTAGTAATAAAAAAGAAAAAGAAGAAAAAAAAAAAAAAAAAGCCTCAGCCTGCTTTGCAAGCACAAGTACAATTTGCACCTGTGAGCCTAATTTCCCAGCCATCAGAATGTCTTTTTCTCCATAATCTGTCCATTTTCTCCCCAAGGCAAATATTTCACTAACCGAATTATAGGCAAAGTTTTAGGGGCTATGTTCAGCCCTCTTGGAAAATACACCCTTAGCATACTGGAAGCTTACTGTCCTTATTGTCAGTGCAAAGACTTCCCCCTGAAGTTTTGCCCCTGACTGGTAACCTCTGCTGGGGCACTTCAAGGGACAACTTTGCCTTCAGCAGAGAGCAAGGTGGCATTAAGTTCTGAGCACTAGATAAAGCCAGGAAAGCAGGAGTCTCATTGAGCTAACCCTTATCTCCAGAAACACCTTTGACATGCAGAATGTTTGTTCGAGGTGATTGCCTGGGTGGAGAGGTTATTGTTGCATAAATTATTTACTTTTAAAACCACAGTTATTTGCCTCCACCCTTCTCACCACTGCCCTGTGTACCCCACTCCTAACACACCTTAGCATTTGGGAG
This sequence comes from Emberiza elegans, assembly GCA_024865655.1. Classification (NCBI taxonomy): domain Eukaryota; kingdom Metazoa; phylum Chordata; class Aves; order Passeriformes; family Fringillidae; genus Emberiza; species Emberiza elegans. The sequence goes on along the minus strand of JALJVW010000910.1, from coordinate 6,871,184 downwards.
CACTGGGAAGAACTAGGAGGACAGCTGTGCTGGATGCACCTGGCAACAGAGAGATGTCCCCTGGGACTAGTCATTTGCACAAAAGAGCAAAAATAGTCACCTACAAATGAAGGGAAGTAAGACCAAGCCCAGTAGAAAGATATCAATTCTTTTGCTTTTGCCCTTTCCCTGTCTCTGCCATATCAGAGGACAGGGTGAGTTTCACTTAATGGCACTTGAGGACATGGTTTAGTGGTGAACATGGTGGTGGTGCTATCTGGGCAGTTGGACCTGGTGATATTAGAGATCTTCTCCAATTTTAACCATTCTGTGATTCTGTGAAATAAGCACAGTCTAGCAAGCCTCATGCACAACAGGGATGTGCAACCTCCCATCCCTGCAGGTGAGAAGTATATCTGGCTTTCTTCTTCTAAAGCGCTGTGCATCTGAAACTCTCAGAACCATTCCTTAACAGCTGCCTGAGGGGAGAAAGCAGCAGAATTGAATGGAAGGGGTTTGGATATACCCATGACACAGCTGCACTGATAAGAAACACCTTAGAGTGCAGAGGAGAGATGGAATATCAGCACTGGGTTACTGGATAGAAGGAAGGTCACTGGCAACATTTCCCTGAGGTCGCGGGCAACACTCACATTGGTTTTTTGTGGTGCAGGATTACACCCATAGTCTTAATTCCAGACAAAGCAAGGTAATTTCTGGTCTGAAGTATGTCCTGCTGTGTCCAGTCCAGCATTGGAGACCAGAACCAATAGGCTTCCACTACTGGGTTTCCCTTGGGAAGCTACTCCACACAACAACAAAAGTCAGTCCTGATATTCAACTAAAAATTTCCTTTCTTTCCATTACACCAGTTACTTTCTTCTGGATCTTCTCCCTTAAGCAGCATATTCCACGTGCCTCTGTCCTTCCCAGGCAAAGTTCCATCACTGTGTATGCAAACCCAGCTCTTCAGCAGAGCTGCCTGTCCAGCCCTGCCCTGCCTTGGTTCACCACCCTGTCAAAAGGAAGCACAGCACTTGCAGTGCTGGGAGCAAGACTCAGATTTTCGGAATTGTTAAGGAATCACAATCCCAGAGCAGTCTGTGGGAGCTGCAATGACCATGTCCACCTGCCACAGCAGGCAAAGAGGCTACAGTCCCAGTGGGACAGGATTGGTTACCTCCAGAAGCAGATCTTGCTGCTCCTGAGACAGCATTGATCACCAGAAACAGAATAACCGCGGTAGGAAGGTCAGCATCACATGTATAGAAATACTCCCCAAAGTATCAAAACTGAAGAGAATAATGAAAATAAAAGGGTTTTCTTTCAGGCCAAGGATTGCACTCTGAAATAGGGACACAGATCTCTGTGATAGCCATGCTAGTGATGACTGCTGCCTTTCAACATCACCTGCATTTCCAAGGGCAGTGGTGGTGATTATATTTCTGAGCAGCATCTGGCACCAGCTGGGGCCTGGCTTCTCAGCATTGCCATAGAGCTGATAACAGTAATAATCATTAGTAATAATATGGTTTGGTTTGTTTCCTCAGACCGTTAGAATAAGTTGTCAGTAAGAGTAATGAGCATTGTGCTTGCCTTTCATGCCAGTGCAAATTTAATTCCAGTGCTGCAAAGGTATTCACCTGGCTCTATGAGGATATAGAGACACTAGCTCTAGGCACAAGCAGCCATATTCCCCAAAATATGTCTGTTCCACATGTTCTATCTCACTAAAAGAACAATTCAAGATTGAGAAAAGAAAAAAAAATCATTACATTGCCCAGAGCTATTAACCCCTTGTTCCCTCACCAGGGAAACAGTCACAATATGTGAGTCAAACTGAGGTAGCACATAGGCTGAATATGGCCCAGATATGTGCAGACCATTAAATTACATTATATTTGTGGGGCAGCCTGGAAAGATAAATTGAGTCAGACAAGTACCTATAAAATCTGTCATGGTTTAAGCCACTCTTGTTCAGTGGTTTATTGCTATCCTCTGAGCTATGACACACGAGCTGAACAGTGCCTGTAGTGGTATGACGTGAAACAGAGCAGCATAAATCACATCCTGCAATAGTTAACTTATCAAAAGGTGAATGGATGCCTTTAGTCTCTCTGGGACTGAGGACTAGAAAATTGAGACAGATCTATTATAATATATTCTTCCAGCTCTTGAGTGCATGTACATACACAATACATCTATTCTTTTCAGAATAGGGCTCACTTGCTTTAAGAGTAAAAATTCAACAACCAGCCACAAATGGTTCCCAAATTATGCTAACATAGAAGAATACAGCCTCCCTAGTCTGTTCAGACTTGCAATACAAGAGGGAACATCAAGGCAGATGTTTCCAGGCAAGGAAGCAAGCAGTACGTTGGTGTGGTGCCAGAAGTTCAGGTAGTTGGACCCATTCAGGTCCCAGAGATCCAATACAGGGTGAAACACCTGAGGCTATTGGTGAAAACCAATGAACTCCCACAGGAAAGGCACAGGGAGCTGCTGGCCATTCTCAAGATGCAAAAACAGACTCCGATTGGAGAACAAACAGGATATCCCCTTCACTTTTTTTTTTTTTTAATTACTTTAGGGAAAGGACACACGTTTGCCCTCTGTGCCAGGCCTTAAATTCCAGACCACCAGTTCAATGATCTTTGTCCTATTAGTCATGGCAGGGGCATTTATGACAATGATGAGTGTGGCTGTCAGCCTTGTAAAGCGCTCCACCATGCAGTCATAGAAGAAAGCCTCTACAGGCTGGACAAACCCAGCGATAACAAGTAAGTGTCTGTTCTGAGGTATTTCAAATTGAATTACAAATTATCCAACTTCCCAGCTCGCAGGGGTCAGATTACAGCAATTGACTCTAAGGAGGCAAGGAGGATTCAAGAAACATGAAGTTTTATTCTTCAGTGGTGGAAGTCACCAGAAGCCTGGGTGAACTGAACTGTCCTACAGACAAAATGCAGCCCACAGGCCGGTGGCTGGATCATTTGGGCAAAGTCGGTTGTGGATGTTGGAACCTATGCAAAGTTTCAGACAACTCATTTTAACTGTTGCTGGGTACATTTAACACCTCAGAAGAATAAAGCTCCCTTTTCTAATTGCTTCCAAAATGTGTATTTGGAGACCTCGAAACAAGGAAACCCCTAAACCCAAATAAAAATTCCCTTGTAGAGAACAAAATCCTGAAGTCTCTCATTTGTAACAGGATGTCAGAGTCACTGGTTTCTCCACAGACTCCCCTCACAAAGCCTCTTTCTGCCATGTCTGCAGCAGAGTATTTAGACAGAAGGCTACATGGATTGGATTTCAAAGCAAGGAAGGTCAGAAGAGATCTTCCAGCTGTGAATAGCCTCCAGATGTGGGCTTTTCTTCTCCAGTCCAGAGGGAGGGGATGAAAATGCCTTTCATTAGTCTCATAAAATTAAATGGAAAAACATTGTCTACTGAGGAGGCTGGGCAGCAGAGAAGGTGGAGTCAGAAACTGGGCAGAACAGAATAGGAAAAAAAAGCAGGACCACAGCTGAAATAGTTCAGGATGTGTATCATCCTTAAAGCTGTATTCTCTGAGGAGGGATTGGTCATTAAACAATATGGCAGGCATCAGCAATTGAGGCATTTGAAATGGAAAGGGCCAAATAAACCAAAGCATAACTTTGTTTGCAGAGAGAGTATTTGTTCCTTCCCCAGAGCTGTGACAGGATCTTAAACTGTGAAACACCTCCAGGGAGGCTGTGTCTGAGACAGCTTCTGGGTGAAACTGTGCTAAGCCACAAACAGAATGCTTCTCTTACCAGCACCCCACAGTCCTGGACTTGTATCTAGTTATCTTCTGCAAAGATTGTCTACGGACAGCTTATACCTACTCTCAGCTTATTCATGCAAAATTATTCTCCTCAATTGGAATTTGTCTCCAAGCAATGAATCTGTGCAAGCTGGAAAGGCCAATATCCCTGGGGACAAATTTTATTCTCAGTTATTTCTACAAATGTACTACTCCCAACTGCAAATACACAGAATCCAAATTTAATTGCTGATGCAAAATTTGGCATTTCCTGCTTGGACAGGTGTAACTGTTTGGATCAGACAGCCAGAGCACATTTCCTGCAAGGGAAGACTATCTCTTTTATCTTCTAAATGTCTAAGGAAATCTAGTAAGAAAATCTAAGGAAAGTAAAGCTAATAGGGAAAACAATGTTCTCCTCATTTTAAGAACATTACCACAATCTTTGCTTACTTTCACTTAAAAGTCCCTATTTCTGGATAATGGCATGTCCTAGCACACCACTGCAAAGAACATTAGAGATGTCAGCTCTTCATCTGGAAGTTTGTTCTCTTTTCCAGCTCACCAGTTCACTTTCCACTTCTGCAATATGTCACCAGTGGTCAGAAAATAAATTACTATAGAACAAAAACCCCCAAAAATAGCTTTACTAGAAATGTAAGATGACCTGTGCCAGCCCAGACTGAAGAAGCAGTATCTTTTCTCTTGCAGTCACTTCACTTAGGAAAGAAGTATAAGAAACAGAGGAAATACAAACTGTGTATCCCAGTCTGCCTTCTCAGCTCCCATCAGCCTGTTGTTTAGGGCACTTCTGATGCAGAGGTAACATCTGTGCTGCTGCATTTGACATTCTCCAAAGGAAATACACTGCACAGATGTGCCCAACCCCTTCATGGATTGTCTTCCACCAACAGTCTGTGGCAGAGTTCCATTATTCCTTGATGCCTACGTGGAAAAGTCCATAGCCTGTTTATTTTAAACCTGTTGCCTAACCAGTTTATCAAGTGCCATTAGTTTTTGTGATATGGAACTGCATGAATGTTAGTTCTTTGTTGACATTCTCCATACCATTTGTGATTCCCTTTCAGGCATCTCTTCTTCGAGATTAGCAATCTGTGTTTACCCAGAAACTTCTCCTACTTCTGATCATTGTTGATGTCTTCTCTTCTCTTACTAGTGTTTCTTTATGCTCTTCAGTGTAGTAACCACTCTCAACTTTCAGACTTTCAGCAGACCATGAAGTACACAGAAGCATAATCATGTTCTTTGTTTCTTCTGAACTCATTCCTCACATTTCTTTTTGGTTTTTTGACCTCAACAGAGCCCTGAGAGACTGTTTTCAGCAGCCTGTCTGCAATGAATCCAAGAATTTTTTTCTCTGCTGGTAGAAGCTGACTTAGAGACATTCAATATATCTGTACAGCCAGACTTTTCTTCCTAGCGGAATTCCCTTGTATTTGCCACCACTGAATTTCGTCTACCAGGGGGAGCCTAGGCACTCATTGCCAGGAGATTTTCTGCAACCCTTAGCAGCCAGCTTTATGTTGCCTCTCTGGAATAACTGTGGGATTCAGGTAAACTTGCTGCTCATGTTCCTGTCCAGACCATTACAAGTGTGTTGAATAACACTAGTGCTACCACAGAGCCCTGTGAGGTCCTTCTGATGAGCTCTTTGTCGAGACTGACCATTTGAAGTGCTCAGGTTGGCGCTTGTTTTCTTACTTATGATCCCATTTACAGAGCTCTCCACAGCCAGGGCCTGCCTCTGAGACTGGTCCAGTGCAAACGAGAGCCTGGCACCAGCCCTTACAGATGCAGGGTGCTCAGGCAGCAGGTATGTGAGGCCACTCTGTGATAACTAGACCTAGTTGCTTTAATGGCATGGTCCTTAAATCAAAAAATCCGGGGATGCAAGAAACTGAACCCAGACGCTTGCTGGTGTCTGTGTCACTGAGTTTCAGGGCATCTGAGGGCTGCATAGGAAAACCAGGGTTACTGCACAAGGAAGGTTGAGGCTATTCACACTGGTGGAGGATCTGCACCATTCCACTGCAACTCCTCACCCCCATCTAGCAAGAGCAGGATGGCTTAGAAACAGATCAGTGGGCCAAGTGTGAGCACAGCACAACCCCCCTCTCCTCTGCCAAACCACAGGCTCAGCCAGGATGTGGCCCTGATATCCTCTTCTGAAATACCTCAGCTCCTCAACATTCAGCCCCTCAGAATCCCCCAGTCGGGATTCCAAACAGCAGAATGTGCCTTCTGCTCCTGACTCTGCAGCTGCCAAAAACCTCATGGTCATGTGCCCCATGGTTTCAGGTGCCACACTGTCTCCAAGGTGAGAGGGGCCACCTTGGGGGAAAGCAAATAGGAAAGTATCCCAGGCATGAGAATGCCTCTGTGGTTCTCAAGAGAGGAATTTCTCTCACACCCATCCCCTCCCTCTATTCCTCCACACTGCCTTGTGCATTGCTGAACCAGCAGCAGCAGCAGCAGGGCAAGTTTAGTCACTCCAGCACCTGGGTATCGATTACACCTAAAGGTGGAAAGCAAGCAATCAAAAACAAGGTGTCGGCTTTGCCAGAGGATTCTCCTCAACTCCCAGTTTGGGCCTACTGCCAGTTCTCACCCTGGTGTACTTCAGCATCCCAGCTCTTCCCATGACAGGTGTTTATTCAGGCAGAGGCATTTCACTTTACGAGGCTTCAGGCTTCATGGAAGGCAGAGAATTTCCAGAGCTGCTTTTCCTTGAAGCATTGAGCAACCTAACACCACTGACAGCCAGAACAGGCAAAAAACAGAGGCTTCTTTGTGTCAGGGTCAAGCCCTCCCATTACTTGTTTCTGCCTGCTGACATTTCCCTAGACGGCAAAAGGATTTTTAAATTACAGTGACAAGCTGGCCTTTCTTGTATTAAGAACTCAGCATGCATGGTACCAGCAAGTCACAGGCTGAGCAACAGCCTGCCTTCAGAGGCTGCTCTCCTGGGAAGAAAAACCTCCACAGATCTGTGATTCAGAGCCTCTCAGCTTGGCAACCCTCTCCAGGCATTTTGGGAGGGACACAGGGCATACCCAGTGATCAGCATCAGCTGCTGCAGGCACAGAGTGCAGAGGAGAACCTCAGTGGCCACTTGTGTGACTGCTGGGCAGGACTGCTTTCCAGCAAAGAGAAAGGCTGGAATTCATGTCTCCAACACAGCCACATATCCGGCTCCCCCAAAAGGGGACAGCAGAGACAACAACAGAACCCCTCTGAGAGATGAAGATGTGCATCAGCTACCAAAGACTCGGCAGCTTCCATTTGTCATTGCTGCTTCCATCCTGCTTTCACTCTGCAATCACTTATTTTGGTGGTCGTGACATGCACAGATCTCTCTTAACTTACCATACCACACTTCACCATGCCCACTCTTTGTCCCACGGCATGTAGCCATGGAGTGAGAGAGCCATGTCCCTCTGCATGGATGGAGCCATGATGGTGACAGCACAGGACTGGAACAAGAGGATAGGAGGCACCACAAGGAACCCCCAGAGCTGTGCAGCCCATAGACATTCATTGCCTGATTGGAGCTGGTCTGCCCTGCCACACTACTGCTCCTGACACATGATGAGTCCATCCTCGCTGTAACATTTGGAGACTTCAAAGGACATCCATCCCTCCCTTCTCCTCCACCCTGAGCACTTCTTCTATAGACAAAAGGGTTCTGCAGCCAGCCAGATGGAGTTGGTGGTGATCTGGCAGGAATAACTGTCCTGCAAGTGGCCCATGAGTCAGAAGGGCCTCTTTCCCCACCATCATAGAAAACACTGTCATTTTAAGGAGTATAACCAGCTATAAGAGCTGTAACACAAGTACCACACAGAAGTTCCTAACACGTGTCTCGCTGCCTCTCTAGCTACAATAACAGAAATAGAACTTTGGAGTGCCCTGTCAGCTGCCTGCACACTGCCTGCCCCAGCACACTCACAGCAGCGCTCTGGGCAGGATCAGACCCTGCCCTCAGGAGACTTTTGCCCTGTTCTTCTGGATCTGATGAAGATCATGGTGTGTCTTGTTCCTCTGTGCTTCACTTGACCCAAAAAACTCAGCATTTATACCAAACCCGGCCACCACAAAACTTTGTTGCAGGTTTTTCATCCTGGGCCCCATTTAGCTCAGTTTGACTCTCTAGTCCAATTTTGATGAGTACTATAAAGTAGACCCATTCTCTTGCATATCACAGGAGATGTAACATTTTTTTCTCATCAAGGCAGCACCTACAGCTCTAGGACAACACTTAAGCTTCAGTCCAAGGTTCAAAATCTGCATTTTTTCACTTCACCTCCAAAAGTCTTTATTCTTCACCTGTCAGTATTCTTTACCTGTATTATGTCCTTTGCTTCAATTCACTAATTCTCACTTTTTGTCATATATCTCACAGGGATGGAGGTGTTCAGACACACCTATCAAATCCAAGCAATCACTTTGTGACATCTATCAAATCCAAGCAATCATTTTGTGACCTTGAGATGTTTTGCTGAATTTTGTTCACACTCACAAAGCATCATCCTTAATAAGCACACTTGAAATCCAAAAACCCAGGCTTTTAATACTTTGTGCTTTCTAATTACCCTCAGAGCCTGGCAATGTGGTGAGTGCTCCCTTCCTCTTGCTAGCTCATTTCCTCCCCCATATTCCCAGTACACAGCTGCACAGGGACATGACAACTCTGACTGTGACTGGTATGAAAGTATCACAGACCATCCAGGCAATTCCTTAGTCCCACAGCACCGTTTGTGACCACACTAGAGAGAGATCCCTTGTCACAGGATTTCAGTGAAATCTCTCAGAAATTCATACCTTTAGCTTTCACTGTCATTACCACTGGTAGGGCATATCTGGGGGTGAAATATGGCTGTGAGATCTGTGAATGTTGGAGGGACATCAACATCTGAAGAGCTCTAAATGACATGATCTGTGTTCTTCTGTGCTATCACATTGCAAGCTCTTCTCCAGCTCTCTCTCTTCCGTCCCTAAGTTGCTTCCAGCTTTATTTCTCTTGCAAGCTCCAAAGGCTCACACCCTCTGAATAGCTAACTTTGAATTTATTTTCCCCCAGATAATAGGTCTGCATTTTTCCAGTTTGAATCTTGTGCTATTATTTCCTGCCCATATCCTGCCTCAAGCACGAGGGAGCCACACAAGCGGTGACTGTACATTACAAAAGCAGAAGGAATGGAGTCATGAAAATTTTTGTGTTTGAGAATGCATAAGGCACAGAAAAGGAGTGAGTACGCACAAAGAGAAGCAAAGTATAATTTATTTTTCTTCTCGAAAGTCCAGTCAAGAGCTGGCAAGAAGCAAAGGGGGCAGGGAGCAAGGAAAGAGAGCTTAGTTAAATGTTTGGTCTTCATGCTGTGGTGATAGGTTTTCCCCCTCACAAATTCTCTCCTTACCACCAGTTTCTTGACATGGTGGCACTGCTTCAGTCCCTGTTTCACTAATCAGAAAAACTGCCATGAAGTCAGTTCAAGTCGTTCTGGTTCTGTCCTGCTGCAAATGCCCTCGGAAGCTGGCCCGCAGTGTGACACAAGTAGATGTTTCCTCTTTCAGAAGGGAACCATTGCTCTGCAGTCACAGGAATCATTTCCCTCTCTCTCCCCCTCAGGGAATGAAGAAGCAAACCTAGAGATTTTCCCCTCCCTCTTCCATGCAATGGCAACAGAAAGGAGAGGACTTCCCAGCCTCCTGCCAGCGGTCTGCAGTTTCTTCAGGAACTTGGAACTCAGAGGCGTTGTCTTTTTGGCTGCATCACCCATGGTGTTCAGCCCTCTCTGTCCTGCCCTGACCTTGTCAATGTTTAGCTGTTTTTCCATCCCAGAGACACTTTCCTATTTCTTCTCCTTCTCCTTCTCCTTCTCCTTCTCCTTCTCCTTCTCCTTCTCCTTCTCCTTCTCCTTCTCCTTCTCCTTCTCCTTCTCCTTCTCCTTCTCCTCCTTCTCCTTCTCCTTCTCCTTCTCCTTCTCCTTCTCCTTCTCCTTCTCCTCCTCCTCCTTCTCCTTCTCCTTCTCCTTCTCCTTCTCCTTCTCCTTCTCCTTCTCCTTCTCCTTCTCCTTCTCCTTCTCCTCCTTCTCCTTCTCCTTCTCCTTCTCCTTCTCCTTCTCCTTCTCCTTCTCCTTCTCCTTCTCCTTCTCCTTCTCCTTCTCCTCTCCTTCTCATTCTCCTCCTCCTCCTCTTCTTCTCCTTCTCCTTCTCCTTCTCCTTCTCCTTCTCCTTCTCCTTCTCCTTCTCCTTCTCCTTCTCCTTCTCCTTCTCCTTCTCCTTCTCCTTCTCCTTCTCCTTCTCCTTCTCCTTCTCCTTCTCCTTCTCCTTCTCCTTCTCCTTCTCCTTCTCCTTCTCCTTCATTGAGCTTGGTGCTTTTCCACCTCCCATCAATCCTTCTCCTCAACAGGAGACCAGTATAGGTAACCACTAGGAAGCCTTCCCTGGGCTTTTCTTTCCATTTAGTTGTGCAAGCGATCTGCCTGCTTGGTTTGTTAATATGCCAGGTCCCTTTCAGTCTCTGCCATCTATATTCCCAGGCTAGCACTCTTCCTGCATATCTGTAGAGCCTGTGATGCTATAACATTATTTAAATAAAGGCATGCTGAGATTCAAAAAAGCAAGATACTGTGGAGACTGAGAAGCAAGTACATAAACCTTTATGTGCCTTCCAAACCTTACCTCTGGCTGCAAAAGGAGATTCTACAACATCTGCTCTAAGAAGAAAGTCCAGCAATCCTTGAGTAGAGCTACCATGGCTATAGCACATGGGAGCAGCAGATAAATAAAAATATGTCCCATTATCAAACCTCAACCACAGTGCAAATGGCACCTTGCCCTTGCCTCGGCCTCTTAGCCAAGGTCCATTTCTATGGAAAATCAACACAGTTGTAGTCTAGGATGCAGGACAGTCAAACAGCTAATTCACTTTGTTGTCACTGAATTAAAGAAGAACAGTAAGGCACTGTCAACTTATGCCATTTCTTGGTGCCTGTAGGATTTTTTTCCTCTACTCATATGGTAAAACCTGTTGGTGAAGCAATCAGTACTGTGCAGTGCACACTACAACAGTCACAGAAGACAGAGTTAGAAATGAACCAGGAGCAGGAGAGAGCCATAAAGAAAACCTCTTTGGCTGCCAGAATGCATAAGAAAGGCCTTCATGTGCAGGTGGAGAACACCACCAACCACCAACCCTTTGATGTGGAGTGGGAGAGGTTCTTGTGGAAAGTGACAGCTCAGATGGGTCTGCCAGAGCAGAGGCACCATTTGCACATTATAAGCAAATACCTTCAGCTGAGCTGTTACCAAAGGAATAAAAAGAAGAGACTAAGATGGAGATTAAAGTAAGAGAAAATGAAATGGGGACTGCAGTTCTCCTGCTCTTATAAAAGCAGGGGGAAATCACCACATTTTAGTTGGCTCTCACCGTGCCTTCTTTTACACCAGAACACAGAAAAAAGTTAATTTTTCCACGTTTGGGTCTCTGTTCCTAGCTCCATCCAGCTCATGCTGCTTCTTCCATGTGTTCAGAACCTCAGCCTGAGGATCATGTTCATCCCATCCAACCTAGGAAGCCAAGGCACCTTTGGGCTACCCATCCCCTGAGAACAAGTTCAAACCCCTGCACCAGTTACAAATAGGTTGCCATGAACCCAAGCCCACAGAAACTTCTGCAGGGACCACAGTGTGATTGTCAGAGAGTCTCAGGAGCAAGTTTACCCACTGCACAGCAGAATGATGCCTCCTTTTCTGATATAAGAACAAAGTTATGGTCCTTTCCAAATGGGAGGACAAAACTACATTCCAATCACTGTGAAACTATGGTAGGAATGATCCCCTTATCTCATGTCCATATCAACTTTTTTATTCCTGTTAAGAAACAAGGGAACTTTTGAGGTCTTCCTGGATGTGATAAGTGAGATGTAGGGAACATATTCTGCCACAGATCCTATTCATACTGCTCAAGTCCTGGAGGGAACTATTCCAATTTTTACATGTTAAGGCTTTGTGACAAACCATGCCTACACAAATGCTACAAACCCAGTGCATTTTCTATTCAATAGCTATCTTGTACTTTCAAAAGATCAGCCAGTCTGGCAACCCTCAATGATTTTGGAAAAATCATATGTAGATGTTTCTGTGGGTTTTGTTCATCCTACAGTTAGCAGAGTACTTAGGACAGAAATCATCCCTGTCATAAAAAAAAAAAAAAAAAAAAACAACAAACCAACCAACCAAACCAAACCAAAAAAAAACCCAAAAAAAACCCCCCAATAAAAACTAAAAAAAACCCCACCACCCAAAAAAACTCCATAAAACCCAAAACAACAACCCAACCCAAAAACTAAACTGTGAACAGGAAGAGCTGCATCTGTTCAGTGTTGACTGTAATCCACCCTTTTCTTGTACCACTGAGCTTGCAAAGTCAGCCACCCAACGTACTGGACATCTAGCAGTCCTTGGAGGGACAGGAACATGACAAGACACATTAGAGAAATGACCAAAACCACAGAGGTGGGACTCGCAATATCTGTTTCCTTAAAACTGTGAAGCTATAAATAAGGGAACCACCACCCTTTCCTCTCCAGTGGACGCCTGCTCACATTTGAAGCTCTGCACAGTCAGGCGTGACAAATACAGTTTATCACACGGCTCTGAGATTTATCCTATGTCTCTGCAAACTATTGCATCACGTGGATAATCCCACAACACACACAAACACATCAATTACACCACTACAGAACAGCGTGAAACTTGCCGGTTTCTATTTCTTTAAACCCACACACCAGCTGAGGCTCAAGCCCACCTTCTCCATGTCATGACAAGTGTAGAAGCAGTGAACATGGTATCACTTCCACTTGCCCTGCAACCAGCCAGCAAGGTGATGTACAGAGTCAATAGCATATATAAGAGAGAGGAACTCTTTAGTTAGAAAGACGTGCTCTTTAGACTGAGAAGGGCTAATATGCAATATGTGTTTGCAGATAGTTAGTATCCAGATGAAAGTTAGTTAGAAAAGCACATCCAAATAGCATATACTTAAACTCCTGTTCAGACCATCCCAGAGAGTGTGGGAACTCAGTCACAGAACTTTTCCAAGCATAGATTCTTGCATATGCACAAAGTGCAGAGACATCACGTATGGTCTTTTTCTCCTGGCACCCCCAGTCCCTAAAGACAATCTGTTCTAGATGTTCCCAGCCAAGTCTGACCATGCCTCCCCCACTCCTAACTTCACACCCCATTTCCCAGTCACATCCTCCAATCCTCCTTTGATCTGGGCCTGCAGAGGCTTAGTGCTTATCTAATGTCACTGGGGACATTCACCTTTAATGCCAAGGGCTACTTGACAGTAGTAAAGCCTGCAAATGTCTGGGGCATGGCAAAACAAGCAGAGTTACAGCAGCTGCAAGCTGCTTGTTTGGGAAGAACTTCAGCAAAGACATGGCACTGCGTGGGAAAGCTTCACCCTCTCATTGCCCATGGAAATGCTAATTCAGATTCTCACGTCTTAAATTCTCATGGCTTTGACCTGATCACCTCCAATTAACAAACTGCAGGCATTCAGAAAAGCCTGTGAAATGAATGATGCTTAAGCCAAGGGACACCATGAAGTATGGCATGGGGATCTTAGGCAATTCAACCTTAATGTGTCAAACCTGCAGAATGCTTAAGACTTTTTGATCTCATGTTGAGACTTCTCATGTCATGGGTTCTCTATTGCAACCTGCCTTGTGGAAAACTGCTTTAAGACTTTTTGATCTCATGTTGAGACTTCTCATGTCATGGGTTCTCTATTGCAACCTGCCTTGTGGAAACCACACACCACGAAGAAATTGCTGCAGACACACAGCAAGACCAGCCTCTTCTCTGGATGAGCGGATAGAGCTGGTTCTCCATCACCACACTAAGACCTATTGGGCTAACCTTTCATCCACAGAAACAGCTACAGAAAATGTGATCAGTCTTATCAACTTGAAACTTTCTCCTTCCTTAAGCTACTGGTAGGAGTTCTCTCACTTCTACACTTTCTCTGTATGCATTTGAAAGGTGGAAGTATCTCAACAAGCTACCAATCTGCTCAATGGAAGCTGAACTCTCCCCTGGCCTCACTGTACCTTGCTGTGAGAGGGTACTCTCTTCTTTAAACCATCATCTTGCTGATGTGCAGCATTGCTCCCAAACAGGAGCATCTATCCTCACTCCTGTTCACTTGACACGCTGTCACTCCCCTCATACCCCTGACAGGTCTAGCAGCAGGGATGAAGCCAGTGGCTGGCAGGGCACCAGTGCTCCTCCAGGGCCACGGTCACAGCCTGTGTACCCTGTCTGGTTACTCTTCTTCTCTCTGCTGGCTGGGCACCAACACTTCCAGATGGAGAGCTAGGAAGCAATGCTCCTGTGGGGAAGCTGATGCTGGTGCTGCAGAACGCCTCCACCTCCCTGTGAAGCCTCTGATATTGGCCATTGCCTGTCACAGCCTCCCAGGCTAGAGAGCAGTTTGTACAAAACTAGTTTGCTCTCTCAGGACAAATAATGCTTTGCTAGTCATGGCTCACTTCATGCCCAGCCCCTTAAGGGGCTCACTGTTGTTGCCCCATGTGTCTTTTTGCTGCAGGTGTTCTGTCTGCTGGGTGCCAGTAAGCAGTTCTGTGATTGCAGGCAGCTGGTCCCTGACAGGTGGGCAGTCCCTTGTGGACAGCTCTGGGGCAAAGGATACCTCACCACAGCTGAACTCTGGTCAGCAGAGTTTGCTTTGAGATCCTGCACTCTAGTATTTTGTGTGGAGCTGAACATCCCTCACTCCAATAAACTCTGCCAGGGGAATAGAGCAGGGGAAATGGACGGTGCAGCTCAATACCAGCTTCTACTGCAGGGAAAGCAAATAAACTTTCCTTTCCAAATAAACTCCTTTCCTGAATATTGTATTCATATATATCAACAAGAAGCACATTCTAATTCACAGGTGTTAAACACAGGCTTATTTTATCCTTGAGGAAAAAAAAGACTGTCTTTACTTTCCATCAGTGGAAAAATTCCCACGGGATTGTCTTTGCCCACCATATGTGTCATCTTTGCTGCTGTTTTATCCATAGCTCTTTTCTAAGCAGGTTGCTATAGTCTAAAATTAGACCAGACACATATCAATAACACCAGACAGCAGGAATAATCTGAAAACCAGTAAGATCTTTTAATCTGTATGGATTTCAAAGAGAACCAGCTTCAGTTTTTCAAATAAAGGCAATCCAATGTCATCCTCATTAAAGTTTGAAAGGCCTTTGCCAGGTATTTTGCCAGTATCTGCTTATCTCTTGCTGGGCCTTGCAAAGGCAGGGTTGGTTCCTTGCAGTGGCAGACCACCAACTCTGTTGCAGTATGGATCGTATTTTAACACGGATGCTTCCTGACAAACTTCTTCCCCTTTCACCCACATCTCAAGCACATCCCTATTCAATCTCGCCTGTAGCATCTACGAGACAACTCCACCGGCCAATTCTCAGCAAATGTAAAGGATCTATTTTTAGAAGTCTTTAAGATGGCAAGAAATGCTGACCTCAGAATACTGTGAATAACAAGCTCCGTATTTCTTCTTCCCTGCCTGCTCTCTCTGGGGAAGCAAACCACCACTGTCTGGCCAAATCACTCCAGAGTCACCACCAGAGCAGCGCTGCATTTTGAGCATCACTACTCCTTGATATATTCCCAAAAGTGTTGTCCATGCCAGCCTCACAGGTCCGATTTGAATTCCCCCGTGCTGTCAGCCTCAGTGACTTCTCTCCATGCAGCACGGGAGGGGATGCAGTGACTCACCCAGCCCCGGGATCCCCCCTGCCAACCCACTGTTTGTTGGAGTGATTTTATTGTTGAAGCCCTGTTGCCACATTTGTAACTATACATATTTTTTTTTTTTTTTTATGACAACCAGAAGTTCAGTTTTATAAACAGATGCTGTTGTGGGCCTCTCTTACTCAGCTGGATCAGCGTCAGCCGTTTTTCCAGGCTGCGGTCTCTGCGCTGCACACTGAGTCACAGGCAGCCCTGCACAGATTTCTTTGAATCGCTGGTTTCCTCCCAGAGACTCTTGACACCCTGCCAACAAAACAGGGCGTAGCTCATTAATTTCATTTTTTTTTTTCCTTCTCTTTAAAGGCAGTCTGATTCATAGTAACTCCTTTAAAACAGAGTGGAAAGACACCACCCTCCCACACCACCGGAGGAAACTTAAACCACCAGCAGGTCACTCCCCTTCACTCCAGCTCCGCGCTCCGGGACACCGGCACTGCAGCCCAGCACGCTCCTTCTTCCACAGGTGCCAGCACCCGCCCCAGCCCACACGGTAAGAGCTGTTCCTGAAAATCCTCACCAGCTTCTCTCCCTCGGTGGCTGCTCCCCTCTCCTGACAGCACCAGTCTGCCTTTCTCCTCTGCCCCTTCACTCCTCTTCGTCTTGGCACTCGAGCTGGCTATGGCACGCACCTTAATTTTCATCCTTTGCTTTGAAATCCAGCTGTCTTATGGGGCAGAGGGGCACTGCGAGGCGCCCTGGTTGCAGCCTCGCAGTGCTGGCAGCAGCAATGTTATTTTCACCTCCAGGACACGTGCAGCCAGGGCGCCGGCACGGGTGCCCAACCTGGGCCAGCTCACGCTCAGGAGCTGCTCCGTGCTTTTGGAGTAGCATTGTTGACAAGTGTGGAAAAATGCCTGCTTGGAATTAGGGCTGCAGGCTCAGTTTTTCTGGCGCTCAAATACTACTGCTTGCATCTCTCCCCTCCATAATTAGTTTGCCAAGCTCTAATTTAAAACAATAGCAATCACTCCAAGTGAAGACTGAGAGGCCCCAAAGCTGCAGACTCTGGGGTACAATGGAGACAATCTCTCTTTTTCCAGGGGTTCTGGCTCCTAGGCTGAAGCCAAGCCCCAGGTCTGAGCAGAGCCACGTGAAGGGCAGAAATGTGTGTTATGCCTTCTGTGGCAGCGCCGACTCTGGAGTGGGGAGCACTGCCAGGCGGAGTGGGGGAGCGGGTGGAATTGCTAGGAGCACCATGGTCTGCTGGAAGGGTGTGTCAGGGAGATAGAGACACTGATGGGAAGTGTAGGATTGCAGACTGGCAATTCTCCCTCTTCACCTGCCTTTTTTCTACGCAACCACCCCCTCTTTCTTTCCCTCCTCTTCTTTACCATTTCTCTTGTTTTGTTTGCCTGCTGTTTTGCATCCTGCGGTCAAATCTGAGCTATTTTTGAGGTCTGTGAAAGGGAGTACAGCAAAGCCAGTTTGTTGGCACCACACTGGTTCCTGTTGCAGGAACTCAGCCCGCCCCTGCACAGTTTCAGGGGATTGAAAGAGACTGAACAGTATTTAGCCCAATACGGCCAGGAATGGGTGGGGCTCAGGCTGGGACTGTGCATAATTACTATATGAATGAACTGGAAGCTGAGCTGACAGTAACTTTTTGGGAAAACGATGGATTTTGTGTATTTTTAAGTCCCCTCTGGCCCTAGTGCATGTAGCTCAGTCATGCAGGGGCGCCTCTTGACTAAGAAATATATGTGTTGGAGTGGTGGGGAAACTGACTGAGGCAGGGAGTGTTTCCAGGGCATCAGAAACTGGAATGGCAAGAAAGCATGTTTGGAAGTTGTCATTTAATAAGATTAACAATTAAATCATACTGATATTTAAAAAAATGCTGTGGCCACAGAACAACTTTCACTCAGAAGCTTTGAATTCCTCAAGGCACCTCTGAAAGCAGATTTGCCCAGGAACTGCCCACTTGACATTTCTGGATGTAGTGGGATTCTTTTCTGAGCAAACACTCGAGGGAGGTGGGCATGAAGAGTGTGAAAACCTGGAGCCCATTAGCTACTCTTCCTATGATAACAGGGGTTCAAGCCAGCCAAATGCCTCCACCCAGTCCACCTGGGGACTGCGAGCACTGAGACAGTGAGGGCTTGAAGGCAGCTTATTCCTATTTGCTCCCGTGGGGATTAGCATCAGAAAAGGATCAAAACTGAGGCACCTTACTAACACTGCAGTGCCTGGAAGCACCCCTGGAAATGCAGCATGTTGGTGTGGCCCTGCACACCCAGCCACCCTGAGGAATTCCTGTTAGTAGGCTCCTGTGGAAGCTCCCCCAGCTATGACTAACCACCCAGACATGTGACACACATGAGCCATTCATCCCGGCTACCCCTGTGTGAGAGCCGGGATCTCCGCTGGGCACATGCCATCCCCAGGGATGCCTCTGACAGCCAGGGAGTCCAGCCACACCCAAGGACACATTCATGCAGGAGTCACTGACGTGGGATCTTGTGGAGAAGCGCCAAGTTTGGGAGTGGGTGCCTCCGCTGCAGGGCTGCTAGTGCTCCCCCAGTGAGACCCTGCTGCTGAGGACACAGAGCCCTGGGCTTGGAAAACCGGCCCTTCTGGCCTAGCCAGTGGTCTTTGAATTTTGCAGTGTGGGAGCGGTGCAGTGCATGCAGGAATTACTGTTTGGTGGTCTGGGGTGGAGCAGAGGCTGTATTTTGAAACAGTTCTGGGAGATTTGCTGATAATAGCCAGCATGTTTTTGGTAAAAGAGCCACCTCAGGGCCTTGCTTATAATGAGATTGAGGAGATTTGCTGCAAGCACTAATCCTTCTCTCTGTTCGTCACCCTCCCAGCCTCAAGGCTCACACTCATCCTGTGCCCGCTTCTGTTTCCTCAGAGCAAGCAAAAGCAGGAGGGAGCCTGCTTCCATAGCCCTGCCTGCTCTTATGGGGCTTCACGGGGCCCATAATCCCCAGCTGGCAGCTGGGACACCCTCCCGTGGCATGTTTCCCCTTGCTCAGCCCCGGGTCACTCAGTGCTCCCTTCGCTGAGTGCTGCACGGATGGCAAAGGAGGAGACACCTGATGCTGGGCTGGAATTTGCCCTCAGATGCTCAAGTGCCCTGTAAGGCAGAAATGGCACTACTAGACCCCTTTGATCCCAACAGGTTCCTGTGCCTGTACCTTTCAACAGGGAAGTGACAGCACAGTCACTCAGCACAACATAAGGCAGGCTGCGAGGCATGGCACTCCTAACTTTTTTCCTTCCTTCTGTTTTCCAACAAAAAATTAATGAGCTAAAACTAAAAAACGAGATTTATTTACCCTTCCTTCAAGGCAGGGAGCTGCCATCTACTCCTCTAAAAGGGAGGGTGAGGAAGGGGATTTCAATCTTCACATCTGAAGATGGATGTTTAATACTTCATTGGTCTTTTCTGCTGAGGCAAAGCAGCATTCACAGAAAAGGAGGCTCTTCTCCCTGGTCCTGCCAGGATTGATAGCTAACTCACAGTCATTTTAACGGTGGCAGTGAACAAATGTGCTGAAGCATATCTCAGTTATTCCTGTATTGATCCTCTGTCAGGGCCAGTCCACACCCAATCATCCCACAGCATGACACAGGGCGAAGCAGCAGTTCCCCATATAAACTGCCCAGAGGGAAATCTGGAGTGCCTCTTAAGCTGCTTTCTGCCATGACACTGCAGGGAGAGCGGCAAAGCAGCACATCTCGGGGCTGCCATCTGGAGTGTGATTTCTTCAAACCCTGCTGGGAGAGTTTTGGAAAGTACCTCTTTAGCTAGAACAGTTCGACAGTGAACAAAGGAAACTCTGGCCAAATTTGCAGCTTCATGCATCCTGGTCCTCCTGAACTGTTTTCAGGAGGGCAGAGAGTATATGGAAGCTGCTCTCTTGCTTAGACCAAATATAGCCCATGCCTTGTCATAGAAGGGAGGGACAGGTTAGGACAGCTCAGCTCCAGAACCCACATTGCCCAAGGGAGCGACAAGTTCGCCAAGATCATAATTGAGATCTATCCCCTCTACCCTGTGAAAACAAGTCTGTAGCAGAGGCATGGGGAGACACCCATGAGGAGAGCCCAGGGACGGATCCGGGCTGGGTCATCCCCAGTCCTGCAGGAAGCGCACTGGGCCCTGAGCACTGGGGTGGCTGACACAGGTGAGCAGTGACTCACGCTGAAGGCTTAGCCCTTGTGATGTGAGGCCACCTGGCAATATGTTTTTGTATTTGAGGAAATCCAGGGTGAGGACCTTTGTTGTCCTTTTGCCCTCGCAGGGCAGAGTCTGCTGAAGGAGGGGAGTTGTGAAAGCAACCTCCAGGACTGGGTCCATTGTCCACATTCTTCTCATTCCAGAGAGATATCTTCCCTGTATTGGCTCCAGCCAGCCTCTGGGAAGGATAGTGAGAGCCTTGGGAGCAAGAGGGGAGAGCTACAAAATGCTCAGAGCCTGGAGCAGGCTGGTCAGAGGATTTCCGGGCCACTGCTGAAGGAGAGCTGGGTGCATCCATCCCCTGGCTGTGACAGCCTGGGCAGCGGAGCCAGCCTGCCTGTGAGCTGGCCTCCAGTGCCTGCAGCTGCGCCAGCTGCTGTGCCCTCAGCAGGGGAGCTCCTGATGTCTCCAGAGCCACGTGGAACATGAACCAGCTTGTATCCTATGGATCACAGGTGTGAGGAGCCCTCTGAGAGCCAGATGGGGTATTTTACAGCACGACCACCTTTACCCCACCCTGCACAGAGCAGTGACCAGCTCCAGGCTGCACAGCCTCCTCCTGTGTCTGCTTTATACACATGCTCCCCCCAGTTCATCTCTTGTGCACTTTGGTTGAAAGAAGGAGCTTTCACACAATTTTGTATTTGAATCCTGCACAGTCTTTTCCAAGATGGCTTGCAGGAGCAAAGGCACCCTGAAAGCAAACTGACCCAAAAGCTCAGACTCTTTAGATGCCCCAGTCAGACTTTCCTCAGCGTCTCATGGGCTGTTCTTGCATGTTCAGAGGTTTTGCTGTTTTGAGAGACAGAAACACTGTAAGATACAACTTCTTTTTTAGAGTTACACTCCTTTGGAAAAGAAAAAAAGGAATATCTACACAAGACTGTGCAAATCACAGGACTGCAGTTTTAATCCAAGAATGCAGCCAAAAGCACAGCTGACGTGGGCTTCACAGTCTCTCAACCTCTGCCTAAGTGCTGTTGCAAAGAGGAAAAGCAGGAAGTCCCACCAGAAGTGATCTGTGTACTTTGCTCACACCTCTCTGTAACCTGAGCTTTCCTGTCAGAGCTGTCAGAGAGTTTCTCCCAGTGTGGCACAGGTGGATGACCCGTGCGCCCATGAGGAAGCTGTGCACGCACACTCAGACACACAGACAGACAGACACACAGACAGAGTTCACAGGGACCCCACAGACGCGCACTCCCATTCACGGGGGGAGCCACGCAGAGCTGCAGGTGCACACCTTACACACAACACATCCACACCCAGACTGTCAGTCCTCCCACAAATGTTTCTCGCGTATCTCACAATCTTGCTGGAACTCCTGCCAGCGTTCAGGGGTCTAATTAACCCACCCAGAGACCACCCAGCGCTCTGCATGGCGCCTCTGGAGGAGCAGAGGAACCCTTCTGTGCCTCCCTTGGCCCCGGGGTTCCCTTCCCCACCCTCCCTCTAGTTGCTGCCCATCAGTCCCAGCCCTTCCCTGGCGTGCCTGGGGTGAGGAGTGACAGTGTTTTCCTCCAGCAGCGCCTGCTGGCTGCCTGCCAGGCCCCGGGCAGCTGTCTCTTCCCTTTCCCACTACCAAGCCAGCACTGGAGTTTCAGTTGATGTTGTCACATGGCTGAGCACTCGAGGGTGGTTTCTTCTGGAGAAAATGCCAATTTCTCAGTGTCTGCCCTAGGAATTCTGATATTTCCCCGCTCTTATATGAATCATGAGCATGAGAGCTGGAAAACCCTTATGTGTCATCTTTTGTGACTCCCCTCTGCATCTCTCAGTGAGTGGAGGTTCATCACCAAGGGTGGATTCTTGAGGAATTTGTCAGATCCCATAAGAAAATTTTCACATGCTGGTGTTTCACCACTCCCTTGGGAAGGCAGTTCCACTGATCTCTTGGAGAGAGAGTGGAACTGATCCATTCCACCAGGAAATGCTTCACAAGAACCAGACAAAACCTTCCATTTACTTTAACTTATTTTCAGCTGTAGCCCCTCAGGCTGGTCTGCGCTTTCCTTTTGGCTGACATTAACCTGGTGGTTTTGCATCCTTGCTGTGCCCATGTGGTCACCAGAGCCAGTACCCACATGTAGGTGAGATCTCAGTGCCATGAGCCAGAGGCTCCAAGGTCTGCGTGTGCCCCCGCACGCCTCCTGCCCAGCCCTTCTACCGCACACAGAGTGAAATCTCTTTCCAGAGGCACCAGCCTACTCATCAACATGTCTATAAAAAGCATCTGACTTGTAAATTGAGTCAGGCTGGTCTGTCAAAACCAGGCAGTGCTGACATACAGTAGTTTGTAAAAGTCTGGAGTCAGCAAGGACTCTGGATTCATCGGGATCTGAAGCAAGAGACGGAGCAAAGGGTGGAAGCAAAAGGATTCTTCCCTGTTGTTTAAAGTTGTCATGAACTGTCTAGTAACGATGTGATATGTCCAAAGTCATCATGCCACCAAAGTATTAGAGAGGTATTCACATCTTTCACATCTCCTGTGAAATGACTCAAGGAGGCACAAGGAGGACTGGTGCTCATAGCCCACACAAGGACAAGGTGTGCAGTTGCAGCAGGGCTAAGATGCAGTTGTGGTCTCAGATCAGTGAAAAGGCATGTGTACAAATTCTGCAGAAGGTTTTATACCACACTGAGGTTTCCCTTACTGGTAGCAACATGGCAGCATTGCTATTTGTGGGTTGGCTTTGCACTGAGGAATGCACTGGTAACAGAGGTGGAAGCTTGTGGCTGTCTCAAACAATACCAGACAGTTTTTACTTTCTGTCCATTACTGTCCAGTTTTATCCTTCCTTTCCAAGTGGCCTTGGCCCTGATTTGAACCACCAGTATTCCTGCTGTGACTCTGTGCCCCTCAGACAGTGGCCAAGTTCACATGCTTTCTCTAAATACTGGACCTCCTGTTGTCCCATCAGAGGTTGGGAGAGTCAGAACCACTGGTCTGACTTACTACTGCCTTCCTTATATTCTGTAGGGGCAGCTGGGAAAGGCAGGATTTCTTTTGTGTTAGTTGTTTTCCATCTATGGAGATTTTTGTTGACATTCTAACCAAAGGCATTTGTTTTTTCCCCATAAAGCCATCTTTCCATTGTTGATAAATCTAATGTATCAAATGAAAGGCTCCTCAGCTGAAAAATTCACTTTGAAAGGAGTCAGGGGTCACCAGTGTGCACAGGCAGTGCAATTTAGATTCTTCTTTAGTCTTCTTCTCCCTGGAAACTCTAGGGAGCTACAGGATATTGGCTGGGTTCTCACCTCACCAGCTTCTCTCACAGTACACCTCACCAACTCAGCCTGGGAGAGGCAGTGCCAAACAGGGACCTCAGTTCAGAGAGGAAGATGGAAATGGAAGTCAGATGAGCTACATCCATTAAGGAATACTTGAGATCTGAAATATTTCAAATTTAGTTGAGAGTGGCCTGATTTTTCACCCGAAACAACCCCATTGTTCCTGCAGAAACATCCTGTACACTTACCCTCTAATCCTTTCACTGCAATGCACTTTCTGTCAGAGGCAAAGGACCTCTACCTAATCTGGCTTGCCCTCTTGAGTAACTCACTCCCTATATTTGAGGAGCTCTACCACTGGACTTTATCATATCTCCAAGTGGCACTACACATTCCATCCTGATCCTTTGCTGGATGCAAACCAGGGGCAAGGACTCACTTCTCTGTATTGCACTCAGACAGAAGGTCCAAAACACTTAAGAAAACAGAGGGGCGATACAGGTGGCAACAATCTGCCTGCATGAGAAGACTTTGTCTTAGTTTTAGGCACTAGATAGTATCAAGCCTGCTTGAGCTTGAACTGGGGTGCAGCAGAGCTGTTGTGTTGGTCCCCAGCATGTGCACTCCTGCATGGTCAGAAATAGTCTCTATACAGCTAAGAGTATCTCATGCTTATCTGCAGGTTTTTTGTGCTGAAGGCTTCTATGGTGATTCTTATTCATGCTTACTGTTGGTGTGGCTTATTATTTCTGTTCATGCATCACCCCATGAAAAGGAAAGTCCACTGTTATCAGCACAAGATCTTCCCTTGGCTCATGCAGGCTGTTCAGCACACGCATGACCTTCACTTCCCCGCCAGCCTGCCTTACCAGTAGTCCTTCTACTGTTATGTCTCATTACTTTTTTCCTTGTCTCAGTTGGGGTCTCTCCTCTGAAGGATGCTTGGGGAAGACTCACAAATTGTCTGCTTGACTGGTTCTTGAGAAGCAGTCCTAAAACTGACGCTGTTCCGAGCACTTAATCTTTCAGGGTTAAATTATTGTGGGGTTTGAGAGCTTTGGGGTGAGTCAGTGGAAAAAACTGGCAGCTCTAGGAAGGCTAAGGCTGACTCATAGCCCGGGAAGAGCCTGAGGAACTCCAAATGCAGCTGCAGTTTAGGCAGGGGAATGGAAGAAAAGGCATTTGCATGCAATTTTGTCCTATTGCTCCAGCAATGTGACCCCACCCTGTAGTGGAGAAAGATGTCTCACACTTAACAAATGGAAACGGTATCCTGTCAGTCCCTGATGCTCTGCCAGTTTCTCTGTCTAATGGGAGGAAATGTCCACGCCACAGCATCAGAGGCAGAAGTGAATCTATTTCAGTGCCATTCCTTCACCCACGGCTCCTCTGGGATTGTTCTCTCGTGTTTTATTTAACAGGCACAGAGAGATGAAGAAAGGGGAAAGCAAATGAATACAGAGGGAGGCTTGTGCTTTAACTCACAAAGAATCAAAACTAGGCAGTGAGCACATATCCCCTGGGGGAGTTTGCATTTGATAGCGTGTGTATTCAGGGAGAGGTGCTGACGTTCTCAGGAAGTAGGTGCACTGAAAGCACCTGAACTAACACTGCTCTCCTGCAGTGCTAAAATAGGCAGAAAAAGCAAAGGGAATAAAGGATTTCAGTTTTTTCTTGGAGTATTGGTCAAAGTCCTGGGTGTGAGGTCATGATTTTGGTTTTTTTTTTTTGTAAAGTAACATTTTATCCTTCATTTTCATTTCTGAATGCAAACAAAAGATGCATTCAAAAGGACTGTTCTAGTCCTTAGGATGTCATGAAAGTAGGTTTTTAATCTTTCAAGTAGAAAGCTTTGTTTGAAGGTCCTAAAAAATAATAATAAAAAAAAAAAAGCCCTGGATGAGATTTTAAAGAGGCCATGGAAAAATACATCCATCTAAGAAAGAAGAAAGTTTAGCCACTGTTTAGTAAAGGCAAATTTCAGAGCAGGCAAATTTGTCAGTTTGGTTTATGCTTGCCAGCACCCTATAGTGTCAAGAGCACTTGTTAAAGTTGGTGTAAGAACCAAGGTAACAAAAAAAAAAAAAAAAAAAAAAAAAAAAGAGAAGTAGTCAAAGGGACAGAAAGATTTGACTCAAGAATTTGCTGCAGATTTGTCACTTAGTCATGGCAACAGCAATAGTTTCTACTTTGAGTTGCAATGGTGATATCTGTAGTTGCCTTCCAGCATTTTGAAACCCTCGTTCCTTGTACAATGAAAAGAAGGGGTTTAACTCTTAGATTAATATGTTCATGTGGTAGCCCGCATATACTGTTGAGAACCTGAATTTTAGCAGTGCTGAAATCATAAGTGTCTGTCACTGCAGTCAGAGGGAAAGTCCTAAGAAGGCTGTGCTTTCTTCAAGATCATCACTAAGGGAAGCGCTGTGATGAGAGAGGTCACAGTGACCAGGCCATCCAGCCAAACCAAACTCCAGAGCATGAGTTTGCCAAGACACCCCAAAGCAGACAAGCAAACCTGGCCCACATTCAGCAAGTCAGGGCTTAATGTCTCCAGAGAGTTCTCGAGGTGAAGGAAACCTTAGAGTAGACATGATTTGCTGAGGAGATGGGACTAGTCACCAACCCTAATCTGTCTCACTGAAGAGTAGCCTTGATTGGGTGGGAGCAGTGACTTAACAGAACTGGTTCCTTGAGATCCCAAACCCAAGGAATTCTTCCTGCTCCCCAGCTAATGCTGAACTGGTCAAAGTGCCACTGATGGAGAAGCCCTGCCTACCCACTGTGGTTTGGGAAACTGTAACAAAGCAGTGCCAGGAACAGCTGCAGCATTTTACAGGAATACCCTCCCACTCATGGCCACAGTGAGAGGAAAGACAGTAATGGAGTAGGTGGAGTCATCAAGAGAAAAAGACACATGAATGGGTCTTTACAAAGCCTTTTGTCACAGTTTGTGTGAAAGACATCACAAAGTATAAGTGTGTTGTTTCATGACAGTGCTACCACACCCTGTACAAATGGTGACAGCATCAGACCCTACCTGAGTCACCTGGACCAAAATAACTTGACAGCTAACATTAATCACATGCTTGATACTGCTCTTCAGTACCACTTCTGAGGGAAAGAGCAGCACAGCCTTTCAAACTTTCTAGGAAGTTTACTGGCCACAGAGGGGACTCAAAATGCTTCTGCCTGAAATACACTGACTTGATTTGTGTGAATTGTCTGTGCTCATTCTCACAGCTTAGATTTGTTCCTTGTATTTCATGTTTTCGGGTGAGAAGCCATCAGTCTTGACAAACCATGTCATGCAAGTTTTCTAAAGCACATTCCCCTCTCTCTTTCCAATCACATGTTCATCAGTAACAGGAAGTCTTAAAAAAAAGTAAAAGTTTGCAGGGTACAGAGGCAAAAATAACCAAAACAAACCAAAGAGAAATTTACACTACAGGAGAATCTTACTGTATTAATAAAGTGACCTGCATGCCTCAAGTTTTAAAAGGGAAACAGGCAGTTTTCATTGCAAACCTGGGCATCTTCCCCAGCTCCAGAAATCCTCATGGCATTTCTGTACTATCCCCTTCACTTAAAAGAGTGGTCTGTGGAGTAGTGGCCACCCCTCTGGCTCACTCTCCACAACTACTCCACAGCTGAGGCACCAAGGAGCCCACAGTCCCCCATTCCATACCACTTGTCTGTGACCCAGACCAGCTGGAAGAGGCTGAGACACCAGAGGAGAACAGGAAGAGAAGAATCTTTCCTGACCTCTGTGAATCCCATGGGCAAAACCTCCTCTTCCTAGAATATATGCCTGGAGTATGGTATTTTTACTTTATATTAACACACATCAATGTAAGCAACATGTGTATATATTCAGGCTATATTTTAAAATGCCCCCAGGTTATCTACCCATGCTCTACATCTCCTCCCATATTGGCTCCTTAATCTGTGGGCTCTATTTAACTTCTTGAGCAGATTTTGATGAAGTTTTTAGTGTTTTTTTTTTTTTTTGGTGGTTCTACATTTCGAGTCAACCTAAGATCAACCTGGATTTTTGCATGTAAGGAAATATTATGGTAATGCTATTCCTTGACTCAGTTCTTCCCTTCACTTCGTCCCTCTGCTCTTGCTCTCCCTCAGAGCTCTCTGTGTCGGTGACACCACCTAGAAGAGACCCAAGATGTTGGTGCTACTGGCTGGTATCTTTGTGGTCCACATCGCCACTGTCATCATGCTCTTTGTCTCCACCATTGCCAACGTAAGTAGGCTGCCCTGGACGAGGCATGGCTGTCACCTCCCGTATCAGTCTTAGACAGGGCTGGCAGGCAGACTGGGGGGTGGGTGCTCGGGCAAGGGTGAGGAACATCCACTCACGGCCATGGGGAGAGAGGAAGCAGTGATGGGTGGCTCAGGGAGCAGGAAGGCAGCCGGGATGGTGCAGGAGGCAGCCTCTGTCCCCTCCGAGCCAGCAGCACCTCAACACTGTTCATGGGGTTCAGCAGTGCCAGCCCTGGCCGGGGCGCTGTCCCCCTGGCTGGGGCCAGGCTGTTCCCACCCGGGCGCATCCCTCACCGAGGGGCACACCGGGGCCACGGGAGCTCTGTGCCGAGGG
Organism: Emberiza elegans; assembly: GCA_024865655.1. NCBI lineage: Eukaryota > Metazoa > Chordata > Aves > Passeriformes > Fringillidae > Emberiza > Emberiza elegans. The sequence continues at coordinate 6,843,512 of JALJVW010000910.1, read as the reverse complement.
GGACCCCGGGTGGCGCTGCCCGGGCCCCCACACCCCCCACCCGCCGTCGGAGCGCATCTTGGGGCTCCCTCGCACCCGCCTCACACAGGGATAGGGTCAGGATGACCTGGGAGATTTCTCCACGATGATTGGAACAGACTTCACAGTGTTTTGCCCAGACCAAATGACTCCTGGCACTGGAAGCCAGTGCCACGTCCCACCTGTCCAGTGCTGACGTTTCCGGGCAGTTGGGCTACTTGTGCTCGCTTCATGGTTTAGTGTGACAGAAGAGCAAAGAAGCTTTCCTGCTCCAAGACACAGCTGTTCTATCCTGTTTCAGGTTTGGATGGTGGGTTCTTCCAACTATGCAACCATCTCAACAGGACTCTGGCTGCTGTGCAACAGGACCTGCACTCAGCTGCCAGTTAGCAGTCAAGATGAGGGTAAGTTACAGCCGCATTTTTGTCGTGGTGAATCACAGGACATTGATGAGCACCACCGAGACCGAGTCCTGACCTTCTCCAATCCATTCTCTGTGTTTTGACAGCTTCCCTCAAAACTGTGCAAGCCTTTATGATCCTCTCGATCATTTTCTCCGTTGTGGCGCTCGTCCTGTTCATTATCCAGCTGTTCACCCTGGAAAAAGGCAAACGTTTCTACATGACCGGAGCCGTCATGCTGGTTTGCTGTGAGTATGCACCTGCACACTGTGCCATGGCTCCCTGGGCGTCCCACTGCCTCTGAGAACACAAGTAGCCGCAAATGCTCGCCAGGGGAGGTTGTCAGCCAGTAAATGTTTCCAGTGGCCCAATTCTTGTTACAAAACAAAGCACGGGGGAATCGGAAAGTGTTGGGTTGGGATTTTTTTGGCTGTATATAATGAAAGCATTTCCAGATTTTCATTAGGAAATCCCAGTGGGTTTTGCAAAATACCTTTGAAAGACAACAAAAAGGAATCAAGTGTTTTGGGGGAGCAGGAGAATAAACAGTTAGCTACTGCACATGGGATTCAATACGTAGCAGCAAACTGTCATCAGATCTTATTACTGATTTTCTCCTAACAAAGGTTTATTCCTCATGGCACCCACTAAACAAGCCCCAAGTGTCTTATGTCATCACAGCTGCAAAAGAAATCCTCCACAAATAAGCCTAATGGGCAGCAGCTCCTCTCTCATATGGCACAAGACGTGCATTAGAGTCTCAGGGGACAGCAGCACTTCAGAAGTCTTGCGGCAATGCTGGTTTCTGTGCGTTTTCCAACTCTCTTTTCCCTCTTCCTTCCCACAGGGATGTGCATTCTGATTGCAGTCTCCATTTACACAGCTCGGTTCACACACACAGTGGCGTACTCCACAAATCCTCACCATGGCTACTGCTTCATATTGGCCTGGATCTGCTTCTGCTTCAGTTTCATCATTGGCATCCTCTACCTTGTTCTGAGGAAAAAATAAGGCTGATGGGTGTCCAGGGGAGAGGGTTGGCTACTGGGAGTGGGGAAGAATTACTCTGCTGAGAGAACTGTTGGGCCAATAGACAAAAACAGCCACCATCATCATCATTGCCACCACAGAAAAATCACTAACAAAGCTAGAATGCTCAGAAACTCCTTCGCCAAGGAGAGGGAGAAACAACTCCTACTGATCTAGCACTTCTGGGGCTAGAAATATGCAAATGACCCAGACAGCTCTTCTCCCTTTCTGCCAAGTTGTGCCATACCTTCGCAAAGCTTCAAGCTCAGCAGTGATGATTAAAGGGCACCACATAAACAAGGGCTATATCTTTTTCTCTTCCTAGAGCCCTTCTCACTTACATTTGAGTGTGCCTTGTGGGTTGGGCAAGTGAGGATTATGACCCCTTTATTTGTCCATTGATACAAATGGGATGGGCCTTTTGTTACATTTTTTAATATATATATATATATATGCACATAAGTGAACGCTAAAGACATTAAATTAAGAAAAAAACCAATAGAAATTGGATTAATTTTGTCTTAAAATATCTACAAAAATAAGGCAGCAAATTTTTTTGCTGTTCTGTTTTCTATTTGATATTCCCATGATTGAATAAGATACAAGTAGGAATGGCAAATACACAGGCATGGATAATGGGGAGAGAGAGAGCAAGAGAGAGAGAGAGGGAATAGGGGTAAAGATATACAGAGGTTCTTAATTACAGAGGGTGCAGTTGCTCAGTGGTACACATGCAGGAGCGAACCACCTGGAAGTGTGTCTACACTAAAATAACCTTCTGTTCAACTCCAGAACATGGTAACAGCACTGCTACATCACAGATCCTTACTGAGACAAGTCCTTATGTGTAGGCAGGGCTTTTTTCCCATATTATCACCTGGAATATGATATTAATTGAGTGCCCCACCTTGGGACAAAGCTCATCTCAAAAGCAGATAAGGGTTAGCAGAGGAAAGTTATTCCCTAATGAGAGATTAGGGGAGAGGAAGTAGGGCTTGTGAGTTTTGCTCCTTGCTGCACAACATTAGGCCAGCCACTTAACCCGGTGCTTTTCATCTGCCAAATCCTTCCATATAACTAGCTACCTCCCAGGGTTGCTGAGACATTCTGAGACCACTCTGTAACACAAGGTCCCCATGTGAAAGGCTGGCATAGGAAAGTTAGGCACTGGTACTGCTGCAACCCACAAATTTGTTAGTTTGAAGAATCTCAGTCACAAGAGGCATTTGCAAGAGACAAGGTCAAAATTTCCTGTGACTCCATTCACTGCTAAAAGGTAGAGAGTATAAAAAACATGTTAGTACAGATTGTGCATGGATGCTATTTACCTCTCTCTCTCTTTCTGTTACATTTTCTTCTTATGCAGACTTTATCAATTTGGTGGATATATTCTAGTACTGTATGTTGGTGTTTCATTAACAAAGGTTATTTCATATATAGTCATTGTAAATATTTTGAAATGCATATTTTTAACTTTGTGGGTATAAAAATAAAATCTGATTCTCTTTCTAATTGAGTTTTGCTCTGGTTTTTTTTTGTTGTTGTTTTTTTTTTCTCATTAGTGTTTCAGATATTTGTTAGCAGAAGTACTTGCTGTTCTTACTGAATCTCAGCCCAGCCCTTTAAGACAATGCAGAACTACTATGTTCTCTTGCACACCACTAGATGAGATTTCCTGTTCTGGAGGGAAGGAGGAAGCAGAGCAGCTCTCAGAGCTCCTGTTTCAGGCTGCCTGCAAGCTCAGGCAGACAGTGTGAGCAGTGGTATCACTCAGTCTCAGTGCCAGGCTTTGCCTCACACCCAAGAAAGCTGGAAACATACTTTATCACCCTGGCAGAGTCTCATCTTTTGCTTTGTCCCAAAGCAAAATCACCAAGGTGTTTGCCTGGGTCTCAAGAGTTGGTATAGGTGTTAACTCTCTAGTGCTGTCTGGCCAAACACCTCTGCAGTTCTAGAGCTTGAGCAAAGAGTCCAAAGCCCAGGACACTGGCAGATCTCAGAAAACTTGGGGCACAATCCTGTGAGCTGTGAGGTAAGATCTAGCAAGAATCAGCTGTGTAGGAAATTTTTCTTTATCCATTAATCTACTGCAGGGAGAGCTAAGACATGCTAATTGAGGGTAGAATGGTGACATGAATCTTGAGGAGCAGGTGTTTTACCAGAGGGGGACCTCTCACAGCAGGGTGTGGGAAGGGCTCACAGTGTGCCATGGGTGGACACTTGTTTTGGTCTCAGGAGGTTCCAGGAGTCACAGATTACAGAATATTCTGAGTTGGAAGGAAGCAATCTTGATCTTCAAGTCCAACTCCTGGCCCTGCACAGGCTATTTCAAGAATCACACCATGTGCCTGAGAGCATTTTCCAAATGCTTCTTGAACTCTGCCAGGCTTGGTGTTGTGGGCACTGCTTTGTCCTGTGGGCACTGATTCCTGGTGTTCCTCATGCTCCTGGCACTCCTAGGAGTGCAGGGTAACCAAAGACCATCTGGCCACCATGGACAAGGATAATACTGACAGGTGAGACATCAGCCACTCACTGAGGGGGGAGCACTGAGGGAAGTTAGCCAGTGAGCCTTGCAGGAGCACACCCACTGCTAGGCTGCTATCTGTGTCCTAGCATTGTGCACTTGTGACAACATAATACCTCACAGGATGACAAGGCAATGCCAGCCTCGTTGGCATGACCAAGGCAGGTCATAGACAGTGGTCTCAGTTTTTGAACACTGGTCTCCAACATCATTTCTGTCACCACAGAGTCCCCTAGCATCTGACAAACCTAGTTAACTGGTCCCTGAAGCATAATTCATTCCAAATGAGACAGTCTTTGCTCCACACGAAGTAGCTCCTGCCACCATCTTCTGAATCCCGTTACATCATGGGCACACAGACATGAATTTACATTTGGCACCACCAAGACAGAACACATCAAACAGAAAAGCAGATGCCAACAAATATGGATCAATTACAAAACATAAGGAAGCAGAAAAGGATAGGAGCAAATAGCATTATTGGTTGTGTCATATGACAGATGTTTGCTCAAAAATCATCTTCAACACAGCCTGAAGTGACATTGACCTGGTGCCACATGGACTGTTAGACACAAAGTCATGTCACTCCTGCAACACCCATTGCAGGGATTTCAGGGACCAAGCTTCACAAAGCCCAGGACAACAGCTGACTCCAGAACTTCACAGGACTTCCTTGGACTTGGAAGAAAGCCTTTGAAAGAGGAGAAAGGGGGAGGAGAAATTCCCATGCCTGAGGTTCAACTGCAGAGCAAAAGGATTCCCCCTTCCCTGGTTCTTTTCTGCAGGTCACTGCAAGGAGAAAGGTGTCTGACACAGACAAACAGCTGACTAATTCAGGGCATTTGACTACAGTAAATCAGCTGCAGAAAGCACTGAGAATGAGGGACAGCCGAGGTGGCAAGAGCCTTTTGGATAACAGACATTCTTGCTCTGATCAGAAAGTCACACTATGTAGGCTGGGAAGAAGTAGTCCAATAACTGGTCACATTAAGGGGTTTAAAATTATCTCTACATATTCATGGGGGTGTTGCAAAGCCACTGCAGACACCTTAGGGGAGAGCCCTGCTCTGCAAATGCCAGAATCCCAAACCAGCCCAGCAAAGTAAGTGACTCCTGGCCTGATCAAAGGGCGATGACAGCACTGTGAACACAAAGGCAGCAGCACCTGCTGCAGTTCCAGAATGTGGCTGACTGCCAGCACACCCAAAGCAGAAGAATGGCTTGATTCCCTTGCAGCAAAGACAACAGAGAAAAACCAAACCACCACCACCAAGAACAAAATACAAAAAACCCCAAACCAAACCAAACTAAATAAAAACCAAGTGTGCAAGGAATGAGGAGCTCATGGGAGGTATCAAAGATGAGACCAAAGTGATGTAAAAAGCTACAGGTTGCTTCCAGCACTAGAATATTGCTTCACTGCTGGCATCCTTGATGCAACGAGTCCAGGAATCTTTTAACAGAGGAAAGTAAGGTGAAATCAGTGTGATATATTATCCCACTCAAAATATATCCAGTCCAGGGGGCAGACTAGAAATGAATTCTGTGGTTGTACTAGCTGTAATTAGAAGGCTGCCTAAAGTTGTGATTATTTATATTTGCAGCTCTGCCTGCTCAGATAATAGGAACAGTCAGGGTACCAGTTGATTGTTGGAGGAACTGGGGAGGAATATTAATCGCAGACCCTCTGTTCCCACATTGCACAGTTGGTGAGGTGCATCACTGCAGGCAGCTCAGCTCTCCCAGCATTGTCAGCCCCACAGTATTGAATTAGATACACTATGATCTGATGCATGATGACAAATCTCATGTTGCACAATTCACTCAAAGTACGTGGGTATGTGGTATAAATATACACCTTGTCATCTGTTACAGTGCTTAGGAAACCTGATTGCCTTTCTGCTCAGCCTAGCATGGAAGGCTGTAGCTGGCAGCCTTCCTACATTCCACCCCCTCTCAGGCTTCTCATGTGAACCAGGTTAGCCAGAGACCAGAGGGGTCAATCCATAGCAGATGCCTCAAGGCAAATACAGAAAGCATGCTCCTCAGCAGAGATTTATGAGAAGCCAAGATGCTTCAACTGATCTCTCAGGCTAATTTCTGTACCAGCGTTTGGATGACAGAACTGCATCTATCTAAGGGAAGAGGCAGTGCTGTGGAGCTGTCCTGTGAATATGGTAACTCTCATACAGATGACCTGGAGAACCTAACACAGTCAGAGGTGCTAAAGAAGGGGCTTTGGGGATGCTCCTGCCTCTGTCAGCTTTCCAGATAAGTGTATAGGTAGACAGAAGACTAGCTTTTGGAGTTCACAGATGGATGGGACTTTTTATGCATAGTTTTATGGAACGTCATAGATTATTTCTTTCTCTGGAAACAATTACCAGGATAAAAGTTTCGTTTAATTGATGTGCTCACTGCAGAACTTTTTGGACCTTGCTCTGATGATAACATGGAGCTGGAGTAGGTGAGCTGTAATTCAGTGAGTAAGAGCACTTCCTAGCACTTCCTCTTTGGGAGGATGGGGGAATGTATGGTTGTGTGAGATAGGAGCATCAGCCAAATGAGACAGTCTTCTTATCAGAGCCCAGAAACAATAAATGCCAGGGTTGCTTTGCCAAGAGAGCAAAGAGTGCTGCTGTGGGCATGGCCCAGGAGGGGTGGGGTCAGTATGCTGCAGAGTGGGCTGTGAAAGAGGCATCCATGTGCTTCTCATGCTGCAGCCACGACAGGTTTCCCCCATGCTCCTGGGGAATGCAGGGCTCCCTGGGAACTGCTGGCAGCCCATGAGTCCTAGTGGTGTCCCTAAAAGCTGAGTCTGCTAAGCATTTTGGAGGTACGTTTAGCAGCTCCCCCAGGACTGCATCCCAAGTTTTCACCATTTTCATGTACAGACTTGGAGAAGTAAAAGACAATCTCAACACAGCTTGTGCTTATTTATTAGAGAGTTCTGTTTCTAAGCCACCTTTAGAAGCAGGAGATGCTTCATGTGCATGACACAGAGGATGATCCACTAAGTGGTACAGCAAGAAGCTTCATGGCAAAGAAACCAGAACACCGGCCTCTTGTACCCCAGCTCTGGAAAGGACCTGCAGGCCCTGCAAAAGAGCCAGGGGTGAGGAGGGGATGCAGAGGTCAAAGGCAGAGATAAAGTGCTCAGGATCACCCCTGGGTAGACTGGCAGTGATCAGAAGCCATGAAGGTATGGGGCAGTAGAAAGAAGTGGGTTATCAAATTTCGGGACAGGAGGGAGAATGAGATGGACAGGAAGAACAAACACTGCAGAAGATGAAGACCATCAGTGCACTGGTGGGTTGGGGAGGACAAGCAATTTAGCAGGGAGGTGCATGGAATTTGGGACACCTGAGACTCACTGCAGTCATCTACCAAGCAGTCAGGCCCTCATCAGACAGTGCGCTTGTTTGTACCGTGGGCTGACATCCACAGATCTGCCAAAAACTGCGGTGAGCTGCTGTGAGGCATCCAGCACCGGTGGATGGAGCCAGACGCGCCCTCTCAGCCCTCGGGCGGCTGAAGGCCCTGGTCCCCTGTGTTGTCACTAGGGGTCAGTGCAAGCCCAGCAAACGCCTCTGCTGAATTTATGTTTCTGTGCCGTGCGGCCACCCCCAGCCCAGGCAGGGCTGATTTATCACAGTATAATTCAGAAATGGGAGCATGCCCCAGCCCCTCTTGGCAGCCCTCGGATGGGCTCCCTGCTGGCCTGTCATGAAAAAGAAAAATGCAGCATCTTGACCCACGTAAGAGGTGACATCATGGGAGTGTTTCTCGTCGGTAAGAAACCTACAGGGCAAATGGAAATGGAGGAAGAAACTCTGCGGGGCAATCGGCAGAACTTTGGAATCGTCAGCCCAGAACAGATGACCACGGCTCAATTCCCTTTGGCTAGGGAGAGCTGTTTTGGGCTCAGGGAGGTAAATGTGTTTGCCCTTTTCTCCTGCAGTTAATACCAACCCCTCTGCTATGTACAGACAGAGAAACTGAGGCAAAGAAATAAGATTGACCTGGGGGAAGCAGAGAATGGAGGAGGTGATGGGATGGCCTGAAGATGAAAATACTTCAGAGCTTTAGGACCTCAACAGTTCCTGCTTCAAGGGGACACCATTTCTAGCTAAATCTCCTTCACTTCCAGTGGATCTTGAGAAAACAGGGTCTTTCTCAGTTTTGCAAACAGCAAGCCTTAGGTCCCTAAAGACTGATTGCAGCACATCAGTAGCTAAACCTGTATTAAGGCAACCAGCTTTCAGGGGTGTGGTTTTAATCCTGATCATTTGCCAGTGAAATCTGTGGAAGCTGCAGAGGCTCGGCAAGGTCCATCAGTTTAAGTATCTCATTTCAAACACCCAAGACAGAAAAATTGGACACAGGCAGCCAGTAGAGACCTTGAAACCCTGTAATAGGGAGACAAAGAGAAGTGTCTTTTTTTTTTTTTTTTTTTTTTTTTTTTTGCCATGTGTCTACCAAAAGATTTGCAATGACCTTGATGCAATAAAGGCAAAGTTTGTATTTGCAGTGCAGTAAATCTAGTGGTCCCTGTTGTATAATTGCTTGCCCGTAGAGAAGCATGGCTATAATATATATCACAGTGTCACTTAGGCCAACACATATGCTATAGATAAAACTACTACTTGCTCAGAGAATCCACAATCAGGAAAATTAACCCATTCTTAACTTTTTGCCAATTTCCACTGTGTTGCACGTGTATCCAAATATCAGCAAAGCTTTTGTGCCACTGTAGAGTCAGATATATTTGGAATTCAAGTGGAAAACACTACACAGCCCTGCTTATGTCATGCCAGATGGAGCTAAGAGAACAAATCCACATCCCTATGTTGTAAACTTACTCTTTTCCCCAGAATCACTGATTTGAGTGGGATTCAAGTAAAATGGAGCTCTTCTTTCATCAGGGAGCTTTCTCTGTGAAAATGGATGGGAAGCCACAGAACCTGAGCCCTTGCTTCTCCTCTCTTTCACTGTCTGGAATTTCTGTTTATAACAGCATTATTCATATGCATGGGTTTACCTCAATTTTCATAGTTCCACATCACCTACTTCACAAAAATTGAAAACATGGCTGCAAAGTCACCTCCAGCAGGTCTGGAAAGACAGATTTCTAGTATGAGAGAGAAATCATATTACCTCTGCTTTCTGGGTCTATGAAAACCTCATGGTTTCTGACAAGCAAAACAAGGCTACTATATAGACTCCTACTTTCAAGACAGCCGGATCAACAGGCACGAAATAGGCACCACTTGACATTATTTAACCAAAAGCACCCTTCTCCCAGTCTGATCCCCAGCCCTTCCAGGGGTGGGCTGACTCACACATGCCTTGTCACACCCCCACCACACTGCTTCCCTGGAGACTGCATTCCTCTTGCTTCCCAGTGCTGCCACCTTCCAGAGCTCCCACTGGTATTCAAAGGGCAGAAGTCTGGCTTTAATCCTCAAAGCCATCAGCAATTATCTTGCATCACGTTTGCCACTTTTCTCTGTCACATGTGCACTCTTAGTTCCCACCAGTGTTGAAAGCTTCCAACAGCCCTTGCCTTTTGAAAGAGCACTGCAGACAGCCATTTACACTTTAAATAGACATTAAAATGAAGCCACCTGCATGCCTTCCAGTTCCCGAACTGCAGAGCAGAGCAATGGATAATGGAAGTGTACCAACACATCAACAGTTTCCACTAGCAACTGCTGCAGAATAGCTTGATACCAACTTCAAATATGGACAGGAAATGGCTTTTGATATCAAATGTAAGTTTCAACCCCTCAAGAGTCTCTAAAAATAAACATTTCATTCCTACCCATCCTTGATTTGATACCAAATGGATTGTGGAAAGGGACCAAACTCTAGAAACAGAAATAATAATAGAGGTACAGTTTTAATTAACTCATCCTATATTATTCCCTTTTCTTCTGGACCCCCTGCCTCACTCAGCACACAGAAGTGCTCTGTGCATGAGGCTGTCCTTGTTATTCACTCTCGTGGCCGTATTTATCTGCACGCCAGCAGCGCACTGCACAGCACACAGAGCTCTGCCTCTTTTCTGGGCTTTTCAATGTGCCTCATTATTATCACCATCAAGCCATTCCCAAACCCAAAAGGACTTTTGTCTTCCAGTCACCCCTACAAAACCAAACCATGATCACAGATATTTTAGAAGCAGGGGAATTGATTCATAGGCAGATCACAGCTAAAAATTTGCAATGCTGGCCATTAATTCTGGCCACCACAGTGGCCTCTTACATATAAAACAGCTTGTGGCCACTGCTGAAAAGCTGAGGGGGGTGATGTGCTCAGCATCACATTCAGAGTCCATGGCAAAGGCAGAGGGGGAAGAGTGTATTTCTACAACCCACAATAATGTTCTCAGTACAGCAGGCTGTATTTATCTTCTTGCCTGCATAAAGAGTTTGAAGGAAGATTGCATGCCTCTCCTTAAGCCACCAGTCACCTCAGGTCAGGATTCCTGATCTGGGGAACTCCAGGAAACCTCTCAACAGTGTAAACCCTTTGGATGGGTAACACAAGAACACAAAGACAAATGTCAAAAGGATCAATTAATCTTAGGTACCTCTGTCAAGACACCAATAGCCCATGTATAAAAATCTCTGTGCACTCAAAGCCCAGCTGCCACAGGATTCAGCTGCAGTGAGCTCTGCAAAGCAGGCCCCCAGGGCTGCCTTCAGCCCCTTTCCTTCCCTGCAATAAGTCATGCCTGCATAGATCTGCTTTTAAACAATTGAGCACAAGCTCTGTCTTGGCTAAGGACCAAGTGCCACACATTTGCATCCCAACTTTACGCCTTCCTGCGCATTGAGCCCATCCAGATGGCAGGGCGTATTCCAGGCTTAATGATCTGCTTTCCCTCCCTCCAGTATGGGCACAATAAATCACTGGCAAATCTTCCTGATGGTCTTTTAGAGGGAAGACAATTCAAACACATATAGTGAGTTTCAAAATACCAAGTCCTCGGGAAAATTATGGTCTGCAACATTGGTACAGAACATGGATTCAACTGGATAGCTTAAAACGCCTGCAGCTAAGCTTCCCCTGCCTGTCCAACCTTCCCAAGCCCCTGTGCCCTGCACTTTTTCCTTTGCCAGGCAAAGATTTTGGCAGACCTGGCTTGCTCCCTCCGACTCTTGGTCACCACAGTCTCCTGCCTGCTTCAAAGAAACTATCTTTTAGCAACAACACTCAGACCAAAACTTTTGAACAATCTCAAGAAGAGAAGCTAGAATTTGGTCTTTTGAAGGCTGGGCACTGCTCACCACAGAGACTGCAGGAGACCTGGCTTTCAGGGAGGAATTTTACACACCCAAGTCATGATCAGGAGAGGTATGTGCTCATGACATGAGACCCAGGTGCATCTTCTGTCTGCAAAGCATGGCACAGGACACAGGGATCTGTTTACAGGACCAGAACTTAAACACTAGAGAGAGATCTCAAGATATTATTATATGTGGCTGCATAAAAAGCTTTTCTTGTTTGATGAGAGAGTAACACAAACTTAGTTTCAGCAAATGGCCACAGCAATCTGACTGTCCCCCACAACATCACACAGAAAGTTGTGGCAGAGGCAGGCATTCCTCTGAATTGTCCTGAGAGCATTAAACAGCCTTAATGTGGAGGCACCTCTATTTCCCCAGCCTGGGGACCTCCACCTCATTCTCTTCAAACTTTTCAATATCTGCAGGGACTAATATAAGGCTTTGTGCTTTGCAGTACTTACTGCCACTGAGCTCTGACCTCTCCTAAAGCTGCTTCCACTCTGCTGATAAGTGAGGTTCTGTGTAGAAGCACCATGTGCTCTTGCATTTAAAGATCAGTGAATTGTCTGGGATGCCAAACAAGAATTCAGTTTCACACCAAACTTTATTGTGACATTTCCTGGGTAATCAAGTCTTTTTACCATCAAAACACTGTTTTCCAGTGTGTAGACTTTTAAGAAGAAATTCCCTGCTCTGGAGTTCACTGTGTTTCTGGCTACTTAAACTAGATCTGACAAGTTAAATTATTTGTATGCCTTGAGCTAACCATCTGCATGGGAGTAAGCATCAGGTACAGCTTATATGTAGAATGCTCCACAAAATATAAATTTATCCACATGTGCATTCAAACAAAATGTCAATGCTATTTCTCAAAGAATATGGGAGCAAAAGCCAGGGGCCAGTGAAATAATTTTCAGCTTTTAAGTGACAGACAATGGAAGTGATCCAGTCTTGCATCTCTTAAGTACTGGCAGATTGGCTGGGATTTGGATGCTAACAAAGAGATTCAGAACATGGGCCTGGTTTCAATTAATAAGCATGCGTCCATATGGTTCTGTGTGTGTATGTGTTTATAGCGAGTGTTCTTTCCTGGTAATGGGCGTTGCATAAGTACAAGCATGCATTTGTGTGCCTGTGAAGACAGGTTCAGAGATAGTTCAAAAAAGCCTAGCAGCAGAGGCAAAATTTGGTGTTGACAACCAGAACAAAAGGTTTCATCCCTGGCAGGAAATCAGAGGCACCTGGCAGTAGGGAGAGCACCAAACACGAAATGCTGACCATGCAGGATCAGCAGGGTGGCCACAGCTGATACTGGGACAAACTCACCTAGGGAAACAGAAGGACCAAACACAACCAAACCTGCCCCAGGGAGGCACACCAGCCAGGCTGACCAGCTTTTTCTGCCATGCTAGGAGGCAGAGGCTCACAGTGCCTACTGCTTTAAGTGGATGGTACGACTCTTGTGTCACAGTGACAGATCCCACTGTTCTGCTGCCCTGGGCAGCCTGACTCCCAGGGAAATGTCCTGCTCTGCCCCTGCCTGCAGCCAGCCCACCTGCGTGCATGTCAGACCACACACATGCTTCAGATTTGTCAGCAAACCACACAGCTCTGTGTCTTGTCCACAGCACTTGCTTCTCCTGTATCTTTTAAAAAAAACAACAATGTAGTTGTCAGATCAGTAGCTGTCAGATGTGTAGAAGGAAAAAGAGGCAAATGAGATAAAATACTTTGTAAAGGATAGGAAATTCATACCCAGCAATTTAAAACAATTTGTGCTTCCATAAGCCTAATGTAATTCTTTATCTTCCCCATACCATCTCAGTTTCTTAAGTTAGAGCTGTTTCTGCAAATAATAGGCTAATTCAAAATGATGATGTACTAATGAGGTTGATGGTGACCATAAAGGACCACAGACTCTGATAATGTACTTACCTGTTACTTTAGGGTTATCTTGACTTTTCAGCTCCATGTTTCCTTCCTCAAGATGCACTAATTTTGCATTGTTCTAACTAATAGCCACTCTAAGCTGGCACACCTTCATATCTGTTTTTGTCAGTGCTTTAAGTACTCCTTCAAGCCCTTAACTTTTGGTGACTTCTTGCAATGCAGAGATAATCCCCTGTGACAAACAGCAGTGAAAGACACAAAGAAATCCGCAACAGATTTTCTTACATGAGCGCTTGCAAGTATCTGAGCACCTTGGAAACACTCTCTGCACCTTGCATTAATTTTCCTGCCCAACTCCACGCCCACTTCATTTCTCCATGTTTAAATATACCTTGTATTATTATTTTCCCCTTGCAATAATTCTAATTGTATAATTGACCTCTCAACCCCCAACCAGTGCTCAAACACAGCTTTAAGGGTTTTCATAAATCACAGTCTAGAGTATCCTGCAGTGCAATGACAGAGCTAAGTATGAACATAAGCTTTTCAGAGAGTCGGCGTCTGAGAATGAGGCTATCCTGCCACAACACAACCCCCAGAAGCATTTTTGAGACCAAACCTCACCACCACAAACCTTCACTGGACTGAAGAGCCTACTCTGAAGATTCCCAACTGGAAGTAATGAAAAGTAAGGTTCCCAAGGGTCTCAGAGCTGAGGGCTGAATGGGGAGAAGCCTAACAAGAGAGAAAAGGGTCAGGAAAACAGTAGATGTTCAGCCATTTGCTCTGAAAATAAAACTATTGTCTTCCAACTTCCTTTGAACAGGAGCACAATGACAGCTCTATGAGACCTCCATGAGCAAAAACATTATCACCCATCCCAGAGGTGCCAGCTCTGCTCAGGAGTACCAGAGGCAGTGCTCAGCCAGTGACATGAGACATGTTGGCCCAGAAGATAGGAGCAGAATGTTAGGATCTTGGACAAGTAAAGTGAGAAATACCGAGAGCAGCAAAGCCAGGAACAAGACTGGGGACCAGAACTGAGGAATGGCAAGAGGACTGGAGTGCTTTATGGATGGAGTTAAATTCCAAAATTCATTTCTTTTAAAAGCCATTTTATTTCCTTTTGATTACGGGATGCAATTCCATGCCAAAATTAATATCCTAAGACAAGACACAACAGATGGACACCAACCAGGAGGGGAATAAGAAGAGACAATGAAGCAATTCTGGTCAGTCTGACAGGTCGTGAACTCAGCAGCCTCCTACCCACCTATATCTACTCACAGGCAGATCAAACTTTGTCCCTCAGACTCTTCTGCTATTTCCAAGAGGATTTAATTCCTTGTCTTTTTCCTCATCAGCATTTTTACTATGTATTTACTCCAAATCTGTAAAGAACCAATTGCCCAAAGTCTCATGACTGCCAGGAAAGAGGAAGGAAGTTTTATAGATGCACCAAGGGAGAGGTCAGAAAACCAGCTTGGAATTCCTAAATAGCTGTGCTCCTGTATCCACAGCAGCCCACACATGGCATGCCAACAGTGCAGTCTGACCTGCAAGTGAATGGGGAACCCACGTGGCATCTAACACATCCACAGCCTGTTTGAAGCTATAAATTTTCAGGTTCCAGCCTGACACCATGCTGGGACTTAGCAGGGGAATAAAAAGCAAGCAATTCTTCCATCCTGGTGATTCATTCTTCCGTGTCTCAGACATCACAGAGATGAAGCCAACCGTACCTTTTCAAGCATTGTTTCCCTCAATTAAATAGAAACCTAGGCACCCACAGCATTGTCTGCTGTCCTTTACAAAAGAACTAACCACAGTAAATGCAAGTTTTCATCCTTGTAACATCTCTGAGGCCAACACCAAGCATGTGATGGATTTAACTGGAGAGCATGAGGGACTTCATGTCTAAAAAATAGAAATCACTTAACTGAGTTGAAATCATTATCTTTATGGAAAGTAATGCAAGCTGATAATTTTGGTAAGGATGACAAATTCACTTCTTCCAGCATAATTCATCCTAGAGAACCTGAGTGTACTTTCTGGATGCCAAACACCAGCGACTATTACATTTTTGCAAATGTCTTGACAAGCAATTAAAGTTATCACAGCTCTAAGGCAATTTCTTCCTCTAAGAGTATGAAATAACCCAAATATGTGGTAGCATCAGTAACTTGCAAAGAGGGCAAGTACCCTCAGAAGACAAAACTGTGATGCACCTCCACTTGAAACAGCACTCTACCTTCAAGATTTTAATGTGAAACTGAGGTACTAATAAAGCCATCCACTAATTTTTCCTCAAATTTTAGTCAGACCAGGATGTCAAGAAAGACATAACAGAAACTGAACTAGAAACAGAAGGGCAAAAACCTAGATGAGTAAAGAGACTGTGACATAAAGAGAAATTATAACAATTATCTTTGCTTAGTTTCAAGAGGCAATAAATAAGTGAGGCCAGCAATAAATAAGTATCAAAGAAAGTTGAAGGCAAAACTATTGCCTTGTACAGGAAATGGAAGGGGATCCAATTATGATAGAGGCAGGTACAGGGAAATATTTTCCACATGGCATCTAAATAATTTGTCAAATTTTTTGTTGGAAGATGTCATTCGGGTTAAGAATTTAGCAAAATATAGAGCAGGATTCATGCATCTTGTAATGGATGGGAATTTTTAGGAGCTTTGTGTATTGCAGGGTATAAAAACCAGCTTCTAAGTGGCAGGGATTAAGCAGAAATATCCCTCCGGGAAGGTTATCCTTGAACAATGACTTTTGGGATGTTCCCATTTCCCCTGAATTGCTACACACAAGCCAGAGGTAGCTACCTCACCCTGATCTCATCTACAGGATAATTCCAGAGAAGTGTTACCACAGATGAATGGAAGAATTGCATGCTATTTAATCCAAGCCCATTGGAAATGCCTGGCAGCATCTCAGGCTGCACTGTTAGGAGATCAATTATTACACCAATAAAAGGAATTAAAAGCTTTGTCAGAAAGCCATCAGAAGTGTGACTGCCCTAAAACATACACAGGCCAAATTCTCTGTTGTTGTTCAGCTGGAAGAGGGCCCTCCCCCATCCCTGCCCCAGTTCTGTGCTGCAGAAGGAGAAAAGCAGATTACAAAGAGCAATTCCTCACAGTACCCCAGGTGAAAGCAGCACTTTCCCCAGTTCCAGTTATTGTTAGTGGAAAAGTTCCTCCTGGGCTGATTTGCATTGACCTACAGAGACACATATGTGAATGCAGTTAAGTGTTGACCTCAATGTCACACAATAAGAGCAGCAGTCACAGCAGAATGGCTTAAGGCTATTGCACAGTTTATTGAACACAGAGAGGCTCTGCCTGCCTGGTGGGAGCTGGGCTGGCAGCGCTACAGTTGTTCCTGCAGCCCTTGGCCCCGCAGCAGCTGGGAGAGCAGAGCTAAGGGTGACAGAGATCACTTTGAAGATAGGTACCAGGCTTTTCTCATCAGTGTGAGGAAATGAGATCCTGCCTGGCTATGGGGGAAGAGAGGGAAGTAATGGAGTTTTTTTCATTAGTTGGATCCTGAAGTTTTAGTTCATGGGAAAGGAACATACATTCTTGAGATGAGGCTACTATCTCCAAATATAAGGCAACTTGCCTTTAGGATGCAATTTACAGTACTTCAGCAGACTCCAGTAGAAAAACTCAGTGGCACACTAGCCCCTAATTCCAGATAACCATGCTAGAGGACTTGCACAAGCCTCTTCTGCATCTCGTAAGTCAGCACAGATCATCTCAGTGGCTGCAAATTGCTTAACTCAGTGCACTCAGCTGTGGCTGCATTTCTCTTCACAGAGAAAAGCAAGGCACAACTTCCCAAGGATATTTTCTGGGAATCGCAGTGAGGAACCTCAGAGAAAGAAAAGACAATTCTTATCTCATTTGCTGTGCCTGTGTTTGTGCCACAGTAGAATGCAATATGGAGATTGTTTACCCAGAGAGATGGTGTTTTTGTTTCCTTGGCCTGTCAGGACCAAACACATGTGCAGACTGTCGGTCAGCAGACTGGCACAAAATTCTGTTTGGTAGAGTTGAGTGCTTGTGCAGTTTCAGTTTAGATGTAGCGTAATATAATATATAATATAATATAATATAATATAATATAATATAATATAATATAATATAATATAATATAATGTAACGTAACGTAACGTAACGTTGACGTAACATAACGTAACGTAACGTTAACGTAACGTAATATAATATAATATAATATAATATAATATAATATAATATAATATAATATAATATAATATGATATGATATGATATGATATGATATGATATGATATGATATGATATGATATAATATAATATAATATAATATAATATAATATAATATAATATAATATAATATAATATAATATAATATAATATAATATAATATAATATAATATAATATAATAATAAATATAATATAATATAATATAATATAATATAATATAATATAATATAATATAATATAATATAATATATTGAACCTTCTAATATCATGGAGTCAGATACATAATTTCTCCCTTCTTTGGGGTTGCCCTGCTTTACTATACACAGCTCCTGATAGAAATCTGCAGTGTTTCACTAGACTTGTTCCTCCCCCTCCTTGCCTGCCTCTCTCAATGTGCCTGCTCACACTGAGGAGAACAAGTTTCCACCTCTGAGTGAAAGGTGACATCTCTTCAGGAGGGTTGTTCAGCAAGCAGGCAATTTAATCTAAGCTTTCAGAGTTCTCCTGCTGTCCAATGGCTTGACTTGGCTACCTATGGCTCTGTAGTGCTTCTAAGTCCTTTGTTCTGTAGGGATTTGATTTTTATTCTCCCTGAGACTGGAAAAGAAAAAAACTTTTTTTAGCATGTATCAGGGGTTGGCTTAGGAGACTAAAAATGCATGGTCATCAGTCCAAACCAAGCCATATCATTGTGAAAACGCTAACAAGTCTGTGATAAGATGGGAACTCTCTGCTTCATACAAATTATTTGATCACAGAAGGGCCATCAAGTTCATCAACTTTGCACTATGTCACAGACAGCATCCTAATGTCATCTACTGTATCACCCATACCTTTCCACCAAAGCTAGATCAGGCCCAAATCTGCTTGCCTTGCAATATCATGCCATCATCAAATTGATTAACTACTCAATTGTCTCAGCAGCCTGGCAGGGCAGGTAATGACTATTATTGCTATTCAATGCAGGAGAGAAATTGTGGCTGAGAAATCACTTAGCTTACAATCAAGAGAGTGATCTGAGAACAGCCTGGCTCCAGGTGTCCTCCTAACCCCTACAGCTTTTACTTAGCAACAAGATGAAGACTCAGCCCATGTCATAAGGAAATTTATACAAACTATCCACCAGAGTGAAATTTCATAAGTGATCACAATAATTCTTTTACCCATTTATGTGCAAATTGACAGCATTCCAATAATCAGATTGGGGTGGTTCCTGTCCAGAAAACAAGCAGTCCAAATCTGCTGCAGTGCTCAACATGATGACAGGAGGATCAGATGGACCCCAAGTCTGCAGCAAGTTCTCCTCTCTAGCTGTTCCTTGGCTGGCCTTGGACACACAGCATCATCCACATCCCATCCTGCAACCACCTAGCAAGGAGCTCACTGCCAGCACCCCAAAGAGACTGCATGGCCGCCTTGCTCCCAAAAATAAGAAGGCATAACTTTATCTGAACCTCCGGGAACAGGTTTTTAAGATCCCCAGGTGTGTATGCACATGAACACACACACACTAAAAGCTTACTGCATGTCCAATACCAAAAAGATCACATATGCCCTCTCAAGGAGTATTTGCTCTTTCCCTCTTGTAAGTCAGACTTTCTTTCCTTCTGTGCTGACTCTTGCCTCTTCCTCACAAGGGACAGCTGCCTCCTTCCTCAGCTAGGAAAAAAGAAACTCATTGTTTCCTTCTTGATTTCCACTGCTTGCTGTCTTCACCATCCAGTCCAGCACACAAATCACAGCCCCACTCATCCAGAAGAAGATAGCTTCTTCAGAGGTTTCTGGGATGTACCAGGAACACAGAGATGAGAGATGACAGACATCTTGAGGGGAGTGTTTACATCATAATTGTTTGTATTCTATGGTTTCTTAAAGTAGAGCAGCTCCTGTTCTCCAGATGGATTGGCAGAGATTATATCCATTGTGTCTTTTAGACTGTGGTTGTCTGACAATAACATGAAGACAGTTTGATTTTCAGAGGCAAAAAGAGACGTGGTCCATAGCTTGATATTACAGGGATGAGCACACCAGGAGAGCCAGATGTGAGTCTAACCTAGGGGAACTGACTTCTGATCATGACATCTTTTGGAGGCATGACACCAAAAGAGATGTCCCGCTGGTCTAACCAAGCACAATCTTTTGTTTTTAAGAGTCTGGGGAAACCAGACTCTTAAAGAGAGATAGTGGTGCTGATACAGCTAAAGCGCTTAAGAAGAGAAGGCTGAAGGACAGGTGACATCTAGAAAATGCAGCAGAACTGCATGACACTTTGTGTATCCTTCCTCTCCCCTTCTTTCACCACTTCCCCTGTTCTACTCCAGAGACTCAGCCAACCCTAGAGAGCTGTTAAAAATTTGGTTCCAAGATGGAGGTTTAAAAGGAAGGATTTTGGCAAAGTTGAGGTTTCAGTACTTGATAATTTGAAATTAATTCTAACTCAAAAACACTCCCTGGATTTTCTTTAACTGCACAGCAACAGCTTCCATTAGTTTCCATTGCCTGCAGAGTAAATATGGCACTTCTCAGGCCAAGCCAATTTTCCAAGTAAACATTACTGAGCAACTGAACAATACCACTCTTAATAGAAAGAACTGATGAAAATATGTGGGGAAACTATTCTTAAAATGTTACACGAACATTTGCAAAATTCCTCTGTAAAAATACGCACACACAATGAGTCTTACAAATGACCATATATGTTTGGATAAAACTCAAAAAAATGAAAACAAAATGTTCTGTGACCACCAGAGGGCTTTGCATATATATGAGAAATGACTAGCTGAAAATGACTCCTTAATTCATACCAAAATGACTGTGTATGCTGAATACCAGGCAAGTCTCCCCATTCATTGTATTTCCTCCCATGCAACTAAACAAACAAACAAATAAAAAACAAACAAACAGATAAAAAAAAATTCTCAATAGTTTTCCTTGGAGAAAATGCCCATGAAGACATCCTGGTAGTATGGCTGCTGTCTCCATGCCTTCACGGTCAGGACAAGCCGCCTCATCTTCAAAGACTGAATATCAGAAAACAAGAGACATTTTAGAAAACATGAAGGGGTAGAGGGTAGAGCAGGGAGGAAATGAAGCAAATAAAGAGAAAAGAGAATGCTTCCTTGAGAAAGCATCAGTCATGCAATATGCACAGCATTTGTCAACAATTCTCAAGGGTGCTGTATGCAGACACACCCATTCAACACCTGGCTAGGGAGAGATTGTGATCATTGATGCTCTGAATCTGGGACAAGACATAAGTCATAGAATCCTGGAATCATTTATGTTGGGAAAAACTCAAGGTCTTTCCCCAGCACTTAGTAGCATTTAGACCCCATGCTGGACACCAGCAGCAATAATCTTGGTGCATAGCATACAGCTCCACTGGAAACAGTGGAATTGTTCTGGTTTCAGCAGGAGCAACAGAAATAGCTCTCTTCCAGACCCAGGGGACCCCTGCACTTTGCTGAAGTGAGTAATGTTGTTTGGTCTGGTTTGGAGCAGCTTTTACTTGACTCTTGCATCTTCCAAGGATACAAATTTACCCCCTGAAAAGCCCAAGGGATGTGTAACTAAATCAACTAATCTGAAAAAATAGAGAGTCGTGCAGTACTACATGCTGCTTGGGAACCATGAGAGGATCAATGAGATGCTCCTAAGGGATTATGTCTTTTACCTCTCAGTGATTTTTGTGGTGATTCTGACACTCACTTAGAGAAGTGGCATCTAATCTTTAAACTGCTGACAACTGAGGTCTCAGGGTGAAATTCAGCCACATGCTGAACAGCAAATATCCCTACTGGTGCACATCCTACCAGCCACTATGACTGAGGATGGTGAAAAGAGAAAGAAAAAGAGAACAAAATCAGCATGGGAATGGCCAGTAACCAGGAGCCTCTACATTATCTGCTTAGTGAATGCTTAATGCTGCACTTCCTCCCAAATTTTCCAACCAGAGCCATGCCCCTGTGTCACCTGGTAAGTGCCAAAATGTGGAGAAGATGTAGAGAAAGGGGAAGTAGTTTGCATTATCATATTCCCTTAGCCACACATATCTTTTCTGGATCTGATTTGTACCTAAATTACAGCTGCTGACCCTTAGATGTCCAGCAGTGCAGAGAAGGTGAGATTGGCTTCCATTTCATAACCATCATTCATGTGAGTTGACTCCACTCTGCCTCATTTACTGCAAACTGTAGTACACTCATCTAGAAGTATTTCCAGAAGCCAGCACTGGGCATGCTTAAGGTACACACACTGCCACAAGTCTATAACCTGTGGGGCTACGTGAATCAGCAGCACAGTTTGATCTGCTTCAAAGCAGGTGCCTACCTATACTTCCAAGAGAGGATTGAAGCCTCCACAAGGCAATAAACCCAGGAGGCATCTTGCATAGACAGCCAGCAGATTTCTATTCTTAGAATGATTCTAGCATAAAATGTTTCCCAGTTTGTCTTGCTGATAAAGATAGCTCTTAAAACTGGACATGATGAAAGATGCCATTGCAGAAAAAGTGCTATCCAGGATGCCCAAGGGGAGCACAGTCAGTGTGTGTGAACACAACACGTGTCACAGTGTATAAGCAAACAACAGCATTACGCTCATGAGCAATGTCTCACTGAGAAGCTGAGCAGTATCTCCTGAAGTAGCCAAGCTTCAGTTATGCACACTCAAGGGGCATGGAGACTCGAGGGGTATGGAGCATGCTGATGACTGCATTTACCAGTGAGGACATTTTTGAAAATGCCCAAATAACATAAGTATTTCATTCCCTTTTTCAAATTTGAATAAGACCTATGAGGAAACATTCATCACATTAATATTAGGTCTCTAATAATTAGGCATCTGGACAAAACTATGCATTTGGGTTCCCTCTATAGCAAAAAAGGAAGAAACAGAAACATCCAGAGGGTAATTCAGTGGGCCTGATCACAAAAAAAAAAAAAAAAGAAGAGGGCAGTACTACTCACTGAGTGCTCTGTGAGATGGAGGTATTTCTTGTTACAGCATGACCTCACTAGATCATGCTGTTGATTTATGTTTCTCTCCCTGACTGCAAAAGGAGCCCAAATGACAAACTGTGCTTAACTTTTCCATGAGTAAAGTTGAACAAGATGAATCCCCCTTCCTTTTCTATCCATGTTTTAAAATGTTTTGCTATAAAAGAAACAGAAGCAGCTATTCTAGAAAAGGTTTCAAGAGATTCTAAGAAAAATCCTCCCTTTAGTGGTTTTGAAAATGAAACAAGAATAATAGATATTTCAACTGTTCTGGCATGAAAAGGTGTTAACAGTATGGCACTTCTAAAGAACTCTGAGATGACAAGACTGATTTTCCAGAAGCAATTTTTCAGTTTCATTTTGAAAATTCCCTGCAGAGGAAAAACCAGAAATACTGCTTTTCATTCCCACTTGCCAGGAAAGATGTCAAGAAGCCCATCAACTTTGGTAAAGCCAGAGCTTCCAAACCCCAGAAAACTAAAATCCTGCAGCCATCACTATCACAGCACAAAGGCAGCTCCTTAGGAGGAATTATTTTGCAAATCCACAGTTGAACTGGGCTGTTTGTTTACATATGAGACATGGCAGACACCTTGCAACAAGCAGGAAGAGCCAGTGATAACTAATTTACCCTAAGGGGGTGAGTAGTGGTGAGCAGGCTGAATTCAACCATGGAAGTCTCCAGGAAATCTCCAGGTGCTGGAGATGCCACAAGCAACACTCAGTGGAACAGGAGCAGACATAGGATGACTATTATGTCCAAGAAGAACCAGTCTGCAGCTCCTGAGTATTCCTGGGTGCACCTATCAATCTCCCATAAAACTCTCTGGAAATTCTTGCTTTGCCTTCATTTTTCAGAAGAAAAAAGGCTTCTTGCTGGAAACAGCAAATCTATACTTATGGTAACTGGAAGCAGGAACAGCTTAAAGAATGGCTGCTTGAAAGACTAAGTGAAAAATGCCTCTCAGCAACAAGCAAGATTTACCCTCACAGGAAGGGAAGAAACTTGTCCCTCTGGCTGCTTTCCCTGCAGCCAAGGTCACACAGAAAGGGGTTAAAGAAAACCTGCCATTCAGCATGTCAGGTACTGCCTCGGGGGCATGGCTGGGAGCTGGAGAGCAGAGGACAGGTGAAGGGGACAGCAGCACAGTGCTCCTCTGCTGCCACGTGTCCTGACTCCCAACAACCGATCTGAGACCTGGCCTAGGCTGCCCTGATGCTCCTGGCAGCGAGGCAGCCAGCAAGGCACCTGAAGGCAGCACTTCAGCTGGTGTTGAACTCACCCCCTGGCAGCACCACCTCCCGTGTGCTGAGGTTTGGCTCTCTCCTCAGGGGCATGTACCCAGATTTTTGTTACGAGCATAAGAAAATGCCAGGAAAAAAAGCCTTCCCACATGTCATATTATTGTAATGGGAAAAGAGAGTGAATATAGCTTCCTTTAGTTAGTCCTGGATTTTCTTGTGAACGACATTGGTTTTTAATGAGAAATAGATGCTTGCATGACAGTTCATACCCTTCCACAGCACATCCATGTGGATTCACCGTGCCACACATCTCCAGTCGAAACCTACATTTTCTTCTGTTCCTGCAGAGGCATCAAGGTAAATAAATGTGCCAGAAACATGGGGCCTCCTCCTCATGCCTCTTCAAAGGAGATCTAACCTGAAGAGCCAAAGGCTGTTTCCCTTAAATATCCCTTTCCCTAGCAGCTCCCAGCACCTCTCCCATGTTGTTGCCCAGTCCACCCTGCAGCACAGAGCAGCTGAGTGTCCTTCAGAGGGGATACAAAGGATGTGTGAAAATACTTTCCTGGCTTCAACCATTCAGCACCAAAGGTTTCTGCCTGTACCAAAGAGCCAATACTCCTCACTTCTCTCTCTTCCACCTACTTCCTGGAGAAAAACTCCATATGCTACTGATATTGCATAGAAAGAAGAGTCAGAGGGACAGCACACATGGCCAAACTCAGGTGCTGCTTCACTTCTGACAAAGAATGAATAAAGCTACTGCAGAGCAGCCAGCGTGGCCAAGACAGGTGTCTCACAGCAGAGTGCTCATATCCCAGGTCTTGCTGCAGCACCCCACTGCCTGGGACAGTGTCTCCAGCCCTTGCCAGCGGAGGTGACAACTGGTAGGAAACCATGACAGACTGCTCTGTGTCCCCGCTCTGTCCCCATCCTCTCGTCCCTGAAATCCAACCTGGTGCATCCTGGGGGAAGCCCCATCTGCTTCTCATTCCAGGCCATGTCATGTCATAATTATTCCTAATTATGCCTCATTTAGCTTGATCGGTACCAGATTGAGAAGGATGGCCTAGTGAGAGCGAGCATCTCGGCCGGCCGCGGCGGCGGGGCGCGGGCAGGGAAGCGCCGAGCGGGAGCGGCCCAAGAGACGGAGCGGCACCGCGCAGCGCCGCCGGCAGGGGGCGCCCGCCGGCCCGCTGAGCCCCGCTGCAGCCCCGCCCCGCCGGGAGCCCCCGGGAGCGACCTCGGGCCGGGCCCGCCGAGAGCCCGCGCTGAGGGGCGGCCCCGAGGGGTCCGGGTGCCCTGAGCCGCCACAGGGTCCCGCAGAGCGCCAGGCTCCGGCGGATCCGACTGCCGGTTGGATCACAGAGTCACAGAATACGCTGGGTTGGAAGGGACACGGAGTCCAACTCTTGGCCCTGCACAGCACCATCTCCAGGAGTCACACCCTGTGCCTGAGGGCACTGTCCAAGCGTTCCCTGAGCTCTGTCGGGCTGGTGCTGTGACCACTGCCCTGGGAAGCCTGTTCCAGTGCCCAAACACCCTCTGGGTGAAGAATCTATTTTTAATACCCAACCTAAACTTCCCCCGACACAATGTCAGGTCATTCCCTTGTGTCCTGTCTCTGGTCTCCACAGAGAAGAGATCAGGGTCTGCCCTCCTCTTCCCCTCACAAGAAGTTGTTACTGCAATGAGGTTTTCCCTCAGTCTCCTCCGGGCTGAACAGAGTAAGTGACTTCAGCCATTTCTCATACACCTTCCTCTCAAGACCCATCACCATCTTTGTTGCCTTCATTTGGATGTTCTCTTAGTATTTTTTTATTGTGGTGCCCAAACTGCATGCAGCCCTAGAGGTGAGGCCAACCAGTGCACAGCAGAGGGGACAATCCCCTCCCTTGCCCAGCTGGTGATGCTGTGCCTGATGCCCCTCAGGACAGGGTTGGCCCTCCTGGCTCCCAGGGCACTGCTGGCTCATGTTCAGCTTGCCATCAGCCAGGACCCTCAGGTCCATTTCCTTGGCGCTGCTTTCCAGTGCCTCATTTCCCAGTCTGCGTGTACCATGCCAACAGGGTTGCCCCATCCCTGGGGCACCAGTCCTGGTGCACCCCACTGCAGGGGGTATTTGCAACTGGTCACTACAGAACTGACACTACAAAAATAATGTTCCCCAGACACTGGTGAGAGTCACAACATAATGGGGCTCACATGTTCCTCCATCCCCACTGAAGGCCTACACAAGTGTTTTCTAACAGGTGTGCGCTTGTCATCCTGCAGGAAAGCTCTGCTCCCTGTTTGTCCACACAGCAACATCACCTGTAAACACCTGGACATGGGCAGCACCCTCACTGATGCACCAGAAGATATGCTGAGTGGCAGGCAGCTGATCCTCCATGACAGGTACTGGGAATTGCATGTTGCCATTACAGATCTCTTCCCCTCTTTGCATGAGCCATAGGTCAAGGCTGAAATGCAGGTCACCTACTGACATGCGGGTCCAGCAACAAGTAAAGCACAGGAAGGTACAAAAATGTCAGGTATGTTGACCGGTGGAGGTTGGTTTTCAAGGGACATTCACTGCTCCACAGGTCTCAGTGGCCCGAGCTTCAGTAGTCAGTGAAGAGGCAAAAGAAACTGTCTAACAGTAGTATCACTGTGACCTAGGCAGAGACATTTTCACAGAACATGTTGGGTCAGGAGGGAATGAGCCAGCACAGGGACAAAACATGAAGAAATGGCATCCTCACATACACTGCTCGCTTTCTGACAAACAAAACAAAAACCACAACTTTTTTGCTTGGGTCTGAGCTCCTGCAGCTAAAATAGCTGTTGGGTGAGCCAGGGCTCTACTGTAGTCAGCTGCAAGCTGCATCTCTGAGGTGATGCAGGCATTGCATCTGCAAAGCTGCTTGCCATCCTCTCTGCCTGTTTGCCCTCCTCAGGAAGCGTGTCCCAAAAAGCCCACCAGGGCAGCAGGCCTTCATTGCACCTGTCCTTCCAGCTTATGGCTGTTCTGCTGCAGGGGGATGGAGTCAGATTCCAGAGGGCAAGAGGGAGGCAAAGCCACCTGCAATGCAATCAAGAGACTGCTGTGGGAAGAAGCCAGGCAACAAAGGAAGGATGATTTACTGGCACAAGCTAAGCCAATATAAACACTTATGATTCAGGTGCCTATGCTCTCAGATATTGCCTGACTTAATTCAATTGTTTTGTAAACCGATTTAGTTAAATCTGTATAAAACTGGTGTTTAAACAAGCCCAAACAGTGGTCAAAATGCTGGTAATAAAACATATCATCATAAAACAAATATATATTATGAAGGCTTCCTTTTTGCTGACAGGACATATCTTTTCTCATTCTATTTCTTTTTCCTCTGCTCTTTTCCTTAGAGGTTGTACATTCTGCTGTGCCATGACTGTCTCTTTCTTTCTGTACTGTACAAAAATAGGGTTGTCTCCATTCAGAAGTCTGCAAGTCCACCTCTAGCATTTCTCAGTGTTGTATAAAGTAGAGCTAGGGAGACCTTTATTTATTTTTATATAACCTTCAATAAGATTCCACCCAGAGCAATATTTTTAAGCAGATTTTAAGCAAAGTAGTTTATTCTGGATCCAGCCTGACCCTTTTCATTCTTTCTAAACTGACCTATCTTACAGTTTGGAGTTATTTAATCACTCTGAAAAGATGTTCCCATTTTTCTTGTTTTCAGCAAGGTCACTTTTTTTAGCAATGTTAGTAATTTTTTTGGTATTTTTAAGTCCTATTCCAAAATCACCCAAATCAAAATCTGTGTCCAAAATTAACTTTCAAAATACCAATATCTGCTCTCAAACTTTGCCCAAATGCCCAATTAGTTTGGTCTCCTCCACCAAAGTCCCTTCATTTTTTAAACAAATGCATGACAGAGTTATTAAAAAAATAGGAAGACCAAATTACTGTACTTTTAGTAGAACTCAACAACAATAAGACTAGCATAAGTCAACTTTTTCCTAGACACATATCTTTTTGTGGTCTTTGATTTGTTCAGAAGAGAAATTTTGGCCAAGTGCTTCCAGCATCCAGCTGTTTGCACACCTGCATGATGCACTGGAGCAATTGCTGCCTTGGGGAGGCAGGTGAGGGGTGGCTGGAGCAGCCACACAGAGCAGCAGGAATTGTCACTGATGTAAATGAAGAAAAAAGGGACACACTTGAAAAGAAGGCATCGGGGGGGATGGGAGATGGCAAACTTCATGGATAGGTTGGGCAGCTCTGAAGGAGTTAGGAGAGATATACAGAAGCAAGGTGGGCTGGGGTGGACTGTGGAAGGGATAGGAGGCAGCCTCTGGACCTGTAGGGAAGCAGGAACCAGGAAGCAGTGTGAGAGCTACAGGCTCTGGGATGAAGGGGGCCAGAATGCTGAGTTGGGTTCAGTGGCTGGAGGATGCACCCCTAAGTGGAACTCTAGCTCGGTGGGCATCCACTGTCTGCTGCTACTACAGTCAAACTGCACCCAGAGGCAGCCACCCTCATGGCCAGAGAGCAGCCTGCCTTCCTGCCCTGTGCCACGCAGTGCTACTGATTTGTACCCTAGGAGCCAGGCAGCCATGGAGAACAGCCATGGAGAACAGCTGCACAGCGTGTCAGGACCTCAGAGGAGCCCAGCCAAGCCCTCACAGCCTCACACTGCAGCTGTCTGAAGAGCCCAGATCTTCCCCTGAGGAAAATGGTGTGCTTACAAAATCTCATGGGAGGGGTTGTCACCCACGCTCTTCCATCTGTCCTAAATTCTTGCTCTTTATCAGTCCCATAACCCCTTTCCACTGCAAGACAAGGCTGCCGACTGACTGGTGTGCCAGCACAGGGGTTGGCTCCTAAAGGCTGTGTTAGGAAGGGAACTCTGCTCCAAAGGACACATTCAAAGTAAGCCCAGTGTACATTTGGCAGGGATCATAATCCACAACCACCCAGCCTGGTGACATTGCTGGAGGCCTCAAGAGTAGACAGTCCAAGCCAGGATTTGTGATTGTTTACCTTGACATCCATTTGGATACACTCCAAGTGTAGACAAGGGATTTAGATGCCCAGATTATTTGCCCTCATGGCAGCAATGCACAAATACAACTACTAGGAAGATTAGAGATATTCCATCTGCTTAAATTGCTCCCTTTTCCTGCCAGCTCTGATAACCATGATGATGGGGATTTAAGCCCCAGTGCTACTAGCTGTGACTGGCACCAGTGTGATGATTATATTTCCCATGGGACCACCCTCCCAGTTCTGTGCAGTCCATCTCTGCTCATCTCATCACAGCAGTAGTCCCACTCCACATCCCCCATCAACAGTCCCCAACAGCTCCTGTGCAAGGCACTAGATAAAACTGTAACAGAAAGATGGCTCTTGCCTCTTTATTTGACTGTTAAAGCAAACGGAGATAGTACAGATCACGAGAAAAAACAGCAGACAACAGAAGGAATTAGAGGAATTGTAGATCTTAGTTGTTTTCACACAATTGCAAGTTCTTATGCTAGTTTTATTCATACTTCAAAATGTCACCTCTGGGCTGTGGCCAAAAATATTAAGTCCCAATCCACAGTGGAAAAATAGAGGTTTCAACTAAAAGTATCTTTACTAAGCTTGAACTAAACCATTTGTTATCAGTAATTGCTACAAAATAAGAGGCACTGTTCTTCAGCCCTGCATCTTTGGAAGGAAATGCTAGAAGTAATTATGAGTTTAGAGTGCAATTGCATAATGGTTTAATCTCAAGCACTTCCCCTGGTGGTAGACAATTCTGTTGTTAAACTGTGAACTCAGAGTGTATTTTAGTACGCTGTATCATTTGGGCCTGGAGAGCAAAGTCTTCCACTACTTGAGTGCTCAGTGTAGTGGTTCTGCTCCCCAGAAAGAAGGCACCTCCCAAAGCACGCCCTTGCCTTGTGAACAACATTTTCCATGGATTCCTGGGGAATTCCACCAACTCTGAATCCATTAGAACTTTTTTGTAGCAAAAGTTAGAGGTCTCCTAAACAAATAAAGGGGCAGCTCAACCTGACTCCTATTTGAGAGTACAGATAAGGAAACAGAAGAGACTAATCTCCCTGGGAGGAAGCCACTCTTGTTTTGCAATCTTAAGTCTTCCAGTGCACACACTGGGGTCTCGTAATCTTCCCCTCTGACTCTTCTCCTGGAGTGGGGCAATTGCAGTAGATTATGGAAGTCAGTGATGGTGGCTGATGACTGATTTTAGAGTATGTGTTCCCAAACTACCAAAGAGGAACAATTTGATTCATAGGAAGCCCCTCCTTTTACTTTTCTCTTTCTGTAGCATGCCCAACACTCATTAAGATTGCTTGTTGATTATCTGCACTCTTGTCATCCCACCTCAGTATCTCAGTTGTGAAATGCAGCTCATCTTCTTACTCCTGGCAGTCAAATGCAGTAAACCTGGGCATTCTCTCATGCTTTTGTGTGTCCTAGCTTATCCTTTCGCAGGGTCAGAGGATGCCTTCAGAGCCATCCAAACCCCTGGTGTCTTCAAATAAATTGCCTTTTTCTTTTGTTTTTTAGCCATCTAGAACACACTGTTTGCCTTCTAGGACCGACAGTTGTTCCCACACACTCAGAAGCAACAAAACACAAACAGGCTACATACTTTGTAGTCAGCTTTAGCATGTAAGGGCAGAGGTACCCAAAGCTGTCCTTCTGGAGGGAAAGAAGGGAGGGAAGCTGTGACTGGTGAGTGTGCTTATAATAGTTTCATCTGAAATGCAGCCCACAAATTCTGAGGGGATGTAGCATGATGGTCCCCAACAAAAGACCTTTTGCTAGGCTTTTCAAAAGGTTTTCACAAGCTGCAAGTCACCTGTGGACTGCAAGGGAGGAGCTGCAGTGGGACATACAAAGTTTAGAGTGAACTGCAGGACATGAGAGGAAACAGGCAGCTGTACAGCATAGTGAGGACCTCAGAGCTTGACTGCTCCTAGATCTCTTCCTTCATCTGTTACGCAATTCAATAACCAAGACTCCAATACGCAAGTGCAACCCAGCACTATGCAATGAAGCAAGCAGGCTGTGGTTATAGGTTTCACAGCAGACACTGCAAGGCATTGAATCTGCAGAGACAAAAATCATTGCTGTGAAAGCACATTTCATCACTTTCTTCCCATGAGTGGAAAAACTTACGCCTCCCTCCTTCTCACCTCCAATACCCCAAAAGACATTCAGCTGCATTGTGTAACAGGGAAAAACTTCATCTGCAAGACAGGTCCGTGGCAGCAGGACCTCTCCCTTGCCCTTGGGTGAGTTTTGGGCACAGGCAAAGGAACTTTGTATCACACAAAGTAAATTGCTGATTCGGAGCTAGATTGTCACAGAAAGCCATTAAACAACAGGGACAATGAGTAAGAGGGAAGGATGGCAAAGAGTCAGTTCAGATGAAAGAGCAATT
Organism: Emberiza elegans; assembly: GCA_024865655.1. Lineage (NCBI taxonomy): Eukaryota > Metazoa > Chordata > Aves > Passeriformes > Fringillidae > Emberiza > Emberiza elegans. The sequence continues at coordinate 6,812,424 of JALJVW010000910.1, read as the reverse complement.
TTGTGAGTTGTTTTTTGTTTGGGTTTTGAAGAATAAGAGCATTAGATTTCCAGCATATGATGCACAGTAAATGCTGAAGGGCCAAGCAGAGCAAAGAAAGGGAAAAGGCCCTGAAAACCTTCAACACATTATTGAAATAGGAGAAGGAAAAGGTTTTGTTTCCATGGCAACATATCCTATGGTGCTTCTGCTGGAGCAATCTACCAGAGAAAGAGGACTTTCACTGTTAGGTATGCCAGTGAAGTGAAAGATAATTACAAAGACCCCTTTCCTCAACTGGATGCATTTGTAAATTTTCTACTTGATGTGTGTGAGTGCTCAGATGTTACAGAGCTCCTGGAAATGGATGTCTCCATAGATGACAGAATGAGCTACAAAGAAAGTGTAGGTACCTGTTGCAGACCAAATGTCTGTGAAGGTTTGGGTGCATTGTGGTTTTTTGCCCTTCCACAATGTTGTTTTGCTGAATGAATCTGGCCTGCAACAGAACTTAAGGGTTAAAATCATTCTTAACTGCAGATTTTGGAATAAGAAGTTGCAGTTTCTCATCCAAGACAAGAGGACTTGGTTTCCAACTGTCACCTCCTATTTCTCACATACACGCATGTCAAAGCTGAGGTACTCCATGCCAGCTGTTTTACCACAGCAGCATGGCATGAAAGAATTCAAGAGAAAAAAAAGAATATGAAACAGGAGAGGGAACTGACGAGATACAGAAAATACTGATATGAGAAGAACTGGAACAGGACTCCAAACATAGCTTTCACCCTCTTGCAAAGAGCATCACTGAATTATCACTTACTAAAAAGGATGAGCTGTAATACTAAAACTATCTGTCTGTGGTTTGGTAATACTCAGGAGCACAAAGAGAGGCAGTTATGCATTTGTAATCTAAGTGTGTAAGAGAAAGATTTAGGTATCTATATTTTGCAGAGGGGAGGCAAGAATGAATTGCAAAAGGTTAAAATACCTTGTCTAAAGTTGCAGTGAAAGTTTGTGATAGAAGTGGTTGATCCTACAGCTCCTGACCTCCATCCAGATGTCTAATGATATAACTATCTTTAGAGTAATATCTCCAGGTGTTTGTTGAAGAATTCTGCAGATGCAGCTCAGCTGCTGAGGCCCAGCATAATCATACAGATGGAATAAATAAAGTCAGCACAACAGCTCCATGGTCATGGGAACCTGACAGACATTTCCCTTCCCACCATGGTTTCAGCTAAGACATTTTCTTCCCCAACTAGAAACAGCAGTAACTAAACAAAATTTAAAAAACAAACAAAAAAACCCAAAACAAACAAAAAAGCCCCACAAAAAACCCAAAAACAAAAACAACCACCAAACAAACAAAACCCACAAACAAACAAAAAAAAACCACCCCCAACCCAGCATTCTTCAGCCATAATAGCATATCACACAGAGGAAGCAGGAGAGCATTTATCAGCTGGAAGGAAGATATTGCTACAATGATGAACTTCATTGAACTCAGGGCAGCAACAACCACCCTGTCCTCTATTTTAAGGACCAGACTATGAAAGGACATGCTGGGGAAAATTTCCATTGGGCGGGTCTATCTGGTGTCCTTCCTCCTCATTTTGACTCTGACTAACTTCTGGGAAAATAAATATGGAGTGGAGACTGAAGTATGCCAAGAGCTAGAGAAAACAAGTACCTGTGCTCTCAGATTTTGATGCCAGGATCAGCAGCAGGGGAACAGGCCACAAAAGTGTGTCCCAAGTGAGCAATCTTAGCACCTCTGGATTCTGAAGGGAAAAATGTTCATAATTGCTAGGCCTGGACAGCAGTACCCTTTCTGTACTCCAGGGAAGGAGCTGGCAGTAAATGCCAGTTACAGCCTGAAGCTGGCAAAGCACTTACAGAAAGCAGACCAGACAGGGACCAATGGCCATGGACAACATTGTCCCATCACTCTCTGCAGTTTTGCCTTGCAATGCTCTCCCTCCTCAGTGCTACAGACTGGCCTCCAGCTCTTCTTTCATCCCACCTGATCCAATGCCACTGGCAGTGACAACCATAACTGCTAAACTCATGTTGCATTTTGTCTGTTGTGTTTTCATGTTCTGCTCCAGTCATCTATCATGGATTTCTCTTGTACACTCTTGGGACACACAGGATTTATATATCTACATCTGTGCATCCATGAGTGTCTGGCTTTCTCTAGCCTCATGTCACTACAGTCCTTAAGGATAACATTACATTAACAAAGAGGTAGATTTCTTTCTTTGATCAGGCTTCAGAAAAGCAGGGCGGCCATTTCAGAAGAAGGGAATTGGATTTTGAGCCAAGATTGTCTTTTTTACTTTTCTTCCTTGCAGTACTCTTCATACAGAGAAAATCTTCAGGGTTTTTCTACAGGACTTCAATGCAGCTCTGCAGAGCTGCCAGAAGGTGGTCCTGGAGAAGCATTTTCAGCAGCCCTTAGAAGGCTACAGGAGGGGTACAGTGACAGAGGGACGCTTACAGCAAGTCAGAGTGCAGCTCTCTAGGCATGCAGACTTAAAAAGTGTGACAGGATTGAATACCCCACAAGCAGCGCAAAGAGCCTGTAAGTGATCAGCCTCACAGCTCCATGCTAGGAGATAGGTATACCATCCTAGGTATAGGTATCGTGTCTTCCTGGGCTCAAATTAGGGACTTCACATGTTGGGGTTCAACATGTAGGACTCTGGAGAGGCAAAGCAGCAGCTGGAAAAGGTCTGAGGAGAGATGGAGCATGGCTCTCCTGTGGACACCTGCACAGCATGGCATCTCTCCCAGCCCAGCACTGAGAGCATCCCAGCTGGCTGGCTTCAAGACAACATGGCACTGTAATTCTCATCTATCCAGTGCTAAATTATCCCTTTCTATTGCTCCCTTTCCCTGCAAAGCCTTGAGAAACATAAGGACCATCTGAATATCTGGTGGCTTTATGTAGCTCATAGGCTTCTCAGAATATAGAACTGGTTCTCTAGGTCCATTTCATGCTAGAGATGCCACTTGCACTGGAGAAGCATCAGGAGTGGGAGTCAGTGTGCAGCGTTGCATACAGCCTGCCCTAGGGGAAATAGGGTCTTCATCAGTTCCTCTTTGCTAGAGGAGCTGCACCCAGCCTCTGATTATCTCTCCCAGTACAAGCTGGTAAGGAGGCAGAGAGCTCAGTGCTTTCTCCCTATTGTGAGGACACCCCATCCACAGCTGTGCACCTAGGTAAAGTGCCAACAAATTATGGAGGCGAGGCAGAAAATCATTCCTACAGTTCCATTTGCAAGATAAATTATAGCATCTGCTTCTGAATTCAAACGAGAGCAATGCTGCAGCCTTTCTAACCTGCTGCTCTTGCTGCACAGTCGTCACCATTTTCTGGCTGTTCTGGGAGCTTCTGTGAAAGGGAAACACATTAACAGACCTCAGACAGCTATTAGCAGATGCTTGTCTGGATTGCAATAGAGATCATGACTTGTGTGGTTGCCTACAGCCTCAGAAAAATGGTCAAGGTCTGAAATAAGATGACAGAGATGGTAGATCTGCTCTCACCTAGCAGTGCTGAAGGATCAGCAGTCAGGTGTAGGAAGCAAAACAGGAAACCATCGTCTCTCCACTCTCCCATTAGCAAGCATAGTAGAAATGGTACTGATGTGCCAAGGAAAAGTGACTCAAATGTGTTTTGCCTGTGTCATATCCTCAAGCTGGAAATCCTCTTTGTGTACCTGACATGCATTGCCGGAATGCACCAGGCATTTAAGTCCCTTAAGTCCCAAAATCTTTGTCAATATTTTGATGTAGGCTGGGATTAGGCTATGGTTTGCCTATACACGGCTGAGACTAGCATAGCTCCTTTGCACCATATGTCTGTCTCTTGCTCTTTCTCCAGTACCCTCCTTCCCAGTAACACAGCTGTGAATTCACTGTGAAACCTCAGTTTCTCACCTACAACTGGACCCCTGTTCCTGCAGGAAAAATGTAGGGAACAAGATGCTAATCCCCTTCATAGGGATAATAACCCCCAGGGTATGTGCCTGATGAGCTGATCAGCTGGTGTCTCTCAGAAGATAGGCAAGTGGAGAATCAATCCAGCCCTCCCTGGTAAATACACTTTCAGAGTCTGACACCTCTGCTCTGATTTGGATATCTCTAAGAGTAGGATAAGTTGTACTTTGGAGTTCCCCATGTTTGTGTCTTGGCCATTGGAGTTACAGAAGATGTGCCCCCCCTTTCCTCAGCAAATGATTGGATTAACCTCTCTGATGAACAAGGATGATACAAGAACTGCCATGTGGCTTGAGGCATGTTGTGATAAGTCGTGGTTCACACCAGGCTTTCAGTTGTGCCTGAGCTACTCTGGCAGAGCTGCCCAGTGCTGGCCCTCTCATGGTCAGTGTCTCCTGCCAGGAAGGAGTAGAGAGACAGCAGCCAGTGCTGCCATGCTGCAGGGCACTCCTCGTGGCACTCCTGCTGCCACTGGCCTTCCCTCCAAGAGCCCATCTGCTCATCTTCCTCCCTTCCTCCCTCCCTCCCTCTCATTTTATGCAAAGCAGCTCATTAGTCCAATTAGCAGCCAAGCACCATTTCTGATTGTTCATCAGTGATTCCTTTGTTGCCCTCCATCACTCCTGTTGAGCCTCATTAGTGCTGCTAGGAAGCAGAGGAGTTCTTGGGATATTTATAGGAAAGGTGGGGTGTTCTTTAGGCTATATTGCTGTCTAATATCCCTTTTCCACTCACAACCTCTTCCCTTACCCCAGCACTTCCTCAAAAGCCTTCTCTTATTATGGAGCTTGTCCAGGGGGTACACAGAGACAGGAAAGGAGTAGTTGATGGGTTTGAGTCAGGGAAATGAGAAAGACAAGCTGGAGGTATGCAGAGGCTCAGTCCTGGGTCAGGAGTGTACAAACCTACATAGGATGGGTACCTGGGGTTGAGTCTGTGCCCCTGTGCAAACACCCATCAGGTGGGGTATCTGTAGCAGCCCACAAATGAATCCCAATGGATCATCATGTGCACACAGCATTCTTGGGGAGGTATATACCCCAGCTACAAGCACAGCTTGAGTATGCAGCACCTGTGACAGGGCTTGGGTGTGAATGCCTTTCCATGCAGGACACCCACTTCTCTGCCTGTAAGCCGATGGAGAACTGTACCATGCTCCCAACAGCTCCAGAGGGAGCAACTGCCTTGGTTACTTATAAAAATATTCTTTCATGCAGCACTTAATTATGGAGGCAACTAGACAAAGAATAATCATTCATTCTAATACAAGGGAGAATAATCATTCTGACAGCAGGAGATACTTGGCTTCTTTGGGAGGAGAACAGAGTGTGAGGAGGAGGAGGAGGCTGAAGCAAAACTACAGGACAGGGAAAGGAGGAGAAAGGAAGAACAAAATCCTAAATCAGTTACCCAGTACAGACATCTTTATGACTTCATAAATGGAATATGCTTAGTGCTTAGATCTTTCCTAGCATCACGAGGACACCTCTCCCTAGTCCAAGCCTGAGGCCTTGATCATGCCAGAAGTCAAACCAGGTGACATTTTAATATCACTTTTCATCTCAAGATTGCATCTTCCTTCCAAAGGGTTCCAAAGTGTTTTTATAACCTTTCCAGGCACATAATTCATGTCTTGTGTCACTGAAATAGAGTATGTTCCTGAGAAGGATGAGGCACCTCCACCACTGTGCAGGGATTTTGGACAGAAAGCAGTGACAGCTTCTGTGTCCCTCTTAAACCACGGGGTGTGCTTGTGCATGTGTGTGAGGAGGGGGATTTCAAGGCAGCAGAATGCAATTGCAGAGTATGGAAGCTGGCCAGGAGCTCTAGCCAAATCCTCAGCTAATACGTAGGTTAGCACTGGGGAGCTCTAAGAAACAACACTGGTGATCCAGAGTGACAATCCTCCCTCTGCCTTCCTGGTGGGTCATGCCTCTGCAAGTGGTCAGACTTCTGCATGACTGGGGATGGCTCTTGAAAGGTGGCAAGCCATGGTCCTAATATGGGTAGTCAGTCCTGATTAATCACCAAAAAATCCCTTAGTATTCATCCAAGTGTCTTGGACAAAATCCAGGTTTGGGAAATGGCATCACACACTTCTACATTCCCCCTTTTGGGCTTCAAACAAGTCCAATGACTTTTCCCTTCAGAGCAGCACCTTGCTGGGAACAGAGATGGCTCTGTTCCACTCTACTTCTCCCACAGTCCCTGAGTGTCTGCTCCGTGCCCACAGCTGGCATGGGTGAAAAGGATCTCCCCTGTTTAAGACAGTGAACCCATCAGGCTGTGTTATGCCCAGTGCTGTTCTGCACTGTGGCTGGTGAAACACTGCCCTGTACTGCCCACTGTGATGAGTCTTCCTTATGCCCCACCAGGAGTGCTGCTAGCTGACAGACATGAAGCAGGGTTGGCCTTCACTCCCAGGAAAGTGCTGCTCTGCTTTGTCCACAAGACCTCGCAGGAAATCAGCATCCTCAACACATTATGAGCAAGAGTCATGTGAGGATTAAACAGAGTCCTCTATCCCATAAATCTGTCAGGAACTGACCCTTCTCTTCCTCAGCCAGCAGACTGCTGCAGTGCAGCCCAAAGCTGTTGGGGAACATCTGCACTCCTACACAAACAGAGCTGTCTCTCTGGCTCCCTTAGTAGCAGGAACAGAGCTTTCCCTGCCCTCTGCAGCTGCAGGCCATCATGCATACAGTATGAAGTTTGCATCTCCTCTGCCTTCCTCACTGCTGTATCTCTCCACTTCCAGCTAATTTAATTGACTGCTCTGGTTATGAGGAATCATGGTGTCTAAGCACCAGGAGTAATACTTAGCATGATATTACCATTTTCACATCCCAAGGCTGTGCAAACATTAACTAACGCTAACTCTAATTAGCTGCAACTCACTGGAAAGTAGGTAAGCTTGATATTAACCCCGTTTTTATAGCTGGTGACACTAAGACTCAGAACGCTCTTGCTTGTCTCTGCTATGGAGGTGAGTTCAGCTAAAGCCAGGATAAAAATGGTCAAATATGTTTTCCAGGCTGTTTTGCCATTCTGAGGGGTATTCTGGCCTCCCAGACAGCATGCATTTGACCCAGACATACCTCAGGAGCTGAGCACAGGATGCCTCAGTCCTGCCATGCCACAAGTCCCCCCACAAGCACGTGTGCTATGCTGAACCAGCTGAGAACCCCTCCCTTGTCTGGTGGGGTCCTTGCGTGCTGCCATCTCCCCAAGAGCACCCAGCTGGCAAATAAATGCCAACAGGGCCAAGGAGGTTTCCCAAAGCCATAGTCATGCAGTGCAGTACAGCAGAGACTTCCCCTTTCTCCCATTTTCCCACCTGAAAGTTGTTGAATGAAATAGTAAAAGACTGCACTGGCAGTGCCAGAAGCTGTATTATGAGTGGAAAATGATGCTCTGATGTCCTGCCATGGTCCAGTTAGCAAATGCTGGAGAATAAATGCAGTTTCTAAATGCTACAATTCTTTCTAAACAGAGTATGCCTTTTGTGAAAGGACATTTTATTTTTAGATATTTTGTTCTTCTCCACTAAAATCCAAAGTTACCTAGAATTAGCATTTCACACTTAGGAAAAGAGTCAGAGAAGTCCTTCCTTCTTCGTCCTTTCTTGCTCCTCTGCCTCATAGCAGACCTTTCAACAAGGTCATGAGACCTACTGTCTGATGGACACCCTGCAAGATTGTTTTAAGAGAGGTTCCCCTAGAGACGACTGCTAACTGGTGCAATTAGTTTGTCTAAAAATTCCTCCAAGCCACTTCCATTAGTAGTAGCCCTCACCTTCACACTTCCCTGGTTCACCACACCCTACTGCTGTAGTTTCCTGCCCAGAGGTGGCTGCATATTCCTTGAGGATGCATCCAGTCACACTCTCTTCACTGCATTGCTTGGAGAGGAGCCTGAGCCTTGAGCTGAGCTGTCCCCATATTTGCAGCACAAGAAGTTAGAGTCTCTCTCTTACACACACCCTGGGAAAGTTTCCCTGATTAGCGTTGCATTTATAAGAACAGAAAGGTTGGGAAAATATCACAGTTAAAGTGATTGGTGAAAACACCTTTGGGTGGGAAAAGGGATCAAGGGTAGCACTGGCTGAAGGTGTTTATTCCTGAGTGGAACAGGATGCCACTGTGCAGTCTTCTTCCTTTGTACCATTTTGCTACCATATAAAATTCAGATGCATGCAGCTCTGGGACATCATAGGCGGTTTTGGTCCTGGCTTCCCAGGAGGCCAGCATGGAGTCAGAGACGGCATGGAGAAGAGCAGCTAAAATGGCCAAGGGTTGGGGCAACCACTGTGGAAGGAGAGGGCAAAATGGCTGTGTCATTGCTTTGAGAGGAAAATGTTAGGAATCTCTACAGACTCCCCAAGTCTGGTAGGTAAGGTGACAACGGAACTGCTGCTCACCATCTGCCATGGTGCTGGGGGGTACACAGTGAAGGCAGGTGTCCAGTCCCAGTAAACCAGTGGCCACCTCCAACCCAGCCACACCTCAGTGTACACAGTGGGCAGGCAGCAGAACAGGCAGGATCCAGGCACCCTTCAAGCACTGACTCCTTTTTACAGCCACCAAACTGCTCCAGTTGTAGCCTCACACAGCAGGACTTATGCTTGAAGCCAACAGGGCTGTGGCTGAGGAGGAGGAAGAAAGAAGCCATTTCACATTCAGGTGGTGTCCCCAACTCTCTCTGTGAAAATGGGGTGGGGGGAAAAGTGTGCAGAGGCTTCAGATACTGCTGTTACCCACGCACCCTGAGGTGCTTAAAGACAGACGGAAGGATGAAATTGCAGTTACTTCCAGTGTCAACTGAGCTGAAGGCTTTGCTTGTTGTTACCGCACTAGCCCAACCCTTCTTTCCTCACTAAATATATTCAATAAGCAGCGCTCAGTCTGACAGATGTCTTGCAGCTCACACATGAGTTAGAGCCAGAATTTACGGGGAAATTAAGACAAAGAAGGATTTATATAATCTGTAGATTTTCTCTCCATTCATACCATGCCTTCTTAATATTCCCTGCACACCTTTGCCTCAGGACTACAGCCGTGCATCAGGGCTTGTTCATTCAATATAGTATGTATAGACTTTGATGGCAGAAGACATCATATGTAGGAACAGGTGGTAGAGAAAGAAAGAAGCAGAGGAGGAGAGAAAATTATCCCTCCTTCAGTTACATTCTTCATGGAGAGGAAAGCAGTGTCAAATTGAGGAGCTTTAAGAATTAATTTAACCACAGGCTTTGGAGCACACACACCTACCTTCACAAGCTGCCTGTGAATATTCCGTATTTCTTTTGCAGAGAGTCGTTTAGGGTTTAGCTCACACTGACTCCTTTGCTAGGAACTGGAGTGCTCTGCTCTTGCACAAATCTCATCTAATGCAGCGGAGTTGAATGAGAGATGAGGGGAGATTATTTTATTCTAAACCCCAGCTTTCATTCACACTCATTCTTTCATGCCTGCATTTTCTCAGGCACCAACAGCTGTGTGCCAGGGTGCTCCAGCTAGGACTCTTTCCAAAGACGGGGCGAGGGGGGCAGGGGACATGATATAATGTGTCACCACATCTCTAGAGTTTGTCTCAGGCAGGTGGCCAGGCTGGGTTTGGATCTGTCTTTTGTTCACTTTGAGAATTCACAGTGATTGTGATCTCTTGTCTCCTCACCTGGTTCCACCTCTCAGAATTATTAGGAAAGATTCTCGTTAGTTGCCTTACCTGTATGTCTTCAATGGTTCGAGGCTTGTCCTTTATCTTACCTCTTAATGGCTTCCGTCTGTCTTCTGCATCATTCCCAGTCTGGGTGTTTTGAGAAGCTGCAAGATGTGGTGTGATCTTGATGATCTTCTAGCTTAGGTGTGATCAACAGCTGTCATTCCTGTTCTTCTGCTATGTCCCCTGGTGCTGTTCATGCCAATCCATTCAACTCTCAATGTTTCTGTTGGATCTCTACAGTATCTCTGGCTGAGGCATAGTCACAGCCCACACACCTTCCATCACTATGCCTGGAAGATCCTATCATAGAAGACAGACATTTTAAATGTATGGCATATTTAGCTGAAGCAATGCTGCTTCACTCATTTGTGGCTCTTGTGTCTGTAAGAAGTATGTTCTGACTGCACAGTAACCTGCTACAGAGTTCATCAACATGACTTCAGTTACCAAGAGACATGTGGAAATGTAGAAAACCTGTCCCTTGGCTGACCAGGGTCAAATCTGGACTACAGCCCAGAGTAATTAGGAAGAGTGGGAGGGGGAAGGGGAGAAAGGGTAAATGCGTATTTGGGCAAGTAAAAAAATAATCTGACAGGTTGACTTTTTTTCTGTTTGGACAGTTGGGCTGAGCCCTGGCAGAGTAAGATGTCTTGCTAGTGAGGCTGGGAAAGGTTTCTGGTGAGTTCAGTTTCCCAAAACTGCATCATTTTTGTCATTTGCCGCTCAGGTCCCCTGGGCTTAATCAGAGCTCCGTTCCCCAGAGTGGTGTCCCAGCAGGCATCCAGTAGCTTCTCATTACAGATAAATTCAGGATCATGCTGTGAGGGACTAAAAGAGGTGCATATTTACTGACATCCTTGGGTGCCTGGGAGTTTCTGAAGATATCAGCATGACCCTGGCAGGCAACTACATACTGTTGTAAACCTCCTCCCAAAGACTTACCCTGCACACAGTAGAAGCTGAGAGCAGGAATGAGATCACCACAGCTTCTTTCCACCCCTGGACCCTATCCAATAGCTGGAGCTGCACTGGCAGCCATGGCAGTGCCGAGATGAGAGCACTGACTTCAGGAAAGATGGTTTTATTCCTCCACTCCTTAGGACAGGTGCCTATCAGACCAGGATATCTGGGACACATTTACTTGTATTGGATTTGGGTCCTTAAGTCTGGACCACCTCCCCAGAGCTGCCATGTGCTGCACACAGCTCCTCTCCCTGAACACAGAGCTCCCTGTGCTCAGCCCCCAGCACTTCCCAGCAACTTAAAATACAGAACCAGATCTGGACTGAAACTAGTGATAGTTGTATGCAAGAGATTTTTAGAAAAATGTGCTATCGAATGGGAAAGTGATGGCTTACCACTTGCAGATGATATTGCTTGTATTTTAGCGGAGAAAAAAGTCAGTGTGGCAATGCTTCAAAATTGCATGTAATGTTGATGGATTTGTGTTTAGTTTATTATTATTACTGGGTTTTTTTCAGATGGCATTACAGTTAAGGCTACAGTGTCTATAAGACGGTAAGGTGAAGTAAGTCAGGTCACTGACTCTGCCTGAGCAAGATCTAAATGGCCCCTTGAGTTTTTTCCAGCCTGAATCTACAGGTTTTCCCCCCAAACGGTGGCTGTTTTCAGTTTCAGATTAATTACTCTCTGAATACTGAATTTGTCACATGTATGAGAGAGTAATTTATTTCTTTCTTTGCAGTAGCAACCCCTAAAAAAAAAAAATTAAAGCATCTTACTCAAAATAACATTAAACCTGAAAGACATGTAGGGGAACACACATGAGAAAGGAGCTTAGATTCACAAACAAAAATAAATCAAAACCAGCAGCACCCAGGAACTTAAAGTAGTTTTCAGACTTCTTATAGTGTTGAGAACAAGTTAGCTCCCTTGTAATCACTAGAATGATAGGAGATGGCTGAAATGGATCAATGCAGCTCTTTTGTAGGCAGTGAGCCTTTATCACTCCAACTACTCTCTCTGTTCACCATCACTGAGAGGAAATATATGGGTTTTCTCTAGATAAGAAGAAGGGGTAAGGAAGGGGTAAAGATTAGGAAATGGGATATGAATAAAAAGTCTAAAATAATTACATTTACAGCTAAGATCTCCTGGGAAGTATGGCAATGCAGAACTGATATTATTCTGACTATCCTAACCTCAGTTAATGAGGAGCTTTGGGCAGGTGTCCTGGTCTGTATAGGAATAAATCAGAGCTGTGGTATTGAGGTTGCTGCCTGGTCATCACAGTCAGTCACAAAAGCATTGCTCAGTTTAGGGTCTGCAGGATGCTTCACCAAACTATTACAAACTTATGACCCATATTATGCCACCACTGTAATGGGGCCTTAGAAGAGGTTAGAGATAGTGTAAGTGCTGTCATTGTTGTGGATTTCTGCATTAAATTGTAATTTGTTAAACCCAATTCCCAGGTGATCCTAGGAGGCAGCATGCTTGCTTCCTCAGAGAAGGCCTAAAAAGGGTTTAGACATCTAGCAGGAAAATGAATAAGCTCAGCAAATATCTTGAGCTTGTAAGCAGAACACATCAAAGGTACCTGAAGCTCTGCAACTTTGTGATCTGCATCCTGTCTTGAGCTATGACTGTCTCCAGAGATGTAGAGAAAAATGGAAATGGAAGAAAATTCAGAAGGCAGGAGGAGTAAAGCCTTTCTAAGTCCTGACAACTGCAGAAACAACACTGAATATAAGCCTGACACAAGATAAATATAACAGAAACAGAGACTGAGCTCCCTCCCACTTGATAAAACAATGTAATATATAGTTAAGTACTCATATTTCAAAGCTATTTCCTCTCTTCAGATACACTTATCAATTTTCTAACATAATTTCTAACATATAGTACTGAGCAGGGTTCAAACATTTCAGTGGTGAAGGTAACACTAGAGGTAAAATGAGCCCTGGATCTTGGCTGGATGCCTTGCCAAAGATCCAGAAGGCTAGACATGATTTCAACACTGTAGAATCAGAAAATTGCATGCAGCTTTTAGTCACCCCACCTTGGTTACAGATCCCACCTTGGTTACAAGACATGTCACCCAGTTGTGGAGAGATGTTACTTTTCTGGCATAGCTTCATTTCCACACAAATTAATCCCAAATACATGTTGCAAAATGGTGTCTCCAACCCTGAAACAGTGATCAGCAGAATGACAGCAGCACTACACAGACTGTCAGAGTGTTGTGCATTGTAGGACAAAGAGATTCTGGGCATTATAAAGGGACAAACTCTTCCTGGAACAACAGATACAGTGGGCTCTTCAATATCCATTCAGAACAGAGTAGCTCTGCTTTTACACTTCACTTGGAAGGTAGAATACATAACCTGAAAATGAAGGCTGAAAGCATCTGAGATTCCAGGAAGAATGATATTTTCCAAAACTATATGTAGCCTGCTATGCTAACTATGCACTTGCTCAGACTGAACTTGCAATTTAAATAAGTTAAAATGGGCTAAGAACTGGGACAGGGAAAGAAAGAAAGAAACCAGGAAACCAGTCTCCAGCTGTTTTTTCCTGTCTTTGGACAGCATCCAGCACTGAAGGAGTCTAATCTGGATTGTTAGACTTTGTTCCCTAGGCCTTGGACCATTACCATTCTGGTAAAAATCCCAAACAACATAGCAATAGCCCAGTGCTACTGCAAAGAAGAGGTTAGATAAGCAGCATGCAATGTCACCTGGAATTTGTCTGAGGAATTAACCTCTACAGCACTGAAAAAAACATGAGGGTGTCTGTTCACATCTTTTCCAGAACTGCAGTGGCCCAAGCTCAGGTGATCACTATGTGCCCACCATAGGTGGGTGACTACCCACTTAACTTTCCTTGAAAGGTCCACATCCATGCATTGATCAGGACAGATCTCCCTCTGTTACATACACAAAAACAAGTCAGAAAGGCACATCTCTGTGCCAGGGACACTGGAACTTTCAAAATATTAGGAGGCGCAGATGTGTACAGGGAGAAAGGCTGGGAAAGAGAATTTAAGCAAAATATTTGCAGAGTCTATATGACTAGTTTTGGGTGATGGATCCCATATGGGGATTTGTTGTCATTTCTAGGTATGTAGTGTATGCCAAGGCTGGGATAGAGTGAGGCTCATTACAGTTCCCATGTACTTAATGATCAGCTGTGGAGAAAAATTAATGGCACAACAAGGGGATTCTCCTCTGCCTGTGGATTTTGTGAGCACCAAACCTCTCTGAAAAATTAACAAAAAAAGCTTAAAGAGATTGGCTATCAAAGCTGAGCAGGGAAAGGTTTTTGACTCACATAAAGTATTAACTCCAGATTTGCACAGCAGCCTGTTGCAGTCTTTGAGAGTACCACTGGGCAAGGAGAAAAAAATCTGTTCTGGAGATTATTTAAATATTTAAAATTCTATTGGAGGCAGAATGTCAAATTTGGGACAAACCCTCAATTTTCACAGGAAGACAGGTCGTCTTTGCTTTGAGCAAACCAATCAGTAGGTTGTCAATAGGCCAAGAAAGCCTATCTCTGTACGAGTGAAGGGTGATTTGCTGCTCAGGTGAGCACAAGAGGAGAAAGGGATATCTCTCAGAAAGGGCAGGAACCAGACAATCTGTACCCCTGACCTGGCAGGCAGCCTCCATGAGCACACCTATTAAGATCAAAACTGGTCCATCATCCTCCAAACCAAAAGATTGTGAAAGCAGAGAAACCAGTCTGACACAGCAGGACTTTTTTGAGTAATAAGGACCTACTGAGGAAGGAGGGTTATAACCTACTGAGGGTTATGAGGGTTCCTTAAGAAGCCTCATAACCCAGCCCACTGAAATTTTCTGAGCACTGGCTGGGGCATGAGAAGTTCAATATGTGTCTAGGAAAAATCAGATGTTCTCTCTGACACAACAAGCTGGTTCAATCCCGTTTCAAATAGTTCGAGCAACTGAGCATTCCTGGTTGTCCATTTATGTGACCCATTTTCTAATGGTGGCCAAGGGGTTCTGGCAGCACTATAAACTGCAGTAAAATTTAAAAGGCCTCTCTACCCTCAGCCTCCCCATGGCCATGAGCATTCTGTAAAATCCTAGATAGATTAAATTAGATAGACAGTATGAAGAACAAGTTAATTGTTGGCATCAGCCAGGCTGGTACAGGTCATTGCTTAATTAACCAGTAAGTCACCACAAGAAGCAGATCTTGCCCCTTATAATAGTTGTAATAGATGGGGAAAAGTTGCCTTGAGGGGCTACCAGAGAGCATACAGAAGCACTAGCACAGCCCCTCTTCCTCCTGATGTTGCACTTGCCTGAGTAGCGGACAAGACAACGAGCTAAAGGCCTCTTTTGTGAGCACAGCCTGCACAAGAAGGAGGCCTGGAGACACCACCAAATGAGGCTGGAAGCACTTCCCCATCACAGCAGTAGGGACACTGCTGCAACAAAAGACTGCAAGTAACACTACTCCCTCCCCGTCTTCCTCATCTGGGTTGCTCACAGTGTTGGTGACCGCAACCTCAGCCATGGCTGACAATGAGTTTCAGGTAAGAAAAACTGGGGATATTTAGCCTGGAGAAAAGTAAGCTCAGGGAAGATCTTATCACTCTCTACAACTATCTGAAAGGAGGTTGTAGCTAGGTGGGAGTCAGTCTTTTCTCCCAAGTAACAAGCAATAGGGCAAGAGGAAACACCCTCAAGTTGTGACAAAGGATGTTTAGATTGGAATTTTTTTTCCTTGTTATATTAGGAGAAATTTCTTCACCAACAGAGTAGTCAAGTATTGTCACAGCTTGCCTAAAAAAGTGGTGGAGTCACAATCCCTGGAGGCATTTATAAAACATATGGATGAGGCACTTGAACTTACTTGGTTTAGTGGTGGACTTGGTAGCACTGAGTTGACAGTTGGACTTTATCTAAAGGATCCTTTCCAATCTAAATGAGTCAATGATTCTGTATTCTGTGATTCCTAATAGCTTCTCCCCATGTGGCAAGGCAGACCAGCCCCCCTTTCTGCTTTTTCAGGGGCTTTTAACACCTAATTAATTAGTACTCAAGGCAGAGTTTTATGTAAATTTTATTTAAATCCCAATCAGTGCTCTCATTTCCTTGCAGAATTATTTTTACCATAGCGTCAGCACTCAGGTGGGCAAGGAACAAAACTACCTGGGGAGCAGAACCCTATGTGCTCAGCCTGACAAGGAGACTGGGAGCACCAGGACCATGGGAGAGGATGCCAGATACAACAGAGACATTCCCAGCATGCAAGCCAGTGCTGAAGGGAAGGAGTAGGAGCAGTTATGGTTTCAGGGCACTGATAAGCTCTGGCAAGAGTTGAAGCAAGCAAGTGTTGACTGTGGAGCTGACCCTAAAGTGCTGTCTCCTGAGGACTTAGTGCCCCTCCAGTGGGGAATGGCCTAACACACGGGGATGCTACAGCTACCAAAGGGATGCTGAGAGCAAATCTAAAAGCCAGTCTCAGTCTAGGGGTGGTGTTTCTAGCCTATTTGCAAAAGCAGGGAGTGTCCCAGCAGACACTCATTGGAGCCTGAGCATCACTGCTGGATCTGCCAGGTATGCAGCAGGCTCAGTCCCTCTGCTACAAAGCTTTCGTGGAGATCCAAGGGTGAGGATCAAATGTTGCCACCTCTCTCCAGTTTATGGAGAAAGCAAAGATTCTTTAGCATCTCCCACTAGGCCATTAGACTGAGACAAGATGATTCAGATCTCAAGAGGACAAGACAAAAGGAACCGGTTGCTAACCTGGGACATAACCACACAGAAGAGGTAGGAGGATCTAGCAAGAAAGTCACAGATTGCTTCAGATTGGGAAAGTGAACTCATTCAGGTGATCCAGAAGCAGAAAATGAGTTAATGCAATAGGATCCCCTGTTCAGCAGCACAGGACAGCTGCTTCTTCTTCATGACTGCTGTTTCACAATTTCCCTGGGAGTTCTTCCTCTTCATGCTGCTTACATCCCCTTTTCCCTGAGGCAGCCATGGTTCACTGAGGTCAGAAAACAGTAAAAACCTGGTCTACAGTGCAGTCTGTGGAGTGCAGATTTTCAGCCACCATGTATGACCCTCCACAGGGGAGACGGTTTTGGAATGTCTTTTTATCTTATCTTGTTCTGATTTTTTAGTTGCAGCCAGGAGACTGAGTCAATGCAAGTGGCTGTGCCTCGTGCTGGATAGATTCATGTTGTTAATCCTCTCTGCCAATCCTTCAACAGCTCTCACTGTGCTACTCAAGTCTTCAGAAATCTATCGATTTGCTAAAAAGATACCTCATCTTTGGTTTCTATCTCATGAATCCTTCTCCTATCTTCAGCCTGGATAATTATAGTTTATTTCTTAGGGGAGATGGGAGGAAAGGATTTACACTGGAGTCACAGTTAGCGTCTACTACCCAGAAAATAAGGATTCTGCCACTCATGGCAAAAATGCTCAAAGGCATTCTATACTCTCTTAGAGGGAGAAATAAAAAGCATGCCCACTACCAATTTCTAAACATCTTTGGACTGGGGAAAGTCACCCATTGCCATCACCAGTGGAATCATTAGAGAGAAGAGGGTGCAATATCAGAGCAGGAACTTCATATTAATGCCATCAACCAGCAATATTTAAGACTTGGAAAATCCAAAGCAAGCCTCTCCTAGACTCCCTTACAGTCATGGTCCATGCACAGAGAGAGTGTGTGGAACAGCTTTGGGGACACTGGAAGAATTCCAGCGTGATATTAGTCAACATCTAATAGTGCTTCATAACCAATTAGGTTTATTAATTTTCCCTGCCACCCAGAGTATTTTGTGTGATGGCAGACAGATGTTCGCCAAGTGTTTGCAGACTGGCTTAGCTAATACTTTTGATAACCTGAACCTGCAGAGCAGATGCGTTAACAGATTTTGACATGATGCCATTATTTTTGCCATTGATGGCAGGGAGGGATGAGGGGAAAGGAAGAGAAGAACAAATAAATAAATGTTAAAATAGAAAGAAGAAGAAATCCTAATTTACAGGCTTTCTTCTTCCCCCCAGAACATGCAGTCCAGGCTCTGGCAGACAGTGTTCCCATCTGTGCCATTCCCAGGGCAAGGGAGCAGATTCCTCAACTGGCTCCATCCTGCCAAAATCCCCTCCTTCCCTCTCCACCTTTACCCCTTCCTTTGAAGTGTGATTGCATAGACTTCCATCTGTCTTCATGAACACAAACACATACTTGGAGACCAGAGCAAGGAGGGTGCTCAAGATACAGAGACAGGGAAAGTGCATCACAAAAGGCAGCTAGTGGGTAATACAAAAACAGTCCCTTTTCTCTTCCTTCCGATGAGTCAACACGATGAATCGGTTGTGTAAAACATATGCTACTTGTACATTTGCATAAAATGAGGCAGCAAGATCTAGGACTGTTCATTAAGGGGCTGAATTCAAACCTTATTTTTAATCTCAAGCTTACTGTCTACTCATAATTAGGCCTCTAGTCAGTCATTGAACCTCTATCTGTATGCCTTTCCCTACCCTTAAGAGAGGATTAAGCCTTTTACCTAAGGAGTTGTAAAGAACTGATTCTACATCCATAAAACCCTGTGCTTTACACCAGTGAAGAGATAAACAAATAGTTTACATCTGAGCAAGATCCGAAGTAGACACAGTGAGCTTTCCACAATATGACAGAGAAAACCCACATCAAAAGATTTCTTCACCTTTCTCACTGGGAGTTAACACCACAGGCAGAGGCAAAACAGGGGAAACAGAAGAGAGTGACAAGCCACCACCTTTGCCAACAGACACTGTTGCCATGCTGGAGATGAGTTCAGGAAGCTGGTGACAGCTGCCCTTTTCCCAGAGAAGCTCAACAAATGCAGTAGCCTGGCATCAATTTGCAGCCTTTTTATAACGTCAGGTAACACGTTTTACAAATTAAACTCATGAGACCTATGGACGCATTACTGGCTCAAACACAACTCCCTTTGGATAAAGTATGACTTCTTCTGCAGGAATATTGTGTAGAAAACTGCAGCATCTCTGTCTGTGTGTCATTTGACCAGATGTTCATCACACCAATCAATGTTTCCCTAAGCCCATACACCATCAGATTTCAAACCCATCCTTTTACAGCAACAAGCATTTTGATGGAAACCAGCAGATATTCCTGAAGAGGACAGAGAGATTAACACCATGTCATGGCTCAGCAAGTACTGCTGTTCCCACTTGCTAGGCACACATACTTGCCTCCCCCCAAGACAGTGGGGCAGAAATCATCCCTGCCAAAACATCCTTTTACTCATGGGAAGACTGCATCGTAACCAAAACCAGTACTGGGGTATTGGGTGAGCCTTTGTGAAGGCTTTTTCTTTGCCTTTCATGAGAATGTTGCCTATACCATTTCCCCCCTTTCTGGGAAGTTAAGTTCCCTCATTTATCAAGGGATCATTATTCCCAGCTTGTACAGCTTTGTGCAGGCTTTCATGAAAACAGGACGGCAATTTAAGGTACATCTGATTTATACATTATCAAAGAGGAAGCCACTTAGTCAGGAAAATTATGTAAGCCTGCGTGTGTCTAAATACTCCATCTCCATGATACAGAAGTGGCAGGCAGTGTCCTTCCCAGCGAGAGTTCCAGGCGCTCTGGGATTAGCACAGTGTGCCTGCATAAAACATTATCAGCGCAGCCAGGCGAAAGCAAAGACCTCATGGCTCCAGCCCCCTCTGCCATGCATCAGGCAGCTCCATTTGTCTGTTTTAACTTATTCCAGCAGTAATCCTAAAATCAGGGCAACAATTACTTAAGGCAGAGTTCTTTCAGATGCAGGAGAGACTTGCATAGAAAGAGCCTGCATTCCTATAGGCCATGAATTCCAAACCTTCCCTTGTCTAGCATAAATTATATGAAATTGCCAATGTTAGAAGATATAATGTAGGGGAACAGGAGATTATTCAGAAGGGCATGGCTGATTGCTGATTTATTAGCATCTAGTTTCATGGTGTCAGTCAAGTGAGAGTGTCAGGGGAGGGGAGCAGAAGGCCATGACCTTGTTCTCTACCCTTCATTCAGCCAACTTTGAGGCTTAATGTTCACAGAAAGAACTATGTTCCTCAAGAAATGTCCCTATAGAGACTATAAAGACAGGGACTACAGAGACCCTTGACAGTTTTCTTTTTCCATGGAAGCAGGCTGATTTGTAGAAGAGGTGCCTTTGTACAAAGCTTTGGAAACATGGTGCATCACAGCTACTGTGGATTAGAGTTCTTGGCTCTAGTCCTCCCCTAATATATTGCACTGGGTCGGTTTGTCTGGCACAGCGCAGACACTCTCCTGCCTCTTGGCTCCATATACCCTGTTATTTCCCTTTTATTCTGCCCCTGGCAGAGACATCACTATAGAGAGAGAGAACAAATTTTTTGTTCCTGTACTGGCAAGGATCTGGAGGGAAAACTGGTGGCAAACAATTGCATCTCCCAGATGACTAGTCAAAATTCTCTTTCCCAGTCAGGAGTACAAACCCCATTGTCATCTCAAGGGTGGTGTGGGATATCCCCTACTACTGCATTGTTCCCTTCAGGATGTGCCACTCTAGGATCACCGAGGCACCCTTACAGAACTGGCAGATTGGCCACAGGGCAATTAAGACTTCCTTGATGGTAGCTTGAGAATAATCCAACCAGGAGATTGCAGGAGAGGTAGCTTCCCAGGAAGCACCCAAACATAGTCAACTATCTGTGCAACAGATTGTGGAAAAGCTAGAAGAAAAGCTTTAGAGATCAATGGAGTTCCAGTGGCCACCTGTTGTCCATACAACATCAGGAAGCCAAGCCAACCCCCATTCTGCAGGGCAAAAGCAATATATCTAGCCATTAAAACAAAAAAAAAGCAGAGTATCTTGTTCTGCATACTGCGTTGAATAAACTACACTTCTTTCTTTTCATACATAAACTTAGGTCTTAATTCATCTTGTTTATGTGGCCTGGTGGGTCTGGGGTCAGACAAGACCAGAGCCACTTGCATTAGCCCCACTTGCAATTCACCTGAAATCTGGCTTTCAGTTCAGCTGGAGCTCAGTGCTCAAAGGGTGCAGTGGCAGCAGGCCTCCCAGGTAGCTCTGTGAGTGTCTGTATCAATGCTGCTCTCACTCAGAATATGCCAGAGAGGGTAGCAGACCAGGGGTACTGAAGTATTCTGGCACTGTTTCCCTTGCATGGTGCTTGGAAGGAGACAGAAGAGTCTCTGCTGTGATACTTCTCCCCAGGTATAATGTCTTACAATAAACACCATCAGCAGTTCACCCACACAGAAAGTTGTAACTGTGTTCAAACAACCATTTATGTTACCCTCTACACTACAGGAGAAGAAAATCATCTCCTTCCAACCCTTTCATGATTACAGACACATCTGCACTGCAACATACAGGTGCAACTGCTACCCTTGCAGGAACATCCCTATTGACTTGAAATGAGGTTATGTGGGTGACAGTCTGTCCCCAACAGTGAGTCCTCCTGCATCAGCAGCCAAACCAGGCTACCACAGCCGGGATCTGTGGCAACATCTTACCAACTGTGATATGGGCAGACAGAAAATCATCTTACTTACCAGATGAGTGATACAGATTGCTATTGTGCCTCAGCTAGGGTGCTCTCCCCAGCCCAGCAGCAAACCCTTTGTGTGGATGTGTTGTACTCCATTGTAAACCTACCTGGACATGCTGCTTTCTGTTAATATATGATTGGCATCAACATATCACTCCTTGTTTGGCATCTTAGTGATAGGCCCTGGTGCTAACTGCTGATTTGCAAGGAGCCTTGGAGGGCTTGGCCAGGAAAACCTGCTTTTCTCATGCCAGGCTACTGCAGACAGCACATATTCATCCTTACCTGGTTCTAGGCCATAGTGGCATCTACCCCGAGTCAGGAAGCAGATGACCAGAAGATACTCAAATAAGGCTACAACCAAGAGCTGCACAAGAAGACACCATCCTATCAAGCAGCTAGACTCAAGTGGTGTTTGGATTCTACAACCTTCAGTTTAGGGCTTGGTGTCACTATCATTAGCTCTAAGAAGCTTCCACAGAGGTTTGCTTTATCAGTTAGTTGTTTTCTGATAGGTTTGCTCCATAGTTAAAAAATCTTTTTACCAATGAGATCCTTACCTGTGTCAGGATGGTAAAGATCTTCCAAGTTCACAGCTGATAGCCACAGGAGTAAACTTTCCACAGGAAAAACAAGAAATGTGTGACAGGAAGAGTCCATGAACCTTAAAACAGCCAATATTTATAATTATGAAAGTTGTAGGTCTCACAGTGATTACACACATGACTGAAAAGTGATCAGGAGTCACTCAAAGAAAATTAAATCTACCCATTAGGATACAATCAAACCATAGTTATTTTAAAGCTTTTGCAGCCAAGAGATGCTTATCTTGTAACTTCGCCCAAACCATACTGCTCTTTCAGGCTCCAGGGCACTGGGACATTTACTGCATTTTTCAGCTCAACTATACTAAATCAGCCTGTGAAGAACCAGCAAAGCACCCCCCAGCCTGGCATCCAGCAGTCTCTGGCTATCTGCTATAGTTCTCATCTTGATTTGGCAAGAGGAAGGAGTCACATGTCTGTTCTCCAGATAAGTCCAGGTTTTCAAGGGGATCCAGCAGGTTTTTGAAATAAATATTGCCCAGAGCCTCATCAATTGCAGAAAGTACAAAACTGATAAACCCCAGAATTCAAAGCTCAGAAAAAACCTGTGCCTGAGGACTATCAGAATTTTAATATCTTTTTTTTTTCTCTTGAGTTATTTGGGCTGCAGCAGGAACTTATTAGTTGATCTTTTAATAGGTGACATTTCTGGGAGCATTTGCTCCAATTTGAGAGGTAATTTGTATCAGCTGTTCTGGTTCCTGTTCCATGACTCTCTTCCCCTCCCCTGCAGCAGGCACCTGAGCTGGCAGCTTTTATATGTGTGCTCTGAGATAGCATGAGAGTGAAAACGGTCACTTTTATGCAGGATGAGAAAAATGTTTAACACCACAGGATCCTGACAATGTCTGTACTTGTGCCTTTACCAACATAAAGAGCCAGATCTGAACACACCTTCTGCAGAAAAGGGTACTGAATTACATCTCCCTTTTCATGCAGAGAGAATATTTTAAACTTTCAATGGTTTAATTGTCAGTGGCCTAAAAGGATATTCATTTGGATGGCCTACATGGTTTGTTCCTTGTACCATTTACCTAACGGTTTGCATTTAACAGTTTGGATAGCTACAAGTCCTGCTGCTCCCAGGTTTACCACTTGCAGTAAACACAACCTGAAATTTGAAAACCCAGGTTAACTTTGGCATTTAGCAAGAAGATCTTGCTGGTTTGGTTATGTCAAGTGAACATCTTGTCCAGAAGTTTAAAGGTTTACTTATAGTTACGAGATATGATTGAAGGAGTTGCTACATCCAGATCCTCCCTACATCCCCTCCCTTGTGCTGAGTCACTACCCACGACCCAGCCCAAGCTGCTTTCCTGCTGGGTTCCCTTTAAACTCCACATAGCCTCAATGGCCAGAGTGACCCACTTCACCTTCAGCTGAGCATCTGTTGGTAATCTCTCTCAGGCCTGAAGACACTTCTCATAGCATGAATCAGACTGGAGTCTATGGATAAATTGCACCTATGGACATCACAGACAGATTTTATATGTGAGAGTTGTAGGGCCCACCTAAATTAGGGAGCATAATGTTCTCAAAGGACTCAAGAGTGAGCTTGGTGCAACTCCTTCCTGAGCAAGTCTTGCAGGTCTGACCTCAATATTCTCTGCTCAGGAGAGCAGCCCAGAGCTTCCTGTAGATGTCAGAGTGACCTTATAGCAGTGAGGCAGTGCCTGGATGCAGGACCAGCTCCTTGTGAGGTTTGGTCCCACATTCATCTGCTTGCTCCAGCCTCAGCCATGAGGGAAACAGCACTGCATTGTCAGACTCCCTCTGGAAGGAAAAAACAGCAATATTGGCCCATGACAGAGAGATTTAAGCAAACCAAGAGCTAGACTTCTGCTTGCTCTGTCAAACAATCTGTCTTGCCCAAGATTATTTTCATGCCAAACATTTATTTCAAGTAAATCTAGAAGTCAGTACTAGGAAGAGATTGTGCTAGTGAAATGCCCTTTTTTGAGGTAAGGATGTGGATTCAGGGTTTGCACTCAGATTTGTAGTGAAGCCACAGCAGGTTTTTGGCATCTAAGAGGTGTATGGATTTCCTGTGCATAGGATCACTGTATGAATCACTGGTGTCAGCAGAGATGACCCATACATCACCTGCATATCCCATCAGTATTCACACTTAAGAAAATCCTAAAACCCCTTTGAACTTAACATTTTCTCCCTTTAAGTCTTTAAGCTGGGTCAGCTCAGCTTTTGTTACCAGTGCAGCTGGGTCACATGCAGCATGTCCACTTGCTAAATAGCCACACACTCCCCTAGTTTCTCCTGTGCAAGTTTTGCCATCCATGACAAGGCCTGGGCACTCACATATAGCAGGAGCAGCCTCACCCAGACAAATCTGTGTGCCCCTGAATGGAGTTGAGCCACAATTACTCCCACAGGCACCCAAAGGCTGCACTTGGGCACACTTTTATGGGTACAGCTCAGAAAGACTAAGAAATCACCATGCTCCAGACCTGGCAGCAGAGCAGCATCATTGGCACTCACTAGCACAGCTCTGCTCATATAAACCAGCTTAGATAAATATTGCCAAACAACCCAAGATGTGTTTCCCCCACCCAGGAGCAGGCTAGGCAGCCAGCATGCACACAGTTACAGCAGCAAATCAGAGGGCTTGGGAAGAGCAGCCAGTAGGCACCAGTAACAGTTTCTCCAGCCACCAAATGCCTGGTATCAGCCTTCCTCTCTTCTCTGCTTCCCAAGCCCTGAGCAACAGTTTGCACAGCCCAGAGCAGTCTCCTGGTGCCAAACACAGCCCCAGAGGCAGCAGTTATCCCCAGGGCATGGGGATGTAGGAGACTGCAGCAATGAAAAAAAACCAATAAAAATTTCAGAAAGGATATTAGTTGAAGGGTCCCCTACTGCTTCCCTTTACACCTGCCACCTCTCTGAAGTGGTTAATACCCCCACCCACGCTATTTCTACAAAGAAACTCCCAGGGAGAACCACATAAAGGGAGAAACAATGAGGCTTTGTCTCACCTGTGAATCAGTTATATCTTTCATGGCCAGAAAAGGGCTGGAAGGACTTTAGATGATCATGTGATTTTAGTGCCTTTCACCAGCAGGACAAATGTCTTCTGTAGTTGTTGCTGTGATGATAAAGAATCCCAGAAGGGGTTTGTATACTCTGTGGGCTGTACAGTTGGTATTGAAAAGTTAACAGCATTAAGTGTGACGGATTATTTGAGTATGAAATATTCTTAGTCATAGTCAGAAGAAGAGCTGAGCAAACATTTGCCATGAAAAAATATAAAGGTTTGGTGTTTTATTGTTTTTTCTTTCCCTTCCCCCATCCCTATGAAATTTGTCTGTTTGGCAGCCAGGAATAGTTTTTTATCAGAGTTTAGACACGAGGTGAGAGGCTCTGTGCGTGTGTATGAAGAAAATAAACATGAAGAAGAGCTGCCTGCAGGATAGCTAAGCTCTGCTACTAGCTGTCACCTTGGTCTGCTCCAGTGATTCAGAGCCCTGAATTTGGGTCTGTTCCCAGACACCTGGGTCCAGCTCTGAGGTCTGCCACAGACCTCCTGAGAGACCTTACAAGAGACAAGCATATCCACCAGTCCTGGTGAGCATGTGTTCCAGCACTTGTCCAAAGCAAGCGTTGGGGAAAGAGGCTGTAGCATATGGGCTCACTGAGAAAAGCTTGCTCCTGAGTTATCTCAGTGGTGGATTTACTGGGAGGCAGGGGAGCCTCGCCCACCCCAGCCCAGCTGCCAAGTGTCCATGTGCACCCAGGAATGTTTGCAGGCTGTGTTGATGCTCCCTGGAGGTCAGAACTGCCTCTACCTTGTGTCTGTTGCTGGGAATTGCTAAAGCAAAGCTGTAGCCTAGAAGGTTGAATGTACAACAGCCCACAGTAAAATTTGCCAAATCAGATGCCTATAACTGATAAGTTATGCAGGCAATGTGCCAGAGATCCTTTAAAACCTGTCTCTTGCATGGACATAAACATTTCAAGAAATAGACCGATGGGTAAAAGTGGAGATTGGAGCACCTTTGCTGGGGGATGTTAAAGTGTTCTGCAAATTGCTGTGAGCGCCACACCAAGAATGTGTTTTGTTAGGTCATTTATCAATCAAGTGAAGTGTGCCAAGATGTACTTCATGAGTCTATTTTCCAGAGAAAAAAATCCATGTTTTCTTCAAAGGTCTGTTTTCTTTCCTCCCTGTTGTTTCTATAACAGTTACGATGCAGACTAGCTAATTTTGTCCTGTCAGTGTCTGTTCAGCTCTCCCACCTCCAGCTAATTTGTGGGGGTTTTTTGCACGATTCACTATGTATAAGGGTCTCTTTGTTCTTGTCTAAGGTGATCTCATTCTTATGCAAATGGAACAGCTTGAGGCAGAATGATCTCTTTCTTCAATTAATTTAGAAATTAAATTTTTCACCACAAATCAATATTTTTCTACTTGTGGCCAACTTCAAGACATATGGACTAAAGGCCTTTCATCTGTTTAGCATCTCTGATGGTGCAGAGCCAGCATGGTGCTCTGAGCCACACAGCTCTTTGCCTGGGAGAGAATTGCTATGCAGAACACCGTTATCTAATACCAACATAATACAGCCTCACATAACACTCTTGTATCACATAACACTCTTGAATCACATAACAGTTTTGTATCTTCACCACAGACCACTGTGGGACAAAACACATATATCTGCTTGCTCATTGCAGCCAGCAGCCTCTCCTCTTTTGGCGGGAGACCCTATCAGCCACGGGTAAGAGCTGCAGGAGGTTGGAATGCCCTCAAGTAACTTAAACTTGGGATGCTTCTCCCAGAACTGCACAAAGGGAGTAATTAAAAGGCCTGGTTCAGAAAAGTAATTTCTGGGCTGGCAGAATCTGGACATTAAGATAAAGGAAGATCTGCTGAGCTCGACAAATCTGTTCTTACTGACCACATTTTTTTACTGTCATCCTGAAATGAGAAGAGAGATTCCTCTCTGGACCTGGCACAGTAAAGGAAAATCACTCATTTTCCCTGCTTATACTGGGAGAATCCAACTGTGGCTATGGTAAGCAAAAAATAATGTCTTCTCTTGGTTCTGTTTTAGTAAATCATATTTAGTGTTCCAAACTGGTTAATTTATTCAGTGAGCCCTGAAAATACATTCACATTAAGAAAAAAATTAAACATCCCAGTGGGAGGACACAGGCGTGACCTATGGACAGAGCCTTCCCCTCCCACATCCCACCTGGCTGGGAAAATAGCATCCTTCCCTCCCTGTGACACACACAGCCCCTTCCCAGTACTTTGGCACCTTGCAAAGGGGCCAGGTTTGTCACTCAGGGTTCCCACAGGGAGCAGTGGTGCCTCTTAGGCACTGGGCTCTGACAGAAACAAGAAAATACACCCTCTGCAGGCACACGGGGGCTGTTAGGGGTGCACATTAGTTTCTAGTGGAGATCACACCTATGCATGGACCCTGGCAGCCCTATCCCCGTGGTTGGGGCTCTGCATCCACCCTGTCTGTTTTGACTTCTTTAGGTATCAGGTCATGCAAAGAGCAGTGATTGAAGGAATGCATCCTGGCCTGGGCATATCTATCTAATCCAGACTGAGACAGTGTCTCTTCATTGGAGACAGGCCCAGAGCAAGGCAGGACTACTAAAGATTTTGGTGTGCTCTTTCACCCAAGGGATGTTATTGCTAGGAGCTGTGCATTTCTTATTGCAAGATCTTAACAGTTTTTTTTAAATCTCATCTCTTGAAGTTTCCATCACCCACCCCTCTGTGTGAAGACAAAAATGTTATTGTCCCCATTTCAGAGCTGGAGAAACTCAGGCATGAAGGGCTAAGATTAAAGCAACCTTTCTAAATGGATACAGTAGGCTGTGGCAGAGTCCTGCAGAGAACCTGCCTCTGTGGCTTTACAATTTTAGCCTAAGACCATTTTTTCCTCTCCTCTACAGAGCCCTGACAGTCCTGTGAAAAATCTTATGTAGATACAGGTTGTAGCTGTTGATATAAATCACTGTAAATCAGTAGCTGACATCAAAAGCATAAAACTGCTTCTTCTTTCCTAATAAATGGGCATTTCATTCACCTGACATTGCTGAGAATCACATCTCTTTGCAAGCCTGCTTCCATCCCTTGCTCTCAGTGTAACCAGAGTCAGTGCTGCCCCATCTCTGCATCCAGCCATGAAAGCTGTGCTCAGCCTTGCTGCAGAGAAATATCCTTTAAAAAGCTGCTCCTTCTCATTCAGCTATCTCAGATGCATCACAGAGAAAAGGGCTTTCCTGTATTGCATCCACCCATCCACTCATCAAAACTGATCTCAGCCCTAGTGCAGGATGAAATCCTTTGCTCAGATCCCTCCACCCCTTCCATTGGTCCCCTGGAGCATCTCCCTTGGCATCAGTCCTGTATCCCGCAGGTTCACCACAGACAGGGAGGGAGAGGGGCAAACCAGGGTTAGCCACCTTGGCAGCCAAAGCACAGACAGTCCAGTGTTCTCTTCCAGCAGCACACATCTGAGCCAGAATCTGCTAAACACAAAGGGAAGTCTCCCCTAACCTGCAGGCACTTTGGGTTGGGGCCCACCATCAGATGCATCAGTGACCAGCAGCTGCAACAACAAAAGTCAAAACAGTTGCCAGTAATGGACATCAGATTTCCTAATGTTACCAATGGATGAGTGGGTGATCCCTGGGAGCATCAGCATTTCCCATCATGGCACCCTGGGTCTGTGCAGGGCTTGCAGAGGCTGCTGCTCCTCTCACCTCTGTAGTGCTCCAGCATGGAGTATTGCTTGCTGGGAAAGCCAGCATCCTCATGAAGCAGCAGCTCATTCATATTGCACAACCATCCCTTGGGCTCAGAAAGGTGATTGTCTCCAGCCAGCTGTACTGATATTTCAGTCCAGAAACCTTGGCAGCACTGACTGAAAGGGTGAGTGGCTGGTGTGAAACGTTCCTGAACCTGTGCCGAATTCAGAGCCTGCTCCTCAAAAAGGGACAAGGAGGGGCAGAGCAGAGGGAACACGTCATACACAGCCTGGGAGAAATACAGCACGGGTCCCAGGCAGCTGGGTTGCCATGGCTGAATAAGCTAAATCTGGACTGTGGTGTGTGGTGAGAATAAATGCATCAGTACCCAGCAGAATAGGAAAGCTGTCCAGGTAGAGCTCTTCTCCTTTTTCAGGGTGCACTACGTGGCTTTGCTCCATTGACTTACAGGACAGAAATCTTTGATTTTTGAAGCTGATCATCTGGCTAAGAGATGACAGGGAAGAGAAGAGCAGTAGCTCTCAGCCCCCAGTAACCTATCTAGGGAGTGAATGAAAGTGACAAAAACCTGCCAGCACACTGCCTACACATGAAGAAATTCTGTTTCCAGTCCCCCGGGGGAGACTTCTCCTGAAAATCCCTTTCCTGGGAGGAAAAAAAAAAATTAAAAATCACTCCATGTGTGTGTCTGTATGTGATTTTTCCACTTGACTTAGACCTATACAAACAACGACACTATGACAGTCATCACATTTGTGTCAAAGGAACGGGACAGCCTTGCAGCTCTGGGCTGTGACAGACTGGTACCTGGGATGACCCTGGTGCAGGGCGGTACCTGCAGCACCGACCGCCCCACACGCTGTGGGCGCGATGAGAGATGACAGCTTTAATTGCTAACTGCAGAAACAGAGAGCATGGAGGCAGAGGTGCAAAGGAAATGCAGGAGGAGGCCATGCGTGGGATCTCCCCATCCCGCACACGTCCTATCCCTGCCTCTTTTCCTAGACCGAGAGAGAGGAGTGGAAAATGCAACGGGAGGAGGATGGCATGTATATCTTCTTGAGACACACTCCCCCTTGCAGCTCTAGGTGCAATTTACATATGAATGCTGCGGTGTTCTTCAGAAGCAAGAATTAAGAGAACAAAAGAGTGCAGGAAGTAAGGGTAAGGGAAAGGGGAAAAAGACAAGACAGAAACTGGAGGTGTTGACAGGCACCCAGAGGCAAGGTTACGACTCAGAGTTGTTCAGTGTTGTCCCTGCTGACATGCACTCCAAGGGTATAATCTAAGGAAGAGTTGCCTTCCTACGCTCTGTCCCTATCCTGCCTGGCCCCCTGAACTGTTCTGCCCTGATTTCTGATACACTCGTGCAGCATCCAGACCATCTTTTTAGGGTAAACACAGCAGGCTGAGCTTTTCCAGCCCAAGGAGAACTTCTCCTAGTGCTGCAGCCCTCCCTCCTCTGTATTGCATGCTTTTTTTGCATGAGACTGACAGCCACATGTACACTCAGTGATGAAAAAATTAAAGGGATTTGGAGAAGCAAATTCAAATGGTGCCTTTACATTGAGGATCTCCAAGGTCAAGGTTGGCAAGCACACAGGCTAAGGTCCAAATCCCAGTAAGGCACACACAGATCACAACACATGAAGTCAGAATCTTATTTGAAAGAAAACGAAGGAACATGGTTGTGCAA
The DNA here is from genome assembly GCA_024865655.1 of Emberiza elegans. Classification (NCBI taxonomy): domain Eukaryota; kingdom Metazoa; phylum Chordata; class Aves; order Passeriformes; family Fringillidae; genus Emberiza; species Emberiza elegans. The sequence goes on along the minus strand of JALJVW010000910.1, from coordinate 6,782,099 downwards.
GTGAACGTATTTGGTTTAAGAGTTCCTTAAAAATGTAAAACAGGATTTCTACATTAACAGAAAATCACATCTTTATTCAATCTCTTGTTAATTTACTTAACATCCTCAAATTGCTCAACTCTCTATTTCAACAAGTAAGGACTACATGCCCAGGAATTCTTCTGACTAATGGGTCCCTCAAAATCCAGATGATTGTCCAATCATAATTTTAAGACTGTTGTAGCCAGAATGATTGAGTAAATAAGGGAATGATAGGGAAAGAAAGTGTGAGAGCATGTATGAAAGACAAATAACTTCACTTTCTCACACAGAGAGTGAGGAGAACTATACCTGTCCTTAAGTTTTGTGGCAAGTGGAGCTGAGGTTCCTGCTGCTGGGCTTGGACCAACTTGCCTTCTTGTCAATCTCCTTTTCTTCTTCTCTCTTTCCATTTTGCTATGTGCAGGCTTTGTATTTTTATGGAAAACTTACATTGCTTCTTATGGAGTCTTTTTAGATTTGTATGCATCAACAAGGAGGTTAAGAGCTTTGCCCAGGGCATTACTGGCAGAGAATAAAAGGCTGCTGTTATTTCTGGGCTGAGTCAGATGCAGTGGTAAATACATTTTTCTCCTGGGGACACAGAGGAAGTGTCAGGGAGTCATTACCTTGAAATCCCAGCCAGAGCAGGTTCACCAAGTGCTAACAGCTCTTCCAAACTCTCTCTGTGTACTGGGAATTGTCCAGAGAAGGTAAATGTATTATCAAGCCTGGAAGGAGAACTGCATGATGATGCATTTATATCCCATGCCCATAAGAGATATTGGAATCCCTGGGTTGCAAAGGGAGAATGTCCAGTTGATTCAGAAGCATTTGAGATTGACTGCAGATCAAGCCCAGGTACTCTTTATTGCTAACAGCTCCTTCCCAACTCACCCTTGGCCATGGCTGGGCAAACCCTGGTGTTGAACCCCTGCACCATCAGATCAGACCTTCTGGTGTAGACAGCAGGGCTGGGAGCCAGTGAGCCTGGACAAAAGATGGGAGCTCAGCAGTGCACGTGGCCCTGGGCTCCTGCTGTGTTTGCCTGAGCTGTGGCTCATGGAAGGTGTGTCTTCAAGGTGGTGCAAAGTCTGAAGGCTGCAGAACCAGGAGGCTGCAGAACCAAAGAAAGCATGGGAGAAAAAAAAGGCAAAAAATTATCAGCTGGAAACTTTAATTTCAGTTATGGAATCATTCTGCATGTTAGTTCCCCACCTGTAGTCATTTTTGTAAGGTTTCTAGGACATGAGTTCAGTTGTGAGTGTGTTTGCAGAGCCAGCAAAGTTTGAATGAGTCCTAAAGGAGATGTGATAAGAGAGATTTCAGATCCTCTGTAGTCAGGATTTACCTGAGAAACTTGATTCCAGGAATCACACATATCCAACAAGAGAACAAAGACCTATTATGTGACCTACCTGCCCGGTCTAATTAGCGCAAATGCAGAATGAAATTAATTTAAACAATTAGAAATTGAAATGAATGTGCCATATTTCTCAAGAAATAGAACATGGTAATGTTTCAATTACTTAAACATTTCAAAATCATGTATTTAGTTCTCATTTCTTTTTTATTTAATTTTCCAGTTTTAGTCTTTTTTATAGCTTTTAAATAAGTTCTGATGTCAGCATGTATAATCTTCACATCATTAATAATGTGAATAAAGTTGTGAAGAAGAATCTCTAAAGAAAAAATCTTTTCAAATGCAATTCCGGCAATTTATAATTATTTTTTTCACATTTGAGTTTTCTTATCTCACGTTGTCCAAAAAGGAATTTTACAAGATTCTTTCAACTTTTATCCAGGCAATAGCAAAACAACAAAGAAACAAACCGCACAATGGTTGGAATTAAGTTTTCAGTGAGACATTTCTGCCTAGCCGTGCTCACTGCAGTGTCTTCTGGATGAGTGACAGGCCACAAATCATCTATGAAAATCACCTGCCAAGTCACTTCAAATTAAGCGTGCGAGGAAACCATGATGTGCTCTTGAGCAGTTCCCAGAGGCACCTGTGCACACCGGTCGGTGCCTGCCCGGCTGAGCGCGGAGCCGCCAGCCCAGCTCGCACGAGCCTCACTGCCTGTGAAAGATGCGTATTTTATGATTGGCTTTTCTCAAATATTAAAATTAATATTATATATGTTGTGTTAGAAAGTAATGCTGTATTAGTTCTCTTAAGTACTGTGTTAAATACAGTTTTAGGTCGTAAAAAAAAATGTTAAAATAGAAACAATGCTATGTAAGATACTTTTTTTAAGGGACTTGCAGCGAAATGGCAGCCACAGGACACCTAAATCTTTCAGAGAAAAAGAATTTATTGCCCTCTTATCAGAAGAAACAAACTTCTTCCTGCCTCGAAGGCGCTGTTAGAATTCAGAGGAAGAAGCTGGCGATGACCAGGCAGAATCCTGTATTTGAATGGAATTTATGCATCATGTATGAGGTGTATGAATATGCAACAGGCTGTTGTTTTTAATGGTTAATCCTTTGTTAACGAGTGTCCTTTTTCAGGCTCGTGCTGTCCAGAAAAACTCTGTCCGTAACTCTTTGTCTCTATTGTCTCATATTGTCCTAATTCAAATTGTCCGAATTATTATTACTCTAATTGTATTACTATTTTTATAACGATTTTATTACTATTAAACTTTTAAAAACAAGTGATTGGCGTTTTTCACACTGCCCCAGCACCCAGGACCGCAGCCTGCGGAGGGCTCTGACGGGTGGTGCGCAGGAATCACAGCCTCGCCTGCCTCCTTCCTCACGTCCCCTGTTCTTCCCACCAGTCAGTGCGGTGGTTTCCAAGCCATTCAGTCCATTGCAGTCAATTAATGGGAGCCAGTCGCACCCCCCATCTGCTGTCACAAGCCATTGGGAAGAGTTTCTGTAATCCTGCCTTTGAACTCTGCAGCTATTGCCGTTTACAATGGGTTTATTAGAGGCTTAATTGAATCGCGCTGCTCGCGCTGCTCATTGCTAACGCGACGGCCATTAGCGGCTGCTAATGAGGGAATCCAGAGGATTACTGCATCAATTATCAGGTTGGGCTGGGACCGGAGGGGCAGCCCACAGCGAGCTCCCGTGAATTCAGCTGGCAAGTGTGACAGAGCGAGCATGCGGGAAGCCGATGTGCTCGGCAGCTCCAGCATCCCGGAGAAGCATCCAGAGCCTCATCCCCATGTGCTGAGCCTCAGCCCTCCGGTCCGTCATCCTCATCATGCTGGACAGGGGAGCACCAGCACACCCCGCTGCCACCAGACGAAGAAACACCTGCTTGAAGGGAAACCACCAAGAGAAAGCGTTATAAATGATTGTAGTATATGGTAGAGTTATTTCGTGCTGTTTATATATAAAATATTGTAAAATCCAAGCCATCTCTCTTGTCTACCTTGGCTGGGAGCAGAGTCTTATTTTTATTCAATTAGTTCCCGGCAACGTTACGTATGAATGGAACCTTCCTGGGCCATGATCACTGACTTCCCTGGAATATCTGGGATACTCAAGAGTGATCTGCTCATTGAAGATTGCATCTACTACCTGTGCCACCCTTTACATGTGAATACCGACTCTTCCGGAGTGCTCTGACATCATCTCGACACCTGGAGCCGGACCTTTGTCTACCTCTGCACACGTATGGCCCCAGCTCTGCATGTGAAGGGACACAAAGGAACATCCGGTCATTTCTGCCCCAGGCAGAATAAACTGTATAAAAGCTCGCTGCGAGAGGCAGTCGGTGTGAACCGAGGAGGAGACTGACACTTTGGAGATCAGATCCAGGTTCGACGCTGCCCGAGGCTGTGGTGGTTTTTTTCTGATCGAAACTCTGTTTTGCTGAAAATCTAATAAATCATTGCTAAATTTTCTTATAAATTTGGCTCTCGATTTGATCATTTATAACATGATAATTCGAAAGCCAAATTATCAAAATTGCGAAAAGATTTATTTATCTTTTTCCACGACCAAGATACGGTCCTCAAAACCACCACAGCCAAAGAGACAGCGTCCAGCCTGGGATCAGTGCCGGGTGAACCTGGATCCGACCTCTATTGCATTGAATCCCCCCTCGTTCACGAGAGCTGCTTCTAGCGGGGATGTTTTATACAGTTTATTGTGCCCGAGGCAAAGGAGTCCCAGTTTCTTTTGTGACTCTGCATATTCATAGTTGGTTCTTTCACTGTGCAGAGCTGGACAATCACCGTTTCCTGGTTGATAGCCAGCGTTGAGCGAATCCCAGGAAGTCGCGTATTCACAAGTATATTTCTGGTGACATCGGCTATCTTGATTGATGTTATCCGCAGGGCGATGATTGCTCTTAGGTGGTTTCCGGTGACTCGATGGCTCGAGATACCGGTGATCATCGCGCTGGGTGTGTCTATTCTTGGGCTAAATGCCAATCGTTATCTGGCCCGACTCCAGGAATTTCGAAGTTTGAATAGACATCCGCCTCTCAGGCTGCTTGTGGTCAGAGACTTGTTTGGATTCCACAATCTTTATAAAATACATCCTTTTATAGCATGAATTATTTCTAACATGTTATGAACAAAAAAACTGATAATTTTTAGTGTGGAGAAACAAGTTACAAATAGCTAATTTAACCACTTTTGCTACTAAAGTGTTATCTGTGTTATGTAAATTACCAGTCGTTCTCGCTAATGACTCCTTTTGTTTTAGTGGCCGAGGCGAAGTTGAAAGGCCTTTGTGTTAACACTAAAGGTGTGAGAGAACTGCCCGGGCAGGGACAGTAAGGGAAAGATGAAACTTGAGGCGGGGACATGCAAATTAAACTGTAAAAGACCAGAGTGCTTTGAGGAGCCGCGACCTCAGACATACAGAAAATAACCCCAAAACAACGAGCCAAAATGAAATTGAGAAATTAGAGTGATGTCCACGTGTGAGGAACAAGCTACTGAACCTGCAGAGACGCTGAAAACCTTTGGAGCCCCTCGCCCTGAGTGCAAGAGTCATCCAAAAGCCAGGAGCCCGACCCCCGGAGAGCAGCTGGGTAAGATCTGGAACGCCCACAGCTCCTACGAGGACGGGACTTGCAACTCTGCCCCCAGGGGACAAAGCTGTGACTCATCCTCGTCCTGCGAGCCACCTGGGAGAGTCGACGGAAGCTGCAGATTCGTTGAACCACCCCTATCCTGAGCTGATCATTTTTAATAAAGGCATTAAAAGGAGAAAAAGTCTCCTGCCCTGTTTATTTCATAACATATATTACAGAAAGTATTCAAAGCCATAGGAAAAGAAGTCAAATGACCATAGTCTTTCAAAACTAGACTTACTGGTTGCTGGAAATGGCTGGTGGGGCCTGGTTTTCAACAGCCAGAGTCAGGAAAGAATATTGCACATGAAAACAACACCATGTGCACCGTGGTGTGCAGATCCTTACACATACTTCAGACAGGTAAGCATCCCCATCCTCCAAGAAAGGGGGAAACCCTCCCCTAGGAGAGACGGGCTGTGTTGGGAGGAGAGGGAGGAAGGCAGTAATGATTAGGAGAAGGATGCTACATGCAGCCAGGACCTCACAGCAGGAAGGAGGCATCAGTCACAAGCTGCCTCGCTGAGCATCAGCACTCTCCAATCCCCCAAGGGGAGCAGGGGGCCTGACCCTGCCTGGCTGTGAACAAGCGCTGGGGATGCAGCACGGGTCGGCTGGTTTGTGCCTGCCAGGACCACGGGATGCTGGCTGCCCATCTGCTGCCTTGCTACACTGCCAAACATCAACAAGGAGAGAGATTTTTTCCTTTTTTTCCCTTTTTTTTCTCTTTCCCATCTCCTTTCACCACAGCTCACTTTCCTTCTGTGTTTCAGATAAGAGAGTGTTCGTGAGCAGAGTTAATTATGTTCTGCAGAGATGAATATGGGGCTTTGGGGTCGCAGCAGGAACTCTTGTGCCTTAGGCAGCTCCTTTGCTGCTCCTCCATGCTGATGTGCAGCCCAAGAAAAACCTGCACGTGGACCTGGAGGCAGGCTACAGAGTGCGTGTGCTCCAGCTGATGATCTCTCATGCCATGGGAGCCAAGGATCCTGCAGAAAGCAGGTCCAGCAGCCTAAAGGGGGAGCGCTGTGAGGGGAAAGAAAGGGAAGGAGACACTAGTGAAGGAAAAAGCAAGGAGGTGATCATGAGGTGGGAAGAAGATGACACTAGAGGGATAAAGCATTCTTTTTGGGAAGCCCTACAGAAACAGAGAAACTGATGTCCTTTTTGCATTAGGCGTTTTCAAATGCTGTGACAGATTAAAAAAAAATTATGATGGGGAAAGTCAAGCTTTTCTTCTCCAGCACCACAAACTCATTCCCGTCTCTTTCCCTGGCTTGCAGTTGTAGCAGGAGACCTCCTTTGAAAGGTTGCCTGAGTGGGAGAGATTAACACACAAACACATCCTGTCCATGCTCCTGAGCTGGAGTAATACAGTAACTGGGACTGCCAAACAATTTCTGGCTGGAAGACAAAAAGGCAGTGAAGAGGATGACCAACCGACCAACCAACCAACCAACCAAAAGGACCACCTTCAACCATTTGTGCCGGTGAAGGGAAGAGCCAAGTAAAAAGACAGGAGAGTGAATTTCCAGGCGATCTCTTGTTTCTTCACACAGTCCTGAGGAGTCGCAAGGTAAAGGGAGGAAATTCTGTTTCTGCTCTGAGGGTAAAGCAAAGGTAAGCAAACCCTGAGAGTCAGGAGGGCAAAAGCAGGGACCACTGAAAAGAGGAACTTGCTGGCAGCAGGAAGAACAAGAAATTATCAAATCTGGATCAAAAAGACACGGGGAGAAAGGGAAACAAACATCTTGCTGAGGTGGAGTAGGCTAATCATTAGCTCTCCCGAGTGGTGGAGGGGGAGGGAGTCTGCCGAAGGAGAGGAAGGAATGGTGGGACGATTAACTCCGGGACCTGAGGAGCTAACGAGAGCAGTTATTTCCATTTCAAATGGAAAGGCGAGGGGAGATCAAACACATTTCACAGTAATGATCCGGAGCCTTTCCCTGAACACTGAGCCACACAAACGCTCAGGGTAATTGAAGCCACATGTAGCTAAGATGGAGAAGCTGAAATCTGCTCAAGGGGACTGGGGTGGGGGCGGGAGGAGCACCCACAAAGCAAACAAAGATAAAGTCCCAACCTGCAACAAACAAACAGCTCTGCACTGGGCTCCCCGCCCTCCAATTTGCCCACCACACGTGATCCATACGCATCAAGTGCTCCGCAAAATGACATCACCCTCCTCTTCCTGCAGCTCCCCAGAATCGATGGACACCTATTCCCAATGCCATGGGGGAACGAGCCAGAGAAAAAAATTGGTAGTAAATAAATATTTTGTTTAAAAATAAGAACTGGTAGTAAATAAATATTTTGTTTTAAACATTAATCTCAGATAATTATGGAATAAGAATGTCAGTAGAACACAAGATGGGCTTGAGATCTTTTTGCTTATTCATCAATTTTCTAAAAAGACTAAGGTGACTTCTGTTCAGAACTAATGAGGAATACTGATCAACTGCTCATTGCTTTTAAATCCCTGATCTCCTGCTGAGTCTGCATTTAGCTATTAAGTGGTAGTTTGATATGGTCCCATTCTTCCTTCCTGGAAACCAGTCTGAGATCCACCAGGCTGTTCCAGAGGGAGATATCTGTTGTCACTGTCATCACTGCCCCAGGGTTAAAAAAAAAGTCAGTTCCAAAGTCAGAAACACTGATTACCTTACCAGCTCCACATTTATGAATGCCCATCTAAGAGCAAATTTGAGTCCCCATCCCATTCTAGCAGTCCAAAACCACTAAGACAAGGGAGAAGTGTTTCTAGGTTGTAAAGAGCATGAAGGTCACTAAGCTTTATTTAACATAAAGCTTGGTGTTTATTTATTCAATTAATCCAATTTTAGTTAAAAATGTGTGCCTGAGGTAAGAAACAATTGCCCTACAGACAAGAGCATCCACAATGGTATCCAGCAAAAACGTCTAAGCCTATCCTCCTCTTCCTCCTCCACAGTTACCTTGGCTAAGCTATGGCAGAAAACAAGGAGTTTTCACTCTGGCAGCAGAGCCAGGAGCACCTTTATAGAGAGGGATAAGACCAGCCTGCAGAGCATTGGGTCTTTTCTCCTGTTGGAGGCAGAAGCCCGAATTCTTCCTGCGGTACCCATCACTGAACTCATGCACAGCAGCAGGAAGAGGAGGAAAAGCAGTTTCTAAGGTAACCATACACCCAGCACTTTGGGCTGTGCAGAAGACAGCCAGCTGCTGCACACAGCTGGGAGGCACTGGGCAGCCTCAGGTGAGTGCTGTCCCTGGCAAGAAGCCCCAGGCAGCACTGGGAGAGCCTAATGTCACCCTGAAGCAGCTGAAGGAAAGGCCCTGTGTGGGCCATGCTCAAGCAACCCCACCCTGTGGGGACAGAGAGGTGGGTCAGTGAGTTAGCTGGGCTCCCTGCATGCAGGTGCAAGGAAACATGCCAGCCTGGAGGCTCACTGCATGTCCCACAATGTTTCCTCCCTCCTCCAAACAGGTTTTGAAGGCTGCTGGTCATCCCTGCTGTCTGTGTCCATCCCCACAATCCCACATGGAATATTTGCCTCCCAAGAGATACTTTTAACCCTTGTGGCCTGTTCTTTGCAATGCAGATCATCAGCATCAGCAGTCCTGTCTGGAAGAGTCTCCTTCAGCATCTGCAGCATTTAGATGGGTACGTGTGTGTGTGTGCAGTGTAGACCCAGGTACGAACCCTGTGTGTGTGTGTACATGTGTGTGTGTGTGCGTGCATTCAGGGTAGATAGAGGCATGCAGCGCACATAGGCTCTGTGACAGTGAGTGAAAGCCCAGACACTTCTTTCTGAGCCCATTTTGTAAGATACAGGCAGCAGAGCCTCTGCCTGTGCAGTATATGGGAGCACCTCAGCCAGCTGGCAGCCCCACCTTGTGCTGCAGCCAGCACCAACGCAGCCTTGCCTGATATTGAAACCATTACTCTTCACCATTCCCTCACCCCGTGCTGCCTCTTCATCCCCCAAGAAGCTTGGAGCTAAAATTATATCCCCGAATAATTATTCTTTGGCTTGAAAACAATCTTCCTCCCTCACCACCCTTTTCTTTGACATGTGTGTTTAATATCAAATTATTTATAACCCAGCCTCGTGGTCAAGCTTTTAATAAAAGAGCTGCCAGAGACTTTTAAAAGCATCGTATTCACTCGACTAGCCACATTATGCTGAGTAAGGGCTGCAGGGCTTTAGCAGAAGGAGTCTTGCTGCTGAAAATCCCCCCAGTCCATGTGTGCACGTGTTTTACTCACTCACACTATCTCTTGTTCTCTCCGTGTCGTTTTTTCTGTCCCTCCTTCTCCCTTCACCTGTCTAGATCTGCAGTCTCTGCCTAGCTGTGATGAAATACTGCCCGCACTGATGTCTACAAATAAAAGAATTATTAAGAAGGGATTCTTCAATGCCACATGGATTTTTCCTTCCCTAGGACTACTCATAACCAATGAGAGGTCCAAAATGAAGGAATGGATCCTTTAAACCTCCCTCCTTCCTTCCTCAGCTTTATCTGCTTCTTTTCACTGCACTAACCTTTTCCTTCTCTAAGAGTATATATGCACATGTACATATCCCTCTCCCCCTTCAGCATGAAATATTGATGAATTCTGCTCCCCTAAATGAAGGTTTGATGCAGAAGAAGCCTGCAGTTCATCTTCAGCAGTAGGAATGCAAATGTGTTGAAATCCTAGGAGGGATAGGACAGCAAAATACAAGGGCTGCTGCAGCAGCTGCCAGATCATGTTTGATTCTGCGCACGGGCACAGACAGTAGCAGGGCAGGAAAGCTGCCCCGAGCAGTGCCGACCCTCCTGGCTCCCCAAGCAAGAGGCAAAAACATGCTGCCCAAGTAAGGGAGCTTATTTACACGGAATTTATGCCTTGAATTATAGGGGAGGGCCAAGCTGCTCTTAGCACAGATGTAAATCTGTGGCTAGTGAAGCTAAAAGGGAGTTATTCCAGATTTACACTCCCATCAGGGGGGTTTATACATGTAGTTTTCCACAGTGCCTTCTGCCATTCCAGGCATCGCTGCACATGTCCAGCTTTCACGGGCTCTGGCAGGAATAAAGCATGCATAACTATTTGGTAATCAGTCCCCTCCGGGCCTGATGTAAAAGACTTGCCCCCAGGGGATCTGAGCACTTGGAAGAAGAAAACCAACAACAACCCATAACATTTAGGGAGCTGTGCTTTTCTTTGCATCCTCCGAGGAACAAAGCGATGATGCCTGTTAGTCTGTGTATGTAATTGGATTCTGAGTGCGAAGTGAGGGACATCAAAGAGGTGAGGATTGCTAACAGACCTCTGAGTGAAGCGCTGCGCCTGTTTCTGAGCATTTGGCATTCAGGTAGGAAGAGATGGAGACAGAAGGCCTTGAATATCACTGCATACAAACCACAGCCCTTCCCCAAAAGAGCTACTGACCCCTTTTTAAAGGCTCTATCAACTCCTGCATCTGAGAAGGCAGCCTATATGCTCCAGTAGGGACAGAGTGGTCAGGCAAGATGACAGTGAGGAAAGGCATGAGTGAGAAGGGGTCAGGTGCCAAGAGTCTTTTCTCAGTCTTCCACATCACTGAAATATCCTGGTTTTCCCCTGGTCATAAAGTCACAGGAAGGAAGGGTTGGCTTGAGGATCATCTAGTTCCAATCCCCTGCTATAAGCAGGGACACATTCCACTAGACCAGGTTGCTCAAAGTTCCATCCAGCTTGCTTGGCCCTTAACACTTCCAGGGATGTGAAACATGGAGATATGAAAGCTTCTCCTCCTACAGAGAGGAGCATAAGAAGAATTTCCCAAGCTCTAATGCTTGAAATTAGTGCAGCACTGGCACCTCTAAACTTCACTGTCATCTACAGTACCTTCACTTTGAAGTGATTAAAGACCTTGGAAAATCCCCTTTGAAAGTTTCTCAGCCAGAAGCCAAACCCAGTAGAGCCAACACGAGCAAAGCAGCCAACCTGAAGCTTGCCTGGTGCTTGCTGCAGACCTCAGGCGACCCTACCAAACTCACTGCCACACTCCCTGCCCCGAGAGGCACAGCTTCTCTGCTGGCCTTGCAGACCCCTGCTGCAGCCAGACGTACTGGGAGATTTGTGAGGGTTCTCATGAGCTCTTCTCAGCATCACACACGCCCTGGCCACAGCCAGCCCAGGGACAGAGCCATAAATCCCATTTCACAGATGAGAGGAGGGATGCACAGAGAGGTGGACTGTTTCACAGTCCAATCTCCCATCCACATCCCTACTACCTTGGTCCCCAGCTCTTCCCAAACCCTTCAGAGCAGCCCAGACCCTTTACAATGTGCTGTTCCCACACTACAACTTGTGGTGACGGTGGTGGAGGGTGCCCATTGCTCCCCCTCCTTCTCCTCAGTGCACTGGCAGCTGAATGTGTTATTTTTGTCCCCAGTTCAGAGGCAGTTTCATGCATCCCACTGTGTGGCTTATCTTCTGCAATTAGCACTTTCCGCCATATCTGATAGCAGAGAAGGGCTCAGCTGCCCCTGATTAATTGCCAAGTATTTGCTTTCTTTTCCACTTCTGTGGCCTGGAATTAATTAGTTTATCCCTCTTATTCCTTTCATGGGCCAGAGCGTTCTCCTTTTTTTGTGCAATTATATATAATAGCAATGCTTGAAATCCCCTGGGGAACAGTTGAGAGAGGCTCTCAATGGGGAGGAAAGGAGCCTGAAAGCAAAGAGATTACTAAAGGTCATATGTCCTACAGCTTCCCTGCGGTCTTAAAATATATATTATCCTCTGACTCCAGCACAAATTCCTTCCCTGCACCACCTACCTCGCTGCCTTCTCCAGGTTTTTCAGTTAGCTGATGTCTGAACAGCAGGAAAAGCTTGCAGACCTAAACCCCAAGTGTGAACAAGAGGTGTAAAAGAATGGCCTCCCTTGGCTGGATGCCTTCAGGTGTTGCAGAAAACACAGACCTCATAGCCCAGCAAGGGCAATCTCACAATGCTAGCCTGGCCACTGTAAGGTACAGGGCAGTAGGAGCACTGGCTCTAACATGAAGGAGATGCTGCAGTTTAGATACAGCAGCTAAACACTCTCAGAGTCTCTGGCTGAGGAGGATGACACCTGTGGCTCACTCAAAAGCCAGCCAACAGCACACTGTTGACTTGGGGGAAAGGAGGACAGGAGAAGTCCCTGAGCAAGAAGACCATGTCCAGTTCCTCCCTTGCAAATGTAGGTGACACTGGCACCAGTGCTCACAGCCCAGTCTTGCTTTCCTGAACAGTAAATCAGGAGTAAATGAGTATGAAAGCTCTGTTACTGAAAGCAAACCTTTGGCCAAAATGGGAAGACTCTTTTTTTTCTAGTTTTAATTGAGTATTGCCAAGCCAGGTCTTGTCTAGACACTGCAGCCCTTGGCAAACAGTTTGTGGGGCAGTCCTCTACCTGGCATGAGGAAAAATCAAGGCATCTGGGAAGGAATGAGGCAGAACTTCATCTAATTCCTGAACTGCTGGCAGCAGATCAATCTAAGGTCTTATTTACTGAGGTTTTTAGACCCATAATTGTTATCTTCCTTCTCACCCATTATTAGGCTTATGTTGTCTTTAGAGTCCACTCAATTTGAGTTACTTCACTTACTGCACTTTTTTAAAGCTGGAGTCGGATGGCTGTGACCCAACACAGACAGAGTTTCAGGGGTCTTTTGGGGTGTCAAGACTCCTGTGCATTAAAATTTTTGTGCTATCTCACTTGAAGATAGGGAACCATGATGCAGCCAAGATGCTGCCCCCAGTTCTCAGGCTGCAGGGTGACTCCAGCATAAGGAGGGAGGGATTCCAAGACAGCCAAAAATTAGGCAAGCACTTATTTTCCCACAGCAATACCTGCAGAGCTAAAGCTGTTCAGCTTTTAGTCAGAGAACAGACTGCAGGCTGGCTCTTATGGGTGCAAAAGAGAAGAGATGATCAGGCAGGACAGTGTGCCTAAGACCCTGGTGTCCTGTTCTTTGGATGGACATTTCTTTCTGCCAGCTCCCCTGCCTCTTGTCTCTACCTTCATTTGGCCATCTTAATTATTAGCAGTGACCAGTTGTCTCCCTACAATCCTTTTGGGCAGACTGGAGGTGATAAACCTGTGGAAGGTGAAGGCTGTGCATTGCCTGAGCTGCAGACTGCAGCTCTCCTCCCCTCCCTTTCTCTCCTTTTCACTCTCCTGACTTACAGCTCTGCCAGCTCTGCATCATGGACCCCTCTGAACTTGCTCTGCAGGCAGGGTGTGCACAGAGCACAGACATGCCTGGCAATCTGTAACTGCACAGAGATCCCTGTGTGTGTCAGGGAGGGGGACATGGGCAGGGGCTGGCCTCACACATGGTGTGGAGCCAGGAAATGCAAGCGTGCCAGGTGTATTACACACACACTTACCCCCCTGTAATTTGAATCATGGTCTGCACCCTTCAGTATACACTGCATGCTCCAGAGAGCATTTGCTGAGCAAAAGGCATTAACATACAAAAAGGAGGGAGCTTGCTTTAAAGCCGCTGTATATATCCATCCAGAGCGTGTGCTGCAGTCAGACAGTTGTTTCAGGCAAAACGGTTCCATCTTTCTCCTTGGGAAGGCACCTCAGTGAGCACCGCTGGGCTCTCCCTCAATTCAGCATGGTGTTGGGGCAGCAGCCATTTCCTTGCTCTCAGATGCAAAAGGACAAAAAGCATCCACAGCTGTTTCTCATCTGTTTGATTCTGGAGGGGACAAGGTGGGGCAGTTTTTTGCCTTACTCTAGAGGGAGTTTTTCTAAAGCTGTGGGGCTGAGCTGGAGAAGATGAGTCTATTTGGGGAGAGCAAGTTTTGCCAGTGGTCTGTTGAGGGCCCTAGTGGAGCCTCTGTTCCACAGGGACCTATGAGTTGTCAATCTCCAGCAGCAGGCACAGAGGAGACCCTTTTGCCCTCCTACATGAATTCCCATTTATACATGAAGATTTTAGATTTGTGTTCTGGTTCTGTTCCTTCAACACCTGCATCCCTCAGCCATGCTCTGCTGGTGTAAAATGGTCAGTCTGCCTTTACTTGGGTAGTGCTACAGTTGTTTCACCCCTCCCGAGCCTCTAAAGCTCTTTCCTTCATAATTAGGGGTGTAACTGACCTCATATGAAGAGCTCTTAAATGGCAGGAATGCAAAACTGAGGAGGTTCTTCATCCCCCCAAACTCTCCCCCACCCACCACAGCACCTGCAATGTGATTCATGCACATGCACCAAGGAACATTCTTCATTTTACTTTACAGTAATCCACAGCTTTACTAAGGTGGCACTCACAGAAGTGACTTGAAAGCAAACCCATGAACGTCTCTCTTAATTACTTGGTAAAACATTTTATTTTCCCTCTCTTTGTTTCACAGTTGTGAGTAGCAGCAGACAGGGAAGATATGCGACATGCTGGCTTTGAGTGACATGGGGAGCCAAGTGCCTGCTCATGACAGCTCAGTCAAGTTTGCAGAAGCAGAGCACAGAGGCACCTGCATTCCTGCCTGCCCAGTTCTGAAATGGCACTTGCAATTGCTGAGTGCCTGTACAAACCAAGCGTTTTACAGGAGCAAACATTTTTTCAGCCTCATTTGAATACAAAGCTGCTACCATTACACACATAAAGTAAGCATGCAATAGCCTCACAAGACCCTCAGTGGTGGGGGCTCATTCCCCCACCTCCTAACAGCAAAGTCCTACGATTTCAGTATCAAACACTGCTCAAAAAGAAGGTTAGAATCTCATTAGATCCTAGTTTGTTGCTACACACTGTCTACCTGAGGTTTGCCCTACTGGCTTCCATACAAAGTGTTGCTTTTGCTTACTGCTATATGTCTTCACTGGGTTTCCAGACATTATTAAGCATCTGACACAATCCATCCCAGAGGTAGCTGCATTTAGTTGTGGCTGAATGATTGCTGAATGTATGTAGTCTGCAAAGCAGTGAGTGATTCTTCAAGATGTCAGTCATCTTCATTAACATAAATAAGATACGTTTCATTTTAGTCACTCTAAAATCATTGAGTCATTTATTGATGTCTCAGTAATTTATGAGCTCTGTATCTTTGCTGGAAACCTAGCAGTGAGGCTGGTTGCAGGAAGAAATGGGCACAGTACAGGGATAGATCTCTGTCTGACTGAAGTTCAACTGTTTCTTCCCTGGGTTAAAGGGTGACACAGACTGGGGTGATAATGCTTGCCAGCCTTTCACCTGCAGCTCATACAGTTAGTGACAAAATGCCACTGTACTGTACTCACTGTACCAGAGAGAAATGGTCATCTCCTGTTCCTGTTGGTGCTATGACATATCACAGGCATCCAAAAACCAAATCCAATTCCCCTTTTTGCTGGCAACTTTAGTTCAGAAGGCAAAGGACTCACTAGAACAGAGAATGAGCTTCCTTCCTGTTCCAAGAAATGGTCAGCCAGGAGAGGTGCACATTATCTTTGCTGTGCTGCAGCTGGAGCTTTTATCTGGAGGGGCGATGAAAGGGAAACGTGAGTCTCCCGGTGTGTCAGTCAAGCACTCTCATCAGTCTAATTGCAGACAGAAATTTTATCAGGCAGGAGAACTGAGTGGGTCCAGATGAGCTCTGGAGAGGCATCCAGATCCTCTGTTGATAAGACAAATCAAAATGGAATGCTAGCTTGTCACAGTTCAGAGAGAAGAGGAGCCCTGCATCCTCAACACCACTTCAGCAGCCCTCAACTCAGCGGTGGGATGGAGGATTTGTCCAAAAAATAGGTCCAAATTCAGCATCTCTCACACTGGCCTCCTTCTGCCACATGTTACAGATCCTCCCTACTCAGAGATGTCCAGTAAGTGTACCTATGAAGCCAAAGAGGAGAAGGGTGGAGAAGTCATGGCCTGTATGAGAGTCAGCCAAGCTGGGTGTGCACACAGTCCCTCCAGCTCTGGCCATGAGCTTTCCCTCAGGCAGGATGCCCAGAGCCCACACTGACATTTCTCACTTCCCCATAATGTCACCTCTGTCACCTCACTTCTGGGAGAGAGGTAACTTTAAAAAGAGGTTTTATCAAGCACATCAAAGGGGAAAAGAGAAGGATCCCAAAGTGTAAATAAACTTGTGTGCCTCAGTTTCATTATCTCACCCCTATTTGTTCCCTTTCCTTTCTGCTTCTATCATGTTTTCTTCTCTCTTACCTCTCTTACTATCCCTCTCATCCCTTTCTGCCTCTTCCAGTCTTCTTCCTCATGTGTTCTCCTTGGGATTCCCATAGGGATCCTGCTCTGTTCACAGGCCCACAAAAACATCTCTCCTTTTAACTCTACTGTTAAACAGGTGTCAGTAGTGTCTTAGTGAGCAGTCAGAGGTACTTTGCCACCAGACATCTCTGTGCCACACCACCTCTTCCACAGGAGCTGGTGGCACCACCCAGGTACCCTTGGCCCTGGAGCAGAGGGAGGAGATGAACCTGTCCCCACTGTATAATTACATCACAGCTGGGGATGATTAGTTTTAGAAAGCATCCTTAAGGGTCATTGGCACAGGGTGCTCCTTCCCTTCAGAACTGTGTCTGTGTGGATGACCCATGTGCAGCTACAGATGCTCAGGTGCTGCCCAATCTCGTAACTGGAAGCCATCAGGAGCCCTGAGCTAACATATAGAGGTTTACATCCCAGAATTAAAAGAGCTTGCTCCTCCTTCCTCCCACCTGAATGTCACCTCTTGGGATGCAAAACCAAGACTTGAGGCTGGAATTTGTCAATTCTGCATTTGTCACCCTGGAATGTTAATGATCTTCCTGCATGGCCCACAGCCTTCAGAGGTAAAATAGCTCATGTGGAACATTGGGACTTCCATTGATTTACTTCAGCTGCTTCCAGGCAGTAACCTTCTCTTGCTTTTAACCAGTTAATTGTATTTTCCAAAGGGTTTTTATCTACCTATCTGTTACATGCCAGTGGGATGCTGAGGCTGTAGCTGGGTGGGCTCACACACAGGTGGAAAGACAGATGGACAGGTAAATATCAATGAGGCCTTTCAGACAGGCTGTGGAGGAGGCCGTGTGACTGCAACAATCAGTACAGTTTTCAATGCAATTAAGGCATGCAGCACAGTGGGTCCAGGTGACTGCAGCAGATTGCTCTGCAGAAGTCCAGCTGCCAGGAGAGCCATCCACGGCTTTTGAATGAATGCTCCTTTGCAAGCTACCTGCCCTGCTAACCCTAGTAGAAAATCAGTCACATCTGGTGGCACTGGAGCAACAGCCCAGCAAGCCTGGCTGGATGAAGCTTCTCTGGCCAGTGGAAAAGCTGTGCAGATGCACTTTCATGGTGATGATAACTGAGATGTTTTATCTCCCATCTGTCATGAGCTGTTAGCATCCACACAATTAGTTATTACAGCCCAGCCATCAGCAGTAACAGAAGATGCTGAGGGAATCTCTACTGCACGTTAATATCTGCCCTTAGTCAAATAAAGCAACCCCTCTGTGTGAAAATAATGTATGATATATCACACTGCCAGATGAGTTTTCACAGGCATCTGAAAGGCAGAAATGCAGGCAGAGCACACACACAGAGCCCAGCACAGGAACACTAAATTGTTAAAGGCACATCTGAACTTGTCACATGGGACACTTCTCTGAATCCAGGCATTATTGCTTTCTGAATATCTTCCCTCCTCACAAGATGTACTGAAACTCTTCCTCACTGAGCACAATACAGGAGTCAGAGCTGAAATTTGAAAGATGAGGCAGCTGTCTGAATGTAAAAGACAATAAATCTATACCAAGTCAAAAGACCAGAACCATCTTAGGACAGCTGGAAAAGGGTATCTCTAGGCTAATGTCCAGATGGGAATCCAGACCAATCCCTGCTGAGCTGCTACCGTAGCTGTTTGGTACTTGGAACATTTTGTTTTAAAATTTTAATTTGCTCTTAGTATAATTTTTTAATTACCCCTTTGAACCCCTTGGAACAGGTTCCTCTGAGACTCCTCAGATTTCTTGACACATTCAGGAGTCCAGCCTCAGCTTATAGGGTGAAAACAACATCTGTCAGAGCTGTCTGGGCTTTGGGAGGAGGTTGGAGTCTGCACCCAGGTCTCATGCCATTCCCAGTTCCCAGCAGCAGGGTCTCTTGTCAAGTGCCTGGCCTCAGGGTTGTGGCTTCTTCCCTTCTTCTGCCAATATATTTGGAGATGGAGAGGAGAGAAATCCCTGCCATCCATGTTAACAGTGACTCAATGTGTTATTTCTGGCAGTTATTCCACAAGATTTCTTTTTCCACATCAAAATTCAGGAGCCCAGGAAGGCAGCTCAGGGCTAGACTGCAGGATTCTAAATCCTGTAACTCAGAGAAATACACAAACATATAACAAAGCATAGATAAAAAACTTAAAAGGCGACACTATTCTTTTTGTGAACACCTTTCAAGAGTCCAGGATATTATTTAAAACCAGAAACACAATAACCCAGATCTCCAAGGACTATGCAGCCTTGTGCTGCACTGATGCGTCTTTCCTAGGTGTGGCCTTTCCAGCCGCCCGCCTGTGACTGTCGCTGCTGCACTGCCTGTCCTGACACAGGGCACCCGTGTCCCTGTGCCCTGGGCTGGGCTGCACCCCAGGGGCTCTCTCAGCTGCACCCCTGGAGAGAAGAGTGGGTGCTGAGGATGGCGAGCCCCTCTCTGAGTCGCGGCCCTGCCCCAGGGTGACTCAGCTGAGGGGACGCAAGCCTTTACTTTTCTGTTTGTTTTATTCTCAGTCCCTTTCCAGGTGAGCCAATCTCTCCCTGAAAACTACAGAGGGTGCAAAGCTCACACTGGCCATTCAAAGCCTGGGGTGTGGTGGGAGACAGTGGGGCCTGCATTGCTCTTGGTTCAAGAGATGAGATTGTGGCAGTACCAGCTGTTGGTTTCTCTGGGGCTGGACTGAAGGCACTTGAGACAGTAGTTCATGTTTGGACTTGGGTTTTTATTATTTCTTATCAGTAACACAGGCTCACTACTGTGAGCTCAGCAGAACTCTTCATTAGAAAGCACAAAATGGCCAACAACCTCTTGTTACAAGGTCTTTTAAGACTAAACTATCCAATGAAGAACTGACACCTGGATTATTTTCCCTTTTAATCCAATAACTGATCCCACAGAGCTGCAATGGGGACTTTTCTGCCCAATTACAAAAAGCCACCCAAACCCATGAAGAAGGAGGAAGAAGAAGGATGAAGAAAAAACCCAGGATGACACCCTGTGCCCTCCATCTTGCTTCCATCCACAACATACCAAAAATCCCAAAACCCAAATTTCTCACCGAGTGATACACCTACACTACTCTCTATAATCTGTTTCACACTTTTGATTCTAGTCTACATTGAAGTCTAGGAAACTTTCTCCATGAATGAGGGTCAAAGTCAGTGCTCCCCTGGGGGTCAGGGCATCCCAGAGCAGACAGAGAAACATTCCCAGTGCTCTGGATTTCCACATGAGAGGAGCCCCTGATGGCCAACAAGGGCACTGTGGGGAACAGCGTATGCATGAATCTCTTCCCATGAGATCCCTGGGCATGCAAGGCACTGTGGAAATGCAAGGCACCCTTGGTCTTATTTCTCCACAGCCTGGTCACTCCATCCCTTCTTTAGAGCTTGCAAAGGGAACATCCCTCTGTCACTTTTACTAACCACTCTACACTGGCAGCCACCTTGCAGAGTTTAGCCTGCAAATGCATTTTACCCTCTACCCCCAGGCAGTCCATCACATTCCCCACTCCTCTCCGGCTGCTCCTATCACCTGCCAGCACATTCCTGGGGATCCCCTTGGGCGATGACTGCCCCGACATGGAGATGTCTCCTGTTTTCCAGCTTTCCTGCCTCGGTCAGCTCCTCCCTGGCACCACAAACTGGCCTCTACAGGGCCTCCCAAGGCCTGGCAGGGGTGGCTGCAGAGGTCAAGGGTTGAAAGAGACACACAGAGAGAAAACAAAGCTCCTGGAAGAGACATGTGATTAAAAGGGAACCCTTCCCACAGGTTTGTGGTAGGTCAGAGGTGCCAGTAATTTGGGGGAAACCTTGGAGAAGTGTCAATGGTTTGCTGTTGCTGCCCAGGCACCTTACACAGCCAGGTCCATTGCACAGGAGGTCATGCACAGGGGAAAGCACTGCTGTGGGCAGAGCAGGGTATGCACATGAAGAGTGAGACTGCAGGAGATCTGATTTGGGGCTCAGCCTCAAGGCTTTGGTGCTTTCCAGTGTAGTGTAGCTCCTGGCTGCCAGCTCTTCTGCTTGTTCATTCTTGTGCCTGAGCTTTTCTCCCTCCCTCTCTTACTGTTCTGCTTCTCTGTTCAGGTAGCAGAACACTTCACAGTGCCTTGGCCAGGGCAGGAGCTCCAGCTGAGACCTCAGGGCCAAGGAGCAGAGAGCACAGTGGTGGAGACAGGTGGTGGCTCCACACGGTGGAGAAGGGACTTGGCGGTGGGGGCAAGGGCAGGGAAAAGGAAAAGCTGGAGGGAAGGAGAGGATGAAGAGTAGGGGTGGAACAAGCTGAATGAGAAATCAGAGGAGAAAGAGACCTGGCCATTCAGCTGGGCACCACACACTTTACACTGAGACTGGTTCCTCTGTGTCTGAAATGTTTTGGTTAATGTTTAGGGAATAAAAAATGTGGTGGAAGCTTTTTTTTTTTTTTTTGTTAATAACAGTCATCTATTTATAGGCTGTAAATTATACACCATGAACATTACTCAGAGACAAGACATTATTTTGCTGCCAACAGGGAAAAGGGAAGGAAAAGGGGAAAAAAGCAGATGGAGAGAAGGGAGAGAGGGAGAAAGGCATACAGAGAGAAAGTGAGGAAGCTTTGAGCTTCTAACCCCTCCCTCACCCCATGAATCTACAGCAAAGGGCATATCATGTGCAACAAGGATGACACTGAAAAGAGGAAGAGAAGCATGTGGAGCCAGCTGTGAAAGCCCAATTCTTGTTCCTTCCTGCCAGAGAGGAAATGTGGGACCATTTCTGAATGGGTTTGACCATTTTCTAGTGCTTCTTTTGAGTGCCAGAATAAAGCACCATGAAATACAGTACACAGTAGCACAGTAGCTGATGGCCTGTGGAATCTGACACCCTCCTATCTGTTGCAGACACAAGTGCATGGGCCACTTTCCAAGCTTTCCTGGCCCCCTGACAGCAATTTGAGCACTTCAGAAAAACACTTCACCATCCCCCCTCTCTTTTCAGCCCCTTCTGGTTTCCCCCTCAAACGCTCTCCCCTCCTTTTGCAATCACATGTGCACAGATTCATCTGCCAGAGTTAGAAACCAGATCACGCTGGCTTCCTTTGCAGTCAATAGAAATAGGGAGAGAGGGTAATTTGCCTACTTGATCTCTGCATTAGTTAGGAGATGGCCCTACAATATTTAATTCAGTATAATACTGAAGTATCTAACACTAGATGAGACAAGATTAGGCTTTATGAGGAATCCAACAAATTGTTTCCATCAAGCTTGCTGTGTACAGGGTGAAAACATTCAGGAGTAATCCCAGGCCATTGTAGAATAAGAAAAAATTATTTTTAATGCAACTGCTGATAAACTTTTTCATGACTAGTTGGGCTTCAGAAAGCTTCACAGCAGATCTAACAAACACAGCTTCCTCCTTTTCTAAAGCTTATTGACCTTTTTCTTTGGCTCCCTAAGCTTCATCACTTAATTGTTTCTTTCTTTCCACTTCCTCATTTCTTGCCTAGATTTCCTACTGTTTTTATAACTTCATTCCTTTTGATTTCATACGCTGGAAAAAGAATAAGAGGTTTTGACCCAGCTTGCCCATAGGATTAGAAAAGCTTTTTAATCTCTGAGGTTTCCCAGTATCTATCCTATATGATCAAAAGCAAACCCTATAAGTGAAACCCACTCATTTTACAGCTCCACCATAGAAAGAACAATATGTGCACCCTGCTGATGCTGAAAACATACCCTTGGGCAGCAGCCCACTGCAAAGCATCTGTGACATCTACTGAGAGATGTCACAGTCCAGGTGTGGACCAGAAGCAGACACTACTCCCTACGCAGCCTTGAATGCAAGGAGCACGTTTGGAGGCACACAGCACTGAGATCCAAACTCAATTCACCTCTTTTCTCTGGTGCTTGGCAACTGAGAGCACATGGTCAGCCACATTAAATAGCCAGGGCTCCGCTGTGTTTCAGTGAGGTCAACATGGAGAACTGGAAAAGGACAAAGATCTGTTTGACAGCCTACTGAATCATCAACAGTTGAGCAATGGGTGGCTCGGTAACTGTGGGGTGCTGCTTGGCATTGTTTCAAACCACATGTTGCTCACAAGCAAGAAATTTAAGTCAGCAATCCGCAGGGTAGAGCAAAAGTGAGACACCATTTGGTGAATTTGGATCTGGGCTTGCAGAGCAAAAGCCTTGAATTGTTTCTCTAAGCTGTAGTTAGGAGGGATGCACCCACATGTGGGATGGTGCCATGTTCAGCGCCCTGCTGTGAAATCAGGCAGCTCCCTTGAAGCTCCAGCAAATGGGAGCAACAACATTACAGTGCTTGGCTTGGCAGTGCTTGACATTACAAACCATCCTAGAACACCATCCTACAGAGCAGTCCTTCTCATGATGAGTGCCTGTTTGGTGACCTGTGTGCAAAGGCACTTCCTAGTTCCACTTAAAAAGGCGCAGGAAAAACATCCTAGATGAATCCAAGGGTAGCTCTCACGCACTCTAGTACCGAGATATCTAAGCAGACACTTAGCAAAATGTTACATCATACAGAATCCCATAAATATGTTCAGAGGTATTGCCTTTAGCCCTGGGAGTGTAATGTGATATAGACCATTCACTGAGATACCGTGTCACTGAATTGCTTTTTCATTCCAGCAGCGGGTCTTTCCACAGCTAGGAGAAGACATCCATGATGGCAGTGATATGTGGGCAGGGAACCTGCAAAGCAAATGCTGCTGCCAAATAAATAGAAAATCAGATCTCCAGAGTTTCTAGTTTGGCCTGGAGGACAAGTCAACCAGCAGAATGCATCAGCATAGATACTTCTCATCTGAGCCTCAGGGAACATCTTTACCTAAGCACAGTGCACCCTTACCCCTCAAGCTCTGATCTTTCCAGAGCTCAAATACAAGCAACATGAAAGAATATCCCACAGTTGCTGATGAATTAGTGCATTGCTGCCTTCTCTCCAAATCAGTGCTAAAGCTAAATCTGTCTGCATCACATTAAAGAGCTATGCTCCCTTCCCAAGCCCTGATGTGTGAAACCTCACCTCATTCCTCTCCCCTGAAGCTCAAAACTGATCCTGGACCAGTGCTCCCAGCAAGCCAGCTGGCATCCTGTACCCTTGGCAGGGTCTCACAGCCAACCTGTATTTTCACTGGTGCAGCAAATCAGAACCGAGCAGTGTCCTGTTCTGAGCCTTGCAGGGCAGAACAGCCCAGGCTCCAGAGCTGCTGTCTGTAGCCTCTGCTCTCGTGCCCTTCCCATGCCAGAAATGCCTCTTGTCCCTGTGCCACACAGCCAAGCCATAGCTGCCATTCCAATGGCAGATACCTGCCAGGAAGTCCCAGCAGGGCTCAAGTTCTGCCAAATCACATCTGCTTCTTTGTCCTGGTTTCCCCCAGCTCATCTCTGATTTCAATTAACTGAAATCACGACAGCTATTCCAGTCCTACGTGGGCAGGGCAGATCCCCTCACTGTTTTTTTTCTTTTTTTTTTTAATGAGTATTATTTTGGAGTGTAGGTGGAGGGGTGGTGCTTAAGTGAAAAAGTCTGAATCTGTAGCATAAAATCTCATCTCAGCCTAAAAGAAGAAGCTGGCAGATTGATGGAAAGCATCACCATAATGTGAAAGAACAAATAGGGTGAAGATGCTGCCAGATGGGAAAGTGAATCCTCCCTGGTTCTATGAGCATAGATATCGTTGGTGGTGTATCTACCACTGGCACATTCTGCAAGTAAATTTTCATCTTAGCTGCAGCTACCACCAAATTATGCCATGGTCTATAAGCAGCAGCAAAATATTGCACCCAAATGATCTGGGGGCTTGGAGAATCCTTTGCTTGCCTCACTCAGCAGATGCCAGATTAGCGCCTCTGTCCTTACACCAGTGACTTCAGCAGCATGATGAGTAAAGGGGACTGAGGGATATTTCTCCCTTGTGCACCCCATTTCCCCCTGTCTAACAGCTGGAACCTTCTGACAGTGAGACAGCTGGGAGCAGTGGCTCTTTGCAGAAAGGCAAGGTGGTTTCTGTGTGGGTGAGATTGTTGTTGTGAGGGCTCCAAAGAAGAAATATCTCCTCTGTTACTAAGCAGGGATCTGAAGGCCATTGTCAGGGGAGAAGCAGAAGAATTTCCATAAAAGGAAGAATTATTCTGCCTGCAGCCAAACCACCTGGACTTTAATCTTGTCAGATCTCACATCAGTAGCAGGACTGGTCAGCAAGGGGAGACAGGGTGTTGCAGTGATGCAGGGAAGAAGGGAGGGAACTTCTTATCCTGTGCAGACAGTGACTACATTATCCCTGTTGATTTTTTTTTTTTCATGACCAAAAGAAGAGTCTTTCATGATCCAGAGCGTGAAGGGTGCATCACATGATGTCTAATCTGACTTTCTCATCTAATTTCAATAGGAGCATTTAGATTATGCTGCATTACTTTTCTTCCTTCCACTTTCTTTCATCATTCACCTAAGCTGCTCTAACCAGCTGCGAGCCTCAGAAGTGTTTAAAGAACTGTGTATGAAAAATTTCCTTCTGTTGTAAGCAACATAAGGCCCCTGGAAACAAAGTGACCTTTTGCCTGAGCAGCAAGAGGGGTCCCAGGACATTAAAGCAGAAATGGACACGACAGAGGAGAAGGGACATGGCAGTACAGAGTTTCTGTTCATCAATGCAACGGCAGAGCCAACAGGGATCACTGTGGACTGCAGGGAAAAAGAGGCACCCCCGATGCCAGCCCATTTTTCTGCATTAGCCAGGGACTAGCTCAGGCAGTTTGTCTCCTTGCTTGGCCTCTGACCCGTGCCCAGCAGAGACGGCAAAGCTGCAGAGGCCGACACAGCGGAGCTCCCTCCGGTGCCCTTGCAGGCCCTGGGACAGAGCTGATGTCTGGGTTAAGTGCACTCGCAGCAACTTTCCCTTGGCTCAACTAAGTGGGTGTTGAGTTCTCTCCTCATGATGGCTGCTTAAAGTCACTGTAAGACAAGTAGGAGGAAAAGAATGGATCAGGGGAAGGAAATAACCAACTCTTGTCCTGCTGCTCTTTGGCCACTAAAGTGATAAAGCAGAAAAGAGAGGAGGCTTTTCCCCTGCCGTATTAAGAAGCTGAAAATTGAAGAGCAAATGAAGAGTATATTTGAAGATAGCACAAATCCTCAATAAAGCCTCTCTGAAACTTGATGAAAAATTTCAGTGTGCATTAGGAAAGTTGGGATTTGCTAGAGGATAAATCCATCAGACAGGACAAACTGAGGAGAAGAGACAGACACAGATGGTTTGTTTGGGCTCCCAAGCCAGTGGGAGTGGGGTGGGGGTGCAGAATGAGTGTTGACCTCTGTTGGCCTGTGGGTCAGGGATGGAGCACTAGCATGGAGGTCCAGCATGCAGGGTCTTCAGGTTCTGCCAAGTCTCTTGTGTCATTTGAGGAGACAGCCCCAGCATGCTGGAACTCAGGTGCAGAAGGTTCTGGGGCAATCATGAGCCTGGCATGGTCCTGCTCTTGCCTTGCTCTCTGTCCACTTCCCTGCCACAGGGACAAGCTGTGGACTGCACAGGCAAGCAGCACCCCTGATGGCCCCCTGCCTCATCAGGAAAGCAGGATAGCATGAGCTGCTCTGGGCCACAAAAATCCAGAGTAGTTTCAGATGTGGTGATGATGTCTTTGGTAGGAGACACAAACCCGGTCACTAATCTCACTCTTGGCTTTCTCCGGTGTGTCCTATAGGAGAGCAAGCAGAAGCACTCTGCCTAGCTTTCCAAATCTGCACTAATACTCTCTCCCCAAATAAGAAAATATATGGCCTAAATTTCCTACCTGCTCTTCAAAGATTTCTCTTACCCCCTATGCATTTCCAGCAAATTAATTCCCTTGGAACAGGCCTGTAATTAAGGAACTGTACAGGGAACTTTGTCATCAGGTAAATACAGATGATGGTGTCTGGAGACAGAAATTCTTTCAAGGAAGATTAATAAGCAGAGCTCCTGCTTATTAACCCAGTCTATCTGGCAGTGGGGAGAACAGGGTTTGAACATGGCAGAGATGGGTCAATGCTGCCCTGCACATCTGGCACCCTCCACACAGAAAGAATCGTTCATGGAAGGCTTCAGAGAATACAAATGGTTTCTCTGTTCTCAGGCTTTTTGTTTAGGCAGAACTGTTATTTAGACTGTTCCTGCAGCAGCAGGGGAAAAGGGCAGAGAAAACATGATTATTCTTGATCAGAAAGAGACACTTCTATTTGCCTTATGTGCATTTGCTTCCCAAAGGGGACATGGACAGGAACTGATGTTTGCAATCCACACAGTGCATAGTGGGAAGGCAGGTCCAAGAGAGGCAATAGGACACAGCTATGCCTCTTCCTGGCAGATCATCCTGGAAACAGATGTTTTGCCTTAGGAGTTTGTGCTCTTCAGTGCCCACCAGGCAGCAGCAACCTGACTGCAAAGGCCTGAGTCAGTGGAGGGAGCAGGGAAGAATAAAGAGAAAAAGCTTTGCTTAGCATGCTGAATGGAAAAAGAAAATATCCTACATTAGGACAAAAAAGCCCACAGAGGTCACAGCACATAAAGCAAAGGAATGGGAGGGGAGATGATCCAATGCACATCCCAGAAACTGTGTTAAAGCAGCAAGAAGAAAAAAGGCTGAGGAAAGACATAATAAATATCCAGCACTAGAATCAATTAAATGTAGCCAAAGAAGGAAAAAGGTCAAGAAAAGACAGGCAACAGAACAGCAGGTCCTGGTGGCAAGTGAGGTTTGGAGAGAGTGTCCACCCTTTAACCAGGAAATCTACATGCATAGCTCCTGTTAAAGGGCAGGTTTGGACAGGACTACATTCCCACAAACAGGGAGTCTTGCATAGCCACATAGGAACTGTTCCCATGGATTTCATACGAACCATGCCAGAATTCCTTTTATCAACTCAGCCAGCAGCACTGGCAAAGGGGAGTAAAAAACTGTGTGTTTTTCACAGTGATCCCTTGCCCATCACCACTCACTGGAGAGTGGAATGGGCTGGGAGGCTCTCAGCAGCAGATTTTAAGCAAAGAGGGGAAGGGTTAGGCACACTGGCCATGTCTGATCATCCAGCCCTTTCCACAGGCAGTGAATAACCAGAGCACACAGCTCCTGAGAATAATCTTAGAAAAGCTCCTGCTTATGCATAATAACTTGTTCTTTTAACAACAGGGATAATACCTGCACTTCTTGTAACAAGTTGGGCCCCATGGACATTTAATGACAGAATTCCAGAAAACTGGATCAGCTGGCTGGGAAGGCATGGGCACTTCAGGGAACACCAGGTCTCAGCTGGGATACAAATGGCTTCAAGTAAGTTCTTGGCCCAACGTGGTGACTGGAATGCTGCTGACATTCCCAGGAAAGAAAGAAATTAGAAAAGTATTATGAGACGGTGAGGAAAGCCTTTGATGCTCAGTTTATTGGGAGGCATCATGTGCTATATGAGTGATTTAGGCAGCATTATCAAGTACTGGAGGACACGGTCAAGTCCTTGAGAAGAGTGGTGCAGAGCTGCTCAGGACACTTCCAGAGAATTTCTAAGAGGAATCATCATTGCAGACCTAAGAGACAGGGAGTACTGAGCTACTCCTTCCAGCAGGACAGTGAACACACACTGACCTCGGCAAAAACCAGAAAAAGCCACAGGATGAGGAAACAAGCAGGAAGATTTGGAGGGTAGGGTGTGCAGAGGAGGAGGAAGACAATAGGTTGACCCAGCCCCAGGTGAGTGAAAAGGACCAGAGACACCAAAAAAAAGACCCCAGCCCAGCTCCAGGGACGAAGAAAGAAAAAACAGAAAACCTTCTGAATATCTCCCTGAATTCATGCCCTGTATTTTCAGGCACAGAACAAGGCTTCAGGAGATCAAAAGAAAGCAGAGCCTCTGTTTGACAAGCAAGGACATAATTAAGAGGAGCTGTATTTGGCACCAAAAGCCCCTGAGGTGCGCAGAAGCAGAGTAACCACTCACACTACAGACACCTTAACACAGGACCTCAGATGTTACAATGAAACCCTACAGGCAATTGCAATTTGGAGCACCAGGAGGTCCCAGAGACAAGCAAAAAGCCCCTAGAGCCCACAGCCCCAAGACTGGCCCAGTCCTCCATAAAAGCTCTCAACAGGGGCAGGGTAAAGTGAATTTTTTCCCTGACAAATGTTCATTTGTGGTCAGCATTTCCATGCTCTGTACCACTTGCAGCTTGGCAGGGGATATTTTGCCCACAAAGCTTTCCTTAGGAGGCAAAGCCTGTCATTTGAAAATGAGAGTGACGGAAGTGGCAGAAGTGGCACTTCTGATGTGGGGAAGGAGCTGGATGCCCAGGTGTGATTAATGCCATGTAATTTTTGGTGTCTAAGCACAGATAAAAGCATGACATAGAAAATGGAGCTGGAATTGCTTGCAGTCAAAGGAGAGACAGCTACTTTTACATTGCGATTCTTTGATCTTTTTGAGATAGGTACATAAGGATGAGATAAATCATGCCCTTCCTCTCCCACAGATATAAGGGGAGCCTGGCACTGTGGTAGGCAGTTTTCGTAAGAGAGAAACTTGCTCCCCACAGCTACAGAGCTTTTAAAGGCTTCAGTTACCCACGTAAATACACAACAGACCCGGCAATAAAACCAGCAAGGACACCAGTGACACAAACCCTGTGCCAAAGCCCATATATCTGGGAAGATGCTGTGCTTGCTGCAGGGGCAGGACCACTGCCACCACAGGGGGAGACCATGGGGCTGCCTTGGCCTTCACTCAAGAGATCAAGACGTTTCTCCAAAGCCCAAGTGCCCTCCTCCTGAGGCCCAGCATCGCCCCAGCAAAAGGACAGCTGTGGAAAGCACAGGATCGCCACCCACACACCCGGTAGACAAAGCACCGGGGTCTCATAACCACCACAACCTTCAGTGGAAGAGGCAAGAAACAAGCAGTTATAGTTTCCTTTACAAGACAAATGTTTATCTATCCCACCACTTAAGGCAGCCTCCATGCCAAGTAGGAGCTAATGTGCTGCTCTGCCCAGTCCCATTTTCTCATTTCTCTGTTTTTCTGGGTCTGCTAACCGTGGCCCAGGAAGGTCCTGTCTGCCTCTGTAGCTGCCCAAGAGCCTCAGCCTGAATGAAGGGCAATTACAGTGAACATTTGCCTTTTCTCTGTTTGAGTGCAGGGTGGGGGAGTTGTGCCACAAACCATGCCCAAGAAGTACTTCACAGAGAAGCTAAGACAACTCTCTTAAAAAAAAAAAAAAAGTCCTGTTCTGGAGGGACCCAAAGAGGTCTTTGTTTAACAGGCACCACACCCAAGTGAACAGTGTCAACTCAGGAGCCCCTGCCCTCCTCTACACAATGAATGAATTTTGCTGGTTTCCAGGGAGGAATATTTGTGTCTTGATGTTCAGAATGCAGTCCTGCTTGGGGAGAGGTACAGAGCAGCCTTCTCCCCCTGGTGCTTCAGCACTGCTGTCTGAGGGAAGCCAGGCTGCTCCACCTCTCATCTCCTCAGACATTGCCAACAGGACACAGTGAGCTCCAACTGCAGAAGGCCATTAGTTTTGTATGTGCATAAACATGTGTGCTGATCATGTGAAAATAATGAGCTGACAGAGCTGGAAAACAGTAATTCCCCTATTTGCATAACTTTATTCTTCATCTTCTCTGCAGACATAAGAGCCTGGACAGTGGCCACAAGCAAGAGAATCCAGTCAAAATCTGGAGAGCTCCAGAGATCCACTGGGGTTGAAGGAATATTTAACAGCTAGGCAAGTGGTTGTGCTCAATCTTGTCTCTCAGGAAGAGAGATACAAGCTAGGTTTCTTTGTATAAAGGCATCCATGGGGATTCACCACAAATGGCATGCATTGAACAATTCTGGCCTTCACTAGTTCTATCAATAAACTTCAGTTCCAGTTCTGTTCCCCAGGGCCTAAGGGTGTAGGACATAACAAAATATCCCTTGGGCACAGGAGAGGTTCAGCATGAAGCAGAGGGAGCAGCGGAGGAGCAGAGCTGGCAGAGGGTTGAGCCTATTTGAGCTCACAATAGCAAATGGATTTTGTGGGATACCCAGGAGAGAGAAGTGGAACTGCTGTGCTCCCTGAAGAGCCTGTGCATGGAAAGATTGGACAAAGAATTGAATAATGGACCTGAGTTTAAGGGGTCCTCATGGCTCCTCTGAAGCCAAGTGTTCCAGCACTGGAGACACACCAGCACCATGCGGCAAAAGCACAGCACTGAGGGCTGATCCACCCAGAAAAGCAGAGAAACCAGACCCTCGTTGGGACTGGCCATTTCAGAACCACTGCCAGTCCCTTTTCAAGAGGTTGTCCACTCAACACTCAGAGGAACAGACACACTCCAAAACACCAAAAAGCTGGATGCACACAGTGAAATGAGGAGCCTGTTACAGGAGTGAAGAGCAAGGGGACTGAAGGACTCTGACAATGGCCAGACACAGAGGGCATTGCAAGTGCCATAAGGGCCTGGCAACCCAGAATCTTCCACACCTTCCCTTCCTCTTGCACAAACCTGACAATGACACAGCTTTTTTCCTCTGCCCCAGCCTCATCTCACACCTATCCCATCCTGGGATCTCCTGTGCCTGGCACAGCTGATTACATAGTCTGAGACTTGTCATGGGAATCCATAAATCAAGAGAAGGGCTCCTAGGCTGTGCTGTGGCCCGTGGACCCCCTGCCTCTTTCAAGTTCCAGTTATTGCCTTCACAAGCCCAGGAGGAGTTGCTCCTCAGCTGGCTGGTGAAGAACTCTGCATGAGGTTAGCACAACAAACCTGCAACAAAGCCCAGACCAGGCAAGGTGGAGGAGGATGCAGTTTCTCTCTTAGCTGTAGACACCCCAAAGTTGTGATGTACTAGTGTTCTGGCCTCAAAAACATATGGCAAGAACTCCATCTGTGTGGGTCCTGGTCAGACCTTGACATGCTCTGGTAAAAGTTTTACTCTGAAAGTATGGTTTTGTTTTATTTTTCTGGTTTTTGGGAGGGCAGTGACACTGCAAAATGCGAGGAAATAGTGGGAAAACATGTTCAGCAAGAACAGTACAAGCACTGCATGAGTGTGTCCCAGGAGCACTAGGGGAGAAGAAAGCAAAACGTGGCACATCATCTATTCCATCAAGATCCAACACACTGTCCCTCCAGTGCCAGCACTGAACATAAAATCCACTTTTCCTCCAAAAAGCAGCCTAATTGATGCACGGGAGTGTGAGCACATTACCACGGGGGAAGCGCTGTGGGTCTGTGTGTACAGGCAGGAATGTGGTCCTGTGGAAATGGGGGCAAGAGGTGGTGGGCAGTGGGCAGGGATCAGTGTCCCCCAGCAGGGCGCTGGAGGGGAGCAGGGCTCAGGGGGGTTGGCACAGGGGCTGTGGAGAGAGGCATCTGCAAGGCACTGCGCAACTCTCTGAGCACTCAAGTTTCTGAGTGCTCAACAGCCAAAGCACTTGATGGGAGCTGTTATTTAAACAATCCAGTTGTTAATAAGTGGAACCTTTTAGTCCTAATTGATGAAGAACCACAAGCCTGCAAGCCTCCCAGAGCTCTTCAATTATAGATACTGCCCCAGAACTGCTGGGAATGACTGAGCTGGTTCATGGGCTGCCACGGAGCTGCTCATGTCCATCACTTCATACAGCTCTGACAATGCCCTGGTTTGTCAGTGCTGCCATCATTGGGCCTTCCTTTACACACTCTGCAGAGTGAAGAATAAGGGCTTTCGGTGCAGCTGTTTGCAGCTGTTCTGCCCTCCGGCCCCTGCAGGCTTCCACCCCACCTCCCACCCGTCAGCTCACTGGCTCTGGTGGAGCCTGTCTGACTAACAAAGACTTATAGTAGCCTAACCGCCATCAAGTGTTTCCAGTTTTTTTCCTATATCTCCCATAACTTCATTGATCTTTTCCCATCTGTGGAGTGCTGGACAAACCCAGAGATCCTTTGTTTCCGTACCCAAGCAGAGCCAGGTGAGCATGGGCAGAGCCCAGGTAGTTAGTGCCTTTAGCCAGGCTAAGGCATTTTTTCTCTCTTGATTTTTCTCTCTGCTGCAAGGTACCATTGCTGTAAACTACCTTCCTGTGTGTAGCCATGAAGAAAAAGCATGCAGACAGGGACCACTGAGAGGTGTGAGTGAGCCCTTCCCACTTTGCAATATATTTGATGTGTCAGCACACAGTAAGGTATAGGAATTCATCTAAGAGGCACCAACATCTTTTGAAGGCTCTGAAATCCTCTGGTTCACTGTTTGGAAAACCTCTGGCTCTGCCAAATTAAACATTCAGAATGTTAAGATCCCTTCCAAACCAAAGCATTCTGTGATTCTGTGAAAATGGCTGAGGGATAACTACCCTTTGGATACCAAAAGAAAAAAAACCAAAAAAACCAACAAAACAAGATTGCTAGCCTGGATACAGCTGCTGGATTCAAAGGCAGGAGGCTGGAAGCCAAGGTGAGGGGCAACACAGCAGCCAATCCCTTTTCTAAACAAACATTTAACATGCCCGAGCCCCATCCATGGATTTATCCAGTTGGGTACACTCCTGCCAAGCAACAAGAGCCTCATGAATCAGTTTTCTAGCAGAAGCACAATGTCAAGAAATTCTTCATGAAGCCCCAAATCCCTGAACATTGTCAGAGAGTCTACAATGCAAGCAAAGTCTCAAGGGTGGAAATCATCTCATGGCTTTAAATCCATGTCTTGGACCCTCCTCTTTCTTCATAAGGAATTAAATTTCCTGTCTTCTGGTACAGCTGTGTGCCTTTGCTTTCAGACCTCTCATTTGCAACCCATGAAGATAAAAGAAGGATTAGAGGGAAGAGGGAATTTTGAGGAGGTAAAACAGAGTCTGAGCTGCTTCCCCACAGGCAGCCTATTCCTTCTGCTGCCAGTGTCTTGCAAGGACTTCAGATGTCTGCTCCTGAAGCCACCTAGACATTAATGAGCATTGTGGGGAAGGGAATGCTACTTATTCATGCTTTGTCATGCATTTCTAGACTCAAAAGTAAGCCACACTCTGGGTAGGAGCCGAAATGCCTCTTCCAGAGCAATCTCCACGTGTGTGAGCTGCCAGGCCAGCCCAAGTGGCCAGACCCCTGAGGAAAAGGCAGTAAAAGGCACGCTGGCAAGAGACATCCTACAAGCCACTGCAGCCATCCTACAAGCCACTGAGTGGGGAGGGCTGAGCTCTGCAGGGCACAGCTCCTGCCTGTGGGAAGGCAGAGGGATCCTGTGTGCTGGTGGTCACCTCTGCTCCTGCTCCTCAGAGCTGTTGGGACAAGATCACCTCTGAGATGTTCAAAGGGCACATGGGCACACACATGATCCTTTCTCTGCTCGTGTCAGACCTTTTTCTCCACAGCCACAACTGGTTTACCTCCTCCAGTCCGTTCAGAACTCTCCAGTAAAGCTTTTATCTCTCCTGCAGACCTTTTCTTCCTGGGTTTGAGTCTCTTCCCTGACTTTCAAGCTTTCCTTTCTGTGAGAACTGTTCAGGATATCTGTTCTGCTGTTGGCAGTGGGGGCTGTTAGTGGCTTCAACAGACGGAATCAATCACTAACAGTGTTCAGGGTAGACTGTAAAAATACTTTTGCACATTTTCATGCCAGGGCCTTCCTATTGTTTCCATATGCAAGGAATATGCCATGACATGCTCTTATTGGCATAGTGGGAGGGCATACTGAATGAAATCCACACACCCTCTCCCATCCTCTCAGGGATACATCTTGGCTCTTGCTGCCCTGTGCTGTCCCAGTTTCCCTCACATCTGTAGGCCAAAGGAATACCAGGCTGGAAAACACAGTGATGCATCTCCTTCTATAAACAGGTTTCTTCCAGTATAATGTCCATCAAGTTTGGCTTCTCCACATCTGCTTCTTCCTAGCCAGAAATCAGCCTTTATAACAAGTAATTTTGAAAAATGAAGAAAGGAAAACATAAAAACCCCACAACGTGGAAGCCCTATGTAACACGTTTTGTTTTTAACGAGGAAGCCTTTGAGGCAGCTTTGAAGCAGCAGCTGTGCCAGAAGAATGTGTGCTGAAGCTCTTTGCCCTCGGGCTGTCACCTTATCAGACCTCCAGAGAAAGCAGGGAAAATTGCACTGGGGCTCAGGGAGGAGACTGCACAGAAAACCTTGGGCGCTAGGCAGGAGGCTGGGGTCAGAGCTCTAGGGCTGCCTTACATGGTCCTTCCATGGCTTCGTCCCTTGAACATTGGCCTCATACTGACTGCTGTGCGGTTATTCTACAGCAGCAGCAGGGTAAAAGGGTGAAGTAAAGTCCAGCTCTCCAGATTGTGTGAGTGAGGGAGGACTGCAAAAGCCACTAGATTTTACCTGTAAAAGCATTACTGCTAGAGGCCAGGAGGCTGTCCACCCTCAAAAGCCTTTATTCAAAGAGCTCTGTTGATGAGGGCCCTGTGGTGGCAGCAGAGGGCTGGTGGCACCACAGAAGGGTGGCTAGGGAAGCCTCAGCACCGTGGTGTTTGGGTAAAGGCTCCAGAAATGTCTGACCACGATATACACATTACTCTTCAGCCCCTACACAGATGGTTCATGCTGCCCTGGGTTTTCCCCTTCACTTTGCCAGCATTCCCCGTCCTTCCAAGAGACCACGCATTTTTTCTCCTTCTTAACACATGAGCTCTCTTTTTTTGTTGTTTGTGGGATGGGGTTTGTCCCTTTTTTGCTTTCTCCACCACAACAGCAAAAACTCCTTCCTGCAAGTAGCACTGACCTGTTCAGTCAGCAGGACCGGTCCTCCCTTGCAGGGGTGGGGCAACCATGGTGTGAAGGGAACCTGAGGTTTAAGCAGAGTTCATGTTCCTGCAATCAGTCCAGCCTTAATGAGAGCCTCTGCAGCCCCACACCACCTCCACCAGCACTGAACCCGTGCTGTCACATGCCAGCATATACAATAACACAAGGAAGCAGGGCACCTAGGGACTTGGTCCTTTTGGGGCTGCATTTGTTCTCCCACTGTTCCCCTTGTTAGGGATCAGCTGCCCTGGTGCCCCAAGGCTCTGGCCCTTGCTCCAAGGCTGCTGATGGAGCTGAGCCCTGTCACACAGCACAGCAGCCATGTCCCAGACTGTTCAGTGCCACTGCAGCGTGCAGAGCTGCAGACAGCAGAGCTGCCCTTGCTCCATGTTTTGTGGTCGTGAAATCTAGCAGCAGAGGAGATCTGTGTCATGTTGCAGCTATAGCGGCCTTTTTGGCAAGCAGATAATTAGATCCTGCACTCCCTGTCTCTGGGTCCTGCAGCCAGCTGAAGGTACAGCCCACAGACTGCCCTGAGGACCCACAGAAAGGGGAAACACACTCATCTCTGAGGAGGATGTGGGTCCACCTGGGTATTGGAGGTCTCTGAAGCTGGCAAGGTCACTTGTGGCCAGGAAAGGGCTGTGCCTTTGGGTGGTTTGAGCTCCGTGGGGGTGGTGGTGGGGCAGCAGCCATAGCAGTGTGTCAGCTGGGTGCGGAGCCCGGTCAGAGCCTGTGAGCACACGGCAGTGAGGAAAAAGAGAAAGAACTGAAGTGTGCACGTGGGGAATTGCACATTCTCATGAGGTATAGGGAGGGAAGAGAGAAGGTGTAGGGGTGGGTTCAGCTCTCAACACAGCCAGTCATTCACTGTGATCCACAAGCCACACAGCAGAGCTTTCTATTGACCTAGGAAGAGAGTGGTTAGTGATTCCCCATGGCCAGACAGCTTTTGGAAAGGAGAGAGGTAGGTCACTGTCTTCCACCCCTGCCACAAACATTAATTTCCTTGAGAAAAGTTAGACACAGAGATTTATAATGATCCTATGCCTTGAAAATTTGCTATTTTGTTTCGGGTGACTGAAGCTTGCTCAAGATACTCAGAAGGCATATCAGTGATATGAGACCTTGGACTGTAGCATAAAATAAAATAAACCACTGTTCAGCAAGGGATATGTGAAGCTGCCAAAAGATGAAACTGATCTCTGTTCTTGCAAATGGAATTTACACATTTGTATTCTCAATTCCCATCACACAACAGGGACCATTTCAACATGTGCAGACTGTGACACAGAGGAGCTCTCATCATTGCAGTGCCACACAGAGAGCAGGCCACTTGAATTTCTCCTCCTGGAAAAGAGAACAGGGGGAGCAGATAGTGTAAACCTCTGCTAAGGATCACTGTGTCTTTGTGCCACTGTGCAGGGGACACCACACATTACAGCCTGCTGCAACCCTCCAGCTCAGGAAAGCCATCCTGGAGGGTTGCAGTGGATCCTTGCAGGGTTGGTCATGATAGCAAAGTTGTCCCATTTTGAGTTTCAGTTTGTGTCACGGAGATGAGGTGTACAGCTACACAGCCAGAGGTGAGAGCTGGCAGGCTGAGAGGCACTGGAGGCTGCAATACACACCTTGCCTAAAAATGCGCGGGCAATGAAAAACCCTGCAAGCTAGGTGTCAATGCCAGGGTGTTCATGTCAGCAGGATTGCCATTCAGCAGCGAGTGCAAACAGCAAGGCAGAAGTTGTTAGAGGATTTTCTGCTCTGGATGAGAATGCCACGTAGGAAAGGTGCCCTGTTTCTGCCATAAACTAGCAAGCAGACTACAACATTGATGGTCCCTTTAGAGGATGCAGTAAGGAAATAAAACAGTATTATACAAATCTGAAGTATTTTAAAACGTTAAAAAGTGGGCTATCTGAAATATAATTAATGCCCCAAAATAGCAGAAGGGTACCTCTTGACCTTGGAATCACCACGAGTACTTGTAATGGCAGCGAGGACTGTGCTGCTGATGGGCAGAATCAGATGGCTGCTGGGCCTGAGCTGGCTTGCTTTTTAACATCAACTCTTAGCTGAGATGTGTCTGTAGCAGTGGCCACAACAGCACAGCACTTGGGAAAAATAAATGTTTTAACACTCTAGCTGACAACTGCTTAAGGTTACTTACTGCCCACACTGAAGCACAAGCTAACGCTGCAGGAACAAATACACACCTAATTAAAAAAGCCGTGGTAAATGGGGCAGGGACACAGGAGTGGCTGGGCTGCCTTGCTCTGGAGCAGAGACAGCCTCAGCACAGCAGAGCAGGGGCCAGGCACAATGGCTCTGTGCCGTGCATGCTAGAAAACCATTGGAGAGAAATGTTGTTCTCAGCAGAAAGAAATGTAAAATGAGTTAACTAAATGTCTCTGAAGGACAAAACCCTGCTGATGATTTAAATAGCTGTTTTGAAACCAGCCTTTACCACAAACTGGTTTGTGATTGACAGAAAGAAAGGAACAAAGAAGCAAAGGAAACATGACAGATCAAGCCAAGCATATCTACATCACAGCAAGCACTTCTTTTGATAAAAATAATTTTATGAAATGGCCTCCCAGGGGGTCCATGGAGTGAAACTAAGCCTAACATCTTTGCCTTTACCAAGACAAATTACAGAAGTAGAGTTTGTAGTAGGCAGCCTCACCTGGGTGTAGTTTACAGAATGAGTTGCCAGTGACGAGGTTACTGTTGACCTGGGATGTTACACACAGAAATAGAGCTCCCTTTGGCACTCACCAAAAGGATTGTGGCTGCTTTTTCTTAAAATTCCTTCTTTCCCTTATTTTTTCTCATCAACAGAACTTTATGCATTTTTCTTTGCTGCATGCCAAGATAAGACTGTTTAATGGAGTGTAAACAAACAAATGAATAAGATTATTTAAAAAGAACTGCTGTGAAAAAAGCAGTTAAAAATCCTGGAAAGACATTAGTAATGGGAAACAAATCTGCTAAAATACAGGACTTTAATAAATGGGTAAAATAATCCTTACACAAGGTCTGTCTGCTTTGTTGCAGCTGAGTTGCTGCAATTGAACTCATCTAAGGAAAGGCTGAGAATGCTGTGGCTGTTCACTCTGGAGAAGAGAAGGATCAGGGCCTGTCAATGTGCACAAATGGCCGAAAGGGGAGTGCAAAGACACTGGAGCCTGGCTCTGCTCAGTGGTGAGCACTGACCAGAGGCAATGGGCACAAGCTAAAGCACAGGCAGTTTCCTCTGAACACCGGGAAACATTTCACTGTGACAGCAACTGAGCATTGTCACAGGTGTCCCAGAGAGGCTGCAGCATCCTCATCCGTGAAGGCACCCAAAAGCCATCTGGGTGTGGTGCAGAACAATGCTCCAGGTGATCCTTGGCACTGCCTGGTGAGTGAGACTGGACAAAATGGCCTCCCAGGCCCCTTCCTACCTCAGACATTCTGTGCTTCTGTGAACCTAACTGGCAAGAGGAAAAACCTTGGAGAAGTAAAAGAAGATGCCAAAGATAACTGAAGATTGGCAGTCCAAGGTGTTAGGTGGTGTGAGATCACAGAGAAGGAGCTGTTGGAAAGGTTGCCAATCTATGGCATCAACAAGAATCCTAAAGACAAATTGGCAAAGGATCCATGATGTTCCTAGGGGTTACTAATTGTCCATGTGCAGCTACTGTTCAGATTGAATGAAATGGGAAAAACTATTCTCATTTCTATGAAGCAAGCTTTGCACAACAAGGAATGAGGGTTAATAGAAGTAAAAAATTGCGGGGGTTTTGTACCAAGTTTTGGGTGCATTCCTAATAAGCACTGATTCATTTGTGTGCTCCTCTTGGATGTGTCATTCCAAGCACACCATCAATGCAGAGTCAAATAGGGTAAACGAGAAATCCATACAAATGACAAGAGTGCTGGATACACCAAGCCCTATTGGATTCAAGTGATCTGTCTTAGCACAGAACAAAATATCTGGCAGCACATTATGAGATTCACCATTTCAGAGATTCTTGAACAGGAATTCTGCTATCATCTAAAAAGCTTTTGGATCCAAGATTAATTAATGCTGAAGTTGCTACAAAATAAACCTATGTGCCAGAAGACACAGAAGGCCTCTCTAAAAAGAGGGTCAAACTGCTACTTGCTAGAGAAATGAGAAAGAATTTGATGTGTCATAACCACTAAATGAGAGCATGTGGCAAAAGTGACCATGACATGTTTGTATAAAGACAAACTACATCAACAGAGTTTGAAATAGAAGGCTGTGCATGAGGCTAGTTCAAAACACAGCCTTCCACTGATGAAATCACAGCATGATCAAAGGTCTGAGGGCAGGGCAAATACATTTTGAAAGAAAGGAAAAAAGCTGGCTGGTAAAACACCTCTGCTACCCACACCTGGGTTGCATGTCTGAGATGTCCCTAGAGGTACTCCCTGAGAGAAACAGAAGATTGCACCTCCTTTTCCAGGACTCATACAATGTCAGTAATGTTGCTCTCTGTCAGCAGAACTCAGTCCTTCATGGCATGAAATGGGGTTCTCCACCTACTGGAAACAAGCCAGTGGCCAAAGTGCACAGAAAGGACAAGGAATGGTAAAGCAGGAATGGTTTGCTGATCAGAATAATGCCTTTTTCCCACTGTCTGACTTTTGTTGGCTGGACTGAAATTTTCTCTAGTAGCGTTTTTTGATTACAGGATTTATGTGCTCTTAGGTGTTTTAATAAAATAACAGAATATCACATTAACAAAGAGGAACCAGAATGTGTATCACTGAGGAGTCACTTATACTCCCATATTACAGTGGGAAAACGGAGATTTTTCAGGCACACAGGTATTTCCTTGTGTTTGAAAGCAGCAAGTTTGAAAGGCTCATCTCAAGGCCCCTTTGCACCCCTTCTACAGGATTAAGAAAAGCTAAGACTTCTCCTCCTACCAGTTCTGCCTCCTGCACATCCATAGCCCCTCACTTTTATAGCTGAGAGACTGGATCACCTGTGTACATGGCAGATACAACTGGTCATCAGTGTGTTTGCACTGTCCCTGCTTCCCCATCCTTGAGCTGACACACAAACCTGCTTCCCCATCCCTGAGCAGACACACAAACCTGCTTCCCCATCCTTGAGCAGACACACAAGCCTGCTTCCCCATCCTTGAGCAGACACACAAACCTGCTTCCCCATCGTTGAGCTGACACACAAACCTGCTTCCCCATCCTTGAGCAGACACACAAACCTGCTTCCCCATCCTTGCAGCCACAAGGACACAGGAGAGCGTGGAACTGGCTCATGCTCCTTCTGTGCCTGTCACAAGAGTGGCAGTGCCAGGGCACTTCATGCCACGTGTCTGATCCCTTTGTAATATTCTTCCCTTCCGGCATGTCCATTCAGGACCCTTCAGCATTTAACAAAGCAAAGCAGCTGAAGTAAGAGCAGTACAGGAGTGCAAGCAAAATGTCTAAATCCATCCAAACAGGAAAAACAGCTCTAACACTTACCAGCTGGTCACATATATACCCTGCCAGGAGGATAGATCCCATGTTACTCCCAAGGGCAAGGAATTCCCATGCAGAGCTGCCTCTAGCTGCTAACTCACTCCATGAGTTTGCTTTTGTTTTGGGATTAATTTTCAAGAGTGCCCATGTGGTTTTGTATGACTGTTTGTTTCTAAAAACATTTAGCCTACCCTTTTGAGTTCTGCTTTTTTCCACTGGAAGATAAAAGCCTCACAAGGGACTGAGTCCCCAGAGAAGTACTTACAAATGTGATGTAGGTGGCTAAAACATATTGTTTCCTTTCAAGAAGCTCACACTGTGCTTGTGCTGTGGCACACCTTTGGAGACAACCTCAGCACACAGCAAAGTCCCCACCTGCTAGCTGCTGCACGAGTACAGATGGGAGCTCATCCCTCCTGCGTGAGTCCTGCGCACCAGACATGGTGAAAAGCTGCTGGCACAGCAAGACTGCCAGAGGAGGCACAGCCCATCAGCCAGGGAAGAGGCAGGAGAGCCAACACAGGGACCCAGAGTGGAGATCGCCTTCTCAAGCCTTGCACCTGTGCCCTGGCAGCTGCTCTGCTTTCCTGACCTCTCAGCAGTAGGATAATCTGTGGTTATGGCATACCCACTGCCCAGCCCCTCTCAAGGACTTGTTCAACTATCACAGAAAGAGAAGTCTGAGGCCAGAGAAACCCTAGAGTAAGATGGAGGGGGGAATGAGCAGATGCACACCTCTGCTCCAGCTACCTTTCCTCCCTTGCCATGGCTTACCCAACCATGGTGTGGGTCATCCAGCAGCAAAGGGTGCCCACAGCATCCTCTCCTCACTGTCAGCAGTGACAGAATCACATCACAGACACTGGCTGTGACACACAGACATTCCAGGATTCACAGTGAAGAAGCAATAACACAGGTGCTGTTGGTGTTGTGTGCAGGTACCAACAGCCAGCATGCTTTAGGGGGCTGCTTTAGACTCATCCCCCTCATCTCAATGCACCTGAGTGATCCCTCAGAGAGGAGACCCTTCTTCTTCTTCTGCAGCTTGTCTTTCTTGTGGCCTAAGACACACCAGGAGGAAAGGCAGTAGTTTTTCTTCCCTACCTGAGCTCTACACTACCTGTAATTGGAAAATCCCTCACCCTAGTAGAGATCAATTTATGATTTTGATTTGCTCTTGGTAAATTTCAACCAAGTTCTTGTTGGGGCACAACACTCCTACATTAATGTCCAATCTGTACATTTACCATTCCTTGTGCTGTACTCTGACAGTGGTTTTGGTCTGGACAAGTGGGAATTGATGAATCTGCTCCTCTCTGAGGGGTGTTCTGAGCCATGAGAACTCCAGCCAGCTGGACTGATGTGGAAAACAGCTGCAAGTCTCTCTAAGGACATTGCCCAGGAGCCTTGCTGTTAATAAATACCTGCCTGGCTTTCCACAAAATCTGTTGCATTATATATATTTGATGTATGCAAAAAGAACAAATCCCAGGGACTGATTAATTGCAGGGTGAGAAATGTGAGTGCCTCTAATCTATAAAAAGGAAAATCATGTAGCCTTTATGACTTCCTCTCTTGTACTAGGCTGGTTTGGAGTGTCTGCTGGCCAGTTCCCGATCATTCATCATGCACCTGTTTATTACCTACACTTTGGTCTGCAGCATCCCTAGCCCCACCATGCATCAGCTCCTTGCTCACCCCCTGACAGCTCCCCAGCCCCTCTTGCTTTGGATCACTGGAATTGCCCTTCACTGGACCTCTGTGATTTCTGCACTCCTCATTAAT
Organism: Emberiza elegans; assembly: GCA_024865655.1. Classification (NCBI taxonomy): domain Eukaryota; kingdom Metazoa; phylum Chordata; class Aves; order Passeriformes; family Fringillidae; genus Emberiza; species Emberiza elegans. The sequence continues at coordinate 6,739,773 of JALJVW010000910.1, read as the reverse complement.
TACACCCTTCCTTTCTTCCCTCCTATGTTTATTCTTCTGTTGGTATGGGCACACCTCTGCTTGTTTTACAAGCACCTGGCAACACATGGTGACAGGGTGTTGGAACAGCTTAGCTGGTGAGGGCTGAACAGCCGTCAAAATGCCATGTTAGTTCCACAGGCACTGCTGACTGAGGAATTGGCTCAGACAGTCAGTCACCCAGTACAGCACACTCACATTGCCTTTGCACTGAGCTGAGGGAGGGGACATGGCCACAAACATCACCACACACATCTGTGTGGGTGTGAGCAGAGCAGCAGAAACTTTGGGCAGGTGAAGAGAAAAGGTACAGCCTCCTTCCCTACGTGATGCACACAGAGAAGGAGACAGGGCTTGGGAGAGATGCTTGCAGCTGTTTGTTCCCCGCACCAGCAGTGACATCACTGTCAAACTAGCTCTCAACACTGTGCACAGGCTAAGGAAGCCAGGCATGGACACTACTTCTGCACTTCAGCCATACTGAATAACCCTCCCTCACACATCTGCCCGGTGGTGGGATCTGCTGTGCCATTGATGACACCCTCCACAAGCTGAATATCGAGTCTTAATACCTACCAGGCCTCCAAAAGGCTCAGTGGCAATTCTGCTGGCTCAAGCTGTGCAAGAACACACATGCAGAAACCATCTCACTCCCCACTAACACACAACCACCTCCCACAGTCACTGCTGGCCGGGCACTGAGGTGGTCACAACGTGGCATCAGAGGTGAAAAGAAGGATGTACAGAAGAACACATCTGTGTGCTTGGGGAGAGCACCCTGACAGCTCAAGCTAACGCCCCTTTCTGGGCATGTCTCATTTGCAGGCAAACAAAGCATCTCCTCACTAGGGAAGGTTTAACACTATCATTCACACAGCAAATGTTAATGTGAGCAGTTTCAGGGTTGGCTACATTACCTACACAGCACATTGCCCAGCAGAGTGGGGCAGAGCACCTTTGCCATGGCCCAGCTGCTGTGTTCCTCCCCTCTTAAGAATGGGTCAAAGTGGGCAGTTCCCCATGGAAAGGCTCAAGTAAGAAAACACCTACAACAGCCCTTCAGTCAGGCACTAAACCAAGGATTTTGGTAATTTTGGGACAGTCATTTTCCTCCACATTGTTAACTAAAAAATATTTCTGCAAAGAATAGATATCATCTCACAGAATAATCTTTTTTCTGATTGCATCTCCTGAGCTCAGACATTTCCAAATGCATGTGCAGTGCTGAGTATATGCTTGATTGCTGAATAAAGAGCAGCATTCAGATAACTGGTGCAAGGAGCACTCTGCAGTAATAAGCAGTCAGTCTTTGGGAGATTTGGATAGTTCAGGGTGTTTTCAGTATATGGATGCTCAATTTTTTTTTTTTTTTCTTGGCAGGATATTACTGCATGTAGCCCCATATAGCACATTGCACCATCACACAATAATTTAAGCAAAGTGAATTACAGCTTTTGTTGGCAAAACAACACAAAAGATACAAAGAGGGATATAAATATGCATACACGTATGTAAAGGAGACACAAAATATTTAAGAAGTCACAGGAGGAGAAAAAAAAGTTGGTGCTTTGAAGCAGTAGTTGGGAAAAGATGAAAAAGCCATCCACACTCATTCAAAATTGCAGGTAGAATTTTTAGATAAGAAGAAATTAATTATACAAGCTGGAACTGGGCCAGGACACTGTCCTTTTCTATACTACACAACGTTATCATGTTTGAACATGCTTGTAGCAAATTGAGTCACAGGACACAAAGCTCAGCACAACTTTCCTCTGAGAGCAGGAACAAGCCAGCACAGCCCCCTCCGGGTCACCCTGGTCTTATTGTCATGGGACATCATGCTTTTGAATGCAATTTTCCAGGGCCCTGCTAAATCAGCCAGGATCCAATCTCTGACTGAACACAGCGTTCAAGTACAAGGCACCACTGTCCTTCATGCTCTTGTAGCCATTTGTGCTAATGTTACACCAGCTGAGAAGAGGGCTCACCAGGATTTAGATACAGAAAACATCCCTGTGCAGCTGACACCAGGGAGCAATTCACAGGGACCTGTAAGCTCTCTGCTTGCACAGTGCCTTATTTACAGCTCATGTGGCAGAAAATGGGGGGACAGGAGGGAAAACACAACATTGCAGCTGACTGACAACCTCAGTCTTCTTTTTCACTCCTGACTGAAAGCAGTGAGTGCTTCTTACACCAATAGATCTTCCTGCAGGATCCTGTTTGCCTCTCCCAACGAGGCTTTATCCTGTGCAAGGCACCGCAGTGATGACTTTTGCTTTAGGGTCCTCTAATAAGCCTTCCTAATTTGAGAATAATGAAGACTGAAGGGTTCACATCCCTCAGGCCAGTCAAGGAAGAGGGCAGCCCAGGATAGTAGAGGTTGGGGACGACACTAATATATTTTAATTGCTTGCTAAACTTTTCCTGTTTGTCTGGTACAGAAAGAGGCCCTCTTTGCTCTGGTAATTTCACTGCTGGCAGTGATGGAGTGATTTCGTCCCCCTCACCCTGCACAGGAGGATGTGGCAGCTGGCACAGGACCTCTACTGGGGCAACCATACTTCTGCATAGCTTGGGATTAATGTTGCAAAGGCACAAATAGGAAGGTGGAAGGCAGTGCACACAGCACAGGAGGTGTTGGGAAGTCTGCCCACTCCCGATGGGTTGAGTCGGTTTGCCGGCATTTCTGAGGGACAGCCACAAGACATGGTGCATCCAGCAGGGGAGAGCTGGTGCCCAGGGCAAGTGCAGGAGCAAAGGTCCTTCTCAACTCCAGCTGCACTGTCAGTGCCGTGGAGGGTGTCAGGGACTATGTCCTGAAGGATGGCAGTGTGGCTGTGTTCTGGGACACACACATGGGGACCCTCGCTGTACAGAAGACAATGTCAGCCATTGCAACCATAATTCCTTTGATTCCAGCTACAATTTTTCCCCAAAGACATACATTATTTTCTGACTCCTTGCTGCATATTGATCTGCCATTGAGTGCAGGCTGCCAAGAGATGCCTCAGACAATAGAGTTCATTAGAGTTCATTGTGCTCCCATTTTACATCGCTCAGCCCTCCCCTCCTCTGTGCCTGACATTTTCAGCTACCCTGCAGCAATGAACTTGGCCAGGAGGGAGTTCCAATCCCACCCCTGTCCTCAGGGCCTGTCACTCAGTGCAGCTCACCTGTAAGGGAGGCATTTACCCCCCAGTCATATCTGCCATCTTCAATTAAACACAAGCAGTGGGCTTTGGTTGATCGGTCCTTAGCTGTCTTCTGCTGAAGATGTCCATGGGTCCAAACTCCCAGCAGATGTTTCCCAGACAATGAGTTTGGTGAGAGATTTCTCTGAGCCAAAAGAGATATCTCTTTGGAGAGGATGTAAATATTTTCTATAGTCCATTGACTAGACAGTCTAGGTGCCAGTGAAAACCTAAGCACATAGCTGAGGTTTGAACCCCTAAAGCTCAGGTGGGCCCCGAAACACACACACACACAGACACACACACAGGCACACACACACACACACACACACACACAGACAGACACACACACAGAGACACACACACACACACACACACACTCTCCAATACCAATCGTCTGAGCAATTATAGAAGAAATGCTCTTCCAAGGGCAGTTGTGCCTCCTACACAGGCCTTGGGCCAGCACAGCCTATGTTTGAGAAATGCTTTCTGCCAGGAGGAAAGAGGCTTGGAGATATCCCCTGCTAGACACTGGTTAGGGTGTCCCTGTTAGGGAGATGCATCCTCACCTAAGTGGTGAGGGTAGCAGATCCTGGATGGAGCAGGGAATTGCTCTTTTCTATCACTGTGTTCCTGCGCTGTGTTTAAAAGCTTTTCTGTAAACCTTGGCTCTTCAAAGAACCCAAGGGGTCAGTAAGTGCTGGTGGCATCAGAATGAACCTATACTTGTCAAACTTGAGTACCATAAGAGCAATGATAATGTGATTATTTCCCTACACATTTTTACCCACTTTTTTATACCTAGTCCCAGGTCACCAGATTGTGGCTGAGGTGAAAGTAAGAAGGAAATCTACAGAGGAAAGTTAATTGATCTCTTCCCACTCTCAGCACATTGTTGTCCATCTGGGAGATTCAGAGAGGGAATCTGATTTTTCAGTTGCTGTCCCAGTCACTGATAGCATCTCCAGACCTCTTAAAAATCATTTGCTTCAGCTAAACCACTGTCAGTTGAGCTATAGAAAAAGTTCTTGGATTTTATTTCAGTGAAATTTACAGAAGGAAAAAAACCCTGAGAAATACTTTTCTACTGTTCTAATCCTTCTTGAATCCCCTTTGATGATTATCTTTACTTTTCTCTCACACACTCAATTTATTTTTCTGTTTGGATTACTTGTAGTCGATTAGGAATTTTCAAGTGTGCAGCTTGGCCAAAAGGTGAGTATTTTCAAACCTGAAATTAAATTGGCAAACATTTCTATCTTGAAAGCAGAACCTGTCAATTAAAAATTTCAGTAATTAAAAAAGGAGTAAATGTTTAGAATGGTAGCGAAAAGGTATAAAATCTTTCTGTTTTGAAAAGATAAAAGCTCAAAACACTGAAACTTTCAAACCATTAGTTTCCCCTGCACCTCCAGCCAAGACTTTGTTCTGGCTAGCAGGTGCAATCTAGTGAAATGCCTGCCTGCTTCTGGCACATGAACCCGGGCAAAGAGCTAAAGTTTGAATAAACTATACGGTATTTCAGCTAAGAGTTGGAAGTTAACCAATTTTGGTGAAGTGTCCTGCATTTGAGTGGGAATTAATGCAGCTCCATTCCAGACCCAGAAAACAGAATTTCGTTTTCTTAACAAAAAATATCAGGTGCTAGCAGAATTGGCCCAAAAATCACATTTCATTTTTGCACTAAGCCACTGCCAAAAAAGTAATTATTACTCATCAAAATGATGTTGTTGGAACTCAGAAATATAAAGGTGAGTACCTTATATTCCACATGGTTGGAGACTGAAAACCAAAACCCCAATATTCACCTTTTTTTTGCCCTCTGGTATCATTAAGGTCACAAGTGCACCAGTGGATTTTGAGGCTGGGAAGAACCACTGCCACAAGGCTATCCACACAAGCAGCAGCTGAGTCATTGCAGTGCAGCAAGCCCAGTGACTTACTGGGGGAAGGGAACGGGGCAGGTATTTCAGGGTGTGACCGTGGGGGCTGGAGCTGCACCCCTCATTGGGTTTCAGGTAATGTCCCACTTCCTTTGGTGATGAACAGCAGGGCAGACATGGGTAATGACTCATTTGTCTCTCCAGCTTCATACAGAAACTGAGTATTGAGCCTCTCTCCTGAGCTATTATTGACTTATCTCTCATCATTAGTACTTAACATCTATTTTCAGGATTTTCAATAAGCATGGGTTTGTGTATATATAATCCTATTTACCTTCATGTTTACTAGCTGGAGATTTTCTTTCCCTGGTTCACAGTTTTGCTCACCTTATGAATTATCTTCATTTACTAACATTTAATTTGTGTCAGCTGCTGTAAGCCTCTTGGCTGAACACTGCATTTCCTGTTCTGAATCTGACTTGGTGCATCTGAGTGTTTCTGCCATGTTCCACACTTTTAATTGCACCCCACAGGTAGTCTAGCATCCTCTGACCAACTCAGCCAGTCCATTTTCTTTATTTTTAGCTTCCCTAAAAATAACTGACTGCCCTCTCACCATAAAAGGTGATGCACAGCTCTGTATTTCCAAAACATGTCAGTTCTTAGCATTTCTTTATAAATAACCTCTTGAGCTTTTTCTATTGTTTGGACCAGGGTAACCTCTGCAAACGTCAACTCTTTCCCTCAACTTTCCTGTAGTCTTGGGGGTTGTGATTAATGACTGAGTGCCCAGATAAAGTGAAATCATTGAAGACTTCCCAACCATCTTTGCTGCCCCTGTCTTTGCCACTCCTCTACAGTCACAGTCTGGGCTTTGTTTTACATAAACTGTGTGCCAAAGCCTTGTCACTTGCTGGTTGACAGGAGGGGTTCAAGATATCTCCAAAGCCTTGCAGGTTGGGTAGCAGTGATATCAGCAACTTTGTGGTGGCTTTCATCATGCAACCCCCAGAAAGATTTTCCAGGCAGTATAAAGGGAGATTCAACCCACCGAGACAATCTCCCATTCCTGCCTCTGCCCCAGTATTGTTTGTGTTGCGGGAATTTCATCAGACTCCTTCATCCACTCACTCTCATCAGCCAGCCCCAAGAGTGTAGCCTCAACCCACGGCTAATAGTGGGCACCAGGGCAAGAGCCCCTCTCAAGTGGCATTGCCATCCTAACTTCAACTCATCACCATTTCAGGCTTTTAAAACATCACTCACTCAAGCAGCAAAATTCCCAGGCATCCTCCAAGTTAAGAACAAAATGAACGAAGACAACAAAGAAAATATTCTGATTATGGGTTCCAATTTTTTTAACCCTGATATTCTGTGGTACATTTCTTTATTTTCGAATATAAAGTGACAGAAATAATTTGTTGTTAGAAAAGAGAAAGTATCTTTGACTATTTACAGGTTTTATACATCACAAAGGTTTTCATGTTTTTGTTGATTTTTCTTCTTTTTTTTTCTTTTTTTTTTCCTTTTTTTTTTCTCCACATCCTTTAAACAATGCTGAACTGGAAATCTCAACAGTTCACAAAAAACCTCTTCCCCAAAAAACAAACCCCAATGAGAAACAAGAGAAATCAAAGGGAAAAAATTAACTCCTTTCATGGCTGTCCAGGAAATCCATTTGCTTAAATACATATATTTTTATATTTATAGGTATTATTTTTTCAAGTTCAAACACCCAAAATTCAACAGAGAAAGGGAAAAAAAACCAAAACAAAACAAGTGTCGTCCCCACCCCCCTCCAGAATCTGTTGATCCCTGCTTGTCCAAAATCAGAAAGAGTTATTTACAGAAAGAAGAACCGGAGGAGGGCGAGGGTGTGGAGAGAGGAGGATGAGGTTGTGACAGGTGGAGAGGAGATTGTAGGATTCAGGCCTCGGAGAGGTGAGGCAAGCCTGAGTTCGACTGCGCATTCCCTTAGGAAGATGCCCCACTGGGGAAGTGTCCCCAGTGTCCCCTTGCCCCCACGTTCAGCACAAGGGTGCTGCCTTTCTGGATCCTGTCTCAGCCCCACAGCAGGAGCTCGGTGTTTGTCGCTGCCCTCCTCCCCACACCCTGCCCTGGTCTTCCCACGCCAGCCAGCCCTGGACATCTCCAGCCAAAGGTACACCAGGAGCAGAGGGAATGCTCTGGGGATCTCTGCTGCACCCAGATGAGCCCCTTCACACAGATCCACGACTGGCAGCAATGGTTGCTGCTCCTTTCCCTCCCACCAGCTCCTTTTGCTGCTCACCCATTTCACTCCCAGTCTAAAGTCACTGAGTGCTCAACTAAACTGTGTGCTCACAGGAGCCTAACTCCAGCTCCACAGGTTCCAGTACATGAGACTCATCCTGCTGCCAGCCAACCTTGGCTCCCTCTCCTTCTATTTCGTGACTGCAGGGCATTGGCAAGTAACAGGCACTATGAAAAGACTTCACAGAAAATCCACCTCGGATCCCAATTCTTCCTTCCCTCTTTACAATATTCTGACTTCAACTGCAACCTGCTGGAAAAGGTCTGCCAGCTAAGTCAAATTTTACACGACAGAAAATGAAGTTTATGTTGCAGATGTGAGCCTGCAATTTCCACATGATTTGTGTGTATTATAATGTATTAATCAGGAAACACTATGTAAATGTGTGTAAATGCAGACCACGATCTTAAATCAGTTTTGCATAATGCAAGTAAACAAATTAATCTCCCAATGTGCTTGTAAATGTTAATAAAAACTTGACATTAACCATTAAGTTAATGTCACTAGATGATAATGTTACTGGATGAGAAAGCAGTGTTCTGTGTCACATGTGTCCTTTAAATGCAAAGAGTAAAATCTACATGTCCAAGAAACATGTTCTTGAGAACTCAAATTGCTGTTGGCTGCAAGTCATGTAAGCTCTACTTTATCTGTCAGCAATTTCTTTTTAAAACACTGCCTCCTCCCTGGAGAGAGTAAACCATCCAAAATGTAAGGATCCCTTGAATATTTGAAGAGTGGTAGTGACTGTGTAAGTAGGAGTATGCATAATTTAAAGGGGTTCTGGCAAGACAGACCTACAATTTTGGAGCAATTAATTAGGCTGCAAATTGAACCTAGTTGACCTGTAACCCTAGGAAAGCTGGTTTTATCATCCTAGACTTTTGAAAACAAAAGGAAGCTGGGTCAGCCTCTGTCCATTTACGTGTTTGTTTGCACTTCAAACCATCCTTCAAGGTTTGAAAGCAATGCCCAAGAAGTAGTTGGCCAGAAAGTTCAGTCACTATTCAAACAGACCAGGATGTCTTGGATGAAATTCATGAAGAGTTGTCAAGATGAATGAACACTTTGCATGATACAAAGAGGTTCTTAATGAAGCTTCTCCAGTGTGACAGTCTGAGGTGTTACTGCACACTGGTGGAACCAAAAAAAAGGGAATTATTTTCTATACAATATTTTGACAGTCTCCCTGTAAATGCTGAAAGTTTGTAACAGCCTGACAAAAGCAGCAAAGGGATGCTCAAGACTACTTGTGAGGAGTACAGTAAGACCTTGATGTGCAAGTTTCCAAAGAAGGGAAATGAGTTGTATTTTGAATCTTAGTAGAGTTTCAGCTGAGAGAAATTAGGTCAAGCTGGCAGCAGAGGCTGAGCCCCGTGCACTGCACACATCCTCAGAGAGCATTTACAGCTCAGCACCTCTCTGGATTAGGTCCATACATGCACTTTCACATGCTATCTGTAAAAGTAGAGCTAATTGAAAATGCACAGAAAAATCACAATTTATGGTTCAGGTTCTCTTTGTCCGAGGCTAGCATCCTGAAGGCTTTGCCCAGCTGAAGAAGTGAAATGAAGTTGGAAAACAAGAGCATTGCCAGAATATCAAGATTTCTCACCAAACTCACCTGAAGCAGATCTGATGACCCTGGGCATGCTGTTGTCCCTTCATGATTTCCGGAAGTGTAAGAAGAAGAAAACATCCTTCCAGGTACTGAAGTGGAGACTCTTGTGGCTTGCTCCTGAGTGGATCACAGATTCACCACCTCTCTGTTCCCCTGCCTGTGTAGGAAAGCCTAATCACCTTAGAGCATGGGGGAATCTCAGTTGTGTGGTATGTGCACCATGCTGCAAAGAGATGAGTGTAACTCTTTCAAATCTCGAAAACAAACAAACAAAAAACCAAACCAACAAGCTGAGACCCTGATTGGGCCTGGCCCTTCAGGTTGAGGTCTGCCAACATCCCAAATCAAGTCTCCCAGCACAAACTTCCTGCACTACTTCTGACTGCATCCCAGGAAGCTGCTACACTGCTTTCTCCAAACAGCAATCATGAACATAACACTTTTCCAAATGAAAGTGCCAGACGTCCTTTTCCTCTGCTCCTAGTCTTTATCCCTGTTCATACAAGTTATACCAAGTCACCTGGCTTATCACATCTGGATGCCTCAATTATTTCCCTTATAAAATGTATGTCTCATTTAACCTCAAGAAAATTAGATGCAAATGCATGCAAGATTTCAGGATATTTGCATAATATATGTAAACTATGGCATCTGTCAATTTACTTGTTAATGTAAATGCTAATATTAACGTATTTTAGTTTAGCATCAAAATTGCAAACTCTTTGAAGTAAGGGCTGTGGCAGAGTGAAGCATCAAATGGACAAATCTTGTTTGAAAAAAGGACCTAAATGGTTTTGATCAATTTTATGTCAGGGTTTCACCCTGCTAGCACAGCATTTCACTTTACTTGCTGCTTCCCAAATTAATGACTGGTACTGACACAGTCCAACTCCACAGCAATAGTGTTGTTAGGAGAGGAGAGTCATTTTGATGAACACAAAATTACCCCTGAAGCCACCAGTCACTGCTTGCATTCGATGTGCATCCCCAAGCATACCATTCTGATGAAATCCTGCCCCACATGCTACCTACTTCCCCCTCAGTGACAGGAGCTACTGAGGAGGGAACTTTTGCATCTTCTCAAGGGATCTTCATATCCTCAGCTCAACCCAGGGCATCCTCCAGGATTAGTTGGTACTTGAGATTAATATCACAATATTTTAGGCTCAGGAGAACTCAATTAATTTACCTCAGTATTAAATACTGCAGCCCCTTCATGAAGAGATTTTTAAAAACAGTAAACATTTCTAGCTTCTGTAATGGAAATTTCTAAAGACATTTGAGCATCTAAGTACTATTGGCTTTCAATAAGATTGGTTTTGATTTAATAAATTTCTTGTGTGTTTTTAAAAATCCTTCCCTATGTGATGCAAACATGGCAAAAGCATTAACTGTTTATTTCTTCCCAACATGCAGTGCTGATAGCTCACATCTGGGGTTGCCTGGGGTGCTCTAGGTCCAGGATGTCTAGTAGGGGGACTTGAACAGAGCCAAGCAAGGGCTAAGTGGTTGAGACTTTGGACTCAGGGCTCATCCCTTGAGACCAAGGTGGCAGAAAAATTGACCCTGCCCTCCATAGCAGGAACTAGTCTATTCCCTCAAAAAAACCTAAGTAGAAACATGTCCAGAGGCTGTGTTTGAGCACCAGTCAAAGATCTGCCTCATTCTACCACTGCAAACAATAAAATTAGATGCAAATGCATGCAAGATTTCAGGATATTTGCATAATATATGTAAACTATGGCATCTGTCAATTTACTTGTTAATGTAAATGCTAATATTAACGTATTTTAGTTTAGCATCAAAATTGCAAACTCTTTGAAGTAAGGGCTGTGGCAGAGTGAAGCATCAAATGGACAAATCTTGTTTGAAAAAAGGACCTAAATGGTTTTGATCAATTTTATGTCAGGGTTTCACCCTGCTAGCACAGCATTTCACTTTACTTGCTGCTTCCCAAATTAATGACTGGTACTGACACAGTCCAACTCCACAGCAATAGTGTTGTTAGGAGAGGAGAGTCATTTTGATGAACACAAAATTACCCCTGAAGCCACCAGTCACTGCTTGCATTCGATGTGCATCCCCAAGCATACCATTCTGATGAAATCCTGCCCCACGTGCTACCTACTTCCCCCTCAGTGACAGGAGCTACTGAGGAGGGAACTTTTGCATCTTCTCAAGGGATCTTCATATCCTCAGCTCAACCCAGGGCATCCTCCAGGATTAGTTGGTACTTGAGATTAATATCACAATATTTTAGGCTCAGGAGAACTCAATTAATTTACCTCAGTATTAAATACTGCAGCCCCTTCATGAAGAGATTTTTAAAAACAGTAAACATTTCTAGCTTCTGTAATGGAAATTTCTAAAGACATTTGAGCATCTAAGTACTATTGGCTTTCAATAAGATTGGTTTTGATTTAATAAATTTCTTGTGTGTTTTTAAAAATCCTTCTCTATGTGATGCAAACATGGCAAAAGCATTAACTGTTTATTTCTTCCCAACATGTAGTGTTGATAGCTCACATCTGGGGTTGCCTGGGGTGCTCTAGGTCCAGGATGTCTAGTAGGGGGACTTGAACAGAGCCAAGCAAGGGCTAAGTGGTTGAGACTTTGGACTCAGGGCTCATCCCTTGAGACCAAGGTGGCAGAAAAATTGACCCTGCCCTCCATGGCAGGAACTAGTCTATTCCCTCAAAAAAACCTAAGTAGAAACATGTCCAGAGGCTGTGTTTGAGCACCAGTCAAAGATCTGCCTCATTCTACCACTGCAAACAATGCTCTATGCAGAGTGACAACAGTCAGAATTTCCAAGTGAGGGAAGAACCTTCCCTTTTTCCTTCCCAGGAAATTTTCCCGTGGGAGCTGGGGAAATAGAGAAGGAAGAAGCCAATTCCTTCTTTTCTGCTTTGATGTGAGTCTACACCCCAGCCTTGAAGGAGAGGTGAGCACATGGTGTAAGTCACTCAGCATTCCAGTGCGCATCCGCTGCCGAAGGACAAGCGCCCGCCCAAAGCGTCACCTTGCAGCTGGCAGGGCTCGGTGTCCTGCCTCCTCAGCAAGGACAGCTAATCAAAGGGCCACAGAGACAGCTCCAAAGCATCATGCTGCTCCAGTTTTAATTGAATGCCTCAGATAAGAAAGTGGCCACGAAGGCCTCACACCCTGCATGTAAAATGGGGAAGGTCAGCAGGGACAGCAAATTCAGTCGCTGCTGCAGCACTGAGAGAGCCCTGAAGTGGCTTGAGGAGGAAGAACATCTGAACAGTTAGTTCCAAAGTAATGTGAAGCTGCAAAGCTAGAAAAAGTGACTGGTTCATTACAACTAGCTCCTCTTCATTCCAAATAAGATGCTTTTACCTGTATCTTAGCACTGCAAGGTTCAGCCTCCAGAGCTGAAAAATTAGTATCTCTGTGCAGGAAAGGACCAGAACCTGGGGAAGTGCCTTCATTACATGGAGAAGTCCTCACATGAGAAAGGCCTAAGAGAAGCCTAATTGTTTGCATCAATGAGTAAAGAACATCTGATAATCTTCCCCAGGTATAGGAAATATCCCTTTGCAGATGCCTTTTGTGTAACTACAATCCTAATCCCTTGTTCAAATGTCAAAAAGACACATTGAATATCTGGTTTTCACTGACATAATCTTGGCTTCTGGTGGTGACACAAATAATCTATGAGGGCAAACAAACCCAGCAGCACTCACTAACAAAGACAGAGACACTTCAAGAGTATTCAAGGCTTGTGTGCTCTAGACCTCCAGACTCCTCCGTTTGCTGTACATATGTACTGGAAGGAGTTCTGTCCTCCCTCTGGCATGGTTGAATGTCTACCTGAAAGACCTGATATCTGAGCAGTTTGGTGCAGAGACAACGTGAGCAGAATGAAAGCTGTTTCACTTTGTCATTAGGCCCTGTGTGTCTAAGGGAAGATGAGCCTCCTGCTTCATTCCAGAGAAGGGAAGGTGAGCGAGCACACAGGCTGGAGTAGAATGGCCCTTGGCTCAATTTCCAGCAAAACACGTTGCCACAGCCCTGGTTCCAGAGTCTGAGACATTATTCTTGGAAATCTGAATCTTCAGAGCATTCTCCAAATGTCTGCTTTAACTCTGGTCGACTGGATGGGCCCACCAGTAAAAAGGCAGAGCTAGTGCAAAATGGTCACAGGTGGAAGATACCATATTCTTTGTAAGGAAGCAGGTGGAATCTACAAGGTACTTGGGCAAAGTAAGATAAACAATACCCCAAACTTTTGTGTAATGACTTCTCTACCCTCAAAAATCACTGAAGGACACAAAGGAGTCTCCCATAAAGGAGCAAGGGCCCTTTTTCTTAACATGCAGGTGCAGGAGGTCACAAGGGCAAAAAGGATGGGACTAGCAGAGAGAACAAGTGGGAAGAATGGTAAATAGACAGATACTCACTGGAGGAACAGCCTAGATTTGTAACTAATGATGAGAAAAGCTTCATAAAGCAGACAAAGTCTCTTCTTCCCTGTAGGAGTCAAAAAGCAATCACAGATAGTGCATGGCATAGGGATGGGCAACAGGGAGAAACAGGCTAACTAGGACCCACAGAGGCCAAGAAGATGCTTCAGGATTTGGTCTTTTTATGCTAACAGGACTCTCCCCCTCTTTTTTCCACTAAGAGGTAATGTTCCCATGGATCCTCTTTCATACCTGGCGCAGAACTCAAGAACCCAACAGTCTAGCTGGTCTACACCATCATTGCCTTCAGGTCCTCCTTATCTACTTCACCCAAGTCTATATTGGCTTGAGCACAAGACAAGATTTCTATCCAGGATTCTTTTTCCTAGCACACTGCTAGAGGTGTGGCCTAGGTTGATACTGAGACTTCACTTTTTTCAGACTTCTCAGTCAGTGCTGAACACAATTTATTTAATAGCTTATTTTAAGTTATATGGTACACTCTTTGCCTCTTACCTTCCAGTCTACAGTGTAGAAGACACCCAGACAAAAAGGACAGGAGCATCAGAGAAAGTCCCTGCTAGTTGGCGGGGCAATGTTTTAGTGATGGTGTGGGAGATGGGAGCATGAGGGAGCGAAGCTGAAATTCATTTGCAGGAGACCTGATTCACTCAGGCACGTGGAATACCTTCAAAGCAGGATGAACAGAGCAACCTACCAACTTCCATTCACCATTCCAGAAACCAGCATCTCCTCTCTTCCGGGCAAGAAGGACTCACAGCATGTGCTGAGGAACCACCTTGATCCACAGCAGGGTGGGGTCAGTGCTATCACCTGCTCAAAGGCAATGTAGCGCTCCAGCACCTGGAATCAGAGCCCTCAGAGGAGATAAAGAGCACTGATACCTTACCACCTTTGGGGAGCAGAGAAGCACAGCCATCATTTCTAAGAGGGTCTGGAATGCTGAGATGACATACTGTTTTGTCTGGAATTTGGAGAGGCAGTCTGCTTCCTTTAGTAAACCGGGGGGAGGAGTAAAATTTTTTTAAGGAGCGAAGAATGGCTCCAATATATCCTGCAAAAGGACACTACCTTATTCTTTTATGCAGAAGGAAATGTGAAGAGCCCCTGGTGTAACTCCCATAAATCACATTACAAAAAAAAAAAAAAAATTTCAGTCCTTCGTTAATGTCTTACCTCCTTTGTACCTGCCTCCCACTATTGATACCTCAACTACTCAACAATCTTAAATCAAGAAGAAAAAATCATGATGAATGCAACACTCAAAAGCAATTCATGGCCATTTTCAATTTGCCTTTTGGTTTTTTGAGTCCATGGGATTCATTCTGTTCTTATTTTCAAGGTTTTCTTCCCAGCAATCACAGATAAAAAAATCTTTTCATATAGAATGAGTTGTGTTATTTCCTTCTTTTTTTTACATAATCACAAGATTCCAGCTACCAAGATTGAATACCAAGACCGAAGAAAAACATTACGTATTGTGAATCTCACTGTAAAAGCCATGACTGCAGAATCCCTCTCTCACACCACTGCTTCTCTCTTCCTTCTTTTCCCTCAGTAACTAAACAAAAACACCCTTTGCACAGCTTTTATTCTTGATAATTTTATTTTGGTGGTTTTCATGCTACATAAAAATTAGTTTTTATATCAAAAAATTATTCACAATATTTCCAAAATAGTTCAAGTTTTTTTTTTCTTTTTGTGTTTTTTAAATATTTTTAATGTATTTTTATTTTTTTTTTTTTTTGCAGCTAGGGTTACAAAACATCCCATTTCCTCTCGCCACCACCAATTCACTGTCGGTTCCCTTTTACATTTGCATATGTAAAAAAAAAAGAAAAATAACAAAACTTTTTATATCATTTACTTGAGAAATAAAAAGTCATTTGGCACTCATGTCTCTGTGGCTCTGATTTTCACCAGTGAAGTGGCTGGAGGTGGGCGTGTGTGTGTGTGTGTGTGTGTGCACACATATGCATGCATCAAGGGTACGAAGAGGAGGCAAAATTTAGGCAGAGATGGTCTCAGAAGCAAACAGGATATATCTGCTGTGTTCAACAGCCTGATGGGTGGCCAGGTTCACCACAAGGTACCAACAGCTCAAGAGAAGAGGAGGTAGCAGTGTTGGGCAGTAGAAGACAGACTAGAGGTGAGTATTTCTTTTTCTTTTGGTTGATAGACTGAGCTTACCAAAGGTGCTCTCCAAAATAAATGTACATTAGTTAGAAAGCAAATACAGCTGAAGTTGACCTGTGACAGGTCTAGAGACGCTACCTGCCCCAACTCTAGTAGACACAACAGTCCTCCACTGCTTTCCTCAGCCACTTCCAAGTGCCAAAGGAAGAAGGTGCTGGGCTTTCCCTTAGGTGTCATGATATTGAGAGCTGGCCAGCTGCCCACGCACCACCTTTAATTCCTACTTCATGGTCTGTGAGACTCTGCTCAGCCTTGAATGATGTTCTCCAAGTTCAGAGTCATTCCTACCCACTTGCAAATAGGTCAGGAGAGGCAAGGCTGACAACCTCTGGCCCATTCAGGGTCATTTCTTTGTCCCTGTTGCAGACCTACATGCCTGGCTCCTGCTCCAGCGTGGGAAGGACTGTGCAGGGGTCAGTGAACCGTCTTCCCCTGCCTGCCCTCCAGCCTGATCCACAGCCCACACATACTAGAGGATAATCAGCTGTGGATGACCATTCCCTCTGGGTCAGGCCCCTCTGCTACAGGGGTCTTGTCCCAGGAATGGCCATGGATCCATCCTCACCTGGACAATCCTGCATGGCTTCAGAAGGGCAGGACCCAAGGGTCAGACAGGCTCCCTGCCTTGCAGCAGCCTTTGGTGCAATGGCCAAAGCTCACTGGAGAAACATTTTAACATTTTTTAAGGGAAAAAAAGAGAAATTTTAAAAGGAAGGAAAGAGAGGGAGTACCAAAAAAACACCAAAAAAAAAACCCACAACTACAACAAAAATCTCCAAAGCCCACTTGTGCAACAATTAAATATTTTGTCTTCTGTGACTCCACAGGGAAGTCAGTGAAAAGCTACTTCCCGAAAGGCTGCTGCCTCCACTATATACCAGGCCTCACCTCCAATTACAGATGGTGCTTTGGTCACTGGCAAAGAGACGTTTTAAGATAGCCCTGCCATTCAGGAAAAACATGTACAAAAGAAAGACCCCAAATACAGCTGAACCATACAAACAATAACCGCACAGAACTGAGGTCTCGGAAAGTTGTATTGCTGAAAACACCTCCCTGCGCCCACTAAAAGGACTGTGTAAACAAACAAACAAACAAACATACAAAATAAATCAACAGCTAAACAATAAACCTTCCCCCCCGCCCCCATGTTAGAAATTTTGAAAATGCAAAGCTAAAAAGAGCAGTTTGCTGTGTTTCTGACCTCAGGTGAGAGACAGCCTGCTCCAAAGATAGGAAAAGCAACCAGACAGGCAGAGGCCTCCAAAGCTAGCAGCTTTCTGTGCTGACCTCCACACTGAATGCTGTCCAGTGGGAAGGTCATTTCCTACAGCACCTCTTGAAGGCTCCAGCTTGCTAGGAGTTTTTAGGTGTATAGCATGTTGATAACAGCAATAATATCTAAAATACACACACGCACATGTACAAGCATTCACACACGTATATCTTCTCTTCCATAAAAGACAAACCTGGCAGAGCACAGGATACAATTTGATGGAGAGGAAAGAGCAGCTAGACATGGAATAAAGCAGAGGAAGTGAATGGAAGTGGTCTGACAGAATGAATCATTGGAGACCACAGATTATTCTCTTACATTTCATATATATGAAGAAAAATAAACCATCAAAGAGGCCCAGTGACACCAGCACTAAAGGGCTGGCTAAGCAGACTTAAGATAGGCTAAATGATGAGTGCCCTAGCCCCTAAATGTTGTTCCTTCCTTTTCTGACTAATCATGGCATCTCTTCATTGGGTCCTGATTGTCTTTTCTGGCTGCTGACAGAGGACAGCAGTGTCTTGTTCAGCAGTTTGGCCAGTTAAAGTGCTGTGCCAGTTGCTGTAGGGTCCTCCCAGAAGGTCATCCTCTCTGGTGCTAGCAGTCTTGTGATCTCTCCTGGAAATGAATGGGATGGAGAATGGCTGCAGAAAGTTTACTTCCTTCTACTCTCCCTTTTCACTGTCTCCTCTGGAGAAATGGAAACCTTCCAGAGTGTAGGATTTGCAAGCTCCCTACTCAGCTCCAAGCAGCAAAAGTGATGTTCTTCCAGGTAATGGGATGGGAGACCAATTCACCTCAGCTCAGCTTTTTCATGTGTCTATCTGACACAAGAGCAAGAAGGGAGAGGCTAGTGTTTTCTTGCAAGTGGAATTTCAGTGCTTGCATCGCCCAAGGAGGCAGCAAAATGAACAGCAAGGGAGTCTCTTGTACAGTCACAGATCAGATTGACCAGATGTCTCCCAAAAGACCTTACTAGTCTGGGTGTGATTGTCTTCCTGCTCCACCTACCAGTTAAGGCCAAAGTAGGTAATGAGTGTGGCACAATGGTTTGGAAATGTGGCACAGTGGGTGAAGCACAGAAGTGAATGAACACATGGAATGGGTTTCTGATGCTGTAGTCAAACCCTCTACAGGGGTCTGCATCCCAGCCTCATCACTGATTCATATTTGGTCCCCTGGAATCCAAAAAAAGCAGCCACGCCAGGGTGTACCAGGAAGGAACAAGAGGGTTGCCAATTTACCTGCAGGTACCTACCATCACCTGGCTTTAGCAGCACACAGCTCCCATCACTTTTGTCTCAGCTCAAATACATGCGTACAAACACCTAAGCACAGTGGCACCACACATACAAATGTGTGCAGGCTGCATAAATACACATACCAACATGAACCCACCCCTGCCCCCCACGACAGACACGTGCAAGAAATACAGACAAGTAGCAACAGGCATGCAACATTCACATGGTGATCCCAAGCAGAGGGAACCCCTCTAAGCTATGTTCAAGCATGGTAGGTTCCTGGGAGATGAATCCTGGCAAAATACACTGTGGGAAGTGGCCCACGCAAGGAAGAGAATCCAAAAAAGCCGTTCCAGGCATCTAAACCCCTAAGTAGCTCTTCCGAAAGCTCCTTGAATTTCACAGGAGTTTAGCTGCCTGTGAAGATGGATCTGGCTCCAAGGCCTGGAAGGGAAGCAGAGGGAGAAAGTACAAAACTTGAATCTTATCCCCTTGACTGATTTTTGTCTGTTCAGGGACAGGTATCACCTTTTTCTGGTTGACATGGGACTTACCAGCCAAGTGCCCAAGGACCTAGAGAGAAGTCTCACGCAATAGATGCATTCTCTCTGACCACCCTGCAAATGTTGCCTTTATGCTGTACTTTTGGCACATTGAATAAGCAAAGGAAACACAGCAGAGGGCCTCGTGATGTTCAGAAAGGTAATTCACTGTTTTCCATAAATTAATCTATGGGATGTCCTCCCAAGGAGATACCTACCTGCACCATTGCAGTAGCACTAAATGGGCCAGCATTTCCAACTCCACTTATGTTTAGAGTTCTGCCAGGAGTCACTCAAACGTGCAAACATACACCTCCTCCCAGACTTACAGGTATTTGTAGCCATGTATTCACTGGCACACAGACCTCCGTGGACCACGCTGGGACAAGGGTTCATCAGAAGCCTGACTGCCCTCCTCACACCTGGGAGCAGCAATCCATTCCCAGGTGGCTGTGGTGGTTTTTCTCACCCAGAAATCAGAAACACAGGCCTGCAATGAAATGGCAGGCTGAGCAAGAGTTAGCTGCAGCTGGGAGAAGACTGCTGCTCTGAATAACCTCTGGCCATGCCGATCCTTTGCATCGCTCCCTGCACTGCCCGTGTACTCCCATACTACACACTACACACACAGAGACTGACTGGCCCTTTCTCAGGCTGTGGCCAGCAGACCCTGGTGTCTTCAGGGATAAGCAGCCGGTGCCAGGGACATTGAGGATGGTGGGTTGATGGATGTTCATTAAGAAACAATGCAAATTGTCAGAAAGGGAAGGAAGGAGATGTCTTGGCATCTGCCTAAAGCCTCTACCAGTCTCACATTGGCTCTCTCCATGCTTACTCACCATCCTATCGCTCTCCTTACTGCTTTGACATCAGACCACCAACCCTAGCAGATAATGCCAAGTACCAGTTTATACTGACTCGTCAGACAGAAAGGGACCAAATACTACTGGGGGTTCACTCCCGGGTCTGCAACACAGCAGAACTTCACATAGGTCTTTAGAAGCCTCTAGGCAATAAAGGAAGTGTCCTGTGCTTTTAAAAGATAGCATACTTCTCTCCAGCAGCCTTGCTTTATTCACATAGAGTAAAAGCAAAGAAACTGTACTGATCCTGATATGGGTCAACCTGGAGTGGATAGAAACTCTCATATAAATTTATCAGTCAGCCATCAAGGACAGAAATTAGGTTCTTTCTACGGGCTTTCTCAGAAAATACAATTTCACTGCTCCCTTGCATGGGCAAATTTGCCATACTGATGATTTCTTGAGTGTGCAAGAGCAGAACACTACCTCAGTGAACATGACAGAGAAGAAGTCAAAAATAGCTACAAAATATCATCTTTTAAAAATCCGGTCATGACTAGAATTTTCCAGGAGAGAAGAAGTGGACGCCTGCCCTTCACTCATCTTCTACACAGCATTGCACAGGCTGATGAAGACAACAGAGCAACAAGAGAGTAATAAGAGAAGAAGAGTGGGAAAACAGCTAACATAAGTAATTCTGAGGAAACAGGCATTGAAATGAAATCGAAGAATTGGTGTAAGATGGGAAAGTAGATAAGAGGCCAGGGAGATGAAGCAGTAAGCTGCTGGAGAGATCAAAACACCTGAAAATGAAGTTCTGCTAAAAGGAAGGACAAAGAGCAGAGGAAATATAGTGGTCAAGAATGGCACAGAGGATCTGAGACCATGCTCCTCCCCTTTCACTGGTACTGGAAAGACCACAAAAAGAGGGAGAAGGAAGGGTTGGCCAGGAGAGGAAGGCCCATAGGGAGGTCCCTGTAATCCACAGTAACAAATGTACCCTGCTGACATCCCAGGGAGAAGACAAGGGGGACCAGGGAAGAGGAAGTAATCAAAGAGCAAAGCACATAGAGAAGGAAACAGCCTTGTGCCTCACACAAACAGTCCCTAGCAATCGACACGGCTTTTATTACAGGAAATTATTAACACCCTCTGCTACCCACCACCCCTTACCAATCCCAAACCTCCCCTCTCTGGGGACCCTTTCTTGGCACACACATATAACATCCAGATAAACTTTCCGAACCAGCAAAAGCAACCACTGAAACAACTTCAAACACCACAGACCAATAAAACCACAATTTAGAAGTTAACTTTCCCAACCCCCCCCATGCCATAATTTAATAAGGAAATACTGTACAGATATAAAACCCACCCTTTTCCCAACCTGAATATAATTGCTTGAGCTAGTTTCTGTACATATATACACATGTATTTACACAGTAATGCTGCAGTCAAGAAAGCAGATGATGTAAAAGTCACAAAGTGAATACATAAATTAAATAACTACCAGCAGAACATTAGGAAAGGTCACGCTGTTCCTACTTGGCAAAAATGTGTTGTGGGACAGAGTCATTAAGTGTACTGCAATGTACTCTGTGTCGTGTGTGTGTGTGTGTGTGTGTGTGTGTGTGTGTGTGTGTGTGCGCACATACAGGCACGCAAACCTCACAGCTTCCTGCTGTCTCAGGTTTGTCCATGTATGTCTCACTTCCCCAGTATGTCTTGTATGTGTGTGCGTGCCCAGAGGAACCACTGTTCCACAGCATGGAATTGTTTTCTGACCTGTTGGAGTGTATACCAGTGCTTGCTGTGAACCTTTAATGTCAGGAAGCCAGCAGGTTAAGAGATCTGAACTACTAACACATCACAGAGATCCTTCTTTACCTCAGCACTCAGGGGACTGTACCCTTGACATCGGTGGACATGAGTCCTGCTCTCCGCAATATGGTTTCACTGCCTTTTTCTGTACACAAGCAAGTTTATGCTGTGTCAGTTTTGTTGTCAGCAATGGCAGAAGGGTGCCAGAATTCACTCAAATGGCATGGCTAGGAGAGGAATTTGGGGAATCTCAAGAAACGGAGAAAAAAACTGAAAGCCAATTGCAAAGTGGTTTTCGTTGCTGCCGTTCTAGTGGCAGACACCCAGGTTTGTCTGCAGTCAGCCCCAGGGAGATTCAGAGGGCCCATGGTGAAGATGAAGCAATAGTGTTCATATTGCCAGTGAGACACTCGGCACCCCAGTTTGCCTCTGATGGGGGAGGAGAGAGGAAGCCACAGGGAAGTGTAGGTAAATGCAGCGAGGGTCTATGGCTTGGAAATCTATTTGGCTGCAAATTGGAAATAAGCCCTTGTGGGGACAACAATCAGGTCCCACTAGTTACTATCTCAATGTAACTACCTGCAGCATCCAGCAGCATGGTAGGTGTAGTCCAGGTGGACACGCCAGGTGTGTTCAGCAGCAGGGAAGCACTTATGGGAAAGACTGGGTGCAGATGGGGATCATGGCTTGGAGTCTGTCCCCATTTGTTGCAAGCAATTTGGTTCCTTTCTCACACACAGCTCCCAGGGACTCCTGTGGTGACCAGGCATGTGCAATGCGCCACAGAAAGGAAGCATAACTGGACCCTACCCTTTGCCAGCTTGGAAAGAGAAGAAAGGGTGAAGTGTAATTCCATAGAGCAAGGGCACAGAGGGTCAGCACAAAGTCCTTTCATCAACACTCCTGATCTTTATCTGCTTCCATTTTCTCTTTCTTTTTGGCAACCAAAAATGTGTGGCGAAGTGCAACCTCCCACCCTTCTACAAGAGAAGGGCTCATCAAAGGTTGCTTGACTGGAGTGGAGGATGTGTGAAAGGCCTAAGTCTGATCATTGGCTGTGTTCCCAGGCTTGCTTCCATCTGTTGATAAGCAATGGAGGTGGGAGGATATGCCATATTTGATAGAAAGCTCTAAAGCAAAGACTTGCCTATGAAGATCCCTGAGGTATCTCTGATCACTCCAACCTGTCACCACCATCATATTCATGCTTTATCTCCCCCTCTCTCTTTTGCTGGCAATTGTGCTGTGAGCAGCAGCCTGATCTGAATGTACAAAGGGGCACTATTCAAGATGGATGCTAGTGTCTTCTCGGAGTGAGGAGCTCGACATCAGCAGACATTGCTGAAGAAGAGGCCCATCCTGGCAGCTTTTAACCCCTCCATCGAATCCTTTGCAAAGTCACAAAGGAAGCTTCCTCCCCCAGTATGCTGGAAATTGAAGTACCAGTTCCCTACAGGCAAAGTTCATACTTTGATATTGCTGAGCATTTTGAACCCACTGGGGTTCTCACCTGGAGAATTCTGACAATGCATGCCGGATTTCAGAGAGAATGGGATTTTTTTGTTGTTGCTGTTGTTGAGGTGGGGACGGTGTGCTTCATTGTCTCAACTGACAACAAGTTCTGACTGCAGCTTTTCTTGCCTGCTTAGGATGTGACATTGCAAGCTCTGATACTGCCCTCACTGGGAGGCACGATGGGAGACAGAGAACTAGTACACCAGCCCGTGTTGTGTTGCACTACAGTAAAAAGCCGGTGTGAATACTCCAACAAGGTTTATGATGTGGAGATCCATGGCTGCAAGTTCTACCTGCCAATTGCTTTCTACTGTGTATGGCACATTGCTAATATTTTTTGCATATTTCCTCCATCTCCTTCATAGACATCCTCTTTCAGCTGAGTACATACACTCCAGTGCCACTTCAGAAGACCATGGCTAATGAAAATACCTCTCAGAGAGCCATGCCTCTGGCTAGAAGTGAGGAGGTAAATGTCAGAAACACTGCCAAAGGTGCCTAATCTTTCCTGGGAGGCTGTCTGCAAATAATCAGTAGAGGTCACCAACTATAGAGGACACAATGGTTTTTGCTCAGTATTCTTGTGTGCAGAAAACTTCAGAGAGAGGAAATGTTCCCAGCCACTGCCCCAGAAAATACTGGTGTTTCTACAGCAGAGAGAGAGAAATGGTAAGGCAGGGGATGTGGAGTTTTGTCAGGCTCTGGTATGTAATCCCATTCTTTTCTGGACAGGTAATAAACAGCACATGGGTGGTTTTCTAGTATAGACAACACCTGCTGCTAATATTACCTGTTTGATTCACTTGAATACTTACAATGAAAATACACCAGATCTAAAATTCTAAATATATAATCAGAGTTTAATAACATCATTGATTTATTTTCTTGATTATGAATTATACCCTCCCCCCTCCCACCCCTTCCCCTTCATCTCTGTCCCAAAAACTTGTTGACCTGTCAGAACTAAAATAAACAAAGCAACCAGAAAAGATCACTTATAGGAGAAAGGATTAACCTGATGGACACATGGCCTAATATATTATGGGAGAAGGCAAAATACCAGACTCCTGTGGTTAGACCAGTGGTTCAGTCCAGAATTTCCAGTTCTTCTTTTCTGGTTGCCCTAGAGCATTCATTTGAGTGGTTTGTGGCACAGTTAATATTTGCAGAGCACTCGGAGTGTTAACAGTGCTACAACAGTAAGAATACTAGATAATGATTTTGGCAAACTATCATTTGCCGATCAGTGGAACAAGGGACAGACCAGTTCGGAGAAAATACGAACCAACTTTCAACCCGGAACACAAAAATCAGAACCTTTAAGAAGAGATTTGAAAAAAGTTCCATTAACTTCTTTTTGGTTTGTTTTCAGCTTAATTTCCCTGCAGAGCCACCCTCCAGGTTTCCTCATTCCAGGTGGGGAGGGACAGAAAAGTACCGAGATAACCACCAAAGAGATTAGCTGCCCTCGTCAGCTGTCAAGCTTCCCAACCCCAAGCCCTTAGGAAATACCAGAAATTATCACGAGCTTTCCCAGGTCCAAGATTTCTAAACCAAAGTAGCATTGGAGAAGTCTCTTAATGTCAAAATGATGGTCCAACCTGAGTGGCCAACTTGATGGTTCACCCCACCACTATCAAGACAGTGTAGTGCCTTGAGGCCCAAATTCCACAGAGAGATGCTGGTACAGAGAGTTTATATGCAAAAAGGAATTGGGGGTGTTCCCATCAAAACATGAAACCCTGCTGGCAAGGCTTGAAGTGACGTTCCGGCGTCTTCCATTCATGAAGATAAAGGTGACAGGGCAATACAAGGGGCCTCAGGGGAACACAACACACATGGGTTTCTCTCTCTCTCTCTCTTTTTTTTTTTTCCTCATTCATACGGCCTCGACCTGCGTAAACCGCTTCCAAAAATGCAGCCTGAAAAGTCATAGAAAACAAACAGAACGGAAACAAACTTCCCCTCCCTCCCACCCCACGACCTGAATATTCACGAGAAGAGAAACACCAATTTATACAAAAACGCAATAAAAAAGAAATATTTACAAAAGAAAGGAACGCCTTCTTGGTGGCCGCTATCAGAGGTGTCTGACAAGCTGCCATGTGTTCTGGATTGCAGATCGCTCTGTTAATTTGTTTGGTTTCTTTTTTTACTCTTTTCCTTTTTGTCTTTGTAATGAGAGAAGAGGGAAAGAGTAAGAAGTGCCCTTATCCCAAAGACTAGGGGGTGGCATCACAAAGACTCTTCCCCTCTTTTCTCCTTAATTTCCTCTGTGAAATATAAGAAAATATTCCCCTCACCAACCCTGCCCACCCTCTCCTCACACACTTTGACTTTCCAGGTAAATCCCACCCTCCCCCCTGCCTCAGCTTAAAAAATGAAATAAAATAAATAGGTAAATAAATAAAAGGCCTTCTGTTGGCTTAAAAAGAGAACGATAAGATAAAATCAACCATGGTGTGGTGAGGAATATGAGAGAGGTGGCTTTCAGCTCAAGAAATGTGGCTCATAAAGACAGGGCTGCCATCTCCCTTCAGAGTCAATCCTCAGCATGCTCTCAGCACAGGACTCTCTCAACCCTTCACCGGGTGAGCCATGGTGATTGAGACACTGGGACAGACCCAGGATAAGCCATAGAGACTTTGCCATATCTCTCAGGATGGGAGAGGTCAGTCCACACCCCCACCTCAGGAGATAGATGACATATGAAAGGTGTGTTCAGCTTCTCATTCCTACCATTGCTCCTTTTCCTTTAGTTTAGCTTGCATCTAAAATGATACAATGAAAAGAAAAAACACTCTTATTGATACTAAGTGCACCAGGAAAGCTGTCACTACAACTGCAGGGATGGGAAACCCTAGGCTATTCCAGCTTTACACCTGTGCTAGTATCTCTCTCTTTCACACAGAGGCACACACACACATGTACACGCACATCTCAGCTTTGTACATCTTCAGTCTTCAGCACAAGTTTCTGTGCTCTCTGGCATTTATTCAAGCACATCCCTTCCCAGGAAGACAAGCTGTGTACTTCCTCTGTACATTCAATAGTTAATATACACATGTATTTCCCACGGGTGCATACACCCTCCTCCCATTTTCACATGTGCAAGGAGGCATTGAAACAGTCCACCAGCACCAGCACCACCACCACACACACCCTTCTATGGCATTTCTTTTTTCCTTTCCACCATTGGCAGAGGGCACCCTATTCTCTTTGCTCCAACCTGCTGGCCAAGTGTAGAGAGAGCAGAAGGATTAAACTCCTTCCTTTCTCTCCCGTCCTTGCTGAAAGGACATGCCAAAATGGGTTTGGTGTCCCCTGAAGTGACAGTGAAAAAACTTCCCACCTCTCCCTACTCTTAAGCTCCGTTCTACTGTGTTTGTTCTTCAGACACCTATAGGATACTGGGTTTATTTTGCTTTCTTCACAGACATTTCAAGTATAAATTTATCGTATATACTCGCAGATAGGCAAACCCATACTACATACTGCTCCCACCCTTGAAGAATGTCAGAACTAGTGAGCAGCTCACAGCTAACGAACCAACCCTGTTCCTCTTTCCTCAAAATCCTTCTTATTTCTGTGCAAACCAGCATGTTTTGCCTAAGTTTGGGAAACCAACCCTGGAGTCAGGGAGGCTCAAACTCATACTCCACTTTTTTTCTCTCTCTCCCACTGGTCTGCCATAGATTCAATGGCTGTAATAGCCATAGCGAAACCACTAGCCTGACCTGCAGACAAATCTTCCCTCCCTCCCTCCACACCCCCCAGCAGACAATTCAAAATTTTAGCTTAAAATTTCTCAGCATATACGCAAATATATATATATATTTCAGCCCTAAACCCCCATAGTCTTCACAAAATAATGTAACGAGAACCTCAATATACCTAACATGTAAGTGCATCATCAAGTTAGTGTTGTTATTCTCCCTTCACTTTCTCCACGTCAAACACTACTCTTTTCTAGGCAGTTTTAGGAACAGTTGCCTGAGCAAGCACATTTTTCTGCATGTCCATTACACTGCTGCTGCTGCCTCCTCCTGTCACACACACACACACAGATGTGTGTGCACATGCCTTTCCCTGCTGAGAGCCAGCAGAAGTGAACACTAAAGTCACTGCTGCTTCTCCTCAGCCTGCCCCTTCCCTGCCTTTTTCTCTGCTTCCTGAAACCATGAGCAAGGATATCCAACTCCGACATCACTGTAAAGTGCAATGGCCAGGAATGGAGGAGAATGGGAGGAGCGAGAACATGGAAAAAGAGATAAAATGGGAGGCTTGGGAAAGGAGGAGGAGGAGGAGGGGGAAACCAAAGAGGTGGCACTTGTCACCAGTGCTGCACTACTCACAACTCCAGTATCCCACAAACTAAGGACAACTCAGGAGAGTAGCTGATGGGATTGATCCCACCCCACCCTCCCATGCTCCACATACATCCCCAGTCCCTCCCCGTGCTCTTCCCCTCTCACTCAAACGTCAGACTCAATACTGGAGAGTTTCTCATAAACATGCCCGTTGCTGGAGCCATTGAAAGCCCTGGGGTTTTTGTTGTTAGGCACACAGGGGTTGGACTGGTTCCCTATACAGATGTCCTTCTGGAAACGGGCTGGCACAGCCCCATGAAGGGCTGAGACCACCGGCTTGTTGGTGGTGACAATGGCTCGGAAGTCTGGCCTGGCTTTGGGCCCTCCTGCCACCACAGGCTGCCTGAAGAAATAAGATTTGCTGCCGTGGAGCAAGCATTGGTCATCCCCAAAAGTGGGGATGAAAGGGTTTTGGGTGACCCGGTCGGGGTAGAGCGACTTGCTGAGCATGTAGCCCCCACTGCTGCCGGGGTTGTTGTGGTGGTGGTAGCTGGTGGCGGGCACTGAGGACTTGTTGTTGGCAAAGGTGGTCTCACTGGCTGGCATCTCAAACATGTGGGCGTAGGGGCTCCCCTCCAAAAAGCGGCCCTTGTCCTTGAGGCTGACGCTGCGGGGGGCCAGGGCCGAGTCATCCTTCTGCAGGTCCACAAAGGTGTCGTAGGAGTGCTGCCGGCGGAGTTTGTTGCGGTTCTTCTTCTGCACCTTAGAGGCAGAATTGGAAGGGCTCTGAGGATATTTGGAGGAGGAGGTGGCACTGGTGGCCACGGGCACAGGGGCAGGCGGCTGGTCCAGCTCTTGGAGCGAGTTGTCCTCACTGATGTCGTACAGGTTGCCCGCTTTCTTGCAAGCCTCACAGCGGATGCAGGCCTGGCGGGTGGAGTTCTGCCCCACTGTTGATGGCGTGTAGTTGTGCAGCTTAGAAGGGCAACTGCGGCAGAAATTGGCCCCGCTCCGGTCTTCCCAGTCTAGATTGGTCAGGTTCTTCTCCCACGGCGCTGGGACCCCGCTCACAACACTATGCTTGTGCTCATTGCTTCCACCAAACTCGCCTGAGCCGTGCTTGTGATGGGCCCTGTTAGTGCAGGATCCACCCCCTCCTCCTCCTGTGTCACGCTTAAACTCATCTCCCCGTTCTTTGTAGATATCCGTCAGGTCCACGTGTTCCCAGTGCGGTGAGTTCTCCTTGGTCCGAAACTGGTCAAGGTAGAAGTCCCGTAGCCCTTCCTTGTCCCTGAAGTAGCGCTTGTGGTCAGGTGAGCGGGGCGGGCGCCGGCGGTAGGCCAGCTCTATCTCGTCAAATTCCCTCCGGGACTTGGCAGAGGCTGGGCGCTTCTTCAGGCTGTCCTTGTACTGCTGCTTCCGCCTCTTGGCTGCATTGCCTTCAATGTTGCCATAGGTGACCGTGTGAGTGGAAATGTCAGAGACGTCTGAGCGGATCAGGTCATCATGGGTCCCACTGCCCCCGTAGCGGTCACTCTTGAAGGAGAACTTGCCGTAAAGGTCACCCAGCTGGCTGTGCTTGGCAGGGGGTAAGCCCAGGTCCAGGGGCTTCTTCCCAATGGAGCGCGACTGGGCGTTGAAGGGCGGGTTGTCACAGTCATAGAGCCCGTCGATGGAGCTGGTGCTGCCAATGCTATGGGGGCGGTGGTGGTGGTGGTAGTGGTCCTGATACACATTGCTGTCCTTCAGCTGGAGATTGCCAAAGGTCCTTTCCACCTCACTAATGTAGTCACTAAAGAGGTTCTCCTCGCAGGGGGGGTTGTTGTAGGATTTGCAGTCTGAGTGGGTGAAGCTGCGGCGGTGCTCAGAGATGTCGTAGACGGATGACTCGCGGCGGATAAAGTCCAGGGCACTCTGTGGTGAGCCGTTGACCCCTGACAGGTTGGCCATGTTCTTGGCTGTCCGAAGCAGGCGGAGGATGTTGGAATGGGTGTTGTTCATAGTTGCTGTGGGGGAGTTCATTGCTGACTGGCGTTCTTCAATAGCCACGCCATGGATGCAGCTGTAGATACCCTGAAATGAGAGAAAGAAAGGAGGTGAGCGGTCCTGCAAATAATGCACAGAGGGGGACCTAAACTGGAAAGCACCCTGAACATCAAGAATCTGTTCCTGTAGGGTAGTAGGGCCTATCAGCCTTCCATCATGAAGCACAATCAAATCAAATGAAATCAGATCTGCTCTAACAATCCTTGCTGTTCTGACCCTCTTTCTTGACCCTCACATTTTTCTTTTCCCTCCATTCCTCTTTCTCTGCTTTGTTTCAGGTTGTATCTCCAGGATGCAGGAATGCCTGCTTGCATCTGTTAGAGTTAGTCAAATCTAGTAGGTGTAAGACAGAATTGCAAAGGGGGACAATAATATCCTTGGGAATAAAATAATCAAGACAAATGATTCTGTGGGGATGAGAGGATGAAAGTCTGTTTTGGCCCCGGAAAATCATCTGGGCATCAGTGAATCAACAAGACAGGAACTATCTTAAAAGGGAACGGCTTCATTTGTCATAAACCTAGCTACCTTTATCACCAGTACAGATTAGAAAAGGAAACAGAGAAAGAGCAGAACTCTAGGATAGGTATTTAGATACTTTGCATGTGGTTGACTGAGGTACAATAGAATTCTTAATTGCATTCTGTTAAATTTAACAGTGACAACAGGCTCTAAATTGACACCCCTGAAAGCAGAAGTCCTCTATTCAACTTCAAATCAGACAACAGAAAAGCCCAATTTCTCCACATCTCCACAAGCTCATTTCACCCATGACTGTTTGCAAGGGCTATCCCTAGGAACAGAACAAAACGGGATCCTTTATTCCCTGACCTTCCAAGTGGTGCCTGATGATTAATGTCAATTGTGAAATGCACACTATCACATCATGTTATCATGGTTTCTCAGCAGCTAGCAGATGATGAACACTTTTCAGACCTTTGACCAACCTGGCCCAGGTCTAACAGATAACCACAGAATGAAATAATCTATTCTTAGCTTAGGGTCACCAAACACAATGCTCCATCTCATCTCCAGACTAAACCACATTAGAAACTAACAATATAGAAGAGAGGCTGTGCCCTTGCATTCAAAAGGCTTTGTCATTTCTCTTCAATATGTTATGCAGCAATTATATACTCCTTGTACAATCAAAGTAACTTCTGCTACATCAGATGCTGAGCTAAAAAATGCCAAGGTTTGACCTCACTTCAGAATGGATCAGGAGAATGGACCAGTGGCTTGAAAGAAGGAAAATAAAGCTCCAAATGGGATACTGCTAGCAACACTAATAGTAGAAGATGACTCAGAAATTGCTAGAATCTGTTTTAAATGTAAATGTTGTACCCTAAGGCAGATTTGCATAAAGCAATTGCTAAGTTTATGTGGTCATCCTCTGTAAAAAGATTTCTGCATAGTTCAGGGCATTGCTTTCGGTTAAGGACTTCTGACTGTCAATGAAGGCACACTTCTAGTTAACAAAAGGTCAGCTGGAAAGCTGTAATTTAGAGGACAATGTAAAACTCCTGAATTTCTAATCATGCCATCCATCATTACTTGATTACAACTCACAACTCACTTTGGAGGAGCAAACAGTAACAGTTAACTTGTCTTTTCCTGTGTTTTCATCTCCATGTGAAATTTCCATTTCCTTTACCATAATCCAGCAGAGATCAGAGATGTCACAAAAAAAAAAAACCTAACATGTTTTTTGCAACATTAACAGTGCAAAGATGACACTGTGCAGAGTGTCACCTGTGTATTAGACAGTCTTGGTGGATATTCCCATCTCCAGTACCTAGGACTGTGTAAATAAAGCCTCTGTTTGTCCCTGACAGTTACTGGCACTCACCCTGCTGATGGAGAAGACCACACCAGGCTTGCCAGAGCAGACACCCATGAAGCAGTGGCGGAATTGCCAGTAGAAGAGATGCTCACAGATGAAGGTGATGAGACTGAGGGCCATGGCTGCTCCCAACATGTAGAAGACCCCTGCCATGTTATCTATATCCAGCTGGCTGCTCATAACCTCATTCTTCTCATTGTGACAAATGCCAGTGAGCCAGAGAGCTTCCAGCTCCTCCATCTCCCCTAGAATGACAGACAGGAGGAAAGAAACAGGTTAGATAATCCTGCAGTGGCTGAAGAGCTCAAACTGGGGCATACTGAAAGCAAGATCTAACGTAATTTCCAGTCTCTACATTCTTTTACCACATCTACAACATCCATAAAATATCATGATTGCCCTTCTGATGGGGGCAAGTGCCATTTGTCACAAGAAAGTCAACAGGATTTTTCCAAAGCCTGATATTAGCCATAACAAGCTGTACCACAGGACACAGCTATGATACTTGCTGGATGTCTACACTGAGATCCTGAAACAGTTGTCCACCACCACTGAAGACCTGGCCTCACAAACTTCCACTTTCATTAAGCCAATGAAGGGAAAAATTAGTGACTGATAGTGGTAGACAAAAATTAATCACTTCTAGATGAAAACATTGTATGTTTCCAACTCAGAATCAAAATATTGATTGTTTTCAATCAATTTTTGTTTCCATCATATCCATAGCTCATTAAAACCAGGTGCAATGTTCCAAAACACATTTGAGTATTTTTCTTGTTTTTCTTCCCTTCAATTTTGTCCAAATTCAACACTTAAAAGGGCTTTGACCAATCAAAAATTTTACTAATTTGTACCACCTATGAGCAAATGTTCTGTACTCTAATTTCATACACCACTTACTACCATTATAGTGCTTTCATGAGGGGTGAGAGAGAGGTGAACACTCACATGCACGCACGAATATTGGGACATTCAGAACAAACTAATTTTGCAGGATGACAAATTGTTTCATGTTTTTAGAAAAGTTTGTTTTTCACATTTTCAATCTCCAGTTCAGGGGCAGGGGAAAAAATCTGTACATTTAAGTAGTGTCTTTGAAGCTTTGTGGAGAACTTACGTCCTTCTCTGAAATAATACATACTAAGCCTTTTAAGAAACAGAGCAATCTCTGTCAGGTGGCAAATTTTCTGAAGTATGTCCAAGTTATGTTCTTTCCATATTTATAGTACCATGTGTTATTTTCAGATTTCAGGGGAGAAAAAAATACTTATAAATAAAATAAACTGTGGGTTTTATTTATTCATAAAAAAAGGACACAGGAAAATGTAATGTGAAATGGAAAGACGGGAAAATACTTGCAAAAAAGGAATTTATTTTCCCATGAACAGTTTTTGTTAATACTAGCATTTTCTCTGTAAATTAAGAAGTGAACTATGTAACTATAATGTTCTAACTAAAAACTCATTCCAAAATATCTGAGTCTCAAGTTTTTCTTGTTTTTTTTTTTTTTAATTTTGTTTTGGGTTATTTTTAGGTTTTGGAAAATCTGATTTAGCTCTTTCATCCAGAAATATTTATCAATTCAGTAAACTCTGCATTAATTGATCCTGTCTAGAGCTAAAAAGTATGGAATAACCACAGACAGTCCAGTATAATTAGTGGGTTTGGTCATGGCAAAACCTCAAAGCCAGTGAAAAATTCACACCAGAGTTCTTGTTTTTACAAGATATTTTTCAAATAAGATATTTTTCAAACACACATCTGATCTTGTTCTATGAAAACTTTAGTGCTTTTGGCACTTAAGGCTTTTGATGATACATACCACTACCCTGCATCAATAACAAGAAAGAAGTGACATTCTTGCATTTTTGGTGTGTTGCCTCTAAAAAAACCCCATTAATAATTCCATGTTCTCAACTCACATCTGAAGCACCAGAGCTAGAAACTTCCATTTCTTACATGCAAAGCTCGGTATTTCTTGGGAAAATTCCAGCACTTCTCTTTCTTGTCACTTACCATCTCCAAAAAGCTGTAGAATCGCAAGATCAACCTGGCGCTTCCAGCCTGAGTCCTTCTGGATGGCAATGCCATAGCCAGTGGAGGCAAACACTTTCCCACTCCCAATTGTCACCAGCTTGCAGCCTTCATCTCTGCCAGCCATGTAGTTTAGCACTGCTGCATCATAAATGAAAGCATCCAACTTCCTGCACAGAGGCAAGAAACAAGAGGGTATAGTACAGAAAACTTAACATCTGCATGGAATCAAAGGTGGTTTTAGGCAACTAAGGAAGAAATTTAACTCTTTAACGTGCACTGCAATATGTCATGTAGAATCATAGAAAGCTTGGGTTGGAAAGGATCTTAAAGACCCCTTAGTACCAACCCACGTGACATGGGCAGGAACACCTTCCACTAGATGAGGTTGCTCAGAGCCCTATCCAGCCTGGCCTCGAACACTCCTAGGGATGGGGCATCCACAACTTCATCACCTCACAGTAAAGGGCCTCACCACCATTATGCAAAAGATTTTTTTTTTTCCTAATACC
Source organism: Emberiza elegans (assembly GCA_024865655.1). NCBI lineage: Eukaryota > Metazoa > Chordata > Aves > Passeriformes > Fringillidae > Emberiza > Emberiza elegans. The sequence goes on along the minus strand of JALJVW010000910.1, from coordinate 6,706,177 downwards.
TAATCTTTCAGATTGAAACCATTCTTCCTTGTCCAGTCAGTACATGCATTAATAAAAAGTTTCTCTCCAGCTCTCTTGTAGGCTCCCTTCTGGAAGACCACCCTAAAATCTTCTCTTCTGAACAATCCCAATTCTCTCAGCCTTTCCTTGTAAGGAGATCTGCTCTATCCTTTTAATCATCTTGGTGGCTTCCTCTGGACTCACTCCAGCAGGTCCATGTCCTTCCTGTGCTGGGGACCCCAGAGCTGGACGCAGCACTGCAGGTGGGGTCTCACCAGTGCAGAGCAAAAGGGGCAGAATCCCCTCCTTCATCCTGCTGCCCATGCTCCTTTGGATACAGCCCAGGATACAATTGGCTTTCTGGGCTGAGTGCACATTGCTGGGTTGTGTCCAGCCTCTTGTCCAGCTGCACTCCCAAATCCTTCTTGGCAAGGCTGCCCTTGATCCCTTCAACCCCCAGCTGGTGTTGATACCAGGGTTTGCCCCCAGCCCAGGTGCAGCACCTTGCACTGGGTCTTGTTAAACCTCATTAAATCCCCATGTGCTCACTGCCTGAGCCTGTCCAGGTCCCTCTGGATAGTATCCCTTCCTTCAGGTGTCATCTTTACTTTCACCATAGTTAGATTAAAATCTAAGCCCAAAGCTATTTTACATGTGAATCTGGGTTATAAATGAGGATTGTCTATTTCTTCCTGACTATGTGCTAATCATCATTTCTGATCTTAAAGGAAATTTGGAATACACACATACTGCAAGATAAAGATGAATGAAGAGGAAGTCAAGGGGATCTATATCCTTAAGAATAGCTTATATTTCTCTACTGCCTTTCATCTCAAAAGAATCTAAAATGCCTTATAAAATATATCAATATTAGATAGCAAAATAGGGATTGAAGTAAGGAAAATATTTTCTCCAATTCAAATACTGGCATGACTTAGCTGAGAAAAATGATTTTTTCTTCAAATCAAATACAGTCAGGACATTATGTTTAACCCCTCAGTTACTGTGAAAAGTACTATCAGATCTTTACCAATGTCAACTGGTCAACAAGAGCAGCTTTATAGTTTACCCTGTTGAATTGGTCTTTGTTAAAGAATTTTCAGCTGAAAATCACAACAAAAATTCTGTTTCGACACAGAGAAATCCCCATTATGGACTGTGTAGAGAGCACAATGGCCTGATGAGAGCCTTTTCACACTGCAACAAATTGATTTGGATGTGGGGGACAGTCTCAGGAGGCTGCATCTTCCACAAACCCAAAGACAGCTGATGAGTAAATCCTCCTACTAGATCTGAAATGAAACATTTTCTGATAAATGACCTAAGATCTTCCAGCTGCACATTCTCTCTCACATGCTATGTTTACAATACACCTCCTGCACATATATTTACAGTATGGTGATTATCTCAGTTCAAGTGTTTCTCTGTGAGGAAGTCTGTCCAAGGGTGAATATGAAGCCAGGATGACATCTATCACAAGTGATGACCTCTATCTCATCCATATATTTCCAGGACAGTGCATATTTATTCCCTGAATGATGACTATCCTGGCAAATGTACCTTCCCAGGATGATATCCAACTATGGTACAGCTATTTGCAATGGGCTGCGGGCCTCTGAACCTGGCAAACAGGTTTAGGAATATTCAGTCAATCTAGTAATTAAATTGGCTAAACATCTTAATTTGTGCTTTGAAATGAACTTTCTCCTAAGAGTACCACATGAGTGTAAGCAAAAATGTTTTTTATTCACTGTGGCTGGGCTCTGACAACCAAAATGGTCAGTTTTGAGAGCAGGTCTTTAATTACAAAGGACAAAGGCTTGCAAAATGTCATTTTGAGTTAAGTCCTTTGCAGATTCACTGTTATTAAAATGGGATGAGCTATTCAAGCATGCTTTTTGCTAACGATTTTTCCCATGTCTCCAAAATTACCCAAGGAAGTGCCTACATTTTTATACTTCCGTATTACTCAAATAATGTTTTGTTTAGCCCTTGATACTAAAATATTCCAGAGAGTAGGCTACTTCAAAACTATTTGCTTCAAACCTACCTTCCATTATACTGTATTAGCTGGTGATACACTGGGGTGGGATTAGTCTGACAGCTTCCTGATTAACATAATCTTTTATACACAGAAGGAGGGAAAACAAAGGAATTTCCAGATGACAATATAAATGCTCTGAAAAAAACTTTGTCCACAGAGACCTGTGAGCTTTTCTTCTGTATGCATAAAACCCCATCAGCATGAAACATCTTGATGAAGCAAGGTCTTGGGGACCAACACACACATGGATTATGTACACAGGGATACAGTAGATCCTCTTTTTTCTTTTTTTTTTTTAATTCTTATAAACACGACAAACCCAGAAACTTTTGTACAGATATCAATAGAAAAACATGGCAAAAAGAACCACAAAGTCACTCTCCTGTGCTACCGTGCTGTGTGTGGTCTGGCTATACTTTTAACCATGGAATGACAATTGAGGCTCATTTTTCAATCCTAAAAAGTAAATTTTCCAGACAAGCATGCAAAAAGTCAGGTTTCTGTGGTGAGTAAGCATGTAAGAAAGCCTCACCCAGTCTTCAGCGAGAACAGAGCATCGTCCACACCCCTCTGATTGAACTTCACCATGTAGCTGTGCATTTCAGGGTAGTTGTTGCGGATGTTCCTTTCCGTGCTGCCGTTGGGAACCGTCCCGAAGCGGAAAGGGGGTGAGAAATCATTTGGTTTCTGGAACTGAAGAGACAGAAAAAGGAATATTTCTCACAGTCTTTCAGACTGAAGCAGTCATCTGGTTGGGAGAACATCTAAAGGTTGATCTGATTTTATTTTACTATCATGTAGAAAACATAATGGAAAAGATATTTTATTGTTTTCAAACATGAATATCTCCTATTAATGCCGAAGACACAAGAAGTAAACCTGAGCAAGCTGTTCTTTTTCTCTACTCTGGATGAAGTGCATGAAATAGTCAGTGATCAGAGATTAAGTAGGAGGTTAGATAAAAGCAAAAAGGAAAGGCAAAATGTAACAGTGGTGCTGGAACACAGTCAAGAAACGGTTTCCAATAAAATCTGTGTGATGTGCTTTTTATCCACAAACTGTCATTTAGTTCTTAAGAAGTATCTTTTTCAGCTCTGTGGATGCCTTTACACTTCCCAGTCCTGACAGAGACAGAAAAGTAATTAATGAGCAGAGATGCCTCTCAGCACACCTCACACCCACTTCACCAAACAAATTATTAGCTTTCAAAGTTTTGGGCAAATGTCCCAAATAAAATGCTGTTAGTGGCTGCAAGTTACTCGTTACATTTGATGCCCAGAACAGAGCTGGCAGAACACTCCAAAGCTTTTGCTGCTCACAAGAAATACATTCATCATATCATTCCCCCACGGCTGCAAGCCTCTGAGACTTTATATGCCACTTGCTTAACTCAAGTCATAATCAATGCTCTCTGGGATTTTATGAGGAGTAAAATTTAGACTGTCAATTATCAAGACTGCCTAAAACCCCTAGAACCAGAAGATGAGAAGGAGCACAGAGCTATAAACCAGGAACTGAATAAGCAGTAAAGAAAAAGATGCAAAGGTAGGTTAAATGGAAGGAAGCCTCCTCCTCTCTGGATATATCAAGCAGTAGTTTGCCTGGTGTTATTTCTTGGCTCCCAAGTGTGACTGTGAATCTCTACGATCCTGAGAAGCACACTGACAACAGGCTAATGGTCAGACCAAAACCATTTAACAGCAGGAGTGCACCTGGTTCATGGATACATGCAGTCATGCACTGCCACCTTCTACAGGGCTGCAATCCACAGATAGTTCTAGCTGAAAACACGTGCAGATAAGCCTTCTTCTTGAGCTCTACTTAAAGCCATTTTGGAATTTGGTCAGCTCAGCTGAGGAGGCCAGAGCCCCTGGAGCAGTGAATCTCATTCTCATCTCAGCCATGAGGACAGAAGCTGGGTCTGTGGATAGATTACATACTGCTCACCTGTTTCTGTGTATCAGCCAACTCATCTCTCCAGTGTGGATGGCAAGAGGGGCTAACTTGCATGTGCATGTAAGTGTGGGAGAGAGAACATGTATCCTACTGCTTTAAGCCAATAGAAAACATCAGGGATGTTTTTCTGAACTCAGGCTAGTGCATCACCAACAAAAGAGAAGTTTTACACAGCATAAAACAGACAGTAAGGTGTCTCTTAGAACTCTGTCACACCCTCTGGGGAGGAAGACAAACTCACAGCTATCAAAGACTGTAATGAAAGCAAACTTTGATGGGAGAAAAATCACCGCAGCATGCTAAAATTATTCTTTTTTACTAAGCTGATTAAAGCAGCAGCCTAGGGGACCCATCACAAGGAGGGCACTGCCATGCCAGACACAAAGAAAGGCAGTCTCTCCCCTGACATGCTAAACCAGGAGATTGCAGCACGGGCAACTTGCTTTCCCAGCGGCTGCAGAACCCCACCTTAAAGGCATACAGGACATTCCCATTCCCACAGAGCCCTCTGACAGAGCACAGCCAACAGGAGAAGCATCAGGCAGGCCTGACCAGCATTTATTTGTGTGACTGAGTTTTGGCAAGTCCATTTTATACTTCTACCCTCCATTCCCAGTCATACAATCTCTACTTTTGTCTGCTTCCATCATGATGCCTACAAACTGGAGTAAGAAGGATTACAAAGGCAGGCATTTCCCTGTGATAGCAGAAATAATCCCAACTCTGGACTATCTTTTGTTCCCACACTGTTCCAGAGCCCATAATAGCAGCCACAGGTGAAAGGCTCCAAAATCTCCTGGGCAATCAATAAATAAACGAAAACATTTCTCTTGTAAGAAGTTACTGTTTCTGGCTACAGGAAAAGCACATTTCTAGAGAAAGAGATCAGGTTGATGACTTCTACAAATTCACATACTACTCATTCACTCACCAATCCTTACCTCCTGCTGATTCCTTAGTCAGAACAGATCTTCAAACGCAAATCACTCTCCACACACCAACATACACACACACTTCAGCAATAGCTTGGTGAACAGCAAGACAGGAAATGATATGAAAGGATCCACATGGGGCCCACACCAGACAGTTTTAGCTTGAGTGCCCAAGAGGAACACAGATCCCCAGCTAAGCTAGCTTAATGTTTACAAAGCTGAAAGTAACCAATATCCAGCTGACTCCACAGTCCATGCAGCCAGAGACAAGCAGCTACTTCTCCACATTTGAGAAGTAATAGCAATAGAAGCATGCAGCTTTCTGATAGGAGACAGCAGTTCAAAAATCCCCATGTGTGTTTCTTGGCAGTAAGTGGGCACAGTCCAAGGATGAAGGGATCTCCAGTGAGCTCTCCAGAGTCAAAAACTATTGCATCATTCTGAACTAAATTCTGTCCCACACAGCTCATCCTGAGGGAACAAGAAGACCTGTGAACCTTCCTGGAAAGTTCATGGGACAGATGGGGAAGGAGTGTATGTCCTCTTCTGCCAACACAGTAGAGGAATGTGTGGAGGAGCTGATCTGTAAGGAGGAAAGTTAACTGACAGATTGTCAAAGAGTTCAGTAAGGAAAGCCACTTGTTTGATTTCTCCCAGGGGCTGGGACTGTGAGCCTGGACCATAAGTATCATCCCCAGGGAAGCAGGGCTCTTTGGCAGATGGGCCTGTAAGGAGTTGTCGTGGTTTGAGAAGAAGTGAGTTTTTTGGGATGCTGTGGTCATACCAATGGGTGCTCAGATTTGAATATTGGCACCTGATGTGGCCACTGGAGACATGGATACACCTCTGAGAACACAGGGGGTTAAAAGCAGAAAACTTCCAGGAAATCTTTCTCTTGGGTTCCGGCGGGGAAACAGGTCAGACCTCCCCGGCCCGGCTGCCGGCTGGGCAGGGGAGGGGAAGCCATGCGGCCTGGTGAGGTAGGCCTGGCCCCGAGGATGGAAGGGTGGAGAAGCACCAAGAGGCATCGGGCAGCCCCCCATCCCCCCCCAGGAGAGAGAGAGAGAGGAGAGAGACAGACGGTGCCTGTGGACGGACAGCAGGCCGGCCGAGAAGGAGAAGGGGCAGGGCGGGGGTGTGGCGAGCAGGTGCCCGGCAGGGCAGCCGTGGGAGCTCTGGACAGGCAGAGACTGAGATTTTAACCCTTTTCTTGGATGATGGAAGCCTTACAAATGCTAATCCTCCTGGAGCTGAATGAGAAGAGAGATAGAGATGAGATGAGAGGAGATGAGAGGAAATGGGCAATGAGAGAAGTGGAGAAGAATCTTAGGTGGGAGGAGATGATGGAGTGGCCTTTGGCTGGACTTTTCTTGTACAGCTATGGATAGAACCATTTTTCCTGTGACACAGAGACTGCATTTAGGGGGAGGCAATGGCTCAGAGCCAAAGGAGTGCAGGGATGTTATGTGAAGGAGTGCGTTGAACAGAGACAACAGGTGAGGAGGGTGATTGGTGCCCTCAATCTTCAGTGGAAGACATGATCTCTGTTCTTGAGACCCCTCCACCCCAGGGGGTGAAATCTGGGGGGGACAGGTGTCCCAAAGTTGAGACTGTGCTCTTTTTAGAATGGGACAAAGCATCCTTAAAAGGACAACCCTAGAAGAAGCTCTTGTCCATGTGCAGTGGTGAGAGCACTGGACATGGAAGGAAGAGGTCACGATGGCAGATGTTCTCTGGGCAGTGCCATGAGTGACATGGAAACACAAGGGGTTTCAACGGTGTTTCCTGAGGAAGCCTATGGCACAAGGGGGACTCCTCACTCCTTGATGAACTGAGAATTGATCATCTAAAAGGTGGTGATGGACCGAGAGTTGGTGATCTGAGGGATGGATGTATTGGAATTTGGTGGGGGGAGGAGGAAATGTTTTTGGAAGGTTTTCATTCTTTCTGTGTGTTTCTTTTTACATATAGTTGTAGTTTAGGTAATAAAGTTTTTCTTTTCTTTATTTCTAAGTGGGGGCCTGCTTTGCTTATTCCTGGTCACATCTCACAGCAGACACCAGGGACAATGTATTTTCATGGGGGCACTGGCATTGCACTAGCATCAAACCATGACAGGAGTCTGAGACATGAGGGAGGAGATGATGCACAATGCAGGGGCCATTACATGGAGGAAGTCTGTGCAGAGGTAATCTCAATGCTGCAGTGAACACTGACAAAGGAAGTAACCACAGATATGGACAGAAAGAGTCAGAATGTAGATTAATTAGAGAACTGTTCCATTATTTCATGCAAAAATTTATCCTGACAGAGCTTTAAGTCACAACAACTCCACTCCAGGCATCTGCAAAGAGGAGTCCTGTGAGGTTCTGGCAACTACATCAGTTGCTGAGAAAACAGCTGCACAGGGTCCACACTTGTAGGAGCCCTATGTTATACTTGCCTGCAGCAGGAGACCTGTCCTGCTGCCCAGCTCTACCTGCCTCTAGGGGAGATTGCCTGTGAAGAACCAGCAGAGATCAGCTGCAGTCCTGCACCCAAAGAGCCCCAGAGAGAGATGGATCCCACTTGCATCCTCCCACTCACTTACTGTGGAACCTCTGCTGTGAGATGCTCCCCTATTATGTACCCAAAGTGATGTGCATATCCTCTCACCCATGAAAGAAGTCCCACTTGCTTCACATCAATTGTGAAGGTGGATGCTAGAGATAGGGGTGGAAAGCAGGCACCGAGGGTGCCTGGAGGGCTGCAGTAGCTCTGGGACATGAGATATCTATGTTCAGAGCCCAGTGGCTGCCTGCCTCTCCAACCCCTCACTCCACAAACTGAAATCAAGGAGCATTAAGTGCAAAGCAGACCTCGGCTTTGCAAAAGTAACCTCTCCAAGTCAGAGAGCAGAAATCTTCCTCCTCTGGAGAGCAATAAACACACAGGCTGGAAGCTGTTAGCACATTCAGGGGGGAGAGCTCCTTTGCCACTCCTCTCCCCATCTCTCCACGAGAGCTGTCGACAGTGGCAGTGAAAGCGGGTTGAAGTGGCTCGGCTGGCAGAGCTGTTTCATTAGCAATTTGGAGCAGTGCCGTGCAGAAAGCAGCATTGTTCTCAGATGTTCAGATATCAATCTGCATAATGAAACAGGTGATAGGAGCTCTTCCCATTCATGCAGCAGCAAATGGAGGGGATTTAGAGATGAGGGGAAGGGGTTATGTCTAATTGGCGACAATTAATTTGATGAGAATTTTTTTCAATATATTGTCTATCACCAAATGGATCCTACAGAAAAGCACATCTGCACTTATTTATCTGCCTCATGTAGGCCCTGTTTACACTGTAAAGTGTTTGCCAATAGCATTGGAAGCAGTTTCCCAAACTCAGCAAGCTCTTGCTACAAAAAGTCTCTTTTATCAGCCAATCTACTTTTACACTGCTGAAAAAAAACCCAGATCAATGCACTGCTGAATAACATAATGAGCTGGCACAACTTGGTGCAAGGGTGGGTATGTGGGTGTGTGGGTGTAGTGCTTTACCCTTACACAGCTTCTCTGGGAGGCCTCCTCACACTTTGTAAGGCTCTGATGACCAGTTAAAGTTTTCTACCACAGGAAGCTCCACAGCTCTGACCCATCAAACTGAGAGCCACAAATTCAGCTCCTCTGCTAGCTGCACGTCCAAAAGAGCTTAAGCCCATATTAGATACTTCTGAGCTCGCTTCATTTACCCAAAAGTAAGTGCCAAGCTGAGATGCCTAGGGAATTTCACCCTGGGAACAGGTCTCTCATAGTCCCTGTGTCAAATCTGCCCACCATCTGAGGGTAGTTTGGACACTCCAGTACACCTAAAATAGCTCTAGACATCTACATCAGGCCAAATGAAACTAGCCACTGGGCCATGCAGCTCTCAGGGCATCCCACCAAAAGTACAGGGAGCCAACCACTATGGGTAGCAACAAGCCCAAAGTGCCCACCACCCCCATAATGTACAACCTCTTTGCATTGCCCAAACATCCTCAATTGTCTCCTCTTGTTCTGTGTGTCACTGCAGTCAGCTTGCCCCTTTCTCCATTGCCTGAAAATCCAACCAGGCTGTTTGCACAAGAGCCTCCTTCAGAACCTTAAAAACTGAAGAGTGGGTCAGTGGTTTTCAGGTCTAACTCTGAGGTAGCTCTATGGCTGTACTCCTGATAGGTTACACATGTCCACAACAGCATGTCTTGCCATAGCTGCCTTCTGTGTCCTCTGTTTCAGCTAGGAAATTAATCCCTTCACAGCTAATGGACGACTCTCAAAGAGAAAAAGCTTGGTTTTTTCTTATCCCCAAAATACATAATTTTTGTCCTCAAGCTGCACCATAAACAATGTCACAGAATCCCAAACCTGGATTTGACCCTGAGAAGATGTCTCTTTCACCTCTGTCTCTCTGGTGAGTCTCTCCTGGGCAACACCATTCCTGACAGCTCTTAATCCAGTCCACTGTGGAAGATGGCTGGTGCTGGAGACTACTCCATTCCCACGACATTGCCCACCAGAGCTTTACTACTGGAAAGTTCTTCCAAGTATCTGAACTAAAGTCTTCCAGCTGCAAAAACAACTGCAATATTTTCTGTTATCTTGTCTGTGGGCAGGGAAATCCAAATAGTTTCTTCTTCTCTGAAGGTGCATTTTATGTTTGTGAAGACCATTGTGCTGCTGCTTCTCCATGCTCTTTGACTGCAGCTAAAGAAGCCCAGTTTCTTTAGTCTTTCTTTGCAAGCTGTGGACCTGCAACCATTCTTGCTGTTGTCCTTTGGCTGTGTCCTGTGGTCTTTCCTTGACTTACCTTTGGTTGGTGAACATATATGTTCACCCATCAAGAACAGATCTGATCCCCATATCAAGAACCATATCTTGATGGTTCCACCATATCAAGAACAATCTGATCAAGATCCAAAGATGCTGAGAGAATATTACACTAAAAAAGCTTGCAGTAAGGCAACACAAACAATGCTAATCAGAGTTCATGCTTATTATTCCTCTTCTCAGGGCCTCTCTGTATTATATCATGTTTTGTTGATCCTTCATTTTCAGCTTGCAAGTTCTTCAAAGCTGCAACTCTGTCCTGATCTGCATTCAGGTAGCAACCAGTTTATTTCTGAAATGTCAATCAACACTACCAGCACCATCTTCAGAGTTTTTACTGCATTCTTTTCTTTCTGCAGCTTGGATTGTGCTCGTAGGCACATCCACAAACCCATGCCCCCAGTCCCCTGTCCTGGTAGAGGAGGTGCTCTACAGATTTCAAGCACAGAACTTGCAGCTGTTGGTGGCTTGGTGTTGTAGGCACTGTAAAATTGACAAAATTGCATCCCAGATAGGAGTGTACTAGCTGTGCCAGCCCAACAGCATAGGCAGAAAATCATACTGCACACCTTAATCTTAGCACTGGTACAAGTCTGTGAGGAGAGCAGACTAAAGTGACTGTGCTACTTATTCTCTATTATTAATGACTCTCTTGTAAAGATACTTCTCTAGATTCATTCCTAAAGCATTCCTCTCCCCTCTGCACAGTCATGTAGTTTTGACATTACAGACATTTTTTATTTCCAAGGTGGAACTCTCAGCCATTTCTAAGTGACTATGAGTTTTCAGATCATGCTTTCACCCTAGCTCTTTTTAGTTCCCTCCTGAATTCCATCACAATAATATTCTCTGCCTCTTCAGCAGTGGCTGGGACTCCTCACAGTTCTGAATCCAGCTGCCACATCAACTCTTCCTGAAACCCCAGTTTCTTGTCTTCACTAGTCAAACAACACACGTCTTGATTTATAAACAAACAAAAAAAGGAAGCTAAAAAAAAGGGGACCTAATAGCAACAAAACAAATATTTTGATTTTGGGAGGGCATAAAATTACCCTGTCCTCCCTCAGACTTTGACTTTGTGGTTTATCTTATTATTCAGTACCCAGTAATGTTTCAATTTCTCTGTCTTGCTTTGCATAGCGCTTTCACCCATGAATTGCTCTAGATAAGTCCAAGAAAGGAGTTATCAGTTAGTGCAGCTGACTGCAGTGAAGTTGGCAAAGAATTCTATTAAAGTCCCCTAAAAGAGGGTGTAGTGTGGGTCAGACCCACAAACATGAAAGAAAAATATCTGTGAAAGTCTGTTGGTGAAATATGGACATGTGCAGGTCAGGAAAGGGAACAGAGCAACCTGGTGACAATGCAGAGGTGGGGGGGGGTGGTAGGTGAAAGCAAAAGAAAAGGGTTCAAATATAGCAACTTTAAAAATAGTTGTCCTTGCAAAATAACTGAGATGAAAGCAGAGATCCAATTGGTGGAAGAAGCTTCCATCACAAGCAGTTATTGCCAGAGCAGTGCACACAGTAGGACTGTGCAGCCTCTTTGCAAGCTGGATTGCCATGTACAGACCTGCTCTGTGCCAGTCCTGCACGCTGGGCAGGGCAGCATCACCCCAAAGAGACGGCATGTCAGGGATCCCACATCCTCCATGGACACACCTGCTTGTGCCTGCTGCCACCACACTGCCTTTATGCTGACCCAGGCCTGAGGGGCCACTGCAGGATCCCACATCATGTGCAGACAGAGCTCACCCACCACCAGCGCACCAGAGTCTTCTGGGTGGGGCAAGTGCGTGAACATTACACAGGCTCCATGCAGTTTCTCCACCTGACAGGTAATATTAAAGCCTTACATATTCCTCAGCACACGTTTGGCAGTATATAGGCTTCAAGTCACTGTTGGGTGTCCCTCAAGCTTGACCAGAAATCTGCAGTGGAATCACTGAGCATCACCAGTCCGAGCCAAAAGCTGCTTGCACATCTGCAGTGTTAGTATGTATGGTATCAGAGCACCACAGTCATAGCTGTGGCAATGAAGGGTGCTGTGAAATCATAGCTATGGTGCACTTAACTTTTGGTTGCATGCATGTAGAAGATGGAGATCATCTGTTTATCTAGCATCAAATCATGCCATGCATCTAATTCTTGAAAGTCAGCTTCCTTGGAAGCTAAACACAATGGGACAAAGGGTATCTACTGAATAATCCCAGGCAAACACAAAAGAGAAATTTGTGAGGCAGAAAGATGACACTTACTACACTCATGTTAATATCATTAGGAGTGTAGATGTTCATTCAGAGGGAGAAAATTAACTGATTAAAAAGACCTTGAGAGGAGAGGTGACAGCTAAGTACAGAGGAATTTGAAATCTGCTTTGTTTGCACATGAGACAGCTGGTTAACAAATTATGAAACACTCTGAGAAATTCAGAGGATGTAGTTTGGTGGGGAAGCAATTCCATTTTTCACCCATTTTCACTAACAAAGGAAGGTCAGATCCTCCCGTCTTCTGAATACTAAGAGTAGCCATCCTACTATTATGTGGGTACTATTCACTGGGCAGCAGGGTGAAACCCTGCACAAGCCTGGCAAACCTCCAAAAGACTTCACAGGGGCCATAATTTTCATCCAAGCAATTTTAAAAGCTTAGTAATTACATTATTAATTTCTTAAGCAATCTGTAGGGCAGAGATGCAAAGCAAAAAAAAGCAGGGCACTTCAGACAGGGCAGCACCTTCCCAGAGCTGGGAGATAATGCCTTCCTTTAACCTTCTGATGAAAACTGCTTCCTACCTGCACGTGAAAGACAGAGAAATGAAAGCCATATCGCTCCCATCTGAGTCCTGGGGCACTGAGCTAGACGTGGAGTAAACAAGTCTACTGGGCCACCCAGATTATGGGGAAGTTTGACCTTGGGTAGCCAAAGGCCTGGGAGAAGCAGGGAAATAAAGTAAAGTAAAGCATGCAGTGAAGTAAAAATGCCTGGAAAGATACAACCTGCCAAATATTTATCAAGTATATGTATGTGCATATAACTCCAAATGTCACAGTCACTATGCATCAGGAATGAAAGTGTGGGGATATGGCTGTTGTAGTCTTTTTTTTTTTAAATCCTGTAGATCTCATACTTTCATCCCTTCCCCACCAGTAATTCAGCCCTGATCATTCAGCTAAAGGAGGCCAGCTCTCATCTCTCAGGCTGCCAAATTTTGGTGGCAGGGCCATTGTCTTTTATTTGACTGCAAAGTGCCAAGTGCATTTATGGCACCATATAAATAATAAATAAAAATATTCATTGTTTTCCTCTCCCCTGACTTATACTGATGTGAGAAGCAGGACAATCCTTTGCTTCCCTCTCTCACTCTCCCCCTTACGTAATTCTCCAAAGACAGCTTTTTCCAGACTGCCAAGCAATTAGCACAGAAGCAACCAAATTTAACCACTCCCTCCAAAGGGGGATAGCTCCAAGAGCTGCTGAAAAGGAAGATAAAAAGAAAGGGTGAGTGGTGACCAAGGCCTGGGAAAGGCCAGGGTGCTGTGGAGGGGGAATCCAAATGCTGCAAGCTAAGGACTACCTCATGGCTCCATCCCCAAAGTCCCTCATCCTGCAACTCTCATCTGTACCCACAACAAAACCCAGGGCTTTGCATTTCTTCCTTTCAAGCAAGGATGAGCTAAGCTGACAGTCTGACTCTGAGTATCCCCTCCCCTCACATCTTACCTGCTTAACTTCCCAACTAAATTGCATTTTAACTGTCAAAAATCCTAAACAGTCCCATTAAATGTTTTTACTGTCATTAAATAATAGAATGGGGTGGAAGGGACTTTAAAGACAATCTAACCTCAATTCTCATGCCATGGGCAGGGACACCTTTCACTAGACCAGCTGCTTGGAGCCCCATCCAACCTGGTTTGAACAGTTCCAGGGATGGGGCACCCACAACTTCTCTGGGGACCACTTCCAGTGCATCTCCACCATCATAGCAAAGATTTTTTTCCTAACACTTAATTTAAACCTATTCTCTTTCAGTTTGGAGCCCCTACCCCTTGTCCTGTCATTACATGCTCTTGTTAAAAAGTCTCTCTCCATCTTTCTTGTAGGTTTCTCTTCAGGTAGTAGAAGGCCACAATTAAGTCACCCTAAAGCCTTCCCTTTTCCAGGCTGGACAATCCCAATTCTTCCCACCCTTTCCTTGTAAGGAGATCTGCTCCATCCCTTTAATAATTTTGGTGGCTTCCTCTGGACTCACTCTAGCAGGTCCATGCTCTTTTTGTTCAGAAGACAACACCTCAGAGCTGGATGCAGCACTGCAGGTGGGGTCTCACCAGAGCAAAGCAAAGGGGCAGAATCCCTCCTTCATCCTGCTGCCCATGCTCCTTTGGATGCAGCCCAGGATACAATTGGCTTTCTGGGCTGAGTGCACATTGCTGGGTTGTGTCCAGCCTCTTGTCCAGCTGCACTTCCAAATCCTTCTTGGCAAGGCTGCCCTTAATCCCTTCAACCCCCAGTCATTTTTGAGACCAGGGGAGTCCCTACAGATGAAGAGAAAAAGAAAGAATCCTGAGAGACCAAGGGAAGGCTAAAGCACACTGCAGCCTCCTTGTTGCTCTGCACTGTACAGTGCTGAGCTGAAGAAAAAGAGGGAGAATGACAAAGACACTAGGACTGAAGCAGGGGGAAAACAAAACATGTTTGAAGACCCACTGACTTTAAACTTTAAACATTTATAGACTTTAAACATTTATAGTCTTAAAATCTACTGAATCACATTTTAGCATACAGGCACAGAGGTTTGTTCCAAACATCTCAGAAAGCATAAAAATTATCCCACTAGAAAGACTACAGAATATCTAAAAATCTATGATAAACACACCCATCTGCAACTGCAAAAAATTATCTAAGATTATATTTATGTATACAATAAATGTAAGTCACAAATCAGAAAAATCTATTACTAACATATGATGAGCTGTAGCTATTTAATAGCTATTTATTAATAAGAAACTTCTAGCATAATATGAAATTACACATAGCACACATGCATTATGTGTGTTTACACATAATATATAGCTACACTATATAATATTTTAAAATACTTCTTCTGAAACACCTGATGATTTACAAGGACTTGCAGAGAAACAATCAGATTTTAAGCCATAATATTTCAGACTATCAGAGCTCTGAGTTTGTTACACTTAACTATGAACCAGTGTTTCTTTTATTAAGCACTCCAGTTGATACCACTGTTATTGATAAAGGTCATATTTAAGCAAAAGGCACAGTTGAATTCATTTACAGGGAGACATACCCCTAGGAAAGCACTGTGGAAAGAAATTCAACTCTGCCCCATGACATAAGGTCTGAAGATTCAAGAACCTCTTTATTTTGAGGAGGTTTTTTTTGTCAAGTAAGGTGCATCATATTTACGCATTTTGGAAAAGGTTATGATTTATCACAAGAGGACAGGATTGGAAGTGGCATGGTCCTTCTTCTGTCTGCCTAACTCATATCTCCACAAAGGTGTCCTGACAATAAAAATCATTCTGCTGTTGAAAGATGACGTACTTTCTGCCTTTGGACACTGCCACATAAAACTTTCTTTGAATCCTGCTGAAATGTGTGGAAGTACCACAAATGTCAGTTAACACTAAATATTTAATCCTGTGGAAGATTTGCACTGCCTCCAAGTTATCCAGTTCGACAATCTTCCCCTTGTAGAGCTCACAAGGCACAAGACTGACCCTCACTTTTAGACCTCTTGAAAATTGTCTAGCTGAGGGCATCTGCTCTGCATTTTCCCTGGACTTCTCCAGAACAGGTATTTCTTGTACAAAAGCTGCAAGCTCGGGGAAGCATTTAACTTCAGTCATGTGAATAATAGCCCATTGACTTTAATGTCACCACTCATGAGCACAAAGTTAAGCACATGCTTAAGTCTTCTGCATATCTGGGATCCTTGTATAACTTCGATTTAATGTGCCGCAAAGTACAATGTGGGAAATAATTCATTCTTCAGTTTCACAGCTAAGCATCTATTACTGCCAGAAAAGAGTAGATCCTTTTCTTTCTGTAGGTTTTTCAGTGAGGCTTTTGTTTTGTATCAACCTGAAATGTTCCATGCACCTCAGATCTACCTATGTTGTTTCGTCTTCCAATTATCTCTGTCTGTCCCCTTCTTTTGTTACAGAAAAAAAAATCATTTTTCCACTTTTTTCCCCCTTAAATGTAGGTCAGTTTTATGAGTAGTGCCTTTAGAAAATGACATGTCAAAACACATGTCACAAATATCAAAATATTTTGTGTAAAGTGTACTAAAATGAGCTATTTTGGAAAATATCAGAAATTCCTTCTGCCTTCTTATACTCTCCTAAGTTTTTTTTTCTTCATAAAAATACTGGCCAATAACTTCAAAACCTATCTTTCAAAAAAAGAAATAAACTCGTATCAATTGAAAAAATAACTGACCCATGCTGCATTTGTCTCAACATTGCATTAACATCTTGAAAAGCAAATAAGTCAAATGCGTGTGAAATTTCAGCAATCTATATTAATTTGCAGGCATGCAGAAATCAATTTCTCTTCTTTTCATGTCAATTACAAATTACCATTTTGATACTTTATTAACTTCTTTGGCATTTTCAACTAATTTATAGGAAAGGATACTATTTTTTTATTATTATTAACCTACTGCCTTCTAAATCACTTTATTTAAATGCCCTGCTGGCTGTCCACATTTGCTTTTATTCTATTACTACTTTATATGAATGGAAATTACGTATAGCTATTAGATTACTTCACACATTAGTTCATTTTATATAATCTTTCCTGTATTTATTGCCTTCGTTAGACCAAAATACCGCAGGCGCTTGTTTCTCTAATGTGTCTGAAGCTCTCCCACTAATGGAAATTGGGTTATATCTTCTGATTGCTCTCAGATGAAACCCAGACCCAGGAGCTGACTGCATATTCTGCGACAGGCCCTCTCACCACTGGGGCTTTTGCAGGGCTCAGGGCAGCAGCAGCAGCCCCCACGTGGATCCTGGATGGATGCAGGCCAGCAGCACGTGCAGAGATGCTCCAGCTGGGCTTGCTGGGAGCTGGCACAGCCAGTGTGGCACTGCCCCTGCCAGGACCACCTCCAGCCCCTCTGCTGCACAGGGTGGACCAGTGGAGGTGGAAGGTGCTGCTTCGGCTCCTGCGCAGGAGGAAAGTGGTTCAGCATGCCACAGGCCCAGGGAGCTGGAAAGGAGATTCTGTCAACATCAGGACTTTTCCTGCAGAACTGATGAGGCCTGTGCTGCTCTCAGGCAGGAGCAGGTTTCTCCTCCCTCAAACTGCCCATGGCTGCCCCAGAGTTAAAGAGCTAAAGCTTGATGTATGATTTAGCAGATCCCAAGGTTAACATGAGGGAACTAACAGCCATCATAAGGTGGGTTCCAGCACCAACTCTGGCACTTGTTTTGAGCCAGCTATGCTCAAAGGGTGGCATTCAGCATCACCTGGGACAGAGAGAGAGTGGCAGAGGTCTCTACATTCATAGAGGGGCCTCCAGACACTCTCAGTTCAACCTGGTACCCTGGGACAGAGGCATCCACTCCAGCCCAGCTCAGACAGACATGCTCAAGCATCCACAGAAGCACAGTGGGGGCATGACTTTAGTCATTGTATTGCATGCCATTAGGAAGTAAATGCTGGGGCACAGCCAAGACATCATCTAAGAGACATCCACCATCCTGAGCCATCTAGAGCATTTCAGTCTGCTTTTCTGGGGAAGTGGCATGCCAGCAGCTGTAGGCATCTCTTGCAGTGGTTCTTCCCAGGCAAAACCTAAGGAAGAGGGTCCAAGAAGATGCTCAGGGTTGCTGTTGCAGAGTGTAGCTAGCCTGACCTTGGCAAGTGCACCCCAGCCAGGTACAGGAATGGATTTTGTGAGTACATCTGGAATTTTGGCTGCTCTGCAGTGTCAGTGGGACACCTTCCCCAGGTACTGTCGAACTACAGAGATGTTTGCAAGCAGCTCTGGGTCTAGGCAAGTAGGAACAATATCATTTTGTAACTGCCCCTTTGATGATTGGCTTGGATTATATCATCTGCTGAGTCCTGGTGCTGGACATGGGTGCCCTTACCAGCTGATGGAGAAGGCCAGGAGACCAATCTGCCTGACTTTTGCTGTGGACACCAGATCATACATTTGGGATAAAAGAGATTGAAAGTGACCATCTTTCCTCTTGGAAAACAGTCTTTCCCACCTGGCTTTGAACAGTGACTGTCTCTTTTGAAAGTCTGAACTGGCTTTAAGCAGACAAGAGAAGTGAGGTAGAACACAGTGCACCTCCATGTGCCCTGGATATGGCTGTGCCCTTCATCCTGGCCAAGCAGCACACTGAGAGGGTCAGTGAGTTGCAAGCAGTGTGCAGGCTTCAGAAAAGGGTAAAGATGAGATTCAGAAGAGTGAATTCCTCCAAACCGGGGATCTTAAAGCATTGTGACAAATGTCTGCACTGCTCACAAATCCTACAGGGCCCTTTGCATATTCAGAGAGTAAAATCCATAAGCCCAGTAAATCAAGCTCATTCACTCACTTTATTTTGGATGGAGTTAGTCCCACCTGCCTTTATTGCCCAAAGGCAGCTGTTGGCCTGCAGTTTCACCAGCCAATTTTCATTTGATTCCAGATGCTCTGGTAGGCTGTAATCTTACCCAAATATTGCACTTGCACTAGCAGCTATGTTTGAGGCATACCACAATCCTCTATGTGGTATAGCCTTTCTCTTCCCAAAGGAAAAAAGCACATATGCTTTAGCGTAGCAAAAGTAAATACAGGTACATTGGCAGAGAAGTAGAAGAAAATGGCCTCAATCCAATACACACAGGTGGCCCTACAGTGAAATCAACTAAATCAGGCCTAGAAATTTGTATTCAAAGGCTCTGTGAAGCTCCAGGAGTCACTGCTTTCAAATGATATTTCATGCACATATCTCTGCAGCTATGAAGAATATCTTGAAAAACGTGAGAATGAAAGCATGTTCTCTCCATGAGCCTAAGCACAGCCTGAAACAATAGATCAAAGGCACAAACTATCCCATTTAGCTCAGATAGTTGAAAACCTAATGATGACAAACTAATGTCACCTCTGATGGGGCTGGCTGGTTTTGAACAGTATCTTTCAATCTGAAGGTTAGAGCTCACAGTTTCTAAAGAGTCTCTGCAACAATCTCCACCTGACAGAAAAGCATCCTCCCCCCACCCCATCCTCAACACAGAACATTGCAAATGAGGAGACAATGTGAAACAAATCGAGGTCAAAATTAAAACAAATAACAGGAGCACTTCTTCATGGATTGTATTATTTTGTGTCATGTTTCATTCCAGGAAAAAAAAACCAACCAAAAAACCAAACAACAAAATGAGTAAGAAAAGCTCCTATGGTTAATCTATCAAAGAATTTCCAGCCTGCTGAACAGGACACCGTATACACGGGAGGCCCGGCCACAAATTATTTCTGGACTGTCATGACGGACACAAGAGTCAGTAACCAGAACCAATCCAGCAGCCACAAGTGACACTTGCAGTCCTCCTCTTGCTGCTATCCCAGTAGCAATGTGTGCAACCCATTGCTATTTGGCTGCCCTGCCGTGGCATGACCCCTTAAGCAGCCCCAGTGACTGAGTAACAAGCTCAGCACGGGCAATTGAGCCTCACAATACTCAATTCCTTGTGAGTAGCCTCACCAGAAAACAAAAGTAAAGGAGTGCACAAAGCATTGCACCCTCACGAGCCAGACAGTGCTACCCTGCATGTATCAGCAATCTACTCAAAATCCTCAAGTGTTCAGAGTCCAGCAGAAGCAAATGCTCTGCATGGACAAAATGCTGTGCAGATAAACAAGGCATTGAAATGCAGTCTGAACACAAAATGATTTCTTGTGGTAAGCCTCCAAACATCTTGAAAAAACAACAGTAACACTTCAAATGCAAGCAATAGTAAATCATCAAAGGCACAGTGATTTACCCCCATGGACAGAACTTGTTTTCAGAAAAATTAACAGATCATATTTACTAGCCTAATGGCCAGCATTCCTACCCAAACCAAATTATTTAATCCTGAAAAAACAGGTTACATCCATTACACACATTGTCTCCAAAGCTCCCTTAATTTGCTTCTTGCTGACAGTCAAGGTGTGGTTTGGGATCATGCAAGCAAGCACAGTTCAGTTCTGTCTATAATTCATTCCTGAAGTGTTTAACTCATGTAAAAGTGTAACTGAATACCAATGAAGAACAGTTGGGCTATTTAAACTAGGGTCTAAAGCTCTGATGATGTGACTCTGAAAACACCTGCCCACTTTCCTTGTGAAAGGAAAGAAGAGAGGGTAGAGTAGACTATTCTGTGGAAAAGGCTGCTTTGAGGGCTTGGGGGGATACGTTACCTTTTTGTCGCTCAAGCCAGACACCTGGTCCACGTATTCCTCTTGGATCATGAAGGCAGCCAGGTTGGCAGTGTAGCTGGCCAGAAAGATGACAGCGAAGAAGGCCCACACCGACACCATGATCTTGCTAGTGGTACCCTTGGGATTCTGTACTGGCACAGAGTTGTTGAACACCAGCCCCCACAGCAGCCAGATAGCTTTGCCAATGGTGAAAGAGGGACCTCCTGGTTCTAGAGTGATTGAGAAACATGATCCCACAGTGAGCATCTGAGAGTGAGCGGTCTGCATTTCCAGTCATATACACATCTTGATTTCAGAGTTAAGAGCAGAATCTATTCCCATTTGTGAGGCGAATATCTGCAGCTGCACTCCCCTAAGTTCATGCTACATGCGACCATATCTTAGCTAAGTACAACCTGAAAAATTTGTTTTTTTAAAATGTCCTCAGGTTTCCATATTTTTCTGTCTCAGGGATTTCCACTGAAACCATATACAAGGACTTTTTTTTTTTTTTTTTGATTACAGTATCTAGAAGACCAAACATTTAATTTTGGTTGAAGTGTTGTCCCCAGAAACAGAATTTGCTCAGAAACATTCTATCCTCATTTCCATCTTTTCAAGAGTAATGTCCTCAAACTTCCAGAACACATCTGTGTAAAACATGGCTCTCTTTACTGTGCTTGTAAAAGTATGAGGAAGAGCACTATCTGAAATAACAGGGCTCTACAAATACTTCTGCATGAACGTTTCATTACTCAGGCTGTTGAAGATCCATGACCCAGAGAAGAGCACAGATCCCTCTCCCCATATTTTTTGTCTAAGGTACATGACAGTGACATATACTTGTTCCACCTTAAGAAAATCTGCAGGTCTGCCCTAGATAGTCCAGGAGCAGATCGTGTTTCAAAAGTGTTTTCCCCTTATCCCCTTTTCAGTCTGGAAGCTCAGTCATACCCCAGAAGCCATGTGTGCTAATGAAGCACTAGATCTGAAAACATGTGAAATGGCACCTGTCTCCCAGCAATCTCATATCCCCAGCACGTGCTGGTTCCATTAGTGGGAACCCAACCCAGAATTTCCTCAACCTGAGCACAAGAAGAGCTGAGAGGGAGAATGCTGATGTGATCACTCTTTGGACACTGAGAAGATCCTCTTAGGATGAATGGAACAGTTCAAGCATCAGTCCTTTCTCCAATGGTGCCAACCTGATCAGCATCCCACACTTTATCTCCTCAGGCAGGCTGATTGGGCCCTAGTGCTGCTGCCTGTGGTTGACTCCAGCAAAATAGCAAAAGGGAAGAAAGTTTTGGCATGCCTCTCCAAACCTCCAAGCAGCAAATAGCATGGATCATCTGGAAACACTAACTGTGTTACCCTAAATACAACTGAACAATGCAAGGGGCTAATTTTCTACCCAGGGAACTGCACACCAAGTTCAGAGCACAGTCATCACCTGGTAAACAGGTGCCTTTAAATTCCAGGGAGATGAAGTTCCTAAGAGAAACATAGTTTGGCAGTCTTTGTCTTTTTACATGCTGGAGTGGTATTTTTATATCCCTCTCTACCTAATGTGTCCTAAAATATACAGGTGAAAGGCCTGAAAAACATCAGTGGGAACTGTATGGTGGAAGGAAATTTTGAGAAGTTCCCTTCTAAAAGCCTTCCTCTCTCCACTGATCACCTTACGTGCTTCCACAACTACTTTGTCAGACACAAACTAAGATTGTAATGGGAGACTCCAATCCAAAAGTCTTGATGGCCATAAAGAGAAAATGCAGATGTTTAAGGCATACTGTCATAGTTCAAATGCAGCCAAAGTAACATTAGCCAGAGTTCTCATTACCAAAATCAGCATTGCAGTCTCTGCAGCAGATTTCTGTATCTTCATATTTCATCTCTCAGGGATAATATCTGTCTGATCATGCAATACTCTTCATAATTACTCAGAAATATTGATACTTGTAGCTGCAGTTCAGCTAACTTAACAACTGCATTACTGCATGCCTGTACTAAAAACTGCTTCCAGTTCCACATCTGTATTAATACCTCCTAAGAGACTCAGGTTTCTCAGTACTTGTGCCCACAGATCCATGCAATTATGATCAGGTGCCATAAAGGCCCTCCACAGCCCTATGTTAAGAGACAAGTTCTCCACTTCCCCATATATGTGATTCTGCCTGCATTCTCATTAACACTTTTTATTTTCACTCCTCTCTAATTTGATGGCATAAATTCACTCAAAGCACTAGACTTGGGAGCAAATGAGTGCATTTTCCAGCAACTGTCTCTCTCCCACTATTCAGTATGAACCAATAAATCCAGAAAGGTTTGAAGGGCTGATTCACCAGGGGGTGAAGATATGCAGTTGACAGAAGATTCAACTTGCTAATTGTTTTCATGTCAATAAGGGGGAAAGGCTGTATCTTAGGAAGGACAGACAGCCTTTCTTTAATTCATCTGTCTGCCTTCTGAAGATCAGAACCACAATAATGGATCACTTGCTTGGTACCAGATTCCTGCTGCCCTTGAAAAATTCTTTACCCACTCCCAAGAAAATGAGTTTCCCATTCTCTCAGTTGGTCTTAGAAAGCCAGAAGGGCAGGGAAGGACCTGACCAGGTGACAGATGTGGATTCTGGAGGACACAGCACTGTGCCAGGAGGCCAGCAGAGTGACTTGCTCTGCAGGGAGATGTTGTGCTGAAGGATGGATTGACAGTGCTGAGCCCTGTGATTGCCTCAGAGTGCAGCATCGTAGGCCCTGCCAGCACTGGCTACTAGGGCCCATTTTCCTTCAATGAGAAACAAGTTGGGTCTGGTATGTGCTTTACACATGAAAGGCAACACAGCTCCATCTCTCATGCCAAGCAAATGATCCATTATACACATCTGCTCTCTTCACAGCCTTTTTCCTTCCTCCATCCCTGTCCTCTTCAGTCTGAATGCAGAGCTCAGAGCAGGCTAGATCCCTATCGCATTCAAGGCAAAGGAACACCCCAACAAACAAACAGAGACTGGAAACCAGAGGGGATCACAGCAAGAAACAGCCCCCCTTACCTCTGCCATCAGCAAGGCACCGATTGTAGCCCACAGGGCTGAAGTACTCAAAGACGAAGACAGCTGCAGAGATGATAAGCAGCATCACAAACATCATCACCCATACGTCAGCACTGAAAGGTTCTGGAGAGGAAGAGAAACCACGGTGAAAAACCAGATAACACCTCACCTCCTTTGCTCTCCAGAGAAGCCCAGTGTGGGGCAAATTCGGTTGGGGAGAAGCAGAAGTTAAAGCAAAGACTTCAGCCTGATTCTAAAAACTTCTTGAACTGGAAAAACTGAAGCTTCTGTCTCTGTAATGACTGCATTCCATCGTACTGTTACATTTGTGACACATGGCTCCATCTGGAACCACGCACAGCCATTGTGGCATGGATTGATAAAATAAAACACATTGATAAAAGATTGTTCCCAGGAAGTCCTCCAGCACCATCTGGAGAGAGTGGGGAAAATCAGGCAGAACTGGCAGAGTTTCAGACAAGCATCCAACTTTCAAGATGTTATCCAGCGAAAGAGCATCTCCAAATTTCTAAGGTTCAGCCATAATGACAGTAGCTTTTTAGTATTCCATCCCTCTAGCAATGGGAACACTGGCTCATTCTAGAAATGTTAGTGTTCGTGTTCTGCAAGTATTTGATCTCTGCCAGGTTTTCTCCTTCTCCCAGCCTGAACAGAAAAAGATAGGACTGAACCAGATCAAAGGAACAAAGAACTTTGCTCCAGAGTATAGCCAATATTACAACTTCAGTTAAATTGCAGTTTAGAACTTAGGAGATAACTTTAACATTGCTTTTTCATATCCCAGCAATACTGGTGGACTTGCTTAGGGAAAAAACTCCTGAGGAGTTAGTAGTCATGAAACTCATATTTAAAAAGGTCTGGGAAAATTTCATTACCCATATAAAAGTATTTCTGTCTGTGAATGGTCTCGGGACTCTGGCAGAGAGCAGACAGTAATTACATAACTCATATAGTGTGTTTGCAGCATCATAAAGCACTTTATAAAGCCAAATAGTAGACACCAGGAAGGCACGAATGTCTCGGGGAAATGCAGCATCATTTCCGCATTCTCTGATCACCCTCCATCGCTGAAGGACATTAGAAATGCCTTTACTGTAAGATTACTGTAAGACACAGTGTCAGCACAGAACCAATGGCTCAACTGTTCTTGAAAAGGTCTATTCGTTCTCTAACTTCTACTGGGTGCCAAGGGAGGGCCAAGTTAACAACATCTTTACAAATAATGTCTCTCAATGTGCAACTATTTATTGCCAATTGCTATCACCAAGTGTTACGGTATCCCAGGTATAAGGTTTGAATCAATTTTCTTCTGGCCTACACTCCTTGAACATACTATTAGTTGAGTCATTGGGAAATCATGTGCTGCAGTGTATGTGACAACTCTGAGTGAGCCCAATTTTTCTAGGATTAGGCACACAATTGATGAAAAATGCCTTGGCTTGGAACCCATAGGCAGTGCCTATTTGCACTTGCATTTGACTGGATTTTGCTTGCCTGGGACTCAATTCTAAAACATCACAGTATATTTTTATACACCTGTCCCACAGGTACTCCCAAAAAAGAGCTTTCAGGCTAAGAATCCCAAGCAACCTTCACCTAATTTTTTTTTTATGACCACCAGGTGAAGTTTTAATTTTAGATTGAAACAATACCTAAGAAGGCAGAAGGTGAGACAGTTCCATTGCTACGTGACACCATGACACTGATTCCCGTCTCAATGAAGGGCACAGAGAAATCCACCACTTCTGAACGTTCCTCATTAATGGTGAGGGATCCCACAGCCATATAGGCCCGTTTGGTGACAACCTGGAGGAAGAAAAGAAAGAGATCACACACAGACCAAGGCAGCCCCCAAGCACCACAGTCAAGCCCCTTCTCATCTTCCTTTCAACACAATCCTTTTACTCACGTAATCCCATCCCCTATATTGTTTGTAACATCTTTCCTTTCTAATCTTTCATCAGGACAGCTTCTTCTTTCAGAAAACCTATAGACATTAATCTTCTCCTCAAAGCTGGTATGTGTACAAAAAATAAATCCACAGAGGTCTTAGGATAAACACATCATCCACGGAGAAGACGTCTTATCTCATTTTTCTGTCCTTGCTTTATCCTCCCTTGAACACTGCAAAGCCTTATTTCATTCTTTATTCACCTTATATACAACCTAAGCATAATCTAGGTTGCAGCAACCATGGTGAACGGATATCAGCCTCTTTCTAACACTGTGTAGGCCAAATTTGTGAGACCATAGAGAATAATAATTAATGGTCAGACAAGAAAGGTTGTCATGGTCGGAGTGTCAGAGCAAATTAATTCACTCAGTGACAAGAAAGAATGCAGGCCAGTCATTTCTAGAGTTGCCCCTGTCCCTGCCTCAGAAGTGGACCCAATAATGATGGGAGGCTAGACCTATCACCCAGCCCAGGGTTGAAGCCCACCATGCCCTCCCTTTGCTGCTGACCTCTCCAATCATTCCATTCCATGTCCCATTGATCTTTTTTCCATGCTTGCCATTAGTCACCAAGTAGAGGTCATAGGTGAACTTGACAGACTTTGAGATTTTCTTGAGGATGTCTATGCAGAACCCCTTGCAACATTTCTTCATGTAATCTGGCTCCTCATCAGTTTTGTTCCTAAACCATCACAATAATAATGGGTTAAAAGAGTGGGAGAAACAACTGTAATTCCCTTCTGTTGTCAGTTTGTGTTCCCCCTCCCACTATATAATGTGGAAAATTTATCTGTGCTGTCTGTGCTGGAGGGTGAAGGGACACACTATAATGATTAGCCCAAAGGGGCCCATCATGAGTGGACGTGGGACAGGCTGGGAAAATGGAGGTGATTTTCTAAAAAGGATTATAGATTATTATGGTATTGGCCCAACAGACACTTTACACTCTGCTGAGAACAAAGAGCCCCAGATGAGCAGAAGAATACAGGGGTGCATACTCAGTCACGATGCGTTTTTGGCAAGGGACTGTGTTCCTCATGCAGGTGCCACTTAGGGGGTCCACGTTCTCCACAATGACAAATGGTGCCTCTTCCAAGGTCACGATACTCAGGTGATCATCCTCGCGTTCCTCAGAGTCGGGATACAGCTCAAAGCGTGGCCACACATAATACTTCATCTGCAACTTTTTTTCTTTCCATTTCCCCACCTGCAGAGACACAAACCACAGAAGATAGAACTCTAATTGTACCATCCCTTTGCATCAACCACAGCTACTGCAGGACTGGGTAAAAGGACCATCCTGGAATACCCAAACTCATGACACATGTAAGATGGAGACATTTCTGGGGAGAAGGCTCTGAGTGAGTGGATTCAAACAAGGGGGAAGTGCAGAACAAGAAATATCTCTGAGCTGTCTTATCTCTGCGATGCTCTCACCTTCTGGGAGAGTGAGTGGATAACCATGGGAATACTGTAACTGTGGTCAAACAGACTCGTGTCCTTCAACCTTTTCAGCCAAACAACTGGAACACAATGACTTGATTACATACCTTAGCTGGAAACAATGAATTGTTTTATGTTTCTGATGAAAAAAATTAATACCAAAGAGTATCTATGATGATTTTTAAATCTTGCTATTTTTTCCCTAATTCTCATAACTTCCAAAAATTTCTATTGCAATTTTAGAACACTTAATTTTCCATTTCCTAAGTGAATAGAGATCATATCTTCAGTAGTCAAAAAAGGGGGTGGGACTCAATTATCTTATACCTACTGCTAAGAATGAAAGCTGTTTAGAACCAACTGCAGTCCTTAAAGAGGCAATACATACAAGCTCACCCACTGCCCAGGCAGACCATTTCTTGCAAAAAAAACCCCCAAAAACATCCGGGGAAAAAAGAAAACTTGAACATCAACTGTACTTTCAACTATCAAAGTCTCGCCTTTGTTCTCAATTCCCCCTCCCACCATCACAGTTGACAGTAATTAGCACCTTGGCTGGCAACCAAAGCTGAGAGGGTGAAGAAGCTAACTGGGCTTTAGAAGAAGCTTTCCTGTAAGATCCTCAAAGCAAGTCCTCCAGGCCAGGACTGAGACATGCTGACTTGATGGCAGAGGCAGTGTGGGTGTGTGGGAAACTTGCATGACTGCTCTGAGTGCTGTACCTGCTTGGTGGCTAAACAGAAAAGCTTCATTCCACTCCAATCCAACACCCCTCCTACAACCCCCAAATTTCAGTCATTTATTTATTGAAATGACAGAATGGGAGGGAGGAACATTTATTAAAGGCTCATTAGGTGTCAGTGGATAATCTGTGAAACTCAAAGCCCAGCTGGGGTTTGGCATTTGAGAGTATCCAGAATTCACATAAAACACTTGTCACCTTCAAAACAAACAAACACTTCATCTGGCCATGAAAGAAAAATCCATCTCTGAGGGGTGTGGAGGGAGAAGAAAGGCAGAAGAAATCACCCAGAGACAGCAGTTTCCACATCCACCCTCCTTATTCAGGATGAACACAGCACCCCAATGAGCACAAAGCAGGGGGGGTTGTAAAAAGATGGGCAGTTGGTCTTGCCTTCCCAAAGGCAAAGAATGCCAAGGAGAGCTTACCCATAATGTTCCCTCCACCCATGGAGATGCTCTGTACTCATGCTAATATCTAAGCCTGGATGTGGAAAGTGAATTTCTAAGGGAACAAGGAGCACAGACTCACATGCTTATCCAGGGTCTGCTCAGCCCTGGGCTTCCCACTCATTCACCAAGCCGGTCAATTTATCATCATCTGAGCCAGAGATTTCTGCAGTGCTTCCTTAGCTCTCAAGTAACTGAGCTCAAATCCCCAAAAGTAGTAACTGCCACACGGGGCTCAGCAGGGACCAGTGATTAAGATGCTGCGCAGAACAGCCCCGTTTTCAGCTCAGTAACATTAACTTATCATAGAAATAAGTGGCTGATGAAAGAGACATCTCGCAGAATCTCAGCAGCACTTAGATATCTCAGTAACCGGCATGATATAACCCCTAAGTGATAAATTAGATCAGATAGGCAAACCCAACCCATGATTACCCAGAAGTTCTCTGGGACAAAAAGGGGAGTTCATAAGGCTGTGTGCCAGGCACGTCTCACAGTGTTGTACTACACAGAAACATTATGAAATTAGGCTAACAATGACAGCGCTGCCACAGCCTTCTGTGCACTAAATCACCTCACCTGCAAATACAGTAGTACACATCCATTCCTTATCATCCAAATAAAATAATTCTAAATTGTCCAAAGAGCAAGGAAAACAGGAAGTAAGTAAATGTTCTGACCTAAATCTCCAACCATGGATTGCCTCAAAAATATGTGCAAATGTTACGTTTTATTGCTAACCTGAACAATCAGACATGCCATATAATTCCATACATGTACAGAAATTAATAAGAAAAGTCAGAAAATCATAGTGAATTAAAAGAGGGCAGACTTCTTTACATGCTTATGCGTGCAAAGGTCAAATATATATGCAAATAGTTAAAGAAGGATGGGCATAAGCAACATGTGGGCAATAAGAAACATCACATATGCAGAGGATGGAGACAATGCAAGGTAAAGAATACTCAAATGTATCACAGGCTAGATAATCTGCCATAAGAGGAAAGGACCTATTCACTGCAGGGACAGAAGTTAGCAGAATTAAATGCCACAGATTTGTCCAGATAAAGATGCCTAAGCTTAAAGAATATAACCTAGCAAGCTGTGCAGAGCAGAGCAAGGCATTTCAGAAGTCTCAGGGTACTTTGTATTAACAGCCTATGAACTGTTATTACTTGGGTTCTGATGAGTGCTTGCCTCAGCAAAAAGAGGAAAAATAAACTATCCCAGGCATCCTTCATATTGGTCACCCTGCAGTTTCAAGACCCATTGGGTGTTCTCCAATCAGTCCAGTCATCCAAACTCCCACTAGGAGTCCTGAAAGGTCGCAGAATCAGTAAAAGTAAAGATACTAGGAATCTATAAAAACTCCTTTCTAATCATATTCTCCAATCCCTGTATAATGTTACTTTATGCTAGGACACAGCTCCTAAGCAACAGAATTTCACCTTAACTGTCCCTTGCTCCATCTGATCTTGTCAAGAAGTAAAGTCACTTTGGCTTGGGGGTGAATTTGGAGGTGTTGAAGGAGGGGAGTAGCTAACTTTTCCCTTAAATATAAGATCCTATTTTGGCTAACAAGATTGGAAGTAGAAGTCCAAACACATTTGCAAAGAAAGAAAGGGAAAATTATTGCAGAACAGAAAGGTAATCACACATGCTATTTGTTTGTCTAAGCATACAAGTTATCCCATGCAGACAAAAGGCAAGATTGCCTATGCAAGGGGAAAGCAAGTGGGAGCCTTCTGAAAGCCTTCCAGCCAGCTGGCAAATTGCCTCAACCGCGGTATAATGCAGCCAGAATAAAAGAGTTCTGCAGTATGTTAATGCGCATCTTTAATGAAAGGTGCATCGCATTCGTTCCTTGAAACTAATTCTTAACAGAGGCTTTTCTCTCCTCCTGAGGGAGGCTAAGGCTTGTAACAGCCATTTGTGGCAGACGTTTCTCTAACCTGTCCCTACACCGACAGAGAGTCCATGGTCTCCACAAGCAATCTATTCCAGTGCTTAGCCATCCTTCCCATTAAAAAGTGAGGTTTTTCTCCTGGTGTTTAACCTAAATCTTCTTGCTGCAATTTATACCAGGAGAGTGTATTTCCTTATTCTCCTACATGTGCTCTTTTCAGTGTTATCAGGTCAGTAAGATATTTTTAACAGAGAGGAGCTGATAGTCTCATTCAGTGGCTACCTTATAAGCTACACTGGCAAAAGCAGCCACCTGTTCAAATAACCAGCACCCAGTCTCACCATTCACAAAATCCTTACCCAGATGGGTGCTATGGACAAGTACAAGGTACTCCCATGCATTTCCAAAATCATCTGTTCCAACAAAGGCAGAAGTAAATTCCTCCTAATATGGCAAGGTAGGACTTCAAAACACAAGAGCATCTGGAAAGACCTATAACTACTGTCAACAGATGGAAAACTAAAATCTCCTAGAAATTCGATTTTCAAGGGCTAGGCACAAGAATATAGTTCTGAATTAAACAAGAAAGGTTCAGAGGTGTTTCTTAGGCAAGATACTCAGCAGCATTTCACTGATATTTGGGATGGAGGTTCAGGAGAGAGCCTGAACCTCCAGGTGCTTGTTTTTCAACAGGCTGGAGTAAAACTAGCTAGGTGAAGTCTCCTGAAAGTTATTATTTTATTCAGGCTCCTGTTTGCACCTTGCCTTGCACCACTGTCTTTTCATTTACAATCTTATCTCAATTCCTGCTCTCTCTCTTCCCTGTCCCCGCCCCCCGTTATAGAAGAAATGCAAAAGGAACAAAAGGGATTTGGTTTCATCTGCAGAATAAAAAAAAAAAAAAGACCATTCCAAACTCACTTAGGACTTGAACTGCTTTCTGCATTTTCCCAAAAGCTCAGTGTTTCCTCCCTTATTATTGGTTCTTTTATTTCTTTTTCCCCAGGAGCTAAGGAGTTTATTCAATCCAGTGGGGAAACACTAAAGCAACAACAGAGAGCATGAATTAGGAGGCAGAAATTCCCTATTCCACAAAGAATCTCTGTAACCCGATCTGCACCCTTGTGGCTCCACACTGGGTAAAACTGAGATAATGGCATGTTTTTACATCTGGGGTGCACTGGGTAGATAAACACAGAAAAGGCCACAAGGCTCACAGATACAGTAGAAATGAGGAGACACATACACGTGTCCATGTGTCTAGAGCTTGATGAGGGAACATTTACAGCATGTATCTACAAATGATATAAATGTGAAATGTATAAATGTGTATAAATGTGCAAGCTTCCTGTCTTTAATCTCTGGAAAAATCTTACATAACTTTTACACCTGAATTAAATACATGAAAGATGGAAGATCAAATATAGAAAAGGTAAAGGTAGGATGTTGGACAAGGGGCAGAAAATAGGACTGTTATTGGTAATATAGTTGATGGAGAAGCATACCTAACCCCTCTGGGAAGCAGGGCATGCCCAAGGAGAAACAAGATTCTTGTCAGTAGAATTGGTCCAGATCCTGAATGAGGACGTGGGAAAACCAGAACAACTGGGCAGGACCTGAAAAGGACTACTCTAGAAGCACCATAGAAATAGCAGTTATAACTGGGACACTGCCAATGGAAGTAGGCATAACTCAGGGTACATAAAATAAAGGTAGACCTAGGGGATGCTGTTGTAACCTTAATGCTGCAGTAGACTGTGAAGAAATAAACCATGCATAAATAAAGTAGAATCATTTTGGATTGAAATAGGTTTTGGAAGGCTGGTGCAAGATATTTCATGAGGACTGAACTACAGAGATCTACTGTAGCTCCACAGGCTTGGCTTTCAGTCTAGATGGAGATGCCATTACTGTTTCTAAAGAGAAATTTTATCAGGAATTAAGTTATTATGGAAGTCTTTAGCTTCACAGAGATTAGATGGAGAACAAATGCAAATTTTCACAGCAGCACCTTGATGTTTCTTTTTCTGGATCTGATAGCTGGCATATTTCTTTACCCCAAAATTACTCAACAGGCAATAGGTCGTGATGTTTTACACTCAGTTTGGGCAAAGCAGCAAGGAACCTTACAGGAAAGCTAGTTATCAAAAATAACCTTGGATTGAGCGATTAGGGGAACAGAGAGCCTGTCTTAAAGAAGGAGATTAAAAAGCTTGTCTAACCTAGATAAATGAAAGCCAAGAGGGGATATGACTGCTCTGTATAAATAAAGGGGGGACAGATACACAAGGGAGAAAAGAAAGTGATTTTTAAGCAGGAAAAACAATGCCAGTAAAAGAACAACTGATTGTAAGGAAATTTGCCTTGAAAATAAGATAGATTTTAACCATCAGAGCAGGAAGTTCTGAAACAGCTGTCCAAAAGTAGATGTGAAAACAACTAAAATGGGGTCAAGAAGCACAACAACTGGTTTGTACAGGACTGTATGATTTTGCTGCCTGGAGCAGAGGGATGGGACCAGATGAGCCTTTCCAGTCCAGTGACTACAGATAAGCAGAAGCAAGAGGAGGAATTCCACTGTGAAAAGCCTTTTCCCCTCAATTTTTCCATCTGCAAATGTCAAAACTCAGTCTTAATCATCATATCTCTGTCCCCCAGCTAACCCACATGAACACAAAGACTCATGCAAATGATACCTCCAACTCCTTTGCTCCTACGTCCCTCATTCAGCAGCAACACCTTCTCTAGTGCCCTGAGAGTAAAACATTCCTCTAAGTCTTCAACCCAAGCTGGTTAAGTTATGACTCTCAGATTTACAGTGCTGATATCACACCCACTACCAAAAGTATCATTCCTGAGATGCTACAGGTTTGTATCCTCACACAGGCTGGTCTACAGCAGGTGGAAAAGAGATGCCACAAAGAGCAAAAATCCCCTGTTTACAGACACTTTAAGGTGATTAATTAACCACATCAGCCAAAGCAGACAAGAAATGGTTGTGAATGCTCCACATGCAAAATTAATTAACACAAAAACAACACTCCTTCCTGAACCTCAAGTTCACCTTCCACAACCACCTGGGGAAGGATGCTTTCTTGACTGCACCTGCAGAAGCAGGAATTGCTTCTAATAGCCTTTCAATTAAAAATGTAGGCTGCAGGAGATGGTGTGATTTTCTCCCCTCTATATTTATACAGCACCTAGCATATACCAGAAGGAGAGAGGCTGAGCTTAGGATACAGACAGGGTGAGATACTTGCTCCTGCTTTACAACTCATTCTGGGAATAAAAGCTCTTTGCAGAAACACGGTCTTCCATCTCACTGAGGTCTGGCATTTACACAACTCTTGCCATTTTTGCTGAAACATTTATTTCCTGGTGCATTTATATGCCTTTTGCAGTTGCTAAGGTCCTGTCCCCTGCCATGATTAGCCAGAGAAGGTTAATGAGGTATACTTTGAGCACTTCTGACTTCTGCAAAGTCAGTGAACTATGGGGCTCCACTGGTGTCACAAAAAGGTCAGAGCTGTGAGAATGCTGAAGAGTTTGCCTTGCTAAATCATTCCTCCAAACCAGAAGGCACCAAGAATTCAATACAGGTATAAAACCAGCCCCTCTGGGAGATGATGGTGTTCTTGATGATAGCATTAACTTGGTATCCCAGGAAGTGGTTCATCCAGGCAAGGCTGGCCTGGATGCAGCAGGGACACCAGGGGGACATAGTTATTCAAGGACCTTAGTGCTACCTGATATATACATAACCATGATTTATGGAAATGCAGACTGCAATCAGCACAGGCATAAATAGGAGACATGAGGAGAGAGGAAGCTGTTAATGGTAGCGGGGGCTGTGATCTGAGTAGGCTGGAGAATGTAACTCTAAGCTTCTAGCAGGGGCAAATCAGGTGTTAGGATCTGGGAAGAAGAATTAGTACAAAATTTTTATCTTCACAAATACTGAAAACTGACTACCATCCAACATAACCCACCTTCAGCTAACAGGCAGTGACAGCACCTGACTCAGACTCTTACTTAATAGTGTTGTATACTTAGAGCCATCATGCCCTTCTGAAATGACTGTGTGAGGACAGGGGAGCTTAATAAATGTCCCAAATTCCAGCAAGATCAGTCTTTTCTGATTCTGGTCTGGTAAATAAAATCTAAAGTTGGGGAGCTTATACTGTCCCTATCATTGTTCATCTAAGGTAAAAGAAGGTTTCACCTTGAGCATCTCTACTGCTCTCCTTTGCAGAACTGTGAGGCAGGGGAAATGTAGCAGGGGTTTTGGTAAGATTGCACATTTTGTGTCCCAGGCGGTTCAGGAGTCACAAAGGCTTTAAAGAAAATGTATTTTTATGTGCATGTATAGGCATCTAAATGCTTTATGTAAGCATTTTGCAGTCTCTAGGACTGCATCCACATTGTGCAGGTGTGTGTCTGCATCCAGTACGTGTCCATGCATGTAATGCCCTATCTAATGATTTTTCCCCTTGGCTTTCCCTGTTGAGTTCTGGGTCTGAGTTTCATTTTGCTGAGCTTTCATTTATTTCACTCAGATTTTTCTTCCCCCTAAAGCATGTTACACAGAGGGAGGGATGCTTGCCAATTCACTCTGCAGTCTGGGAGACGGTTTAGAGCTGTGGCTGCTAAGTGGGTCCAGTACAGTGGCGTACAAAACCCCGACACGTGTGCAGTGACACCTGCTCTTTACACTGATTGAATATCTCTCCCAAAATGTCTTGGGATCTGAAGCTGAAGGAATGTTCAAAAATGCAGATGCAGAAGAAGGCCAAAGTTGTTCCCTTGTGCTGAGAAAAGCTAAACGTTGAAGCTGGCCCCAGCAGGGTTAGGAGAGGAGAAAACATAAAAAGAGAGGGGGTGAGTTACCTAAATCTCACTTTTTTCTATGCTCTGCAAGCAAGACTGAAGGCACTGCTTCAAAAGCATCTCTGAGAATATCAGAGAGAGATCCTTTACCTTTCAGTGGGGGGTGTCACAGTGGGTGAAACACCTCCCCACCCCTCAGAGAGCAGGCAGAGCCCCTGCCCTGTGCCTGTGCAGAGCTGCACGCCTGCTGAGAGCAGCACTGGCACGGCTGGACACACACCCCTCTGGCAGAGACACGGGGTGCTCAGCTCTCCTCTCACTGCTGGAAAGGGGAGGATCAAACCTCCTCCAGAGGAATTACTGCACACGTTGGGAGCCACATTCCAGGGAAACCAGTTACAAAGCCACAAGTCCCTGCTTCTTTCTTCTCCCACCACTGACAACACTGTGCTGCTGATGGCAAATGCTGTCCTCATGGGCAGAACACCCTTTGTCTGGATCCTGGGTCTGGATTCACACTGGCATAGCCACAGCCAGCCCCACTACCTCCAAATCTTCAGGGGGCATGTCTGTAGCCCCCCTGGCCCTGGCACACGGCAGGGAGTCTTGTGCAGTGCACCAGGGCCGCCCAAGGGGCAGCCAGCTGAAACACTGCTCCAAGTTGTCACCAGATCTCCAAACCCAGGAGAAACAACAGGTCTGCTCTGCATCCTGGTTCTCTGCCAGGACTCTTCTCTTGGCTTTGCAAAGAGAGACAGGATGGGAAGCAAAGATGTGGGATAGGAGCAACCAGGGACAACCTTGCTGCTTTCCCTCTATTCTGTGGGTGGTTAAAGGGGCTGCTCACTCCATTCTTGCACCTTTTCTTATCCACAGTCTCCCTTATCTGCCTCTATGCAGAAAGCATGTAAATACCCTCATGCCCTAATTCAGTTTCTCCTCCTTTCTTTTGTTCACTCAGGTGCTCCCCAACAAACACAGGGGACAGGGAGTGGGGCTGGGGGAAAGCAGCAGAGAGCAGTCTCCATCTCATCCATGTAAGAGAAATGGATGGTGGTCCCTCCTGCCTGGCTCATAGGCACCCCATCTCACCCAGACACCTCTGGTCCTGCCTCCTTTCACTGCTGTGCACCATGGTCACAGTCCTCACTACACAGACCTGTGTCCTAGCCACTGCCTCCATCATGTCTTCAGTCTGGTGCCCCCGTGCCAGGACCAGTCAAAGGAGTGAGGCCAATGCAAGCAGTCGAGAAACCTGCAGAGATGGGGAGCAACTTGCAGGGTGATTTCCCCCTGTCTCAGCTCCCACTGACTTGGATATGGATTGGCCTGTCTGTATCCCAGCAGTGTCCACCTCTGTCCTGAAATGAACTGCTGGCCCAAGCCACAGCAGGGAGAGCACTCTACATCTCCACCAGCAGTGGGACTTAACAGGGTTCCTTTGCCTGCGCAGCTGCAGACCAACCTCTCATACAGCACAGACTGCCAGGCCAGATGGGGCACCCCAGGAGCTAGTGTGGGCTGAACTCCCCAGCTGGAGACTCCAGCCTCAGAAGCTCAAGCTTCCGACTTTCTGATGGATGGTTCTCCAAAAAGAGAACCCATGAGTTTCAGGACCCCACCTGACTCACTGCTACAGCCAAGTTCTGGGCTTTGCTTGAAAACCACAGCATTCTGCCAAGTTTGGGTGGAGCATTAGACAAGACCTGCCAGCTCTACCTAAACCTTACAGAGAAGATCCAACCAGGATGGAGCCCACCAGCAGGACAAGTGGTTCACGGCACACGTGCATTACTGCCGTGCTGGTGGTAGCCAGCAAGTGCTCTGGGAGCATCAGGGAGCGATTGTGCCTAATATTTTTTTCTCCTTTACCATGCCTTACACAGGTACTCACACACAGAGGTACCCCCCAGCAGCAGTTATCTTAAGCCCATCCGTGCTTGGAGTCCAAGCAGAATTGCCAAGGGCCCAGCTGAGGCCATCTGGGCTGCAAGGCATCTCTGTGCAAAAGGAGCACAACCAGACATGAGTGTGGAGGGAGTGAGAGGTAACCTTGAAATCAGTGATTTGGAAAGGAGAGAAGAAGCTACGTATTTGCCAGCCCTAGGTAGCAAAGAAGAGTTAAACCAAGAACTGCTTTCTTGTGAGCATGGTCTAAAAGAAATAAAATTCTTCTCCTCTCTCAGACCTGATGGGCCTCAGACACACCTCTTTTTCAATGTGTGTCATTTTGGGCATAAACATGTCAACACAAAACAGATCTTGTGTGATTTCTGTGGCCTAAAAGTAGGAGAAGAGGCATGACAGAGGCAGTCTTGGGGACATAAGATGAAGCTAAGGGTCTCAGCAGGTTGCAGGATATCTTTTATGATGGCATGTAAGTCCACACATGGAATGATTTCTGTCAGTCTAGAACCAGGTGGATGATTTTGTATATTTAAATGTGTGTGTACTGCGCAGCTACCACTGTCTTAAGGGGATACGCAGATAGCCTGTAATTAAGTTCTCTGACATTTTCCATTGCAAGAATCTTCAGGCCAGTTCTCTGAGAAAAAACAACAATTCCATGTTTTGCAACAGGCATTTCAAAGTCAGCAAGGCAAAAATTCTGAGGCTAAGGACATGTTTTTTACTTTGGCCCATCAAATTTCATTCTGTCTTATAAACTGCATTATAAACTGTTGAATAATCACAATTCCTTTTCTGTCACTTTCTTGCAGAAATCCTGGCAGACAGTCCAAACAGCATCTGAGCATAAATGTTTTAAGAGCTAAATCCAACACCTCAGTAAACCAGTGGCGACTCCTCACCAGTACCATGGCAAGTACCACACCTCAGCTTTGGCAGAGCAAGAGAAAGGCAGAGGTCCAATCAGGCTACACACAAAATGTGCACAAATCATCCGGGTTCTCTTCTATCTGTTTAAATGTGCCTCAATGTGAAAAGGTCACCTGCACTCCACTACTCAGGATGCAGAAGAAAGGCAAATCACTTAGAGCTTTCATTAATGTCTGTGAAACAAGTGCAGGTTAGTCACCAGCTTGAACAGGCAGACTCAGTGCTGAAAGCTCAGCATGCATGAGAATGAACAATTTATTTTACTGAAAAGATTTTGAGGGGTTTCCTCTTAAGAAACAAATTAAAACACAGCACATATAAAAAACCCACCACCAAACCATAAAACCAACTACATGAAGGGTAATTTATTTACTCTGAAGTATTAGAAAATGGCAGGTTTACAATTTCCTTTTCAGCCTTTCTTCCATCCCACTTGTGTGTGGACATTTCGATTCAAATTTTAATTAATGAGTGCATGCAGCTCTCTCCATGGAGTCCCTCCCTCAACCTTTACACTTCAAAGAAACTTGAAGTAGAATTAAGGTGGCCTGGGAAACAAGACTGGCATTTCCTAGCTTGACTTCACAAGCTAAAAATTGAATCACTGTTCTTTTATTTTCTGTATGTAATTGCTTCTACAGCTTGAATGTGCACGAGCTATTACAAAACCAATAAACGGGCCAAGAACTTTCTGTGAAGATGGAGAAAGAGCTATCCATGAATCTCCAAGCACTGGCAGAGAAGAGAGGAATAAAGAAACAGCAATGGACAGCAAGAAAACCAACCAATGTAGAGATTACACAATCCTGTTTTATGATGAAAAAAGCAGCACTGACCTTGCCAAGGGGTTGAATGAGGCAAAGAAAGCAGAAGCCAAATTGGAAAAGGTGCACTGGAGAGAGATAGAAGAGGGTGAAGCTGGCAGGTCCCTCATTGTCATGATGCCCAGAAGGTGAGGCTATAGGAAGGCATAATCAGGCAGATCATGCTGCAGACAGGCTTCTTGTGTTGCACAATACACTCCTAAGGGACTAAGAGCTGAGGGCTGTACTGCATGGAAGGTGAGGACAGGACCAAGCTGGTCTGGTCTGTGTAACCTCAGAGCAGAAGCACCATGGCAGGGGTGGATGCAGTGGGGATGCTTACAGTCCAGATGCCATGTAGCCTGAGCCCAGCAAGGGCAAGGTGAGAGCCGGGGCAGCTTGCCAGGCTCACACAGCTGGCCTGCACCCTGCTGGCCCATGCACCCCCGTGGCACTGCTCTGCACCGTATGGATTTACCATTGCAAGCATATGCCGGCACAGGCAGCACACAGCTGTGCTCGCAGGGCAAACTTGCCCTAAGCAGCTGTGCAGCAGCTGTGCAGAGAGAAGATGCTTTCTCCTCAGATGCCCAGGAGTGAAGGGACCGAAGTGCTGCCTGTTATCTTGTCCTGTGTTTACTCTGTAACCTTAAGCAAGCCACCAAAGCTTCCTGAAGCTCAGCTCTCCCTCTGTTAAAGGCTCTGAATAATCAGTGGCAAGGGGCATGAACAAGGACAGCTGAGGGCAATGACAAGGGTCAGTGCAGGGAGGACAGGCCTCAGCCCAGCCACTCCAGAGGAGCTGTGCAGCTCAGGGCTGCACCCACACCACCTTCCTGCCCCACATCAGAGGCAGGAGCTCTGCCAAAGCAGGGCGGTGGTTCCAAAGAAGGGTGGTGTGGAGTAGCCGTGCGTGACGGCAGTCGGCAGCAGGAATCGTGCAGATTAATGACAGCAGCAGCACCGCCAGCCAGCCACGTGCATCGGCGGCTCTAAATGGAGCACCAGGGCTTTATATGGGACTTGCTAGGGACTAGTTTTGATGCAGGAGATTAACTAAAGCTCAAGAGAACATTCTTGGGTTTTCTCCACCTGCTCTGGATGCCGAAGTGACACAAGTGACCAGGCAGCTGTCTTCCCTCACTCTCTGAAAATCCCTTTCCTGGAAAAGGGAGCACAGCAATGCTCTGGCTGATGCAGCGGCACTCGGCCCTGCCCACTCCAGCCTCCAGGAAGGAGATGCATCTCATCTCCCACACTCAACATAAAGCTCAATCAGCTGAGGCCCCTGGCCACAGCTCTCCCTCATGGCTCTGAAGCAGCCACTGTGCCATCCAGGGTCCCACACACTAGTTCTCAACACACAGAGGTGAGATGTGGGTGGGAGGGAGGGGAGGGAGGAGGCTGCAGCCTCCTCAGAGAGTACGATTGCTTTTCCTGTTCTGCACCCTCAGATCCTACCTCCAAGGGTGGTTCCCAGCTGTGGCTGAGAGCTGTTGGCTCACCAATGCAGTGCTGTCTTCCACAAGGAAATGGAGGGAGCCTCTGAGACCAGGGCAGGAGAAAGACAGACCAGCAGTCCTCAGTGACAACCCAGGCACTGTGGTGGGACAGAGCCCCAAAGCCAGCCCAAGAACATACAAGTGCAAATTTTCCTCAGTGCCAGCTTTATAGGCCTGGCTGCTTTACTGCTGTGCCAAGAATATCCAGTAAGCCAGGTCTTACCCTTTTTTGCAATAGAAAAGATCGTGGTTATGACTGAACATTTATTCCTTCCAGTCTGCTGATTATTTCGCCAGGCAACCTGAACATTCCATTAATATCATCTTTTGTGGAGCTAAATATATACACTAACCACATATACAAATACATATAAATACGTCTCTATCTAGCAGAGAATCCAATTAAGTGAATATGTTACGCCTTAGCAATTAATGAATTCAACAAGCTGAGCTGCCTCTTGCATATGATTAAAGTTCAAGCAATATCAATCATAACAGCAAAAAAGATTCCAGAGGTTCCTACATGCTGTCTACAAAGATATTGTTAACACTTAAATCAATGGGCAAATTCAAGTGTGTTTGCAAAGCTCAGAAAACTCATATTTTTGATGATATACAGCCTGTCCTTCAAATTATGGTAGCCTGTTCTTTAATGTGGTGTCTCAGGCCATCCCTGCTGCCTTATATATATTTTTTGCAACATTTTCTGGATGGCAGGTCTGTAAACATGCTTGTGTCCTATGGGTCAAAAGAGAGCAAATTCCATGACTGAACAGATCAGACTGACTCTAATCACCTGACTCACGCAAATGTTTTCCCTCTCTTTGTGTTCAGCTGCCAGGTTTCTGTTTGTGTTTATACATGTGTAAGTGTGTGTTTGTGTGCATGGGTGTGTGATTGTGCTTTCACACATTAATCTTTTTCCAGGACAAGCCCGTTCGTGCAGTTTCTGCCTCTCAGCAATAGACAACACTGAGCCCTCTAGGGACTGCTCATTACCTCCTTCTCTCACAATATCCCTCCTCTGTATTCATGAGACAATCCCTAGGGGCAAGTACTACGTAAATAAATATTTAAGTAGCCACTAAACCACAGAAGATGCAAAAAAGCACGTGAGGGACTTGTCTGCAGTATTCAGGGCACAAAGGAGAAAGAACAGAGGCATGGCTTGGAGGGTTGGGACCAGACAAGTGATGAGGGTGTGAACTGGAAACACAACTACACCCTTCTCTTCTCTGACCCAGCCAGCACAGTGGATTGGTTTTCACCCTGAGACCAGAGCTGATATAGTACAGGTCTGTGTTAGTACAGATGCATAAATCCAAAAGCCAAGAATGTGCCATACTGGGAGGCAGATAGAAGAAAGAGCCTTTAACTGAACCATCACAGACACAGATAATGAGTCCTACTAATGCTGAGTCTTCTCCACTTTAACTGCTCCACTGTTCTCCTAGTTTGTTGCCATACTCCAGAAAGAGGCCTTGAATGCCCAGGAGAAGGTTGGAGGCTCATCTCTGAGAACTGGTTGGGTCTGTCACAGAGAGAGGCCAGGCAGGAGACCCAGACCTGGTTGCTCCTCTGCCCTCTGAACTGGGTACCAGGAGGCTCCTTTGAGAGTTCCTTCCAGGCTCACCAGCTTAGAGATCCTATATCCCCTCAGAATTACTTGTGTCTATGCCCATAGCACTACAGATTTCACAAGTGTCTATGAGATATCAAAGAATATAATTTGGATATTTTCTAGATTCCTTGAGAAACGCTGTTCTGGAAATGGGTATTTTAGGGAATAGGGTATGTACTTGGCCACTTATGTCAACCATGTAAAACAGCAGTTTGAAGGGTGATAGCCATATAAAATATGCCATACTCTAGGAAACCACATACTATTTGTATGCTTCCCAACATATCCAGGAGAGCTAAAAAGCTCTCAGAAAATCAGTCAAGAGATAGTTTCTTGCAGAGCACACTCTAGCAAAAATCATAGAGCCCACAGCATGCACCAGCAGACTTGAAGGACCACTTGTATGATCAGAGGAGGGCATTTTTTGTGCAATGCCACGCAGCTGTTGGAGGGTGACATTTCAGAGAGATTTGAAGAACTTTCCTTCAGGAGTATGTCCCAGATTTTTCACTTCCCCAAAGAGCAGGAAAGGTCAAGGAAGGCCTCCTTTCAGGTTCTCTAGTACTATTTTCTCCTCCAGTACAAAGATTCTGGCTGCTACTTGAGTTGTGGTAAGGAGCAAGCCATCAGCAAGAGTTTTGGGCCCAAAGCGAATGCAATCAGCCAAAGTCACTCTTTCCCTGTTTCAGCAATTTCTGCAGCTTTTCTTTCTGTCGCAGCAGGATGGGTTTTTATCACTTTTTTTTACCCTGCTGTACATCAGTGTTCTCTAGGAAAGGAAGACATTTTGGGTTAAAAGCTTGTTATTGATAATAAAAACAAAATAAAATACCCAATCTGCATAAATAAATCAAGAAACCAAGCCTTTGCACATATGCAAACTAGGTGTTCAATGGGAGAGGGTATGTTTCTTCACCTGAACTCTGCGCAATAAGTATGTACAGAAATGTACCTCCTTCCCTAGGCAACTTTCTTCCATTACAGGGAGAAGCACCCCATCCCTCAGCAATCTGAACAGTGAGAAGAGCCAGCAGTATCCACCAGAGCAGCAGATGGAGGTGCCCTGTCGGTGTGGTGCCTACCACCGAACACAAGAATTCAGCCCATTCCTTCCATCCATTCCCATTTCTCTATCAGCAGAGTGGAAAATGAAAACATCCTTCCCAAGATGTCAATCCAGTCATCCAGATGTCAAATCATAACTGCATTTGCGCACTTGGGATTCCCTTGGGATTTTTCACAGCCATCACAGCTGATGATTTCCCAAAGTGGCTGCTGCATTGTCAGGTTTCTTGCAGTTTGCTTTCTGTGTGGCATCAAGCCCTTTCCACCCATCACCTCCTCCCTGTCTGTGATAACCCCCGCCTGTCAGCACTGCAGTAAATACGTGTATATTCCCGGGTCTCTCATTTTTCACTTTACAGAACTTTCTCACCTAAAAAATGCAGGCTTTCCAAACAGAACAGACACTAATATAGAGAACAAACAGGAATTTTTGACAGGCTAATGGGCTCCATTCACTATCCATGCATCTACCTACACAGAAGAACTTTTGTCTGCTTCCTGCAGGTTATTGCACTTCTGCAACTGTGCCATTGTTAAACTGTTGTCAGAGGTGCCTGTAATCTTACAGATCAGGAAAAAGCAGGTCTCATGAGAGCTGGACAAGATATCTCCAAAAAACAGAAGTCTGGTGACATGCGGCAAGCAGCACGGTGGGACTCAGTGAAGGAGAGCTCCATGCTCAAATTGCTGGGTACAAAAGAGCAAACCCTGCTTCTGGACAGACCGTATTTTGGAGGGGAACATAGCCAGGCTCCTGACCCCATTTTGTCTTCAAAGATGCAGCTCTGAGGTTTGGGATTAGGACCCAGGTCTGTTGACCCTCACTGACATAAATGGTTCTTCTCCCTTCCTTATTCTACCGTGTTTTCACTTTGGCTGTGGCAAATGCCTCTCAGTCCCCCAACCCTGCACATCCATTCTAAAGGCTGCTTCAGAGATTATTTTCCTGATATAATTTTTTCCCTTTCTTTTCATTCTTCCTTTGCCTCCCTTCTCAGTTGTATCAAGTGCCTCTTTTCCAAGACACTTGATGCTTCTAATCCCTCAGTCAGTAACAAGACATGAATGCTAACCTGTTCCACTTTCTTCAGGAGCTTTTGAGAGACCCACAAAGTTTTCTTCAGTTTTGGCCTTCTTCTTGAGCGAGGTCCCATGAACACCAGTGAAGTTCTGTCATTGTTTTTTATCTTACCCTACCATAAGTCTCACTTTTGCCCTTTTACTCACTTTCTGCAGATAATTTGCAGTGGTCAGGCTGCTGCTATGTTAAGCTAATAGTTCACAAAACTCAAAATTCTCACCCATTTACAATTCATATTTCCCTAGCAGGTCAATGCAAAAATATTCATTGCCATCAGTGGATAAAATACGTCATCTCTTCACAGACCTTCCCCAAAGTATGCTGAACAAAAAAATCCTGGCTATTTACTACTGTTCTTAACTTTCCTGCATTTGCTGTGCACTGGCTCTCCCATTCTGTCTGTGTGACCATGTTTTCTCAGCTTATATATGACCTGGTAACTATTTAGTAGCTGCAGCCATCATTTCTGTCTGTCTGTGCAGCTCACAGCACAGCAGGGCACTGGTTATTGGCAGGCTTTTTCAGTGAATAGAGTAACACAGATAATCAAAATAACCATAAAGCCTGTTCTGCACAGTTCATAAATCAAACTCACCA
This sequence comes from Emberiza elegans, assembly GCA_024865655.1. NCBI lineage: Eukaryota > Metazoa > Chordata > Aves > Passeriformes > Fringillidae > Emberiza > Emberiza elegans. The sequence continues at coordinate 6,662,079 of JALJVW010000910.1, read as the reverse complement.
GGGCTGGTCTGCATGACAGAGAATGATAGTCGCACTGCAGCCTGAGTGCTATTCATTACAGTGCCTGTTCCCCTAATTACCCCTCCATTTTCACACATTTCCTAATGGCCAGTTAGAAGGGCTTTGCACTGATGAAAGGCTGCCACATCTCATCCCAAGAAAGCACAGTCACATCTCTACAGAGGGCAAAGCAACCTCTGTGAACAGAGTTCATTCCAAGAGAGCTCGGAGACCCCCCAGGCTCAGGAAAAAGAAGAGATCTGCTATCACAGATTTGCCTTTGCCTGACCACAAGAAGTTCACAGTTAGCTGGGAAGTCTGTCTTGAATTTATGTAAGCAAATTATATGTATTTAATGGCACTTGAAAAAACAGAAACTCAAGCAGTGAGTGTCTATTTTTTTCCATTCATGCCTCAAAAGCTTCTCTCCCCACCCCCCAGCTCTCCTTTCCCCTATCCCAGCATGAAACACAACCTTTGAAACACTAGCTGCTCACTCCATGCATGTGACAGACTGATTAAACTCACAGATAATAACCTTGCAAGGCAGAGTCAAACTTGCAGCAGTACACGCTGTTCTCATCATTGGCTCCCAAAAATAGTTTGTTGCCAATAAGAGTCAATCAGTTCAGGCTTTGCCAGCCTGCACTTCTACTGTCCTCCCCCATCTCAGGGGTTGCTGACACAACTCATCCCCTCCTGACTGGTTGCAAGGCTGTAAATACCACCAGGAGTTGTGTACTGAAAATACCTCAGGTTTGTAAGATTACTGTACACCAGGCTTCCAGGGGTCCTCCCTGTCTCTTGCTCCCTTGTGTAAGGAAGATACGAGAGTCCTGGCCTGCAGCAGCTGAGACAGCATTTATGGACTTTGGTTGACATCTTCCACAACCTCCTAAGACACGGTGGCAACGATGACCCTGGAACAGCTGTTTCAGCTTTGTCTCAACAACACCTGCTGCAAGCATTCGGCACAACCATCTCCAAAGAGGGAGGAGAGGAAGCATGAGATTGCAGACAAGTCAATCTGAAGGCATTCAGGAGGACACAACACGGAGCAGAAAAGAAAAGTCCCAGGACAGAAACAAACAGAAAAGAGGTTCTCAGTATGCAATGGTGGAGTGCAGCATTGACAAGAAGCCAAACCAAGCCTGTGAAAGGGTCATTTTGGGGAGAGAAAGCAGTCCATTATGTCTTAGACCTGTTCATTTTGGTATCTACATTGCAAAAATTTTCTCCTGATGTCAAGCAGTGAACCTACTCTGAAGTCAATGGAATTGCAACTCTTATGCCAGGGGTGAATTTGGCTCCCAAAGGACTTTTCTATGCCATGATTTAGATAATGAGCCTTCAAAGCTTACGTTGCGGCTGTAGCATGAGTGGAGGACAAAAAGGGCCAAAAAGGGCTGCAACAGAATAGCCATCTGTCATACTCAAGTCTAGAGCTCAGCTATGGCGTAAAATAAGGGCACGAAATACTGGAAGCTAATGAGCACCCCTGGAGGAAATCCTACCCCCATCTAACAGTACAGATGTGTTAATACAGGTCTCTTTATGAAAACTGCATCCCAGAATATTTTGTGAATTTAAATACAAGGCAGAAAATGGCACGCAGCACAAAGAATAGCTGGTGCACTGAGCAATCAAGAGGCAGTGCAAATGGCCATATAATTTCGCCTTTTAAAAGCAACTTCATAAAAGCTCATTCATGCATAAAAATGCTGCGTTTCTGTTTTCTGCCTTCCTAGGAGCTTTCTTGCCTGCCCCCTTTATCTTCAGCTACAGACTTTAGATCTTCTCAAAAGACTAAGAACACCTGTCCTTCCATGCCCAAATATTGCCTCTGCACTTCAAGGTTGTTTTATATAGCTCCTAAGTATTGCCAGATTGGGCTAATCAAAGAGTTCACAGGGCCTCAGACTCTTAATAGAAATTAAAAGTAATGCAGATGATAACTGTCTATGAATATTGCATCACCAGCACAACCACTACCCGCCGAAAAAAGAAAAGTATGTCAAGGCAGTATGTGGTGAATACATTTGAAATTTAAAAAATAGAAATTAATGGGATACAGTTTCAGGTATGGAAGACTAAATTTGTTCTCCAGTTCCCTTGAGAAAATAGAATTTGGCACTCCAGCATCCAACAGAATGTAGACATCATTTTAAACACCATGACATTCAGCCTTCAAACTCTCTTCAGCTTTGATGTCTGCAGGACCTATTCAGACAGCAAGTTACAAACACCATTCATTATGCTATAATACAGATATTTCATTTCCTCATTGCACCCATGATCTCCCACTCTCTCCATATGTATGTTTAATTTATCTACTTGTAGTGTGCAGTATCTCCTTTCAACACTTTGAGAGACTGACCTCCAGAAGGTGTTTTTGTGGTGCCTAATAACAGACACCATAATAATGACATTTAAGATGAGACAGTTGATATATGAAAGTCCTAGGGTATTACAGCAACCCAGAAGACAGATACAAGAAGTCCAGAAGAGTGGAAGTTGAGGCAGTTAAATCACTGTGGATATATACTGGTGATAGATAGTAAGATCGACAGACATATACACACAGAAGATACAGATGAAAGAGAAAAACAAAGACAAGGCCAAGTAAGGCAATAAAGAGCAAAGCCTGGCTTAAGGAAAAAAATAGAAGAGACAATATGTAGCCTTCATCCTTCTTCCAGGGTTACAGATGCTGTGCAGACGACCTGCCAACCCTCCAACCTCACCTTGAAGACATCAGCTGGCACAACCTTCCAACCTCACCTTGAAGGCATCAGCTGGCACACAGCACAGACAGTGAGTGACTGCAGCAGCTCTTGGGCCCAAGCAGACCCTTGGCCTAGATGCACCCATTTGTTTCAAGTGAGAGAGATTCCTCATGAGCCCTGCTCCCTTCCTCCCCTTCTTTCCTGTTCCAGCCTCCAGTCACTATGTTGACCATGGTCCAAAGGAACTGTTCCAACACACAGGAACCACCTGAACCTCTAACCATACAAACCACAGCACAGGAATGCTTCCTCCACTGGGGACCAGGTAAAAGTGCTGACACTGTCACTGATGCTGCCCCTTAGTGCTGCCAAAGGGATTGCTGTGAATGGGGAAGCTCTGAGATTCAGACTCCACTGCCTGTTGTGCAGTCTCTCCCCCTTTCTCCTCAGTTCTCCAAATTACAACTAAAAAATGCCAATTCATTAAATCCTTGTTTGTAAGGCTTATTTTCTACATTCCTGATTACTCTCACTGCTTCCCCCAGTGTCATTCTAGTTTGTCCAGACCTTTTGTGAAGTGCTATCCACAGAACTGCAGAGAGATTTTAAGCCTTACCATCGCCCAGCAAAGCACAGAGATTACATCATATGCCTTGCAGGCTAAACTCCTATTTATATGCCCAAGTACAGCATTTGCCTCTTTCTCAACAATACACAACCATGTTCAGCTTGTGATCCTCTTTTATCCTTTCCCCCAATCCTTCTCTGCAGAACTGTGATCTAATTGATCTTTCTCTGCACTGTATTTATGTAGTCTATTGTTCCTGCCAAGGTACAATAGTTTGCACTTGTCTCTATTGAATTACCTCACACTTTTTCAGTGTACCTCCGGTTTGTCAAGAGCATTATGAATTCTAACCCTGCTCTCCATCAAATTTACAGTCCCCCCAGCTTTCTGTCATCTTCAAATTTAATACGCAAATTCTACATCAACCACGAAGTCTATTAAAGAAAACATTGAACTGAAATGAGCACAGGACAGACCCTAACAGAACTCCAGTCCATTCTCCCTTCCCTTTTGACATTTTTATTCATTTTTGCTTGCATTTGTTATTCACTCTCCTCAAGACCTTGTTCCTCTAGATTGCTAGCAAAGTGTGATAAAAGAGATGAAAAAACCTTACTGGAGTCCAAGTGGATGACACCTTAAGTTTCACCTCTGTCCAAAATGTCTGTTACCCTGTTACACAAAGATACGAGACTGGTCTGACATGACTTGGTCTTAACAAATCCTGTTGGACTTCTACAAGTCTCCATTCATTGTTCAGGTGCTGACAAAGAGTTTAGTTGATAAATCATTTCATAAGCTTTCTTAGAATCAGGGTTAAGCAACAGTGATGCCATAAATCTACAATTCCTGAGCTCCTTTCCCTTCTGCTCCCTCTGATCTTTTCTAAAGACAGGCATTGATGTTTCTTGAGTATCTGGCAAATACCAGCTGGGTCAGCTTTACACATACAATTCAATGCAGTGCCTTCAGTGAATGCTCTTTCTGTAGATCTGCTTTGAAAATTGAGCAGGTTTGGTATGTACTGCGTTGCTGCAACAGGAGAAAGGAGGTTGTTACTAAGCAGTTTAGTCAGTGTATCTCTGACCCCATCTGCAGCATCTCAACTATTTCAGTCCTTCCTGCCACTCCACACTCAGTTTTGTCAATATGCCTCTGTCCTGCCAGCAGCATCCCCAGCTGCTCTGTCCTGCTTACCCTATCCACCCTGTGTGCTCAGCAGGGACTGATGTTAAGCTGATGGCTTGCACCTTCCCTGATATGACAGTTCTCACCCACTGTCCTGGTTTCAGCTGGGATAGACTTAATTTTCTTGCTATTAGCTGATACAGTGCCGTGGTTTTGATTTAGTATGAGAACACTGTTGATAACACACTGATGTTTTAGTTGCTAAGTAGTGTTTACTTGAAGTCAAGAACTTTTCAGTTTCCCATGCTCTGCCAGCAACCAGGTGCACAAGAAGATTGGGGAGAGCATGGCCAGGACAGCTGATCTGAGCAAGCTCAAGGGATATTTCATACCATAGATTATCATGCTTGGTACATAAACTGAGAGGAGTTGTTTAGCAGTCATTAGCTGCTGCTCAGGGATGGGTAGGGCATTGGTCAGCAGGCATTGAAAAATTGTATTGTGCATCACTTGTTTCTCTTGGGTTTTATTCCTTTCTTTTTTAGATTCCTTCTTATTTCTATTATTATTATATTTTATTTTAATTATTAAATTTCTTTATCTCAATATATCAGTCTTACCTTTTTCTAATTCTCTTCCTCATCCCACTGGCAGAGGTCAGCAAGGGACTGCTTGGTGCATAGCTGTTGGCTGGCATTAATCCACAGCATCCACTCTTCCTCCACCTTCTCCATCTCTTCTGAGACATTTCAACCCTGACTTCCTGCTCTCTCCTGCACCCACAGCTGTGTCAGTGCATCTTTCACCTCAATAGAAGCAGCTAATCCTGGGCAGGCAACAAGTTGTTAAATGTTTCAGTGTGAAAACCCAAGCTGTGGAAACCCAGGAGATTATCTGAGGTCTGTTACACTTGTTCCAGTTACAGCAGAGGACAGGCTGGACAGGAGTGATCAGGGAATAACCCACTGGAGGAAGAAGGCAACTGAACTGTGCTCTGGTGTGACAAGTGGAAGTCAACAGCAGGCACAAGTTCTGTGCTGGAAGAAGTGAAGCAGTTGAGACAACTGGAGAAAGGAAGTTTCTCTAGAACTACTGAGAGATCAATTAACTGGTGTGCTGGGGAAACAGTGCTGTTCCAGCAATGAGCTGTGATGGGCAAAATAGCATTTTCATGTACTAAATACCATGTGCACTCTTCAGTGCAGACAAGGACTCGGGTGCTCATCAATTATTGAGCTTGCTTGAAAAGGCATTTAGAAGAGCTGCACAAGAGGCCAGTGTGCAGTTCTATCTCGGTCCCAACTGGGCTGCTCTTAGCAACCCAGCCAGTGAGAAAGAAAGAGAAAGGTGGAGGTGGGGGGAGAGAAGGAAGTAAGAACAGAGAGAGAAGAGGGCAGAGGAGCCTTCCCCTTGCCAGAGGAAATCATGTGTGGTGTAGAAAAGGCCTCCTTGATGCCCCATAGTATCACCCTCTTCCTTCCAGAGCAATTCCTGTTTTCAGGATGCAGCCCATACCCTCTGAGGCCAGCTCCAGGATTGCAGAGAAGTCTTTGGGCTGGAGTCAGGTAAAGCCAAGGACCCATCCTTGCCCCAGCAGCATCGTTACACATCCTGACCACTGCACTGCCCCAGACCTCAAGGCACTTCACAGCTTTAGGAAGAGCTACCACAGACCACGGTGTAGCTCAGTGAGCTATGAAACACCTAATGCTCCTTTGTGCCAATAGCCTTTTAGGGAAAAGCACAGACAGCCCTCGCCCCGAATGAGGTGCCAACATTTAAACTCCCACCCCATCTATCAAACACATTTTCACATGGGGATGTGATAGAAGATTCTCCTAACAGCACAAGCCCATGCATCCACAGCACTTCACCAGGAATGCTGGCTATAGCCAGCATTTAATCTTCACCATTGTTTTGGGTATGAAGCACAACTCTCCAGAAAATCGCATGTCTAGGTGCAGCTCTCTCAGGAGATCCACAGCTGATTGTGCTTTCAAAAAGAGAAAATGAGAAGAAATCTCAAGGAACAGCTGCAATCTCAAGGAACATTCACTCACAATCACACAGAACGTTTCTATTTGTGAACTAGATTTCCTTGGATGTGAAACGTCACTCAAGCCACATAACAAGCATGAAGCTAAAATTTGACCAACCACAGAATTATACTAGCACTAAAAGGCATTTCTTTATTAAAAAGAGATCTTTTTTTCTTCACAGTAATAGAATTTGAAAAATACTTAGCAAAGTCAAATTCTAAATGCTTTTTTCCCAAGATTTTTGTTACAGTTTTGAAATTTTAAAGAAATGTTGGGTCAAGCACATACAGAATAAGAATATTTTGGATTACCATGATTCTCAAAAGGCAGAGCTTTCTAAACTAGGAGATTGTAGAAGACTAGATGCAACTATAGAACGCCACACTAGAATCAAATTGCTTACAATTAGGAAAATAAAGAAAGTCTTATGTTTTGAATCTGGAATCTTTAAAAAGTGGCTACAAATTTGTTCAAATTTATTTCTATTTGTGTCTTTCATTTAGCATCACACTTACATGCTTTTGGGACCTAGGAAATACTTCTCCACAAACTAGAGTGTGAGATTATGGAACTTGCTGTCATAGTACAACAATAGGGAACATGGCTTGATGCTGAAGGAAGGACTGAGTATAGAAAACACTCCAAAAGTTGCAATGGCCATTATTAGAAAGAAGCAAAGACTAAGAAACTTGTATTTACAGGAGGGGTAAAAACTCTTGCAGTCAATCAAGAGTGAAAGAAGCGAGGGTGGCTTTCGGCCCTGCACACACACACAACAAGGCAGTGCTCCACACACTGCAAGGACCAATATCTCTTAACTCACACTCAGAAACACACACAGGACCACTACACTTCCATACCTACCCTGTTAAGCCCAACCATCCATATACACATCTGCAACTTTTGCAGATATCAAACACCACTCAACTGTGTCCCTCAAAGAGCAACAGGCAAAGTTTTTTCTGCCCTACAGCAGCTCACAGAAGCATCATATCCTGGAAACACTGCAAAAAGGATCAAGATGCACAGCCAGTACCAACCACTGCCTGCTCACAGCCATGGTGAAGTTTGTTTCTAGGCTTACATTTGTTGTATTGGGTCCAAAAGCAGACAAAAGCCAGAAGCCAGCCTGGATGGTAAGTGTAAAGCAGAACACAACACTGCAAACTTTCACACTTGGCATTTTGGTTGCCTGAAATCTTTGGCCATTGAACAGAAGTCCCAGACTGCAGCCAAAACAAGATAATAAAGAGGATAGAAAAAAATATCACCCCAAAACTAAAAACTAAGACTGTTTTCCCTGAAGACATAACATTCATTCAATTATGTTTAAGCCATTCTACAAGTAAATCTACCTCTGCTGACTGTCCTGGCCTATGGGGATCTCTGAAAGAACACAGCTTTGAACACAGAATTATGCCAGAAAAATGCTTGTCCCTAGAACAGTTTTATTTCTTTTCCTGGGCTCCAGAGGGCCACACACTTCAAATATCCAAGGGAAAAAGCCTTATACATGAAGTCCAAATCACTGGACACTTAAATTAGTCCACTGGCATTTTAACAGTTCTCAGCATCTGTGGAGGAGCCTGGAAGGACAGCCTGAAGATGCAACTCACTCAGCTCACCAGAAAGCAGAAGCAGTCCTGCCTTGCTACTGAAAAAATGGGACATTATGTCTTGAGCCACTCTGAAGTTTCCCACATCATTTATTGCCTACATTAAAACACAACCTGCTGTGGAGATGTTACACTTCCACCCATGAGCAGAAAAACCTGTAGCATAGAGCAGAGGTTTCATAGCAGCTGCTGAAAGAAACTCCACTTTTTCTGATTGTCAATGAAAGTCCCTTGATCTGTCTTCACCACGAACTTAAGTGGCAGAGGCGTTGGACTGAAGGAGATGTTTAGGATTTAACATGTTCTTTCAAGAAGTACTTCTCTCTACCACCTCTTTCTCTTGCCACAGTTTAATTTCAGCTGCCATTTCTCAAAATACATCTTCCTCAACAGTCAGGAAAATTGGCTCCTGTGTTCAGGGGAGGGATGGAAAATTGTCACAAGGACAGCTCCACCTCTCCTGCCTTGGCTCTCTTGGGGAGTTTGTGCACAGATTTAAGAATGAATTAGTCTATACCACTTGCCATCCATCACAGGCTGCAGGGGTACTACAAGAAGAACCTAGAACAATCAAACATCACCCCTGCAGGGGCAACTGCCACCTTTGCATTAAAAAATGCTGCTGTAAAACAGGTAGTAAGAAAATAACATTTGCCCACAGCCACAAGCCAGATCATCATTGGTAGTCAGCATGGCTTCAGGACAGAGAATTACAAGATGTCAAAATTTTCCTGTTCTCAAGTAAACTAATTTGTTGGGAATGGCAGTACAGAGGAAATTCTCATTCTGGGACAATAAATACTGAACAAATTTATCCCAGAAATACGCCCCTTTGTAAACTATACTGTCAAAAGACTGAGAATGGAAATCAAACCAAATAAAATTGTGTCTTCTTCAGTGGGATTTAGAAAAAATATCATCACAGACAGTTTTAGTAAACTGCTGCAAAACCCTTTAGGGGTTTGCTCTGAATGTGGCAAACTGCAAGAGGTAAGGGACACTTTCTCCAGAAGAGAAGCCAGAAAAAGAAGGACAAGTAGTTTATTAGCCAACAAGGATGCTCCAGGCACCACAGATGTATGATTTGCCAAACCTCATAAGATCATTAGGTTTATTTACTTCCCATTCTGTATTGTGAATTATTTCAATCTCTCCAAGTGCAATAGCAATAAAATTGAAAAACATCCATGGAAACACTTCCAATTAACACAAGGTCAGAAAAATTACATTAGAGACCTCCACAGCCCATAAAGAAGAAAAACATCTCAGAAACAGCCTCAGCAAGCAGGCAGGCAGTGCAACTTGTCATAAAGGTCAACAACCTTTTGCCTGTGTTTTACTAAGAGCATGGAAGAAAGCACCAGTGTCTAGCACCCTGTGTCAGTACCACACCACCTGTAAGCTACATGCACAAACCTGATTTCAATCCAGGCTGGAAGATAAGCCTATAAAATACTGAGCGTGCAAAGCCACAGAGGGCTCTGAAGAACAGATTCAGTACCTTCAGTTGCACCAGAAACACAAAACAAGGTAGATGTACCCCTGAAAAACACATGTACTGTAGGGTCAGTGTATGAGCACTACTCAGTGAAATATCTCTAACCTCACTATGACTTTGGCACAGACTCCTATACACCCAGTAGCGAGAGAAATAGTGACTGCAGTAAGAAGGGAACAAAACACAACAAGTAAAAAAAAAAAAAATATGTTTTTAAACAGCTGTGGTGCTATGTCTTGTCTGCATGTCCAATACAAAATAGTATTGTTCTAATTGTCTAATCTCCTGGTACCGGGAGATCAGCCATCCAGTCTCATTTCATGGGCAAATTGGAACACAGTCTAGTGCTTTTCTGAGTTCTTGTGGCCTCTTCCAGTCAAGTCTGAGCCTTGAAAACTACCAAAACCAGATGCTGCTCACACTCACATGGAGGCCTTATCCCTCAGACCAACCACCCCTGTAGAGATAAGCAATTACCTTAAACTACCCTGGAGCTGAAGTGAACAGAACGGAGGTGTTAATGAAAACCTTGTGTCTGACTCAGCAACTGGATCATGGTAATTACAACCTTCACAGCTTCCCTGTTCCCAAACCTAAGCTGAAACAGGTGAAAAAACTCAGAGATTTTTCAGATATACTTCTGCACAGGCAACTCAGAAACTACCTTCACCTGCAAGGAAACCCTCCGACAGGCGGGGAGATAAAGGTAGAGGTCATCTACTTTGGGAGATAGGTGTTTGTAGTATCTCTTAGAGCTTCTCACAGAAGGCAGGTAACCTGTCTCCTTCTCTTTCTATAGGGGCCATGGTGATGTCAGAAAATCCTTGAAGTCAGTTCCAGTTTCCATTGCTGTCAGTGCTGTGCTGCAGGTAGATTGGTGACTGCCCACGTGGCAGTCAGTATCCAGTTCACTGCTCTGCAAAGTGCTGCAGAAACTGATGACCAGTAACTGCAAATTTGCAAGCAGAAATAACCTTGGCTTAGTCTCTTCCCCAGGATACACGTTTGTAATCAAGGATGCAGTCAATTTTCTTTCAACACAGATCTCATGAGAGTCCTTTCTTTTCCTCTTCCCCCTTTTCTTGGCTATCTTCCTTTTCTGACTTTGCTGAGCTCTCCACAGCAATCCTGTCCACCACTGTCTGACAATGTTGGGAGAACATGAAAAGACTTCCTCAGCATGTGCATCTCACATTAAGAACCAGGCAAGAACTGCTGTCCTAACCTACCAGCAGACAGAGATTGTGCTTGTGCCCCAGAAAGAGGGGCTGGGTCAGGAACTGCAGTACCATTTTTACAGCATCAGTATAGCTCAGAATAATCTGATTTGCAGCAACAGAAGTGGGAGAGAGCAGAAGGCAGCAAGGAAAAGACACACACTTTGCATGTCACTATAGAGGATGGTGTCTGGTGGTGTGAGAGAGGCCTCTCAAGAATAGAACACCTCTTTTTTGCTTTAATTTTTAGGAACCATCTTGCAAAGTTGTGATGCCGTCTAAATGTTTATCACTTATTCTTGTATCTCCTTCCAATAATATCTGTATACTTCCTGCCACACAGCTGTGCCCGTGTTCACCATACCCTTCATAAGCCCTCAACAGAGTTCACAGCTTCAGGTTTGGCCAGGATCACGGAATGGCTTGAGCTGGAAGAGACCTTGAAGATCCTTCAGTCCCAAACTCCCTGCCATGGACAGGGACACCTTTCACTAGACCACGTTTCTCAAAGCCCCATCCAACTGTCCTTGAACACTTTCAGTTCAAGGACCTCAGCCTTGAACTGATTTCCATCCCTAGCTTTTTCCTCAGAAACCAAGGTTTGGTTATTCCATCAGCATCTGCACAACTTTGCATTTATCATTGCAGAACTTTCTGGAGAAGAGAGAGATGATAATTTCCTCTGAAGGAGGTACAGTGGCTAAAAGTATGTTCTGTTTTTAATACCAGAATCATCTTGTTCATGTTTTTGGCTTCCTGAAGCACACAAAAATATCCATTTGAATAGAAATGAGAGGAGGTCCCCAACTTCTGCTGATGAAAATTTCAAAATAGTAGTCAAAAATCTGAGATAAAAAACAAAACAAAAAAAAAAGGCACCCATTTGTAGCCATAAAAGACTCAAAAGTGTCACTTTTCAATCTTTTAGACTACTCAAAAAAGTTAGGGTGTCTCAATGGGAATACACACTTGAAAAAAATTGAAATACTAATTTTCCACCAAAAAACTTTCAGAAGTTTTTCTGCAAGTTAATTCAATACAAGTTGCTTCAGACCAGAGTAACTCAAATACACATGTTTGCACATGTAGGCCTCTTTCCCAGGGCCTACACTTAAGTATTGTAACAAATCAGCATCAACAGCTCTTCAGGTTATATATCCCTGTGACAAAGCCCCAGTGAGCAGGATAGGCAAACCAGAGCTTCTTCCAGGATAACAGCCACACTTCCATAATACGAGTATCTTCATTATATCCCTTTTGGTCCATTTCTCTACAAGAAATCATACTTAACAGTTTGCCTTCAAGGGATAATTTACCAGCAGAAGCCATACTAATTGAGAAGTCCTCAGCTTGAAGTCTCTGCCTGACTTTCTATCATCCCTTTAAAAAACCTCCACTGCCTTTCACTTCAACTTTGCCCGTCCATACTTGTCTCAGGGACAGCAACTGAGGTGGAACAGAGCACCCAGCACAAGGGCAGAAAGCATGGCATTCATCTTCACCTTGCATCCTTTTTTATCCACTCTGACCCTCGATGCACAGCAAGCCAAGTCAAATAGCAACCTGCCATCATTCTCCTGCTGCTGGCTCTACAGAAAGGTTCAACAGTCCCCAAAGGCCCCCTCTGCTCTATTCTGATGCCAGAACTGCCATCCAAAACCCCCAAATTCCGGTTTTGCCCACTGCTCCCCACTTCTGCTCTCCATGGTTCTCCCTGTGCCCTTCACATGTCCCACTTAGTCTCTGAGGTCTTCTCCTGTACCATCTTCTGACCTTCCCACAGGCCCACCTATGTGACCCTTGAGCCTCTTCTGAAGCCTCCCCTGCAGTGCCCTTTCTGCTGCAGCAGCCCTGAGGGAATGTGAGCCCTTCCTGGGGGATAGGCCATCCCAGCAGCCAGCCCTGTGCTGCCCGGAGGAGTCTGTGGACACACACAGTTTATCCGGGACCTCGGGAATGTAGTGCCAACAGGGCCACAGCGCTCGTGAAGCAGAGAGGAGACCCACAGGACCCACACTCATCCTAGCTGAGCCTGTTTGAGGTTGGACTTTTCAGGCTCTCTCTGTGGCAGAGGAAGCAAGGGTGCTTTTGAGCAGGGCTGACTTTTAGGCACTTTGAACTGCCGACTGCAAGAGTCAGTCTCGTGACTGGTCACAGGTCCAACCTCATAAATTTCCCTTCCCTTTTTCCTGGGATCCCAAGCTCTGAGCCCGCTCAGGTGCAGTGGTGTCAAGCAGCACCCCAGGTACCAGCAAGGCTTTGTGCTAAGCCCCTGACCTGTGAGACTGTGCTTGGAGGACCTGCTTTCCTCAGCTGCCTTCATCATCCACATCCTCTACCTACTCCTGCAGGCACTGCACAAAAAAGGCAAAGGCCCCTTTTCTGGAGGAGGACTTGAAAATGCCTAATCTTTTGCTCACATTTCCTTCATTTCAGATCCCAACTGAAATCACAGGGAGCTTTTTTCCTCCCTTACCTACCCCTTTCACTGCCCTCTGTCAGAATTATTCAGCTCTCTGAAGCATTACCAGATACACTATGTAGGAAAGATATGGCAGAAGAAATTAAATAGTATTGTTAGGTATCTATAATTACCCCAAGTAATTTTTTTCCACAGTGCAGCAATTTGAAATCTCTCACAGCACTCTCTTTGGAAAGCAGATGTTGACCATGTCAGCTGTGTGCTAAGAATGCATTTTCATGAGTTGCATTTCTTGGAATTTGCAAAGTGATGGTGGTGGCAGAGGGGGATGATCCTGGAAAATTCCACCAGTGCAGGCACAAAGCAGGCAGTGCAGAGACCTGCCAGCCTCCTCAGGGTATCAGGGGCTTCTCAGCCCTCTCTCTGTCATGGCACCAACTGGGCCTGCCCCCATCAAGCAAAGGAAATAAATTTCTTCTACATTCCTGCCCATAGGAAGGCAGGCAGGGCTGCTGGGGGAAGAGCACATCTGGGAGAGGGAGGGTTTCTCCTGAGAGGGGGGAGATTTGTGCTGCTCTCCCTCTAGAGAAACACAGACAGACATGGAACAACGAAAATAAAAAAATTGGTGGATATCTCTGCTGTCAGCTCCTCTCTATCTCTCTCCCATGTGGTCTGTCCTGTCCCATAGTCAACAGTTACAGCAACCAGGCTCCCAGCACATCCATCAGACTACTGTTCTGTTTCTCCTAAAAGAACCCACTCTTCCCTGGTACTACATTTAAATACACTTTTGACTCTACCCTCTGCCTTCCACTGCTCTTTAATTACATTCACTTGGACTGTCTTAAAGAAGTCCTTCCTTTTCTATTGAATATTCCCTTCAAACACTTGCAGAAAATGATCATACTCCCTATCTAGCAAAAATATATATTTGGGGAAAATCTACCCTCTGGAACCAGGCAACAGTCCAGTGAGACCCAGGTGAGCCAGAGAAAATAGGTTTTAACTAAAGGTCAAGTAACATTGCACAATAAACCCTGGGAATTCTTCAGAGTGTTTATTTGAGATAGGGGACTTCTTAATGGAGGAAGTTCCTAGTGCCAATTTCACCAGACTGTACTCTTTTAATCCTTATTTATTTATAAGACAGTGTCTCCATTAGTCCCAGGCTGGAGCAAGGTGTCTGGGCAATGAGCAGGAAAATTTATACACAAGCAGAACTTATTCTGGACCCAAATAGGAGACAGAGCATGGAGAGGACAAACGTTCAAATGGAGACATGGGGAGTTCTCTATGGGTCTGTTCCTCAGCCTTTCCAAAAACTAAGACCTCAAATAGCAGTAACCTGTAAGAAAAGGAACAGGGCATGAACCTGGTGGAAACTACAAATGCAGGCTGATCCATACAGACAGGACAAGCTCAAGGAAAGCAGCTGTCCACAGGTAGCCCCTGTCAAAGGCGAAAAAAGCTACAGAAATGAGATGCTGCCATAATCCCAGCAGTCTTTACAAAGCAAACATAATTTAATGCAGCAATACAAAGAACTCTGGCCTCGGTGAAAATGAGCACACATCTAAGAAGAAAAGCAAATAGTTCCCACTTCTAAAAAAGAACAAAAGTAAAGCACTCGCTGAAAGAAGTGACCTGAGCTATCCTGAATTCTTAAAACACCCAGGTGATGCTTAGAGCAAACAGTTAACTCAGTGTGCTGGAGCTGATCTCCAGCAGCAGACTGCAGAATGGACTCTCTGTTACTTCCAGATCTCCCAGCTTGGAGGGTGAGACTGTTGTACGACACTGTTTAGACTGGAAAACTTGCAGCACATCTCTGCTGTCCATTGCTGCACCCAATATAAGTTGATTTGCCAGCAAAGACTATTTCCTCTAAGGAAACACATGTAAATAAACCAGGTTGGATCTAAGGGGAGAACAAAAAGATGTGCAACACCTGTTAGCATTTACATTTCACTCTGCAGTTTCTCCAGTCACATAAGTGCCCACACTTCATGCTTCACCACTGACCAAAATGGTGCTCTGATGAAGCTGTGCAAAAAAAGATTTTTCAAAGCAAGATACAAACAATTTTAAAAAAATTAAAATTAAAGATATTACTTCAATCTAAACCCAGGTATTTCTTCCACCTAAACCCAGGCTTATTTGCTTTTTAGAATTTTCTACTAACCAAACTCAGTCATTCAACACACACAAAAAAATCATGCTCTTTACCAGACGTGAATGATAAAAGTGATGGAAATTTGGATCGAGACACACATCTGCAGAGACACTTCATGTACTCACTAGCAAGGAAGTATCAATTTAAAAAATAAAATAAACTCTAAAATCTCAGTCCGAAAAGGTAGACCTCTCTCATGAGAGGTGACAGAGACCACAGTTTAGGCCTCCATTCTGAGTCAGGCTGAAATGATTTGAATACAGTTTTCACACTGCCTAGTATCTGTCCTCACTGTTTGCCTCACAAGGCTCTGGGCTCTGGGGGAAGGTGCTGCCATTTTCTCCTCCACATCACCTTTGTGAATGGTACCTAAAGGCTTTTGTGAGTCTACATGGAAACACCAAGATGTCCATTTTCATTTACAGCAATAAAACTTCTAATAGATATCCTCCATACCTGGTCAAAATTAATTAATATTTTCATTGATCCTGAACTATGTTTTTTCACAGGCTCATTTGTTCTTCCCACCATATTTCTGAGGCTTGGACATTATCATCTGGAAAGAGAAGGACACAGGCCTTATCACTCCTCTTATTTAATGATCCATGTCATTTTCCCCACAAACAGACTTTGTGGACAAAGTTGGCCAGAATCTAATTTAAAATTCCTTGCCTCCTTCTGTTTGAGACTCCTGTTCCTTACCTTTCATGGTTGTGCAGCGCTATTTTGCATCATTAAACAGCCTAACCCCATTCCACCACACGAGCAGCTGAATGTTACTCATAGTGAAATGTTGTCTCTATGTTAATTTTGCAAAGTGCTTGGGATCCTTCTCGAAGGAAGGAACAACAGAAATGTAAGTCATTATAGTGTATGGGAACTGAGGAAATAAACCTAAGGGAAACAAGCACCAGAAGCTGCCACACAAAATGCAGCCCGATTTGAAAGCTTAAAGGGGAGCACAAAAACGACTGTCAAACAGCCTCTCAGGCTTGGCTTGGTGGGAGACATTGCAGCATGCAGCTAGCCCAGCAGAAGGAAATTGAGTAAGACTGTCGAACTGCTGACTCAGCGGAAGACAGCACAACTCCCAGCACATTTTAGAATTAAACCCAGGTCAGTAAATGCCAGGTCCTTTCAGAAGGAAGAAAGGCCAAAGGATGGTGACAGAAACTCAGACACCACTGCAAGGCAAGGCAAGAGTCAGAGCCAGGATCTAATGTTACCAAAGGCAGTCTGAAAAAAATTACAGACTCGGGAAAAACACAGCTCGGGCACAGGGAAAACAAAGGATGCTGAACATATTGTATGCTCAAATCAATGACACTGAGCGCATGCCAGAGCTCATGAGCAGCGAGAGTAACTCAAGCACAGAGTAGTTCCAGTGATAACCACAGCTTTAACGCTGAAAAACCTTTGAAAAACAGCGGAGAAGTTTACACGTAACAGTGCGGAGAAGACCACAAGGGAACAGACTGTCCTGGTCTAGTAAAAAACACCGTCAAGATGCAGTTCAGCATCAAGCCAAGTCAAGCACATACAACCAGGGTTCAAACACGAAACAAGGAGCATGTGAGAACAAGCACGGGAACACTGAACCAACACCAGAGGAGAGAAGCAAACCAAGCCAAAGACACAACAAACAAGCTATTTCTTACTGAAAAATGTCTGAGCCATTTCATATTAGGAAAACCTTATTTCAAATTAATTCAGAAGCAAATGTGGCCAGACTTTTACTGCAGGAAAATCAAACTGCCAAAATCTTACCAAAACAAATGGAGAAGCGGAGGAGAAGGAAGAGAAGGAAAAAGTCAAAAGAAAGAAAAGCATAGGGTCCTATGAATATGCAGCACTTCCCTTCTCTCAAGCCCCATGGAAGGAAAACAGAGCCTCCAGTTAATAACATTCAGATAATGTAAAAATAGAAAAAGCAAAGGATTCACAGGCCAAGCAAAGATGTCGTTGACATGAGACAGTTTCAAGCAAATGCAACTGAACAGATGACAACACACCCTTAGGCACTGGGGGCACATTCACTCACTGTGAGTCTCCTTCAGCTGCAGCTCTGCTAGTTCTTTCTCCAGACTCAGTTTGGTTGGCTGCTAGCTTTCTATGCCCTCATCTCTTCATGCATTTCAAATCTTAAAGCTGCCTAAATTTCCATGCTTTCTTCAGCTGCCTTTTCATGGCACAGTCTGGACCCCAAAAGCAACAGGAAATAAACTTCTGCTTCCAATGGCACTGTGTGGCTCCTCAGTGCTACAAACTCCCTGAAGTGATTTCCAGTAGATGACTGGGCACAAAGCAAGGGAAAGTGAAAGTGGCCATGCTGTGCATCTATCCAGGATTGCAGGATACATAACCTGTTCACATCACTCCTGTGTGGGGTACAGACGAAGTAATTACTGTTGGGCTGATAAATAGTCACAGAGTCACAGAATCTTAGAATATCCTCAGTTGGGAAGGACCTACAGGGATCCTTTAAGTCCAGCTTCTGGCCCTGGACAGGACCATCCCAGGAATCACACCATATATATACCTGAGAGCACTGTCCAAACACTTCTTGAACCATGGCAGCCTTGGTGCTGTGATCACTTCCCTAGGGAGCCTGTTCCAGTGCCCAAACAGCCTCTGGGTGAAGAACCTCCTCCTAATACATAGCTTAAACCTCCCCTGGCCCAGCTTCATGCCATTTCCTTGCATCCTGTCACTGGTCACAGTGAAGAGAGATCAGTGTCTGCCTGGCCACTTTCCCTTGTGAGGAACAGCTGCACTTGATGGTCCTTGTGGGTCCCTTCTAACTCCGAATGTTCTGTGATTCCATGAAGCTGTGAATTCTGTGAGACTGTTATGAAGGTCTCTGCTCTGTCTCTTCCTCCCCACGCTGAACGAGCCAAGTGACCTCAGCCACTTCAGTCAGCTCACTTGTACATGGAATTTGGGGAAAAATCACTCCTGTGTTCAAACTGAAATTAGGGACAAAATCGAATCACCATCCCTGGTCTGGGTTTTTTGGGAGGTTTGGGGTTTTTTGAGGATGTTATAGACTCATCAGGGATGATGACAGGATGGATCCTTGATACTGTGCTGTGATAGGAATATGTAATTACTGTATCCATACCTGAAAGCTCATCTTCCCATAGCAAATCAGCAATCTCCTGCATTAAGATATGGATATTTACTTTCAACATGCTGAGATGAAACATTCCCACAATCAATGAAATGCTGGAACACAGATACACAGCAGCATCTGATGCGCCATAGAAATCTCCAAGCTGCTGGCAAGCAGGAGGGTTTCAACCAGAAGCAATGAGGTTCTGGCACTAGCACCCTGTTCTGGGAGTTTGTGCTGCATTGCAAGATGTGGACTTACTAGGGTTTTTGGTTCTCTGTAAAGTTAGGATTATCCCCTCAGATATTAAGAAGACTGGAAATTTCCCAGCAGCATTGGGTATTTTTGAGCTGTTGCACCTTCTCAGCTGCATTCTCCAAACACCTTTTGCTGCTTTTCCCTGTCTGCCCTTCACACTCTCAATGAGGCTCCCATAAGCCTGCACAAAGCCAGTTATAATTCTCTGCTGCCTATCAAAGCCTTCACAAGAGTTAGGCAGTTGGTGTGTAGAGCCTGCTGCCTACCATGCTGACTAATGTTGTCTGATTGTTCCCTTGTACTCCCCCGTTGGTCCATCTGTACCCATCTGCTACCTTTTGTCTTGTAATTAAAGTGTAACCACTTTGGGGTAGGAGCCACCTTTTTTGTGAGTGTTCACTCAGCTCCCTGCAGAGCAGAGTCCCAAGTCCATAACTGGGTGCTGGGGACAGCAATGATGATGTGCAAGAGGTGCATATACACTGGCAAGTGGTTATATACAGTGGCACTTCTTACTTTGTGGCATGAGCAAGTCAGCTGAGAGAGAGCTCCAGACAAGAGCTCTCGTGCAGAATACAATGGAGGTGAGGGCAGTCTTCTCTTGTGGCTGGATCTTGTTATCACATGTTGTTATTAGTACACCAAGCACAATCCTCCGAGGATCCCCTGTCCAAGGAGCTAGGTTGGCAACCCCAGTAAAGGTCAGATGGCTGCTATCACCCTCATCAGCTACACCAGCAGAGAAATGGTAGGAGGCATTCTAACTACAGCCTGGGCTTAATAAAGATCTCCAGATATTCCAATATCTGATTTGCATAAGAGGACATGGTCTTTCCAAGAAGCTGTCATTGTTTCAATGTAAGAATTCCCTCCAGTAGCAAGGGAGTAGGGTCTGGTGGAGAAGAGCCAGAATATTTTTCTGCAGGCTCATGAATCATACAAATACACTCCAAAATTCAAGCAAAGTCAGGAACTGCTTCAGCAAGAGGCAAAGAAAGCAGACAGCTCATAATGACATAACACACAGTGGAAAGGAAGAGACACCCAATATGTTCTCTTTGGTCGGAGCTAGACCAGCTTATTATTGCAGGATGCAGTAATCCAGCAAAGACAGTTTGACCAGCATGTCTGCAAGATTTACATAGAAGGCTTTTTCAGAAAGATTGTTCTGTTTGTCCTCTGATAAAGAAGGCTTTGTGTGACACTGGAATCTGTCCTTCTCCTTAGGAGTTGGTGAAAGATTAACATGGCCATAATTAGCCACAAATACATACAGTTAGATCCTGGGCAACTGTGAGAAGTCAGGCCAAATCCTGGCAGTGGATGCAGCATAGGTGCACAAATAAAGCCATCTGGCTGTCTGATTGAATCAGGGTCACAAACAGACCCATCAGATGTGACCTAGATCAGGTATCTAAGGGACACTCACTTGGGAGTGGGATATCCATAAAATATGTATTCTTTGATGCAAGTCTGCTGTCTAATGAGAAGTAAGGCATTCAGCAAATTACGGTCTCTTAGAGACATGTCCAGAAAGAACACTTTAAAAATAAGGGGGGGAAATGCATGTACAGACTCCCATTCTAATTTCAGCCATATGTGCTTGAATCCAGAACAGTCCCTCTGTCCTAAGAGAAGCCATATCCTTCTAAAAACTGGTTCTATGGGAACAGAATCAGTCTCTTGCTCTGAGTAGGTTTAAACAAACTTCTATGCCATTTATCCTCAGGGACAATGAGTCATAAATCCCCATGTACACAGCAAAATTAGCAAAACAAGACTGATTGGCAAAAACAATCCAATCTCGTCTCACTGTAAAAGGAGGTGGTGGAATAAAGAATAATTTCCTCCCTGGACACACAGGCAAGATGCCAGAACTCCACACACAGAGCAGAACCTGACCAAAGGCAGTAACTTCTACCCCACGGAGACAAGCATACATTTGCAAGGCTTGCCTAAGTGGGCACCAGACAACATGAGGAAGAAATTGTCTCAAAACATCTACTTATCTTTCCAAAGGCAGGGGAGGGCCTTCAGAGAAGCCTTGGATTTGTACAGCTGAAGTTTTCACCTCAAAACCCTTCATTCTTGCTCCTTTGCTATTTTTAAAGAGCCTTCTTTGAGGAGGCTTTTATTCTCTAAGAAAGTGAAATAAAAAAAATCGAAGTCCTTCCTTCTGCTAAGCAATGTAACAGATAGGATAACATGATTCATATTGATTCTTCACGGAGTGGTCAGTACCACATGGACTGTTACTAAAAGCCAAGAATACTGATCGGATTTTCAGTCATCTCCCCTGTTATTTCTGCCACTGGGACATTGAAGCACACAGAGAGATGACAGTGAATGTTTCTTTTAATGCACAGTAAGAGATCAGGCCTGAAGGCCCTATCATCATCAAACGCTACAGCCTCTTCAGCGTCTCTCTGGCGTTCATCAGCTCCCCAAAGGTGCAGACTTCAGGAGGTGACAAGTGCCTCTGTAAGAGCTTTTGTTCACAGACATGCACAATAGCCTTCACATGCCGACTGCCTGCTCGTACAAAAGGTTCATGGTGGAAGCTTGAAGAAATTATGTCCTCACTGGATCAGGCTTGAAGTTTCTGCTGATCAGCTTGTCCATAACCCGGGTTGCCTCTCCTATGAAATAAGCTGCTTTTTGTGAGACACTCTTCAGGTTTGCCTTGCTCATCTAATCACAGAAATGTAGGCTGGCAGACAACCACAAGAGATCACTTACTGCATCCACCAGCTTGGAGGCAGAACAAGACAGACTGAGAGCCTGCACTGTTGGATATTTTTCTCTATATACTCCAGCAAATGAACCTCTACCAGCAAATGAGCCTCACCATGTCTCACCATGCCAATAATTAGACAACTCCCTACATATCTAACTGAAATCTTTCTGCTTGACAATTTAGCAAGACAACTTCTTCTTTATCCCTACTGGGGCATGAAAAGCAGCAGACTAGTATGTCCTTTTTTCAACAGTCATTTAGGTGTCCAAAACTTTATCTTGTTCTCTTTCCTCATTTTTTTAGACAAGAGAAATCTTCACTTTTCATTTTTCTTTTCTAAATCCTTCTTTCCTTTCTCTATCTCTGTCCCATATCCCAGGAGAACTCTTCCCAGGCATGGATGGGCGTAATGGTGCTCTGTCCCAAGCTGAAGACAGGGTCACAGAAGTTCACAAACTCATCTTATGCAGACTGTGATTGAGGTTGAACACATCTCTGGAAAATCCATGTGGCAGAGAGTAATGGCACTGTTTTCCACCCTGCTGCATCATTAGGAAGTCCTGGAAGTCTACAGTGACTGAGGCAGTTGAGAGGATGTCACAGCAAATGGCCCCATCCCCAAAGGGAGCACTAATGTGTGCAACGGTGTAAGGGTACAGGCTAGGAGCAGCCTGCCCGTGAATTTGTAATCATGGTCACACCAATGGCTAGAGGAAGCAGAACAGACTCTGCTGGAGTTGAAGAGTTCAAAAGTCAAGTGCTGATAATTATAGCACCAGCAGCAGGCAAACATTTTATCTGCTGAGTGGGGTGAAGGTTGATAGGGGCAGAGGATTAGTACATGCAGCAAGGAGAATGCATCTTTCAACATAAGTTTCCCATCTGTCCTCTAAGATGTAGTGGCACCCTGACCAAAACCATCACCTGGGGCTTTGCTTGTCCAGACAGGAAGAGGAGTGAATGAGGCGTGCCTGGTAAGAGATGGAGGGAGCTTGTGAATCAAAGGGCTCTGTGGGGTGGCACAAGAACCTGGTGTCATGAGCCTCAAGGAAAGGTGCTCTGAATCCCCAGTGACACACCCAAGAGAAGAGGCTGAGCACAAACTAGTGATAGAAGTGATGCCAAACTCACTAGTAATTAAAGTAGAGAAGGAATCTGAAGGAGGGCCTCAAAGTTCATAGCATTTGTGTCACCCCCAGGTTTTCTGGGGGAAAGTGAGGAAGCAGATGGGAGGATCTGGGAGCTAATGGGACAGGACTGTTGGCAGGGAGCTAGTGGGATGGGACTCAGTAGAGAAGGAGGATGTAAGCAAGAGCTGGAGATAGCAGCACTTGTTAGCTCTCACAAAGGGATCATGAACCCAGAATTAAGTCCTCATCATATGTGGGATCATAAGAGAGCAGAAGAGAAAGGCAAATAGTGAAGAAAAATACTGGGTGAAATCTCTTCCCACACAAAATATCAGAACCCACTGACACAAAACCTAGAGTAATACTGACCCTCTGGCTCACTCTGCAAGACATCTAGCCCTCACTCATCACTGCACTGAGGCATGGTCCTTCATGGGGCATAAGAGCAGACATCTTTCACCACCTCCATCTGCATACCTGCCCCTCTATGGTAAATACAACAGGGCGTCTAGGCACCCAAAACACACCTAGGCTATCTGGCCAGTGAAGCAAAGAGCTTTACTAACCAGCTGATGAACAGGTAGTGTGGAAAGGCATGCAGCATCCTGCCCCCAAGGAGCCAAGTACAGAGAAGTGAATGAAATTCAGCATGTTTGCTTATCATGATGAACCATTACTCATGGTTAAGACAAGCAGGAGAGCTCAAGTTACTGCCTCCTTGCAGAAAGTGGGTTTTCTTCTTGTTCTTTCATGATTGTCAGCCCTACAAGGCTTCAGTTTGTATGAAGCACTCATGAGGAGATTTATCATCATATCAGAGTCTGGGGGCAGCTGCAGCTCCTCTGGAAAATTAATTCCTGTTCTGAAATAACTGGTGAGGTTGTGAAGATATTTATTGGAAAAAAAAATCAAAATCGCAAAAGATTTCATAGACCTGAAATCCTGAAACAGTTCAGTCACTGTCTGGATCTTTGCTGCTCAGAAAATGGAAGACTTCACACCTATTTTAAAACACATCTTTTTATATATACTTCATGAGACATACCCTCAAAATCCATTTGCCATCTTTCAAGAATCAAATGTGCCAAGCTGTACGGAGCTGCAAGCTGTGTTACTAAATCCAGAGGAGACTAACAGAAATGATCAGAAGACTAGGAAACATGACCTACCAAGAGGGACTGAACAAATTCATGTTTAACCTACACCAGAGGTGACTGGGAGACAACATGATAGAAGACTTCAAACCCACATGGGGACAATAAGAAGTGGTAGAGAATAAACAATTCCCTATGTCCATTAGGCAGACACGAAGTATTCATGGGCTTAAATTGCAGCCAGGGAAATCTAAGTTAGACATTAGGAAAACTTAGCAGGGTAAGGAGAAAGAAGCCATAGAAGAGATTGACTTGGGATTTCATGGGATTTGTAGCATTGAAAGTGTCTCAGAACAGGTGAGACAAGCATCTGTCAGGAATAATTTCAGTCTAGTTAAACCCTCTCTTGGGGCACAGGGAGGGACTAGCTGACCTCTTGATGTTCCTTCCAGGCATAGCATCTGATTATAGATAAGTGTGTAGTTAAAGACTGAGCTACAGTGAATGCAGCTGGACCAAGTCAGTGTTTCCCACTCAGCCTTTCAGTTCATGTCTCCTACTGCCTGTTTGCCTAAAAGTTCCCAGGATGAAGCACCTTTCTATTTACATAAAATTAGTGAGCATTTGGACAACGTTCCAAAGCACTGTAAAGGTATTGGAATTATGGGTTAAAAATATATTAATAATTTCTTGTATTGTGGCACTGCCTGGGAGCTGCTGTTAAGGGCCAACAGTTTGTGTTGCCTGACTCTTTGCAAATATGGAACAAAACCATGATCTTTGTCACAAAGATCTCTGCTTCACGCTTTTATTTTTATGTTTGCATTTCTGCTGAATGGAAAAAAATTAAGAAAAAGAGCATGAGGTTCCAGGTATGAAAGGTTTTGGTCTGGGATCAGAACATGCTGGAGATTATTTCAGTGTCTTCCAGAAAGAGCCTGCCAGCATAAAATTCAACCAGTTCAGAGTTTGATTATAATAATCTGATCCTCCCTGAGGAAGATACCCACTTCAAGATAAAACATTTGGGTCTAGGAAGCACTATGTGTTTTTCTTACCACTAATACCATAGCTCATCATAACCTCATTTCAGTCCAGCCCCAGTTCCTATGAAATTAAGGATTGTTTTAGTTTAATGGATGCCAAGTAGTCCTCACAGACAGCAGGGCGCAAGCAGGTCACAGATCTAACCCAAACTCTCTTGATAACCCTTCTACTAATTGTCTGGTTCATCTGAGAGACCACAAATTCATTCCCAGAGACTGACCAACCCTTCTTACCATTGACAGAAGCCACCAAGCCTTCACTGAAGGTGTGACATGTGAAGCATGTGACAGGCAAGATAAAAACAGGACTGTACTTAGCTGTTCCTCCCCAGAGACTGCAAAGCATTCCAGCAATAGATTCCCCCAGCCAGGCCTGCTAATAACCCCTAGGAGGATTCATGCTGCTACTGCTTCATTTTCCTTCTCTGATGATGGAATTCTCCCCCGTGAGAACAAATGTGGTGCCAGCTAGGAACAAATCCTCCTGGACTCTTGCTGGTAAGCTTTAATGGAGTTGAGTGACGGACCAAGCCTGACGTGAGCTCTCTACAGCCTGAGCTTTGCATGTGCACGCTCTGTGCAGTATCTAGACAGCCTGCCTTCAGCTAGGGCCCAGAGTTGCCCACACATGCTATGCCATGCCCTTTGTTTCCTCACACTCCCGGCCCACTGAGACCTCTTCTGACTCTCCCAGACCACACACCCTCATCTGGTCTGAACAGTGCCAAGACCATGAGCTAGACAGGTCCTCCTGGAAACCAGGCATAAGCTGGGGAATTTCACCTTCTTGCCAAATTCCTGCAACTACTGGGAGACCCTAGTGACTGCCAGGCACCAATGTGATTGCTCTTCTGTCTCATTCACAAGTTGTTCCTACAGCTCTCTTATGAATACACTTCTCCTGACAGCTCCCCATTTCATCTCATTTCCTCATTGATTTCTTCCTCACTTTCACCAAGCCAGTCACTTTCAAGTCCATGCAGAGAACAAGCAGGCAAGGAGAGAAAGTTTTTTGTGCATGGTGGGACAAAGGGGCATTTTTCTAAGCCATACACATGATTGCATACAGACCTGCTTCATATCTATCGAGCATTCTGATGAATTCTCCTTTCTTTAATCTGACTTCTCACACCCAAAACTTTTTTTGTATCTCATTTTCTTAGCCCTTAAACTACCCCCTCTGCTTCAACAGAAACCCTTTGGGAATGCTTGTTCAGAGCCTGGACCACTGACATTTATGTGGGAGGTGAAATGAACCAAAACTTCCCACTAACTCAGAAATTCACACCATTTCTAAAATGGTGCTTTGGGTTACATGCAAATTATTCCAAAATATGCAAATTTGGATCTTTGAACAACTCAATATGATCTCACGTTCACATCCCACTTAATGCACCATCCCATTGCAAGGGACACTGGCCAGATACATCAAGCACAGTTAGTTAATACCAGTTAATAAATTACTAAGTGTGGCTGTAGCTCAATCACAGTCACTTAGTGTACAGAACTTCACTGCCACCAAGCCATACAGAGAAATATTTTCTGTCTCAGCCATTGAAACTCATGGCACAGAAGGAGGTATCTTCTCTGAAAGGCCGGAAAACTTATGTTCAGAGATTAGAGAAAGGAAGCTGATGAATTTTTTAAGCTTGCTAATGGAAGACTGTAAAGGCATCCTGCATGGAGAAGACAGCAGCCTGGGCAGTGGAGATACCAGTGGTCTGGGATACAAGGAACAGATTGCCAGCCCTTGATAAGAAGTACAGAAATGTGGGGAGGATTGTTTGTCTAGAGCCTTCCCCCTTCTTCTTCCCTGACACAGATGGAGAATTACCAAACATATCCTACCCTCTCCCACTTCCTCTCCTTGGTCAAAAGGATGATGACCAGCTTGGGATGCATCTGGTATCCGTCCTCACTGAACGACAAATTCCTGCCTTCAAAGGTGACATTGATCAGGTACCTGTGGGAGAGAGAAGAGAGCAAGGAGAACATCAGTGCTTGAAACCAAACCCAAAATGAGACCCTGCCTCCCCTCTTCAGCTCACATCAGGAGGGTAGAAGCCCAGCGCAAAACAATGGAAAATCTTAGAGGAAGTGAGTTAGAAAAACAGGACAATTAGTCCAGAAATTGGGACAATCAGGCAAGGCAGGGCAATTGCCCCCATCTTGTGACTGGGATAGGGAACTGATGTACTGTGTTGGCTCTCAATGAATTCCTAAGAACATGTCTAAAACTCAAACACACATATATGCCCACAGTCCCTGGTTTTCCCTTGCCTCAAAGGGCAGAGGGATCCTTAGCAATCAGCTGTGTAAACACGCTGCACAGCCTACACTTCACTCACTCTCCAAAGGGGATTTTGCATGCCACTTGAGGACAGTGATGGGCGACAGGTGAAGCAGTGGGGACAGCCTCCCCCCAGCCCAAATACTGAGGCAATGACTCGGGAAGAAGGGGAAACCAGAGGAAGGAGCAGCACACCTGCCGGAAGCTCCATCCCTATCGGAGCCAGCACACCTCATGAGGCCCAGAGTGATCCTGTGAAGGAGCTTAGGAATAGGGATAAGGATGTTGAAAGAGCCCAGTTAAAGTCTTTTTTCCTAGGGACAGAGTCCAGCCTTACACCCAGTAAAATCAAGCTGAAGGGTGATCAGCCCTGCAGCCAACATCAGCGATTCTCTTCATCTGGAAAGGCCCCATCACTCCTGCAGAAGGCACTCCCTGTTGGGGCATTTCATGTCAGCTGTACAAATGGACAGTTAAACAGTCCAGGCTTCAATCTCATTTATCCTAAAGCCTCCTTACTCAGCTCTGGCAATAGGGAAGGCCTTTAAATGGACTGAGATTACAGCTACACTCATTTCAAGGCCTTGCTGCGCATTGAGAGCATGTTAAAGGGGTGTTGCTGTAAATAAGAATCAGGTCTATTGTTTTCTTAACTGTCAGACCATCTAGAAATACACTGTAGGGAAGAGGAGGTAAATACACATTTCACAGTTCAGTGGTTTATATGACATCACCATGGCACTCTGACAGTTTACCCTGTTCATATATTTCACTTCAATTCACAATCCTGTTGCATGAAGTAGATTTTACCTTTGTAAATCAGCTCTGGCACCAGTAGCATCACATCACCATGAGAGGCAGAGGTGACCAAGCTGCCTGCAGGGCTCTGGACTCTGCACTCCCCTACTTTGCACAGTTCTATAAATTACACAAGCAACATTTCTATTACAGACATGAGAGGTTTTCTATTCTATTACACCGTGACATCAGGAAACATTTCCTAATATTCAGCTTCAATTTGTCCCTTATGAACTCAATTTGAACCAATTTCAAGAAAATAAATAAGAGGGAAAAATATCTGTTCTTTCGATGTGTTCATGCTTTCCTGCTATCTGCACAAAGAGATCTCTCTGCTAATCTAATGAAATCATTGTATCAGGGAAACTTCTTCAAACAAATGAAAAAAAGCATGTCATTATTTTAGTTTCTTCCTTTTTCAAACTTTTTTATTTTAAATCCATTAATCAACCAAACTCATCAGCTCACTCCCCATTGCCAAGTGCAATCAGCAATTATGTTTATTTCTAAAGGAAATTCCACACTTGCTCCATGTTGTGACCTTCAAGGGACGTGTTCAGCATTGGAAATATGGCCATAAGGGAGCCCAGCATGAAACATCTGCAACAGGACAATTTTCAAAGGCAGACAATTGGTTATTTTCCAAAATCCAAAGCCATTTGGAACCCAAATATTGAGAGAACCCCAGAACATCCTCCACCTGGAAAATCTTAGCCATAAGATAAGATTTATGCATTAAACATAAAACATCCCATGTCAGGACCACACATGCTCTTTTTCTGGCTTTTTTTCCCCCCGGCTGTGTGAATTGTTCTGGTACTCAGGAATGCCAGGCACAGACCATTGCCAGGTATTTACCAGCTGCACCCTACAAGACCTAATTAAGGCTCTGCTGGTGATGGCAGGGATCTTCCAGTGGACCAAGATTACAACTTCATAACTTCTCTGCACTGTCTACTTTGTCCAGAGTAAAGACAAAGAAAGGCTCCAAGAAGATGAGGATGCCATCAGCCTGATGGGAGTTGCAGCTTTATATGTCAACAATTAGTAAGCAATGCCAACATCTAATTAAACAAACACCAATATTAAACCCTTCTCAACCCTCTTTCTTCTTACACCCAAGAACAATTCCACTACAGGAATCTCCCTTGCACAGCTTGACAAGAGGAGTTCACAGAAATCAGCAACAGATATGAGACAAGAGGGTGTCATTTATGCTCATTTTCACTGGAAAGATTAGAACCTAATAATAATCAATCCAGGTGGGATCATCAACGACTTCAATCCTTGGAGCTGCCTTGAGATTTACACTTAAAGCAGCACTAAAATCCCTTGCTTCACACCTTAATGACTGAAATTAGTCTCCAAATTTGGCAATATAAATCTTCAGAGTGTTTTCTCTCCAACCCATTAGCAAGATGTTTACAAAAGTTTGCAGGACAAGTGCAGAAGAAGTGGCATCCATCCCAGCTTTCCCTGCTCTCCTGTACCTATGCTTCCAGCTAACACAGGATGCAGGGTGAGAGCAGCTCCCAGGGAGCTGCAGGGCTTGCTCGGGTGCACTGAGCCTATGTGACAAAGCATCAGGGCTTGAAGGACTCCCAGGCAGGTCGAGTCAGCAGCATGCTGCAAGGCAGGCACACTCGAGTGGCTCTGCCCTCCACCATTACTGCAGCAGCAGTCCCCCCCTCGGGCAGCACTGCTGCCCTGGTACACCAGCACCACTGCTGCCTGCTCTGGCCAGGGGGACTGGGTTCCTCCCTACAGCCTACACACGCTCCAGTCCCTAAGCGGGCAGGCAGGGGGCTGAGAGCCTCCCTGACATGTCTGAGCTGAGCCACCAGATGTAATGGGGGCACAACATGAGGGCAAGCAGGTTGTGCATGCAGGTGATGTAAACCAGGAGGAAACTGTGCCTGTAAAAATCTTAATCCCTGCGTGTTTGGCACTCCAAGAAAGAGAAAGGGGGCATGGTGGGGGCTGACACAGGCAATTTAATTTAATTTGCTAGAATCACCTTTCAGCAAAAGATTTTGCTTATGTGGCAACTTCTGGAACTACTTGATGCAAGCACAGAAGGGTTGAGTCCTTCGCCAGCCCAGTGGCGATGCCGCGGATGCAATGCCCAAACTCAGACGGGTGAGAGCAAAACATCCACAGCCTATGGAAACAGGCTGACCCTGTGAGCCCTGGGGTATGGACAAGCAGGCAGGAGCAAAGGGACATGCCCTTGGGCAAAAAGCAAATTAGACCCAGGGGGACCTAAGCCCCATGCTGGTCTCTGAGGTAACATCACCCATCCTGGACATAAATCTGTCAGCCCTGCAAGTTAAAGGAGAGTGTTTTAAAGCATAGCTAATAGAGTATTAAAACCACATCAGCCAATTTAGGACCAACAGAGAGATGATGGCATTTTAAATGGTTTCAGCCCTGATGGAGAAAGTCTGGAGAGGCAGATGGTGGGCACAGGGGGCTTGAGGGAACACAGAAAGGGTGCTAACAAAATTTTTTCTGCCCCAGAGGCAGGTGTGAAGGAGACGCAGTGCCTTGCCTGGAATCAGCCACTCCTGCCTGCAGTGCCTTGCCTGGAATCAGCCCCTCCTAAGCCTGCTGGCTGGAAGGGCAAATTTGGACACTGCATCAGTTCACTGTCACATTCCCTGCCTCACATGTGTGCAGCACACACAAACACACACCCTCCCCTGCGTCCTGCCAGTGCTGGTTATGCTTCAGTGAGACAAGCAGTCTGTCTGAAATGGCGTGATTATCCTTCCATCGATCGCTTCCCTGAATAAGACAGACCATATAAATAAAACAGCCTCTCCACAGTCAGCACTGGGGAGTCATCTCTGCAGCCCAGCACACAAGGGAAAAACAAGGTGTAGGTGGAGTGGGGGGAAGGAAGATCTGTGGGATACCTTTTACCTTTGCAGGGTAAACGGCAGGTGGAATGTGATGCAGGATAAAGGGATAGGGATGCACACCACCATCATCCTGTCTGGAATCTCACTGTAATGGGAAACACTGAGGCCAATCACAACAACAGTGAGATGAAAGCAGTGAAAGGCCTTTACTCCACAGAATCTGCATAGTGAAATAGCCTTTTTTTCCCCCTAGAGACAGTGTTAAAAATTCACCAGTCTGAGGTATCAGGGAGCAGACCCACTTCATGCCCAGGAAGGAGCAAAAAAGCAAAAGCATGTTAGTGCATTTTAGTAGAAGTGCCCACAGTCCAAACCACGTTCTCTCTCTCAGCACCAGCAAGACCAACCCAGCCTTGCCTGATGCAAACAACCAGGGCAGAGTACATCAATCCAGCCCTGCAGCAGGGTCCTGCCCATTCCTCACGCCTGCTCCTGAACAAGGATGGACAGACAAAAGGATGGGTGGACTCAAAGGACAGGGGAAAAGGGAGTCTAGGACCAGTATATTGATCTACAAATGGGAATTCTGACCTTCAAAGGGCAAGTGATTCACAGATAAAAGACTTAACCAGCACTAACTATGCTGTTAATGCCTTAATCAGAGTGACTGAAGTAGTGTTGACTTTTTTAAGGAGAAAACCACAACTGATCCCTTTCGCTTCTGATTTATACCTCCATTCTCCAAACCCATGGAAGGCTTAAAATAATACAGATATTACTTCTCTATACCATTGTTCAAAATTTCTAGGGCTGACTGTGCCTCAGAGCACAGCCAGCTCAGACACCAGAGCCATCCAGACCCGGCTGTGCATGGATGAGTTCTCTTGAGGTAAGACAGGCTCCACAGGATATCAAACCCAATTGTTCACCCCAAAAAAACAGGCTCTGCCTGGACCTTTGATCAAATTTCACCATGGAATCTGTTCTGAAAATCCTGATCCTGGCTGAGCCTTTCAGAGGTTCTCTCATTGCTCGCTGCCCTGCACCATCCCTCACACGGCTGTGCTGTCAGTGGCTCAGGAGTTGTGAAAGGTGGGCACATCTGGCTCTATCTGTGTAACATCTGTCTGGTGTCAGGTACAATTTACAGCAAAAGGATTCCATGCAAAGGGCATGAGTGCAGCTGGTTTTATGCAACAAGAGGCTATTACGAAGAACAAAACCAAAACAAATTAGAAAAAAAACCCAGAAGCAACCATTGACTAGGAAAACTAAATCTTAAGGGAATGATAGTTCACTCTTCTGCATTTATTTCTTTGTCTTTCACTGTCAGTGGTACCACTGAATATGGGGAAATGCACTGTAAGATAGAAAGAGTAGAAAAGAGTGTTACCAAATTCCAAATTGTACAGGCATCCTGCACCAGAAGATCTGCCTGTACTACAGCCTAAATTACTTCTGGGAATCAGTCTGACCAGTAGCCTTAGAGAAATGCCCAGAACTCAAGATTGTTTTCATTAAGCAAAAAGATTTAGAGATCATCTAGATTAGGAAATATGCCTCAGGCTAAAAGATAACAGAGATGTAAGAGATTAATTTGGTTTGTCTCTGCTGTCCACACCTTTTTAGAAGACAAGAGGGCAGCTACTGGGCTGCGATAAATCAGTGATGTTCATCTGACATCAATGGAGTGATACTGGTCAATCCACTGAGACTGGCCCCTCACCACTAGGAAGATTAATTTGATCCTGACCTCTGAAATAACCATTTCTGGTGGAAGACAAATTTCTACTGAACTATCCTTTCTCCAACATTTTTAGCAAAGTTGCTTTGAAAACAATGTGTATGTGTGCTGAGACTTCCAAGAGAAAGTTCCCATGTACAGTGGAAGGATGAATCTTTTCCATCAATCCCTCTCTTAATCTAAAAAAAAAAAAAAAAAATGCTTCCACTTTGTTTCCTATTTCTTCTATTTATCTACCATGAATTTGTCACTTCACAAAGACTCTGAGATGACAGCTCCTGGGGACTGAGGATATATCTATCCTTGGAGGATGCAGGGAGCCACAGCAATGGCAGGGCTGCTTTCCTACACGCATTGCTTGATCCTAATGAGACAGGACCATTCCTGAGAATGAGAAGCAAAGCTCACTTTCCACAGCATGTGCAGCCCCCAGCCTCCCTCCTGAGAATGTAAGGGGAAACTCATCACTGCACCACAGGGTTCTGCCTCACAGACAGGTGTCCATCAGGAAGCAGACAGGGTGGGGGAGTCACTGAATTACCCCTCAAAAGGCAACACGGGTTCCAGCCTGGGGCTGACATGACAGCAGTGACACCCAGGTGGAAGGCTGCTTGTGTGAGCTTCAGAGTTTTCACAATACATTTTCCTCAGTCCACATATTGTCATCCAGGAGATGATCTGCCATTTGTTTTTCATCCTATGCAGTCACTAATGGGGAAAGAGGTGCCCTTCAGGCCTAGTGGCATTTCACACTCCCTCTGCCAGGGTGCTGCCGACTGTCCCAAAGCCAGACTGCGTGTGACT
Organism: Emberiza elegans; assembly: GCA_024865655.1. Classification (NCBI taxonomy): domain Eukaryota; kingdom Metazoa; phylum Chordata; class Aves; order Passeriformes; family Fringillidae; genus Emberiza; species Emberiza elegans. The sequence goes on along the minus strand of JALJVW010000910.1, from coordinate 6,628,812 downwards.
TGTAGGATAAACAAATATACAATAGGATGACGTAACCTGTTCATGGAAGAAGAGATAGATAAATCTTGATTTTGCCCTGTGTGCTACGCTGGTCACAGCAATATCTTGAAATTTCAACCAAAACCAATTTTTTATCACAGACATCCTGACTAACCTATTTTCACAAATGCCAGGGCCATAAAAAATTATCTAGCAAAACCAGTTTTTAAATGGGATAAGAATGTGGCCACAACATTATCTCATGAAGAGGTCAATGTTTTGTCAGAAAGAAAAAGAAACATAAGATCTGAAAACTGTAGTAATTTTGGACAGAAGATGAAGCTTCCGGTACCATCATGCTCCCACACAGTCTGGTCTGTTGTGTGAAACCTTCCACCCCTTCTTCTGTGGAAAAGAGTCCCAGTTAAAATGCATCTGTGATGTGCCCCATGGAAAGAATCCTACAAGGAACAGCATCACCTCAACAGGAGAAGGAATATCACTGAATATTTAGTTCAAGTTTTGTGAAGGAGGAACAGGAATCCAAAATTTCCATGCTCCTAATCACAAGAGACAGCATATAGGATTTCCATGTCAAAATATTCTCTTTTAAACCCAAAATACTTGATTTACAAATTATGATTTCTTCTAAATTTATCTATTTTTTGTCCTTTTTCTTTTCCCCTAGGAAAATGACACGGTCCTAAGTAGCTAGGGAATATACCTCTACATCTTCTGGCCCCACTGGAAATAAAACAGAAATAAGGAAAAGTGTTCTAAGAGCATAGTCTGTTAAAGCTGGAACTATCTATAAATGTCATAGGAAATCAGCCTATTCTCAGAAAGGTTTTTTTGGCCAGAAAAGCTTTGATAAAAACAAATATACTTCTGAACTGACTCACCAAACCTTTAAGTAACAGAAAATAGCTAATAGAAAATTAGCTTTAAGGTCAAAATTGTTACAGTCACTGTATAAAATAAAAACTAAATGTTCAGTCCAAAATTGGATCAAGCTGGAAAGCTTTACAGAGTTATTAAATTCCTGCCAATTACTTTTTTAAAGTATTATTTTTTTTATTGCTACACCTTTACATCCTTCCTTATTCATTAGGTACAGATAACATATCACTTTTCTCCAAAGCAAAAATAGCTTTCAAGGTATTTCTTTCATATGAAAGGACTAAAAATCAGCTTACATGGGGCAGTAAAAGCATGGAAAATTACATTTGTCAGAACAGCCGACAATGGGTCATAATTATGTCTTGGCACCATCTAACAGGTCACTGATGAAAGCTGTACCCCTAGAATAAAGCAAATACTGAAAGGTTGGGAGATGTCCTTCAGATCTGTTTATCTGTCTTAAGGCATAGTCATACAATCATTGATAGGAGAAGCAGTCACAGAACAGAAGTCAAATGAGGCTCTTCAGTGATTTTTCACCCAGGATGATGTCTTTCAAGCTCTGTCAATTTGAAGAGCTGTAAAAAAATATTCCAGTTGAACTATTGTCCCTATGCAGTGAATTTAATCCCGCTGACAGCAGCCTTACTTTTCTTAATAATTTTTGTACATCCCCTTGAAATCTCACATGGCTGTGGACCACAGCTTAAAAAATCTGGCTGAGCAGATGGGCAAGTCAAGGACCTCTTTGGTCTCCTGAAGGTGGCTGTTATGCTGGTGTGCAGCCAGGCATCAGGGCATCTCGCTATTTACCCAGAGCTCATTCCAGTTTCTCTCCTGGGAGTCAAGACCAGCAAACAGGTGAACATGTCAGTTTTCCTATGGAGCTTCCAGAAAATTTTTCCTTGTGGAAAACCACTCAAATCTGCCAGAAAGGTCCCTCTCACTGACAGAAGCCAGGCAAAGCTAAACCAGTTGGAGACTGAAATAAATCCTTTTATTATATTCTCAGAAAAAGCAAACTAGCTCAACTTTTTTGACCCAAGGAGAAACCACTAGTGATTTTGGGGTTATTCAAGTTTATCAAGTGTTGGAGGCATTCGCACATTTGTAAGGGGCAATGAATTCACAGTGTTGGCAGGAGCAGAGTCACGCCTGCAAGGAGACTCACTCCAGAAAGTGTGACTGGATTTTCTTGGGTCTGTAGCAGTTTGGCCACCTTGTGGAAAACCACTCAAATCTGCCAGAAAGGTCCCTCTCACTGACAGAAGCCAGGCAAAGCTAAACCAGTTGGAGACTGAAATAAATCCTTTTATTATATTCTCAGAAAAAGCAAACTAGCTCAACTTTTTTGACCCAAGGAGAAACCACTAGTGATTTTGGGGTTATTCAAGTTTATCAAGTGTTGGAGGCATTCGCACATTTGTAAGGGGCAATGAATTCACAGTGTTGGCAGGAGCAGAGTCACGCCTGCAAGGAGACTCACTCCAGAAAGTGTGACTGGATTTTCTTGGGTCTGTAGCAGTTTGGCCAAGCTGGCACCCAATCACTTTCTTCCCTATAACATTTCCAGGGGGAAATCGATTCAAAAAATAAACAAATAATCACTCCTGTCTGTAACTAGGAAGGGAGGGTCTGGAGGTTGCTCTTCCTTCACCAGAGCAGCCATTCTCCCTCTGCTGCTGTTCCCTCTCCTTTCTCCCTCTTTCTCTCCCTCTGTGGGTTGATGTTTCCATGGAAACGTGTTCTTTACTGCTGCTGAAATTACATTGCATTTAAAGCATTAACCCTTCTTTGGGCTGAGGAAAGTCTCAGAACTATTAGGGTTCATTTTTTTTATTTTCCCCATTTCCTTTAAGCTTTCTTGTGATTTTTTTTTTTCACTGTAGCATTAGGAAAACCTTTTCTTTCAAGAAGGCCTCCCAGCTAGCATTTGTGTGACAAGGGACACAGGATGCATCACCAGTGGGGTAGTGTCTAAATTAAGATTTCTTAATTCTGGGGTTTTTTTTGCGTGAAACCCTTAATGCATTTTTTCCACACTATGTGCAAAGAGGGAAAATGCTGCAGTAGCAAATAAAATGAAAGTAAGATAGAAAGAGAAGCAAGAAAGCCACAAGCTGGCACATGTGAAGAACACAGTTTTGGTTAATACCAGAGCTCAAACCCTTGTAGTCACGCACTGATCAGCATCTTCTTCATTACAAAGTGCCATAATCACAGACCTCACCACTCCTCCTCGAGCCTGCCTCCTCTTCCTCTTCACAATCCTGTCTGTAATTAGTCATCCTCGTCCTCACTCGTAGTCAGCACTCCAACAACACTTGGTGCAATTAGTAGCCTCCTCACCATCAGCCCCTTCCCTGTGTGGCTGCTTCTCCACCCAATCTGCCATGTCTGCCATCCTTCCCTTTGGCTCTCTGCTGGCATCCGCCACTTCCATCAGCGCTTCCAACACAGCCACTGCTGTTACACTGCTGCCTTCACTGCAGCCAGCTCAACTGCACAACTGGTACTTTCTCTGCTCTGACTGTGACAGCAAGGCTCTGAAAGTCAAGATGTCCCCATTTGGGTGCTCCCTGGACCCCGGTCCCAGGTCCAAAATTACCCTGCAAATCCTCAGCCCCCAGCCTTTCTTATACCCGCCCCAGTCACAGCAATAACACCTCTGTGCTCTTCTTTCACTGATATCATCCCTTTTTCAAACACTGGGGAAACATAAAAGAGAGATAAATACCAAGAAGTTCCTTCCAGTTTTTCACATGGTTTCCTACACTCAGACATGCCTCCTTTCTGTCCCAAAGTCCCATGTCCTGACAGCTTGCAAACTACTTCTGTTAATTCCACCTGTATAGCTACAGAGTCCATATTCCCTTGCACCATCTATTTTGGGTTTCCCAAAACACACTTCAAGCCTATCTCACCATTCTCAACTCTTGCCCCAAAAGCCAGGGTGTGAAGAATCCTGCTTTGAGCTGGGTGCATATGTAGTGCCGTGAGGATGGATCAGTGTAGGAGGAAGATGCTATTCTGAAATGAATGATAAATATGGATAATAAACCCAACCTAAGTCTTTTATGCCTGTCTCTAGTGGGTTCCCAATATGGGAGATAGAAATATCATGGGTACATTTTGAACACGGCTGGGAACACTGCCAAAGTCCTACTCAGAGTTCACACATTTACATCATTTATATCATATCCGACTTGTGCCTTGTATTATTAACTTTGGAGAGTGTTTTGTGATGTAGTTTGTAGTCCAGGCTCTGTTAAATCAACTTACACACCTCTCTCTCTCTCCCTTTTGGTAAAAGAGAGAGAGAGATCTGGGGCTACACAAGGTCTTGCTAAGCACAAGGAGGGTGACTGGTTTGCTGATATCATCAGTGCACTCCTACATTCTCATATAGTGTTCTGGAAAATCTTTTGGGATCCATCCCTGAGGTCTGACTGGTACAAAAAGGAGGGAAATACAGCATTCTGGTCAATAATTCAACTCCTAGATCAGACTGGTAGTGGTTGAGTCATTTTTCCAATTGCTGCTAAGTGCTCGCAAGCCTCTGTGAAACACAGAGATGGGGTCCACCTGATAGGTGCCCAACACACCGCTGCAACTTCTCAGGCTTCCTCCTCAGCAGTGTTGGAGAAGAGCTTGAAAATGGAAGTAGACAAACAACCTAGGGCATGGAACTGAAGAAATTATGTTTTTCTAGAACAGAGTAAAGGCATATTGCCAAGGAAAAAGGTAGAGTTCTGCTGACAGATCAGGCTTTTTGCAAGCATTGCTGAGAGATCAGACTTTTTGCTTTCTGTGTGGCAGTTGGAAATACATCACCTTCCAGGGATTAATCTAAAAGAAGAGGCTCTAAAATGACCTAGCACTATGACTTTATGGTTTTGTAAACCAACAGTTTTTCTAACAGTCTGAAAAGACTCAATGTTATACTCCATACTCCACATGTCCAGGCCAGACTCCATGACTGTTTCAGCATCTGAGGTCATTTGAGCAGCAAGTGACTCAGATGCCTGGTACACACAGACAATGGGGAGAGGTAACCATGATGAGTAGATAAGGAAACTGCAGCAGACCACCTGAAGCTAGTCATATATATAAGAAAATGAAACAGAGCATGCACCCTCAGTGTTTCCTGAAGCAAGAAAAGAGTCAACTTCAGCCCATGTTGCTTCATCTCCAGTGAAATAAATGTGCCATTTCATTCTAGAGCTGCATTTGATCTTGAATTACTTCTCTACTTCTTCTCGGAGAAAAGGTCACTTTAAAGAAGCCTCAGGCATGATGCTAACATTGCATCCAATAAAAGACTCTCAGGAGGTCTGAAATAAGTACAAGGTCCAAATTTGGGATATATTATCTGAACCTTATTCCTTCTCCCTCCTGAAAGTCAGAGTAGGAAATCTGACAAGAATATTTCTTTGCTCAGGAGACTTACAGACTCCTTGGTCCTAGAAATACAGTGAAAACAGTTTTCCAGCAAGCATCTCAGCATTCCAGAACACAGTGTCCACGGTGGGAAATCTGAACACAGAAACAAGTGTCCCAGGAGTGAGACCAGAACATTTCCATGGAAAGGGTCAAGCATCAGAAGGTCAAGCTCCACATCTATTACCATACCACAGCTCCCTCCAGTTCAACCAGCTCTCAGAAATTTAACTATTTTCACCTTCAACTGGTACTGAAGCTAACAAACTAAAATATAACCCACAAATCTCATCCACAAGTCCTGATAAATGTGGACATACCCTGAAAGCTTGGGAATCAGCCTGAGCACCAGGTGGAATGGAATATTGTGGGCTCTAGTTCTGGTCTCATTCAGTACCTTCAGCTGCATCATTCCCACAGCTCTTGCTAGGCACATATTGTGGCAGTGCATGAGTTGTCTGCACCCTCTTCTATTGGCAGCAATCACCAAAACCACTTCAGAAAAAGCAGCCTCAAGAGGAGGCACGTTTCTGAAATCTCTCATTTCTCCTTTTTCTCCAACATGCCTTGTCTTGGGTGCTTATACATCATTGATTCAGATGCCAAACGACACAGTCCCTTCAAAAAAACTGGTCATAAGCTCCAATGTCATGTAAGCATTTCCCAAGGCCATAACCCTGATGGGGTGCCCATTAGCTGGAGCTTCCCATGCAGAGCTTCATACCACCCTCCCTCCAGGAGGACCTCCAATTCCAAGATAAAGACCTCCCTCTTGCCAAGGCACAAGGTTTCAAAGAGGCAGATACAGCTTTCCCTACCCACACATTAAACTGAAAAGCAAACTTTTAACATGAAAGAAATCCAAACCAAAAACCCAAACCCCAATGGGTGTGGGGGGATCTGAAATTCTTTGTGGATTATGACTTTTCCATGGCAACAGGCTTGAGAAACAGGAGGGATGGGGAGGGTGGTGAGGAGAGGGAGAGGGAGGGAATGGGAGGCAGAGTGCTGAGGAGGGAGCAAGCAGCACTGGTACATTGCCATGGAAACCCTCTTCCATCGGCAGCCAAATGCCAAAGTCAGTCAGGATCCTAGAAATGGACTTGGAGTGGGGCCTGGGAGGTGCTGGGGGAGTCACCTGGCCAGCCCTGAGGCTATTTCAACCCCAAGAACCCCAGGCCCACTCCTCTCCCCCTTTCCCAACAGCCTTGACACTGCTCCTGCCCTTGCCTCCACCAGACAGAGTCAAATTTGGCCCAGCTGAAGAGTGGGAGGAAATACAAGTCAGCAAACGAAACAACAAGAGCGGGCGGAAAGCAGCGAGGCAAAGAGGGATAATTTTTCTGATAGCCCTTGGTTTTCTTTCCACCTTTCTGGATCGATTTGGACCACACAGATGTATTTGTTTTCACACCCCAGATGGCTGTAGAAAGAGGATGTCACTCCTAATCACTGAAATCGAGATGGAAATGTTATTTCCCTGCAAACTTAGCTACCAAGGAAGGAAGCAGAGTTGTTGTTGTTGTTGGGTTCACATTTGCACGAGGTCAGGTCCCCTTCAACTGTGTCTACCCTACCCAGTATAGCACATGTCCTAACCTACCTCTAAAACATGACAGATGTCACAATATTGTGGTCAAGCAAAAATTAGAGGAGATTCTGTTAATGGAAATGAAGTACACAGCGAAAATAAGTAAATTCAGCCTTCTAACCCATATCTGCAACACTTGGAGGGCAGGCAACTCAGTGAAATGAGCAACCATTCACACCCTTTTGCACACTGTATTTTGTCAGAAGCCTTTTGGTGCCATAAGAAATGTCCAGAGACAGAGTTTGGAGAAAGAACTTTAAAAGGGCTGGCAAATTCTAGGAACCCTTGCTAGTATTTATAGTTGCACCCCTAGCATGGAAAGGGATGGATGAGTCGTTTCAGGCTGCAGACGGCTGCAGACGGCAGGAAGGAATTGACTCCTACTCCAACCACACAACTGGCTAAGCAAATTGTGGAGGAAGATTCCCTTCTCCTGAAGCATCTGTTATCACCCATCTGATTGCACAATGAATCAGTAGTATGAGGACAGGCTGCTGTGAGGGTGGGGGAAGAGGGAAAGAGAGATTGCAAATCAGGCAGTTATAAAGCAAGGAGATGCCAGTTCCCACCTCATCACAGAAAAGGACGTGGACCAAACAGAAAGGGCCTGGCTTGTATGTTTTTAAGTTATGTGTTTGGATTACTACTGACAATATAGCACCAATGAAGTAGCTTAACTTTTACTGCAACAGCAGCTTCGTCTTCCCACATATATTTCAGAGCTGGGGATCCCAAAGTGCTCTATGCTCTGATCTTTCATCTCCCTAAATGATCTGTACTGATGAAATAAAGCAACCAGCCTGCAGACAATGCTCAAACAGAAGAAAAAAATCCTTGCCCCTGTGCTCTGAGCCCAACCACAGCTCTGCTGGACCACCAAGTGATTCGTCGGCACTACTTTGCATATTACTGAGATGGGAGCCCAGGTCTCCAGACCACCTCTAAGATTATCTAGTCACATTATATGGGATAAAGAAAATGAGCACGGGCAGTGGCAGAATTTTTCTCAACTTTCTTATGAGGAAAGAACAGCTGACTGACTCTTCTGAGCTTCATAACCTCTTATGTGTCTGATGCAAATATACCAAAATAATGCCTTCATAATCTCAGCATCAGGCTGAAAAATAATGAAAAATCACTAATGGGTCAAACTCTTACTTCAACTATTGTTGGGACCTAAAACCACTCAACATTTTGGAGGAAGAGAAAGGAAATTATAAAAATGACCTGTTATGGGCTTAAGCAGTAAACAAGTCAATGCAGAAAAGAGTCAGCATGGGATTAGTGTTTTCACATGGACTTTGGTTGTGAAACAACCAATAAATCAAATCCAAATCAGTGCTTATTTTCAGATCTGACAAGAAGGCTCAACATGACCTGGCAATGTGCATTTCCAGCACAGAAAGCCAACCATATCCAGGGCTACATGAAAAGCAGTGTGACCAGAAGGGTGAGGGAGCTGATTCTCCACCTCTGCTCTGCTTTGGTGAGACCCCACCTTCAGCACTGCATCCAGCTCTGGGGTTCCCAACACAAGGAGGGATAGTTCAAGGCCAGTCTGGATGGGGCTTTGAGAACCTGGACTAATGGAAGGTGTCCCTGCTCATAGCAGGGGTTAGAACTAGGTAATTTTTTAATCCCTTTCAATACAAACCATTCCATGATTCAATGGTCTGTATTGAGAAGTCCCAGGCAAATCCATTCTTTTGGGACCCATTTTCAAGCAGGTGACCTGACAAAGAGAATTTCTTTCCAGGCTCGGCCCCTTTGAAATCTTGAAGTAAGGTGTTGGGAGTCATTCTGTAGGCCAGTATAACTGATGCTATTGGAGAAAGGTAGTAGGCCCAGATGAGTCCAAGCTTGGGTCAATTTTGTGAGATGTGGTCTGATTTGGAGCCTGGATGAAGTACCATGCCTTAAGGGCAGGAGAAAGGCAGGGGGGCTCCCACTAGATGAGAAAACACTGTGATCCCTACCCAAAGGGCAGCAAAGCTGCATCTTAGCCTCAGACAAAGGTGAAGACAGTGCACAGCCCAGAACCCACTATGGATACAACAACCAACCGTGCACCAATAAAAGGAACCAATATCCAGTATTTTCTTTCTGAATTCACTGTTGCAATTATTCTTCAGGAATACTCTGCAACATTGGATGAACAGGTCAAAAGGGGACAGATTTATTTCTTGTGGCCCAAAGTCTGGTTTCAGAGACCTTCTAGTTTTGAGCTCAGCAGGGGCTCCCAGCCAGCTCACTCCCAGTTATTTACCAATAAAGTAACTCAGTGGCAGTACCAAACAGGAGCCTGCCCCTGGAAGCCAGACTCCTACCAGCTACTTTGTGCCTGGCGCTGAATTTTTTATCCCTGTGTCCCCTGCACCTGCACCTGCCTCCAGGGAGATGGACAGGCTATTAAATATGGACTGGTATCACTTACGAGAGCTTTGCCGGCCCATCTGTGAAATTGCTCTGTGTCTCTTGAAGGCGTGCACAAGAGATGTTCTCTCCCCCCTCCTTCATCCTCCACTGATGGATTGGGTCTGTCAGCTTGTCAGCTCTCATTGGGCACTGTTTGACATCAGTCCACACTGGGGCAGTGAAAATCTGTTTGCAGTCAGCTCTTCCAATAGCTCCTGTGAAAGAGGGGAGGCTGACCCACTCCAAAACATGCTGCCTCAGCTGGCATCCAAACAGCCACATATGATAATGGTGATAGAAAACAGCTTGAGACGGGGTGGCAAAGCTACAGGTTTCTTTGGGGTCTGTTGGAAGGGTCAAGGAGAACACTGAGAGCTGGGGTAGGGCCCTCATGACTCCTGAATCCCATGCACAAGCACCACTGCCAAGAGCAGTAGTCAGCGACTGAAAAAGAAGAAGTTCACACAGCTGAGGTTGTGCAGGGACGCAGCTCAGTGGAGTGGGCCCTGGAATAATGTTCTGAGCATTCCTGGCCTCTCAACTTGCAAATGTCATCTGTCAATCCCAGACTCAGTCCTTCCGGAGCAGTTCTGACAGGGGTAGCTGAGAAGGGACATCAGAGGCAAGCTAGGCTCGCAGAGCCTCCAGAGGGTCAATTGCCATGGTACATCAAGTAGCCAGTCATTCAAAATAGAGTTTCTTAACCCTGCTTTCTTAATGTCTAAAAAATTCAAACTGTCTGATATATCTGAAAATCCTTCTCAGAGTCTTTACAGAAAGCCAGAATCAAGGCTCTTGTGCCTAATCACAGTGCCTTGGAATGAGAACATGAAATCATTAAGAACACTGAAGCTTCCATTATGCCCCCTTCAATTCATTTTATTTTGACATGGAAAAGCCATGTGAGAAATATGAGTTTCTAGGAAGAAGCTGAGGTGATACAATGGGTAGTTGAGAGACCAGGAAGACCTAGTGCAGCCTACAGAGATTTGCAAAGGGAGCCATTTTGACAGGAAAAAAAAAGCAAACTGTACTGCAAAATTCATATATAGGTCCAGTTTCAGCTTCGCAGTTCCACTTCCCAGCTGCAAGCCCTCATTTAGCTCTCTGAAATTGTAAAGGCTTTGACCCTATTTGTTATTGCAGCCCTTGACTGGCAAAACACTTCTACAGATGAGCTCTTCAAATTGCCATTTTTTGCTCTCCTGAAAAGTAAGATTTGTTTAGGCCATGAAAGAAGAAACACTTGATTGGATTTCAGTGCCTGGACAACAATATTCCAGATACTGCCCAGTCCCACCGTGCCACGCACTGTGAGACAAGCAAATAAAAACACACCTCAAGACGAAAATATCACTACAGCAAACAGGATTTTAAGAGTCACAGAGAAATTCAGGTTAGAAAGGACCTCTGCAGGTGACCTGGCACAGCCCTCCACTCAAAAGAGGGACAGCTTATGTAATCTTTTTCCATCCATTTTTCAATGAAGCAACCAAACATCAAACTATGATCATTAGCTTACTTGTCACCTATTGTTTCATAGTAGCCCACTCTCACACACCCAAATGACACACACACACACAGAGACTTTTTAGCTCCATCTTCAAAAATTAAACAATAGGTCTCTTCAGTTACTCTAACAAATAGCATAATGGAAAAAAAAAACTGAACAAAAACACTAAAACATCCTGCAGTTAGGTATGATGGGTAAAGAGTGGCAAGAAGGTTCAAGCAAGAGAGGAAAGAGTGAAGGGCAAAAAATGTGATTGTAGAATGGTTGGATGGAGAGGTGGAGTGTTGTGGAATGAGAAACCTTTGGATCTGTGGTAGAAGTATAGCAAAATATAAAAAATTCATAAGCAAGGATTAGTTTTTCTGAGTTTTCTAGCTCAGCACTTCAGAGTCAATGCATATGGGCAGTTGAGCTAAGCAGCCATGTTTTAGATACTGAAGGGAACCTGCTTGGTTTTGGAGTATCCTTTCCACAGAGCCTCAATGGGTGCCAGCTCCCTGCTGGGCTCCCTGGCCACCGAGTCTGCTCTCCCAGCACTTCAGTCCAGAGGCAGCCCTGGGCGCAGGCAGAGGCACCCACGGCAGAAGCAGCTCATGTGGGCAGCTGGAAGAGTGAAGGAAAGCTGATGACATTGAAGATGGAACTGATGTTGCTTTCCTTGCACATGGTAGAAAACAGAGGGATGAAGGGCTCAGAGTGAGTGGTAAGCACAGAGCCAGGCACACTCATTTAAAGATGAAACTTTCTCCACCTCAGTGCCCTACCCTGTGCATTGGTTTCATCATTAGCGATGGCAATGATGACTGAGGATTCCCAGCCTGGAAGAGAGATATGAGAACATCTGCAATTCCCTCCTATCACTGTCCAAATGAACTTCCTGTCTCTGCAGAATTGATACATGAGCTTTTATTGCTCCTACCAAGCCCTGTGTAATAGCTGGGGTTAGTTAATCCATTATGGTTTCTTTTTAAGCTATTTGCCATAATATTCCACCTATTTCCATATTTTAATTAGACGCTGTATTTTTTAGTCTCCTCCTTTTAGTCTTTTGCCTTTCACACATTTTACCTCAGGAAATACTATTTGTTCTTGGAATTTTGAAGAAGGTATCGTAGGGTCAAGCAAGGAAGTCTCAAGAAATTAGTACTGAGATGGAAGAAATATCAACGAACTCTCAAATACAAAGGTGGAGGCAGCTGAAGGACTGGGAAATACATGTGGAAGAAACACTGCCTTGAGAGCACCCTGCAAAGGCATTGCTGTGGAGTGGGGGGCACACAGGTGAGAGAAAGGATGCATCTCTTGGTGTGTGCTCACTTGGTCAGTGCCACTTAACAGGGACACATTTCCCCACTGCGCTCTCAGCAGTCCTGAGTGAAGCTTAGCAGAGGGGTATCCTTGCCAATTTCCTTTACTAACAGGGTCCCTGTTACCCCTGCTTTTTGTGGGGTTCTTCTGCTAGCACTGTCAGTATGGCAGCTGACTACCTGAAGAAATTTATTATAAACCACAAAGCAGGAGAGTCTGCTTTTTACTCCCATCTCCCAGTCATTGCTGATGATATGGAATAAAAGGAGTGGAGGTGGGGTGGGAGAGGGCTGTGAGCCCCCATGCACAATTCAGGGTAACTCAGACAGGGCTGGCTCTTCAGGGGTGTGCAACATGCCTGAAGAAGCAGTCTGATATTTCAGATGAGAGCTTTAGGCAACAGTAAGCCTTGCAGCAAAGGGCTCAGCACTCACTTAGGACTAAAAACAGAGCACTTCTTATTAAGGAGGCTGATGTAAAGCCCAGAGCAGGGGGAGTGGTGGGAGGATGATGCAGGAAGGAAGGACATGTGATATTCATTCAGTAAAAGAAAACCAACAGCTAAAGAATGCACAAGGTTAATATCAATCGCTTTTCCTGCCCTAGAGCCTTTTGGTGCTCAGAAGCTAATTTGGGTGGGGTGATTTCTTTACATACACACAGCAGAAACACACACCACACACCCCATCAGCCTCCAACAGATTGAAGGAGGAGTAGATATCCAAACCACAGACTAAAGAGAAGAGCTCTGCAGGGAGAAGTGCTTAACTGAAAAAAGAACTGGTCCTAGCCCGGAAATCATCAACCTCTCCAATTCCAGGGATGAGGAGAGCTTTCTTGATGGCAGCCATTTCCAGCCCCTGACCACGCACACAGCCACTCCCTGCAAACTGAAGAGGAGCCACAATTCCTGTAGGAAGCACATGCAGGGTGGGAACACCCACATCTTGCCCATATCTATCTCTCTTCATTACTCCCTGTCTAAGCTTCCAGCTTTCCCACTCCTGGTGCTAGAGGCTCTCCCACTACAACCTCTGTGATTTAAGAGACTGAGGGTGCACAGCCTTTAGCTCCCACGGTCCAGCACAGCAGCCTCACCCACAGCAAGGGCCAAAAGGAGAATTCTGTCGAGGTGAGGAAAGGACCCTAACCCCCAGAGTCCCCCCTGTGCAGCTCTGGGTCTGGTCACTGCCAGTCCTTTAGTTCCAGCATGAGTTCTCAGAGCTATTCCCACTGCTTTCAGACTAGTTTATACCCTGGTTTCTGGGTGCTTCTCACCATAAATTGGCTAGCCTCTTTGCACAGTCACACATGGCCCAGGATCACTGCTAACCATATCTGAAAGGAAGAACCAATGGGGGAAACCAGAAAGTTCATTTTAGCTGCAGGTGACAGCCAGGGTGAGCTAACAAAGACAAAGCAGAAAGGGTGGCAAAGTAAGACAGATGGATGGACAAGAAAGATGGCACAACATTTATATTTTCTTTTACCCAGATGTAAATGGATTTGTTGCCCTGCAGCAATTTACAATAGCTGAAAACTGGTCCGCAAAGCCCAGGAGGGAATAAGGACGTCCCAGAGAGCTGAAAAGGTGGATTCAATGCTGAGCTGTTGTTCACTGGGAGTCCTTCTAGATTCACAGCCCAATCAAAATACTGGCCTCAGTATTTTCTTTGCACCATGACCAGATGGACAGGAAAAGTCTGCTCCACTGACCACCTTCCTCCCCCAACTGCCTTAGCCACAAGCCACGTGCATAACAAACTAATAATTCAATCATGCATCTTCACCACACTTTCACTGCAGCCCACACACTCACCCACCTGCTGCCAGAATAGGCACCCCCACCATTGCCAGAGTCAGTCAGGCATGTTTTTCTCCCACTCGTGCAGTCCCACTCAGCTCCATCCACACCCCGACTCTGTCTGCCTTTAACCATTATCTCCAGCTCTGGGAAGGAGCACTGCAGATTTCCATCCCAGCCTTCCCTCTAAGTGCTTATGCGTTGCATCACAGAACATGCCCTGAGCTGGAATGTAATTTTGCCTCTTGCATATCCTTACTTATTTATACTTGCTGCCCATGCTGGTTGCCTAAGGGATGGGAAGGAGGTAGGAGGGTATTAACAAGCTCTTTAACATGATACCTCTTAGAAATAGAGTAACTGCTGCTATCTGCATCACTATCTTTCACTTGAGTGAAAATCGGGCAATGGACGCTACTGCTGGCTGCTTTTCTATGCCCACATGGTACCATGAGACACACCAGGAATTTGGGCTCTGCTGCTGACCCATCAGTTCTAAAAGATAGTGTTCACACACGAGGCTCAAATTTTACAAGGTGTGAGATGGCAAGTGTTTTCAGACACTTTTCAGAGCTCAAGACAAGGTGATGCTCTTCAGAGACAGAGCCTTTTACAATTCATGTCCATTATTCTACATCCTTATTCACAGTCTTTTGGATGCATATATCCTCTGCTCTCTTCACTGCCTTCCTCTAGTCAGTCACCAAGACCTTCCTTCCCTCTCCAGAAAAGCCCACTAGTTAAGCCCAGCAGTTAAAGCACTGGGTCCTCAAATCCTAAATGCCTGACTTCAGATAAGGATGTCAAGCAAAGTCTCCCTGGGAAGGTGCCCTAAATTTGAAGATGTCATATATACTGATATAGAAAAAATTCTCTAAATCCCTTTTTCAGAAATAATTTTATATCATAAAAAAACACTCTGCATGGGCAGAACACTCAGACCTTCAACCACAGACACCCCCACACTCCCAGATGATGATCTGGATCTGCTGGGAGCACAGGCATGGAGCCAGAGGAATAATGTTCTTACCAAATTGGAGAATATGTGAAGAGGGATTTTAGGGAAACGGGGTCTGTCAGAGGGGTCACTTGCTGGGAGCACAGCTTGCTGGCATGGGACAGGCAGGTGTTTGAGTGCTTGCAACGCAAGCCCTCACCTACAGACACCACATGCAACAGCCCTCTCTCTTCAGGAGGTGGCTCAGGGCCCTGCAGCAGGACATTCCAGTGCCCCTGCATTGCACCCCACTGCCTGCACCAGGGGGGTGCCCAGGACAGCAGCTGGCCCTGAGCCTGCACAGCACCCCTGCAGCCCCTGGCTGTGGAGCCAGTAAAGGATTGTTGGTAATAACATGGTATGGGAAAGAACAGAGAAAAGAGTGGCTGGAGAAGGGGCCATGAGGAAGCACTTTTCCAAGGCAAACATCCTTGTTGCACTTCCTGGAGATAATGCAGTACAGAGTAAGGGCAGGAATGAGGCCAAGACGCAGCTATGGACTGTAAGGGGGGATCAAAACCACCCAAGCCTTCCAAAGCCCTCTAACCCATTTCCAAAGGGGTGCAAAAATAATCCGTGCATGATAGTCAATTTGCACAGAAAGTGAGAAACCTGTCTTCAAGGCAAGGAAACCCAGCTGTGAAAAGATACCTCCACCAAGCCCAGGGAGCATCCCCAGGATCCTGGACAGGAGAGCACCTTTCCCATGGCGCCACCAGGCTAAACCCTCCCCGGGGAGCTGGGGGTGTCTAGCCTGGAGAAAAGGAGGCTCAGAGGGGATCTTACTGCTCTGGAAGGAGGTCACAGACAGGTGGGTGTCAGTCTCTTCTCCCAGGTAACAAGAGATAGAACAAGAGGAAATGGCTTCAAGGTGAGCCAGCAAACAGGCTGCCTAGAGAGGTGGTGGTTGCACCATCCCTGGAGGTAGATGGCAATGTGGCACTTAGGGTCATGGTTTAGTGGTGGACCTGACATTTAGGATGGTTGGACTCAATGATTTTAGAGGTCTTTTCCAACCTCGGTGATGCTATGAGTCTTTGAAGCCTGAATCTGTGGCATCTAACAGTGTCATCACTGCAGGCCACAGTTCCAGCCCCATCTTGGCTAAGGAAAGATGTAATTCTGCAGGTAATGAAATACAGCTGCCACCCTTAGAACAGTTGTTCCTTGAAGTCACAAAAGTACCTAGTAGGACTTCTTCCCTAATACAAGCAATCTGTGTGCACAAATAATACCAGTCATTGGGACCAAATCAATTTTTTCTCCCCCAGGCTCTCCCATCCTTCACCACTGATATGTAGCCGAGGCTCTTTGGGAATGCAAGCAGAATAAAAACCTGCTCCATTTTTTTTTCCCATGGATGCTGGTTCATTACTATCATGCTGAGGAACCAGAGCTACATCCTTTCACACCCAGATCACTGAGTTCCCCTCTCTGCTGCCAAAACCATAGAGCCAGACTTTATCTCAGCCACGCAGGTAAATCACTGTAACTCTATTTAGTGTTCCTCTGCTGCCCAGTTCTTCTGTGGCACTCTTCAACACATTGCTATTACAGATTTCTACCATGATAATTAAGGGTAGAGCTTTGCATAGGGTCTGGCTGAGATGGAGTCATTTTCCCCCAGCAGCCCTCACCGTGCTGTGCTTTGCACTGGTACCTAGAAGGGAGCTGGTAACACACCAGAGGTTTGGCTACTGCTGAGCAGCGCTGGCACAGCATCCCACCTGAGACTGAAACCGTGCTTCCAATTCCTATAATCATAGGAATAAATAATAGGATAAAGCTAAATGTTCAGACCATGCCATTTCACACATCTTAATTAATCTGCTGATTGTTCCCATACTCTCCAAGAATAGGATACCCTCTCCTACAAAACATTAGTTTATTAACCCCAGTAACTCCTTCTAAAGCAGTCCCAGAACAGATAATTGCCTGCCCCCTAAATGCCAAGGTATTCATAATGTTCTGATTTACCAAGAGGCATTGCAAAGTCTCTCTGAAGTATTTGAGTGGAGGAATAACACACAAGCTCTTTCAGAAGCATCATTAAAACCAGACAAACCTTTCAATCCATTTAGTGAAGTGCCTGGAGGCTGTCTTTTCAGAAGGGAAACAGAAGTAAATACAGCACACTGAAATTGAATACATGAAGTGCCACAGGCAGCAGCCCTCTTGCACATCATTTGCGATGCTGGTGTTTTTTCCTGTTTCCTCCTCTTTTCAATTTATACTCAGCACATTTCAGGCTCATGTGAGGAGGAATCATAACAACCCTGGAGATTTTTATTTATTCCTGAGAAAGGTACAAAGTGGACATCCGCCAGGCAAGTTACCTCCACTGTCTACTGAATGTCATCCAGGAAGTATCCCTTACCTGCCACGAGAAGGCAGTTCATGATTCAGCCCCACTCAAACCTCACCCTTTCTGCTGTGGACAAGTCACAAGAGTTACCTGAGAACAGCCTCAGGAGAGGGATGATATCAGCACTGAACCAGACTGAGATACCTTGTTCATCTCACAAGTCCCACACCACTGCTGTTAAATGGCCTTATAATAGGATGAGAGAAAATGGCCTCAGGTTGTGCCACAGAAGGTTTAGCTAAGGCTAAATATTCATAGGTGAGGTTCAAGGCTGCACCACCTACTCTGAAATCCCTTCCCAGAACACAGAATGCCTTTCATGGAGTCCAAAGAAGTAGTATTTTTCACTATGTTTTTTTCCAAGAAGAGACCAAGGGAGGATGCATCAAGTGTCAGAAGAAGCTTGGCCAAATCTTTGCCCAATCTCTCCCAACATTCTGACCCCAAACTTGCCTCTTCCAGTCTGCCACACTCTGTAGCTCTCAGCCAGAGCTCTCATCTGGAGCCTGTAACCTCAACATGCCACTTGGCTCCTAGAAACATTTTACAAAGGATTGAGAAAAAGCAGTATCTCTGGCACTGCTCTCTTCCCACTAAGGCTTCCCATGTTTGGGGATGATTCACGAGCTGCATGAGTTAATGTGTTTTGGTGAAGGCAGGACTGCAAAATACAGCACTGTAGCTGAACACCCATGGCTGCAGCAAGGAGGGAGGGGGAGAAGGAGAAGTAAGAAAAGGACAGCCTGTGGAGGATTGGATTTTTTTCCACTCTTGCACTTGTTTTTTCTAACTGTTTGGATGGTTGATTTTACTTCCATGCTGGGGACTGGTACCGATTTTCTTTCATTGTGTGACATACATTCTTAAACAAAGATTAAAGGTGCTTAAAGCCTGGGGTAGACACTTTTTATCTTTTTTTAAAAAACATAATTTTCAATTGAAACTGAAAAAAAAGTTCATTTCTCTGCTTGCTGACTGAGACCCAGGTTTAAGACCCTACAAGAACACATTCAGCCAGTAAGCAGATCTACCTTGACCTTCTAAAAATGTTCCAGGAAGCCTGTAGAGAAATTAGCACTGCTGGAGCTGGTATCACCATCTCTTCAAGCTGTCTCTTCTTCCCAAGGTAAAGCCTTCCTTATAGATTCCTCTAGCTATGCCAAATTTTATCTTTAAGAGTGACATTTTCCATATCAGATGTTCATGTCACATCTGATATTTGACAAAGATTGAAGTTAAAATGGTCCGTTCTTTTCCAAAAACAGGCAAGAGGAAAAAGCTATTTTACCAACATTAGGAAAAAGACAGTGACCTTTACAAAAAGCTCCCCTACTTCTCTGCTTTCAAGGGACATGAATTTTGATGAGAGAGGAAAGCAAACATTCATTTCATGCTGATTTTTCCCCATAATTGTGAAAACCTGGACAGGTCATAAGCCTTTGGAAAAACTGCAATTTACAGTTGTTCAAGAAAAATTATTAGAGCTTTCAAGAAAACCCCATCCTTTTTAAACTCCTCTCCTGACTGGGCCTTCTGCAGTCTAAGGTTCAAGTAAGGCTTGTGAGTGGACTGGGGAAGCACAAGAAGGAGGAGAACATCTATTGGATTTGTATTTCCCATGATTGTGCTTGCTCCCTGCACACAGAGATGGCTGGAAAAGGAGGATGGCTAATTCCAAAGCAGCAGGAAAGAGCCAGGAAGGTAATCAGGATACACTGACTTGGGACACTGCAAGAAGTAAGGGGCTAAAAAAGAACTGGGAGGTGTGACACCTGGACTATTTGGACAAAGAGACTGTGACTTGCTGGAGCTGAGGGGAGGGGAAGACATTGAACAAGAAGTCAGAATGTGAGATAAGTGGAAATGGAAGAAAATAAGTGGTACAGTCCAGCAGTGGAGGCTGATTTTTCTAGATCCAGGTTCTGGAGCTTAGATTATTTTTCTGTAAGACAGATGCTGACTTTGCTAGGCAAGAACCAGACTGGGACAAGAAGCCAGAAGGGCAGAACAGGCAAGGCAAGCTGGTGGAGACAAAAGAGGTCAGCAGTGGGAGAGAAAAGCTAACAAGTTTGTGACCACTAAACTATGCAGTTTGGCAAAGTGCTGGCTTATTCATTAAAAAAAGTAAAGCACTGCAAAAGTTAAGTAAAAAGTAAAGCACTGCAAAAGAGGGAAAACCTTCAGCATTATAGTTATTCAACCAATTTGAATACATCCCATTTTGCATAACAACTAAGAATCAGTCCTGAATCAACAATTTTTCTTGCAGGAGCCTGATCTCATTGAATGCACCAGCTAGATTAATTTCGGAATCCAACTTAGCTGTTTGGAAAGTGGGCAGTAATCAAGTGAGAGGTTGAGAATGGCCAGGACAAACAGGAAAAATCATATTGCTAAGCCAGCTGAAAGGTGTACTGCAAGGCTGGATTTGTCCCAACCTCTGCACAAGGCCATGATGGCACAAATAGAACAAAATATTATTTCATTATTTATTATTACAATATATTATGTATTCTATTCCATTCTATTTCAGTTGAAAGGGACCTACAACAATCCCCTAGCCCAAATGCCTCCTAAATACTCGCAGGCTTGGAGCATTGACCAAGAAGATTGTTCCAGTGTCTGACCCCCCCTCTCAGTGAAGAAAGCCTTCAAACCTTCCTAACACCTAGTCTAAACCTCACAAGGAACAGCTTCAAACCATTCACATGCATCCTATTACTGGACACAAGGGAGAAGAGATCTGCAAATTCTCTTAAACCAGGTTTTTTACAAGTAGTCTCTAAATCTATGCATCCATTTTTGGATGCTTAACAAAAGCTGGAAAAATCCTCTGGCCCCTTTTTTTGGTCTGGTGGCAATTCCAAACAAAAATAAGTGCTGTATTGAGAGCCCAATTTTGGCAGATCAGTAAATATAAAGTTCTGACTTTGTTGAAAGAAAATATATATATATTCAGGCTGTCTTCTTTTGAATCTGAGCACTTTCAAACATCCTTTTTTCAAATGAAAGGAAGATACATATTGAAGTTATAAACTAATTGGAATTCAAAATCCAGTTTTTCATCTCAAATATATTGAAAGAAATAATTCAGATTAAAATTAAAAAAGGGAAATGGTTTGGAGATTGTTTTGCTTTTCTCCTGGGTTCAAGATTATTTCTGCAAAACAAATAATTATACAGGGTATAAACAAACAACCCATACAACTTTTATGTCACAAAATTTCCATTTCTACATTAATAAAAAATCAATGAAAAATGGTGCTCAGTCCTAGGTAAGACTTGGCAGGGGGCAATTGAAGAATTGCTGTGTTGAAGACAAAGAGAAATTTGCTTTGAACACTGAAAGCATTCTGTAATGATCAGTACTTTGAATAATGAGATTCTAGGTGTCTCAGATGGGCCATGAAAAATTAATAGACATTTTTGACCTTAATCTTGCTGTGCCTCAGTTCCCCGCCTATACAATGGATTTACATAAAGTAGCTTGTGTCCTCTCATCTCGTAGGAGCAGGGTGAAAATCCATGAACTTCATGACGTGCCGAGATACTGGCCTGACGTGCCACAGATAGCACCTTGAGACAAAGAACCCTCAATTCTCAGCAGCCTGTGAAAGCAGACACAATGCAAAGCTTAAAGATACACATTAAGCAAGGCGAAGGAAATGAAATACTGAATCACTGCTCAGTCAGGAAATATTACCCACCATGCATACAGAAGCAGGCAGGGGTCCTGCCTTGAAAGATAGTACTGAAACCACTGCTCTATAATGCATAGACACAAGAATGCCAAATTAAGATTGCAGCCTTAATTCTGGCACTTTCTTCTGTTTGAAGTGCTTGCCTTTGCAACCTAAATAATATTCTTCTGACACAGTTGTGTGTACGTAATATATGAAAGGCTCTTGGCTCGGGGGCCTTGGACTTCACAGAACATTGCAGCAGTCCCCCTGAGCTTTCCTCCCCAGTTATTTTGCTTCCAGCTCGTACCGGTTTTGCAGCATGGATCAGAGCTTGTCTTTTCCTGTCTCTCTCCTTTAGCACATGCCCTTCCTCAGAAGTGCTTCCTCACCCCCAGCCGCCCACCCTGCCAGCTCCCCAGCACCAGCTTTCATTGCTGCAGTGTTAATTATTTGCTTGGGCAATCACGGTCCTAGGACTACAAGCACAGACAGAGGTCTCGCTTCATTAGATATAAAACAGCAAAGAGGTTTCCTCATTTCAGGGCAAAATTGCAATAGTGTTGGCATTCTGCATCCTTCTCAGATCTGGTCCATGATGCAGAGGTGCTTGCCTCCAACTCTTCTTTCTTTGCAGCCTTCCACCCAGTAACTGTACTGGTGGGCGGCAGAAAGGAAAACTTTGACTCATCACACCTGTCTCTAATGGCAGTTGTCATGCTCCTCATAACCCCAGGTTCCCTAACATTTTCACTGCTATATAACTTCTGGAGTATTTTAATCTTTATTCATGCCTCTTTACCTGAACAGCAGCTTAAACATTCCTTACTTCTCACAAGAAAACTTCTTTTGGAGTAAAACTACCTTCAGAGAATTTCTGGTATGGTTTTGTTCATCCTGCAAAATATGCCCCAAGCCTTATCAAAAGACCATACAGACAACAAATCAGACATTTGCAGACAAATGAAACAAAGAGACCATATCAGGGTGGGAGTAGGGCCTGCCTGATGCTTAAAAAAAATTCTGTGCAGAGGGAAAGATAACTTAGTAATTGCCCATAAGAAACTACTTGAAAAAAAGAGTTCAGAGCTTCTTTAGTTTTCAAGGGTTTTTTTCCTACTAATATTAAGCTTCAGAAGTTGAAAATGTCAAAACAAAGACCAATCCAGTCCAAAACTGTGGATGATCCTCTTCTTCCTGGCATCATGACACCTGTCATGTAAGATTCTCCTTTGCTAACACCCCTTGTCCTGTCCTGTTGTAAGTTACTGACTCACTCCTTTTTCTTTTTCCCTCTCTCCCTTTTCTCTCTCTCTCCCCTGGCTCTCTCCTCTGGCTCTCCCTGGTGAACAGTGAGCTGCAAGAAGCATTCCTGGGCTAGAAATTAACATATTAATGAAGAGAGAGCCTTGAAGAAGGGTTGAGAGATGGGGAGAAAACAGAGAGAGGAGGCAGGCAGAACAAAATAACAAAGGGAAGATATTATGAAGAAGGGACACAGAGCCAAAGCACAAAGGGAGAAAAAAAATGCATTTCTCGGGAACTGGTGCTACTTCAAACACTTCCATGGGAAGAAAAGATGAAAGAGAGAAAAGAAAGGCAGTAGGAAAAATGGGGTGGTTCTTCTGTTTTAAGCTAAGATTTAATATTTCTATAGAAAAGAATCACCTATTGAGGGAAGGATAAGAAGATGGAAGATGGGAGGGATGGAAGGACAGAGACACACACAAAGGGGGTGTGACTGATAACAAGAGCAGTGGGCTCATCCCTGGCTGTTTGCAAAACACCATGAACATGGAATCGTGGAAACACCAGTGCAATAGGCCTTGCCTATGGGCTACTGCCTCCCCTGCAACCTCCTGTTCTCTCCTTCCACAATGTAAGCCTGCCCCAAAATTATGCTAAAAAAGAAGGATAAAACGTCAGTTAGCAAGACTAGGGTTGATCTGGCAAGCTCACAAATGTCCCACTCCCAACCCCTCTCAGCCCTCTCTTAGGCAAACAGTGGGAAACCCATTAGGATCAGTGGATTGAGGAGGAAGTAAAAAAAATTGTTAATTCAAACATTTAAGTATCTGTTCCATCTTCTCTGTTTCTCTTTTTGACTACCTACCATTTACATCCCTCTTTAGAAGCACTGCAGAAGAACAGATCCTGAATAATGCAAAATTTCCTCTTGCACCCACTGGCCAGAACAAGCCCACCATTCCCATGCCTGATGACAAGAAAAAAAGAGGAGGGAAAAAGGATTCCTGGCCTGAAGAAGGAACATAAAGAAATAGCATTTTTAGTGCTGAAATACATAACAAACACTGCAAAACCAAGGCATAAGGACTTGATTAGGAAAATAAGCTTTTTCACATAGATCTACATCAGTAAAGGTGTGAGTTGTTACCAAAGAGCCATTCTTGTATAACAGACCTCTCTCAGTTTGTCCACATCTTTCACGGTCCCACCAGTACGTGCCACTACACAAAACCTTGTTCCACAGCTTCCAGGTGGTACCAAGCCAGCTCCTTGACACCTCACCAGGCTACAGCAATACTGAGAACACCCTCAGTACCCTAAGTAATGGCTGAGGCCCAGGGTCTTGTGCAGCAGCCTCCTAGAGGTGTAGCAATTCAGTAAATAGCCACAGGCAGAACAGTGTTTGTCTCCTTGACCAGCCCAACTCCTCCTTTCTTCTATAACGGTGAGGGGAGCGGACCAAGGGCTGTTTGTCACTTGGCCATCACCAGATGAGACCCCTAGGTGCTACCACAGAGCTTTCTTTGATACTTAAAGAAACTTTCAGCATGAACCTCAGTCATAAATGTGACAGATTTACATGGCTGCTTTCCCTTGACTTCTCAGATGACAAGAGGAGGTTCAGGAATTTCTTGGCATAGGAGTTCCCACTGCTCAGCTTCAGCAGAACAGCCACAGCCAAAGTCACAGCATCCATGCAAATGCCTGGTTTTGGGTACTACTGCTGCTCTGACCTGTGGCATCTGAAAAGGCAAGGCAAGCTCCAAACCACACAGAGGAATGAAAGTCAGTGTCACCCACATCCCTCCCACCTAGAGAACCAGCTGCATGTCCTTCACAGTGAGTGCTCTAAAACCAAGCTCAGTGATGCTTTATATTTCCCCAAGTGGTCCTCCATCTGCACCACATCCCCACACTCCCCTTCTGTCAGCGCCCTTCTCTGGGAACCTGCTTCCACACCGACAACTCATGGCTGTGACAAATGTTTCTGAGCTGCTGCAGCTGAGCACCAAGAGGCAGAACCCCTTCTGCAGGCCTTGTGAGGATCCAGAAGAGGATGACAAAAAGGGAGGAAACCAGCACTGATGCAAACCAGCCTGATCTGCAATGCAAGTTGGTGGATGCCTCTCACTTGGGCAGCTCTCCTCCTCCCTGTGGCTAATCCTACCCCTGAATGCCTACATGCCCTCCATACTGGCTTACACGGTACTCCCAGTGCCATCCACTGTTGGGAGCACTATGCTTTTCTCATTTGGCTCCCTCACTCTGCCAAACTTCCTTGTTAAGCAATTTCATGGAACTATAATAAACTATCTCAAATCAATTTCACAGCATTGCTAAGCTTGCGCCTTCATCAATTCAAACTTGAGCCTTCCATGAAAAACTGCTGGGAAAAAAAATACAAATCAGTAAAATTAGTAAACTTCTCACTCTAGACAGTCAAACTGGAGCCTTTTCTAGAACTCTCATCTTTCCACAGCCACCAGAAAAACTGTGGCTAGGCGCTACATCCAAGGCACTTGTTGGAGTACCTCTTTTGTGAGGAAAGGCTGAGAGAATTGGGATTGTTCAGTCTGGAAGAGAGAAGCCTTTGGGGTGACTTACTTGGGGCCTTCCAGTACCTGATGTGAACTTACAGGAAAGAGGAGGAAAGACTATTTACAAGAGCATGTACTGACAGGACAAGGGGAAATGGGTTCAAACTGAAAGACAGTAGGTTTAGATTATGTATTAGGGAAAAATTCTTTACTGTGTGGGTGGTGAGGCACTGGAACAGGTTACCAGAGAAGCTGTGGATGCCTCACCCCTGGGGGTGCTCAAAACCAGGTAAGATGTGACTCTGAACAATCTGGTCTAGCTGAAGATGTCCCCTCCCACAGCAGGGAGCTTGGAACTAGATAGGCTTCAAGGTCCCCTTCCAACTCAAGCCATTCTGTGATTCATCTGACCTGCAGTCTCACATTTACAAAAAGCAAGACCTTCTCCATCTCAAAGCTATGTTAAAACCAAAATAGATCTGCAAGTAAAGGCCCCCAGTATCTCAGCTACATGCCTGCAAGGAAAGGAAAAGGAAACTGAGACAAGGGCAGCAAAGCATGCAGAACTCTGAAATAATGGTTCTGCTGCACTTCCTGAATCTGGGCAAGTCAAATGCTGGAAAGCCTAATATCCTACACTGCGCTGCAGAACAGCTTTGTGTCATGAACACACACTAGGCATACTGAAGAGTAGTTGCTAGATGCTCAGATTTATTCAGAGGCTGTAAGCATCTGTATTTTGCACCTCAAAGTCTTCACAGTCCCCTGGTGATGCTGAAGAGCATTTTGTGATGGCTTAAGTACCAGCACTTGTATGCACTCACCATGCCATACGTCACCACTCAGATGCAGAAGGACAACATCAGCATCTTTGTGAAGAAGGTAGAAAGCACTGCTTGCAGCAATCTGTTTGAGATACCTCATGTCACTCACAGGGCCTAATCTGTCAGTGACACATTATTTTAAGGGGGAAGAAAGCAATGAAAAGTATCCTTTTGGGAGGACCATCTGTTATATATGACATCTATTACCCCTGTGGATAAAACCTCTCAGAGCTTCATTGCAGTCAACCCTTTTGCTCTCCATTCAGTTCTGGTTATCACTTGTCTGTAACCACAGGAGCCTTGCTGGATATCTCCCACTGCCCAGGGCTGTCTCTAGGGGAAATGAACACATAATCAATGTAAAATCTAGATCTATCAGCTAAAAACATGTCATTCTCTTGGGATGAAGGAGGTCACTGAAATTAGGCATCATTTGCTCTTGAAGTCTGCACACTGGAAAAGCTGCTAACCTCCTTTGTGACACCACTTCTGGAGCTGCTGGCTGCCTGCTGCACACAGGCACAAGAGAGGCATGTGTGGCACTGCTGCTAATATCTTGCGCTCATTAAACACCCCCAATGTCTTGGCGAAAATCCACCTCTAGTAAATTCATTCTGCCAGCTGAAATTCCTCGTGCAGCTCCAGTGAGGTGCAGTATTCATCTCCACTTCGTACTATATTCTGTTAAACAGTTGCTCTATTTCACCCCAGAGATGGCTGCATTTTTTGGTGAATTAAGCCATCCCCTTCTACTTTGTAAAGTGCTTTGGAACTGCAGATAAAAGATGCTAGAGCCTGTCATAAATAAATGTAAGTTGCTGACACTGCTACTGGAGGTAGCCATCTTGCTGAAAAATTATTTAATTTGTGACACTAATAATACAGGGAAGAACACTGGGCAAGACAGTAAAAACTCATTTCCATCTCATTTTAATATAGCTTCAAAAACCAAGAAAAAAAGGTCATCATCGAGTCAGCGTTTGTGCACTTTTAACCACTGCCAGGTTACAGAGATTCACAGGCTTTCAGTCCATTGTCGCAGCTCTCTTCCACCATGACCACACCACCAAGAGGGTGAACTCTTCATCTGGTTATCTTCTGTCTCTCCAGATCCTTAACAAAGACCAACACTGAGTTGACCAAAGCTGTTTTCCCACCGTTTTTCATGGTACATTACTGCAAAGGGGAGGCCCAATCACCTCACCATCTTTATTCAATCAAGACTGCTTGAGACCTGTTTGGTGTGATGCAACAAGATCAGAAATCTCTCCACAGGGGTGGAAAAGAGCTTTCTTTGTATGAAGATGGCTGGCAGCACTCAGTCTGATTGATCAAGGGCAGCTATGGTTAGATTTTAATATTCATTTTATATTAAGGTGCTCGCAGGCTTGAGTAAGGACATTTTTATTACTTGAATCAGGAGAGAACATGCAGAAATGATAGAGCAGGGTGTACTGAACAAGCTGACAGGTCTCTGCTATTTCTATTTTCTTTGTTATTATTTCACTCATATTCAAGCATTCTAAACACCACATTCCTAGATTTTATACCATTCAAATACTTCAAGAAATATAGTGCACAGCCAATGTACAATACAAAAAAATTGCACTAAGGTAACATACATCACCCTCAAATGTTTATATTCAATGCAAAATCACATTTTCTAACCTTAGCAAAACAGGAATCCCTCATCTAACACTGCAAACCAATTTCTGAAGTTTGAAGTGAAGCTAGCTTTGAGTTATTTGTCCACACTAACAGAAACCCCACTGCTGGCTAATTATTTGAAAGCAGAACAAATTCATCCATTTCACACTCTCTTAACTCAAAATTGGATGAACAGGGATTTTTTTGCTCAGATTTTTCAAAAAGTGTTCACCTTTGGACTGCGAATGAAAATAAAATTTGCTAAGTAAAACAAAAATGTACTTTAAAAATTATTGCTACTTGAAAATAGGCCAGTGGAGAGATATGTACACTGCAGAGTCTGGATTCTGCACAGGTAACAGGTATGTAAAACCTGTTACCTTTGCAAACTTTGGTAGGGTCCCTTTCAGATTAGTATTCAGCTGCCCCACAGATATGCAGATGCAAGACTCAAGTAACCCTTAAAGCAATGATTTTGAGAGGAATTTCATCGGCAGCATCTAGTCAGGAGTGCTCTAAGCATCAATTCAGAAAAGCACTTAACCACGCACAATCTCTTGGCCAAAGCACAGATGGCAAAAGCCCCTGAACAGCAGGTGCTTCTGCAGGGAGCAGGCAGCTGCTGGACAGGGCTCAGCTCCATCACACAAGTGTGCAAGACAGAAAAGGGAAAAGAACACCCCACTGAAAGTTAAACCACAGCAACAGTGTTAAATCTGCAGAACATTAAAAATCCATCCCAGACACACCACGGTTGATATCTCCACTCTTTCCCAAGAAAGGTCACCTGACTTAATCTTTTTCCCTTTTTTAGTGAACACAAAGGCTGCCATCGTCCATCCCCACACCCCCTGCCTTCCAGGAGGGAGCACTAGGTGCAAGCAGCTCTTGTCAAACCGAATTGGGAACCCAAATTGCATCAAAGAGAAGAAAAAGCTGCTCCAGAGCTGCACAGGGAGCCATAGCAACGCGGCAGTTCCTATTTTTAAAAACTTGAAAGATAGTAAGAACATTAAGTCTGAGGGGAGGAGAGGGGAAAAAAAACCCTACGTTTCTAACAGAACGGAAAAAAAAATGCACATGTTCCTGATAGGCACCAGAGATGAAACTACATATGGCCAGCCATCAGTGTGCAGGTGTGTAAGCCAGAAAATATTCATTTCCCCATCAAGCCAGTTCCTGAAGGAAAAAGGATATTTCTCACCTTCCCTACACTGCTCTGCTAAAGCAGGTTTCCAAATTCCCTGAGGCACTTTCAAGCCCACAGCACCCTAAATGCATTTTGTGATCAGAGCAGGATCAGCAAGGGCATAGATGGTGCGAAACTGTGGCCCAGACTGGGTTTGTGGTTTCCAAGCTCCACCACAGAGGAGGATTTTGACTCACTTTCCATGAGGAGTGGAGAGAGTCTGAAGGCCCACATTAAAACATATTGTCACCAGCAAGTGAAGTTGCCACAGTACTAGCACTAATTGGACTTGGCTCCAGAGCAGAAGATGTCTCAGAGGGCTGGAAGCAGAACACGGACATTTTCCCATCTGGAAACTGATGGTGCATACCAAAATTCATTCCCAGCTGGTGGATTTTGGAGGCGTTTATGAAAGGCTATGTCCTTTAATCAAAAGACAACCCTTGCCAAAATCCCATCATTTTACTTGAACCTTTCTATTAGCTCAGTTGGTTAGAGCAAGGTGCTAACATCAGCAAGGTTGCAGGTTCAATCCGTTTACAGGCCTGTCACTTAAGAGTTGGACTCGAAGATCCTTATGGGTCCTTTCCAACTCAGAATATTTTGTGATTCTGTGATCCTATTTTAATTGCAAAGAGGCTGAAATACCCAGCTGTCCACATTGAGCAAGTCCCTACTCTCCCCCTCTGACAAAGCCCAGCTATGCAGGACTAAGACATCCTGTGGTGCCTGCTGAGGAACAAACATTTTTGCTGTGCCATCACATACTCCCACTGAGAAGCCAGGGATCTCCAGTCTCTACCAGCATACAAGTTAGTTTGATGTTTGTCCTTCCACTGGAGGACAGCTGTGCTTCCCACTGCTCAAGCAGGACTGCTTAAGAGCTGGGCAGAGCAAGGAGGGCAGCCAGATGCAGACTGCTCTTGTGCATCCAGCACCCTTACCAGCCCACCTGCAGGGGGAGGTTTGGACCAAGAGCATCTTACAAACTGCCCTCAGCATTCCTCTCCAGCGACAGGAAAAAAAGTCAGGAGAAGCCAACACTTCCTCCAAGATGTGGTGGCACACCACTGCTCGCCTCCTGACCAGACAACATGAATATTCAGTATCCCCAAGCCAACAAACCCAGCACCTTTCAGCAGCACTTCACACTGCAGTGCACACAGGGAAAATGAAATGCAACAGGAGATGCAAGATAGAGACAGAAAAATGTGACGGCAGTACACACAGAGAGCGAGATGGTGTACAGCAAGGGATGCAGGGAGGCACAGAGACCCTGACAGAGGCAGGAGGTACAGGCCAGCCCCAGCCTCCAGCTGCTGCTGGAGCAGTGACAGGAACAAGCAGATTTCAGCAGCAGGGATGTCTAATCTGTCAGCAGCGCTCACGCCACGTGCTGCCACTCTGCACCAGCCTGACAGCAGCAGGACACACCAACCAGCGGGAACATAATGAGCTGCTAACTAGACATGGGCCTAAAGGCCCCAAAAGGTCAAAAGTTACATATGCTCCCTCACCCTCCAAGTTTCTGAAAAGGGCAATTTCTGCATCCTTGGGAACATGCCAGTTATACCTTCTCTCACCACCTCCCCAGCATTAAGAAGCAAGTCCCAGCACTGTGCCTGCCACAGCTGGAGTGCCACAGGATTCAAGGGCTGGAGCAGGGCTTCCCAGCCAGCTGCCAAGCAGGTAGATGCAGCCCTGCACACTGGGCGAGACAGGGCTCCTGTCTCTTAGTACAAGGGTAACGTGACAAACCTGTGAATGGAGAAAGAACACTGCAAATGGTCCATTGTCCATCCCTGCCCTCAACTCCCCTGCTGCACTCTGTGAAGGTGTGTGACCCACTCAACTAGGAGACAACACCGAGTGGCTCCATGGCAATACCTGCACATGATGTCCCCTGAGTCTGGCATGGAAGGTGATGGCTGCCATTATTAGAGAGGACAGGGCAGGAGGGTGGGTTGAGAGAGACCAGATAAACAAGGAAAGGTTTTGCCTGGGCACTGTCCTTGACACTGACCTGGGGAAACAGGTCCAGGGTGCTATGGGTATGGTGCTGCCCACAGGTATCAGGGTGACACAACATCCTGAAAGGACACTGCACTTTTTTACGGATATGTACAGCCCATATAACCTTGAGTTTACAGGGAAGCAATTTGTTTGTACAACCCAATTTCAAGAACTTTCTCTGCTCACTGACTCACTGTTGAGGTATCTAAGCCCCAGCAATTTCTAGTTTCTATTAGGGAAATGTAGTCATGTGAGAACAGAGCTTGCCCTGGTTGTTCCAGGAAAAACAGTAGCCCAGCACTCATCAAAGGTTCTTCTGCATTTCTTATCTGTTTGGCAAGGTAAAACTACAGATGAATGTTACTTCCCCCAGAGTGGAAGTGTCATGTCCAAACAATGCACTGAGCAAGCTCGCCAGCTGTTTTCCTATTTGAAGAATCTGAGATACAGAATTGAACCTAACTTTGTTTCCCTCTAAAAGTATTTCTTTTCCAAAGGTGGTATAGTTCCACATTTGTATTTTAATTCCAAAGCAAATGCTCCACTGCACTTTTTATTAAAATGAAATCTGCTGTGTGCAGCCTGGTGTTAAATGAGAGACTATTAAAGCCAATCAGTGGAGAACTCATTAGAAGCCCTACAACAACAAACTAGTAGTTATGGCCCAGCATTCACAAGCAGCCATGACAACAAGGAGAAAGAATCCAGGTCTCATTGAAGGCTACAATAAAACCACAGCTTATGTAGCCCAAAGACTGTGAATATCCATACAAAACAGCTGAGCTTCCAATCCTCAAATATGTGCCAGAAATTATATTCTTTTCTCATGACTCATCTCTGAATTCCACTCCTAAGAATACTCCTGTCATTTAGTTATTTCTTCCCATTTCTAAAATGTAATGAGAAGCACCAATCCAGAGCTCAAGGAAATCTGTCCCATCAATTAAAATAACGAAATAAGCAGAAGGCTGCCTATAAACACATCCACCTCTGCCCACTCACTCCTCAGCAGCCATGGTGAAGGGAAAAAAGATGAGATTTGCAGGATGCCTGGAAGCCTAGCAACTCTCCTAGGAAGGGCCAAGAGGTAAGAACTCCTCATCTGAGCATTTCCTTCCCAACCTTTGAGATCTTCTCATCCAGTAGAAAAGAGCAGAGCACTCAGTGGTTTTGCTGGGTGCCCAGAAGACCAGATATTGGGATAACTATAAACTTGGTAGACTGAAATATTCAGATCAGATTTTTTTCTGGGACAATGAAGGAATAAATGAATAGGTAATTATTACAAACAGAACAAAGAATTAAAGACTGTAATTGAACTGGGAAACAGCATTTGGATATTTGGACTCCAAATTACCACCTAAGCCCATTATCAGCATAAATTGAGATAAATCCCTCACTAGAGGAAAAATTCCTGAAAAATCATTCAAAAAGATAACTAACAAACCTGGTAGAACAAAACTCTCTCAAAGTATCATTTTGCTACTCTTTAGTGGAGTTATCTCATCAGCAGATTCACTTACTGGACAAAATCCAAAATGTTCAATGGTCGTGATCATACTTCTGCAGTTCCAGTCTAACACAAAAGAGAACCAGTTTCAAAACAGAAACAGTTGCTATGCGACCATTAGTGATACAAGAAGATGCAGACCAAACACCTACATTGTCAAGAAATGGCATTTAGATAACAGTCTGTCTTGTTTCTTTTTGTGCTTACAGCCATACTTCAAATAAAACTTTGTTTGCACAAGTTCTTGCAAAAATGAACAAGTGTCAGGGTAAAAAGGAGGAAAAATATGGAGAATCTAAACAACATTCAGTTCATTTTCTCCTTACTCCATTATATACCCAGATCAACCACTGACACCATGTTGATCAAGACTATTTGATTTTAGCTGCATTCAGAACAACTCTCTTTTAGAAAGACAAGGGAAAAAAGTAAGAAATGGTCAGAGTTCAAAGGAAGATCTTGGGAAATGACTAATTCACAGTCAGTGTGCCCCAGCTGAACTAAATTACACATTTTTTTTAGTTTGAAGTGTCACTCCCCAAAGAATAAAATGGGAAAATTCCTTTATTGCTTTGCCTCCCCAGCTATGGATTTGAAGCAAATTGGACCCCTTTGGATTAGCCTCAAGAGTTTCTGAAAGAGAAGCTACAGGGTGATGCTTTATCTGAGGTCACATACACGTACACTTTGTCTCCCCAGACATCAAGCCCACATACATGCATTTCTCTACTCTGTGTAGGCAGGTGGAGGGGGAACTTTAAGCTACAGATGGTTGAATACAGTATTGCTGGGTTGAGAGCAAGGCTAAAATTAACTTTCCAGAACCTGCAGTCCAGTCCAAAATGGGCCAAACCAGGTTCCAGATATGTTTGTTGCTACCTGGTGTGCACAGTGCACAAGTACTGTGGGATCCTAATAGGTGGAAGGGGTTAGGAAAAGTATGAAGTAGCCAGGTCTGCAGAATCTGGAATATCCCACACAGACAAAGCATATCATGAAAGTTTTAAAGCTTAGCACATAGTAAATTCCAGTACATTCAATAGAACTTGAAGGTATGAACACAGATTGCAGCTATTAATCTCTGAGGGTTTTGGCTCAGTGAGGCAAACTCACATCTTGTGCTTCCCTCTGCCTCTTCTTCTCCACAGACTTCAGGCATGAGGCTGAGCTTGAAGCCATCCAATTTCTACCGAACACTTGGATTTGTAAAAGCAATGGCTTATTTCAGACACCACTACCTTTTAAACTTCAAAAGGTGCCTGAAAATAATCTGATAAATTAAATAAAAAACTAAGCACCCAACTCACTGAAGTCAAACTTTTTATCCATCTCACTTGGAAATACAGAGAGTGTGGAAACATGGGTGGATGGGGGGGAAAGGTGTAAGGTCAGAACCCCCTCACAGGCCAGCACCATGCGAGGCAAAGCGAATATTTGCACTGTGCTCACAAGTAACTACAGAAGTATAATTATTTCTGAGTTAGCTCAGGTGCCTGCAGCTATCTCCACAGTGGCAGAACAGAGCCTGGCACTGACTAATTTGACTGTGCTTCTCAGTGAGACTGATGACAGTACCCAAACAGAGCTGGGTGTATCTACATGTATTGGCACTCACTCCTGTGAATGCTGTACCCAAAGCAGAAAAGGGAGCAGAAACAGCATGACTTGGGCCATGAAGGTGAAAAGAAAGCTATGATCTTCACAAGTGACAGGAGCTGCTTTCAAGTGGGGTGCCGAGGCTTCAGGGCATATCTACACAGCACAACAGTGCTGGCATATCTACACTCAAGAGCCTCTGAGCTGGTGACTTCTAAACAATGCAAAGAGGTGCTATGCAGAGAGATTTTGTTGGGTCCTTGAAGCAGCACAGCTACATGGGTGTGATGCTATGCATAGGCTAACAGTGTCAACAGAACTCATTAGCAGAAGGTATCTGCAGAACGCTGCATCACATAGCAGGGAACGTTTTGTTTTGTAGATACCTGCTGAAAAGACACAATAGAGCTTCCCCCAGAATCCCTCTTCATTTGGAAAGATAGAACAAAAGCATGCCTCGATGTTATTTCTCATTACTTTGTATACACTATATATATTTTCCCTGCTTAATCATTTCAGTGATGACTCAAAAGAGCAGCAGAAAAAACCCTTACTCCTAAGCCTAGCTGGGAAGGAAAGAGATAAAAGCTTTAGGCACCTTTAGTAGTTTCAAGACCTGCATACAAGAAAAAAAAAACAGCATGGGGAGGATGAAGTAAAAGCAATAAGACCTGGCAATATGCCAATGGATCATAATGACAAAGGACAAATAGCAATATGGGTAATATATTGGGCCAAAGAATAAAGTTCTCTCACAGTCCCCAACGTCCAGGCAAAACAAAAATCTTGCTTCTTGTCCCTTTGTCCCTCTATCTGCCTAGTAAAGTTGACAGTGAGGGGTCACAGCATGTGGACCAATCCATCACATTTGCACACTCAGTGATTCAACATGACAAATTAACAAAGACACTGAGCTCTGTGTGGCCTGATGGCTACTGCCTGGATTCTCCTTTTCTCACCACAAAGGATCTAACATGTCCAAGGATTTTATATGTAAAACATTGAACAATGACAGGTGAGCAGATCAGGGGGCATCTGGATTCCATGTCTAATTATCTGGGCTGCTTTGCTACATGCTAAAACTCCATCTGGGACAAAAAGGAACATTTAGTAATCAGAGTGCTGTTCTAGAGGTTGTTCCACCACAAGCTTCCTCTATGCCCTTAAAGAGATACCTTAGCACTGTTTCTTAGGAAAATTTGAATTTGGATAAAAAGATGATTTTTATTCAAACAGGTTTTCCCTGTGTTTAAATACCCTTTTCAGTTTGGAAAAACATGCAGTTCTAATCGAGGTATTAGGCTTTTGCATAAGGTAAACAAGAAAGAATGGTACCCAAAACACTCAGCAGAAAACAGCCAGTGAAGTGCCAAAGAGCAGGGTGACAGCACAAGCCCTCTCCTGAGGTAAACCAGATTCTTAAGACATCCAAGGTCTTTAAAGGCTTTGAGTACAAAGCAGGACCTGAGCAGAGTTGATGGCTCTAACTCTTCTTGCAGCTCTAGTTCTCCACATCTCTTTGCACTTCCTTCTATCCTGCAATTCAGGGCTAATGAACAGCAGAAGGACACTTGGTGTTCAGACAACAGTTGCCATGAAACTATTCCAGGTAGGTTACACAACCACCACCTCTAAGGGACACCTGTTCACATAGTGCTAGTGACTGACACAGAAGCTAGTGCCTTCTAGACTTCAACACAAACATTCCCATTGCTTGCAGCAAGAACCCACCTGAGGGCTGCAGACCCAATCAAAGACACCCCAAGAAGTTCAGTGCTGAAGAAGTTCGCTTATGAAAGCGAAAATTTGTGCATTGAGTGGCACACTCAGATTGTTACACTATGCCTTCGTTATTCCTTTTCCTCATGCTGACTTGCCCTCTGTGTTGTATGAAGGCTTTCTAAGGGGTGATGCACAGCAACATGGGTCCCACCCTCAGCTCACCTCCCCTTGCCCAGTTCTGGCCAACACCACCTGCTGCCCCAAAGCACAACACACCTAGCAGAAATATTCTGGTACCAGAGGTCATCTTTGACCGCCCTTCTGTATGGCTGGCCTGGTTGCTCCCCTTACCTGTTGAGCATGTTGGACTGGTAAATCCTTTTCTCCTGGGTGTTGTAACAGCTGCTCTTGGGCTCAGGGATGAAGCTGTGTTCAGACAGCATATCAGAAGCAGCCGTGGTGATTATGGCTATTCCATCCCTTACTCTGGCAGGAAGACCGTAGTCCCATTCATCATATGAGACAGAGATGAGCCCGGTGGGGAACTCGGATGGCACTGTGTCTGTATCCCCTGCCACCAGGCTGGGCACGATCCACGTGTAACCATAGCCTGTCAGACCCACTGAGTTGGCCACCTCAAAAATGTAGGTGGCCTCTTCCTTTGTGCAGTAGAGGAGGATAACAGGGCTTTGGAGCTTCTTGAGCTGGTTCTGGATCTTTGAGTCCCCATCGTCCAGGGACATGTCCAACAGAAGGACCTCCTCCAGTTCCCAGCCCACAAAGCTGTGCTCAATGGTACTGCGGATCTTGTTCACAAAGTCCTGGTAACCAGGGAAGTACGTAGTGACAATGGAGAAGATGTACCAGTCGTATTCTTCCATGATGTTGAGCATGACAGAAGCTTGCTGTTCTATTGATGGGCCAAACTGGAAGAACATGGATGACTCATCCTAGAATAGGAAGTCAGAGGAAGAGAGAAAAAAAGAAAACAAGAATATGTCAAAGGAAATAAACAGCATTCCTAGCCAATCCATTGAGCATAAAGGGGTAGGCACACAGTCAGAATCTTACTTCATATCTTGGCCAGAGCTTAAAGATTTTTAACTTTTTAAAATTTAAGTGAAACAAGTGAGAAGGAAGTAAAATCCTTTTTATGACCAGCTGTCCTTACTTTATTTTTAAAGGCAGGTTGCCAAAATTACTTAAAGGTTTCAACTGTTAGGCCTGATTCTAACAGACAGAGAACAAGTGGTACACAAGTGAGGGCAGAAAAACAGAACATGTACAAAATATTTCATGAAATTAAGAGCTTTAATCATGGGATTATCATAACCTTATATGTAGCATAAACAGGATACACAGCAGTTTTGATACTGATTTTTGGGACAGTCACTTTGATACTGAGTTTGGGACAGTCACTCTGGTTTGAGTATCCAGACTAAAGTACAAATAGAGTAGGCAAAATCATTGGATACAAATAGCTCTGACAATCTCTACAGCTAGCTCCTCTCAAAGCAAGCAGCAGCACAGAGTTCTGTACAGTTCTTCTCAGTAAAACTGTGAAGGCTCAGTCTCAGAATAACATAAAATACATTAAAATAAAACAGAGATTTCTAAACTATGATGAGGTTTGTTGACACCATGTTTTAGAGGAATATCAGCTCAGTATTTCTCTTGGTATTGCTCTCATATACTTCTACCATACTAAGTTAATCTTTGCAAAAATTAGAACTTGTACCACTTTACAACCTCGAAGACTCCAAGGAGTTTTATACAGATCTCATCTCTCCAATGACATAGTGTAAATCTCTTCTGTCCTGGGATTTCATCAGATATCAGGCTTTCAATTGATGACATCCAGAAAAATGCAACTACCTGCTTTTGCCCAATTCATGAAGGAAAGGAATGGAAAAAAGTATTTGCCAAAAAGCTCTCTTAGGGATATATCTTCTATCTTTTAAAAGCAATTGCAAACTCCTCCTGACTTCTATCGAGTAGGATTAGATAATAAAAGAAAAAATTAAAAAAACCAAAAACATCATAATTTAATTATATCTCTCTGTGTAGAGATTCCCATCATAATAACAAAGTTCTCCAAACCCAAACACTGCTTTAAGGCATGAGAACAGCCCAACCTTCATTTAATAAGCCTGGAAAACTGGACCAGAGATATGAAAGGATTTACACAGGAGTTTGAGACCTGGAAAACTGATTGTGCCTCAAGACATTACCTCAAGATAGTCACACTTAGAGCAGCTCTCTACCAAATTGAGTCTCCTACAGCCTGGCAGGTAAAGCAGCTTCTCAGCAGGGATGTAGTTAATCAATCATCCATTCATCCTTTAGTCATGGTTTTGATTACCTATAGCCATTTCCTATATTGACAAAATAAGCTATAGCTCAGCAACTCCAGAAAATAAATAAATAAATAAATAAATAAAATCCTGATCCCATACCCAGCCTTAAGCCATTTGTTTCACTTTCCTGAGCTCCCTATGGGTCACATCCTATACAAAATGCCTCTCTTAGGAGGTTTGGTGATTAAACTCTGTTTGCTTCCTTCACACAGCTCACCACCCACATGTGAAAGTTCTCTTAGGGCTGCTCTTTGCTTAGTGGAAAAATAAATGTA
Organism: Emberiza elegans; assembly: GCA_024865655.1. NCBI lineage: Eukaryota > Metazoa > Chordata > Aves > Passeriformes > Fringillidae > Emberiza > Emberiza elegans. Next base: position 6,590,902 of record JALJVW010000910.1, on the reverse strand, counting down.
TGAAAAATGAAAAAGGAAAAGACGACAGCAACAAACTAAAGACAAGTTTAAAAAAAGAAGAAAACAACAAAACGGGAGCAGCAACTGGAGCCGCTCAATATATGGAAAACATCTCATATTTTTTATCACTGGAATTTACCCCCTTCTCTCTGAACTGTGCTCAGGAAAAGAACTTACTCTTCTAATAAAAAGATACTTTATGTCTTTGAAGCTTATGCAGAAAATTAGAAAAGACAGGAAAAAAAAAAAAACTATTGTCACAACGTGTGCCAGAATTTGAAAAAATCCTGAACAAGCATCTCCAACACCCTTCACTGCGCAGCGCCTTTGAAAGCCACTTGTAGCTTTCTCAGACTGAATGCTAGAGTGCAGCCTTACTGCAACATGAAAAGACAAGACAGCTACACCGATGACTAGTATTTATTTTTATATTAAGTTCAACAAGAGCCTTTCTACACTTATGCATAAGAGCCTCTGAATTGACTGCAATTTTTCACCATTTCTAGCAGAGAGTCCAAGATCTGAAGGGCCTGGTTATTGAATTACAGGAACATTTGACACACAGCATCTGAAAGTCTTGTCTGGTTGCTTCCTCAGTGATAAATAGGGGACACTAGGTGGTAAATCCACTGCTATTTCAAGGCTACATACACACACTCCCAGGAGTTAGTAGGCAGGATAGCAAGGTGCAGGAGGTAATGCCCTCCCAGTGATTTAAACAGGGTCAAGCTAAAATGCCCGCTGACAGTTCGTTCCACACGAGTGCACCGCCTAACTGTTGGAGGGAATTCAGCCCCAAAAGACTCAGGGACAAAATTCAGAGCTCCTCACTGTCCAGAGTGTATGAACATGAAAAATCAATACACCAAATAGACAGCTTTATCACAACCCAGGGAAACAATTCCCCTCCACTGAGAAATGGAAGCACCCCACTTTACATCAAGCACAAGCCACTTGGCTGTGCGTCGCAATAATTGCACTTGAGCAACTGTTGGCACTTCTTTTACAGAAGCAGCAAGAAGAGGCAACTTATATTCAAAATGAGAGCATTAAGGAGGTGCAAGCCAGTCCAGATTTTGGTTTGCCAAGATGTCTCTTGGCACCTAATCACCCCAATAGTTGGGCTAGCCAAATGTTCTTTATTCCCTGACCAACTCAGCACTCAGAAAGGGGTGAAGAAGGAAGGACAGACAATAGTAGAGAAGAAAGTGTCCCTCTCGTAATAAATCAGGAGAATTGCTGATAGAGTTGGATAGAAACCTCAGTCACTACCTTTTGAGTGGGACAAAAAGCAAACTAAGAAAAATGTCCAAAAACCTCAATTTTCTTCCCTACCTTGTTTTTGGGCATGCCTGATGAAAAGTCAAGGAAAAAGAGAAGGAGCTGAACCTGATACAGAACAGTGGGGCTATCAGAGTATGAATTTGACCTCACTATAGTGCTACAGTGAAAGTTTTTTAATTAGGAGACAGACCTAAGGTGGTTTTACCACTTTTACACACATATACTCTACAGAATCATTATTGCTTTATTACAGTCTAAAACCAAAAAGAAGTATTTTACCCTTCCAGACATTACAGGTTTTTACAGAACATTATAAGGTCCTATTTTTTCCTGAAGAAATTTCACATTTTCCACCTTCCTAGTCTACCTTGAAACAGCCAAAATATGGTTCAGCATTGCCACTGGGAGACAGTTTTAAGTTTGGGACAGGGATAGGTCGAGTTTTAATCAGAATTCCCTTACATTGCACATCATCCAGGTGAAACACAATCCCTTGGATACAGGGAAAAGCCCTCCTCCTACAGCCCTTTCACCTGCAAGCTCAGGCTTTCCATCACTACCTGACATAAGAGACAGCAAGATGCTACAGGGTGTCTCTCACACAGTCTGAAAGAGCAGAGGCTCCATTACAGGATCTCAAAGCTTTGAGAGATCCCAGTACTCCCCACTGTCACCCTGCAAGGTCAGGGATCTGTAGTTTGCAGAGCTGAGCTGGAGGTGGAGCTGATCAATTGACACAGAACCACTCTCCAGTTGACAGATGGCTTCCCACAGAAAATCTGCTCTGAGTTTATCAATGCTGGGACAAGTATTGCCTCCTCCTCCTGCACGTTTAACCCTTCCAATAAGAAGGCTGGGTCGCACACAGTGAAGCTACAAGCACACTCACCATGAAGCCTCCTCTTGCAGACTGGCGGCTAGTGAGTTCCGAGGTGGATGGAACAGAATTTGCAGAGATAGGACAGGGCTTAGAGTACTATCATCAATACTTCTAAGGTCTTCAAACTTGCAGGTAGGCCAGGTCTGACCCACACCTCAGTGCAGATGTGAGCCCTTGGCGAGGCTGCAGGTGACTCTCCCAGGAGCCCTCCTCCAGCTGCACCATTTGAAACCAATCACTGCCATTTAACGAGCCATTTACCTCAGATGTGGCAGGAGAGGCCCTCAGGGAGCTTTTCTCACAAGTTCCTTCCTAACAGACACTCTAGATTCCCTAGGCAAGCAAATAAAATTACTACCTTAAAAACAGGATCTTACAATCCAGAGCAAAACTGCTTCTCAGCATGGGGCAGACTGGGGAACATCCCCAAAGCAGGGGAATGCAAGACCCCAAAACCAGTTGCAGGGGTCCATTCATGCTGAGGAACCGGCCAGCCTTGCACTGAGCCACGGTATTGACTGCTGACCTGGTGAGTGAGGAGATCAGCATGCTATGTTCCCTCTGTGCAGCCCACCTGAATGGAATCTGGTTCTGTGCTCCACACACTGGTGGCTGGTCCATGAACACATTTTTGCTAGGGGTGGCAAGCTCCTTTAGCTTCAGTCAAAGTGCCAGACCCCACAAAGAGACAAGAGGTGTCAAGTTATGTGCAAGGAATTCGAGTAAGGAGCAAGTCGAGAGCACTTGTTTGCTTCCAGGATTTTGAGAAATATACCATGTCATTGCAAAATGCCCTTCGCTGCTGTTTCTACACAGGTGCAGGACAAACACAATTTGTACTGCTAGGCTACTAGCCCCTTTTATTAGGCTTTTGGGAACATCTGTATATTTAACCCCATTTGCTGCTTCATTTTGGTTCCTGTGCAGCCATAATTTAACAACTGGGGTTTGCCCTTCCTCTCCAGCTGACAGAGGGGATCCTATCAGATCCTAATGACTCGGGCCACTATCACTTTCCAAAGCCCTCTTCACATTTCCTGATTTAGAAGAAAAGCTGTTCATGTGTCTTTAGTACAGTCTTGATTTGCAAAATTACTCTATGAACAACAGCCAAACCACACACGGCTGCCTCTTGTTTAGATTTCAGTCCTGTCTACCACACAGGGACAAAATGTGGCAGGGACAAAAAGGAGTGAGCAAGCACCAAATAACTTCTGGGAAAACACAGGCTTTCATTTGCCTACCTATGTATTTCTTTTCTTCAAAACTGAGACACCGCTGTGTACCTATTTGTCACAGTCCTGGTGGGATACTTGATTCACTGGGAGTTTTACTGCTCATGATGGAAAATGCCACTACAGTTCAACGTCTTATAATTTAGTTTCCTGTATGTCTGAGTCCCGTTTGTTATAACATATCTGACAGGAAATCAGGATCTTTGTTGTTTAAGTGTTCATTTACTTCTGTTTATCTTACCACAAATCCATTACTGCCTCAGGCTAGCCTACAGTCAGGATCCTCTGTCTGTTTGGTTTTTTCTCTCCAAATTTAATTTTTTTATTTAGTTTTCAACAACTCAATACAATATAACTCTGGCTTTTATATTGCATGTTGTATCGTGCTGTGTGAGTCCTTTCTTGAATGCTCGCAGTAGGGACTATGAGAACATGGTGACACTACAGACCTAATGGTATGTCCTCCTGGTAGAACTGGCATCTAAAACAGAATCTCTGCTTCTCACACACATATACACATTCACACTTCCACAAATACATTCATAGCAAAACCTACTCAATGTAAGGTTGGAGCACATTGAATTGTGTCATTTCCTAATGACTCTGCCTATTTTGTACTATTTAATAAGATTTCAAAACTTTCCTGTTTTACTGAAATAGGTTCCCTGGGTTACTAATGATTTTGACTTGCATAGCACATGACCTCCTGCAATCCTTTTCCCACGTTCTGATTCACTGAGGAGTGGATCATTCTTAGTGAAAATCCTCCAAGCTGCCCTGGGAACGTGCTATCAGTGGGAAGTTCAAATTTCTGAGACGAACAAAAGTGGTTTATATAACCATATCATTCATCAGTTCCCCCCCTTGTTCTTGCAATAATCACTGAACACACTAGACTTACTTGACAGAAGGATACATAGCTCAGAGTTGATGGTTACAGGAATTGGTGGATGAGAGATAGCAGGAGACCCAGTTCAATGTCACCACTGATAGAAAGACAGGATACACTGTGATAAATTAATTAGAAGAATGGTTGTTGACTCTCTAGGTCTTCTCTGGAAGCCACAATCCCTGATGGTTACTAATTGCAATGAAGAATATGTAATTGTTAGCACAGTTCAATTGTTACCCTGGTAAATGATAAGAAATATACTAAATTCACATGTATAATGGCATTACCTACACATAAAAGTTTCATCATAAACACAGATCCCAGTCATGGATTGGACATTAATCTCTCTGTGGCAGTGGGAATAGGTCTGCTGCAGAGCCCTAACCCAGGGGCAACAGTCCAAGTGCTCCAGCACCAAGGAGTTCCTGAGAGCTGCAACAAAAAGGTCTCCAATTAAAGATGACTCAAGGGCTGAAAACAGCTAAGTGATTTCCACTTTCTACTTAAGGGTCTGCAGAAATTTGTTCAAAAGACTTTGCAACAGAGGAAACACAAGATAACCTAGATTCTGTAATCTTGATCTTGGTGCTGTTCCACTCTATACCACATGCAGTTAATAAAAAAGATGAAGGAGTCAAAGATACCAGAGCCATTGTCTGACATATACCATTCAGAGAATTCAGCTGTTTGGCTAAAGAGAGAGTGAAAAATTTGTGACTTTTATAAACAATGACTGGTAAAAGCAGGCTAATATATGCTGGTATGTTGTACCAGCTTCTTAGAGCATCATGGATGGATACCAGCATTTTTCCACAGAAGAGAAACAGCAGTTAGCAAGCTGCCAGGATAAACAGTTTCCCACCAGGATTGTTACATTTCCATTTTCACCTCTGTAGGTGTGTATTTCCTTGTTAGATGAAAGCACATGGACAGATTAGAGCACTGGCTGCACTGAGCAGAGCCCACCCCCCAGGTGACATTATACCATGGGGGCAATTCGGGCAGCCCAGCACCGGTTTCCCTGTCCCAACTCAGAGAAGCCCACCAGGCTGGCTTAATATCTTGACATTGCCAGCCCAAAACAAATGAAAGTCAGACTGCCCCATTACTCATCCATCTGATTACATCATGGTGTTTGCCTGGCTCTTCTTTTCTGGCTGTCTTACCCTCCAGACTGAGGACTGAATTTTGACTGTAAGCTGAATGGGATGTCATTTGGTATAGCCTTATTAATCAAGAGCAGCCATAAAAGTATCCAACACTTTAAAAAAGTCCAGTCACAGTATTTAGCAAGATGTCATTGAAAAATGTGTGAGTCCTTTCTTGAATGCTCGCAGTAGGGACTATGAGAACATGGTGACACTACAGACCTAATGTTATGTCCTCCTGGTAGAACTGGCATCTAAAACAGAATCCCTGCTTCTCACACACATATACACATTCACACTTCCACAAATACATTCATAGCAAAACCTACTCAATGTAAAGTTGGAGCACATTGAATTGTGTCATTTCCTAATGACTCTGCCTATTTTGTACTATTTAATAAGATTTCAAAACTTTCCTGTTTTACTGAAATAGGTTCCCTGGGTTACTAATGATTTTGACTTGCATAGCACATGACCTCCTGCAATCCTTTTCCCACATTCTGATTCACTGAGGAGTGGATCATTCTTAGTGAAAATCCTCCAAGCTGCCCTGGGAACATGCTATCAGTGGGAAGTTCAAATTTCTGAGACGAACAAAAGTGGTTTATATAACCATATCATTCATCAGTTCCCCCCCTTGTTCTTGCAATAATCACTGAACACACTAGACTTACTTGACAGAAGGATACATAGCTCAGAGTTGATGGTTACAGGAATTGGTGGATGAGAGATAGCAGGAGACCCAGCTCAATGTCACCACTGATAGAAAGACAGGATACACTGTGATAAATTAATTAGAAGAATGGTTGTTGACTCTCTAGGTCTTCTCTGGAAGCCACAATCCCTGATGGCTACTAATTGCAATGAAGAATATGTAATTGTTAGCACAGTTCAATTGTTACCCTGGTAAATGATAAGAAATATACTAAATTCACATGTATAATGGCATTACCTACACATAAAAGTTTCATCATAAACACAGATCCCAGTCATGGATTGGACATTAATCTCTCTGTGGCAGTGGGAATAGGTCTGCTGCAGAGCCCTAACCCAGGGGCAACAGTCCAAGTGCTCCAGCACCAAGGAGTTCCTGAGAGCTGCAACAAAAAGGTCTCCAATTAAAGATGACTCAAGGGCTGAAAACAGCTAAGTGATTTCCACTTTCTACTTAAGGGTCTGCAGAAATTTGTTCAAAAGACTTTGCAACAGAGGAAACACAAGATAACCTAGATTCTGTAATCTTGATCTTGGTGCTGTTCCACTCTATACTATATGCAGTTAATAAAAAAGATGAAGGAGTCAAAGATACCAGAGCCATTGTCTGACATATACCATTCAGAGAATTCAGCTGTTTGGCTAAAGAGAGAGTGAAAAATTTCTGACTTTTATAAACAATGACTGGTAAAAGCAGGCTAATATATGCTGGTATGTTGTACCAGCTTCTTAGAGCATCATGGATGGATACCAGCATTTTTCCACAGAAGAGAAACAGCAGTTAGCAAGCTGCCAGGATAAACAGTTTCCCACCAGGATTGTTACATTTCCATTTTCACCTCTGTAGGTGTGTATTTCCTTGTTAGATGAAAGCACATGGACAGATTAGAGCACTGGCTGCACTGAGCAGAGCCCACCCCCCAGGTGACATTATACCATGGGGGCAATTCGGGCAGCCCAGCACCAGTTTCCCTGTCTCAACTCAGAGAAGCCCACCAGGCTGGCTTAATATCTTGACATTGCCAGCCCAAAACAAATGAAAGTCAGACTGCCCCATTACTCATCCATCTGATTACATCATGGTGTTTGCCTGGCTCTTCTTTTCTGGCTGTCTTACCCTCCAGACTGAGAACTGAATTTTGACTGTAAGCTGAATGGGATGTCATTTGGTATAGCCTTATTAATCAAGAGCAGCCATAAAACTATCCAACACTTTAAAAAAAGTCCAGTCACAGTATTTAGCAAGATGTCATTGAATAAATTTCTCAAATCAACTATCCTGGGTGAAATACTATTTCTTTTCATCATTTCTAAATTAACTGCTCTCCCATTTCATCAACTATACCTTTAGTCTCTTATTATGAGCAAACCTTCATATGAGCTGAAGCTCCAAAGGTTCACAGAGTCAATTTACATAAGTCCTGGAAGTTCAGCATTGCATCCAATGACCCCTGAGCCTCTCAGGAGCTTAAGATCTCTTCTCACTATGGTCCAGCTGAGGACAGGTCAGAGTGTGTCTGTTAAGTGCCTCTATTCCTCTTCTCTCATAAAGTAGTGATACCCCCTCTCTCTCAAATTTTGCCATGCTTATTTAATTTAATTATTAACCTTCTGCAGGCTCAGCTGTTAGTTGTTTTCTCTGTCCTAAGAGATGGCACCTGCAGTCCTAATGATGCCAAGGTCTAGTCAGCCTTTATGGGCAGAGTGAATTTGGCTGTGCCTATGCTCTAAGATGGGCAGCTGAAGTAAGGAATCAATTTAAAGTAATATTGCGCCAGGATTTAATCTTTTTCTCACAGGCTGTATTATTAATGAGTTTAGATAATTTTTAACACATCGATATAACTTTCATACCCTTTGGATCAGAGCTGGCTTGCCTTAGAGTACACATGAGCGAGCAGCTGCACACAAAGTCTGTGTAGATGTGCCCTCTGCTTTCCTTAAGGCAAGGAGCAATAAAAAGGCTTCAGCCTCATCCATCCTGGACAGCAGTAAATGGGCAATTCTGTCACTTGAAGGAAAAAAAAAAACACTCACTTAAACCAGGAGAGCTCTCTAGCAAGTGGACAAAACCAAGAGCTGAGGTTTGACTAAATTACACAGACTCCAGATTTCCCATTACCTCATACCTGGCTGCCTCGTCTCCAAGAGAGTCATAATTGATATTCTGAATATATCCCAAAGGAAAAATAAATTTAAAAAAAAAAAAAAAAGAGAGAGACAGAGAGAGAGATAGAGAGAGGGAGACAGAGGGAGGTAGGCACCGGTCCTGCCCCACCGCCCTGGTCCCCGTTCGGTAGCCAAGCTCCCTTGGCAACAGCGCACACCAAATGCGGCTGCGGCCACAAGCTCCCGACCGCCGGCATCCCGCCGGGAGGCACCGCACCGCGCCCGCCAGCGCTGGGGCACGGCACGGCCCGGCACGGCACGGCCCGGCCCGGCATAGGAGCTGCGAAGACTGGGGCTGGGCGTCACTACCCAAATCAGAGCGCGGGGCTCATCCCCCGGCAGCCTGCCGGGACTGCAGAGATGCTCGGGAAGGGGAGCGGGACTGAGGAAAAGAAGGGAGCCCACTCTTCTCCTCCTGAGCCTGGGAGTGAGTATTCACCATTTCATACTCACAGCTTTCTGGGACACTGAATATCCACAATTCCCTCCACCGCACCTTGCAGACCAGATTCCATCACTTTGGAAAGGGGGTGCTGCTTGCTCAGAGTACAATTCCTTGTTGCCTTGAGCTCTCCCAAACCCGACTCAGCTCACTTCAACCTGTGTTTTACAGCACGGGCTGGGACAGGAGGAATGCCAAATTATTGTTCTGTGTACCAGGCAAGAAGGCAGCTCTCAGTGGTTTTATTTTATGAGGGATTTTACCCCCTGCATTATACATTCAGAACAGGATGAAATAATCTGGGCATAAAATGAAGAAACAGTACCCTGGTCCATTTTTTGTTTGGACATGCTGCTGGCAAGCAGCTGCCTCATTAGCACAGAATGTGTATGTCTGCACCAGGCAACAGGAGGCAGAGGAAACATGCACTGGCCCTAAGGCATCTGTTCATCAGCACTGTGTGGAAGCTCCAGCTCGTGTCCCGTGGAGCTGCCAAATCAGGAGAGCTAACTAGTTCAAATCCCAGCCTGCGCCATCCCGGTGACCCTTATTCTGGTATCAGATCTAGCTGGGGACTCTCCAAGTGTGAGGAGAAGATGAATTCCTGACCCATCCGACCAGGCCTCTGGATTAAGTCCCTACTTTGGAAAGCTACTGTATCACTGAAATGTGTTGTGAGAGTCCTTGGCCGAAACAACAAGGATTCCAGGATGCTTGAAGACCCAATCCCCATTAGAGCTTGCTTTGGCCATAGTTAGTTACCTCTTGAGTTCCAGGATGAATGAAAACTGCACCTACCTTCTCTGCCCAGCTCTCCTTCCTCATCAACCAGCAAGGAATGCCCCTGTTGGGAAGCTGCTGTCATGAAGCTTATCAAATTGATTCACAAAGTTTTAAATTATTATTGATTCTCCTCATCCCCAATGGAAACTCTGAGACCAGTGGAGTTATTTACACAGATTTTAGACAGGAAAGAAGCTCCCTTCTCAAATCTTCTTGAGCTCCCATCTATTAAGTCTTTAAAAGTCAAGAGGAGGTTTTCTACAGCTTTACAGATAATACCACTCACAAATACATGAAGTCTCCTGCATGCACAGATGCCCATCCAAACATATGCAGCATCTTCTGCCAAATCCACAGCTGCTGCATTATTTTTTTCTATTATTTTTGTTTGGGATCATAGCTCTTCCATTTCTTTTCTTTGCCCTGATGATTAATAGCTGTTTTTCATGGCTCTTGTTGTTATGAGACTGAGGCACAAATTGTGGCAAACTCCCTATCGATGGAACAGCCATTTCTGAACTCCGAGGAACTGGAAACGGCTCTTGGTAAAAGACTGGAGACCACAGGAGACTTGTAGAGCTAGAGTCTGAAATCATTCCCACCATTCCTGAAGTACTTAGAATTTACAGTTGCAACAGTGATTGGTGCTGTAAAGACCATTAAATCCACTTCCATGATCTAAGCACACGAACATTTACACTCCTCAGGATTCAATGAAGAGGATCTCAAAGTGGGAATTGGTCTGATTTTGCAATAAGGCTGATACAAGTTTCAGTTTTGTATATTTTTTTGCTTGGACGATGAAAGTCAAGAAGCCCATTTCCAGTCAGCTTAACTCTGTGCCGAAGCACACATAATTGAATTCAGGTTCTTTCTATACTTACCTGCATATTAATATATATCTATATATTCCATATGCCCTTGACATAACTTGAAAGCAGCAGCATAATAAATAAGATACTTTTTGTACTTGAATTCAAGTTTTTCTATCTATATTAGGCTTTGTACTTTTTTAAACAAAACCCAAGGCTGAGACTGAACTGCCGTATCTTTTTCAAAATCACACATGCACATGAGGCACTGAGATTTCTGTCGAGGATCAACACAGCAGAGAAAGGGAATGATTGAGCAGCAAAAGAATTTGCCTCTGCTGGTCATTAATAATAAGAGTAATAAAAGCATCTAAGAGAATAAAAGCCAGAATGAGATCTGTTAGGTATAGAAATAGCTCTTTGACTGACTCAAAGGCAAAGCTGGTGCATCTTGTTTTCCTGCATCTCCTTGTCTGTCCTCTTTCTTAACCACACGTTCTGGCACAATGGGGGAGTGGGAAGGAGATGGAAGCATCAGCAGGGGCTACAGCAAGCAGGGGAGAAACGAGCTATTCAGTCTGAACACTGCCTGGCCAGGGCCTGTGACAAAAGATAAACAAATGACCATATGAGGGGAGAAAACAAAAAGTCGTGTCCAGCACTGCACTGGCTGCAAGGGAAGAACCATAGGCTGTGGTGCTTTGTCTTTCCTTCCACTTCGTCTCACTCCAAGTCATCCTCTGTCTTTTCCTGCACTCCTGTTTGCTCACTGCATGCAGGTGTGTGTCTATACAGACATATACATGTCCATGTGTACCAAGGCAATCACTTGCAGAATGTCTCAAAACAGGCAAAGTGTCTCATCCCCAGTATGGCAGCTGCACTCCAATGCAGGCTGGCAGCACCCGAGTTGGCATCTGACATTGATTCCTATGAAATCAGGTGATGGTGCAGCCCAGACTTACTGAAGAGCAGCGTCCGCATCACCACACAAGCATTCAGAGCTAATTAAGCCTCTGGTTTGTGCTCTCAGGGAGAAGCCAGGGTTTACACAGGCTGCTTCACTACACAGCCCTGGCCACAGCCCAGAGGAAGACAGATGCCTTCAAATCACGGGAGAAAACACTCAAGACATAGTTTTAACAGACTTTATTCCTTCTGACAAAATACAGTCCTTCAGGACTTACCTTCCATGGGGGCAAGCAGTCATGTAAATAATATACATCAAGAAGATCTGAGTTTAAAAAAAACCCAAAACCAAAAATGAAAAAAAATCAAAATTGTCTTGTCACAGACATGTTTTCTGAAAAATCTTTTTGCCAGGATTTTTTCTCCTGAGAAGCCTCAGAGGAAAAGAAAAACAATAATCATCTGCTGCTGTGAAATGCAACAGGTGCATCTTTGATTGGTCCATGTGAGTTATTTCTACTTAATGACCAATCACAGGTCCAGCTGTGTTAAGACTCTGGTCAGTCACAAGACCTTATAATCATTCTTTTCTAGCCTTCTGATGAAATCCTTTCTCTTCCTTTAGTGTAGTTTTAATATATCATTTTCTTTTAATAGATCATAAAATAATAAATTAGCCTTCTGAAACATGAAGTCAAGATTCTCATCTCTTTCCTCATCCTGGAACCCCTGTGAATACCACCACATTGTCTTTTCTTTAGGTAGGTCATAAGAGGGAATATTTGTGGGAATGGTTTAGCCACAGGAAGATTTATTTCAGGGTGCAGCTAAGCAATTCCGAAACCTGGTACAAAGACATCACTCTGGTCATCTAGCTTCAAGATAATTTTTTTTTTTGCTAGTAGGAAGTCTTTTCTCTCTTTTTTTATATAAAACTTCTGAATATCTCCTCCTGAGAAGCACCGAGATGAAAAATTTTCCTTCAACAGTGGTGGCTAGTGCAAGGAGCTCAACCTTTTCATTATCTCAGTGCCTTCAGGAGGTGTACATTCCTACACTAGGCATTTGTCTGCACTGCGTAGGAGCCTGCAGCAGTAGCTGTGCACCCTTTATCTCAGAGGACATTTTCCTCTTCTGTGTGCTAAGAGTAGAAGGAGCAGAGTTGAAGAACAATGTACATTTATTATCTTGGTGTTGGTGCTCTCCAAGGCGTGCAGCCTCGCAGATTGGGCAAGTCCAGTGAATGAAGCACACTGCATGGAAAACATCAAGCCAGCGTTCTACAGCTCATTTGGTGTCCAACTGCTCTTGTTATGTCACCCAGCAGTTTCTAAGGGCTGACAGCAGATCTCTGTGCTTTTGCTCCTCAGGCTAATCCCACTAACTTCATAGTGCTATCATACTCTCTAAATGGAAGTGAAAATATGGTGAGGCTCCCTGTGCATTCTGCACTAGGCTGTGGACAAACCGCTCTATTCATCAGAGGAAAAACATGGCCTTTCCTCACTGGCCTTCCTACTAAATCTCTCTTTGTACTGTAACTCTAGGATATCCAAGGAAGAAAAAGTAAGCAATATTTTTACATATTTTTATGCTTTACAATGTACATATTCCATTCCTATATAAAGTGCTGAGGATGCTAAATCAAGGGTCGTGCATTTCCCTTCAGCTATCTTTGAGGGTTAGGGAGGGGCTGCACAGCCCATTGGTAATTTGTGTGTTTCATTGCTATGCATCAATTGTTGGATCCCCAGCAGATTTTCATTTCACTCCATAAGCACCAGCATGTCTGTTTCATCAGAAATTAATCATACAAGCCCTCCTAGTCTTGGACCCAGTCCTTCTCAGGGCAATTTGCTTCCTTACACAAGGTCAGTTTTGTATCTTGTACTTGGACAAAGAAATTTGTCAGTTTTCTGGGAACTCTGACAGCAGCATTTTAGCAGGGTAGAGTGATGCTGTGCAAGTTTACTGTCTAAACTTAACATGAGGAGCATTTTAGACAGAAGTGTCAGGAGGACTTTAAGCAGGCTGATCATAATCCTTTCCTGCTGGTATATGGACATATCACCATTGATGGTGAATCTTGGTAGGGGATTTTTCAGGACTGCAAGTGGGCAACATCTTCCATCCTACAGCTTCCAGCAAACCACCTCCTCAGAGTTTATTAGTTATCTTGCAGTCTTTACAGACTCAAAAGGCAGATTATTGCCTCTTGAGGTGTCAAGAGCTTTTGCTACAGCTTCTGGGTTTTCCTGAAATGCCCTCTTCTAGGTATTGATTGAGCTAGGTATTACAACTGAAAAGATTTTCATTTAGCAAATTTTTCTTTGCACTCCTCACAGTGCAGAGGGAATACATTAAGTGAGATCTCTGCTCACCCATTTTTGCATAAGCTTGTTCTAAGTGCACTATGCAATTGCTTTAATTCCCCAGCAACAGCCTCCTCACATTTTCAGACCTCTCAAAACCATGTCTATATTGTATAATGCCACATCTCTACCTCAGAAATGCCAGAGCTAACCTGAACAACCTAGAAAGACCCAGTTGTGTGCTGTAAGGCACAGCAACAGTTTGCAGAAGTATTACCTGGGGTCCTTGAAGCTGTAGAATGGCATCTGTATTGTCCCTGAACTAAATTTGTTATGATACAATTGTACCATTCTTCAAGGTAGCCTGTTAGGTGCTATCTAAAGGTCCACACATGATGCCATGTAGCAATGACCTTCCCAAAACTCACTGCTTTCCTGCAGTGTCTAGGCACCCCAATATCTCACAGTGCTTCCCCCCACAGCTGCCACGGCACACTTACCCTTGCTGCCTGCTCCTCAGGCAGAGGTGTTTTCCACTCCCAGGACCCAGGGAACAACTTTAACCTCTCTCCTCGGACCCTTCTCCTGCACCTTCAGCCCCACGGGGTCCCTCCACACCAGCTCCCCTCCCACCCACTTGGCACAGGACAGTCACAACCACGCCGGCACTGGGGCAGCAGGAGGTGAGGCCAAAAGGCCAGCAGACGGTGGGTTCGCATCCACACGCATCCCGATTAAGGATCCAGCTTTGTTTCCATGGCAACGTGCAGAGCCACGGCAGCGCGGTCCCTTCCCGCAGCGGCCGCGCTCCGTGCCCGACACCGCTCAATCCACGGCCGGGGCTGCCGACAGTGACCCTTCGCGCACCTTCCAAAGCCCCACAGATTAGGGCTCACACATTTCCCACCCACGATGTGCCAGCCAGAAAGAGGCAAATAAAGGTGTGCCAACTAATAGCAGTGGCAGAAATAACACCTCCCATCGCAGCTGAGCTGTAAACCCCTTAGAACAGCATCTAGGAAATAAATGCGTTTTCTTTCCTAGAAGCCGGCGAGCATAAGCAATGGAATGCAGTTCAGGGAATTAAAACAAGTTTTTTTTTTTTCTACGCACAGGTAGCACACAGCCAAACAGTCCACACTCCCCTTGATCTATGCCAAATGCTACTCACAAAGCCCACCCAACTCCACCTTTCAGAGCAGGTGGTCCCACAGAGCACACCTTCCCAGGGGACAGCACTAACACTCTCTCCAAACAAGGGTATCACCAGGCTGCTCTGCTTGGCCCCCACAGCAGGAAGGGAAAACACCAGAGAACAGTCGGGACACTGGGCCTGGGAGCTTGCACCCTCCTCAGCCCCTCTCTCCTGGGAGAGGCATGACATGGGCAGATGTTTCTTCAGGCCCTCTGCAGTCAGAAAACCTACCTTCCAGTTTAGAACCAAGTCACAAGCAGGACTGCTCAAGATTTCTTTGCCATTTCCACAGCATCTAAAGGGTTGTCTAATGAGAAATGGTTGGGAAAATTAATCCAAATTAACTTAAGTTGTGAGTTTAGCATGAATTCATTAAATCACATTAGCCTTGAATGGACACAGTTCTTCCAAATTAAAGCAACCCTTAGAAGAAAATTGAACTAAACTGAATTAAGGTCCTTTTAAATCCGAAGAGCAGAGTGCCTACATGGGGTTTGATATAATTTAGAAACAGCAGTCTGGGAGGGATGTCCCAGAGAGTTTTTCCATATTACTCTTTTCAGGAACCAATAAGGCTCTCACTGGAAGGAAGTAATTTTTCTCACTTTCCCATGTGATTTGAAAGTTGCTGTGCTGATGACTTTCTGCTGAAGCCCCTTCCTAGCCAGTCAATACCTTCACCAGTAGCTCTTTACTCTGAAGAGCACTATTGCTGCCAGAGTATTTTCACCTCACTGCTTTTAGTGGAGAGCAGCCTTTTCTGTTTTCTCAGACTGCATTTTGCCAGGTTAGGTAAGCTAGACTGTCTTACGCTCCTCCTGTAAAATGTGTTCTTCCCTCTCTCTACCAACCAGATACTTTTCTGTCTCCACTTTGCTTTAATTGGAGTAACTGGAATTATACACAGAGGAAATTACAGTAGAGACTTTTACAATGATACTGACACGTCCCTGCCTTGGCAGGGAATATCCTGCCTGGCACCTAGGAATATAATTGCCTTTTATGCTGATGTCTCATATTGAAGACTCACTTATCACATCAGTAAATAATACTCCCACTTTTTCTCTTTTTCATTTGCTTATAACTGGTAATCCTATTGTTTCTAGGATCAATTAGCAGGAGTAACAAAGAACCTTTCCATACAGACTAGCAGACTGTGCAAAGTCATCCAGACCAGTTAGAAGAAATAGAAATATGTTAGTGTTGCACTCTCCAAAAAATTTCTGCTGCTCAAGTCCTTAAGATCTAGAGTGGGTCCTACCCAAAGCAGGGCTCCGAAACAGGCACTGTAGTCACATGTCTGTCTGCATGGTCCCTGACTTCACACTGGTGCAGTTCAGCCTCCTTCTACATTGTGGTCCTCCAGAATGTCCAGCTCTTCCTGTTTGTTCCCTGTTACACTCTGTGTGGATCATGCTACACTAGTTCCTCCCACGTGTGCGCAAATGTCCTTATGAACACAATCTCTCACACTTCTACACCATAAACCAGAGCCAAACATTTGGAAACTTTCGCAATTCTGTTGTTTAGAAAGTTCTGGTTTAGCCACACTACATCTTTCTGAGATGGAAAGAGGGAGCTGGGGAGACAGGTTGGAAACACGTAATTAATGGAAGTAAGAAAATCAGGTGTCCCATTCAGACCAACACTACCCATTGAAGGACACATGCACATTTACAATAAGTGTCACATGAACACAGACAGCTAAAAATGAAAGTCTTCATACAATAAATGTCCAATCTTTCCTTTTAACAGGAAATCATTGCACTGATCAGCAGAAAGAGGCAAAGAGGAAAATTATTAGGTTATGATTCAACATCCCATTATTGCCATTCAAGATGGTGTTTACCAAGGACTAGGTTACTTTGCAGAAAAATACAATTTTTGTCCTGGTAATTTAGGCCCTTTAAAAATATTAATTCACTTTTTTAATGCAAAATTACTTAAGCCTAGCTTGTCTGTGTTTGTTTACTGTCAGTGCTCCCATATAGGAGTTTTATCTGCATATTCATGTATGGAAATTTGCAAAAACTTGCAGAAGTGTACATCTACTACGTTCATATCCAAGTATTCAAGACAGAAGTGCTTGTGTGCTCATTCAACAAGGGAATAGAAACAATACCAAATAGATCTCTCTGACCAACCATAATTAAGTAAAGCAGCCTGTATCAATCCATAGAGTAAATATTTTCCAAGAAGTTCACTAAGTAAATTCAAATAAATTTGAGGAAATTATGATCTGCACAATTGATATTCCATGAGCAGAAAAAGCAGCTAAATTCACTGAATAAATTAAGTGTTGTGAATTAGTCCCCCAGCTCAGCAGTTACTATGGCTGGATTACTAGAATTAATGGATAATTTAGCATCAATAATACTACTTTATTTTATAGGTACTGCTCACCATCAATTAAAAGACAGATTTTTGTTTAATTTTCTTTGTTTCACTTTTTTTTGGTGGATTTAGGGGGTTGGTTTGATTAGGATTTGGTTTGGTTTTTGTCTATATTTTATAGAGGAGGAAAATAAAAGAAACGACCTTTCTGGTGTCAGTGTGTGCCAAAGTTCCCGGTGTGCACCAGCTCAGTAGACTGGAGGAAGTACAACCCACATCCCTGAACAGCTAGCTAGATCCTCCTTCCAGCAGCAGCAGCAGAGCTAGTCTGGACATGATCCCCTCACACACATCCCCTGTCCCTCCGTATGAGAAGATGGCAGAATTTGAGATGCAGGAAGAGCAGGGATCCTGTTAGCTTGAAGCAACAGGCAACAGTCCCTGTTTGAAAGTGTCTCACTACATTTAATGGACTAGTGAGCACTAGATTTGCTCTTTTAGAACACATCCTTTGGGAAAATCCATTATTAATTGTGATCTCTTCTGTAGTGCCCCCAAACTATGATGCTCAGCAAACAGTGCTCCAGTCTGAGGGGTAAATTAGTTAATTCATCAACTAGAAATTATATTGACATCAGTCTGTTACCAGGAAATAATTTGGGAAGCAAGCTGCAGGGTCTCCCACCGAAACACCTCATTCAGCACCACATACAGAGCTGCCGCAGGAACAACAGCAAACACTGTTGCAGGAAGGCAAAGAGTTTCGGAAGGCAAAGGGTTTCGGAAGTCTGAGCTGCCCACTGCCTCCGGGGGACTTTCCTGGAGCAGAGGTGAGACACTGACCCAAGCCAGGGCAAGTGGGAGGGCAGCTGCAGGGCAGTCTTCTCTTGTGATGCGCCTGGGATGGTAACTGAGAAAATAATTCAGTGCTGCAAATATCATCAGTTTGGCACCTCGCACCAGCCTCAGAACTATTCTGGTTAAAATGAACAAGGCAATTTCCTGGTAACTTCACTAAGCCTTCCCAGTTCTGATGTAAAGCCGCGGGTTAGTGCTCGTCCATTGCTTCCTTCCCAGGTGCTGTGCTGCTGCCACACGCGAGATTAACAAGGAGGTTATATTTAAACTTCCAAGAGGAGCTGCTGTGCGATTATGGGTCTATTTAAAATCCTCCGGGCAGCTGCAGTACATAATAACAAGTCAGCGGGAGGGAGGGAGGGAGGGAGGGAGGGAAAGAGAAGAGGGAAAGGAGGGGGTCAGGAAAACATCGTGGATTGTCCCTGAAAAACGGATTGCCAGAAATGGCAGGGGGTGCAGCCACACTAAAATGCCCCCGCAGGGAGCGAAAGGGAGAGGGGGACAGCAGAGAGGTGGCAGTGGCGGAGGAGAGCACTGACAGCGGCAGGGGGATTGGAGAGACCGGCATGGAAAGCTGCCAGCCCCGAAACCTCACTGCCTCGGGCAAGGACGTCATTCCCTTAAACCCACTCCGCTGGCTCTGGAGGGCTCTGTCACACGCCACTGGGTGCCCGTCCAGGCTTCCTCAGATCACAGGCGTTTGAATGAGTAAATTGCTATTATTAGACTTCTCCTGCCTGCCCACGCACACACCTCAGCCTTAGGCCAGCATAAAACTACCCCCAAGAAAAACACCACTTTTACCTACTCCAAAGGGCTTTACCCAGTCCCGAGTTCTGCTACAGCACAACTGCAAATGTGTCCCCCTGCGAAAATTGCAACTAAAGGAGGAGTGCTTCCTTATGACACCAGAGCAGGGACTCGGCTCGTCCTGCCTCACCATAAATCACATTTTCTGGGATTTCTTCCCCAGCCCTCTCACCAGCTGACTCCACTTTCTCCTGTGATCAGGGAATGGGCAAAATGGGCTAAAGCCCCTGGACGATCACTGACACACATTCTCAGCATGTTGTGATACCAGAGCTCAGTGGCATCATGCCTGATGAGGTTGCAGAGGGGACATGGGGCAGGTGGGATGACAGCAGCAGTGGCCAGGCAGATGAGTGAGAACCATGCAGAGCACTGTAAGAGGCTGTGCTGGTGGCACCAGCCCTGAACTGAGGAAAGGGGCCCTTGGTGCTCCATATCACTGAAGGATGAAGACTAATTCATTCTTCATTGCAGGGGTGAGACCTTTGAGCCACAGGTGTGTTTCAGCTAAGTTCCACACCATCACACAGTTCCACATCTCACAATTTCCCTTTGGTGGTATCACAGCCTCCTGCCTGCCTTCTTCTAAGCAGCTGAATTTCCATGTCCTTTCAAAGACCTGCTGCAATCCAGCCAAGATGACTGCATTTCATTGCTGACTGGAGCCTTTGCGATGCAGTCTATAAAACACTTTGGGAGCTTTCCAGAGGAAAGATGCTCAAGAAACATCACTCATAGCAGTCCACACACATTCACTGACTCTGTCCTATGTGACCCTTTCCTACTCTTCTTTCCTCCCCATCCTCCCATCCCTACATGAGCATTTTCAGTACTGGAGGTTGCTGGTATCAGGTAGGGAAAGAGTGTCTCTCCAGAATGAGATTTGCCTCAATTTCCATCAGCAACACAGAAGAAGAGAAAAAAATGTCCAAATTAAGCTGCTTGATTACTGAAATTAATCTTGTCACTTAGCATCCCTGTTCCACAGAATGGGGCCTTTGATTAGCCTCCTTGTTTCAGAATATTACAAGCAGACGTTTATTAAGCAGAAGGCAATTCCTCTGCAGGGGGAGAGGGGCAGCTGATTCCAAAGGAAAGGCTGCTCTCTGGATAAGAGACGCCCACAGCTTTGCCTGCATCCCTGGCAAGTGAGGAGATGCTGCGCTGACAACACAGCCACGGCCCCCAAGGATTCTCCAAGATCCTCTCCCCAACATATGACTAAGGACCATCCTATTATTACTGTCATAGGCTTGGTATTTATAAGGCTGACAGCTCTTGCAGCAAGTTATCTCTTGTTATTACCATCATCCTGAGAGCCCTCAAAGGTTGTGAGGTGCTGTGTCCCCCCGTCTGGCTCCCTCAGGGTGCTCAGGAAACACACAAGGATGGGAAGCATTCCCCAGGGCAGCCAGTGGAGCAGTAGACCTGCATGTGGGACCTTCAACACCCACACTTCCCTCTCTGCTTCCTCTCCACCTCCGGGCAGCATCGCCAAACACACGGCAGTGACTCTGCGCGACCGCGCTGTCACGGGCAGCTTTGTGCTTTTCCGCTCCACAGGGCATGTGCTCAGAAGCCAGTGCCTCACTGTAGGCATGGCCTGCCCTTGCTGAGCTGATGCAGCATGCCCTACTGGCTGGGATGGCAGAAGGGAGAGCTCCAGGACACCAGTGGGGGGACCCATGGATGCTCTTGCAGTTCCTTGGGAATTTAAGATTGACACACCTTAATACAGGCTCCTAGGAGGCGACATCCAGGAGCTCCAGGGTCCCAGACTGGCACTGCTGGTACAGAAGAGGGATGAGAAAGGGTAGAAGGTTGCCTCTCGTGGCTTGTTCTGACTCTGCCTCCACCAACAAAAAGGTTTTTGGACATTGTTACTGGCATAGGGATATACTCAGCAGCATTCCCGGCAAATTACTGACAAATTTTAAGTAGGCTAAACTGACTGCTGGGTTTCAAGCTACACTGGTCAAAGTCAGCCAGCACTGAAAGGTGGTAAAATCAAAGATCAACCTTTATGCTATCTTCCATTCCATTTCTGTGCAAGGGATGTTTCTGGTATTGCAGACCTAATGATCCCAGTATTACTATTAAAATTGCTGTATTGCAGCCTACATCCTGCAACCAGTGCTCCATCCTGCAGGAGAAACACAGATCAGAGGGAACAAGAGGATGAGGCCTGCATAAGCTTTATGTAATTTTTTTACAAACTATTGTTCTGAAGGTTGGCAAAATTTGGCTGTTTTCTAACCACTCTCACCAGAGGGCCTCAAACTACTTTCCAAACATTAACTAAACAATTTTCAAAGTAGCCCAAATCCTGCACGGACCTGCTTGCACTGACCAAAGTCAACCTTGCCCAGCCTATGGGAAGGTATCATTATCTTCTCTGTTCTACAGATGGGGAAACTGAGGCACAGGGAACCAAAGCGATTCAGGTCATGAAGATAAGCCAAGAGCAGAAGAGAGCTTTTCTTGGTTTGGGTCTTCCTTAGCCCTCTGCTTCTCCACTCTTTGCAATACTCTCAGAATCACCGAATCAATTAGGTTGGAAAAGACCTCTGAGATCATCAAGTTTGATCTACGAAACACCACTTCATCAACCAGCCCACGGCACTGAGTGCCACATCCAGTCTTTCCTTAAACAAGAAACTCCACAGACAGACGGACAGTGACTCCACCACCTCCCTTGGCAGCCCATTCCAATGCCCAATCACCCTTTCTGTTTAGAAATTCCTCCTAATGTCCAACCTAAACCTCCTCCCCAGCACAACTCAAGACTGTCCTCTCATCCTGTCATCACTGGATACTTGGAAGAAGAGGCCAACCCCCACCTGGCTGCAGCCTCCTTTCAGGCAGCTGTAGAGTGTGATAAGGTCCTCCCTGAGCCTCTTTTTCTCCAGGCAAACAACCCCAGTTCCCTCAGCCATGCTGCATAGGACTTGCCCTCTCCCCCTTCACCGGCTTTGCCACCCTTCTCTGTCAAAAGTCATTCCTAAACCGAGGGGCACAGCACTCAGGGTGCAGCCTCACCAGTGCCGAGGACAGGGGAACAATCACCCTGCTCCTGCTGGCCACACTAATCCTGACACAAGCCAGCGTGCCATTGGCCTTCTTGGCCACCTCAGCACATGCTGCCTCATGTTCAACCTGCTGTTGACCAACACCCCCAGGTCCTTTTCTGCTGGGCTGCTTTCCAGCCATTCTGCCTCCAGACTGTAGCGTTGCCTGAGGCTTCCAAACTGCATTCAGCAGCCTACATATAACAGCAGATCAAAGATTCTAGAGCTGGTCAAATTTATATGACCCTCCAGAACTATTCTGAGGGGCCCAGATGGAGGTGGGGGGGACAAGCTGGGTGTAACAAGCTCTAATTTTAGCTGATTTGTGCTTGCTCGTCCTTTCCTCCCCCAGGGCAGCGGGTAGGGTGTGCAGCCTGAATGAGAAACCATGCTCTAGTGAGGCATCTACAGGTTTGGTGGGTTTTGTTTGTGGGTTTGCTGTTTCCTGGGTACCAGGGCCGTGTGAAGCATTGAAATTCCACCCTGAGCAGCAGTGAGCAGCAGAACCTGTTTCCATAGCACTGCCATGGAAACAGCACTCTGCGAATCTGTGCCTTCAGGCCCCTCTGCGGCTGAAGCATCTCACTGCTCCTCCCCAGCACCCACCTCCACACTACAAGCCCCCAGACCTCCTTGTGTGCCTCTGGTGATTACAGGGTGCAGTACACAAGAAAAGCAGAACCTCCTGTTTGGCCTCTTACTGAATCATAATGTGTCAAAGTATCCTTTGAAGATAAATACTAAAAGCATGCTTCTTTCCCCCTCTTCCACGCATAAAAGTGGAAAAAGCTACAGTTAAAATTCAAGTTGAATTGCACCAGTAAAATTTCACCTGGTAATATATTAAGGTGAAAACACAGTAATCTCATGCAATGGGCTCTTTTATCTTCCTTTGTCTGTCAGGAACACCAGCTTCCAAAAGCAAAGGATTTAATTAAGTGTTAGAATGTAGAACAGGCTCCCCTCAATCTTCTCCTCTGGTTTGGGGTTTCTTTTTGCTTCCCATCCCATGGTTCATACTAAAAAATACTCATGGCAAGGTCTCCATAAAATGGAGCGATAAATCAAGCAATGGATGTATGCAAGACACATGTTGTTTCCTCCCTGCATCCACTGAGTGCCTGAGGAAGCACACACCACAATGCACATGCTGCTGGTATTGAGCATCTCAAAGACATACAGACTATGACTGTCAGCAGCCATCTCCACTGGCTGGAAGACCACAGGTCCACCTAGCACCTTGGTAAGTCAGTCCTTAAGAGACTTGGTAATCAAGAGGAGTTTTAGTTGTAGTGGTTAGACCCCCTATCCCAGGAATGGGACAGGAAAACAGCCTAAATTTCAGAGGAACACCACTAGAGAAGAAAGGGAGAGTCAGGATCAAACTGACAGGCAGCAAAATGCTAAAACTTCTTCTTAGCAATCTCCATCATGGGTCCTGAGGAAGGGATCATACCCAGAGCAAGAGAGAAATCTAGCCCCTCTGCTCTACCAATACCCCTGGTCTCTTCCACAGCTATGGAAAAAGATAATGCCTTACCAGGATAGACCAGAAAATTTTGTTCCAAGTGGGTTGGGTATCACCCACAACCAATGACACAGAGATGCTTTATATGCTGTAAAAAATGGCAGCTGTCATCTGACATGCATGGAGCAAAGTAAGGCCCCAGATGGGGAAAGGATCGGTTTTATCTGGCTTAGGTCAGAGACCATCAAGGGCACAGACCCTCACCTCTTCCTTTTCCAAGCAAGTACCAGAGTAACAGGAATCATAATATCAACATAATACCAAATTTTGCATATTTATAACCTGTCCACTGCCTACTCAGAGAAGTACACTGAGTTACTCTCTGAGGCAACCTGTGCTATCACGTGAACCAGCTCTTCTCCACGTGCACAGCAGTGTTGAGTCTATCAGTCACATCGTGACCAGGGTCACATCTCTCACCTGCTGTGGCTGTAACTCATCTGAAGCCTTGCTGAGCAAAATGACTGATTTGCTGAATTCCCATGCAGAATGTGAAGATTGCCTGTCTTCCATTATATGTGTCCATCTGATCTGACAGTTTTCTACAACAGAGTATTTTCCTGCGCTGCCAAGCCCACACCTTGCTCTTCTTCTCCAGCACATGTGAATAAAATAATTTCATGAAGAAAGGAAGCTTCTCAGACTGCAAAAGCTTTGAGATTTAGTTTGCCTTACTTGTGCCTTCATGTAACTAACCACAAATCCCAAGTCACTTTGACCCCAGTTTTTGACTCCAGGTTTCTATTGAACAAAAAGCCTGCAGGAGGCATCTCACCCTTTAGATGCCATGCTGTGATTTAAAAGAGCTTAATACAGATCAAACTATAACCCACATCCCTTTCACTGTGTTCTTTATTATTTTAATGAGGTTTTCAACCCATCTGTTAAATCATGGATGAAGAAAACTAGCAGTTACATGTCAAAATCCATGCAAACTACTTAAAATTCATGCCTACTAAGCTGGCCTATAGTCAGATGTTACTAAGTCAGGTGTACAGTGTCTGGAAAAACAAATTTCATATGCATGATCACCTACTTAGCTGGAGTGTCTTCTAATAAGGTTAACTCGAGGAAGTGAGAATAATAGCTTAGGACAAGTACATAGTGAATTGTTTTATTTTTGTGTTGGTTGTTTTGCGCTTTTTCCAGGCAGCAAGGGGACAGTTTTCCTTGTACCACTAACTCTTTCATTTGACGTGGCCTACATTTTACATTTTTGGTATGCGTGTGAAAAGCTTTGACAGCCTCTTCAATATCACCGCTCTTCTGGGTTCAGGATAAAACCTCTCTGGCCCCTCTCAAGTTCCCTTTAAATCCCTAAATTACCTTCACATAATTTTCAGTTTCTTGTCTTGTATTCACTGGACATCTTGCACAGAAGTGCTCTCAAGATCTGGGCTGTTGGAACTAAACAAGGCACTGAAATTTCCTACAAAGTTGTGGTACTTTTTCCTTGTCTCTGGGGCAGTATTGGCAACACTGTGATCTACCTGCATTAAAAATTTTCACAGTATGTAATTTACACTTCATTGGTACTAGTTCCTCACAAAGATCTGGTAATGGCTTTATGGAGTTTAAATGCAGCTCAAAATTTCCACTGCCTAAATGTTCATGCCCACTGTCTCAGAATTCTTCCCCTCACAGTAGCAGGAACTGATCTATTTTTAAACCTTTATTTACTCTTTAAGATCGTATGTGTCCAGCTTTACACGCTTCATCACCTGATGACTTCCAGAGGAATAAAATCTTTATTTACTCTCCACTTACAACCAAAATGGAATTTTCTAGGGTTATGAATCATGGGCTGACTTGACTCCTACCACTCCACCCTATAGCTAGGCAGCTTCCCTCACCCCAGGAAAGTACCCTCAAACAGTTCCTTGGAGAGAAAGATTAGCTGGTTTTGATCCTTATGTACCATTCCTTCTTAAGTTTGTTGGGCTTTTAGCCATACTTTCAATTCAGCCACTTCCCTTCAAAAGACCAACCATTCCCATACATCCCAAACGTCCCTGCTTTATCACTTTCTTCCATTATTTTTACTTTTAAGGCTAAATAATTTTTTCTGGCATCAGACTAACATGGTCATGTGCAAGTTCACTTCAAGAAGTATCCCACCTGCTTTGATGCCAACAACAAAATCATCTTCTATTGCAGAACTGTTCTTTGCAGCTACAAAGAAATGCCCAGTTTTAATGATGATGAGGGCATCTTCATTACTATATTGGGACTGCCTTTCCAAAGAAAGCACAGCGCTGCAGTTCTTGCAGCATTTCTCAAATGTCGGCACTGCCTTCGTTATTGCTGTTTGCTGCAACATTTGCACGGCTCTGTGTCATTTCTGGTGGATGCTGACTTTGAAAAGGGAAGGTGGCCAAATAGCTTTGTGCAGATTCCTTCTTTTGCAGCATATCAGGTTCCTGACCAAACCCAAGCTTTCACTGGACTCAGTAATTTCTCCCATCAGGAAATTCAGAATACTTCTCCAAGGGTACTGCAGAAAATCTTGTGCTCACGTTCTCTCTCTGGTCACACTCACTGAGTTTTGTTGCCTCCTAGCACCATCCAGTTTTCCATGAGGGACTGGTTTAACATCTCAGAATTGCCAGATATGGAGGACTTTGTCCTTTCCAGTTTCACAAGCCCTCTTGAGTTTTTTGTCTTCTTTTTACTCTGGTTGAAAAGCACAGGATGAATTTACACTAATTCTAGGATTATGGAATTTATGCACTGCCATTCCAAATGAAAGCGCATATGGACAAAAACCCCTGAGAAAAGCCCATGCCTCCAGCTACCCATGCTTTTCATCTTGCTTCCAGGTTTATGATCAGTTACCATGCACGTGTTCCCTTGCATCACCTGCACTTCCAAAGAGACTCAGCTATGGCAAGGTTTTGTCTGCTCTGTTCTTCTACTCAACGTGTTTTCTTAGCTCATTTTACTCCTGATGCTATGTATTTTCCAATAGTCATTCAGAGTCAAGGAGCCACCTTCATCCAGCATCCATTCACAGGCTGCTTTACAGGAGTTAGGGAAGCATCCCTATAACACAACAGCTGGCTACAGCTGGGTCATGCCAAAGCATCCCAGAGAAAGTGTCCTCTGTGCAAGGGCTTCTCATTCAGCTCAGAAATTACTAAGTAGGCAAAAGCAAAGCACACACTGCAAATCAACATTACCCTTATGTGTGGGATTTGACCATATATAGTCTGGTTTAGAATGCATTTCTGGTAATGGACAAACCTTTCTTGGAATAGCCTGGTGATCACTCTGTTTTTCAAGGGCTTCTGGTCATGCAGAAACAAAAAGAAGCACTATTGGGAGTGACCAGCCATCCTCACAAACTGGAGGCAGATTTAGCCACCCACACATAGCTTCAGGATGGACTCTCTCTAACAGGCATGTTTGGCTCAGTTATTTTATCAGCCATGCTCCTCAAAGAGTTTTCACTTCTGCACCCCAATAACCCTGGATATTATCCACAGCAGTGTATTTGAGACTAGCATTACTTTGCAGAATGACCAAAAAGATCTGCAAAGGTCACCCTGCTCACAAACTGCAGATTAGTCCAATTGCAGAAGGTAAATTATAAGCATCTTGGACAATCATGAGACAAAGTCCAAGCAAGGCACCTCTCCTACCCACCAGGTCTTAGAAAGAAGAACACAGACATATATGGGGAAAGGCTCTGACTCTTTCATAGGTGTGGCTTGGATATACTAGGCCCTGGACAGCAGAATGCTGTAGAAAGGTCAAAAAGCTCCTTTTTTTAATCTAGAGCCTCCTGGAGATTTACTTGCATGCATAAGTGTGCAGACACAACATCCTGGACCCGCACAAGCTCCCACTCAACGCAACAGCCGAAAACGTTACACAAGAAGTCAGCACTGAGCACCGCCCCTCTGCACATAACGCGTGCGTGTCCTCAGGATGGAAACCTCTTGCTTCTCAGCCTGTCCTGCCCCCCCAGCCCATCTGCCTTCCCCAGATTTCTGACAGCTTCGGCTCGATGTCCCTTCACTGTTCCTAGTAAACACAGCCTTTCCTCTCCTCAGTATTGCTGTTACAGACTGTGTCACCCTGCTCTTACAAGTCCCCACTGCCACAACTCCCTTCTCTGCCCCTACAAACCCCACAGGCCACCACTGCTTCTCAGAAGAAGGGATATGTGTCCTCAGCAAGTGGGTGCAGTGGAGACAGAGATGGCTCGGATGAGTCCCACACCACAGAAGGGACTCCTAGAGGAGAAAGAAGCACCAGAGGAATCATACATAAAAATTTCTTGCCTCTCTCCTCCATCCTCTATGATTTCTGTAGGGAGGTAGCTCTTCTCATTTGCCCCATCCCACCCTATACCCTGCACCTAAATATGTCTTCAGGATGGGGAAGCATCTGTGCAGTGGGTGGTGATGCGGGGGTGCAGCCAATGAGGCTGCAGCCTAAAAGGACTGAAAGAGAGATTTGATAGCAATAGAACCCGCATGCTTTGAGCTTCTGCTGAGAAGGAAGGCACAAGAGCAGCTTGAGGGGCATTCTGGAAGTAGCTTTTGTCTGAAGGGGTCTGTTGGGTCTGAATGAGTTCATTTCTGCCTTAGCAACCCTCACTGTGCTATGCTTTGCACTGGTAGCTGGAAGGGTGCTGATAATTGTGCTGCATATCTTGAGCCAGCAAGAACACAGAATTGCTGTTCTATTCAGAGCCAGAGAGCAGAAAGTTCTCCCACTAACATGTATGAAAAATCAAATATTTGAGAAAACTTACAGAAGACAAATACTTGAAAAACTCCAGTTTAGAAGATTGCATTTTTATCTTGTCACCTACTCAGCTGGCAGGCAAGGGATCTGGAAGAGCTGCACAGACTCTCTGCAGACCAACCAACCTGCCTCATTTCCATCCACAGTTGTGACAGGCCTGACACCTTCACAGTGGACTTCTCATACAGCAGAATCAACAATTTCCAGCAGAGAATTGTTCTACTGGAAACCTTTCAGGTAGTTCTACCACACATTTAGAAACATTTTGTATATACCAGTATTTTGGGCATACATTAATATGCTATCCAGATATTCTATAATCTCCAGATACTTCAAGTGCCTGTCTGTAAAGAAAAGGTAGAATATGTCCCTTAAAATGCCAATCACAGTTAAAATGATGAGTGATCAGCACAAGGTTTTGCAAGAGAAGCTCATAGGTGGACTCTAATTTTCATTCTTGCTCTGATCGTATGGCTGACTGCAAAGCAGCTTCTGCCATGCTTGTGAAGAGCCTCACTGGAGTCCATAAGGATCTGCTGACAAGCTGTAGACACAGGCAGTACATCAGCACACAGAACCCAAGTGTGCCATCCCTGTATGTTTTCTGCCACACAGAAAAGGGTGGATATTTTTCCCTGCATACTGGGTTGCAGACTCAGCTTCATCTTTTTTTGAAAGCCCTCCTCAACCCCATGAGCTCTCTCCTGTGGGATTCCGTGGCTGGAAAAATTAAAAATTTGTTTCCTTTAAATGCTATAATTCTGCTTTTCCTAGAGGCAGCTACAATTCTTTCACTGTGATCTGAAATTGCAGCAATAATTATATTTCCTACTTTGTTCACTGTAGTTGACTGTTTTGGCAGTCATCCTGTAGCAGTAATCCACACATAAAGAGTCATCTTGCATTTTTCAATCCAATTTAAAGGGAATTGTTTCTCAAGGAAAGCAAAAGGGTGAAAATGTTCCCCTCTGGCAAAAATTTCAAGCACTTTGGTATTACATGTGAGAATTTTACCTACCTGTCTTATTCATTGTT
Organism: Emberiza elegans; assembly: GCA_024865655.1. NCBI lineage: Eukaryota > Metazoa > Chordata > Aves > Passeriformes > Fringillidae > Emberiza > Emberiza elegans. The sequence continues at coordinate 6,561,739 of JALJVW010000910.1, read as the reverse complement.
GCATTTTACAAGCACTAATTTAAATTCTTTACACTTCTAGGAAGGCCTGAGACTTTCTTCATGTGCTTTTTTGGTTAGTCCTCCTGTACTTCTCCCAGACACTCAGAAAGAGAACTTCAGTTCCCTCTTTCCAGATGATGCTCAGGGCACCAAGTGCTCTCGTTTTGTTCTTATTTTCTTCTGGGGCTATTTGTTCATTCCAGAACAGGAGGAGAGGATGCCATAGAAATTAAGGCAAGGGTGCATTAGGAGGCAAGGGAATAATTATTTATTCTTGCCATCAGCTCATTCATTTGGTTTGATTTACACCAGTTGCCCAAAGTTTTCCTTCTAATTTTTCACTGAAATACCCAGAAGCCTTTAATAATGGCATTTACATGTATAATGTAGCATTATTAATGTTAAACAAAGCCTTTGAAGTCTCCTCTATTCTGCACACCCCATACAATTTCAGAACAGATTATTTTCACAGTAACCTCTGCCAGGTACAAACACACACACACCACTGCTATTTTATTAATTTCAGATACTTTTTCCTTTTTCCCACACATTTTCAATCCAAATATTCTACAATCTATAAGAGCAGCACAAGAGTGAAAGTGCTGTACCATAAACAGTATGGGTCAGGGTAGACAAAGCAAGGTGACTAGAAATTCAACCTTTAAATCAAACAGGATTTATCAGACAGGACAAGTACTGAAATATGAGAATAGCAGGATAATAAAGAAAAGTTTCAGGATATCTTAGAACAACTAGAAGAAGAGAGTACTGGAAGTTTAGAATTGTTGTTTGGGAAGCATCCTGCCTCACACCCCAGCACATCTTATGTTTTCAGCCAGCTTACACCACCAAAACCTGCACTTCATCTGAGGAAGCTTCAGACACATCTGTTGCATTTACAGGAACTCTTAGGAGCTTTGTTCTTCTTTTTTTTTTTATTCTAATGGGCTTTTCCATCTCCCAGGCACGCAATGATTCAGGCGTCAGTTGTTTCTACAAGACCTCTCTGCTGCATCCATCCCTGTGACCTAGCTGCTGCTCTGCTCAGCAAGCCAAACTCACCCCAAGCCCTGTCCCACCCTTGGTTCTCTGCTCCTGGGGTCTGTTTGAGCATCCCTGGGCAGCCGGGCAGGCGGGAAGATGGAAACCCCAGGGCATTCCTACAGCAGTTACTGCAGCTTCCCAGGGATACAGTAACTGCTCCCAGGTGCTAAAACCCCACCAGCTCAGCCCTGCAGCCCAAAATTTTGCTGTGTGCTTCCTAGAGGAATGCAGGAAAGGGACAAAATCTTAATAGATCAATGCCAATTGGAAAAACTGAAATCAGAGGGGGGAAAAAGTCACAAAGAGCTTTCATACTATACAGGCAATCCTAGAAATTTTCTGCATCTTAGACTCATCTGTGTCATCACTGGGGCATCTCTATGTCACCTCATGGCATCCCACTGAAATGTTGGCAGGACAGGGTTTGAAGGATCCCCTCACAACAAGGCCATCACCAGCAGTAGATCTGCTTAGCTGCATCTGACTCAAGGCCCTTGTTTCAACACTGTATTACCTTACTATTGAAAATTTTTTTTCCTGTTGTCCAAGGACCTACCATGGCCTTCCATGACACCATCTGGCACTACCAAGTACAGATTAGTTCCATCACCTTCATAACTACCCTTCAATCAGGGATGGATACCTCCACCTCTTACCCACATCTCAGAGGGCAGAGCCAAAAACAGTCCCTCAGGACAGCACAGGGCATGTTGTGTCTGTCAGGGCCAGCTCACTTAGACACTGCAAGTAATTCCCATGGCCTACAGATCTTATCATTTCCAGTGGAGAGTCTCTATGAAATACCTCCCCACAGAAAGATGCAGAAGAGGCAAAAAAAAGGTATGAGGATGGATGATACAACTGAAAAAGTCCTCCTGATATTCAACTAAATAAATTACTGTTCTCCTGAAGAAAAGTGACAGCAAGGACTTCTAAGGTCAGGGGCTGGATAGAGAAGGTGAAGAATGTACAACTGCTAGGCTACTTTTTTTTTTCTGCCAAAGAATGAGGGGATATCAAAATGAGAATAGCAAGGAGCAAGTTTCCAACAAAGACCTTCTTAACCCTATGAGAAGTTAAGTGATGAAACTCCTTCGTCTCTTGGATGCTAAAAACATGCCTGGGCCCACAAATGCCAAGAATTTGTACGTTGGTAAGGGTATGGAATAAAAAACCCATAAAGCACTACTAAATGGAGAGACATACTGACTATCTTAGAGACGTCCAAGTCACAACTCATGGGATGTCTGGAGAATATTCTGAGGAAAAATCTCTAATTGATCCTCTATCAATTGCTGTTGGATGCAAAATCCTGGACTAAATTACCGTTTGATATAAACAAGTTCACACATCATTACAAAAAGTTTCAAAAATAACATTTAACATTACTGGATAACTTTTAAGTCTACCAGGACAGCATAGCAAAGTTCTTCCACTATCAGTCAAACCAATACACAAGTCCACTCACCTCTTTTTATTTAAACACTGCATCATTAAACAGAAAGAAGGCTTTTGGCATCCTGGAGAAAAGGCAGGACATTACCACTGTCCCACAGCAGCCAAACACACAGATCACCTGGGTTTGAGCCCAAGGACTTCAGCCATGGAACATCACTCTGCTTTGCTCTTCACTTCACAGCCAACTGCCCCCAGCTTCAAAGCATCTTTTATGAAAAACAGCAGTGCTGTACCATAGCTAGGACAGAAGATGCTCTGAGGCCAATCACTTTCTCAATCAACATTTGTACCTTCATCTCCGCTCCAAATACTCACAATTATTTTTGTCCTCCCCTGATTTTCTACCCTCTGCTAAACGTAAAACTCCTAGAATAATCCACAGGGTTAAAAACTGGTCTTGGGATAGTAGCCCATTTGGCCAGGGGAAGAAAGAGCAAGGAAACCTCATCACCTTTTCATTTCTGCCCTGATGGGTAGAAAATGCTGGATTGTACTGCTCTGCCACCTATCACCTCACACTGTCAGGGTGACACTCCCGTGGGACAGCGGATCTGCTCCCAGTTCCTGACAATACTCAGCCACCCGGACCTGCCCGATATGGGCAAGCCTCAGTTTCTGCAAATTTGTAGTGCTGCCTGTGCCAACTCTTTTCCTACTCCCTTGGGTGAGATGCATAGCCCAGGGAAGACAGTTTGGCTGGGGGCATCCATGTGTCAGACTACTCCCAGCTGCCACAGGGGCCCTGGGAGTCTGTCAGCAGCCAGAATAAATTGAGGTGGGTCTGACTCATGCCAAATCCAAAGCCAGCAGGGGGAATATACAGGTGCAGAAGTGGTACAAAGCCAATTGCCTGCTTCAGCACACTGTCACGTACCAGGTACAGCTCAGTGTATCCAGGGGACAAGATCCAGCAATCACAATTCCCCAGTGAGACTCCTATGGTCCTCCAGCTGCAGGTGCCCCATGGAGGATGAGACCGTGGGGAGCCAAGGCTGCCTGAGAAATCTGTATGCAGATCTAGCACATTTACCTTCACCCCAGGTTTATTACACTAGCTTTTCTAATCCTAAGCTATATTTTAAGCTAAGGAGCCCTCACCTCAGCACCCAGCTCCAGACAGCCCTGGCAGCAGCCAGGCAGAGATGAGGCAATGCTGTACTAAGCAGGGAATGAGCACACCACGGTCACACGCTGCTGTCCCCTGCTAACCTCACCACCTTTACACCTTCCTACCCCTCCTCGCCCTGATCCCGATTCTGCAGCAGGTTCATTGTGGAGCACAAAGTTGGTCCACGCCAAGCTGGCACAGGCTTCAGAGGAATTAATTTAGACGGGTAAAGTCTGATCCCTTTCAGGGAGCGTGCAAAAGAAGAGGCAGCGCTCAGCACTTTAGACATCAAGGGAGAGTAAGAGAGAAAGAGATGAGAGAAAGCCTCGCACAGAAAAGGCAGCAGGAAAAATGTCCTAATTTGGAGAGACAGGGCTCATTGCCATGGCAACCCAGAATCGCCCCAGAGCGGCCAAATACGACTTTATATGTGGTGTTAAACGATTCAACCATTTAGAGAAAATACTAAGGGGAAAAAATAATGGAACTGTGGAAGGGAAAGTATTTGGCAACAAAGAGCTTTCCTCTGGGGTACTCTGGAAACAGAAGTGAACCTTTTGAGTCTTAAGTTGTATTTTCCCCCCATCCTTAGGTGCAGACACATTTTTGTGCATTTGCTTGTTTGGGGAGAATGAGTCACTCCTTACTGCCTGCACTGCCTTCCCTTCCCAGCCTGGTGCTCATCAGCAGTGGGGCCAGATCCTGCCTACTGGGCAACAGAGGGAGGAAAGGCAACTGGAACCCCTGTTTCTTTCTTAAAGTCCCCTACCAAGACCTCCCAGGACAAGGCAGAAACTGGCAATGCATGGCAAATCACACAGAGACACTGCAGGATGGCAGCACATCTCACCAAAGAAGCAGCAACATGATACAGCGTGGCAATGAGCACCAGGAGCTCCAGCCTCCATTCCACAGCCTTGAAAAAGCACATATGGGATGTCTGTAAGAGATCTGGGATTGCTGAGCACATCTGGCCATGGGCTAAGTGAGAGAAGCAAGAGTGATAGGCTCACTGTAAGTCACACAATGCCCATACTGCTGGCTGAGAGAGAAAGATGAATCTCTGCAGTTGTCAATTAATTATCTGATCTCACTCTGAGCCCTTTTCTACCTGCTTTAGTCTATGAATTACTTTAAATATCTTATTGAACTTCCTCATCCCACACCCTCACCTCCTTCCACCCTCACACTTGGGATTCCCTTCCTCTGCACTGCTGCCCTTTGTCAAACACCCCTCTTCAGCAGATCTTCCCAACTCTTTTCTTATCCCTGGCACAGCTCTGTTACATTTTCTCAGTCTTTATGAGAGGTCCCACCAAGGCTGCATGAACTGCACCTCACAGGATGATGGTACATGGAGGTGGACGAGTGTGAAGAATAGTAAGACCAGGTGAGTGGCAAGGAAAATATTTTATTTTCTGGAGGTTACCTCCTTGTAACTCAAGGTACCAATCCCAGTGGATGAGTTCCCACAGGACCACCCCCTACAGATTCCTAAGTGCAAAGCAATAATGTGATTGTCAAGGCAAGATCCTCGTCACTCATGTCTAACCTACTCATGTCACCTCATTTCCCTATCCAAGTTATTCACCAAAGGCAGCAAAACACTTGGCCAAAAGGATTCCTTGAGAGCAGAGATGGATTCAGTGTTGAGGACAGGACATGCTTCTGCATGAGCATGGTTACACAGAGACACCACCACATGTCTCCTACAGGCTGTTACCCATTCCCATATTAAACCATTTTTTCCTGGCCACAGAAACCTAAACAAACCAAGCAAGATAATCCACTCCCTAGTATTTTAGTCCAGACCAGACCAGGAGAGGGAAAAATTGAAAAACTAAACTCACTCCACTATTACCAAACGAAAAAAAAAAGCCTTCAATGTATGATTCAAGGGATTTGTGTATTGTGTAGCAGCAGAACGGCATGAGCTGCTGGCTGGCTTCTGGCTCTCTGGCAGCACAAAATGCTTCCCCACAGCTTGTACTGTGTATTTCTGAGTTTTATTATAGGCACACCTCAAGACATAGAGCAACAGACTGCAGGACCAGTATAGTGACCAGTGAGTGACATTGTCAGACAAAAACATGATCCTAAGCACAGCAAGAGACAAACATCATTCACAACCTCTCTTTCTCCTCCCAGTGGTCAGTATCACAGCGTGTTTTTTGCCAGCCTCTGGTGAGAAAGCTGCCAGCCACGCTTCAGTTTATAACAACTAAGCAGTTGAAACCTCAAATCCACATGTGCACATAAAATCTTCCAAGGGTGCTCAGACAAGGGCAGAGGGATCAAACAAAGAGAATGGCTGGGACCAGTCCTGGTTAAGATGAGCCCTGCGGTCTCACAGCAGGACGTGGAGACAGCAAAGGTCAATGGCAGCACGGCTCATTGGGGGAAAATGGACCATGGGCACCAGCACAGCCTGGTGAGCTTTCCAGCCATTCCCTAAATGAAGCTGTTCCACCATCTGCAGGCGAGCACACTTTGGCATTAAACATTTTGCATGAAGGCCTATTTAATGGAGCACAAAGTGACTTATTAAATCCAAATTAAAGAACCAATTGACTATCAAAAAAAATTAAATCTCTGGGTAGGTAATGGCTGTGTCAAACATTTGGATGCGCCCAAAACACATCAAAACTAACCTCACAGTTATACAACAAAACAGAAGCCAGCCACATGGGTTTGGGGAGTCTCTCAGATGACCAAAACTAACAGAAAGAGATGGCTGACTATTGTCATTATATTACAGGGGTTCCATACTGTTGTCTCCTTATTGCAAGGGTTTCATACCCCCTTGGTGTTTCTCAAAGGCAGCTCCTCCAAGCACTGACTCTTCTTCTTCTCCCAGTAGCCAACAGACTCCCATTCCCCTCCCAACCAACTGCCCACTCTTTTATAGCACTCTTCTCATTGGCTACACTGTGGCCTGATAAAGTCAGACCTGTTCCTAATGTTTAACAATTGGCCCAGCTGCAACTCCTTAGGGGTAAGATTACTTTCTATACTACCTTTATTTTCTTATATTCTATCCCCCTACAGCTGACTGGTTCATCCTCTGTCCAGTTCCACCTTATCTCCCTCCACTTCAGCAATGCCGTCCCCTGAAGACATGCACATACTCCCAAAAACTCTGTCAGTCCCATTACAGACCATTTCAATGGCCAGACTGCAGCTGCAGAGATTAGCTCAGGGAGCCATAGAGGACTAATTGTTCAGAGGTACAGCCCAAGTTTGCTGGCCACTTCCCTGCCCTGGATTTTATCTCATTACACTGTTCAGATTTCCCCAACTCTCCCATTCCCAGGATTTCAGCCCATTCAGCTCACTTCCTCATCTAGATCACGGCAGCCATCCTCACTTATTTTGATCACCAGGCTGGCTCCTCCTCAGCCCACCCAAGGCACCCAGTGATTAGAGTATGCCTTGATCTTCAGTGCCAGGTGAGGAACTCAAACCACCACACTTTGCTGTAGGCTTGCCACAAGGCTAAGAATAAAGCTAGACAGAAATCTCAGCCAGTCAAAAGGAAGGAAAAAAAAAGTGGGGCAGAAAACAGATGTCTGCTTGACAGTTATGAAGGAAAAAAGGCACAATTCACATTTTAAGTGCAAGTTTTAAGTCTGCATTGAGAATACAGTTAAAGGCACATGTCTTTCTCTTCCACAGAGGATACTAACGGAATAATCCAATTACTGCTGCTGTCATCAGGCTAATTTCTTTTCTCAGGAGGTCTGTCATGGGACAGAAATATTAAAATCTCCAAGCCTTGCGCCATGTTCCCCTCCAAAATCTCACCGACAGGAGCATGCGACACGGAGCCAGCGCGTGTCCGTGACCGTGCCTCCCCGGCTGCCGCAGCCCAGCGCGCAGCGTGAGTCACAGAGCGCACACATGTGCGAGTGCGAGCCAAGGCCCGGCCCCGGCAGCCAGCCGAGCGCAGGGGCTGGATCACAGCGAGTCACCGAGGGAGCGCCCGGAGCCGGGGCACGGCTGCTGGGTGTGCTCGGGACACGCTGGGTGTGCCCACGGGACACGCTGTGTGCACTTGGAACACGCTGTGTGTGCTCGGGACGCGTTGGGTGTGATCGGGACACCCTGTGTGTGCTCTCGGGACATGCTGTGCGCAGCACGGGACACTCTGTGTGTGCTCGGGACATGTTGTATGTGCTTGGGACACCCTGTGAGTGCCCACAGGACATGCTGTGTGTGCTCGGGACACCCTGTGCGTGCCCACGGGTGTGGAAGGGGCTAACAGCAGGCCTGTTAGCTAAAGGAGTGAGAAGAAGCTGAGAAGTAAGAAGAAGCTGATAAGAAGCCTTCTCCAAGGGTGTAATCAAGGAGACTGAGAGAAGAAAGATAAGAGGACTTTGCAGCTGGACAAAGCATTTTTAGAAAGTTAGGTGAAGTCTCTATAACTTTTCACCAATAGCGTGATGTTGACTTATTGTAGCCAATAGTTAAGGTAGAAGAAGGGTAAACAATTAGAAAGTGTATAAAAGATCAACCATGGTTCACTAATAAAGAATTGCCAACTGAGACTGCTTGTGGTCTCTGCTTTATGTTGTAACCACCTCAACTGCAACACACGGGACACTCTGTGCGCCCACGGGACACGCTGGGTGTGCTCGCACGCTGGACCCGCTGGGACACGCAGTGTGCAGGACACGCTGTGTGCCTCGGGACATGCTGGCACTGTGTGCCCACGGACACACGCACGCTGGGTGTGCTCAGGACACGCTGTGTGTGCTCGGGACATGCTGTGTGCCCATGGGATGCACTGTGTGTGCCCACAGGACACTCTGTGTGTGCTCGGGACACGCTGGGTGTGCTCGGGACATGCTGTGTGCCCACAGGACATGCTGTGTGTGCTCGGGACACGCTGTGTGTGCCCACAGGACATGCTGTGTGTGCTCGGGACACGCTGTGTGCCCACAGGATGCACTGTGTGCCCACGGGACACACTGTGTGTGTGATCGGGACACTGTGTGTGCCCACAGGACACACTGGGTGTGCTCAGGGACATGCTGTGTGCCCACGGGATACACTGGGTGTGATCAGGACATGCTGTGTGTGCCCACAGGACATGCTGTGTGTGCCCACAGGACACTCTGTGTGTGCCCAGGACACGCTGTGTGTACCCACGGGACACTGTGTGTGTGCCCACAGGACACCCTGTGTGCACACAGGACACGCTGTGTGCGCTCGGGACACTCTTGCCAAAAGCTCAGCTCCCAAGATGCTCCGGCACAGTGCTGCGCCCACCTTCTGTGTGCGTTTTTAGCTTCTTTCCTTTAGGAAACAAGGCTCTTGCAAACCTGGGCAGGTGTGTGTTCGTGCACAAGTGAGTCAGGCCTCCCAGTAACTCTTGAACCTGCTGGCCAATTTCTACCTGATTTGACAAAGGGACAGAGGACTCAAGGAGAATTAAATTCTTGGAGTGCTCTACAAAATACAGCCTTCAACTGCAGGCAGTCCCAAAGCCTTGGTCTGACCCCACAGCAGCATGAATGATTCACCCACTCACAGTCAAAGGCTCGCTAGGCAATCAAATGGACTTCATCCTGAGCTGGCAGCATGCCTGTGGTGGACAGCCCCTGTACACAGAAGCCTCGGGCCACCACAGTACAGCTCTCTCCTAACTGTGCCAGCCAGTGACTATAAAAGGCACAGTGGAAACTGGGAGAAAAACAACAGGAGATCTGGGGAGAATGGTATTTTTGTAGGGAAGAGGTGTAGACAGGTCCTGAAAAATGGAAGCTGCTGTGGGTGCACACGCTTATTTGGACTGGTCGTCTTCTAGTTGATACAAGGCAGTGGGTGAAGAAATGAGACCCTCTTAATGCCCCTGGTCTTCACCACTGGAGGAAGGATGAATCCAGCTCTTCTGAAATATATTCACTCAACTCAAGTTCTCACCTCTATGGACACTCTGGTGTCTACCATGGACTAAGCTCACATTACTGCCTTAGTATATGATTCAGTTAAAGAGTCAATTAACTGTGAGATGTGAATCCAGTGAAAACAGGATTCATTCATTTGGGAGCCGACAAAATTACTTGTTCCATTGCCATTCCGCTCGCTGTCTTCTCAACAAGCTGTTCCAATGTTAGGTCATAAAACTCACTTTCAAGTGTGTCAAATAAGGGGAAAAATAAATAAAAGCCTCTAGCGTGCATTTGCAAAAGCAATGAGGGAGGGACTCAGAGTGTCCATTCAGCACTACAACATGAAAGACTCAACTTTCAGAAGATGGAGACGCCCAGCATTTTCTCAAATGTAAGCTGCCTTAACCTGTCTCATGTTGGATCTTGAAAAAAAAAAAACCTATATTCACTGTTCACACTTAAAACACTCCAGCCTACTTCTTTGATTGCCATGGCTTCCTGGGAGGTGGGCAGAGCCCATTCAGATACCAGGTGTCCTCGCCTTGCAGCTTGGCAGCCAGTGCCGCGTGGAAAAGGCGCCACACTCCAGCAGCCTCGGTGCCACCTGTTCCCAACCCTCCCGCCGCCCACCCAGCCCTGCCATGTCGAGGAACAGTGTGAACCTGGCCCACAGCCCGGGCCATGAAGGAGCCCAAATGGATCCAGGCAATTTGAAGACATGGAAAGCAGCACTTCTGAGAGACGCTCTCCCCATACACCGTTATCTGACAAATACCCCATTATCCAACAACAGCCTCTCTCTCCACTTCCCAAGCAACTGTCTCCTCTGTAAAGAATTCACTGACCCCTCCTTTTTATCTACAGTGCTGTCAGAGAAGAATCTTTTTCATTACGTTTCTCCTGAGCTCACAAGGGGGTTTGTGGGGCTTTTTTCAACAGTCTCTGGTAGATAACTGAAAGGTATTGGTAACCATCTGCTCAGTGCATGCCCTGAAGGAAAGCATGTACTCTCCTTGCTCAGACTCCTTCCATACTGCACCAGAAACAGGACATTCTCTGCTCTTCACAAGTCTTTGTGAACTGGAAGCAATGGAAACACCTCATTTCCAATGGCAGGAGTCTCAGCAAGAAGAAGCCATCCCCTTCAGAGGGAAAGCTCATTTACCTAAAAAGAGGGCCAGACCCATGCATGGCCACCTGCAAGAAATAACATTTCTGGCAATGATGATTTTATTTTGCACTCTGACCCCACACAGAGTGTGTGAACTCTACCTTCTGATCTGGCAGGCTGAAATAGAAGTTAAGAAAACAAAACCGTGCCACATCTCTGACCTTTGATAAATGTGAAGAGCTGGTTAATGCAGCACACCAAATATTGAATCTTTAGCTTGAGTAGGTTTGTGTTGGAGGTGGCCCGTCAGCTGGGAGCCGAAAACCGTCACTGCACACCACTTCCTTGGGGGCAGCTCTGCCCCAGCTGAGGTGACACCACACACTGCCCCAGGCCAAGCCCCTGAGAGATCAGCAGCCTCATCCCTTAGCCCAGGGAGTGACCAGCAACATGCAGGGCTGTAACAAACCATTCCGCAAGCTTTGCTTCCCCTTACCCGCTCAACCATGACATGGATGCCAGTCTGCGTGTTTGGCTGTGGTGAGAGGATCAGTAGCTTGTCAAGCTGGTGATGTGGAGAACGGTATTAACTGAGTAATTAAATCATTTCTGTAATTACTCTCACACAGTTATAAATAATGTAAGCCCACACGTTCTCTCTGGAAGCCACAATAGCAAGAGAAGAGAGAGTGAGGGATGCTAATTAAAAAGAAGAAATAATAATAATACTTTACATTTATACAGCACTCTGCATTTTCAAAGCACAGTGCAAACAAGAATTAAGAAATGGTTAGAGTGACAGACAGGAGAGAGCGAGAGGAAGGGAAGCGGGAGAAGGGAGAAGATAGGAATGAGGATAGGTACAGAGCAGGATTTGAGACCCCTAGCAGGGCTGGTGACTGGGTGTATGCTCAGCCCAGCCCCGTGGCAGGGCCCCGGGCTCTTCATGGCCCAGCTCAGTACTGCTGCAGGAGCCGGGGGGGCAAGGACACAGCTCTGCCTCTGCAGAGAGCGAGCGAGCGAGCGAAGCGGGAGCGAGGACAAAGCGCTGCGCTGCAGGAGCTCACCTGGAGGAGCTGGCAACTCCATCATGGAACTGATCCCCTCCAGCACAGAGGCCGGACAGTGACTGTGCTGGCCCCAAGCCAGGCAGCTGGTGGAGGCTGTGAGAGCCTTGCCCCCTCCTCGCAGGAGTTTTTCCCCCCCCATGAGGCCGGAGCCCTGGAACAGGGCAGGCTGGCTGAAGGAGTGCACAGCCGAGCCAGCCCCAGGCAGGCTTTGGAAGACCAGCTGGCCTTGCCCCAGCAGGAAGCACTGATGCCAGTGTCCCAGTCACTCTGCAGAGTCTTTCTGACTTCCTCTGTGGCTCAGGGCAGAATGGGAAGGGAATATTTCTGCCCAACTGGAGGGAAGCAGTGCACTCATCGCTGCCCAATCCCACTGTCCTGTGCCTGCCCCGGCCCAGATCTGGTCTTCTCAACTACACAGTTTCCACCTGACAAAACCTGTCCACTCCTATTTCACACTCCTCATCCCATTTGTTCAGCAGTTCTGCCACCCCCTGTGCTCCCTGGCTGTTGCTCCTGCAGCCAGCAAGGAAGCATAACCTGGGCAGGTTTCTCTTTCCCTCTCTGCATTTTCCCATCCACCATGTCCTGCTTCCTACCTTTATCCAGTCCCCCTGCCCATCTCCTTGTATCAGGATCTTTTCCATATACTCACCCTCTCTAGCGGCTCCTCAGAATAGCCTGCATGCCCCTCACCCGTCCACATTTCTGCCCAGATTCCCTGCTGCACAGCACATTCCTGCCAGCTGGATCCCACCAGGATCCCACAGGAGACCTCCAGCTCCAGCACAGCCTGTGCAGCCTCCAGGGCCAGGTGCAGTTTTGAAGCACAGTTTGCAAGGGCAAGTTCTTTGCAAGAGAGGTGGCAAACATCTAAAAAGAGTCCAGGCACATCTGCAGTTCCTTACATGTATAACAAGGCCAGACTTGGGGCAGCCAAGCAGTGGTAGCAAAAGCCCATCTCTGGTTCCAAGTCCTTCCCTGCAAGACACCCCTGCTCTGGAACCATGCCCTTGCTCTCAGAACATGTAGTGGTCAGGCAGAACCTTTGGAGGAAAATGTGACAGCACTTGTGATATAGATAAATCACATATAGTCCTGTGCCACATTTTCAGAGAGATAGGTTTTATTTTCCAAATAAATATCAAATTAAATCAATCAGCTTGAGGCATACACCTGGCATAGGAAACTTAGCTCAAACAGTCATAGTCTGGCAAAATTACAAGAAACCCCCAAGAGTATTTTATAATGGGGAATGCTGACCAAGCTTACAAGAGATGGTACTATCAGCTCTGCATAAATAAGTTCTCCAGCATGATGCAGCTATTCAGCCACCAGGTCTAATGGGGGTTAAAGCTTCTCCTCCCGGAGTCCAGATTTTCATCTCAAGCATTGTATTTACTTCAGTTAGAAAAATCCAGTAATTGTTTCCTGGTAATTAGGTCACCTTTGCCTTTTATCGAGCTCAAACTTCACAAAAACATTGTTATGGTCTCCTTGTTAAGGGCAAATTGCTGTAGACAGCAGCTGAGCAAGTGTCTTACAGTCATGTTTTATAGCAGAGCTGCAGTGAGCACTAGGCTCTGTTAGAACGGCTGGATTCTGTTGGCACCTTTTAGATCAAATCTCCTCACTGTATGTACCTGCCTCCTTTACTTTTTTGCCCGCTCACCCTTGGACTCTCCACGTCCTTCATTCCTGCCTTCCCCTTCCTCTGAAACCAACATTTATTGTTATTACCAGGAACCTCACAGATACACAGCTAAAAACTACTGCCAAGCACAGAGAAAAATTGCTTCAACAGAGCCTTTAAGGTATTTTTTGCCTTACTCTCAGAACTTACACTTCTTTTTCCCTTAATTTTCTCCCCATGATCCTAGGTTCAGGAGATGTTTTCCTCTCTGTCTTTCATCTTCCTTATCCTTTTTCTCCTCTGCTTCATCTATATAGCATCTTCTCCAGCACTTAGTTCAATCCTGTTTGAAAACAGCTGAAGAAACATGGTTTCCATGTTCTTCCCTAAGAAGTCTGGAGCACTTCCTAAGAAAAGTCAGTGTCTGAGCCTTTTTCTTAGTGCACATATGTATCAATTAATAATATAATTTGATGTATCATAATACATCATTTAATGTATTTCCCTAACTTTATCCTGTCATTCCTATGTCTGCGTCTGGCAGCTACACTAAGCATTTTTTTCCTCTAATCTTAGTCTACCTCTATTCATTGGGTATATAAATCACACCCTGACTCATTGTTCAACCAATCTACAATACACACATACAGCTGTTTCACTCTTTCTTCATATATCAGCTCTTCCAGACTGTTAACAGGGTCACAGACTACAATTTTGTCTTCTTCTTTACCCTGTTTTTTCCAGCCTCTGTATATCTAATTCCCTTAGCTTCCTTCATAATCCATCTCCTCCAAACTTGGCTAATGAGGCAAATAAAAGGCAAAAGAGAATAAGAGATTCCCTGGAAAGAATTGTTTCTCTCTGTCCTGCAGTTACTGGGAAATGACATGCAGATCTAAAGCAGCAGCATCGGGCAATTTCACACTCGGTGTTTTCAATTTCATTTTGAGGCCAGTTTAGGGTAGGGACAAATTTGAGTGTAATTAATTTAGATTTTGTGAGACAAGTTACTGCTTGGGGTTGTAATAAAGGACTGCCTGTCCAGATTGAAGAAACTAATCTCCTTGTCCGGCTGGGTATGGCACAAATTGATTTAAGACCTTTTTGTTGGGTTTTTTGTTTTGAAGAGAGGGGTTGTGATAAAGATTAGAAATAGCTATCAGTCAGAACTCATCAAGCTTCCAGATTTTCTTCAGGTAAGTGCTTACAGATTTGGAGATGTATCTAAATATCATTACTGTGAAAATCAAGGTACAAGTTATACTACCCCAGTACCCCCTAAGAATAAAACTACTAACCTAAATAAGTTCCCACAACAATTACCAAAAAGATATTAACTCATTTGTAAAAATAAAACCTAACAAAACATTCCCTCAAAAATTAAGAGTAGTCCATATAACATCAAACAACTCACTATAATAACACCTAGTGTTAAAAACCTTAATCCAACAACACCAAGGTCTAAGTTGGGTGGAAATCAATGTTTTCCTCACAGAGAGTTCAACAGTTCTATTTCCAGGTAGAGAGTGGCAACATTGCATTTAAGCAATAGGAGTGACAAGGTTAATTCACCTTTTCTTTACCCCAGGTGGGTTGCAGAAGTTGCGTGCAGAGCTAGGGAAGGAAAGGTCTTCTGTCCCTCAAAAGAAAACATCACTATAACAACAGAAGAAAACTAACACTCTGTACTCCTGGAGGAAAAATCCTATGACCCGAAACAAAACAGCTTATAAATAGCTGCAGAAGGCTGCTGTGAAGGAATCAGACTTCACTTTTGCTTGACATTTGTTGTCTGAGACAACTTCTGCTAAAGGAAAGCACCCACACCTCTGTGTGGCCATCGTCTCCCCAGGGCACCACGCTTCCTCCTTCCCAATTCTGTGCCACCCAAACTCAGGTAACACCTCCAAGCATCAGGTGTCCAAGGCTCAGGGCAAACATGGAGTGCATCCAGTATAAATTATTAGGAGGAAAAAGCAATAGGGATATTTCATGGAAAGTTACACTGCCATCAGAATTGTCTTCTTTGTTTTTTTAAAAGAGGCTTTCTTGTTGCTTTTAAGCGATAAGCCAAAAAGAAAGGAATAATTTTTTGATTCCACTTTTTTTTTCCTGTGACTTCTGAAAACAATACCCCAGAAAAAAGTGAAGCCCTTGAAATTAAGTTTCTCCCAAGAAAATTGGAGATAAACTTGAGGAAAGCCTTTTAAAAAAAAAAAACCACCCAAACACAAAAAAACCACCTCCCCCAAAAAACCCACCAAAAAAAACACACTATTTTAATAGGATAATTAATAAAAGAAATTATACATTTCTTTGAAGAGTCATATTTTTATTGGAATAATACTAATGAAAGTACTTGAGCTCTTGTTTAGAAAATAAGAGTTCACATTTAAGGATTTAATGTCCCTGGGGAGAGGTTAGACCTCGCAAAAGTTCATTTCCCGGTTTCCTAATATCTGAGGTTTTTTAAGTGCTGTAATTTATTTGCAAAGTAATAAAAATAGTTCTAGGGAAATTCTCAGGTGTTAAACCTTCAAAAATATGCTGCCCACATTCCTTTTCTTTACATGAATAAAAGAAAATGTTATTTTGCATGGGTTGATTAGACACAGATGTAAACATAAATTACAGACCCACCTGGCTTTTTACTACATGTGTGTACAAGGGAAAAACAACACTGGCATACAATACTGGCTTTTATTTTCTGGGTCTCTGTGACTTACCTTTTATAACTCTTCCCCAACCTTTGCAGCAGACTTGTAATTTGAGGGCACATTATATTCAGTTTGTTGTTTGTGAGCTACAGAGAGCTTTGTTTTGGCAGCAAAAGGAAACAACAGAGTACCAAAAGCAAAAGAAGTGTATTAATCATGTCCTTAATAAAATTATTAAGAGCTTGGAGGGAAACTACTGATTTCTTTTTATTTTTTAAAATCAAACTCATCTTTGCTAATCATTAGATCAGTTTAAGAAACATTTAAACTATTACTATCATCAAATGCAGTTTCAGAGAAATGAAAACACTTTGTGAAATTACATGAACTGCATATAAATTTGTTTTGCAGGAAAAAGGGATAAAAATCTTTCAATGTCTGCAGATCAAAATGTGCCATTCCCCCCCCTTCTAAGCAGCATTTTGTTTGGAAATTATTTTACTTCAATTCCTATAATCCATTCAAAGGGAACTTTAACTCTTTTTTTAAATTTCCTTTTTTTTTTTTAAGTGAATTTCCTTCACACAAGGGCTTGAAAAACTTCAGATGTCATCCCTGATGGAAATGAAACAGATTTACACCCAAAAAAATGAGGTTTTCATTCCCTATGCATCCTTATTACTTAACCTTTGAAAACCTGAGCGCGAAAGTGCTTTCCTTTTAATTACAGATGTTCTGCTTTTAGCAGCACTGTCCCAGTGTCTTTGACTTTGTCCTGGTTTCATTCAGTGTGTATCTAGGTGCTCGGCTTATCCAACTAGTTTTGGCTTCCCTGTACCTGCAGCATCACTTTGCTGCACTCTGGCCAACAGCTACTCTCCTTCCCTGGTGCTTTACTCCCACGGTCCAGCTTAGGACTTGCTTTCCACCAAAACAGAAATGAAAGAAACAGCTGCAGCAGCATGGCCCAAACACGGAGTGATCACACCAACTTTTGGCACTGAAGGAGAGATACAACGTGGTGTCTTGGAAATTTTACCAAAAACCAAAATAAAGGGAAC
Organism: Emberiza elegans; assembly: GCA_024865655.1. Lineage (NCBI taxonomy): Eukaryota > Metazoa > Chordata > Aves > Passeriformes > Fringillidae > Emberiza > Emberiza elegans. The sequence continues at coordinate 6,544,706 of JALJVW010000910.1, read as the reverse complement.
AGGGATTTTTGAGGTGGGGATACAAAGGCAGAGAAAATATTGTGGCTTTGGCATAAACAGAAAAAAGAACAGGCTAGTGGAGGGAGTAAGAGAAAAGCCAATTCCATGCTGTGTGAAAAAAAGGAAGGAGAATCTGGCCTAGAACAGATTTTAAATTTCAGGTTCGTTTTATACAGCTTTTATACAAATGGTATTACTGGCACAGCTGAGTAATAGATCACTCTTTCCTACCATTTTATTTCCATCAGCATGCTGATGCATTCTGTGTGTATCCCTGTGCGGGCAAGCCCTGGAGAGAACAGCAAGGGATGCAGAGACAGAGAAGACTGATTTTCACCTGGGAAAACATAACCATCCTCTTCTTCCAAGACTTTTTTCCTCTTCAGCCTGTGCACCATTGTGTTACTATAAAGCTGCACAGGACAAGAAGCTCTGGCAAAATAACGTGACTGTTGAGAAGTAATGAGGAACAATTCCAGCAAAAATGATGGCCATCAGCTGTGCTATAAGAGAACCCTAAATCATTTTCTGCTCTTACCTTTTCTGCATTCATTATCACCAAGTTGCGTTTTTCTGTTATTTTAAAACAAATAAATAGTCTATCACTACAAAATGGACCAGTCAGCCAAATGGTGTCATCATTTTTTAGGCAAGAAGCTAAATCTTTTCCAACGCAGTAAGCTTTATAAATCAGAATAACAATTCACCCTTCCCTTGAGATACCTATAAATGTACATTCATAAATGGGTTTTTTGGGGGGGGTTTGGGGGGTTTTTTTGTTTTGTTTTGGGGTTTTTGGGGTTTGGTTTTTTTTTGTGATTGCTCCTTTACCTCCTAGCTCTGGGCAGAACTGATTTTAGGTAATATGGAAATGAAAATGAAGAAAAGCCTAGTTCAGATTTCCAGTTTCAGGTCTGCACCCAAGATATTAGTTTGTGTGGTTATCTGAACTGAAGCTTGGTTTTCAGTCTTGAAGATTTACTTTCACCATCAGTTTCCTAACACAGGGCATTCTCGTACAATTTAATTTCTGCTTTCAAAACAATTGGGGGGAAGCAAGAAATTATCTTCAATGCTGGAAGGCCAGCAGATATGCTCTCCTGTCAAAAGTGCATTGCAGTCCTCTAGACAATACAAACTAATGCTTAAAATCAGGAAACACAAAGCTGTTCAAAGTCAGGTCATTGCAGACACATCAGGCAAGCGGAAGGGACCAGCAAGCTTCCACGAGCAAAGGTTTTGGACCACAGAAACCTAACACCGGCGGTGGTGCACATTTCTCTCCTCTCCATCTCATCTCTTTTGGATTAAGCACAGATCACCAGTGATCAATGCTACTGCCTTTCTAATCCCAGGTCCTGGTGAGATGATGCTATTGTCCTAGTACTTTTCAAGGAATCCGCACCATAATATGGTGTTTTCTTACAGACCTGAAACAGTGGGAGCACTCTTCTAGCCTGTCCCAGAGCTACGGCCTTGCTCCTCTGAGAGGAACCAATCTGGGGTCTGTTGGACCCCTTAGCCATCACTCCCAAGCCACCCAGCCCCAACAAAAGGACTGCTGCACTTCACTCCATTTGGAGTCACTGCTGGCATGCTTATCCAGCTCAAGGGACCGAACTGGCTGTGACTGCAGAACTCTCACTCTGCAAAGGGGCCTCTCCAGAGCTCGAGTGAGGCACATCGTGTGTCTCTGCTTCACTGCTTTCCTGGAACTGAACCCAGATCACAGTGTGCACACAGATCATCTGGTCACATTCTTCTTATGCCAGATTAGTCAGAAATTAAATGTAACACTCTGTAACAGGTAAGCAGGTGGAATTAGAGACACGAGCAAAAAGGAGTAAAAACAGCAAAAACATGTAGATTCCTGTATACTTATTTTTCAGAGGAAAAAAGGCAAAATACAGGGAAAACAAACTATATAAACATTATTTACAAAATCTAATGAAATACAATATTAAAGAATGTGAGTTTGAAAAAAGTCAGGAAAAAAGGATGTTACACTTTCATCAACATACCTCCACCTGCTATGTCACACCTAGGGCAGGATTCATGGCATTTAACTTGAGACATCATGAACATGTTGAGGTACAGCCTTCTTCAGTAATCAGTGGGGAGACACAGGACTATCCCCATGAGCATTTCACTGCACCCTGAATTGGGTGGGGTGAATTATCCTCAGCTGGTGTCTCCATTACCACTGATGCCTAGACCTCCAACTGGTGGGTAGCAAACTTCTAGATGAATATTAACTGAGATAAAGCTAGCGTATAGTGCACATTATACAATATTTCTGTCTTTATATACAGGACAAAAGAAAATTTGGGCTTGAAATCCTAATTTTCTTTTTGTTTTTGCCTGCCCTTTTGTGCCTCAATTTACCAGCTGCATGGTACATTAAAAAGCCCTTTTTACACATGACCCACATTTCCTACAGAACACTTACTAAACCCTCACTGAAGGTGAAACAGAATTTCACATGCTGCTCCAGGAAAGGTGGTTTGACAGGGGAGTGTTTTTGCATTAAACCCCAGTGAAGAGGGGCTCATCTGTCACACCAAGACATTCATGGTTTCTAGCATTCCTTAGGTTTGCATTGGCACTACTGATCATAAACACACGGGGAGCATAACAAAGCTGTAAGTGCAGATCTGAACCTGTGAAATGCTGAGCAAGTTCAATCACAGCTGACTGCTGTGGGCGTTGAGGGGATGCTGAAAGAAGCATTCCATGCTTGCAGGATCAAACCTCAGCCACACAACTCATCTGCAAAGAGCATGACTAAGAGTCACTAAAAGAAAAGCCTCTGTCAAGGCCCTCTATGGAAAATAAATTGCTGAAGGACTTACCAGGCTGACTTCAGTATTTTTAGTAGAATTTCAGTGTATTTACACTCTACCATATTTTAATTCAATCCATCAAATAAATATTATCCATTAAAGATTACACACCTGTGGATCAGAAGTTGTAAAGGTCAGCCTTTTCAAATTATTTTTCAAAGAAACCTTGGCCTTTCTTAAAACTGCAAATCCTTGTACATAACCTGCAAACCTCCTGTCTGCAAAACTACCAAAAAAAAGGAAAAGATTGGTAAAACAGAAGTCTCCATTCAAAAGACTTCCACCTTTGAGCTCCCTGTGGGCTGCCTGCCTGCCTGCCAGAATGCTCTTTAGAAGTGAGCCAGTGGGGTACACAGAGCAGTGGCAGGAGATGCTGCCTTCCCAAGGAGAGACTAGGGACAGGTAGAAAGAAAAATCTTTTCAAAGTTCAATAGGCCAAATTTCTCTTTGAATTACAGCAGCATAAATCTGATCTAATCCTGCCAAAGGCAATGGGGCCGTGCTGGATTTACACTGTGGGAGTCTGAAATCAGAATTTGGCCTGCCATGTTCAAAGTCACAAAGACTTTTCCCAGTGCTTAGGAGGTCTTCTGTCAGTAACTCTTACACTTGTTCAAAGATGTAAGATGTCACCCCAAGTGTGAAATGCAGCACTTGGGCACTGCTTCCAGCCCTCCTTTGCACAGACATAGAGAACCATGCAACACTGCAGGCAGGAGAGCATCAACACGCAGCATTGCTGCCTGCCTGGCCTCCAAAGCAGAAAAGCTTCACTGTGGGTGGAATGGGGCAGTGGAGCTTCAGCACATGTGCAACTATTCAAGGAGTGAGAGAAAAAAGGCCCATGATTATTCAGTGACTATTTCAGTTTAAAGGCCAATACGAGAAAATAACACCGCATACTAACCGTGTGTTATTTGGCAACTGAACAGTTGGTCAGAAATTGAGAAAATAACTTGTTAGCACCTTCAATAGCCTGGATTATTTACTTGCAAGGTAAATAAAAGAGAATGTGCCTGGATTTCTCATCTCACTAGATGTCTTTCTGAGGAAAAGCTGCCATAGTGGCCAGGTCAATTCTCACCCTTCATTCCATTAGGCCTGATTCTGCCTAGTTAAATGTCTCAGACTCACTCAAGAGCCATCTGTAAAAGAAAAAGACTGTCAGTTGTGTCCCTATTTACTTCTTTGGGATGCACAAAGAATGGTTAAGAGGGTCTTCTCAATAAAAGCCTTGACCTTGACTGTCTGGTTTCAAGCCTGCAGGAGAAGGGACAGCCAGCTTCTCTCACATGTTCCCACTGGCCAAGAGTAGCCCCAAGGCCACTGTTAGCCTCACTCTCTGGACAAATGCACATTCAGGTGTGGATTGCTGCATATCCTCCTTGTGAAAGGTGGAAGACTTGTATCAGGTCCACCTGCACCCCATGGAGGCTTTACAAAGAGTTATTAGCTGGCCAAAGATGCTACTCCCTCTCTGCATTTTGCCCTGTTCAAAAGCAGTACCAGGATGGCTTGTTTGTGTAGTAATTCTTTAGAGACTGGCTAGGGCCTGGGAAAACAATGAAATGTCTGTGACATGAAGGAATAAAGTAGTGCAGTAGAAAAAAGAAAGATTTAGCTGGACTGGTTCAGACTGGTTAGTCACTTCAGCTAACACCTATTTAACTTCAGGAGCTAATGAACACTTTATGGAGAGGATAGCTTTATTAAAGATTCAATTATATTCCAATTAAGATGTAAGAGCTGTATTAAGCATCCCTGAAAATACCACAATGTCCTCCAGCTACAAGAAGGAAAAAACCCAGGCTATGATCCCTGGCTGTTCTAAAGTAAAACACAAGCAAAAATAAAACCTTAAAAAAAAATTACAATTGTCAGGGGTTCTTTACCCTTCTTAAGGAAGAAGAAAAGGGCTGATTCTTTTGTGGGTCTCTTCTACCTGCTTCTTTCCCTCCTCAGTTTTTCTCTGTTGCAGATAATTCCACATGATTAATAGGCTCTTCTCAGTAGTGCTACACACAGTTAGCTCTTTTAATCTGTCTTTGAATCTGAAGCTGTCTAATCCCCCAAGCCTTCAGCCCCATGAGACACCACCTGAGGATCACAGAATAAGATATTTCTCTTTGTTTTAAGTTTGGATGCACAGGTCTGCAATAGAAGGAAGCTCATTTAAATTTACCTTATCTGCCATGATCATAGAGGAGCCTCCATGGATGCCCAGGATGGGAGTGAGGGTCTGGGCAGAGATGAAGTCCAGGATCTGGGCAATGGCTTCCTGGTCCGTGTCATCGGCGAATACCACCCCTTGGATCTTGCGGTCAGACATGAGGTCACAGATGCGGGTGATGATGCTCTTGGGATCTGTCTCATTCATGGCCACCAGCTCCACCCGAGGCACCACTGAGAGGTGGTGGAAGTCATCTTTCTCGTGGGCATCTTTGATGGCCACTTCGTCTGAGGTCCCCACCAGGATGACTGCAATGCCAATGCTCGGGTGGCTTTTCTGGGCATGGGCCCCGCTCCCTGTTGTTGCGAGGACTGCCAGCACCAGCCAAAACCTTGGAGAGTAGCACTCCACCCTGGGCCTCATCTTCAGCTCTTACACTCCCTGAGTGAGGAAGAAAAAAGGGGGAAAGTAGAACAAAGTGATTAATTGACAAGTCAATCATGCACACAGCCTTCAAGGTAGATCCATTGATCTTGCTCAGCCACTAGCTCTCCTCCCAAGAATCCTTCTGGTCTGTTGCCGAGCCCTTTGGCTACATTCAGGGCTCTCCTAAAGTTGGGGGGTCAGACCAGTCCAGCCCCTACTTCAGAGTCTGGCATCACTTAAGAGAACAGCTGTCAGCAGAAGATGGAATCATGCCATCTCTCAGGTTCTGTGTCACTTTGAGACCCAAGTCAAAAGTGATAGAGGATTGTCCTTTGACAGCTGATCAGCTGTCTTTGTGAAATTAATTGCTTATGTCAAGCCCATGTCAGAGTGCTCACCCTCAACACAAAGGAATGACTGGTGCTTGCAATCAGTTTGGACTTGTGCTGGTGGTACAGGCAGGGAGATTGAGGAGACCAGGCACATAGGGACTCCCTTTTCCTTTCTCAGCACAGTCCTTCCAGAATAAAGTGAGGACAAATGGGCAAGGTCATTGGATGTATATGTATGTGTGTATCCATTGCATACCACCAGGACACACACAGCTCCAGTGTGTAATACAGTCAGCCATATGCTTTTCACCAATACAGGATTCTTTTATTAAAAAAAAAAAAAAAAAGAAAAACAGGAATACAGAATTTCCCAGCTGTCATGGCCAAAACTGGATCAGGATCCTCCAAGTCCATACAACAGCTGTGTTTGCACAGAAGTAGAAATGCCAACAGAGCTCACAATGGTTCACCCTCAGCTACTGCAGCCAGGCATGCTACATTAATCTTCTCCCTGAGCATGTCCACTTTATTTTGTAATCACAACAGCAGAAATGAAAAAAAAACTGATGAGGTGATCTCTCTAGCCCCTGCCTGAGTGGGACAGTTCCCTGCGGGACTGTTCCTCGCTCTTTCTTTATTCAGTCCCGCTTTTATAATAGTTCACATTTCCACAGCACTTTTCATCCTCAAGGCACTCTACAAACACTAATGAACTAATTCTTACAGGACCCATGCAGTGTAACTATCAGAGACAACAGAACAATGTCCCCCCATCTGCCCACCACACCTGTTGGAGGTAGCACTCTTTGGTGTGCCCACCCAGGGCCACACTGATGTCCCAAGGAGATTTCAGGCATTTCAAACTAAAGAAGATTTTCCCTCAACACAACAGGTCCTGCTTAGCTACTCATGCCCAGAATTCTGTTCCTCAGCAACCAGACACACTTGAAATAAATACCCCAGCCCTGCACTTCTTTGTGCTACACCTCTGGTCTTGGGTGTCCAAGAATGGGACCCTTCCATACTGTTCATTGCTACACAGGCCTTTATGAAATTAACAGACAGCCACAGCAGCAGGGACAAATGCTGGCAAAACTTTGTGGAAGCAGGAAGTCCCAAAACAACCCTAGCTGACACTAGCCACCCACAGGGAAAAGGCCCAGGAGGCCCCATCTTGCCGTGCCCAGGAGAACACACAGGCTCAACACCTGCTCCCTCATTTTCATGCTAAGCAGAGAGGATGTATCCTGCATTGAGATTACCAGATAAATAAGCAGATAATAAAATAGATAATAAATATGCACCGGAGAAACCAAATCCACTTAAGAAGCTGAAAGGGACTGCGGGTGTGAAGCACCAATCGATTCTAAGCTCTCCAAAGGATTCACTTTCTGAGAGATGCTCACAAGGAGAACCAAGAGACTTTGAGAGTTTGGCAAAATGAACAGTTAACTTCATTCCAGTATGACTGTTATCCTCCAATTACGAGTCACTAAATTAGATTCCTTCACAGTGAAATGCAGTCCCCATTTCTGCAATGCTTTATTAACTTTAATGCACTCTATACACTCTCTGTCTCTCACTCTCTTGCTCACTCACTTAAATGCTATATTTGTTCTCTTAAAATATGTCTCCTGCAATCCCTCTGCATCAACTCATACAGTGTATTATGGTTGGTTAGCAATGGCTAGTTGTGATGCCCAGGGAGGAGAGTGTAGGTTTGCCCAGCCCTTTTCCCACCAGCAATAATTTATAGGGCCCTCCAACCCAGGGCTCAGATGGTATTCAAGCAGAAGCTATACACGCAGTCATGGCAGCTGTCAGCCTTCACACCCAAACATGTGCTTCTCCCAGTGGGAAAAATAGCAGCCAAGAAACCGATTCCCTACTCTTCACCTGTATTAAAGCAAATAAATCTCTAGCATCTACCTCCAAGCAGGAGAAGAGATCCCAGGTCCTGAAGAGCACATAGGTGCCAATCTGTTGGGTGTCTGTGCCCCACTCAGGCAGATGTTTCCATTCAATACAAGATGGAGATATCTGCTCAGTGCCAGATCCTCAGGCTTTGGCCAGATGTGCAGGGAGCAGCCAGGGCTAGGAAGAAGCTCATTCAAAGAGGAGGTTGCCTGTGGCTCAGTAGCCAACCTGCCATCTCCAGTTTGGGTCCTCAGCCATAAGCCCTCTCTGGATCAGGCAGAGCAATGCTTAGGTAGTCTGTGTTGTACCAGCCAAGACATCTCTCTCTCCATCTCTCACTCACACATAACGCATCTGTCACGCTCACAATGTCTTTCAGGTGCTCCATGGGCAGTCTTTGTGACAGACAGCAGTGTTCTTCTAAGGGAATATCAGGTACCAGGTCCAGGCTGGGCTCCCTCATAGGATGGGAGCTGGGGATGTGATGAGGCAGGAGAACATCAATAAATCACACCCAGCCCAGGGAGAACATCAATAAATCACACCATTCATCTCCCCCAAGGCAGCACAGGGGTGAGCTGCTCAAAGACTAAACCAGGGATGCTCATGGTGTTACAATGCCTTCCCTCCTTGGGGCTGACTTGTGTTCACATCAGTAGCCACTCCTCACACAGCTGCTCACATGCATGTGCTGACTGTTGGAGAAAGGGACAGAAAGCACATCCCAACACCAACCTCACCACGTGTTCCTCCTCTGGTCTGGCTCACTGCAGGCCCTTTTTCAATGTGTGCTAGTAGAGACAAGGCAGTCATGAAACACCACAGACTTATTATGAGATTAAGGGGACCCCAGAACTACTGTGAAAATGTGATTCTGCATACAGAGCAACAAGCTTTGTCCATGACTTCCACAGTGTTCAAGTGCAAACATTCACAGTACTCAATTAAGAAAGCACTGGAGACAGCATACAGACCTCCTTCTAAGTGTGTTCCTGTTTCCAGGTAAAGGGGAATGGAAAAATTCACACACAAAGAAACTCATAAGCACCTGACAAGGCTACAGATGTAAAACAGGGCATTTACTCTTTGTCATTTCAAGAAATTTTAATAATTTTACAGTCAAGAATGATTATAAAAACATGCAAGTATTCTATTACAAAATATTTTACATGAACAGATTTTCCTTTAGAGGTGGTGTGGGGCAACAGTGTTTGAAGTATTTTCTGTGATTATGGCACTCGGAAACAATTTAGTAAATCCCAAACTCCAGACTGGTACGTAAAATCCTTTACACATTACTGCACACTATTATATTGTCTCTGACTCCCTAGAAAATAATATATGGTAGGGCCATTAGATAAAGTGGTTTTACAGACATATCTATATTTAGGTATAAACATGCCAGTAAAATCATTATACCTCTATAATCTTATTTTACTTATCAATAAAATATATCCACCACTGTAGGGGAATGCAGCGTGTACTTACTGCAGAGCAATGTTACACAATCACTTTCAAAATGGGAAGTGAAAGCTAACTTCTCCCATTGAAAATGCAAGAGGAATGTAGGTAGTCAGACAGTAATTATTCCAATTGGAATTTAGCCAGGACCAAAGGTTAGATTGCTTAAAAATATCATGAGAACCTTACTTGACACTGCACTTTTATGTGGATCAGACCTAAGATAAGTACTAATAGAAAATTATTAGGCTGCGCAGGCAAAATACAGCTCAGCATTAAGAGATAGTTCAGGATGATATTTCAAAATACAGAAAGTACACAAATAGGTCACTGTGCATTCAACCAGGCTAACTGTAAACAGCCTACTACTCCAGCAGTGTACAGCAAAGCCAGGCCATATTCAGGTCAGGTAAAGAAACTGAGGCAGAACAAGGGCTGGTCACAGGTTTTTGGGGGTAGTTCTGTTGTGTGCTGACACTGGTACCTCCTCCTGCTGCAATCATGCCTTCTAGGTAGCCTTGCACAATACCCTCTAGGAAGGGTGCTTGCAGGCTCCCCAAACCCAATCTCCAAGCTCAAAACAGCAAGAGGAAAGGAAGTCATCTAACACTGCAGTTCCAGACAAAAAGCTGTCTTGAAGGCAGCCTTCCTAATTAAGAGAAAGACAATGCTTGGGACAGGAGGCTGAACAATGCCCCTAGCCACCATGAAAGGGAACTTCACAGGAACACTGGCTCCAGATGGGAGAACGAAAAGCCTACCTGCAGCCTCGCCCTCCCATGCTTCATTGGAGGGCCACAAGGAAGTTCCTATCCCAGTGGTTTTTGGGCTCTACTCACTGAGAGCTCTGATGCTCTATGCACTGCTTAGACTTTAAGCCACAGAATCTGAATTCAACAGCTAATTTTGTGTCTGTACCAGCTGCAAGGCTAATTCCCAACCCTTCTCTCATCACTAGCCCAAATCCAAGCCTCACCACTATCACCACCCTCAGTGCCATAACTACCTAAAGACAGGTGTCCTGCCAGACCCAGTGTGACATCAGCCTTACCCTTTGGCATTTGCTCACCTTTGACAGCAACTTAGTTCACACTGCCTTCATTTCTCTGACAGTTTGAGCAGTATCAGACAATGAACCCAAAAGAAATCCTTATATTTCAGGATCTAGTTGGAAGTGGGAAAAAATCCATCTCACCTGTGAAATACTTTAAAAACCTCAACGGTTCTTTGGGCCTAGCATCCAACACACCACCAGAGAACAAGCGCACTAAAAGAAGCTGTAGGCAAGTCAGCATTGCACTAGATGGCTACTGGGCTGTCACACAAGGAAATGCAAGTATGTCCAGATCAAAGAACAACACTATTTCTGTATTCACCAATGACAGAAGACTGGTGACATTTTGATCTTTTGTCTACTACCTGCCTTACAGGCAAACTGAAGGAGCCAAGAAGACCCATGGAAAAAAAAAAAAAAAAAAAAGGCAGGACAGACTGAAATCTCATCAACTATTATTTCAAAGAGCTGGGATTAAAAGCTATAAACCACATCACAATTTATACCTATGTTTCTCCATCCCTCTGATTTTTGATGATCCAGTTTCAGCTTAGGACATCATCTCAATCTCATGGTTACTCTGCAATGTAGACATGCTGCATATCGTGTACCTCTGAAGAGGCATTCCTCTTCTTCTAACACTGCTGTAACTATTATCCTACCACACCTTCAGCCTTCAGCCCAGGCTATTTGTACATTGACAACTCCTGTGCTGCTGTTTCCTGTATAACTGCTTACCACATAGGTGACATAAGTGCCCATAAATCTTCTTCTGGCTCACAGCCCTGTTTTTCCAGGAATTTTGTCAACAGACACAAAGAAGAGGAGGATGGATCTGGGGCACGATAAATGTGTCTTGAAAGCACCTGCACACTTCAGGTGCTGATAGACAGAATGAATGATGCTGCAGGAAAATCTCCATACATTCAGAGCAGAAAGACGGTAGAGACTAGGGATAATGGAAGCGCCATACACAGTGGTGAATGCAACAGTCCAGCACCTGGACCAAAAGGGTTTATTATGGTGACCCTGAGTAAATAGCCCTCCAAGGGCATTTTGGTAGTTTCAGATGAAAACTGATATGGTTTAGTTTATTTTAACTAGCTTTGGACATCACTTATATTCTCATTCTGAGCTATAAATGCTCCTACAACAGTGGCAGAAACATTCCTCCAAGGTCTTTTGGACAGGTCTTCTTTCTGTTCTTCACAATCACTCCCTCTCCAATATGTACCTTTGTCCATGCCTGTAACATCCCACATATCCATTTCTATCTAACATACAAAATGTTTCCAATTTTCCCTTATTTCTCCCAAGTCAGCCTTGTTCTTTTGGGGGATGCATACCCCCAGCCAAAGCCTTCAAAGCCCTTGGAGTTCCCTCATTGCCCCTCTGTTAGCTCTCTTTCCATAGACACTGGGTGGAAAATAGCACATGTTTACTTCTAGTCTCTATTTTCTTCAGACCTTTTCTTTCTTTATTAAACCAGGTACAAAATCCTGCCTGACTTGGGCAGCGTCAGATACATTAGATGCTAGTTTGTCTCTATCCAACAGGTATATGCAAGAATAAGGTGAAAAAGTGCTTCCCCTCCTCTACCCCATGCAAAGGAAAAGAGCAATTCTCTCCCTGTACTTAAGGCAGTACAAAAACCTCTTTGATCATCAATTAGACCCATATCATTCCCAATAGATGAAGAACTGTGTCTTATTATTTTAAGCTTGCCCAAGGGTAAGTTCCCAGTGTCCTTCCCACTTCCTCCCACCCACATATTTTACATATCACAGCTGATAGCTTATACAGCCACAGCCTGCAACCTTCTGTTGAGACCAACACCAAATGATTCATAGAAATCAAAAATTAAAATCCTCAGCTTAAGAGTCTTGCCCTTCCCCCAGTCACTTCACGATTACTCTCTACAGCACCTGCTTTAGCACACTACCTTCTCTGAAACAACTCAATAAGATTGCCACTGCTAGGAGATGGCTCATATTTTGAAACATATCCCTAAACTCAGCCTAAATTTTCCATTTGCTCAGCTATCCTGTAACTTTAATAATATCTCCTTCATTCAGCCTAAATCATTTCTCCCTCTCAACTCACCGTTTCCACCGTGAAAATGCTTGTTGGTGGTTATGTGATCACCCCCTGAGACTTTCCTCTGCTGCAGAAAAAGTTCAGCTGCGTTTATTGCTCCTCATAATTCGAGTCCCCTTGGATCCTCATCAGGATGAGCGAGGGAAAATGAAGGAAATGGCTGGGCAGGGAGCAAAGGAGCGGGTCTGACCTGCTTACCCAGACTGGCACACACGTGCAGAGCTGCAGGACTCAGTGTCACACACACAAAAGCCATTAAGAGAGACAGCAGGTCAGTCTGGCATTGCCCAGTGCCAGCTTCTAAATGCCAGAGCAGAGAGGCTTGGCACAGCCACCCCTCTCTGCAAGCCTGGCTTGCGGAGCCAGGCTAGAGCCACTATTCCCCTGCCAGGATCTCACCCTTCCCCCAGCATCCTGCTTAGAGAAGTTTAGAGGGTTGAGACAGGTCCTCCCTGCCAGAGACTGAAATATCCTCACCACCTGGAGGGTTCAGTTGCCACAGCTGTCACTCCATGCATGTGTATGCTCCGCTTGAAACAAGGGATTTCAAAGCTTACGAGGCATACACCATTTCCCACTTGCAACTGTTGTCTGCCCCACCTCAGAATTGAATCTCAGCTCAGAGTAAGACCATCCAAATCAAGGGACACGCTGCTGCATGGGGGGGTTTCAGCTGAAATCCACAGGATTTCAGCATGGTTGAAACTCAGCAGCTTTGCCTCCTGAAGTGCAAGACTCAGTTTAAACAGGCAGCAGAATGCTGCACAGAGCAACACCAGGTTTGCCTCTCAAATAGAACTGAAGCCCTTTGAAAATCCATTGGACAATCCCTTCCTTCCTTTCTTAATTCTCCACTTCCAGTTTTCATTTCCAAGCAGGAATCGACAGCACATTAATAACATGAGGATATAAAAGACCGCAATTTCCAAAAGTAGGGATTTAAATACCCCAAATCCATTAATAACCATGAGAAATGCACATTTAACTTCACCTTGGATGGTTTGGAAAAGCACATCCTTGGCATTTCTCATTATTTGATGTATTAATTTGAGGTTTTCTATTCAATTTTAATCAACTCTGCATTTTTTGTGCATTGACAGATTGATACAATAAATTTCAAAATTTAAAAAACAAGGAGAATTTTAATTTCCAATGGTGGAAACTAAATGGGAAATGTAATTTTTCCCAGGCTCTCTCACGCACCTTGCTCAGTACCTGCACCATTTCCTTAAAGGGAAAACACAGAGCAGGTAAACAGAGTCTGCACTGGCTCTCTAAGGCAGCTGCCAAATTCCACACCAGTGCCAAGATCCCCATTGATTACTCAAAGTCTCACATCAAGAGACAGCGTTAAATTATTTGGATGCCAGACATAAACCATGTAAAAGCCAATTCAGAATCTATTTTTTTTAAATATACCATAAACACAAAAGAAAGTATTTTCTTTTGTAGGCCAAAATTGACTGATTCCTTCTTCTGCAAGTCTGAGAATTCTAGAAAGGGCATCTGAGTCAGAAGAAGACAGCCTCAAACTACACTTGCACTTTGGACATAGTCATCCTGTTTGCTGCCTATCTTCTCACATATAATGTATGACATGGGATACAGTTTTAAAGCATAAAGCTGCCCACCCCTTAAAAAAGATCCTCATGGGTGCATCTGCTCATGATGGCACTGCTACAGCAACTCTGAAACAGCCCTAAAGCAGAGTGCCAGGGTTCATCAGGCCTGATCAGACTCTTATGAAGGTGTTGCAGACAGCAGAAATGGCAGAAAAGGTCACTTGATGCCTGAAGCAGCAAAATTCGATGGGGACAAAAGAGCTGCTAAGTGGAGGTAGTGGGGTGGAGAGAGAGATGCATCCTGTGAGCTGGTCCAGGACAAAGCTGCAGTGCTGCAGACATGGATGGGCCACATTTCACAAGCCACCAACATCCCTCAGCAGCCTCATAGCCTCTTGTTCTCCACTGCTATGAAGCATTTTGGAAAGTGAGGTTTAGTCATCAAGGGACCCTGTGACAGTGCCAGCCTTGTTTATGAAATTAGACAGGGAATTAATCTGGAAGTGAAAGGGACTGAGATAATGGGTTTAGCATGTGGAAACAGGCATGACAAGGCCACTGAAGCCAAGAGTCAAAGGCAAGTTCTGGTCAGGCCACTAGAAATTACAGAGGAGTACCCAGGAAACTTAGGTTTGAGTCTCCTTCTTTGTAATTGCTTGTCTGTTGATCCCTCCCTTCTCCTCACTCTAATCCTTGGTAAAGGACTTCTATGTTCCTATTATCACTACTTACTGAAAAATAAAACTAAGTCTACTCAGGAGAAATAATAAGGCAAGACAAATGTATGACACCTAAAAGGGTGCAACTGAAGGTATTTGGAGCGGTACACTCCCTATCCAGAAGCATCCCAAAAAGCACTTATCACTTTAGAAAAGCTTGATCTTTATGATAAACACTAAACCAGGATGAGAATGGAGAATTGATAACTGCAAATCAGAAAAAATTGTGATAGTCTCATTTTCCTTCTTCTTTCCCTCTTTGTTCTTCCAACCCAACTCTCTTCCCTTTCCCTAACTTTCTGAGTTCAATGACCAGTAAGGGAGCAGCCATCAAGCAGCTGGACACAATATGGTTTCACAGTACATTAGTGCTGTGCACCAGACCATGCTGAGCCTGCAATTGTATGACAGGTCAGGGCCAATTCATCTTTCTGAGACCTTCAATCAGCAGTGTCCAGAAAGCTCTCCCCATTGGAGGGACCCAGCCCAGCAGCCACTGACCTCTCCCTCTGCTCAGCACTCGATCATATTTACAGCACGGCAGTGAAGGAAAGATACACAGGCAAAGCCATGTCAGGACCACAGTTCATCACTGGCTGTTGATGCTTCAGGGACAGGGATGGGAAGACCCAATCCAGTGCAAACAGACCAGATTTGGCCCAGCTGAATGCCATTTCCATGGGCTTTTTTTTTCTGTTTTTTTTGTTTCCTCCAGCCTCTCAAACTCATTGGTGCTGGCTACTTCAGGCACCTTCCCCAGTAGCTCATTCCACTGTTCACTCCTCCTCATGCCACTCAATGCATGTGAGCAGGTACCAGCCCATGTCAACTCCCAGCCCAGCTCCACCACTGACTTCATCATGGTGCAGTTCAGCCCCCTTGGACCACATCTGCTTTACACAAAAGTCACTATAGCTTATGTTTGCAGCAGGAAAAAGAAGCATTAGCAGCGAGAGTAAGAGATAACCAGAACACAACAATTGTCACAATACTGAATACCAGTAAATAAAAATCAATACTATGGACAAAGTGTAGCCCTGGCTCATTAATGCTTTAAGATCAGTTTAGTTTTAGAATAGTGTAAGAGGGCTTAGTAAAAAGAAAAAAAAAATCCAGTATTTCAATATTCCCCATCAACTTCCTTCAAGCTGCAATGTATGTCCTACTCTACCACCCTTCTCCATCCATCATTTTTCTCCAATCTATTTTTTGTTCTTCATGGCTCCATTTCTCACTTTAAGCACTGTCATATTTTTGGTCCATCCTTTTTACCTCTTACCTCACTTGTATTTACACCATTCATTGTCTGGGTTTAAATCTTAAAAGCATGGAGGGAACAAACCACAAGTGAAGTCTTGTTCTAATCCTTCATATCACCATCTAAAACCAATAAGCATTTTTTGAAAGTGCAAATGCCATTGTTTTATTTCTCATCCTTTGCCTTATTTGCCTCATCAGAAAGATGGAGATGCATCTTCACTGCTTCATAGAGTTGGAATGTTTAATTATTTATGGTATTTAAAGTACTTTTGACTCTCAAGCAATAGAAGCTACAGGAGCGGAGATTATTATTATTGCTTTCCACTGCACTTACCCGAAGGCAGCAATGTCTTCTTGTGAGATCATACCCAACATTACTCACAGGATCCCAAGAGAGTGTATTAAAACCTGTATGTCCAAGATCTTGAGGACAATAAATCCTAGTTTAGCTAGGAGCAGAGAGAAAGGAAATCCTGTAATACCACAAATACTTGGCAACTGCCAAGCTAATTCCTGATACTCAATATCGACTTTGCCACATTGACTCAAATTGAAAAGACTGCTGATCTGTAGTTTTTGATGAAACATGTTAGCAACTGCAGATTTGTTAAGCTTATGCTCACAAAAATATCTAAACTCATGATATATTTCACCTAGTGCCAAGCCTTGCTGGCAAGGAAGAGCAAGAGCAATGCAGAGCTCTGGTGAGGGAGGCAGAGCTGCAATGGGCAGCCAGCCTTCAGGGGTGGAGCTGCAGCTCTTTTCAGCACCAGGGTCCATCCTCCAGGCAACTTCCAACCAGAGCTAGGAAACTCCTGTTTCATCAAGAAATCTGTCCTGAGGGTCTGACACAGATCCAGGAGGTCTGGTTCCAGCAGCTCTTGGACACTGAAAATGTAAAGCCCAGCTCCATTTCAATTCACTTGCAAAAACTCAAAAAGGAGATCACCTAGGCATGGGTCAACAAAATGGAGAACCTGGATTTAATTTGATCTGGGGAACGGGAACGTGGGCAGACCGAGTCAGCAGGCTTTACAGAATGGACAAAAAATCTTGGGAGCTCTAGTTCATTCCCAAACAAAATCCAGGAGCCTGCAGACCCCAAGAGTCCTGTCTGGGGCTTCAGTGTCAGAGGCACCAGAAATCTGGGACTAATGGAGAAGTCCTCACATGTAATTTTGAGGCCCCATGCCCTGAGACCAGACCATGAGTTACAGCAGCCCACAACTAGAAGCCCTGGAAGCCGGGAGAAGAAATACAGCTGTGACAAATTCACCACAGTTAATTAGCAACTCTTGCAGGTACCTCTGAAATTGCAGTATCCCAATATTTGCAGGGAAAGGAAGGGAATTTTAACATTAAGTTTGGCCTAAGAAAATTTCAGCCTCTGAAGGTATCCCCCTGCCTGGAAAAGCTTCTTGCACCCTGCAGCCTTGTGATTCTGTCAGACTCCACAAACTGCACTGCACTGTGCCTGAGCACCTGAGCGACACCTGGGGGGAACACAAAGAGGTTTGAGGGGTTCTGGAAGGCACAGGGCAGCTGTTGTCATCGACAGATTTACAGAGAAACTGCTCTGCTTTGGGGGATTTTTCTGTTGAGCAGGGACAAATGATGATGGCTGGAGTAGTCCTGGAGTCAAGAGAAGAGATGCCCACCCTGACTCAGTTTCTTCTTTCAGTTTCCACCATTTCCTGGGTTACACTGCCATAGAGCAATGTCAAAAGACTAGTGCATTCCCACTGCAGAATTAATTATAAGGTAAAATAAGGGTGTGCATGTATTTTTTACATGCACACACACAGAGTATATATTGTTTATATATAAACATAAAGAGTTTGTTATCATTGTTTATTTTTATATAAATTTAGAGGGTGTATATGCACTCCATCTCATCTCGAACGAGGAGATATGTCTGCATTTCCTTTTAAGGTGGAAAATAGTTGTGAGAAGCAGCTCTTTACCTCTTTCCTGTCAGACCTGAAATGGCACCAGTTCCCAAATATACTAAATCCATGTATTCCTGAAAATGGGAAAACTCAAAAACCATCCTGGGACAGAAAAAGAAAAGGTGGAGACAACATTCAAGTTGCATCCCTGTTACATCCACGATGGCCCTTGAATGAAATCAGCTTCTAAGTCAAGAAACCCAAAAGTTATTGCTACACCAGAGGCCAGCACCCAGCACAAAGCAGCTGTTCTCCCTGCCAAGAGTGGTTTCTGGGCTGGAAGAAGAGGCACCACTCAGACAGTGGGTGGGGGTTTGGTGGCTACGTCGTCAGGGCTGTCTTAACACTGCCCATCTTGAACTGCTGCAATAGCACTGAGGGGCCAGTCCTGCTTTCTGAAAAATTTTTATACAGCCCTGAGGTTATAATGGCAAATAACCACCATGTTAAAGAAGTCAGTTAAAACAGTCTTTACCTCAGTCTCACCCTTGATTGTATACAGCAGTACCAATATTGACATCCTGAATAGCCAAAGATTATATGCTGCAAATATGACCCATCCCCAAAATGATGCAGACAAAGCAAACCCAGTTGTCCATATGAACTGCCTCTCCAAGTGCCTTGGGCACACCACTAATCCCCCCCTAACCTCCTGGGGACTATGCTCACTTTGGGGTTTTCGTGTTTCTTCTACTCAACATAGCTTTGACTCTTCTCCAGGCCAGGTCAAGGCCACAGTGAAGTGAACTTCAGCCCCACGGGGCCCCCAGTTTTAAATTTAAAAAAAAAAATCAGCCCTTAGACACCATCCTTGCTTCCTGCAAAACCCCTCTGACACAGCCCTGCTTTGGTGTCCTGTTCAGGATGACATTGTGGCAGGACCTTGATTCCAAGCCAGGAGCCATTTCTGCACGCAGCCCTGTCAATTGTTATATTTATGAAGATGCCAAAGTATATTAAAATTCTCAGAGGTCTTTGCACTATTCATTTCCACTACCACTGTGCCAGAGGGGTGTAAATCCCCTTTGATCTGATGTGGCAGCATCTTAAACCTGCTTTGCACAGGTGTTAGCACCTCTGTGAGGCACTGTGTGCCACAGGAGGGGGTTCATGATCCACATCCAGAGAGAAGCCTCTTGCCACGCTCCTAGTGGTATTTGTCTCAGGGGAGATGGAACAAATAAGACACTTGTGCATTATCAACTGACTACACTGTTGGTGTTCTGGGATCCCCCTTCCTCTTGTTTATACTTTATCTTCAGAGCCTGCAAAGCTTCAGGGACTCTCCACCTCCCTGACCATATTCCAAGCACAGCCCTGCCATCACTTCATCCAGAGTCCCGGGGTACTTCAGCAAGACAAAAAACAATACCCATTTATCATTCCTTCTTTCCTAATTAAAGAAATCAGAGGACTCAACAGACCTGGAGCTGAGGTGAGTTGGTGGGCAAGCTGTGCAGCCCTTCCAGGTGATTCATCCACCCAGGCTGGCCTGGCATGCAGCTAAGGAACTATCCTCTCCAGATCCATCTGTCTTCCAGACTCCCCCCACTGCTATAATTTTTATTTATATATAAAATACAATTGCCTAAAATCGTTTATTTTAAGAGAAAAAAAAAAAAAAAAGAAAAATCACTACCTCATACCTAAAATATCAGATACCCAGACACTGGGGAAAGAAAATGCACTCAGGCAGTGCATCAACTCCCTAAGGGAGGTACTCAGGTTTGAGTTACTGCCAAGATGACATCTGTAGGGAAATAAGCCACCAGATGCAGGGAATGGACTGCAGGGGGCCCAGAGCAATGGGAAGGGGAGGAAAAAAAAAAAGAGCAAGCAAGAGAGAGAAATAAATCAAGAAATTAAGCAGTCCAGTTTGTTCATTACTAGCTATTCTGCTTTATAAAATTTACAAGCATTTTCCACTCCCTATCTCTGCTGAAGCAGTTTCCCAAATGTCCCAGTACCTGCTTCAATCCATCTGGCTTGCCATACCCCAGCCCAGCAGATTCTCAGCCACAAAGGTTTTACTGCCCATTGGATCAGAGAAGAAGAGACATCCTCTCAAGGTATCGGGATCTATGGGTTCCCTCACTTCTTCCCTCTACCTAGAAGGTCCCCAGTCCCTCCATAAAGAAAAATAACCTCATACACATTCCAGCTTTCAAAGCAAGGCATCTTCCCAAGCATTCCTTTGGTGACGTCGGTCCTGTCTCCCTCACGCCTTCAAGCCCACTGGTGTGAAGAGGGGAAATGTCCCATGCCAGCACAAATGGGAAAAGAAGAGGTTAATGTTTCACCAGATGGCTTTGGACTTGTCACAGCAGGGAGAGAAAATACTTGAAAACCTGGCCCTGGCACTAACCATCATCTCCTGGACTGGTAGTGCAGGGCAGCTGGAGCTGCTGGGGCTGAATACCAGATGTGAGATGACAGGAATGCAGAGCAGCAGTCACACAGGGCAAACATGGAGGCAGTAAGAACCACAGGCTCCCTCTGGGACTGCAATGACATGTTCAGCAGACAACACATTTAGAGCAAGAGCAGTGGAAAAGATGCACGTACCAAAGAGTCAAGGGAGCAGAGTAATGAAGAGTCAAACCATCTGACCACAGCTTACAGTGAACAGCATCAAAGCAAGACAAGCAATGTGTGAAAGAAGGGCAAGGTCTAGGGAAGGTTCTGCAGCATAAAACATGCAGGGCACCAGCCTCCCTACAGAGTTCACCTGCCCAGAATACTTTACCCTCCCTAACCCAGCATAAGCCCAGAATGACCACTAGTAGCAGTTCTAATCCTCATAGCACAGAGCCCCTCTAAAGGTCCTTAGACATCAAGAAATTTGAGAAAACTCAAATGACCACCAGACAACTGTACTGTGTACATGTGAAATCTTTGTACTTGTGAAACCTGTACCTGTTGTCCAGCACCAGAAGGAAGCAAAGGAAGGTCCTTGTCTTTTTCCCTACTGTTTGCTGTGTTCCAGGAGACAACCTTCTGCTATTACAGAAAATATTATCTGATGCTGAAACCTCACCTAGAGATACCCCTTTCTTCTTTTTATAACCTTCACTGGATTTTTGGTTTTGATGGGCCTCATCCCAGCACCAGGGTGTCAGCCAGATGTCAGCACAGATGAAGCAGAAGCTGCTGCAAATAGACAACTGGTGGGACAAGGGAACCCATGGGGATGGATGCAACTACACTTTCAGTTGGATGACTGAGCCCATGTACCCTTTTCCTACAAAAGTTTCAGCCAGAAGGGGACTAAAAGGAAAAGGACTGCCCCAAAATGACAGTCACAGAGCAACCAGCAGATGTGCTAAGAGTAAAGCAGTCCTTGCAAATAGAGCTGCATCATAGAGAGAGGGATGACAGAGATGCTTTGCCTTTTCTTGTCTTCAGGTGTTTACTACCCCCCAAAAAGCCCATCAGCCTGTGCCCTTCCTCCAGTGCAGGCAGTCCCTCCACTCCATCACAGGCTGGCATGCCAGGTGCAATGCACGCACCCACACACCCATGAACAGCCATCAGAGAAAGTGGACAAAAGCTAAGGGAAAAGAAACAGCAGAGCAGAGAAAGAGAGGACAAGAAGAGAAGTAAGAAGTGAGAGGGACAGCTATAAGAAGAGATAATAATGGAGAGAAAGTGGAGAGGGAGTTACTTTGCAAGTGGTAACTAAAAATCTCCCAACGTTTACAGCAAATGATGCATGAAATACACTGTCAGAAATGTGATGCCCAGAACCTATTGCTGCTAAATATTTAATCTGATTGGCAGGGAGCCGTTAAAACCTCAGAATCTGGATCTCAAGCTTCTACAGAGCAACAGGTAAAGTAAATACTTCAACATGTAGTGATTCACCGTGGGTGTCACCAATCCTTCCAACCTGCAGCAGTTGGCAGGGGAAAATGTTGTCAATGGATATTAGCAACATTAGAAACAGGCTAGAGGAAAGGTCCTGTTTATGGACTTGGGCTCCCACTGCAACCTAGAGAAAAGGTGGATATGCCAATTGTTTTCTTCAGAAATTAGAACACACATGCTGCTGCGAAGATCTCACACAATGCAGTTCACGTCCCTCAAGCACTAGAAAGTCATGCAGGAGCGTGGTACATCAATGCTGCAGTTCTACTGGCTCACACTTCCCTGCATGTAATCCCTGAAGCCAATCTGCAGGCAGACCAAAGGCTGCCTCCAGCAATCAGCTCCCACCATCTGCAGAGCATGAAGCAGGTCAGGATGTCCTGCACACGTGTGTCCTAATGTCAGCACCAAGGATGCAGCAGGGCAGCTGGGGTGCAGGCAGGCACACAGCCCTTTGGGTAGGAAACATGATTAGCTGCTGCTGCAGCATGGTGAGGGGACACAGGGCAGCCACCTGCTAACAGGAGCTTGCACACTGCACACCCAGTGCACTGCCCCACTTTGCTGACTGCACCCATAAAGCTTTCAGAGGCACTGCTGTGCATGTCGGCACTGGTGTCCCTGAGCCACCAGCTGAGCTGGGTCTGTGCTCCCAAACAGTGGCTTCTTGGAGCCTTGCAAAGGAGGAGGATTGTGTTTAGACAAAGCTTTTGCAGTTTAAAAGTACAACTCCATTCTGATTTAGAGTCAAACGTGGCCACTCAGAGGTAGTCTGGGGAAAGAAACAGACTTTCTTTTCAATCATGTTGTATTGTTCAAATCCACTCATCTGCAGAATGAAGCCATTTAGAGGGTTGTTTATTTAGGTATAACGTAACATTTTAGATTTTCCAAAACTAACAAAGGTAAAAAATATTCTGCTCTGCTATAGTGAGTTTCAGACCAAGTTCCTCACCACCATCCAATACTTCAACAACAGGAGTACTGCTCTTGCTAAGAATTCTACAGGTCCAGGGCATGTGGTTGACTCAGTGCTGACTGGCACTGACAACTTACAAACTGCATGAACCATATAGCTACCTTCCAAAAAAGCAGAAATAGATATAAGTAAATACATAAGAAGCAGAAACCCATTACAGAAATCTAGGGAAAAAACAATATGCTCCATACTGTTTAAGAGGACGTGGGATTGTACTGTATCCAAAACCCCATATCACATAAAACATCTGCAAATCTAACACTGGCTGCAGAGCATTGGAAGTCTGGGATGAGGGCTCCACAGATAAGACAGCACTGAGATCTTCTCTAGGCACAGATCTTGCAGATCTTGTGATAGATTCATAAATCTCCCATCATATTCCCCTGTCTGTATTTCTGGCTGCTTTGCGGTCCCTGTTGCAGTTGTTCAAGGAGCTGACTTCATCACAATATGCTTTGTGAAGTGCTTTTCTGCTCTGTATGGTGCTTTTGCTTGCTTGCTTTCTTTCAGTAAGTGCCAAATCACTGAAGAATGCCAAGGCTAGAGCTCTGAAAGCTAAGACCAAGTAAAGAGTAAGTATGATTCTGTGGCATCATCAGCTGAAAAGTGACACCTCACAAGCACAAAAGGAAGTGTGACTTTTAAGTACAGCTGTACAGTGTTCATCATCCCAGCTCACAGCAGCAGCACAAGTAGGCTGAGTGATTTGCTCATGGGCTCTGACAAATCCTGCTACTGCTTAAGCCTTGTCCAAGCCCAGCTTGCTAGGCTTGTGAGAAGGTACCCTGAGCAGCTGGTAAGGCAGAAGGAGACCTGTGCCTGCATTTCAGCAACTCCAGCTGACAGCCTGACTTTCTGTCCTCTACCACCAATGAAGGTGGGCTTGCCAGACCATTGAACTACTGCAGGAAAAAATGCTGGGGCAAGGAAGCAAAGTGACTTTCCTGACCACAGCTCTTGATTAACTAAATAAGAGCCAATTCATGGAACAGTGAGATAGGAGGACCCTGATGCTATGCCTCCTATCTTTACCACAAACTGAGTCTTCCCTGTAGCCCAGGACAGCTAAGCCTCACACTCGCACACAGTGCTTCAGCCTTTGCCCTAAAAAGTGCCCTTACAAATTTGCAGCAAGAACCCATTTCTCTGATGCTGAGCTCCCGTCACTCTTTGAAATTCCTCTTAAGATTGTCCAGGAACTAGATGTGACACCAGGACACAGTCACTGTCCTACAGGGAACTATGCTGAAGCACTTACTTCACAAATGGCCCTGCAAACAGGTATCACAAAAGAATCCAGTTTAGGATGCTCTTCACATCACAATCACACAGCTATTCACCCACGGAGGCTGGAGCCACCAGCTGAGACACTGCACCAGCTAATGGCTCTGTTTCTTATCATCACCTCTTCCTTTCACTTGGAAATGCACTCAGTCTTAAAAGCAGATCAGGAAATTAACATTTCCAGGTATAAAATACATCCATGTATGAAATAGCCAAGCATGTGAAAATGAGTTTTATATGAAAAACGTGCAGAAATTTTTAAGCACAACTGGATGAGAAATACTGTGATAAGAGTTCTTCCTTCAAATTTTCCCATGCCTGTCAAAATGAGAAATGAGGAGATATGGAATTGCGCACTTTTTTAAAACTAATTAGGCTATTTTATTCCTAAAAAAAACAAACAAACACATTCAAATCAAAGGGGCAAAAAAGCCCAGCTAATCAACACTTTGTTGGAACTAATCCCTCATTGCATTTTTTGTAAGAAGTGTACATTTCCTCCACAGACCTTCCATTGCAAAAGACAGCATTCAAACAGATCTATAATCAAAGAAAACATAAACAGAAATATTAATAAACATGTCGATACACATGATATAAATAAAAAACCTGCAAGAAAAGGCACCACAGCTCTATCTTGTTCAGAAGCTCTAGAAGATTTTAGAGGCTCCAAAATCACATGAAAATGTACTGAATCAAGATCAGTTTCCCAATGCCTGAGGTGTGCGATAAGCAAGCGTTTCATGTCACCCCTGGCCATCTACATTCATAACAATTTCCCCACCCCTCCTGGCCTCCTTGTCACCCAACACTCAGGCTTCTTCTTCATACAGGTCCTGTTTTTCCCAGCTTCAGCCAAGGGCCCACTTTCTTCACTATTCCCTTAGTGACTAAAGGGAATAATTGGCCCCTGTCCTCTCTTTATAGCAGTCCTTTCCAGAACTGCTGTTTGATTTCCACCCACAGTTATCTTTCCTCTAGACTGAACATGTTTGGCTCTCTCAGCATTTCTTACAGGTGTCATCTACCCCATCCCTGTGCTTGCTCCCACTCCACCCTGCAAACTATCTTTTTTGAAACACTGCACCCTGACATGGACGCAACACTACACATTCACGGACAAGGGGACAGGGGAAAAATTGTCTATGGGTCCTGCAAATCAGAGGGGGAGGACTTCTGTGGGAACACCACACCCTTTTCCTCCTCCTCAGGAGAATTCTGGACACTACTTGTAGAAAAGCTTCAAGAGTCACTTCTCTGGAAACAGTATGTTAGCCTCTGCCACATCGCACAGCAGGAACTGTGCTGTCTATTCAGTGCTTTCTTTTGTTCATTTGCTGCTATTGTTTGGCTACAGCTACTTCTCAGTCTCTGGTTCTGCTCCTACACAGCTCTGGTAGCAGTGCAGAGCAGGCACCTGACCAACAACCACTCCAACAGCACTAAACAATCCCTCCTTCAAGTTCTCTCTCTTCTCTGTTTACATTCTTAAGCACACACTTTAAGGCAGTCATCACATCTCTCTTTTAATTGTCATTTGGCCAAGCTAAATGTAATTAGTAACTTTAATCTTCCCTCTTAGATCAATCCCTCCAGCATCTTAATCATTTTTGTTGCTCCACTGAATTTGTTCTAATTTGCTGCCATCTTTGGGGCACTAAGTTCTCCAGAAATTAGACTAGGTACACTCAGATGAGGCTCCTGAAGGAAACATGACTAGAGACATGCAGGAAACATTTCCTTGCTTCAAGACACAACAGTTCTGTTTATGCAATCCAGAAATCACATCAGCCTCTTTGCTGCCGCATTGTACTGTGAGTGCACATCTCATTTGCTAGACAGTATCACCCCAGTGTCATTTCTAGCACTGCTGCTTTCCAGGGGTGTACCTCTCATCTCTGCTTTCTTTCCAAGCACAGTCTGATTTTAACTCCTACTATTCAATTTACTATCCACTCTGTTAATCCCCAAATCCTATTCTGAGGTATGACTGCTTAGCTTGCTATGTATCTCAAATCTCTTTGATTTCCAGTGGAAATACTCTCACAAAGCAAAGGCATGGGGTTTGTCATCAGAGTAAAGTCAAGACATATCCCTAAATTCACAAGACAATATGGATTCTTCACAGACATGTCCCTGTCATCTGTCCCTCATCAAAAACTGCCAAAAGGTTTTCAAGGGCTTTGGTTTGCCTTGGTGGTGACCAATGCTGGGCTGCTGTGTGGCAGCCTTGCTGCTCTCAGAAAAAGCAGTGGGCCCTGGAGACCCAGGCAAGGCCCTGTGACAATAACTGTGAGCACTGAGCAGGTGCTGCTTCAGCATCGCTCCAAGGAACATTTCTGTACACTGCCTCCCCCTGGGCACGTCCCCAAAGTGGGCACGGCACCTTCCCAATAGTCTGAACATCAGCTTCCTCCAAACAGTGGTGCCTAAGCCTTCTCTCCTCCTTCATTCCAAAGAGGGGTGAGGTGGGAGGCTACTTCAAAGCCTTTCTGTGAGACATCACATTTGTGCAAAGCACACCAGACGCTGCCCGAGCAGCAAGCAGCCATAGAAGCAGGACCTGGGTGCAAAGAGTATTTTTTAGGATTCAAAAGGAGAAAAATCCTTTCCCTCCTCCAAAACTTCTCCTTCTGAAATCTCCTTCAAAACTCTTCCCCTGACCCTCCGGCTCCCAGACACCAGAGCCTCCAACAGCTCCCAAAGTAGTTCAAAGGCACTGAGACACTGGCTTTGCCTCCCCAGCCACACCGACCACCTGCAGGACTGCCCCAGCCCAAAGCTGTGCCTTACAGAATGAAGTCCAGTGTGGCTTGTCCAGACTGTAGGAGGAGAAAAGAAGATGGAACAACAAGGGAAAGGTGGGTGTGGGTGAGGAGCCTGCCCTGGGCAGCATTGATTCACTGCCTCCATGGCTGCCCAGCTCCATGGAGGAGAGAGGCTGCTGAACCCAGCTTCTTATAGCCACAAGTCAGCTATGGCTCAGCAGGGTCTAAATGAGGTGGGGGGGTCCTTGACACTATATCTCTGAATGTGCCTGCTCCTCTTCTGCTCTGGGACCCAGATGAAGGGCGCACATCTCCCACACCAAGTGGGTTGTAGCATCAGCTTCCCTCTTCAAAGAAAAGGAGTCCAAAATAAAGCAACAGCTACTCCCTCCCACCCTCTCCCATGAGTATGTACTGCCAGGATGGGTAAATGTGTCAGCTCTCTCAGTCCTTCACAGTCTGGGTTTTAGCAGGACCAGAATGCAATTTACAGCCAGTCAAAGTCCAACAAGGTGCATAAATCTGTCTTCTGGCCACAACCTATTCTCATGATCCCTGTCAGCTCACTTCCCCCTCACCAGAATCAAGAGATGGTTTTCTGATTAACTTTCCAGACTCAGAAGGGACAAAGGAAGCTAAGCACAACTCAAGTCACTTGAAAAGCCACAACATGTGTGAATTGGCTGGATTCATGACAGCTGTTAACACCATACCAAAGATCTTTATAACAGAATCCATCTCAGCAGAGAGAGAAAACAAAGTGGGTTGCATAAAAATACAAAACTGTGTCTGTCCTTTGTAATGTTCAGAAAACAGGAGATGGCACAAATGCACACATACACCTTCCCCACATTTTGCATTTACTTGAAGCACAAGGGTCCTCCTGCAGGAGACCAGTGTGCTTCTAGTTGAAAAGAAAGACCAGACCTAGGCATGTATCTAAAGCAGAGAAGCCCCATCCAAACCACCTGACTGTATCTCCAGGCACAGACCAAGGAGAGCTGCTTTCTGTTAAATGCTGATCAACATGTATTAGACCAGCTCAAGCAGGATGGAGGTGGTCAGCTTGGCTTCACCTAACTGGGAGCTGACTATGGCCACGAGAAAGCTTAGTGTGGCTTTCACCTTCCCAGTCTAGCACACAGCAAGATGATTCCCAATTACACTTTCTCCAAGCCCTTCAGTTTTGCACTGAGGAGCTCCATCCATCCATTCAGCATACCACAAGCTCTGCTCAAGGTTCTACAGCTGTTCCCCAGTATGTTCTGCTCTTTACTGGTATGAATGTTTCATGTCTCACTGCCAGTTAGGAGAGGCAGGGCTTATCATCCTCCTCCCAAGTGAAGCTTGCCTTCTCTTTACATTGCTATTCTAATCTTTCATGCAACATATAATCTCCAGATGATTTCATCCAAGTTCTGTATTTCTTTGGCTGGTGTAATAAATGTGACATTTCAGTAAAGCCAATATTCAAGCTGAGTCTTTTGCATACAAACCCTTTAAACCCCAAGGCTTCAACTAAATAACACAGATAGGTTTGTCCTATGCAGGAGGAGCATTGGACCAAACATTTTTGCCATTAAATATTTAGACATCCTATAAGGAAATCAGAAATTTTAAAGGGAATTTAAGTTTTGAATGGTTTTTTTTCCCCTCTCCCTCTGGATCTCTGACCATAAAATCAAGTTCTAGGATTTTTCCATCAATTTTTGTCCTGCAGCTTTAAAACCATTTTATATCACTCTTTCAAAGTAGCTCAGATTATGAGAAAACACAATTAATTTGCCTTAAAAGTGTCAAATTTTGTTCAGATGGAAATTTTAACTGTGCCAAATACAGTCATTTTAAGCAGTTCTACCAGAGAGCATTGATTTTTCTCCCCCAGGCACAGTCCATGAGGATTTGGGGGAGCAGACCTGATACAACTTAATCTTATCCCAAAACTGAATGTCACCTAGATTCTATACCTACTTCTGTTTCATACTGCAGGAAAAGCAATACATTACGTGATCAAGAAAACTCCTGAAAACTTACATGGAAAAGAAGTGTTTAAGAATCTGTTGGATCCTTATAATCATGTTATTTAACATTTGAGAAAAAAAGGAAATCATCAGACACAAGGACAAAAAACAGCACCTTTAGTATTAACATGAAGCATTAATGCAGCATTCATTGCAGGCACTGAAAGAACAGCCTAGACAGTACCTAAATAGCTCTTTATGATGTCCCTCCAGTGACAAAAGAGAACAAGTTTATAAACAAAAAGACTTCAAAATGATGTTGATTCAAATAAATGTTGGAAGCCTTTGTGTCTTGTACCACAGAACAGATATCCAAAGTCAGTCCAGTCTGATGCTGAATCCACAACCAATGCCAAGATTGCCCATTTTGAAGGGACAGTGGAGCCAGGCTCTGGGCTGCAGCTGCACCCTTGTACGGGTGCATTGCAATTGGTCCGGCCACAGTTGCTGAACTGCACTATCACAGAAGGCTGTCACTTCAGAGGACACACCAATTTCTGTATTACCCTGTGCACTTAAAAGCACACAGACTGTCAGGGCAAACCTTCTCTCTAATCTTCTGTTTTGTTTGATTTTTATGCTTCATCACGCAAGCAGTATTTTCTTACGAAAGATGTGCCTTGATGATGATGGGCAATGCTTCTAAATGCACGCAGGAAAAAATGTACAAAGGCATGTAATAAAATGTCATTCTTAAACTAGTTCCCTCCTGGGACACAAGCAGCAAGCCCTGGCCCATCTTTCCTTAGCCTGTAAGATCCAGAGAACCAAGTCTCTGTGGGGTGCTACAGACCATCCCTATACCTGGTCATGTCAACAGACCTCATGCACCAGCTTGCCACTGTCTGGTGTGAAAGCAAGGTCTGAGAAATCCATAAATCGTGGCTCAGCTCACCTAAGGGGACACTGGTGTTACTTGCAAACTCAGTAACATTTGAGAAGCATTTACATTGGGCACAGACCAAGGCATCTCCAGGCCTTCGAGTTCAAAGAGATGGACTATCAGGTACGCAGTCTTCTTACACAGGACAAGACACAAGACAGAGAAACAGGCATTAGGAGATTTTGGATTCCTCATGGAGCATGACTGTTTTCCAAACTGGGTGGTCAAAGAGTAATAATTTAATACACCTCTTGTCTTTTCTAGCTCCCAACCCAGTACATCCTTAAAATGCATATAGGCAGAACAAAAGAGATAATTAAAAGCTTTTAGAAAGCTCATCTATGTAGGCTACCTTTGACCTTAGTCAATAAGGATTAGCTTTTCTAGAGGGCAAGCTGGAACACATCCATGGGGCTCCTGCTCTACGCTGCCCTTCAAAGAAGAAAAGCCCTTCAAAAGTGGTCTTTCTCCACTGACTCCCTGGAATTCTTCTGGAAAGCCAGTGTTCACTTCTGGAAAAACTCCCCTTTCCATATAAAAGTCAAACATCTCACCAAGCTTATAAAAACAAATGTATAACAAACTATGAGAGGGGATATACTGAGGGATATGAACTGCAGGAATGAAAATCCCAAGTGATTTTAAAGATCTGGAGACAAATGTAAAGAGCTACCTGCACATTATAGGAAACTATAAAAATTTTCATTGGAGCAGTAACTCTGGTTTCCTGTCACAGAGTCCACAGTTCCCATCCCTCATCCTTAGTTTAGGAGCACTTTCCTAAGGATCAGGTCTTTGTTTCCCAGGAATTCACCTCCTCCTGTCTCTTTATTCCCCACCTGGAATCAGCACTGGAGCTCAATGCTAAATGAAACATTTTGTTTTCATGTCACCGGGAAAAAACAAATGCATCCAAAGTAGAACAAGAACAAACCTACACTGACTAATTTGGAGGAAGAATTAACTCCCATGTCTCCCATGTCTCAGAGGACTCCACTGCCTCTGGGCTACAGAGCCTGTGCCTACATTTCTTTCAGGCTGAAATAAATTCTCTTTTTATAAGTAATTACTTTGTATTGGGCCAAAGAAACAAACTACCTCCACAGCCCAGTCGTTAGAGCACTCCCTCTCCAGCACAATGAATAGGCATTTATATAAAGTAGAACAGCTCCAACTGGAAAAGTTCCAACTGAGAAAGCATTGCTGCAGAGAACCCAGTAGTCTGAACCCTCATCTTGGCTAGGACAAGCTCAGGGACAAGTCCCCACTTCAAAGTATGCAGAATAAGGATGCATCACACAAAACCCTGTTAGTTTTCTGCTCACCAGGCTGCTAGCTATTCTTTTCTCTGCTTTTTCATGAAAACACACCAAACACTCTAATTAAGCTCAGTGCACAACTAGCAAAACCTCTGAAATTACCTTTTTTTTTTTTTGGTTGGGCAGTTAACCCGTTTCCAAACCTCTTGTGTTGAAAACATTAATCATCTTCTCTAATGTCAAAAGCTGAAATCAGGAATCAATCTGCCCTAACAAAAAAACCATACAAGATTATTAAGGCAAGGCATGTCATTAAACAACCCTCATCTATGCATCTCCTGGTTTCTGAAAGTTATTATGCCCTCAAGTAAGAAAAAGGCCATTGCACAGAAGGGGTTATGTAGGATACCCTCTGTGACATCCAGCGGCTGCTTCAGCAAGCACCAAGGTACAGGCATTCAGATCCTGCAAAGTTCTCTGAGTCCTGAAGCTCAGAGAGCCTTGGAGCCCCTTTACTCTACATAGAAATGTTGCAAATTAAAAATGGTTAACACATGATCCTTGGCTCTCTCTCTGAATCCCTGGTTTGAAAGTTCACAAACTTCCAAACCGGCGATTCAAACTGCTTTCTGCAAGAGCCACTGTATCTTTCAAGGCAGCCATCCCACAGCTATCCAGTTTTTCTAAACTACTTAATTTTTGTCTCCTCCTATTTAGGATACCAGTGCCCCATCACTTAATGAAATTATTGCAATGTCTTTTCTGAGAGTCTATTATACTTTCATGGCATTTACCACTGTTACTTTCAGACTGAGTTTTAAAAGCTCCCTTCCAGAAAGACAGTACTGCAGACCACATCCACGCTGATTTTATACTTTGACTTCCAACACTTCAGGACACTATCTATATCATTTCAATTATATATGATAGTCACCTTTTCAGTAATAAATTAGAGGGTAATTTCAAGTTGCACCAAAAACGTTGAGAGCTGAAAGGGAGAGACTATGAGAACAGATTATGTCATTCTGTCGCTTTCATTAGACTCTCCCTTGGGGATTGTCAGCCTCTGATGTTTCAGCTTGCCTCTGCCGAAACACACATCTGACAGGAGGGAATCTCCCCTGAGATACTTAGGCCACTGACTACAGCAGCCAGCAATAATAGAGAATTATAGAGGAGGGGAGAGAGGGGTGCAGGGATATGCAGATCCTTCCCGCGTGCTTTCCATACAAGTGTATGCCTACGTGCAAGTAGCCGCGAGTTAGTGCGTTCTAGTGCATTTCCTCTGCCACAATGCACTTCAAATGCATTTCTAAGCAAAGCCTTGTGACAGATATTCCTCAGCAATCCAGCTGTGTACAATTAAACAACATCCTGCTTTACCTGGCACAAAGAGCCAGCAGCAAATTCACAGCAGCAACCCTTCCTCCATCCTCCTCCTGGAGCAGGTGGCAGCACCCTGACACCTTTCCATGCAGCAGTGGAGCCGTTCTTCTCACTGCACAGGCTTCAAAACCACTGCTCTGAAGAGTTGGGATTGCCCCTGGCTTCAGGACCCTAGCAGTTCTTCTGCACTTCATTTCCAGGTGGTATTGATTGAGGACCCTCACCTTTCACATTCCAAAGAGCCACTGTGTATCTCCAGTACCTTGTTTCCAGCTGTGAGTAGCAGAAGTCTCATGAGACACAGGGAAAGCATAGACCCTTGTTATGACCAACTTCAATCTCTGACCTACTCATGCCCCACTGTATCCTGCTCATGGCCCTCAGCCAGAGGTAACAACATGGGACCACTGCAATCTTAAGTTATCCATGAGGCTATTATGCCTATCACTTGAAAACAATTTTCTGTTCATTAGGCAATCAGCTGTGATGTAGGACATGGCATTTGCACTAGTAAATTATCATCAGGTTGGTGACACCAGATTTTATCTGCCTCAGCTGGCTTCAAGTAGCCATCTCACCTCCTAGTCCATTTTGAAGTAGTGAATTTAGTAATTTTGCATTTGTTTCCTTTCCTCCACATTCTTCAGAGGTCATACATGCAAGAAACTACATCCATGTTAGAGAATTGTATATATTATCTCCCAAAAGAGCATGGCAACCTTAACTAAGAGATTAGGTGATGAAGCTAAATAAAAATGTGAAATCCAAATGTAATAAGAGAATGCATTGCGTCATTTCCTCTATTTGAGTCTGAGTGTGTCCTGGACACCTGAATAGAAAACTCCTGATTCCCACAAAAAAACACCAGAGGTCAGGATTACATGCTCGTCACTCTTTTTTAAAATAGTGTAATCCACCAGCAGGGCTGCAACACAGTCACCATTTCTGCTGATGCACAGGAGTATTTACACTGGTACAGGCCTTGGGCTGCACAGCACATTCCTGATGCTGGCCAAACTCACAAGCTCAAAACAGCCCTTTTCAGCCATCTCAGCCTCTGGCAGGGGAAGCTCTACTGACCCGAGGTGGGAAGATCCCTCACAGCACTTCACTGCCAGAGCTGTTCATCCAATCCCCAAGCAGGCACAGGAAGCTCCTCCAGCTCAGAGGAGGAGGATCATGCGTTAACACAAAGAGATGCGACTGTGAACGCTGGCTAGTGGAACGATGATCCTCAGAAACCACAATGCTCATGGCTGCCCATATCCCACTTTATCTTCTGGAAGCAGCAAAGAGGAGTAAAAAGAAGGTGTTTTTAAACTGTATCTGATCTTGCAAGACAAAAGAATGACATCACACAACAGCAAGATGTGAATTTTCACAACTCTCTGTGTGTGGTGGTCAACCTCCCCTCCCCCTGCAGGATCAGGTTTTGGCACAGCAGCTCTTCAGATGCTGTGATAGTGTAAAGCCTTGAAAGCAGGGGCTACAGACAGGTGAGGATTCTGAATGAAAGATACATGGTCTCAATCTAAACAGCCCAACTTATCCCAGGATTCAAGAACTGTGCCGGCAAATGCAAAAGCATTGTTCACACAAGACATGTTTGTAAGCCTCTTCTGCCTGATTTCTATACTGCAGCTCTTGCCAGTCCCCTGGACAGTATGAGCTGTCACAACCTACCAGAGGTTTTGTAAAGCAGGCATCTTTGGGGAGCTCCTAATACACGCAAGCTGTGCCACCAGTTGACACCGTCATTTTGATTCCTACAGGTACCATATTAGATTTGTTGCACAGAGGCAAACCCAATCAGGTTCCTCCAATGGGACAGTCTCTCCCTCCTGCACACAGGACAAATCAACCTCATAATCTTTCTTCCAAAGTTGTTTGGTTAGGCATGCAAACATCATGATCTGAGGTTCACTGGAGACAGACTTTATTAGATACAAAATCCTGATAGTTCAGCACCTACATCTAGCTTTAAATATTGTCAGTCACAGCTAATCTGCCAAATTTATCAGCTCTTCTACTGTCACAAAAACATTAGTGCAGTAAACATTTAATTTGATGTTTAATCTGTATTCTCTCTGCTTCATCTTAAAGTCATTTATTTCCTGATTTGTCCTCTGTGACTAATGAGAATAATTGGCCCCTGTCTTCTTTCTGTAACAGTCTTTTATGTATTTGCAGACAGCTAAGGATCCACCCACAGTTGTCTTTTCTCCAGACTGAGCTTCCCTAGGTCTCTCTCATTCTTTCTTTACAGGTCTTGTTTTCTCTGTTCTGTGATCATTGTCTTAGTTCACTCCCGCACACTCCCCCCAGTCCTTCCCTCTCTTAGAAGTGCTGCCCTCAAACAGAACATAGTTACCTAAGCAGAGCTAAACCATATCTGTGAATAGGTTCTAGACAGATCATTTCACTGTTCTGAACAAACAAGGATTATATACAATCTGTATTCTGTATGCAGAGCTCACACACGGGCTGGACAGTGGGTTTGGAGGAGGATGGTGGTAGCTACACTGTTTAATTCCTTGATCCATGTTTGAAAATCCAGACTGGAAGTACAGTAAGCAAGAACTGTAACCATAACTAAAGAGCTACACACAGACAAAGTAGACTAGGGTGACTGCTACCTTGAGAAGCAGCTTAAGAGTTTTTCCCATGGACAGTTAATTGGAAGTGAGCTCCCAGAACCCCAAAATGCCAGGGATGTACAGGAGTGGCAGAATAATATCCCATGGATTATTCAGGCCAGACAACCTGGTGGCCCTGCACCTGTTTTAGTGGAGGAGCAATCAGTACAGATAAGCCACCAAGCATGAAGATCAAATTCACATTTTTCCCTTTAGAGTGTTTCTTTCCTATAAATGTTTCAGCACAGCCTTGCACACCAATGTTAGTAATACTGTATGTGCTTTGGGAATACAGGAACATCTTCAGTATTCAGAGCTAGCAATCTAACCTTTTACCTCAGCCACTTTCAGTGACTCTTTTCAGTTCTAAACCTTCCTTGTGGATGGGGTTTGAGGTATAGGCAGTGAATGGTGCAGAGATCTCAGGCTAGTAACCCTTCCACTTTGTGCCAATAACCACTCTCATTCAAAATTTCTTTTCCCCCAGATGTTTAATCAATTCATCTATATTGATATATATATAGATTATATATATTGATATAAAACATAGTCTTTGATGGCTTGTGTTAGAAAGGGATGAGAGCCACCCAGCATACTTTGCAGTCTAAAAATACCAGCAGTATTGGGAAGATGAGCTGGCAGTGAGTCTCAGAACACATACCCTTTCACTCTTCACTTTTTTTGGTGACCCTGGGTATGGAAAAATAAGTGTTTTTATTCTTCTCACACGAAGCATATCCAATGTATATGTAAAAATTTTATAAAGAAAAGTCTGTCCCTTCTCCTGCCCAGAGTCAGTGTTCTCTTCCGTTTCCAAGAAAACACTGAATAAAAGACAGCCTTGCCTCTAGAGGTCTAAATTAGCCATGGTTTGAATTGAATTTGAATTTGCACAGTTTGCACACTGCCTTGTGCCATACATTTGTTTCTGAGGGCACAGAGAGGGGATTTTTTTCTCTGCAGTGACCTCAGGCACATGGAGATATGCTGCTTGGTTTGCACAGATCACCACCCTGCACTTGGTCAACTTTTACACACACCAGTTCACGCTCCGATCCACAATTCTAGCCGGGAGCTTGTGGTTTGCAGCTTTAGGAAGCAATGAGCTCCTGAACAATAAAGAATGGGTTTGCTTGGATGTTATTCCCCAAAATGAAAGGTAGCTTTAACCTTTAACCTGGTCAGATCAATCTCCTGGTTCCCAGGCACTCAGCTCCATGGCACTAATTTTGCCAGAGTGAGCACCAGTCCATACCTGCCAGGAACCTTCTTTCCTGTCTTTAGGTAAACAGACAAGCAAGAAAGGTAGGTCAGAGGGATGGTGGAGCCCCCTTTGTGGCTGGAGAAATGGGTTTTTTACTTCCCGTTACAAAGCACTTTGCCTTGTAAGCAAAAAGCAGAAAGACAAAACTCATAAGAAGGGACAAGGCAGTAGTGGCAGGTGGGCCATGCTTAGCTTCAAATATCTTATTTTCCTCTGATTCCCCTTCGACATATTTCAGTGCTGTGATCTTCAAACTGCCATTTCATTTTACACAGGGAGGTACCCAAGGCAGCAGCGAGTCTGTCTGACTGCAGCAAAGCGACAATTAATAAGTTGACTCACTTTGGTGTAAAGAGTTCTTGTGGATGGGTGGACAGAGTACAGATCAGGGTAACAGCAGATAACTGATGAGCCCTGCTTCTCCCAACCACTTTGTGCTTTTCTCTCAAGTATAAATAAATATCAAAGAGAGCTAATCACAGAATTGCAGAAGAGTCAAGCAGGCCTAGAGCCCTGATGTCAGGCAGAGTGGATACCATGAGCATTCCATGGTGGATTAGGCAATCACAATACCCTGAGCCATTCTGCTCAGAAAAATCATTTAGTCCATCTTTCCTATTAACTAATCCTTTTTTTTTTTTTTTTGATTAATTGCAGCTTACAAAAAGAAAACTGTAAAAATTCAAAAAACCCTCTGTGTGTTCTCCAGCTGCAAGAATATCTGTCTTGCCACTGCCCACCAAACCACACTGGAACAGGCAAGGTAGAGCTGAGGCCTCCCCAAAGGCCAAGAAGATTAAACCTCTTGGGATCAGACCTCAGTCTGGACTATCTCATAGGCAGCTTTTGTGCATTCTAAGGATGGGAATGTGGAATGGAGCCCATTGCAGATACAAGCAGTGCTATCTGTACAGTGCTCCCACCCTCTGCCAGCTTGGGGGAATGAAAAACAGCACCAGGAATCAAATCCAGACCTCCCACATGGTGCTGCAGAGAGACTGATTCCTGGTGCCAACCCAGGGAATGTGAGTCCAGTGTGGGAATCCAAGCACAGCTCCACAGCTCTGGCACTGGAAGCGAGTGGTGCCAGAAGCACCTGCCCTCTTCCAAACCAAGCACATGAAACAGCCCCAGCAAGATGAAATATAAATTAATTCCATCACCTTTTCCCCCTGTAGGTTAGGGTTTGGGGATCAGATGCTTGTTCATAGGTTGACAGAGTTTTTATACAGGGACAGTTGGAAATCCAAAATGAGAATAATACAAGTCAGAGCGTCAGTTATCAGATGCGGATAGTAGCTTGGGATTTTTTGCGCCTGTTCTGTATTTACCACCTCTCTGTGATCTCTTGCACGATGTTCTGGCATGTACAGATGCAACGTAGAACTCAGCCAACAATCTTGGTGTCCTGAGACCCTTGCCCAGAACAGGATGGCTGGGTGCAGCTGCTGACACCTTCCTTTGCTCAGCAATGGTCTCACTGGCACAGGGATCACAACAGGCACCAGCACTGACACAGGCTGAACTGGCTAGCGCAGCAGGTGTGCCAACAGATCAGAGCCCAGGGTCCCTGGGAAGAGGAGCTGTGGCTTTCACCATGCTTCCTTCCTTTTCTCTGCTGAGACCTGCATTGTTACCTGTGTAACAATGACTGAGCCAAGAGGAAGTTGAATTAAAACTCACCATCCCCAGGCTGTTTCCTGACTCTGCCCTCAACCTGTTCCGTCATGTCCCAACCCTCTGAGACCTCCACCCAGGGCTGGGAGACAAGCTAGTGTGGTGAGGGACCAAAGAAAGGCAAGATAAACGGAGGCGACAGGAGCTGCTGCTTTGGGGCGGCGTGGGTGAGCAGCTGAAAATTGCCCACACCCACAGCTCCCCTCCTGCAGAGCACCCTGCACCCACGAACAAACTGCTGCTCGCTGCAGAGCTGCAGCTGGGGCACACCAGGTCACCCGACACGGCAGGGTGCTGTGTCCCTGCTCTGCTCCCATGGCCTTGGGGTGTGGGACAGCGCTAGCACCCCGTGAGCTGGGAGCGCTCCATACCCAGCCCTTCCTGCCTGCCCAAGGGGCAGCTCAGGAGGGATCAGCTGCCTCCATGCACTGCTTGCAAAGCCTGAGGTAGCTGTGCTTGATGGGGAAAGCAAGGGTAGCGGACATCTCCTTTTGCCCACACTGGAGCTTGCAGAGAAGATGAGGAAAAGTCACAGGTAAAGGCAGCAGCCAAAGAGACTGGGCAGCAAAGAGTGAGGATGTGGGCCGGTGCTCCTGGCGTCCACGGCTGAGCATCAAAGCTGTAAGACCCCTCCCCAGGTCCCAGCTGTGCACAGCCTGGCGCTGGTCACGGCTGGGCAGGGCTGTGGCAGGGATGCGGCCCCGCTCGGGCCGGGTGCCCGCGGGCAGGGCTGGCAGGCGGCGGGCACACAGAGCGGGGCACCGCTCCCGAGGGGAGCGGGCAGCCTGGCCCCGCTGCCGACGGCCGCCACCCTGGCCAGGTACCCGAGAAAACCTTCCCCGCTGCCGTCCGATGTGCCTGCAAAACCCAGCGGAGGGGGCAGAGGGGCAGGGACCGAGCCCACCCTCCCCGATCCGTGCATCCCCCCCGGGGGTTGTGCTTTTAGGGGCTCTCGGGGGTAAGCGATGGCCGATGAAGGGGGCTACAATCCCCCACCAGTCCAGTGCTGGGGTCCTGGAAAGATCCGGGAGCTACGAGGCCTGAGAAATTCCTTCGGAAAATGGGGGAGAGGCTCCCACACGCCCTCCTCTCCGCACAGGTAAACTTTCTACTCCCACTTGCGGCGAGGGAGGGAGAGCTCAGGCAGGGAGGATCCAGGCGCGGATACCCTGGGAAGCCTTAGATATTTATAGAAGCACAGCCAGAATATGTCAGGAAAGGTGGCTCTCAACCCCTTCACGCGGAACCGCTCTTGGTTTTTAACAATAGGCCGACAAAACCCCCCAGAAATGTGGCAAGGAGCTACTGGAAGGATGCAGGCAAAGGAGGTGGTAGGAAAGGCGCGCCCCCGCCTCGGCACGCTCGGGATGCACCAAGGGCTCCGAGCGCCTCAAGGCTTGCCCCACCCCGCAGCGGGGCTGGAGGATGACCCCCCCTTCTTCCTCCCTCTGCCGTGGGGTGCGCCCCCCGCTCCTCGTGCCGCCCCCCACCCACCGCCAGCCTTGCGGGGGGAGCCTGGGCGGGGGGCTGGCGATGCGGGCGAGGGCGCCGGGGGTCCGCCCCGGGGGGGCCGTGCAGCAGCTCCCCCCTGCCCCCGCCGCTCCCGGCGTGGGGGCGCGCAGACCCACGCGTGACCGGCGAAGCGGCGCGGCGGGCACGGGCTGAGGCTTAAAATAACCCCGAGACGTTCAACACCTTGTGCCCGGCGCTCCCGCACCCCCCGGCTCCCTTTGTCTTGCCACCATCTTACGGAAAGACTCACATGTCACGTTACGGTCGGGATGCACCGGTATCTCTCGCGTATCTAGAGCCGAGCGGCACGATAGCCATTTTGCATCCCTCCCGGTGGGCTGGGGAAGGGGCTGCAAGGCGCGGGGGATGGCGAGGGGGAAAGATGGGGCGAGGCGGAGAGGGGCCACGATGCCCGTTGATAGCACCAGGGGGACGGGGATAAATTAAAACACGTGAAGTTGCCTGAATACAGCGCCTCGTAGGTTCAGGCTAAGTCGCTTGACGTGCTTGGACTTAAAATAGCCCTCCACCTCCACGCAAGCAGGCGCACTCGCCCCGGCGCTGGGCGGGCTCCTGCCGCGGTGCCAGGGGCGGCCCCGGCCACTCCCCGGGCCCCGGCCCCCGCGTTAGGCCGCTCACGATCGGGAGGCCGGCGTGGGTTTTCAGAAATGCACCACCCTCCTCGGCAACAAGCGGGTTTCTACGTCCTGCTGTTCCTGACCAGCTCTGCTTTCGCATCAAAGCATGGCAAGGAGCCGCTGGACCAGTGAAAAGGAGGAGGCAATTTGCGGGTGGATGGATGAAAATCATTTTCGTTTTCACCCCTTTCCAAAGCCGTGTTCCTCCTCCCGTGTCTCTCCCGACCCCACCTGCCCACCCACCCCCCCCCCAAAAAAAAAATTCACAAGGGACTTTCCCCCAATTCACAACGTGGTACCTAAGTCAAACCCTTTCGCCTTCTCTTCATGTCCTATTTGATGAGCCAAGAGGGAATCAACATGTCTGGTGAATGTTGGGGTTTTTTTCCCCGTCTATCTGCTTCTAAAAGCAGCATCTCTAAACCTTTTGTTCTACCGTGAGTGATCTTCCCTGGGCAAACCCGCGTACCAAAATGAGCTCCAAGCAAAACCACAGAAACAGGAATTTCCCTACCTTGGTTTGTAGAAGCAGAACCTCTAGACGGACAGATCAAGGGAGAGAGCATGTTGGGAATGTCCAGTCTCCTCTTCTTGCTTGCATATCCACATAAGAAGAATAAGGGTCGGGGGCAAACGTGGGGGAATGAGTTAAAAAACAATCCTATTTGGCTGTAAAAAAAAATAGAGGCTTCTTTGTGGCAATCTTGCGTCTTGAAGCGGTGCAAATTCAAAAGCTGGAGAGAATCACTTCAGAGGATATTCAGCGCGAGTGGTGAGGATCGTCAAATGCAGGTTCCAGAGTAAGCATTCCTTTCGCCTTTTTAATGATTATTCTTATAATTATTCTCTCTTTTTTTTTTTTCCTGGAGCCCTAGTGGAGGAGGTTGTGTTTAATGCAACTGGAGGTCGGTGCCGTTCTTCTGTGAAGCATGATTATCCTCAAAGCGTCCCCTTCCTGAAGGGAAAAATAAGCATCAATTCTGTATTAGAGGGATCTGAAGGGGATAGAAAACGCTCCCCAACAAAGACATTAATATATTGAGAAGAAAGGAAGGCAAAACGCATTTCCCAATAGTGCACACAAGCGGAATTTTAAAAAAATTAAAAAAAAAAAAAAACAGCTGGCACGAGTCTATAAATAATTCAGATACGGGCTGACTACACCATTCCCGGGATAGGCATGCATACGAGACGAGAAAGCGGGCGCGATGTGAATCGCGGAGAGAAAGCGGCTCCCCCCCCCCCGCGGCCCCCTCCCCATGCACGCACAGCCTTTCGCCCACCCCCGGGCCCAGCCCCCGAGGGCTGGCGAGGGCCGTGCCCACCCCTCTGCAGTGCTGCCGGCGCCGCTGCCCGCCGCGCACACGCACCCGCACCGCCGCGGGGCTGGGGGCACGGGGGGGCTGCTCCACCTGCACGGCGCCCCCCGCCCCCTTCGGCCCCGGCAACACAACCCGCGGCTCTCCGGGCTCGGCTTGGGATTTTTTTTTTTATTTTTTTTTTCCTAGGGGTGGGTGGATGGCTGGGAGTGTCCCCACCACCGCCCCCTCCAGCACAGCCGGACAGGGCTTACAGCTATGCAGGCATTTATTTAATGAAGCCGCAGATATTTATTTCTTTTCCCCTCCTTTCTCGCTCGGTAAAAGATTCACACTTAGAGCTGTCATAAAATCCAGACCCACATACATACCAGCAAATCCTGCTTCAAGCACTCGGGCTGCTCTGAGTAGCTACTGCCCCCCTCTCTGCCTGCAAGGCTGATCCGCCTCAGACATGCTCAACTTCTTCATTCTCTTCTCTGGTGCTGCCCGGGTGGGAGATGAGGGGCGGGGAGGTGGAAGTGCTCAGAGCATCACTCTAAAAATACATTAAAAAAAAAAAAAATCTCTGCAATATAAAAGCTCCGAGAATGCTTCCCGGAGGTGGGGAAAAGCAAGGGAAGGTGAATTAATAAAGCAGCTTAATAATTAAAAATAATTAAATATAGCCGCGGAAAATGGTGGGGAGGGGGAGATATCAAGGGGCGGGGAGGGGGAGCTGTGCGAGTGAGCAGTGGGGGAAACAAACGGGGGGGAGAAGACGAGGAGGAAGGGCAGTACGGGCAACGGGAGACCGAGCCCTGGCCGCTGCCGGAGGGAGGGAGCAGGTCTCGGCCTCGGCGGGGGCGAGGGGGGAGCCCGCACCCGGGGGCACCTGTGCCTCCGGCCGAGCCGGGCCGAGCCGGGCCGGGCCGCAGCCCCGCGGGGACCGCCCGGGGCTCCCTGCGTCCGGCGCCCTCTCGGACCGCGACCCGCGTGTTTGGGAGCAACCGAGAGCAGGAATGCTTAAAAAAATGTATGAACAATAACCATAAAATAGTAATAATGAGAAGAAAGGAACGGGCACCCAGCCAGCAGGCAGGCAGCAGAATTGGATCCGAAGGAAAAGAAAGCAGTGAGAGCAGAGATAACGCTAATATCCAAATTGGATACTCCACAATTAAGCCCGGTGCTTTAATTGCTATTCTCAGAGCCCCTTGGAAGCAAAGAAACGTGAAATCAGCCTGAATCCTCATCCTGCCCTGCCCATGGATGCGTGCACCCTTGCAGCCCATGGTGCTCTCAGCCTCACTGCAGGATGGCAGTCCACTCTGTGGTCACAGATCCATCCCTGTCCCCTCCTGTGCCATGGGTGGCTGAGCAGAGCATGCTCTACCCCTCTCAGAACCAGAGAATGGCCCTAGGGTGAGTCTTGCCCCCTAGCAGAAAAAGCCAGAGTGGGTAACAAAGCGAACCTCTTCCAGGTGGAACTGCCAAATCCAGTGTCCTCCAGGATGTGTAGTCACTCTGGGGTTGCAAACACCCACCCTGCCAATGTCTGAGTCTTGGCAGGAGATTTGGAACAGCTCAGATGGTCCTAGGTGACACCCTAGAAATTGAGGAAAGCCCTCCCCATGCTTCCCTGCCAGCTACACTTGTCCTGCAGGAAATCAGACCCCAGGCCGAGCATCACATGCTCTGCTTCAGTGCCTTTGCATCCCTCTCACTGAAGGCACCCTCCAAGGAACACACAGTTGCTTGGACCTACCTAGCATTCTCTATGTCCAGGAGCAGTGAGGAAGATGCTGCTCAAAAGACAGGCAAGGAGGGCTGGATCCCACATGCCAGAGAATTGTGTTCCAGCGAGAAGATGGGCACTCAATGCAGGGCCTTTGTTGCAGGTATGTACTTGCAGGGCAAAACATGCATATGGCCAAGGTTTCAGAGGGAGGAAAGCCTCCTAAAAGAGCCACAGCAGCTGTGGACTCTCTCTTAACCCCCAGGTCCTTTCTCAGTTTGTACCTCAGAATCGATCCACATGCTCCAAATAGAGTTTGCTGGTCTGTAGGGAAGGTTATGGACAGCAATGTGGCCGTAGCACTGCCTGCATCTATATCAATATGCCATCTGGAGCTTGAATGAATTTCCGTTTCCATGTGTGGTGTGTGTACAGTGATATTTTTTCGTGTAGCTGCAGTGACCACAAGCAATACCAGTCTGTGCTTGAGCTCTTTGACAAAAGCAGACACCAATATTTTCATTTTGACAACCTGGATCTTCCTGAGGGTGCTGGTAAGGGCTGTTCCCCTGTAAGAAAGATTTTCCTAACACTTTTAGGCATGCTTTAAAAAGTGACTATGATTATTTAGCATTCTAATTTCAGTAAAAATGGAAGACATATTAGCCAAAGCCTAAAGTAATCTGAAATTATCTCAGAACAGTTGGAGAAAAGAACTGTAGAGTGATACTTACATACAGAAGCTGCTAATAGCTGAAGAGATTAGTCATTTGACTTTGCCATTCCTTTCACTGATAATAGTGATACAGGAATAGCAGATATGGTTTGGCCAAGGGATGTTTTTTCCTTTCTGTATGGCAAGAAGGGATAAACCATGACTCTATGAGTCCTCCTGCATTCTTCTGGATGAAACAAGCTGAGAAGGAGCTTGACAAAAAGACAGGGAGTGGTTTTCATCCAGCATATTACTTAGAAACACAAAATGGAGGGTTAAGTATTTCTAGGAACAATTTCTGACAAGGGGCTGCAATCATTTTAAGCAATGATATTTAAGGTTATAATTCTCTGTGATCTTAAGATGAAGGAATTCATCAACTGTTTTTCTTTATAAAAGTACACAACTCCACGGTTAGATAGTACATGAAAGCCTTGTTTACTTTTAGGATGAGACTAGTTGCCTTTCTACTTGATAGATGTCTATGCACATCTTGCATAAACATAATACATATGTATATTTATAATTCCTTCTTTAATAAATCATAAGGGCTAAGTTCTCTATAGTGATTAGGGGCCTGAGTGTCCAGTTCAACAATCTTTTTCAGACAAAATGGGTACATTCCCCTTGATCAAAGAAATCAGGCTCAATTACAAGTTTGAAATCAGGCACATAAAAATGCCAATTGCTTCAGAATTATCTTCTCAAGATGTTGCACAGCATTTAACCCCCAAATAATTTTTATATTAAGATGTAATAGTTATTGTAAATAATGTGTGTGGAGGTTGGCTCCAAATAAAAAATGTTGCAAAATCTACAGCAGCACAGTACTGTGGCAGGGTTTACTCTCACTAGCTGGGTAGGGTTTTTTTTTTTCTCCAATCAAGTAAGATGAATAAACTGCATGAAATGAAACAAATAACATCTCTGATAGGAAACAGTTTTTCAAACATCTCTTCAATTCAAAAACACTTAAATGTTATTTGTAAAACAAATTGAGGGATTTATTTTAAACTGGTCCATGTTTACTATAAATTAAGGGCTATATTATTTTTGTCCTGCCTAAGATAAAAGAATGTGAATGAAAGTTCTTATATCAAAAGCAACCAGGGCTGGACGTGGCAGTGATGATGTTGGGGAGGATGCAATCCAGCGGAGCCATTCTG
Organism: Emberiza elegans; assembly: GCA_024865655.1. NCBI lineage: Eukaryota > Metazoa > Chordata > Aves > Passeriformes > Fringillidae > Emberiza > Emberiza elegans. The sequence goes on along the minus strand of JALJVW010000910.1, from coordinate 6,499,825 downwards.
TCACAACAGAACAGCCTCTGCCAGCACTGACAGGGACCAAAGGCCCTACAGTAGCTCTGACCCTTAGTCAAAGACCCTTTGACCCCTGCTGACTTCATAAAATCAGAGCCTATTTCCAGGGCCCTAGATAAATGGGGTCTGCAGCTAAGGGAAAAGACTGCCACTTCACAGGTCCTCTGTTCAAGCATAGACACACTTGCATTAATAGAAGAAAAACCATGTCTATGGAAAACAATTTCTTATAATCAATGAAATGGATCAGTTGTTCTGGATAATTGACACCATAAAAAGGTTTTCCACAGTAGCACTCCTTTGGGTGTTTGCACATGGGCTGCAGAGCATAGTAACCAGGACTCCAGCTGCTTTTACACAGTGCTCTGTGCCCTGCCCTACTCAGCCAGTCACGTTATAAAGTGGCTGAATACATCTCTGCCCTTCTCCTGGTGTTCAGATACCAGGCCTGTGTCAGCTTTGGAAGATCACCATAACATTGGCCACAGGTCCACAAAGAAGGATGCCATGTCATGATGCATAAAGAAGAGCGTGGCAGAAATTTTATCAGCTAATTAAAGGGAAAGCAAATGGAGAAACAAGCATACAAACCTGACAGCGGCACAACCACCTGGCTGAAGGACTTAGCTAAATTTCGGCATGAAACCTGTTTTCCTTTCTTTTGCACATGGTTCAGGACTGTCAGGACCCAGGACATCCCTCTGGCTGTCCTGAGCAGCCAAGACCCCTGCCAGGGGTCTCAGAGACCCTGGCACAGAGCCCAAAATGCCTGCGGTTTTGATTATGACCCATGAAGCAAATTACCAACCTTGTATGAAGATCAGCAAGCCACAACAGTTTAAGCAGAATATTAGTGAAGTTATCACAGGGTGAAAAAGTAGATTTTAGCGGTTTTGGTTCAGGAGGCAAGATGGAGGGAACTGGGTGTGTCCAGCCTTTCTCCTTCTTCTTGGCCTCCATCTTCTGCTGTGATGTTGGCACTTACAGATTGGTTTAGAGTAGAAGCTCACTGTCTAACATGGGTGATGGGCATTGGAAGGTAATTGTAAACATTGTATATGTAGTTTGTAATATAAAAGACAACACCGCCTCATTAGGGGGGGAGAGTGCCTCAGACGATCCTGCCAAGCTGACCTCGTCAGGGCAGGAGAAAGAATTTTATAGATAAGGAAAAATAAATAACCTTGAGACCGCGAAATGAAGAGCTCTGACTCCTCCTTTTTCTGTGCCGGGCTGGGAAAAGAGACTCTCGAACTTTTCTTGGGGTCACTCAGATAAACTAATGATCCCGACACAGGACCAAGAGATGCTAGAGCAAGACTGAGCCAGAAGCCACTGGGTGGGGAGATCTCATCAGTCTTTTGCAAGGACACCTGGGCACAAGGAGACTGATCACTTTGTTTGCTACTTGGAGGACACTCATCCTGCCAGCAGCCCAGCAGAAGGGAATTGTGAGCACTGCTGCAGTTGCTTTGAAGTGTTACACATGTTCTCTCAGCTGTCATAGCAGGACACTTAGCTGAGCTCTCATCATTTTACACTGCAATAGTTGCAGCATCCCCTACTGTCTCTGCCATGGTCAGCCTGCCCCAGAAATCCTAACAACTAGCAGACTGGTTTTTTGTCATGCAGAATCAAAAACAATGGGAAACAGATTAAAGGAGAAATAGCTTTCTCTGTCTCTTTATAGACTTGTTTTATTATTTTGAGTATGGAATGTCAGGCTCACTGAAATTGGTTTTCCTGAATGGTCATTTATGTATGAAATACAGGCACATTAAACTAAGAAACTGTAGAGTTTGTTCTTTCAAATGGAAATGTGTTATTTTTGAACTGCAGAAGTACAGACAGGATTTCAAACTGACACTGTCACTTCTCTAAGATGATACATGGCTCCTCTTCCTATAGCACACCCAGACTGAAGAACCTATCCATCAAAAAGCACCACATCCATCTAATAATAAATAGTAATTAACATCAAATGTTAATTACTGTACTGTATTTCATCAAAGCATGGTACAAACATTAGCCATAGATGCCATCCCTTTAACCTGCCATTCAGAAGCAGAAAGGAGAGGCTGAAGCACTCACTGCCTTGCATCACTCTGAGGAAGATGCCTTTCTTCTCCACCTCTGGGGTGCAAAGATCATTCAAGTGGCTGGAGATTTTGTCCCATCTCACTGGTCTTAACAAGATGCAGTCTCCTGACACACTTGAATGAATGGGAAACCACAACCCTCCCGGCAGTCATCTCCATCTTGTTCCAATCCTAACAAGACAAACAGATTATCTGGGTTTTTTTTCTAAAATCAACTTTCTGGTTGATGAAAATCTTACTGGTTCTCTCCAGATTCAAGTGATGACTCTCTTCACTGGAAGAGCTGCAAAATGGATTAGGCAGATTGCCTTCACGGTTTAAAGGAAACTGAAATACTGCTTTCAGTAAAAGATAAAGTGTGGCTTTTGCCAGCTTATCATGATGAAAAGCTAAAGAGTTTCTTCAGGAAAGTACCTGCATTCACCTATTCTCCATACAGGGCATACAGCAGCCAGAAAAATCACCCTTATGTCTGAAAGCTGTCTTTAATGTTCTAGCAGATGATCCATCAGAGCATTCAAAACTAAATTAAAATCCCAAGGAGGAATAGGGGATTTAATTCTAGGATTAAGCTTTGAAGTTGCTCCCAGGAAATAAATTATTATTGGATGAGAACCAACACACCAATTATCTAGTTTACTGCTCATGCTACTGAGAGCTGCTGCAAGCACCCTCAGGGATCTGCTTTACCTAGATGGTCTCATCTTTAATACAATATCCATAGAAAGGCAAAAGCTCAACTAGTCACATGCCAAGAAACTTCCCAGCCCCCAGTATTGAAAGGGAAACTGCCCACTACAAACATACAGGGCAGTAAGTTGCCAGTCAGTTAAGTTCCCTGGCTTTCACCTTTTAACTTGCTTTCCTGTAGATAATAGAATTATAGAATAGTTAATAACACGCCACTTCTTTGCTCCGTGTGTTACAGTTGGGTCAAAGTTCCACAGTATTGTTGCTACCAAAAATAAGGACATTTCTTTTTCTTACCCAGAAGGCCTACATGCTAGTGAAGTGGCTAGTAGGCCCTACTCCAAATCAATGGCCTCTAGACAAAACAATGGGACATTTCTAGCTTTTTACTTGCTATTCCACAGATTTCTTTACACTACCCAGAATACCTCAGCTTCACATATACAGCTTCAAATCCTTAATGGTTGTTCACTGGGATATTGCTAAAACATGTACCACTTCCTATGAAAAGAATAAGTAAAATTAAATAGCTCCAAGACTGATAAAAGTGTCTGGAGCAAAAAAGAGTACAGAGAGACATCAGAGCTGATATTTCACTCAAACTAAATGGGACCAGTTAATCAGTGCTATTATAAACTCACTTGGAACATTAAGTTACTGCAGGTAAAAAAATAAATCCTTCACTCTTAAAAATACACGTGTCACCACTGCGGCCAAATCTAACAGCAGCAGTGTCCACAAATATTTGGTTTTCCCCTAAAGCATGCATCTTTTTGTTTAAACACCTTATGGCATAAAAATACTGTCACCAAAGCATCACTACTATTTTCCTCCCAAACACATGGTTCCCATATTTTCTCCGTAGATTCTTTCCAGTCCTTTACACAGGGAAGCAATGTACACAAATCAAAGACAAAACCCCACCCACCCCCTATGCCCTCCTTCACCTGCCAAGCTCTGTCAGAACTTTTGATGCCATTTATTACACACAAGAACATTGAGAGAGGGTATATCCAACAAAGGGATTCACTTTAATGGCACTGTGGCATAACCAGGCTGGTTAGTGTCACCAGCTGGGCTCCCTGTCAGCACAGTTCTGAAAAGTCCCTCAGTTCACTACATCCTAACAGCCTCTGCTTTTGTTCAGGAAAAGTTTGGGGTTGATAACAGCACCGAGTCTCTCTCTGTTCATCTCATTTCTCCTTCAGGTGAGGCAGATGGTATTACAAATAACTCACCAAGAGGGTGCAGGGGAAGAAATAGTAGAGAAGGAAAATATTATTTATACTGTCAAGGCTTCTGAAAAAAAGCAGCATGACGTTAGAAAAGCAGATCACTTTCCTAACACAAAAATATGGCCTTAAAGCCTTCCTTGAAAGGGAAGCATTAATGATTTCACTAGCAAGCCAAGAGCCTGTGAGCTGGAAATGTTCTCACTGGGTTTGAGTTAGGTGCTCACTACAGCATTTATTGTGTATTTGCATTGACCATCTAATTTAAGACAAATGTTTTCTTTAGACACACTTTAAAGTGAAAAATTAGTTCTGTTAGCATGCAGCTGTGGTCCCCCAGGATAGCTCTTTGCCTGGGGGCAAACAGAACAGAGATGTTAAAGAGCTTAAAAGTAGCTCTGAAAATCTGTCCATGGTCAGTTGAGAGGTAGCAGCATTAGGGTCACCTGCTCCTCTGCCCATTTATTTAGTGGTCTTATTAATTCAAAAAATGGAAAAGCATGTACTAAGCCTGAATATTCACAGTCCTGGGAGAGAATATCTACCTACAGCAACTGAGGTTATCCTGCTGCTCCATCACCACCACACCTTCCTGATAAAATAAGACCTACCCCTGGCAAATTACTTTATGCAAATGGAGATAGATTTCTTTTGCTTGAGCTGTTTCCAAGTGAGCCAGCTGACTCAATAATTCAGCCCTCTGGCTGGAAGAAACATTAAGATTTCTGTCAGATTACTCTATATTCTAAAGAAAACTGCCACCTTCTTTTCTCCTTTACTTAGATATCTAGGAAGAGGCAATAAGCAAAAGACCTCTAGTACACTTCAGCTGCATCTTTTAATCTACCATCAAATTCAAATGGAGGCATTTGTCTCAACAGCTTTGAAGCCCAGCAGCCCATTTTTGCTCTCATGTTAGCTCTGACCCAAACTCAAACCTCAGCATTTTAATAGCATGCACTACCCACAAAATGTCTCATGCTCTGACATTTTTCTCTTTGTTTGTTGATTTTTTTCCATACATCAGCTGTAAACCTGATCCCAAGACCAAGCCTTACTCAAATATAAGTTCTCTTTCACCTTTGCAGTGATTAGGAGCTCAGAGCCAGGGTTATCTTCAGCTGACCAGATTCCATCCTCTAGAAAGTCTGTAAGTATGTCCTCTACCTGCCATGTTACTTCCAGGATGCAAGTGTTGATTGTGTTTCTATGCCCTGGCAGTGGGAAAATGAAAAATACGGACCCTTGCTGTGAATGAGCTAGGCCTTTTCCTCACTCCTTATTAAGCACCACATTCAGAAAAGCACACGATGTTCTGTCCCTCTTTCCTCATCATCTTGAGAAAATGTCCACCTAGAGCTTTGGCCACACCCTGGCAACTTTCCCAGCCCAAGGACAGAGGCTGGGCATTACAGGAAGGCAACATTTATTGGAAGGACATCTTAAAGCAGCTCACAGTGAAAATCTTGGCTTCCTCTGGCCCTTCTAGATAGGCTTGCCTGAGTAGAGGGAAATCTGTGACTGTATTCTGTGGGTTTACAACAAGGCCATTTGTCATTTGTTGCCCTTTAAGCGCAAGTACATTAAACTCCTGTGGAGTTATGGCTTGTTCCCCTGGCAAAAATGCAGCTGGACATCTCTGCTCCAGCCCATACATAAGTCAAGAGTCAGAACCCTGGGCTTGATGTGCTACCAGGCTTTCTCATGCTGACAACAAGGGAACCTGCAGGCTGTTGTGCCCTTGTTGGTCATGCTCTTATCCTGGGCCAAGGACAGCCATGTGTTTTCAAGCTGAAGGAATTGTACATTTTTTGTCATAAACTGACTGGTGTCTCTTGCATGACTCAACTTTCTCAGGCCCCCATCTTTTGCCTAACAGGTTTTTTGTTGTAGCCCAACCTCTGCAGCGAACATCATCTCAGTGTCACAGACAACAAAGGGACAGTCCACAACCTAATGAATAAAAGTACAGGGAAGAGGGGTATCACTAATGCCACTTTTCCCAGATATTTTCATCTCCAAAAACATTAGAAAGGGCCTATGCCTCAGTTACATTGTTCCTTGTGTCAACTCAGGGGATGCAGAGAGAAGAGAGATGCTAGGAGAGGTAATGAAGAGATCAGTATTTGGCAAAACTATGATTTTATATCAGGGGTCATTTAGGTGTCATACTATGAAACTGTTTCTCACTCAGAGGGTGATTGGGCACTGGAACAGGCTCCCCAGGGAAGTGGTCATGGCACCAAGGCTGACAGAGCTCAAGAAGCATTTGGCCAAAAGTCTCAGGCAGATGGTGTGACTCTTGGGGTGCCCTGTGCAGGGCCAGGAGTTGGACTCGATGGTCCCTGTGGGTGCCTTCCAACTCAGGAGTCACCCAACACTGGTGATGTGGTTGGGCTGAGCAAAGGTAGGTTTGACTTCAGCAAATCCAGTGCTGATGAAATGGCTCCTTGTTGGCCTCACTGTCTTGTGGTGTCCAGAATAGGGTACAGAAATGTCAGCAAAGCCTGGGATGCTGCTACAGGTGACTGAATGAACATGCACATTATGAAAAGTCAACAGGACCTGAAGGCATAGTGCAATGTCCATAATGGCCAGAAAGAGATGCAAGAATTAGGATAAGCTGCATCATTTGAAATGCAGGTTGGTGGCTTTGTGCTAGAAAAGTTACTGTCCACAGGCATAAAAAACCCTCACTTGGCCATGACAATAAAGAGAACTTCTGGCTATGTAGGTATTGTCCCTTTGGGACACAGGGTTTTGAGGATGAAGAGGAGACGAGAATCTTGACTCCATAATTAGAAGGTTTGATTTATTATATTATATATATATTACATTATGACTATACTACTAAGAGATAGAAGGAAGAAGTTCTCAGAAGGCTAGCTAAGAATAGAATAGCAAGAATGATAACAAAGCAGCTATCCTGGGCTCTGTCCAGGACAGCTGAAGTCCTTGATTGGCCACCAACTATAAACATCAGAGATGAGCCAATCACAGGTGCACCTGTTGCATTCCACAGCAGCAGATAACAATTGTTTACATCTTGTCTCTGAGGCCTCTTGGTTTCTCAGAAGGGAAAAATCCTAAAGGAAGGATTTTTCACAAAAGATGTCTGCAACATGTAGGCATCCAACACACACCCAACATTGCCTGCATTAATGCCCATAGAGAAGGTCAAACATTCTATTCAACCATTCATTACTCCCAATTTTATAATGGCACAGTACTCCTTTTTCTTCATTTGTTGACCTACCACCTCAGCGTGACAATTTGTGGAGCCATGGGCCCAGCAACTGGATAATCTGTTTGACTAAAACTGTTAATACTCCCTTTGGGACACTACAAGGTGTGCAGTGGCATGGGGCACATCAAGATGGGATAAAAAGTGAGCACCATGACAGTGCTTCTCCCTTCTGTGACAGCCTCAGTGATGAACTGAGGCTGCTGCCCATCAACAGAAGCTGACAGCTGTCCCTCTGCACCCCGGTCTTAAAGGCAGCATGCTGGCAGTCTTGGATGTGTGCAAATTCACAGCACAGCAACTCAGAAGATCGTCACATGCATACACACACCTGTACCTGCTGCTGCTGGCCTTAGCAGATACAGAGAACATCATGAACCTATGGAGTGTAGGTCCATGCCTCCCAGAACTGATGGTCCACAGCACAGAAGCAGAAATCAGGGTCAGTCACTTGCAGCTGGAGGAAAAAAAATCTAAAGAGGGCCTCAAAAAAACAATGGAGGCAAAATTGCTTTTTCTCTCTGCCCAGATATACTGGGTCCCAGAGTTGAGAATAGACAGGATTCTGGAAAAAGCCTTGGTCCCTGACCAGGTCCCCACCAGAAGAAAAGCCAGCAGCCCACATCATAGGATCCCTGACAAGAAACATACAATAGGATAAGATGATTGGGGCTGGGTGCAGGCATCCAGGTAACAAAGTTAACAGCTGAGTCCAACCTATTCTCTGTTCCTCAGGCAATTCCCACTGTCTCCCTCAGCCTTTATCCCCCAAAAATGCAAACTGAGAAATTTTCCTGTCTGAGAATACTAAAAAAAAGACCAGGGGACCATAACAGCTGCAGATAAGTCTGACTTCAACTGTCATTATTCCAAACATGTAAATCTTCAAGGAAGAAGTGAGGAGCACTGTGCAAGTGGCTGCAGGAATCTCCATCTGAAAAGGCCATACCTGGTAGAGGGCACCAGACACAAGTGGACAATTCTGGTCACCTGATGCTGGAGGCAGGCTGGTATTGAGCAGATCACCACCACACAGGATAGCACTGTTTCAAAACCCAGGGATCTGAAAAAACAGCTTACCTAAGAGGTACTGGTGCACTTGAACACGGTGCTGACATGGAGCAGAGTTAGCTATCTCCTGACTGGTAAGGAAACAAGTATGGAAACTGGTTATGATCATCTGCTTCTACAGTAATGCAGGAAACAAGTCCTTAGCTGTAAATAAACCAGCTCACAAACAAACAGAGTTGTATGGTTTCTTTGCTTAATGGAAACATCATGACGAGATCACTGACACTGGCAAACTTCCTGGGACACAGAAGAACAACACTAGGCTGATAACAGCCCCATCCTCCCAAACTGTCACCAGGATCTGCATTATTCTTCTCTACCAGTAGCTCTACTGCATAGAACTGAAATAACTAATCACACAATCTCACATGTCTCAATGTCACAGGTTGTAATGAAAGGCCCCAAACTGTATGATAGCAAGAATCTTGCATATGTACAGATGGAAAATGTCCCCTGCTCAAAAGACTACTTGCAGAGTTTTCATCATAAAGGACTGTCTCCTTAAAAATGCCATCTTTCTTCTGAAGCTTGACAGAGTTCTGCTTGGTGCCTCTGTGTGCTGCAATGAAAGTATAATCTCCTTCGAGGAGGTGATTGGGAACAACAGGTTTTGGTATTAACTACATATCTGATTGTCACTGCATCTGTGACATTTTTGTTTCCAAGTTTCTCTTAATGGCTGCAAAGGTTGGGAACTGCAGAGGTGCTGTAGAACTTCAGGTGCTTGGCCTGAAGTCTGTGGGCATCTTACAGCACAAAGTGACAGCAGCCCCTCCTCACCAACCATCATAGGATCACAGGATAGTTCAGGCTGGGAGGGGCCTCAGGAGGCTCTAGTCCGCTCTCCTGCTCAAAACAGGGTCACTTGGGAGACCAGAACTGGTTGCTTAGGTCTTTAACCAGATGAGTCTTGAAAATATCCAGGGATGAAGGCTGCACAGCCTCTTTGAGCAATCCATCCCACTGCCTTCCTGTCCTCAGTCAATTTCTGCAGAAGCATGGAAGTATGCTCCACAAGGTCTTTGAGCCCAAAATTCTGAGAAGGACCATGTTGGCTGGACAGACCAGCATGCCTTCACAAGGCCTGCTCCACAATCCCTACACACCCACATTCCATGGATCTCTTCAAAACCCTGGTCGGTACCAAGACAGGCTGCCCATCCTCCTCGTCACCTGCTCCACCCACATCCCTGTACAGCATCAAGATGCTCACCAGGTCCCTATCTCCACCGTGGTTATTGTACCCACCCTGGTCCCCCAGCTCCCCCTTCTCCTCCCAGTGAGTATTCACCAAAGTGTCCCCTCCTTGGATGTTGCATCTGAATGGTGACAACAGGGTTGCCAAGCAACATGAATCCTCCAAGCAACCAACCATGGCAGATCGCAGCAACCCGCTGCAAACCCACTCCAAAGCTTACGGGCCTGACACCATTTTGTCTCTTAGCATCTCTTCATCCAGCCATAGCTCAGATCCATCCTCTTCTCTTCCCTCATCAGCCAACAGCACCATCCCAGGTACTCCTGCCATTTCCATCCTAAATTATCATCCTATTCAACACACTAAAGGTCATCTCCCTCTCAACAGACCAAGACAAATTATTCAAGTGCCCACTACCTGCCTTAAGACCTCCTTCTTCTCCACAGGACTGTTGCAACACACAGAGTATTTCCTGCAGGCTCACCCCAGTCTTTCAAATGAAGTGAAATGTTTTTATCTGCCTTTGGAAACACACCTTGTCCTTGCAAGCCTTCAGCAGGCACAATGACATGATGATCCTGGGGAGGACGGTGGTTCAGCCAGCCACCAGAGCCACAGGGCAGGCAGACCCCAGCTGGCCACTTTTGGAACAAATTCCTTAGGGGCTGTAAACCACAATGGCAGGAGACACACAGCAGCAAGATCCAGAAGTGACTAATTGCTGCTTTTTATTCTGTCTTTCTGCTTTTCTTCAGGTGCCAGTCACAGCACCTCCTGGGACCAGCACTAGTGGATCCCAAACACCAAATCCCTTGTCTCACAATCACATAACTTCCTGTACAAGGGAGATGGAGGCAGAAGGTCACTTCTCTGTGTCGCTCTCCTGGAGCTTTTAAGCAGACACTGTGAGCAAATGAGAGGCAGTAAACTCTTGGAAGGCACTCATGGCACTCAGGAGAAATTGAAGGCTTGGCCTTACTGCCTGCAACCAGCTGAGTTTAGAGGGGGTGAAGATTTCCAGATGAGCCAACTGCTGTCTTCACTCAGCACAGCTGAGAAAGAGGCTCCCCAGGCCACCTTGGGCCATCCCAGAAGCCACCCCAGGAGAAGGCTGAGCTCAGGGGCTCGCATGCTGGCACCATGAGCCTGGGATGCGTGGCCACATGAGGGCAGCCCCAATAGCTAAAGGGCACACTGTTTTTATCAGGTGTATCACCATTAGGGGCTGGGATCACCTCCATGGTTTGCTCCATGTTGACCATCTAGGGAGGGAAGACTTAGTGACCCCTTCCAATGCACATTTCCTTTTGTCCTGAGAGACTTGGAGAAGGATGTTGGTTTCCAAATTAACTGTTTGGTTTGACAGGGCCTGTCTACACTGCTCCATGGTACAGTACACTGACATTAGAAAATCCTAATTGTGGCATATAATGATGCCAATCAATGATGCACTAATGCACTAGTGCAATGATGCACTTGTTTGCTGATAGGAATGCTGGATTTGGTCTGTCCAGACCTAGGTTGCATATATCCACTTCCATCTCCATTGGCTGTACAGCCATGCCCTTGTAAAGATGTATTTTAACCAAAGCTAACTGAAAAGGGTTCCGATTAAGTAAATCAATCCTCCCACATAAAGAGGCTGCATAGACTTAATTAAATTGATAACTGGGCCAACCTGAACTAAACTAGTGCAAGTTTGGGTATAGACAAGGCTTTATTTTTCTTACTAAAATCATTAACTAATCCAAGCTTTAATTGGCATTAACTGCATGGTAACGAAAGTGAATACTCAGTCCAGTCTTCTAGTGTTTCTGTCTCCATCTGGCCCCAAATATAACACTTGCAAGAGCTGGACACACTCCTGAATGTGCCCTCAGAATCAGTATTTATTGTGTTCTTGCTTGAAGCCCAAAGGACTCAGTAAAATCGCTGCTTTTCCCATAAAAATAACTTTATGGAAGCATCTATACAACCATTCCTCACAGAGGAATCTGAGCAAGTCTCTCTCTTACAGAGAAGCTATAATTTCTGAAGAAGCAGCAGTTAACCAAATAATTCTGTTCCAGCATCTCATCTATGGACCCTCTATAGCGATGATGGTATTATCCTATTTTTCTTTCTCAGCTAGTTAATAGGAAATCCCTTTTCAAAGGCAATTTCCATTTTAAATCACCCACATTAAGAGAGACATGTTTAATACCAATAAATCCGCTTTCTTAAGAGAGACATAGAAGCCAGGCTCATCGGCTGACTAAATCCTCTCCCCCCACCCCCATTCCTGCCTTGCAATCTGTAGATCTTGCAGAAGGGTGATCTAAGACAGCTGTAGTTAGCTAGCTACACTTCTGAGCACTAAGCTGCTCCTCGCTTTGTATTCACTCTGTGCCAAACCAAGGTCACAGGGACACGAGGAGCTAAAGTGGGAGTTGCAGCCGGAGATGCTTGGAGGCTGGGTTTCCACACACCTCCCATGGGAGCCTCTCCCTACATCAGTCTCCCACTACAAGTCAGTGTGGGGTGAGTGCTATCTAAAGCCTCTGCAGATGAAATTATTTTTTCTCCTCAAAGCTTTTTGTAGCACACCGAGGAGAACCAGCCTCCAATTCGCTGAGGGATCACGATGCTCAAAACACATGCCCTAAGGGTCCCTTCTCATCTATGGGGATCCTACTCCATCTTCTCCAGTGTTTCTCCTATCCAGAGGGATTTTAGCCTAATTGCTCTTTCAGACAGCTGTACCAGACCTTTGGCAGAGAAGGGAGCTGCAGCCTTTCCAGGTCTCTTGTGTGCCTAAAGCCACAGCCAGCAGTGGGGGCAATGCTAAGGCAATACCCCATCAGAAGCCAGAGAACGGTGACTTCAAAGGACCCCTACAAGGTCAGTGTTGTCATCTTATTGCAAAGTCCCATGCCTTCTTGGTGATTTCTCATGGGCAGCTCCTCACAGCATGGACTCCTTCACAGCACAACCAACAAACCCCAACTCTCTCCTCAACACGCTAACCCACTCTTCTGTAGCACTCTTCTTATTGGGCACAGCCATGGCCTATTAAGGGCAGGCCTGCTCCTAACTGGTAATTAGTACAGCTGCAACTCCTCAGGGGTGAGATTACCTCATGCACTGTTCTCTTACATTCTATGCCTCCACAGGTCAGGGCTGCAGTGGTATAGGTATCTCACTTGTCTGACAGGAAGAGACAAAGCTGAATGAAGTCCCTGTTGCTTCCCCCTGCTGTGACAAGTATAAGGAGCAAAAATTACAAAGTAAGATAAGGCTAAAGAGGGAAAAAAGCAAAACTAAGCCACAGCAGAAAACCTTGGTCTGGCTGCTCTTAGTGCTGCCAAGTACTGCCCCAAAGCCACCTATGTGATTTTGCCCTGCCTCATCATTCAGATCCCATAGCTAGACCTTCTGCTGGCAGGTATAATGCTGTGTCCCTGCAAAGCCTCTCATGGGAGACAGCTCCCTTCACTTAGATGAGATCGTGACACAGCAGTAGGAATCCCAAAAATTACTTTGAACCTTCTATCTGAGGCAGATATAATTCATTGTGCATTTTCCCAGTTGGAAGTCTGAACTACTTATTTGGCAAAACAGTCCATGTTTGTTTGATAGCAAAGGGGTCCATTTGGTCTGGAAACATCCCTGTTCCCCCATCAGGCTCCAGCTGTGTAAGCACCCTTAAAGGTGGTGTAGTCATGCAGGAGCATGCCAAAAACAGCATCACCATCAGCAAGTACCCACCTGTGTGCCTGCATGAAGCAGGGCCCCTCAGAGTGGTGGGACTGAGCCCAGTGACTGAGGAGGGCCCTTCAGCAATGTCCCAGCCCTGCAGCAGGACCCTTACAATCAGATCCTTCCTTTCTGGGACCACTGCCCCAACAAAGCCTGTTGATAGAGGAACATTTCAAAAAGAAGTTTATTTCTTTAAGGAGCATAAAGGTAAGAACAGAAGACTCTTGTTTCATGCTTTATTGTTCAAAGAACCTTGCCCTCATTTTGCTCCACGACTCTGAGACTGACTGGGCACTGCTGAGCAGCAAGGACAGTTCTTCCACTGTGGGAAACTGCCCTGCCTTTACTGGAGCAGGAAGCCATCCTCCTCCTCCTCCTCCCTCACAGCACTCTTCCCAGTCTAGATAGCATGGATAATTATATCTGTTTCTATGCTCTCCTGAAACCAAAACGGTATTTCTTTAACAATTCCATAAATACAGACAAGACCACTTTGCTTTCCATCTTGTACTTATTTTCCACGTGATAATAAGATCTATTTCTTGACCTGAGAGTGCACAAACATTAAAAAATTACTTAATCCTCCAGTCAGTGGAGAGGAAGAGGAAGGGCAGAAACACGAGCTGGGGGAGCTTCATGGCTTTCTGCTCTGCAACTTGTCATAATCGGTCATAGCAGTTAGGTTACATTACAACACAAGACCAATTAATGATATGTAGATCAGGGTAAAGCATACAAAGATTAATATAAATTTTATGCAACAGCTTGCTTAAATAATGCTTCTAGGGAAAAATAAGTTAAGAAAACAGTGGGAGGGAGAGCACACAATCCTCGTTTTCTGTTATTCCAAGACCATTTTAACCTGTTCAGAGGGCAAGACTCCTTGCTTGACCAAAATATTTTTGCTTTAAAAAGATGAATTAGTACCATACGTAACTTCTACCATGCCCCAGGGTGGAGTTAGGTGCATGCTAGAATGTTCCTATCTGTCTGTATCTGCATTGAACTGTTAAGCAGATGCTCACTGAGGAGAAAATAGACTGCAATAAACTGGCACTGACACAGATCTGGATCGCTGGAACTGCTATAGAGATAAAATTCATTTAAGAAATGTGGTTTCCATTTCCATTTTCCTTTAATAAAAAGCTATTGAAACATTAAAAATATCTACTATTTCAAGCAGCATACTGTACACATAAGTAAGAGAAGAAACAGAATTCATTTTATTATGTAAAATGTAATTCAGCCCGATACTGCACCTCATAGAAGAGCCAAATTAAAGTCCTTTTTCAGAGCAAGGAACAAATCCTGCTCTCATTTACAGAGCTGACCTACAGTTAAGGTCTGGTCCATTTTCAAAGCCATAGTCCATGTATGAGGACACACCACAGATCCCAATAGGAGAACTGCACAAGGGAAAGAAGAGAGCGTGCAGTGCAACACATCCAAGTGGAGATCTCCAGCTATGCTGACAGTGGACTGCCCTTCCACCCTCCATCAATCTCCTCTTTGGTCTTAGTCTCAGTGCTCTCTCCCAGTCACTGCGCAGTGTGAGCCAATACACACTTGTTATATTAGCACTGCTCTTCTGAGAATGGGGAAAAACCCTAAAACAGGCGATTCTTTGATCTTCATGCAAATCTCCCCAAGTTCTGCCCAGGCTGCTTCAACCGCATGTAATGAGCTACTATCCTGTGCAATGAGTAGTCATGACAAAACCCCAAAATTACACAGATAAATCATTGTCTCCTCTCATGATACCAAGAACAGTAATTATTCTGCCAAATTAACTTGCCTCCAAATCAAGCCTTTGGTCTTGCACTCCAGGAAGATTTAAGAGTAGGAATTTGAAGTACTCTTAGTACTCAGATGAGATCAGAAGCAGGAGTGGAAAGCTATAATGGAGAGCTATATGCCCCTCCCCTGCTCCTGTGTAAGTCAGGCTGACAGCTCCAGAGCTGGTGGTTAAGTTGTCACACCTGCCTTCTAGAGATCTGTGAAACCTGAACATACAGCACCCTAAATGCTTGTCATTATGTACCAAAAAGAAACATTGCCATGCTAAGCTAATAGAATATCAGGTCTTCTTTAACCATGTGACCAAAGATCATCCTGGACACTATAAATTGCTGCATAATTTCAATTCCGAAAAAAAATCTGAAGAGTTTTAAATACCATTTTTACTGGCTATGACCCCCCACACACACATTCCACCTTGTATATTTCTCCTAGGAAACATTAGCATCACAGTGCCCAAGTCCCATCTCTTTCTGGTCCCTTGTATGCACCGCCTTGCTCCACCCTGTTGTAGGAGAAACATGGTCCAGGTGAAACATGATCCTTGTAGCTGCAGAAGGTTTCCAGGTCACTAGCAGAGTATGGCAACCCAGAATTAGCAAGAACGTCAAAACTGACAGAAAATTAGCACAAGGCTCATAGTTGTACTGAGTTTTTTGTCTCCAGGAAGAAGCTAAGCAGCCATTTCACTATAGCCACACTTTGAGCGCTCTTGCAGTGGCATAAGGAAAGCCAAAAAAGAACCAGTGCTCTTTTCAAGAATATCTTGAAAAGCATTTGTGATGGAGAAGAGGAAAGTGTCGCATTTGGGGGTGATTCCTGATACAAGACCCTTTAGGTTCTCAGGGAGCAGAAGGGGCAGGCTGCTCCACAAGGAAAAGCGAGAAAAGCTGGGCACTGCAGGACCACACCATCACCAACACAGGCACAGCACCTGAGCAAAGCCTGTACGGCAGTCACCTTACAACCACAAATCAAGTCCAAGGTCAGTCCAGGAAACACAACAAGATTCATCAAAGCTGTGCTGCTCACTGCACAGCTCAGGCTCAGAGCAAGGCTGAGGCTAAGGGCTTCCCCAGGCAAGGGAGCAGCCACAGTCAATGGCTGGGGGTTCCAGGTGAGGTGCACACAGCATCTGCAGCCCCCCAGAGCAGTGGGGCTCGGCAGCAGCTCGCAGTACTCAGTTTTCCATGTCAGGGCCATGAGTCAGCTTCCATGGCTGCTGCTCCAAGTTTTTCACCTAGCAACAAGACAGACGGATGGATGGGGGGGTGTTAGGAGAGATGTTGAAGCAAAATGAGATGAGAAAGACAGAAACTAAATTGTCAGGGAGATTAAGAGAAAGATGCAGTGCCTGAAGCTATTTCAGCTTCTAAAGGACAAAGTTCGTGGGTAGAAGAGTCCCTTCTGCACTTTAGCCTTCCTGGCATGGACACCTCTCATGGGGTGAGGGACACATCCAGCTCCCTGCAGTCTGTGGGCTCCTGTGCTTTGATCTGCATGTCAAAAGCTCTGCACCAGTTCCTCTAGGACCAAAGGTTTTGTAATTTGCAGTGCATGAGCTTACCGTGATTCTGCTTCTCACCAGGCAGCACAAAGTGCTCTTCAAGGGGTAGCCATGAGGCAGTTTCCACTGTGCCCACTGAGGAATGGCAAGCAAGCACTACCCTAGCTGACTTTCAGCTGGTTGAACTGAAGCCACTGGGAGGGTTGGAAGGCATGAAGCCAAGAGCTGCCCAGGGGATGGACCTCATCCAGGGCCAGAGCCCTGTACCCTGCCCCAGTACACACCATGCTGCAGTCCTTCCTGCTGGTGTCAGGCTTAGGATCAGGGAGAATAGCCACGCTGCTGCACCACCTCTTCCCAGAGGAGAGGGTGCTCTCAGAGACTTGAGGGTCAGCACCAGGGAAGGCTGTGCCTCCTCAAGCTCTAAAAAAAGGACTTTGTTCCCGCTCAGCAATTTTTTCCCATCTGGGCTAAATCCACTCTTAGAAAGAGATAGCTCTATCTCCAGGGAAACAGGCTCTCTGCGCTCACAGGGACTCAGCCAGCTCCCCTCTCCTTTTGCTGTGGGGTCACTCAGCAGCAAGGCTGAGACACCACAGGCACGGGGCTCATGGGGCCCATCACCAACACAGGCACAGCACCTGAGCAAAGCCTGTACAGCAGTCACCCTACAACCACAAATCAAGTCCAAGGTCAGTCCAGGAAACACAACAAGATTCATCAAAGCTGTGCTGCTCACTGCACAGCTCAGGCTCAGAGCAAGGCTGAGGCTAAGGGCATCCCCAGGCCAGGGAGCAGCCACAGTCAATGGCTGGGGGTTCCAGGTGAGGTGCACACAGCATCTGCAGCCCCCCAGAGCAGTGGGGCTCGGCAGCAGCTCGCAGTACTCAGTTTTCCATGTCAGGGCCATGAGTCAGCTTCCATGGCTGCTGCTCCAAGTTTTTCACCTAGCAACAAGACAGACGGATGGATGGGGGGGTGTTAGGAGAGATGTTGAAGCAAAATGAGATGAGAAAGACAGAAACTAAATTGTCAGGGAGATTAAGAGAAAGATGCAGTGCCTGAAGCTATTTCAGCTTCTAAAGGACAAAGTTCGTGGGTAGCAGAGTCCCTTCTGCACTTTAGCCTTCCTGGCATGGACACCTCTCATGGGGTGAGGGACACATCCAGCTCCCTGCAGTCTGTGGGCTCCTGTGCTTTGATCTGCATGTCAAAAGCTCTGCACCAGTTCCTCTAGGACCAAAGGTTTTGTAATTTGCAGTGCATGAGCTTACCGTGATTCTGCTTCTCACCAGGCAGCACAAAGTGCTCTTCAAGGGGTAGCCATGAGGCAGTTTCCACTGTGCCCACTGAGGAATGGCAAGCAAGCACTACCCTAGCTGACTTTCAGCTGGTTGAACTGAAGCCACTGGGAGGGTTGGAAGGCATGAAGCCAAGAGCTGCCCAGGGGATGGACCCCATCCAGGGCCAGAGCCCTGTACCCTGCCCCAGTACACACCATGCTGCAGTCCCTCCTGCTGGTGGCAGGCTTAGGATCAGGGAGAATAGCCACGCTGCTGCACCACCTCTTCCCAGAGGAGAGGGTGCTCTCAGAGACTTGAGGGTCAGCACCAGGGAAGGCTGTGCCTCCTCAAGCTCTAAAAAAAGGACTTTGTTCCCGCTCAGCAATTTTTTCCCATCTGGGCTAAATCCACTCTTAGAAAGAGATAGCTCTATCTCCAGGGAAACAGGCTCTCTGCGCTCACAGGGACTCAGCCAGCTCCCCCTCTCCTTTTGCTGTGGGGTCACTCGGCAGCAAGGCTGAGACACCACAGGGCATGGGGCTCATGGGGCCACCCCACGTCTGGAGCACAGGATGTGCCGGTCTCTGCGCTGGAGCCACACAGCACCTTTGTGAACTTGCCCAGCTCTGGAGAGCTCACACAAAAGTGATTACAGAGACTGACCATGCTCAGAAGTCTCTCATTACTGAGAGTGACTCGTGCAGTCTGCTTTGAATCTTCTTATTTGCCCAAAATAGCTTCATGTTCTCAGCACCAGTTTTCTTTGCAAAATCATTCACTGCCCTCCTTCCCACTACAGAGAGCCAGACGTGTCCTGCTCACCAAGAAGTCCTCCCCAGCTGCACGACACCATCCCTGTCCCCCCTCACAATCACCTTCCCATCCTCTCCCCTTCTGGGTACTGCAAGTCCATGGGGTGCTTTGGGCAAGCTGGGGAGCCAAAACAGCCCAGAGGGAATCAGGGTGGCATGACAAGAGCAGAGGTCATTGCAGAGCCCCACAGGCCCCTTTTCCAGTTAGTTCAGCCCAGTTATCACCTCCTCCCCATGCCTGCCTAATCTCTGGGCAAACAATTCATGTCATGGTGGAGGAAGGTTTCATCTAGCAGTTTTTGATTTTCCTCTCTCTAGGATCAACCCTCAAATCTGAGACCCAAGGAAATTACCCCAGCAGCTACATTTTGGGGATCTGAGGGAACTGTTCTGCACTAGCATCTGAGCTAGAAAGAAAACAAGTCCTCAAGGGTTTTCTGAGCTACAGTCCCCCTACCCATGCATGGACAAGATACCTCTCCTATGGGTACTGTCCCAGTTAACTCACCCTTCCCTGCTTTGGGGACCGATTTCCAAATCTGTGACCACTGCTTCTATGCTCAGAAGCAGAGACAGCCAGTGCACCTCACACTGGGTGACAGGAGAAAGGTGTAACAGGAGAGATATAGCCAGGTTTCCACACAGCCCTGCCATCAGCTCTGCCCTGCTGGGACCCCAGTCAAAGAGGAGCACACATGGACAGCGGACACGCTGCCTCTCCAGGCCCCAGGCTCTGGGGCAGAGCACAGTGCAGGAGCTCAGCCCTGACACAATGCCTGCCCAGAGTTAGTTGCAGGATCTGTGCCTTATCTCGCCTCAGCATCTGAAAGCAGACTTTGGCTAAGTCCTACATGCTGCTATTTAAAGTAAGCCAATTTGTATTCATTCTGCTTGCTACATTCACCAGTTGTTCTGAATTGTGTTTGAAGCTGAAGGGAAGAGGAAATGTACAACAAGAAAAAATTATACACTGGTAAATTTTGTGCTAATCCCTTCTCCTCCCATTATCGCTTCCCCCTTTTTTGGGGTTTCTTTTTGTTTTCTGTGTTTTATGTATTATTAGCTTTAGCATAATTTTGACTGAGAAAATACGTAGCTGATAGGACGGACTCATTACACTACCTAGAAGAATTAATTACACCATCTGTGACTGACAGTGGAGCCTGACTTGTTGCTTCCTGGTAGATGGAACTATACCACCAGCTGCCCTGAATATTTCCCTGTAGAAGGCAAAAGAGGAATTACTGTCGGAAGCATCATTTAAAAGCCATTTCTTCTCCTTTTGAGCAATTTAACACCATTGGGTGACCTAGCCTGGCTGGCCAAGTCAAGGATGAGGCTCATTTGCCTTCCCTTGTGATCCTTCTACCAATATTTCTACACATATCCTGGCCCTCTGTCACTAGCAATTAGGGGGCTCAGTCAATCCTAAGAGCTAAAATGGGGCCATTTTCAAGGCGAGTGGTACAGTGTGGTTAATGTCCCTAGAGCTACCCTCCTCTTCTACCTCTTCACATCTCGTGGAACCACCTCTCTGGATAAAGCCATCCATGAGCTGGAGCCAGGCTTTGTCTGCAAGTAGGCATAGCCTAAACATGTTTTGGGGGTTGCACTAATAGTGTGATGGTCAGGATCATCACAGGACATCCAGTGCCCTGACTCTGCCCAGTGTTCTCACAGAGACTCCCAAAATCAGGATCTGCTGTTATTCACCAACTATGGGTGGGATGGGAGGGCAGGCCATTCCCTCAGCATTCACTGTGCATGGAAAAGAAGCCACCACACCTCAGGGGAAGCAGGGACCTGGAGGCAGTGAGATTTTTCCTTCCTGGAAAGACTGCATCTCTTGCGTGTTTACTCATAGAGTCCCATCTACCTGCTGCTGCCTTGCCATCTGCAATGGACTCTGGCTGCAGCCATGAAAGGACCGTGACAACTTTGGTGTGTGCAGCCAGCTGAGGATCTGTCCTGGTTTATATTCTGGCTGACAATAAGCCTGCTGAAGATTGTGATGCCTGAATGTGGGTGATGGAAGAACTGTGCAGATGCACAGACTTGAATGTGTGTTTTCAGCTAAGGCAGAGGAGTCGTGCCCACATGGGTCAGGAAATTTTAAGCAGTCATGCTTTAAGGTAGCTGTTCCTGCCCTTTTTGCCTCCAGCTCTGCTGCAGTTCTTTTCCTCCCACTCGTCTTTTAAGCCCACTCAATTTACACAGGGTAAGCTGTAGTTATGTTAGAGCAAACCTCCTGCTTGCATAAACACATTCCTAAGCAAAACTCAGCATACAACTGTGCATATACCCCCTTGCTATTGTTTGTCAGGCACACATTACATGGACAAAAAACCTCACTCTCCAGCCCTTGATCCCTATTTTTAACTAGGGTTCTGGTTTCTCTCAGTGCTGAACAACTTAGTGCAGTGATCCTTAGCCTGAGAAACCTGAATTATTCTCCAGATAATCAAGGAAGAGCTCAAGACATCCACTGAGACCTTATGTTTGCCTGACTCATTTTCTGCCCTGGGTCTTGAACAGCATCCAAACCATACATGGGTTAAACCTTGGCTTAGATTGCAAGATGTGGCTGGGGTGTGTATTCTATTGCCATCTGTAAGAGGTGGGGCAGTTTTCTTCTGTTAATTTGGCCACCTGTTAAAACCAAGTGGGGCAGTTTTCTTTATCTCTTCCATGACCCATCTTCCCTCTGGGGAGATATCTTCTGTTAATGGGCCATTGAGTGTCCCGGCATGACTGATAAAATTACATCATCCCACTGGGAGATGGTCTGCCCAGAGGGAGGAGCCAAGCATTCCTACCTGGATATAATCTGAGATTTTGGAACACCAGAGACAGCCTTTTCCCAGTGGATTTCCAGAGGAAGATCAGGCCCATCTCCACTGGACCTTCAGAGGAAAAGTCCACCCTTCTACAGATCACTGCTCCAACAGAACCACATCTGTCACTGCAGGAGGGCTGCAGCCACCATTTAATCAGATTGCTACCAACACCCCGACCAACAGGGCGTCAGGTTGTATTCTGATTCTGTCAGTGGTTGGGTTTTTTGGTACTATTGCATTTGTATTTTTAAATTTTCCTAGTAAAGAACTGTTATTCCTATTCCCATATCTTTGCCTGAGAGCCCCTTAATTTCAAAATTGTAATAATTCGGAGGGAGCGGGTTTACATTTTCCATTCCAAGAGAGGCTCCTGCCTTCCCTAACAGACACCTGTCTTTTCAAGCCAAGACAAGGCTGTAGGAAACACACACTAGCAGGACACAGACAGATCCTGGGAAATTCCAGGGTGTTCACAGGGGAGGTGAGCTTTACCTTGGAACTGATACTGGGAAGGGTGTGTGATGGCAACAAAGGACTGTCAGTACACAAAAATGCTCTGGCCTTAACCTGTAGGCAGGGTGTTGAGAACAGCCCAAAGCTCTCTAAAGGGCTTTTTTAACATCATGGAATTCCTTGATGAGTGCTGAAATACCAAGGCACTAGCCCTGCACTGCCAGAGCAAGGACTCATGTCTGGCTTATAACAAACATTTGCACAGCTGCATTTCACATAGGACAAACTTCCTGAAATCCTTCTCTTATTAAAAACAGTATAATTTGGTGGGTTTTCTTTCTTCCTCCCCAGGTAATCCTTGTGCTCATTCTCATTGAATGAAATTCTCCACCTCCAACTTGGGAGTGCTTGTTTTTGCAGCCTATGGCCGCTCCCAACTCCAAGGACATGCCACCAGTTTCTCTTGGAATGACTATTTTCTGCATCTTGCCAAGTTCTGTATATGTGGGTGAAGGGTGGAAGAAGAGCAGGCTGGAGTAGAGCTAGAGAGCAGAAAGGAGATGTAGCAGCAAAGAAAGGAACAATAAGCCAGAGAGGGTCTAAGGAAAGGGTAAAGGATGTCTGATTCAGGAGAACAGTCACTGAGGAACAATAGGAAAAATCTGGGGAACAACAACAGCAATGCAATGAATGAGCAAAAGGAGAGAGTTAAAGAGGAGCAGATGCACAGAGAAATGACAGGGAGACGCCAGTCTGCTGTTTGCAATTTTGGAAATAGTGATGGGGTGAAGGATTTGGACCTGATACAGGATATTCAGGCACACGTTTTTCAAGAAGCTGTTCCTGCATTTTCAGTTGGGTATTTCTGTGACCTTGAAATGTCACTTCATTTCTTTATACCTTCACTTACTTACCTGTCATTTAGAGGTAGTGATAATATTTCAATCACAGGAGCATGGGTATACTTAATCAAAAAGCTTCAAGATCACAGGTGAAACTACAAAGTATTGTCACACTTAGATTTCACACATGTACAGACATGCTCAAATGACCTTGTGCATTGATAACAACATGTATGTAGATTCAAATATATCACAAAGATATGTATGCCTTATTTATTTAGGCCAAGCTGACATTTCATGGTTGCCTAGTTACCAGAGAACAATAATGAGAATCTGCTTAGTATATATTGCATGATGAAGGGAAGGGAGAGGGCAGATGGGTATCATGTCAGACACAACCACTTGTCAGGTAGGTTAGCCCTTTTCATGGGAAACACAGAGAAAGGCAAAAGAGATCCGAGCTGGAAGGAATTCAGAGAGGAAAGCAATAAGCTGGGACAGGAGGTGTGTGTGGTTCTCAGCATTCCCATGGCACATCTGGGAGCATGAAGCAAAGCTCAGGTCACTGGAAGCTGTGAAATGTTCATTACTTTCATGACATATTCCAAGTCTCAAGTTAAAAAAGACATTGGGAACATCATAAGTGGTTACAAAATTTGCCTTTACTTACACCAGATCTCTACCTTCATCCACACCAGTACTGGTACCCTTTCTTCAAAACAAATGCCTTTGCTAACTCTAAGGAAGAAGGAGGTTTTGCTGAACAAAAGAAAAAAAAAAAAAACCAGCACAAAAAAGTGTATTTTCCCCTTCCAACTGAATTAATTTTCTCCAAGATTTGCCTCCACTGGAGCTCCCAACTATTTCAAAATTCACTTGGCCTGATTTTGTAAACTCATGGAGGAGCCTTAAGGTTCAGAAACTCATCTGACTGTTTCATTTCATGCTAATGGTAGTCTGTGTAAATCTTCTCATGGAAAAAAATCTTTCTCGGATTGGCATCTTGTGTTGCCAGATCTCATACAAGCCCAGAAAGCTTAATGAGGGAGCTTGAATTCATCCCAGGACACCCTGAGAGTGGTTTATGGTTCAACATTCCCTTCAGAATATAGATTCTGGAGTTCAACCTTCCCTGAAGGCACTTCTGATAGCAGACAAAGAGGTTAAGACAAAATTAAAGATACAGTATATTTGCCACTATCCATGTATTAAAAATAGAATTGCTAAGCTTAGAGACAAAAAAAAACCAGGCTTTTGCTATAGTTAAGCTGCCAGAACTTCACTCTCTGCATTATCCAGCTTAAAAGATGCTAGAACACAGTCCTTGTACTAAGGATCCAAATCTCAGGCAAGACCCTTGTCCTGGGTATTTCTCAGACACATACTGGATATGTTACTTACCTTAAATACATAGCTCCCTCACAAAGTTCCACTGAGAATTAAGGCTTCTTTCCATACTCCTCAATCTCCAAGAACTCCCTATGACTCATAACATTAATATTTAATCAAACTATGTTAACATTTCTTCCAAATGATTATTGACTGTCCTAACTTTAGAGATGCTGTTGTTGTCCCTTGATCATATCTAGGAACAACTCCTGACAAGATAGTTTAAAAATCTCTTTGCTGGTGAAGTTAAACACCAATGTTGAACTTGGCTCCAAACAAGCCATTTTAATGTTCTTCAAGAAATATTGCTAAGACTGTCAAAGCATATGTCTGGTACTGGACCCAAAGGACCACCCAGCCCAGTGCTCTGAATACAGCCAAGGACCAGCAAAGGTTTAGGAAAAGACAGAGCAAATATACAGCGATCCCTCTCCCACTGTATTCTCCCAGCAGCCAGATATCTGTGGCTGAGAGTTTCCTGAGCCAAAGATCACATCTGCGTCAGTGATTTTAGTAGATCTTAATGGCCTTTTTTTTTTTCCATAAATGTGTCAAGATGCTTTTAGAACTATTTATAATTTTGCCCTTCACACCATCCGGTGAATTCCACAATTTATGCATGCACCAGATGAAAAAAGTGCCTCTTTTTGATTTTGACTGATGAATTTACTGGGGATTCCTACTCTTCATATTAAGAGAAAACAGTAATTTCCTACCCATCTCTGTGATCCTCCTAGACCCCTGTCATGGCCTACTCAGACATGTTTTTTCCAGGCTCAAAGTCCTAACACCATATCAAATAAAAGGGAGGGTTTGAGTCGTGCTGCCTTATGAACTGAGATACTGAAAAGCATGCAGAAGTGTAGAAAATTATGTTTATGGTATGAAGTAGATTTACATTTGTCGTGGCTTGACTGGAAGTGGATTTCTGGGATTTTGTGGTCAGCCCAATTGGATGCTCAGGTTTTGGTACTGACACCTGAATTGACCACTGAGATTAGGATACGCCTCTGAGAACACACAGGGGTTAAAAGCAGAGCTCTCCCCTGGGAAGCTCTCTTGGGACTTCGCCGGGAAAGAGGTCGGACCTGCTTCCCCCGTCCAGCTGCTGCTGCTGGGCGGGGGAGGGGAGCAGCCATGGTAGGCCTGGGCCTGGACAGAGATGCAGAGATGGGGGGGTGGAGAGGCCTTGAAGATGGAAGGGTGGAGGAACATCAAGAGGCATTGGGCAGCCCCCGCCTCCCTCCCCACTTCCTCCCCGGAGGCAGAGAGAGAGAGAGAGCCGGTGCCTGTGGTGCCTGGGACTGAACTGTTACCTTGAAATTTGATATCATGTGCTGCCAGCACTGCCCGGCCTGTGGAGAAAGGGGGGGGTTTGCACCGAGAAGGAGTCTGACCACTTGTAGGAGCTTTTAACCCTTTTTTGGACAATGAAAACTTTGCAGAGTATTGACCTTTTCTGGAGGGGAGATGGAGTGAAGAATGAACAGGGGACTGAGCAAGAGTTAAAGGTCTGAGCAAGGGAGAGATGTGAGAAGAACCCTGGGTGAAAAGAGATGTGGAGTGGCATTTTTTCTGGATGCTTTTTGTATAGCCATGGACTGTTCTTTGTGATACAGAGACTGCTTTCAGAGGGAGCCGTGTCCCGGAGTTAGGAGGGCAGTTTGGAAACCCCCAGGCCCCAGGGGGTGCAAAAAATATGGGGGGGGACAGGTGTCCCAAAGTTGAAACTGTGCCTTTTTGGAGTGGGACGACGAATCCTTAAAAGACAACGCTCTAAGTAGCTCTGGTCCATGTTCAGTGGTGAGAGCACTGAGCATGGGAGGAGGGGGTCACGATGACAAATCCAGGCGGCAATACGTGACCAGAAGCCCATGGCACACAAAAAGGACTCCTCCTCTTAATGAACTGAAGACTGAGTATTCTAAAGGGTGGTGCTGGACCAAGAGACGTATTGTATTGGGAATTTGGTGGGAGGAGGAGATGTACTTGTAAAGTTTTCATTTTCCTTGTGTGTGGTTTTTTTTTCTTTCCTTTCTTTCCTATGTAGTGTAGTGTAGTGAATAAAGTTTCTTTTCTTACTAAGTAGGAGCCTGCTTTGCTTATTCCCGGTCACATCTCACAGCAGACACCAGGGAGTGGGTATTTTCATGGGGGCACTGGCATTGTGCCAGGGTCTAATCATGACAACATTATACAAACATAGCAAAGAGATTAGTACATGCAGTCCATTGCAGGCTCTTGATGAAGATGGGACAGAATGGCAAACAATCAGCCTTGGGGAGAACAGTGCTTGGGACAAATTAGGCTTGCCCATTATGGAAGGATGTTGTTGCATCAAAGCACTAAAAGCAAACATTTCTTCAGAATTCAAACCAGTTTCAGCTCAAATAATCTGATCCTAGAATCAGCTGTGCTGCCACAGACATCAGATATCTGGTGTATTTCTATCCAGCCAATTACAAAGCCTGTTACACATAAGGCTGGAACCCCCTCAGCAAAATTGGGTCTGGTTGCCTAAAATCTGATCTAAATTACAGCTCCATCAAATTTTAGACCAAACTTAACTGAGAAAGTTTTTAAACTACCTTGAATTTTGGAGGCATATTCTTCAGGTCTGGTATTTTTTCTGTACTCATATACCAGGTAAGTACAAAATACTGCTTTTTAATCCCCTCTGCAGAACAAAAGTTACCTCACCAACCAACCTTCTGGGCTGTGCCATAAATCATGCTGAGAGCCAAGTGCACAACATACAGGAACTAAAGAAATTACAGAAGAAAAGCAAACACCTGAAAATGTCCACTGGCAAATTACAACTGAACTTCACTTCCTACCCTATATCCTCAAAGGCTGTGGCAACTAAATCTTGTGAGGTATTGAAATGACCCTTGACTATTACTGTCTACCTACTTAGCAAGGCTTATTTACTTCATGTTCATCATGCAATCTGAAATCATCCAATAATAACTATTCTAAATAAGTCAACCACGTTTTCATATTTAATGTACATACTGTAGCTAAATAAAACCACTTTTGAGGGGTAAATAATTGCAGAGGAAGAGAAAAATTCAAGAGCGTAGGCTATGAAGATGCACTTTCAGCTGAAATTTTTTAACAAGCAATTAGTTGAGGCAGAAAAGCAGGAAAACTGTTCTTATATGGCTAAATCAACACTAGAGGAGGGTCTCACACTAACTGTGGTAGATAAGTAGAAGAAAACAAGGTGGTATATGAGCTGAGGGGTTGGTTGGGGGGTTATGGTCTAAAAAATACAAGAGACAAGAGCAAGGAACCCGAACCATAAAGTTCCTCAGGCTGAGTCTGGGGGCAAGTCCTTTAAATTCCTCTGTTGAACAGATTTTGCATTTATAGTGGGAGGGTAGAACTTACAAATGGGGTACTGTAAGGATTAATAGAGTGAAGACATTTAGGAATGTAAGTGCAGTACAACCAGCCTCAAAGAGTGAAAAAACCCAGGAGCTGGACTCCAGAAAAGTCACTACAAGGTCTTCCTATTTTTCCCTCTGGAAAAGCTCCTGTGTTTGAGCAGTCTTTGGAGCACTCAATTCCCAGCTCCCCAGCATGTAACACTCACAGAGTCACCAGCATTCCCAAAAGCAGATGGTGACTCTGGATCACCTCTGCAGTGACTCTGGCCCCTTAGAGATGCAGAAAATCCAGCTCCTCCCCACAAGTGTCAGTAATTCCCTCTGCTCCACACACCTCCTCATCTTCAGGACCAGCAGTGAATTATTAACTTCTCAGCCCCACCTCCCCTGATGCTGTCCCAGCTCACAGGAGCTACTTTCTACTTCTCTTCCTTATTCCTCTGCCCACCTCTACTGAGATTCCTCTTTGCTCTACGATCCCTAGCACAGCCTACCACACAGATTGCAGTAAATCAAGGTGGAATAGGATGGGGTGAAACTACACAACCTCAGCAGCATTCAAGACTTCCTGATTCTTCCTTGCCTGGTAGAGAGAAGGGTTTGGAATCTCACTTTTTCCCTTTTCCACACCTACAATGCTACAAGTGAGTGGAGTAAAATGAAGTCAACCCATTTTACCTGAAGGTGACAAGGGAGGAGCACTGCACAGAATATCTGTTCCCTCTGCTGTCTGCCCACAGGAGGTCCACTGTCCTTCCTCACAGTTTAAAAACAGTTTCCCAGTCTTTTTCAGAATCCACTAAAAACAGTAGCCACCTCCTCAATGAAAGTAGGATCATGGTTCAGAATTATGAACTGTCCTCTGACATATAGTGTGAGGTGATAAGGGGACCTTTTTCAACCAGACCAGCCAGGTGGGCAGGCTAGGCAAGGCCAGAAAAGGGTGTGAAATAATGAAACAATGCAAAAATCCCCTCCTGAATCACACAAGAATTGCTCCATTGGAGAGAAGAGGAGAGCAAACCTGGAGAAAGATGTGGCAATGGACCAAGAGGATCTGAATTTAAACAGTAAGGGTTTTTCTGAAAGTACAATTGAGACCATTGGTATGTGCAGGTCACACATGTTATCCTACATGTAATGACACCATCTTTTGGTTTGTTCCCACAGAAACAGCCCAGCCTGGATTTGGCCAGCAGTGGAGCATGAGGAAACAAAGCAGGAACTGTGTTGGTGGCTCTGCAGACAGCGCTCTGTCACCAGAGACAGCTCTGGATGAGCACGTCCCTGAAAGACTGTATCTGAAGATGCTGTCTGCCAGATGGCCACAAATTCTTCCCAAGGCTTTGGAGTTTGTCATGATTTCATCCTTTTTTAGGACTATGAAGCCCTGCCTCATGCAAAATGAGGCTTTGCCTGCTTAAAGCAGTGGTGAGGCAGTGCATCTGAGAGCTCCCAGAATAGGAGACTGATGTTTCCAGCATTTGCAGGTAACTCTGCTCATACCAAGGGCAGCTACCACATACTCCTTTTTCAAGTGGGGATGAAGCATGTCTCCCCAGGTAGTAAGAAATATGCCCTGTGGAGGGGCAGGCTGGGTCAGGGAAATGGTCAGGTCAGGAAAAGACTTGGAAGCAGTGGTTTGTAAAGCCAGAGTGATCTAGGACCATGTCTGATCTCAGGAAAGAAGGACACCACCAAAGCAATATGACTTGCAAGGGACCAGAGCTGATAAAAAGGAAGAAGAAAAGAGGAGATCAAGTGGAAATAGGAGGATGTTGAGAGGCAGAAAAAAACAGCAGATGAGATGGAAAATGCAAGCTGGATGAACACTATTCTGTCCCCACTCCTTATTGAGCAAAAGCACTTTGAAAGTAAGTCATTATTATTATTATTATTATTAGGAACATAAAGAAATAATCCCACTTTTGCTCTATCATCTGTCCGTGTGGCTGAGAAATGTCAGATGCTCAGGGAGGGGAGGAGGAAAGGCTGACATCAGACAACATCCATTTGTAAAATTGTATCTGCCAGTTTCCCAGCAGCTGCGATCTCCAGTTAATATCAGGAGTGAATGTGAAAGGTTAGACAAAGGGGAGCTGGGGGTGGAGGAATGATGATTTTCAGTTCTCCCCAGCAATTCCTGGCATGAAAGCCAGCACTTGATAAGGAATTGACTCAGTCACTAACTCACATAGGCTCCCTCTCTAGTAATGGACTCCAGTCTCATTAGCAAATACAATTGACAGTAAAAATAAACACACTTGCACCCTCCCCCTCGTGTGCTGCTGACACAGACTTGATTGACAGATCTCACAAGTACATCAATGAAAGGAGAGGACAGCTGCTGTTATCAGCCAGCTTGAACACGGAATGGAGCTAATAATAATATCTTACTTTTACACAGTTTCTTTCTGTCACGATCCAAAGCGCCATAGAAAACAGAGCAGTCTAGTAAGCTCTGAATGGTTTGCAGTAAGTAATTTTGAGAAGGAACTTCTCTGTTCAGTTGCTCAAAGGAGTCATATTTTAAATTTATTAATTTTCTGCTAGCACTGACAGTGAACAATACCCAGAGTTAACAGCCTAGAAAAGAGAACAACGAAAAGCAGCCAGGCTTTGTTTTGTTTGCAAAATAAACAAATCTCAAACTGTTCCTTTGGTTCTGAAGCCCGACTGCACATACCTAGGCCTCATCCTAGTGATGAAGTATTCTGGCAAACCTCAGGAAAAATTTTCAAAGACATTATGCCTGAGTTATCTGAGAATGAAAGGGCGAAGAGATGGAAGAAAGTATCGTCACAGACTTGAAACAAATAATTAATCAGATCTTTTTGCACTGTGGAAGTGGAAGTAGTTGAGCTTACACTTTGGTGAGGAATTGTCATTACAGATCATAATGAAGAAAAAAATATTAATTGTTTCAGAAGTGTCTCCAGGCATTAGCAATGTACACATGCAGAAACACCCCATTATGCACAGAACGTGCCTAGCAGTCTGCGATGGCAGATGCAGTTTTATACAGAAGCAACCGCTTCCCATCAAAGATCATACAATGCAAAAAATCCAGCAAAGAGCCATTATGCACATACTCCACAGGCTATGTCTAAAGGCACTATTTAGAACAAGAGCCATATGCAAGTCTCCCAGCATGCAGTGTTCAGTATGCATTATCCCACTTCACACCACTCACTGCACAGATCCTCCTGCCTGAACTGTCAGCTGCAATCTCACCAAAAAGGGCAAGAGAGTTGAACCCATTCCCCTCATGCTTAATATCACGGAGTCTGGAGCGCAGTTTCACTCCTTGGTGAGGAGGTTTCTGACAAGGCCCCACATTTTCCACAGGAGCAGAATTTTCTATGGAATACATTTTATTTCCTCTTAAACTGCAGCACTGCATTCTTCTGGTAATGCCATTCTACTCTAAGATTGTAAAGAAACCTTAAAATACCAAGCAGATGTAATCCGATGCCATGCTGCCCTCCTGAATCCACAGTCTGCATGGAAGAACCCTTTTCCATTCTCCTCCAGGGGGTCTTATGCCTGAGCTAGTTCTGTGGCTCTTCAGTACATGTGAGAAAGCATAAAATCTTCCCTTTTTCTTACTGGCATCTAATGCTAATTAAAACAAAATTATTAGCTCTATTATGTTCCCTGTAATAGAGAAAAGAGATGAACAAACCAGGGGTTCCTTAGACCCAGTACAGGCAGTGGCTGATTTACCAAACCCCAAGCTACCATCACTTCTCTCATTGCTTTCCCCATCAGCTGGTTCAGCAATGAACAGCAACCAGTACAAAAACTCATTTCACATTGAAAAGAGAGATGCTGTGCAAAACATTATAATTTTATATGTAAATACCTTTTCTTTTTTAAAAGAATTCTTCTACAAACTGTACATGCTGTGCAAAGTAAGGAGTTTTCCAGTAGCATTAAGATCCAGTCACTGAGTCTTGAGCTTTGTTTCTAGCAGCTGGATGGCAAAGCAATCTCAGATGTGGTTCCTCCAAATAATCCAGCCTGGCTGGTTCTTGCCCAGTCACTTCTTATCTCTTCTGCTTACCCAGCACACTCCATCTACTGCCATATGTTTCCCAGCAATGCTTCTATACAGTAATCTGTGGACATCAGCTTGTGGACTGGAAGGAAAGGGCATCAAACTCAGCTCAGCTAAACTGGCAGCAAAGAGTAGTGTTAGGGACTGGAGGTTGCCAAAATTCCAGTCCCTTAGTGGCTGAAGATAGGATTTTCTGCATGGATGAAGGTCCTGAGGAAGTAGGAAAAAAGTGAAATGGTTTCTTCAGGAATGAGGAAGAAGAGGAAGGAGAAATGAACCAATCCCCACCTAGAAGTTCAAACCATCAAGAACACACCTATTCTTCCTTTGATGTAGAGATGGAAAGCCATCATCTTTCGTTCCCAGGCTAACCATGACACCATGTTTTGCACAAAAGCCCATCTGTTGTTGATGCTCAGTGTGCTCGACAGTTCTCTGTTCCCCTCCACCACAAGCTGTTGCTGTGGGGTTCAGTTCTCCTCTTCCCAAATCTCATTTGCTTTCTGCAGCCAACAAGCTGCAGTTCTGAATGACTCCTAAAGAGAACAGAAGACATGCAGTTTCTGATCTTGCTGATGGAAGAATTTGCTTTGTAACCTTTGCCGTTTTTATTCCAACATACAGCAATTCCTCTGTTCAAACACCTCTTAATTTTGTACCAAATTGCCCCAGATTCTTGCTCCTCCTACTTCCTGTGTAGCATTCAGCACATCCTGCCTCCTGGGCCAGACCCTTCTGATAACATCAGGTGAATAGAATAGGAGAAGTTCTATAATAGAACATTTTGTTTATTTTAAATCTATATTTATCATGCCAGTGTGCATCAGAGAAGATTTAATTAGCCAGTGAAGCTCGCCTTTGGTATGTTTTCATGAATACAGTAAGAGTTTTGATGCATGACTTGAGGCTACTACCACAAACAAAGAAAACATAGCATGAAATTAAGAAACATAATATTATACAAGAGAAGACACTTGGCTGCTGTTACACATTTCACTGAGAAATAGGCCACCACCAAACCTGGATCAAGCTGCCTAAATCTGGGGATATATTTTAATTCAGATCAAATTTTTGCACTGCACTCTCAGTTAATTGCTGGAAAGCAGATAATTGCACGTGAGCTGCTGCACAGGACCCTGGGCAAAAATGAAGAGAGAGAAGAAAGCATCAGCAACTAAATAAATGACACTGATGTGACACATTAAAAAAACCCCAAGGTTGTTTTGCATTATTTTGGCAGCAAGGGCTCCAAAAAGACTGCTGTGCCAACCAGGACAACACCAGAACACAGCATGACCCTGCCCATGTTTCTGCCATGCTGTCTTTATGGGTCTGCACAGATCTGAAGCAGACTCACCCAGCAGCACAGCTCTTCAGAGCATAGTTAGGTCCTGCTGGTGTCAACAATGTGGTACAGCCAAGTAAATACTAAAAGTCAGCATCAAGAGCCAAAGCTGACCTCTTCTAAGCAGCTGCAGAATGGCATCCTTGGGATATCCAGGCCACCTCTCAGTGAAGGAGGTGTTCAGGTCTTCCCAGGTACACCTTTGACCCAGTTCTAACTCCATCACACATGGCTTGCCTGGCCTTCTCTGATGAGCAGAAGTTAAATAATACATTTGACTTTGCAGGTATGTCATAAAGATTCATTATTTATAATTTATACTTCCCCGTATGTACTGCTGTGTGATGCCATTTGTTATCTTTCAGTCCTCCATTCATGTTCAGAGGAGAAATCAAACACAAACACCGTATTTCAGACCACCCAGAGGAAAACTATCCAGATTTCTAGAAACTACTTTCAATTTTATCTATCATGATTTCTAGATAATAGACTTATTCTCCCAAGTTCCAGAAATGCTGGTAACATGCAACCTGAAGGAGCAGCACTACATCAGGAATCTTTATCAGGCAGAGTTCTGCTGGCAAATTCCTTACAGCTTTACTGTGCTTGCAGCACCCATTATGCATGACTGTCTTTCCCATTACCACTTCCACATATCACAGAGTGAGGAAGAAAATAGCACCTGCCAGCAGACACCTGGGGTTTGCATCCAGGTGTGAGCAGCTGGGGCTCTTTCACGTGACTCGGGTTATGAGGAAGCAACATTTGGAGCATATGGATGAGGAGCAGTGTGGGAACGTCTTACCAAAACTGGCTCTGTCACTTCAGGGCTGAAGAGAAAATTTCATTCTCCAAGAGCTGCCAATCTAGTACTTTTCTGCTAGTGATAATATTTCCTAAGTTTATTTTTAAACTTAGTGAAGTATGTGCTACCTAACAATGCATGTCTCTTCAGTATCAGGGAAAAAAAAAAAAAAAAAAAAAACTACTGAATATCAAGCACTCCAAACCCAAATCAGGTGTAGCCAAATTATAGCTTAATATGTTTCAGGTATTCCATTTAGAGCTTCTGATCTTTCAAGGAAATAGGTTTTCCCCACTGAGAAATGTATACGCAGTGAAATCAAAGCAACTTTAGCCCCATGTGAACCAAAAGTAGGTTGGGCATCTATTTTAAATAATCACCCAAGTGTTAATTTTTCATGATGGAAAGAAGACCTGGGAAGAAAGGAATATTCTCTTCTTCTAACCCAAATGTTCACCTCAAAACTACTGCCTTTGCTACTCAAGCCTGGGGTGTAATACAGCATTAAACCCAACTGCTGCTGTTTGCCATCTTTAGAGACAGGGCAGGGCACAAGGTGGCCTGGGGAGTCCTCTTTGAATACTGGGGGCACCAACCAAGTGCCATCTAGCACAAGACAAAAACAAGATGCCAGGGTGAGGGGGAAAAACCCAGCATATGTACAAACCTTGAAGCTCAGACCCTTCTTCCCCCTGAAGTCCATCCTCCCTCTCCCCTTCCTCACTTGGGAGGCAGATCCTGAGGGAACAGTGGCATCCCAGGCAGCCACAGGGGCAGGGAGCTGTGTCTCAGCTGGTGTGGGACTTCTCCTGCCACCCCACACTGGCCCTCCATGAAAAGAGGAAAAAATAAATCCACAGGCAAAGAAGGAAGGCAAGTGCTGCTAAGTGGCTCATTGGTTTCTATGGTAACTGGCTCCGCTCTACTCCAGCTGCTTACCCCACAGTCCCTCTGTCACCCTATTTTTATCTGAGAAATCAAAGAAAAAGAAAAAGTGGTGGAGGTTTGGGGAGGAGAGAGTTGGGAAACCTTCTTGGGTTTTGCAGAGAGAAGGTTAATATGCATGCAGCCAAGTCTTGCTTTTAATCACAACTTAAATCCTCTGTGTGGAGGCTTCCTATGGGATTTCTCAGACTCCATGCACCGTCAGATCCCACATTTGCTACCATCATGAAGCAGCATGCAAGAAAGGCAGCCCAGCCATGCCCTCCTAAGAATGACAAGCGGCTAGGCCATGGATTTGACCTAGGTATTGACACCAAAAAGCACAGGATGAATCTTCTACTAGGGAAAAAACTCCCCTCCCACAACCCAACACAATGAAGTGATGGAAGTCCGGACACCAATACTTTAATAGCTCCTTGGTCTGAAAAGTTATTTCCTTTAAAAAAAAAAAAGTTGAATCTGTCCATGATCCCTCTAGCACCATGTCCTGCATGGTGCCAGAAAATCCTCACAATGAATGCAACATGTTTTGCTCAAATATCTCATTCAGGCAAGAGCCAGAACCATATTTACCTGGGCTGTGCCAAGACTAAGCTTTAGTTCATGGATTTTGGTGTTGGAGACTTTGGTTGTTGAGCTTAAATATATCTGCTGGTAAATCTAGAAGATATTGTAGCCTGCAGTTTCAGAAAGGATAGGAGTGTGTGCTAACTAAAGCATGGAGCCCTTGGCCTCTTTTGATTGACTACAGAATCACCAGATCAAAGAATAAGCTGAGTTGGAAGGGGCCCACAAGGATCATCGAGTCCCACTCTTGGCTCTGCACAGCACCATCCCCAGGATCACACCCTGTGCCTCAGGGCATTGCCCAACACTCCCTGAGCTCTGTCAGGCTGGTGCTGTGACCACTGCCCTGGGGAGCTGTTCCAGTGCCCAAACACCCTCTGGGTGAAAAATCTTTTCCTGATATCCAACCTAAACCTTCCCTAACACAACTTCAGGCCTGGGTTCCCTTGGGTCCTGCCACAGGTCAATATCTCCCTTTCTGAAATAAATGTGCCAAAACACTGTGATATACAACTATTTTGACAGATATTTCTAGCTTCACTCTCCTCCTTCTCCCTAGAAATACCAGAACTTTTATAACAAAATGTTGCAACTATCCTCCAAATAATGATGCTTAAATTCCAAAGAAGGCAGATTGACGCCATAAACATCCTATATTCACTTTTTCCATTTCAACTGCCATGATATTGATGCTCACATCCACGCTGTTCCTGCTAACAGCCCTGTGGAAGTCTACCTTTGCACCACACATTTTCACTGGCTGCCACAAGAAGGGATATTGATCTGTGTATCTCTGCTCACACAGCAAGGCTTTCCATTTTGGAGCTGTGATATTGTCGTACTAAGAGGACAAGGAAAAGATCAATGATTTCTAACAATGATCACGTTTAAGAGGAAGAGCATTGGAAAAATGACTTACTAGTCCAAGTATCGCATTTGCAGTCTCTGCAATAAGTTCTGTATCCTGGAAGGCATTAACTCCATTGCTTTTGATAAAAGCAGCATATTGGGAGAGAATCACCCACTTTAGAAATGTTACTGACTATGGCATGTGATGGTATATATACTTTATATAGAGTAGGTTGCAGCCTTACAAAACTGTGTAAGAAGTGCCAGGGCCCAAGGAAGGCTGGGGGCTCCACAGGGACATCCCTACAGCCCAGCTGAGAAGCAGAGCATCTGGGAGGCACCAGGGGCAACCCCATCCCATGGCATCAGGTACCTCTGTGGAGCAGCAGAGCCATGGCCGGGCAGGGCAGAGCTGTGGGGAGCTGGAGAGCATCCCTGCTGCAGCAGCACTGGGACAGAGCCTGATGGCTCTGGGGGCCTGAGGGCCTGGGACCTGGGCAGAGTGAAAGAAGCCCCAAGAAATGCTGGGCAAGGACAATCAGGGTTCTTGGTGTCCCCTTGAGAGGCTTTGAGAAGAAGTTGTGCAAGGCATCTCAAGAAACATTTCAATTCCTAGGAATTTGGAAGCTGGCTTACTCCATAAAGCTACTGGGATTTTTTACTTCCATCTGTGCCCCCCAGAACATACAGTGGCAACACACCTCATGGTTTATTCACCACTGTGTGAAGCAGCCAGGTACTGCATCTGCCAATTTTTCTCCAAATGGCCCTCTGTTAGTTTCTGGAAAGGCAGGAAGAAAAGGTGCTCCCAACGAGACCTCTGATACATGTACTTCAAACATTTTGATCAAGTCCCTTCTGAATTAATTTCATTTCTTTGAAGCCACTACCAAGCTCATCCTCCCAGGGAACCTTGTAAAATGCATTATCAAAATCTTCTCTGGCACGAAACAACACATTCACCCTATAACCCTCCTGCACCTCTGCATGGTCTGGGGGACTGTCAGGATGAAAACACACACAAGAAAGCAGAGAGGACTCAGGACTACAAATCTTTGTCTGACAGCATTGGAGAATGAGAGGCCCCTGAGAACAAGACAAGGACAGAAAGAAAGATACAGAAGACTGAAGAACACAATCAGGACTCTTCTGCCAGGACATTTGCTGAAGGTGGCCTCTGGCCAGCCCAGAAGGGATGAACAGGAGAAGAGATCCTTTGCAGTGAGGGGCACTGGAGGCAGAAGCAGAGGTGACCTGAAGGGAAGCAGCAAGGCATGCTTAGAAAGCCTTCAGTTCACAGGATGGACAGCAGCCTCTGCTGGGTGGTGATGGACAACTTCATGTGCTGAGCAATAAATGAAAGGGTAAGTGACTCCTTTTAAAAGGGGTAGTCAAGGGCAGAAGTGAAAGTAATCAAATGTGCATCTGTACTTGCCTCTGCAGGTTTGGTAGAGAGGTGGAAGCTCTTTGACTGCCAGACAAGTGGCTTTACTGAGGAACAGTGTCCCATTTGTAAAATTGGAGGCTATGATCCTGACCTTCTTTGTAGAGCATTTTCATAACTACAGATGGAAATAACCAGCCCTAGGTGGTGATTCTGATCATCATTTATTCTGCTTTCTGACAAGAGGAGTGTACAAGCACTTTGAGATGAAATGTGTCTGCACATTTAATATTAATTTATGGAAAGTACTCATGTGCAGTCTTGACATTTGTTTTCCACATATAATAGCAACAGGAAACTCAAGCCTTTGAATGTTTATAAGAAATGAGCACACATGCAAACAATGCTGACAGAAGATTATTTTCTTTACTATCTGAATATTTTCACTTCTTTTGCATTTCTCATTTGTCCTTATTCAGCACATTTGAACAATGTTATCCTCGAAGGTTATAGGAAACTAAGGTTGTAAAATAAAGCTGAGACACTGCAAAGATTGTACTTGGTAACACAGACTGAAACTGATAGAGATATGTGTAGAGAAATCTTACAGAGGTCTGACCATAGTGTAAAGTCTGACAAAAGAATCCTCCACTCACCAATGGGGACCCTTAGCCCTATCCACCATAAACTAGAAGACCCAAGTTAAAAAGGAAAAGCCATATTAATTATCAAATATGAATTGGCTCCATGGAATAGTCTCTCATATCTGTACTTCCAGATAGTCCATAGCAGCAAGGTAACACAAAATACTTTAGTCTGGCTGACACAGCCTAAAACTCAGTACTGACTCCTTCACTGAACTGCCAGGACTGTCCACAAACACATGGAGAGCAGCTGCAAATCTTATTTGCTCTGCAGAACCCTTGGATAAATTCCTCCTTAGAGTAGTCCTCAGGATGACTGAGCTACAAAGCTGGTGGGTGCCAGTGACCACTCCAACACCTGCTGTCTCACTAATGATCTCAAATCCCTCATCCTCCAGGGAAGCAAGATACATCAAAAATAGAGAGAGAGGACACTCTCTCTTGAAGAGGGAAATAAGCTTTTCTAAGTGTCCCATCCAGCAGTTCGGGGGAGTACTAAAGGGAAGAAAGGTGAAAACCAGACAAACAGCTTTTGTTCCTTTTTTTAAGAACTACTAAGCTATTTTGCATTAAAGAGATGTTCCTTTGTAAAGGGTAACTCCACGGCTATCAGATCTCTTTTAGCAATGTCATGCATGGATGTTTATCATCTGCTGTGCTAGACTTTATCCAAGCTCAGTCTCCTTGATATCAAGCAAGAGTGACTTGTAGGTCCTAGTCCAGGTGTTGTGCCATTTGTATACTTTGCATTCTGGGCACAGAAACAGAGGAACTGAATCTTGAGGCTCTTTGTTTTCTCATCAGTTGTTTTAATGAAGCAGAATAATTCCATTACTCTATACAGAGGGAGCAGGCAGTCTGTCTTGTCCTTCTGAGGTCTGTTTACTGGTTCATAATTTGCAGTGGTGATCTCGAAAAAGCTGGCATAGTTTACAACCAGGCACTCTTCAGAAAGGAGATATATCACTGAGAATTACTTGCTTATCAGGCCACTCTCCCCATCATCCAGTGCAAAAGGCCTGCAAGGTAATTTTCATTCCACCTGGTGTCCTAAATCCATGTCACTCTGATGTTTGCAGTAAAGGAGTTCATTCATTTTATTTGCATCCCTAAAACTCCAGCCACACCTTGGAACCCAGTGACCCTGGTTGCCTTGGCTGCAAAAGATGACAGGGACATGTCAGGATCTTGTGCCAGCAAAAGAAGCAGCAATAGAATGAAAAAGGGAGGAGGATGCTGTGCTACACAAGACATCCAGGAAAGACATTATGCAGGTTACTAGAAACATCCTGCAAGAGAAGCAGACTTCCAGGTATTTTTTCAGAGACTGGCAGTTTCTGAAACATCACAGGATTATGATGTTGTGACTACTTCAGTACTTCAGCATCTCCACCAGGAAACAGCTCACAAGGTGCTTACACTGAAAAGCAGTAAACAGCTGGCTGGAAGTTAGAATTGCACAGCAGCAATGGTCCACAGGAGAGATCCAAACACCAAGCACAAGCATGCACTGGCAGCATTAGAAACACATGAGCAACTGTGGCTCACCCCTTAATGCAGGCTTTCATCAGTGAAGACTCAGTTCAGACAAGTGATGGAATAACACACATCCTGACAAATTTGGCAGACACAAGACTTCTTTAAGGACATTGATGCACCCTGATCTGTTTTTTCTGCCCCACACTGCACAGGCACATCCTTTGCTCCTTACGGTCTGTGTTAATGGATCATCAAAGGTTTTTCTCTCTGTGTACTGCTTTGAGACACCTTTGCAGCAAATTATATGGCATCATTCAGCAAGAGGCAGAGGTCACACATCCAGCTGTGAAGTGGGCCAGTAACATCATACTGTGTGGTTCCGAAAACCAGCTGCAATAATGGGGATAATGTAAGGGACTGACATAACGGCAATCTGACGATTTAGTGTTGCTATGCAACTTGAGTTGGGAACAGACTTTTGCGGTTGCTTCTTAGTTGTCCATTGAATGCTCATTGACAGTGTCTGGCAACATTCCCCACTCATCACTTTACCTAAACCAGCAAGAATTCATGTGCAGCTTTTGTGCCAAGGTGCCCTCTTCAAGCCACTAGTGTAAGCAAACTGAGATGCAGACACTTGCAATGCTTTTTCAAACCTGAATGAGATTCCTGTTGTGCTACACACACACATAAACGGCCACATAGCTTCACACACATTTCTCTTTCCTCTGATTCATTGCAGATCTTCCTTTTTCCCTCCTTTCTCACCTTAAGGTCATCATGAAAATGACCTTCTTGTTAAAGAAGACCACTGTCTTTGGAAGCTTTTCCCTGGCCATGTCACAACTATTAGCGCACCAGTTCACACAGTTTTATAACTTTGTACATGTGATTCCTTCAGACCTTTTTATCTTTCTCCCAACTGTTTTCTCAGACTCATACAAAGTGGGAATAGATACAGTACTTGCTCCATCTGGTTTTGTTCATCTGCCCTAAAAGTGCGTTGACCTGTCTTGAAACTGACCAGTTCTAAAACCCCCAAGCAATGATGCCTTCAGCCCTTTCCATGGGACTCTGAAAGACTGACGAAACTCAGTGGTTAAGGAAGCTGACCTGCTCATCTCCCTTGCTGAAACCTGACTGCTCCTAGTGACATCTCCTTGTGCCACCCTCAAAAACCTGCCCTTGCATCCTGGTATCACCAGTACACTAAGGTGATGGCTATTCTGCATCATGAGTCATTCATTCCCTATGATCCTTTGTTATCACTTCGCAGACCTCTGTCAATGTGTTGCTTTTCTGTGAATTCCTGTGCTTTCCACAATCTGTTTAGTGGTGTTGCTTGTGTGATGTTTAATAGCCGCAGCTCGGAGTTGGCTGCATTTCAGTGGTAGGAGGGGGAACACAGGGAACTGTGAACTGAAACTCTGTATAATGTTGCTGGAGATGAGAACAAGTAAGGGAGTGTTTGCTATGCACGCTATCTCCAGAAAAACATCTTTGCAAATGTGTATCTGTGCAGGCATTGTGGAGATAGGGATTACGTTATGCAGAGGGGAAGAGGAGCTGACTGACAGTAGAGATTTGCAGTCCATATTGATGTTTCACAATTGTGCATCTGTCTGCAGAACAGCCATGAAGCTCTCGAAGTCGTTGCACTAAAAAAAAAAGAAAAAATAAGGAAAGATAAATCAATAATTTCACTCACTCTTTTACCACAGCTTTATCACAGAGGGTGAAGGAGGAGTGTGTCATAACAGCTCATACTAGTGCGAAAATTTTAATCGAAACAGTCTTCAACCAGAATATACCACTTCGATAAAACAACATTTTTCAAAAAATTCTAAGTACAAATGAAAAATCCCTATGTAAAAGGAGGCTGAAACAAAAATTTCAGTATTGAAAAGTTTGCCTTAAGGAAAAAAAAGACAGATTTTTTTCAAATTAAAATACTATTTTTTAAAGCAACCTTTTCTTTTCTTAACATATTTTTCTGCTTGTGTTGTTTTTATGTTCTTCAGTTAATAATGAGAGACATTGATGTGTTCAATATCCTGCTATTAGCCTGGAATCAGGTTTCCAGGATATTAAAACAATTGGTCCCTAACTAGTACCCAGAACATTTCTATTTCAGAGTGCAAAAATTTAAATTGTTCCATTCAGCACAGACTAATAAAGCTGCTATTGCTTTTGATAGCAAGCTCATTATTTCATAGAAAAACCACTTGTTTTGAATATAAAATATCACCTGTACTAAATTATATAACAATATTTAATTATTATATTCATGGTATGTTATGTTACTGGTAGGATTGCATAACGTGGCCTCATATGAGACTTGACTTGGCATAACTTAACTCTGCATTTCAATTGATATGTGAAACAATACCAAAACTTCACTAATTTTTAAAATAAAATATCAGTTATTTTTCTAAAAGCGTCTAATTGAAATGTTCATATTTTTTAGTTTCTAGGAATACACTGAAAACAAAGTATTTTTATCACTATAAGTAACAAGATGCCTCGAAATCATAAACTTTGACATTTCTCTCAAATGAACATTTCAAGCTTCCTCTGGCTCTCACTTAACCTGTGATTCATTCTTTGTACTAACTCTAAATCTCCCTATTTGGAATAGTTTTCAGATTGGAGGCCTTGTCAAAAGCAATCATCATAAATTCAGCATGCACTTTATCATAGCTGGTTCTACCAGCATTTGTTGCAAGACAGAGCAGCTCATCGGTGCTCACTTTCATCCCAATATTAATTCTTTTCTGTGCACTCACAAGGATCTCAAAATTATCCCCATCAGAACATATAAATGAGGATAAAAATAAATCAGGATGAATTACATCAGTCTTGCCACCCAACCACACCCAAGAACACAGAGGATTTCAAGTCTCCCACCACAGCCCTGCTCACAAGATCCTGTTGCAGGGAGGACCCGGGATGGGACTGACACTTCTCCTCCATTCCTCTGCTCACCCCATGGCGCATCAGAAGAGCTTGGACTTCCCTTTCTAGCATGTCAAGGCAAGAAGAAAAGAAAAAGCTCTCCTTTCTGAAAGCACAAGTCTTCTTCTTCTTCCCGTCAGCAGCTGCAGTGGAACTGCGACCCAAGGCTTCCACCTAGTGTCTGTCTGCCGGCCAGCTCGGCACAGCAGCCGCCGCAAGGCTGGGGCGCCAGGGCTGCCCTGCAGCCCACAGCAAGAGCAAAGCCTTGGCTTATTTGTGAGGTGGGAACATTTCCTTACAATACAAAACCAAACCTCGGTTTATCATGGACCACCTAGAACTAACCAGCTTCTGTTTACATGAAAGTAAGAGTATGTGCTAAAATCCAAGGCTCTGGGTGGATGCAACAGAAAGGAGGAGAAGCTTATTGAATTACGTACGACTACTCTCACGTGTCCAAGGATATTTTCTTAACCTTTCTCTGGTGCTGACTTGCCTTCAGGGTAAGCCCACAAGAAAACTGAGTGACTTTCTAACATTTCAATTCTACTAATTAAGAGATACTTAAAAATTAGGCATGGCCGTTGGAATTGATATGTGATAGACAGGCACATTTCTTCCACTTGTGTTTGACTCCTTCCTCCACCTTCATTTCACATCAAGTTGATGGCTGTTCTGCATCATGAATATCTCATTCCCTGTGATCCTTTTTTTCCCACTTCCCAGACAACATTTGCAGACTTGGTGGGACTTTAATCAGAACAAAGAATGAAGGACCTTATCAACAATTGTTTTTGCCTATCCCTTTCTCCATCCTATAAAAAGACAGCATGTTTGCTGTTGGATTTTGATTTCCTTAAGGGCATCTAAAGCAGTACAATCTTGGTGACTGTCAAATCAGCATCCTTTGTGTGTTGTCACCCTCATACACTCATACAGTGACCTGATGTGAAAGTGTCTTCTACCTTCTTTGATAAGTCCAGTTTTTAAAAATCTCTAGTGCAGGTGTTTCCAAGATCTTTCACAAAAGGTGAGAAGCATTTTAAAATGCTCATCTTGATCTCTCTGCTTCAGCTTCCATGGACCAAGCTTCCTTGTGCTTTGGTTTATGTAAGCTAGAGGCTGTGTTCTCCCTCCAACACCTGCTATTAGTCATTTGGGTAAGTGGGTGTGTATATGTAGATCCATACATACACCCATTCACAAGAAAACTCTGTTAAGAGGAGCTCAGAGCTTACAACAGGGCCCCAGAGCTTTTTAGAATACATAGTCACACTTGGAAACTGGAGTCACTGAAAGCCATAAAAACTCACCAAGCCATGAAACCTGATCCAGCTGCCGCAGCATTCCAGTATCCCACTGTTGTCACCTAAAAAAGCCCATATTCCTTCAGCTTCCCAGCTACTCTTTTTATGATGTGCATGAAATTCAGGGTATGTTCTATGGGGTTAGAAGAGCATTTTAGCTGAATCAGTCTGCGTGCAATGTAAAGGTACACAGGAAAGGAGAAGCCACTGACAGAAGAAATGGTTGGCGCTGATGCACACACGTTACCCCTTGGGGACGATGAAGGACTGTGCAACACAGACACAGCATCCTGCCACACAAGACCAGCAGACTCTCATGTGGGAGCTCCACCACAGAACTGGTAGGAGCTATTGGGTGAATACAGAGAGTATATTTCATTGACGTCACTCGCCAGCATTACTTAGAACAGGGCTAAGCACAACTGCAAAAAGAACTGCCTCCAAGCTATTCTATTTATATTCCTACCAGAGCTACCATTGGTACAGTCATCCTGCTGCTGAAATCCTGACCCTGTCGTTACCAGTGTAGCCACAGACCAGAGGAGATCATTTTGGATCTTTTCAGAATTTGGCATGTCTTCATACCAGCAAAAGCAGCATTGGCAGGGGGTGGAGTGTGCTA
This sequence comes from Emberiza elegans, assembly GCA_024865655.1. NCBI lineage: Eukaryota > Metazoa > Chordata > Aves > Passeriformes > Fringillidae > Emberiza > Emberiza elegans. Next base: position 6,455,267 of record JALJVW010000910.1, on the reverse strand, counting down.
TTTGCACAGGACCTGCGTCAGGATTGGCATTCAGTGAATAGCAAGACATATGAAGGCATTTTATCCCAATATAGAGAATAACGCATCTTCCTCTGCGTTGCTGGTGGTAACTTTGGCAGTCCAAGGAACAATGGTAATTGCTTGTTACTGTGGAAACAAGACCTCCAGAAATAACACTAATGAGCCAGCAGGGTCGTGGGAGAAACACAAAGCATACTGTCTCCTGCAAACATACATGATTTGGCTGCACAGAGGGGCTGGAGCTCTGGGGAAAGGAGCAATTTATTTGAATGCAACAGGCACCCAGCACAACTTCCATTCATCCCCCAAGCCAGTCTGAGCCTGCAAACAATTTAAGCTACTTGAAAAAAATGTTCAGATAATTTTGGAAATCACAGCTTTTCACCCTCCTCCCTGCCTTAAATTTTGGGGAAGGTGACTGGGAGATCCTCCCTCCTTTGGAGGGAGCCATTTTATGCAATACACCTGATAGAAAGATGTCTCCAAAAATCTCTCGATGAAAAACACATTCTTACAAATTTCCCTACCCAATTCTGCAGATGCATTCAGCTTCCCAGCTGCCTCCTTTTTGATGTGCATGAAATTCAGGGTATGTTCTATGGGGTTAGAAGAGCATTTTAGCTGAATCAGTCTGCGTGCAATGTAAAGGTACACAGGAAAGGAGAAGCCACTGACGGAAGAAATGGTTGGCGCTGATGCACACACGTTACCCCTTGGGACGATGAAGGACTGTGCAACACAGACACAGCATCCTGCCACACAAGACCAGCAGACTCTCATGTGGGAGCTCCACCACAGAACTGGTAGGAGCTATAGGGTGAATACAGAGAGTATATTTCATTGACGTCACTCGCCAGCATTACTTAGAACAGGGCTAAGCACAACTGCAAAAAGAACTGCCTCCAAGCTATTCTATTTATATTCCTACCAGAGCTACCATTGGTACAGTCATCCTGCTGCTGAAATCCTGACCCTGTCGTTACCAGTGTAGCCACAGACCAGAGGAGATCATTTTGGATCTTTTCAGAATTTGGCATGTCTTCATACCAGCAAAAGCAGCATTGGCAGGGGGTGGAGTGTGCTATTTGCACAGGACCTGCGTCAGGATTGGCATTCAGTGAATAGCAAGACATATGAAGGCATTTTATCCCAATATAGAGAATAACGCATCTTCCTCTGCGTTGCTGGTGGTAACTTTGGCAGTCCAAGGAACAATGGTAATTGCTTGTTACTGTGGAAACAAGACCTCCAGAAATAACACTAATGAGCCAGCAGGGTCGTGGGAGAAACACAAGCATACTGTCTCCTGCAAACATACATGATTTGGCTGCACAGAGGAGCTGGAGCTCTGGGGAAAGGAGCAATTTATTTGAATGCAACAGGCACCCAGCACAACTTCCATTCATCCCCCAAGCCAGTCTGAGCCTGCAAACAATTTAAGCTACTTGAAAAAAATGTTCAGATAATTTTGGAAATCACAGCTTTTCACCCTCCTCCCTGCCTTAAATTTTGGGGAAGGTGACTGGGAGATCCTCCCTCCTTTGGAGGGAGCCATTTTGTGCAATACACCTGATAGAAAGATGTCTCCAAAAATCTCTCGATGAAAAACACATTCTTACAAATTTCCCTACCCAATTCTGCAGATGCAAGGGATGTCAGTAATCTGGGAGATGGGTCTGTAAGCATCTGATTGGCAAGGTCCTTCTCCTAGTAACAGTCGGTTCGTGATCCACCACTCCAACCTAAACAAGACAAAAGGATGAGTGTGCACAGCAGAAGAGGGGAAAGAAGGTAGGAGACACCAAGAGCTTACTGCAGCCTCAGCATGTGCATTTTCCCCCTTTCATGCTGTGTTTCTCTTGACAAAGAGAGAAGACAGTGCAAAGAAAGGGATATGGTGGATGGTAACCTCTGAACACAGATATTTTTGGTGCTCCATATTCTTTTGCCCTGTAAAATCCCCAAAATGATACTTTATGCCCCCAGTCCCGACTGGGAGAGCAGCGTGGTGGGTGGCTGCATATTAATAGTCAGCTCAGCCTCATGTGCTAGATGCCAGGAAGCGGACCTAGTGCTCAAACTGCCCTGAAGGATTCTTCCTTCTGCCTGCCAGTGGCTCCAAGGCTGTTAAACTTGATCTTCCTACTAAAGGTGGCATACTTCACATTAGCAGGTGGCCTCAAAGGAGCAAAGATAGGCACTGAAGCCAGAGGTAGCGTGGACCAGACAACAGTTTCAAACAAGTCCTGCCTTAACATGAAGGAATGTTTTTGATTGCTCCACCCTACAGGGGAAAGATAAGAGGATGTAAACATCAGTCACAGGGAGAAGAAAGGTGTACTCAGATGACAGGGCCTTTTCTACTGGTGGCTCCTGTGGCAGGCCAGGAGCTTCTCAAAAAGCAAATAAACAGGTAGGGTCACCACTTTGCTTGTTATTGCACTCCCTTGAATCATTTTTATTCACTGTTTTTTTATTCTATACCAAGAAGCCTCAGATAAAATCAAGGCCCTCCTGCACAGATGAGAAACATCCTGACACCAGCTCTTGCCATACTGTATGCCCACACAAGCAGAAGGAGAAGAAGAAAGAGGGTGCTGTCTACAGATGAGGACCTAAGGCAGAAAGCCATGGAATGACTCAGCCATGGTTGTATCAAGAGTTAGTGGCAGTCAGTGGTTCACTAATAGCAACTTCAGTCTTTGTCCAGAGCTTTTGCACAGCCTTTGTCCAGAGCTTTAATCATAAACTCCTCCATTTTTCTACAACCCAAAAATAGAATAGGGGTAAGCAGTGCGAAGAAGCTTGACATATAAACGGGAAATAAAAGTCAGAAGTTAAATGATCAAGATATTGACATGTCCTTCAAATATTATTTCATTGACACAATATTGTGGCCAAGGGTTCTCCACAGCTTTAATAATTTTAATTTCAGAAATCTTAATCGCAGTTGTGTGAAGGGGTTTTGACTTTTCAGAATAAATAAAATAAACTTTAAAAAATTTAAGGCCTGTGAAGTTGCTCTCAAAACATGTCAAACAAAACAAAATAGAGCTGTGTGCATATTGAGGCCAGCAAATTAACAGTATGCTCCCCACTGCTGAGCTGCTGTGGACCCGTTCAGGATTTCTGCTTTTCCCCAGCAACAGTGGGTGACACTGCAGGTATCGGAGCAGAGCATGGTCCAGCAACACCTGGAGAGCCATGGTTTGGGGCTGCAGTCAGAGAACGATGGAGCCAGTTGAATAAGGGAGGAAATTGCCCCAAACACTTCTCCTTTCAAAAAAAGAAAAGAGTTTAAATCTATACAGCCTCTCTCTGATCTGGTTACGTGAGCAGTGTCCAGTGTGTAAGAACCTCACAAATGTTAAAGAAAGAGAGGAGAAATGAAACTCAGAAATTGGGGTTACAATTTCTGAGGTTGTAGCTGCATATTTGCCTAGAGCATCCCACCCCTCCAAACACAGAAGGTTACCATGGTGACAAATTTCAGCTGTAGGTAAGGAAATGTTTCTGTATGAGAGCCATTTTGTAGAAATATAAAACCTAAAGATTAAACCCCATTGCACCATTTATAATCTTCGTTGCCACATTCACAACTAGATGAGCTTTCTTGTCTCAAGAACAGTTAACCAAAATGCAAATAAAGATGCTTTGTTTTAATTCATGTGTTCTGCTAATGGAGCTCATCTCCGTACAGTAAAATAACACTCTCAAATTCAGCAAAAAATGTAGGTATTCATTTGCTTCCAAATTGTGTCTAAGGGAGTTATTAATACTTTTGATTCTCAGAAGACAGATCTATTCCATTGCTTGACTGTGAATTACAAGAAAATTGCCTTAAATCATGCTTGGATCCAATTCATAGCACCTTAAGCACAGCAAGTCCCCAGTGCAGCCTGCATCATGCAGGCACGGCAGGGAGCCAGGCACGGCTCGCATTGTAGATTTCCTCCCAGTCATTTAGGAGAAGGTTACAGCCCAATGATCACATGTTCAACCAGGCCTAAATCATAGATCAGCTTATGAAAGCCATCACAGTAAGCTCCCTCTCCTCCCATCCTACGATTCCTAAGTAACTGCCATGTTCCAAGGTGCCATTTCATCAGTTGTCCCAGCCTGAGCAGTTCTGCTCCTGCTGCTTTAATTTCTCTGAGTCTTAGCACAACAAAGGGAGGCACACAGCCCTGGACCACCATCACCTGGGAGCCAGGGGCAGAGTGCCAGCTGCTAGAACGTCCTGTAAGATTACTGACCTTAACACTGCTAAAGCTTTGTGGCATTCAATGATCCCTTTCTCTGCAAACTCTTCATTGCCCCTTGTGTCTCACACAGACACCAACATGCCTGGGGCTGTAAAACCATCCCTCATAGCCAGAGCACAGCTAAGTGACACTGGCTTTAGTAGAGTCAAATGAGCAGCAAGACAATTGTGGGATAAACTCCTGCCTTAAGCAATGTATCCTTTTTATGAAAATTGGGGGGGAAAATGGGCTGGAGAACTACTGAGCATGGGTCCATGACATGTCTGGCTTGTCTCCACTGCAGGAATGAAGGCTCAATCCTTCCTTCCCCCCATGAGCCCATACAGGCATGTACTGCATGGCCATCCTCTTGGCATACACAGCCACATCCCAAGCATTGCAGAGAATTGCAGGCATTCTCCTTTTGCCTCAAATCTTTTCAAAATACCTACTCTCTGAAATCTCAACACCCTGCTTTATTCAGTCTTTGAATTGCCTTTCAGTCATCACCAAAATGTATTGATTACAATTCATTTACTGTGTAAGGATTTACAGTGAACTATGCCTCAGTGAATTGTGCCAGGTTAATTGTGCACTCAGCTCAAATACGCAAGCAAAGTTCAGCCCTCACCCAGCCAGGGGGAGGGCTCTCTTTGTGATTTATGATGTCCTCTAGCCAAGGGAGCAGAAGAGGGAGCAATCACTAACCAGTAAAGCCAGGAGCAGCTCTGAGGTTTTATCACACAGCAGCAAATGGGCCTTTGTGGTTTGCGATAGGGTGAAGATCCTTGCTGCTCACCCTTCTTCCACAGACTGTTTGTAGTGGAGAGTCCAAGTTAAGAAAAGATTGGTCTGGTCAGAATTCAGATGGGCACAGGACTGTGTAACCACACATTTCATCCACTTCAGCAGGACCAGCTATTTAAACCTGAATATTGGTTGTTCATGACCTGGTTTAGGTAGCAGGGGCTACAGTGTGGATTCAGTGAGAAGCTGCCAGAAGCTCCTTCTATGTCAAGCAGAGCCAATGCCTGATGTCTCTAAAGATGGGCATGCTGGTCAAGGCTGGGCCAATTATGGTGGTAAAGCCTCTGTGAAAACAGAGAGAACAAAGATAAACAAAAAGTGGTTGTGTAATTTTAACTGTAGTGAGAACATGTGAGAAGAACAACTCTGCAGACACCAAAGCCAGTGAAAGAGGGGGAGAGGTGCTTCTGGCACCAGAGCTAGGATTCCTTTGCAGGCCATGGTGAAGACATGGTGAGGCAGCTGTGCCCCTGCAGCCCACAGAGATCCATGGGAATGCAGAGATCCCCCTGCAGCCTGTGGAGAAGCCCTACGCTAGAGCAGCTGGATGGCTGAGAGGTGGCTGTGAGCCCATGGGACACTCGTGGAGAGAGGGGCCCTCCTCTCAGGCTGGAGCAGCCTTTCTGTGAAGGACTGCACCCCGTGGAAGACTGACCCACACTGCAGTGGTTTGAGGAGGACTGTTGCTTTTGAGATGGACTTGTGTTGCAGCAGTTTGCAGGGAGTTGTTGATCGTGAGATGGACTCATATCAGAGAAGTTCGTGGAGAATTGTCTTCCATGGGAAGGACCCCACAGTGCAGCAGGGGAAGGACTCCTCTCCCTGAGCAGCAGGAGAAGCCACAGATGATCAACTGACCATAACCCTCATTCCCTGTCTCCTTGCACCGCTGGAGTAGGAGGTAGAGTGGGAAGGAGGGAGGGGTGGGGGAAGGTGTTTTTAAGGACTTTTTTTACTTCTCACTACCCTGCTCTGATTTTGTTAGTAATAAATTCACTTCATATCTCTAAGTTGAGCCTGATTTGCCTGTGATGATACTTGATGAGCGATCTCTCCCAGTCCTTATCTCAGCCCATGAACCCTTTGTTATATTTTCTCTCCTCTGTCCAGCTGCAGAGGGAGGGGGTGAGCCACTTCCATGGGTGCCCAGCATCTGGCCATCATCAGCCCATGACAACCTGCCACTGCCTGCCACCTCAGACAGGACCAGCACTGGCCATGCTCAGCTCAGCCACCAGCTATCTCACTGTTCTTCCAGTGCCAAACCCCAAAGTCTCTCTCCTGCACAAATGTCTGCCCCACCTCCAGAACTGGTGAGTATTATCCTGGCAGCCCAAGACAGAAATTCTCCGTGGGAAAATCACTTGGGAGAAGGAGGGACATTCTCTTGCAAATTCAATTTTTTCTGGAGCTGACAGCAGTGGTCTTCTTTCCGGATGAAGTAGAAACTCAAGGTTCTTCCTGCTAATAGTCATTAAATAACTTTTCTTTTTTTTTTCCTAGTACCATTTCAGTATTTTGATCAAGTTCCAGCTTGGTTTAATTACATACTTTCTATCTGAATTCCTGCCCAAGCTTCATTTAGAGAAATTATTCATTTCCTATCTTCAACATTATTATTATTATTGTGCTTATTTGCACGAAGTGCTTAGCATTCATTGTACACATCTTCAGTGCTCTGTTGGGCTCATCAGAGTGGTGCCGGTGGGCTGGAACAGAACACTCCTCATCCGCCACCCTGAAAAATCAGCCCTCCTTCCCATCACATATAGGCAATTTTGCATTGCTGCACATTAGGGAATGCTCACAGTCACATCTGGGGTATGACAAAATTATTACCAGTTCCTCCTGAGAACATGCCTGAATGCTGAACAGTAACATTATTTAGAAACAAAATCTGTATCTGAGTGCAAATAACAGGTAAAAGGGAAAAATTCATTTCAGACTATTAATTTTTCCAGGACACACATTCCCAACAGTGAAGACAAGGAAAAGTTGGGTAGAAATGGCAAAAACACATACCCAGGAACGTTTTTTCTCTTTCCTTGCAAGGATTAAAGATTTGAACAGTCTTCATCTCACATGACAAACTTATGCAAACCTCGTGCACCACATGGTTTTCTGTCCCATAGTAATGGATGTGAACAGAGAACTTCCATTTCTTTGTCATGTTGAAAGCAATGTTTTTCTTAACATGGTGATTTATTTTCTACCCAACTGTTTTCAACAGCTTTTAGACTTCACTCCTCCATATCTCTCCTGTAGCTTTCCAGGTTTTACCACACAGGGTCAGAGAAAAGCACTTTTTCCTTCTTTCCATCTCAGCCAAGGGACATAGTTTGAGAACTCCTGGAGACTGTCAGAGAGACCAACACAAAAGCCATTTTGCTGGTTCACTGACAGAAGGGCAGGGACAGGACAGACAGAATGGAGGAGTACATAACCCCACACAAGCTCAGGAGCAGTTGTGATCATTCCCCATACATGAGGTCAGGCAAGTATTAGTTAAAATTATAATGGATATGAAATGGATGATCCTTAGATCTGCATTATATTGCACTTTTGCTGGGCATTAATATCCCCAGGACAAGAGCAAGCCTTGCATAAATGTCAGAAATGGAGCAAACACCCAGTCAGCCTATCTTAATAAATTAACTGCACTCCAGCTCCTGGCATTTGCTTGCTTTCTGATGTGGCTTAGGATCTGATTCCCAAACACAGCACATCAAAATCAAAGCATTAGCAGCAGCTGGACAGGAATGAGACAGCTCCATGTGGATTTAATCATGGATAGATGCAGAGTAGTGATGGAGCAGAAGATGACATATCACTATGCAGTTGACATAGCACTTCCTAAGTTGAAATAAAACCCAAAACAGTTTCAGTGGCTCAGCCTCAGTCTAGATGGCAAACAAATTTCAGTGAGAAGACACCTGATCTTCTGCTTGTCATGCACCACACATTACTGCAATTTCTCTTGAGAAAGCACAAAACCCCTCTGAGGCAGGAAGTTTCAGTGTCTGTAATATCAAGCCACGTTACTAGCACCTTTCCAGCCTCGCCTCGGGTTGGACACATGTTTATTGTACAGAAAACTGGAAGTGATTTAAGATATTAGCATTCCTTAGATGCATGTCACCCCCAATCTCCTCATACCTATCAGTAGGATCCTCACTCCCACTGCCAGGAGAAAAAAGGTGCAACCATTCCTCACCTACTGTTCTTCAAAGCCTATTATCTGAGCTCAAGGTGCTGGGGGATAACAATCTGACAATACTGTAGTATCCTTCCAACTGCACCAGCTCAGCTGGGGAGACTAAAATTTCTAGCATTGGTGGAAACTGAGCAGTTGGGGATGAGAGCTTCTTAAACTACCTAACCTAGAAACAAAAAAGCCTGTCCACATCCTCAGACATCTTGCACATTCTCTAAACCCACTTCTACTCAATATGTAACATGCACATGTCTCACCTTGGCATTCAAATTCAGGTTCCTCACAGCGCACAGGTGTGAATTTCCCCAGTTACACAATCTGAAGTAGCCATGCTCAGCAAAACTCTTGTGGTATTTGATGGGTATTAGCAAGTATTCCCCAGGCTGTAATCAACTAACTAGAATCTGGGATTTAATCAACTTTGCATACTTGCAAGCAGACAACAAATACTCCAACACTACACAGCAAATAAAAAGAATCAAAAAATATTGCTTTCATTTGTTACTGGTAGTGGTTTGATCTTGTCATTTTAAAGGCAATCACATTTTGCAGAGGAGGCTTGGCACACCATTTCTTTATGTTTAGGTTGACAGCATTGTTTCCAATCAGCAAGCATTCTGCCATACTAAATACATACATGTTCAGGGACCAACTTACTACAGGTATGATTATGCAATGTATTTCTGGTATCACAAACTCATACTGGCCCATAATACATGTGAAAAATGCCAATCACTTGTTTTTAAAATTTTAGAAGTTTAATAGTAATAAAATGGTTATAAAAATAGTAAGATAATTAAAGTAACAAAAATTTGAACAATTGGGATTAGGACAATACAAGACAACAAAAACAAAGAGTTACGGACATCCGGGTACCTCTTTCTGGGCAAAATCAGCCTGAAAAAGGACACAAGTTAACAGAGGATTAACCCTTAAAGGCAATAGCCTGTTGCATATTCATACATCTTATACATGATGCATAAATTCGATTCAAACAAAAGATTTTTTCTGGTCAGCATCAACTTCCTCCTCTTAATCCTGACAGCATCTTCAGCATTGAGTGAGGCACAAAGGAGTTAGTTTATTCTGATGATTGAGAAATAAATTCTTTTTCTCTGAAAGATTTAAGTGTCCTTTGGCTGTAATCTCAATGTGAGTACTGCAGTCCTTTCTTTTAAAAAAGTACCCTACATAGCATAGTTTCTATCTTAACATTTTGTTATAACCTAAAACTATATTTAACACACTCCTTAAGAAAATTAACACAGCATAACTTTCTAACATAACACATGTAATATTCATTTTAATATTTGCAAAAAGCCAACCATAAAATACACATTTTTCACAATACATCACGATTCCCTGAGGAAAGAGGTCTTTGCTTTACTCACTTTATTTGCTACAGCAGGGCCTAGCCCAGCTCTCAGCACAAGCTGAGAACTAGCTTGTCTGAACACATTTGGTATTAAAGGGTCAATCTTCCCTCAAGCCAATTGCTACTAGGACCATCCCCTTCCTTTGTGTGATGCAATCTTATTTAATGCTTGAAACACAAAGTTCTTTTCCTCACCAAGCAACTTCTATTGTAGAAGTTATCTTGATTACATCAATTATGTTTACAAAAGGTGAGAAAATTCAGTCTGGGAGCAGATAATTCAGCTTGAAGACATCACAACCATAACCTCAGAAAGATAAAAACTCCTGTTTCACTGGAATCTGAAGCTCAGTTTCTGGAGGGCTCCAAAAGTGATGGAAGAATTTATCCTTATTTCTGGGGGGAGGGCCCAGATCAAAAATCAACAAAAGGCATGCTCTGAACACTGGAAAGGAAGTCACACTGTGCTCTTCAGATGGAACCAGATATTCTCCCAAGTGGAGAAAGGATGAGGCACTCCAAAAAAAGAACAGAAGAATATAGAGATATTTAAAAAGGAAAAAATGGGATTTGTGTGATACATGTGACTGCTAAAATGGCTGGGGAGACAGAATGCAGATGAAGGGACAAGGTTTGGTGGTCAGCAAAGAAGATGAGCTGGCAGATCTAGAACAGGAAAGAAAATTACAAGACACAGAGCTGAAATACAGTTGCTTTTTACAAAGAGAATAGCTAATGGGAAGAAGAGACAGCTAAAATGCTGCTACAAAGAGGTCACCACCAGTTCACACAAGCTTGTTGCAAACACATCATGCTCTTTCTCAGTATAAAAGCAGCTGAGAGATTGGAAGTCTGTCACAGACATATTTTATGAAAAATCCTTTCATTAGGATTTTTTCTCCTGAGAAGCTGAGAGGCCTCAGAAATGAAACATAAACAATGATTATCTGCTGCTGTGGAATGCAACAGTTGCATCTTTGATTGGTTTCATGGGGTTGTTTTTAATTAATTTCCAATCACAGTCCAGCTGTCTCAGACTCTCTGGTCAGTCACAAGATTTTATTATGATTCCTTTCTATTCCTTTCAAGCCTTCTGAGGAAATCCTTTCTTCTATTCTTTTAATGTAGTTTTAATATATCATTTTAATATCATATATATCATAAAATAATAAATCAGCCTTCTGAAACATGGAGTCAAGATTCATGTCTCTTCCCTTGTCCTGGGAACCCTCCGAACACCACCACAGAAGACTACGTTGCAACCAGGTGAGAAAGGCAAAACAGGTTTGGTTGGTAAATTCTGCAGAGATATCCACAAAGATCAGCTGAGGAGCTGGATGGGAGCTTCCATAATTATCACACTAAACTAAAAGAAAATAAGAGAGAACACATGGGAGCTGCTGTTTGAAAGCAGCAGCAATCAGAAAAGGAAGAAAAAGCTACCAGGAATCCCTCTAGAGCTCCCTAGAAAGCTTATCATTTTATTTTACACCACAAGATTTCATGAAACCACCAGAGCCTTGACTCTACTTGCTGTTATCTCACACATAGTCAAACCCTTTGTTTACTCTCCTCACTCTCTTTCAAACTAACCAGTCAAAGAAAAGGTGTTTCATTTCTGAAGAGCCCTCAAGCAATGCCACCATGACCCTGTTCCCAGAGCATGGTGGTGCAGAAGGCACACTGGGACCTGCTCAGCAAGGAGCTCTACCACACACAGCAGGCTTCTCTGTAGAATCACAGGAGGACACAGGATGTGTTGGAACCCAGGACATCTCTCTGGCTGTCCTGGATGGCTCGAGCCCCTGCCAGGGGGCTCAGGGACTTTGGCACAGAGCCCAAGACACCTGTGACTTTGATTTTAACCCATGGAGCAATTTACCACCTTTATATGAAGAATTACAAGTCAAGCGAGTTTAAGTAGAATAATAGTTAGTCTGTCACAGGGTGAAAAGTAGATTTTTGGGATTTATAGAATGGGGGCTTGGGGTCCCAAGTTAGAGGAATTTGGGAGTGCCCTGTCCTTCTTCTTTCTTCTTCCTAGCCTCCGTGTTCTGTGTGATGCTGGCACTTTTAGATTGGTTTAAGCTATGAACTCACTGTCTAACAGAGGTGATAGTATTGGAAAATAACTGTAAATAAAGAACACATAGTTTGTAGTATAAAATGCTGACACCAGCCCAAGGGTGGGCAGTGTCCCTCTGTCTGACCTGCTGAACGGACCTCGGCAGGCCAGAGAAAGAATGTTATAGATAGAAATAATAAACAACCTTGAAAACCACAGCCGAGGAATCCTGACTCCTTCTTCGACTGCCAGGCTGGGAAAAGAGACTTTTATGCAGTCTGTGAAAACTCCACCTCTTAGCCAAATGGAATTGGCCCACTCTCATCTTCCCAGCAAACTTCAGCTCCCAAAAAGCTTTGTTTTTCAGGTGTCTTTATAAACACACACCATCCCTGCCTCACTGCAGCTTCTCCCAATCCAAAAGTAATGTGTGTAACAGCAGGGTTTCATTTGGGGAAGAACAGAACAGAAAAGCAATTTCAAACCAAACGTGTCTTTAAAACACTTCTCAGATCTGACTGTCAGGCCTCTGGCAACCAGGACAGTCATCTAGAGCTTGTTATTAGGCCATAAATTACCTAGCCAAGAGCACCACAACCAGAAGGAGTCAAAGAAAAACACTAATTTAAAAAACAATGTGAAAATAAACCAATACAGTTGTCTTCCCCTACCACTAAAATGACCAAGTAGCAAAGTTAGAGAATAACATTCCAGTGAGGTTTTCTAAGAAGCTTGATGTGAAATTAGAAAGCTTGATGTGTATTAGAAATCCAAGTATTTCTGAACCATCAGTTCTCTTCCAGTTTAGCCCAGTATTCTATAACACATAACTTCCCAGCAGTACTGCAAATCTCAGACCAGTTCTCAAAAAAACCCCAAAGTGTTCTCCTTGGAAATATACCACCTTATATTGTAAAAATTAGAGGGAAGTCAGAAAATATATAAATTAAACTTGAATTTGCTTATCACTTATTTTGGTGTTTTAAAAGGATTTAAACAAGAATTTGTGCAAATAGCTAGACAGGAATAATTATCTTTACCTACCAAGTGCATTTGCCAAGACAGGGACTATAATCATACCAGCTGTCCAGGAGGAAGTATATTTAGAAACAAGTTCATTTTCATCTGGCAGCAGAGCTTGGATCTGTTGAGAAATGCTATCTTCCATTCAAGTTAATATCTAACCATATTAATGTTTTTGACAGACCAAAACATACCTCAGCTATTTTTTTTTTAAATACAGAAATAATTTCAGAAGGTTTCTACAGAATTATTCTATCTCAATAATCTAAAAGTTACACCTTCTGATTTCAGTGGGTTTCATATATACTAGCTTAAAGACAACTGTCATTTTAACCTAAAATCTTAAACTTGCATATTTTAAAACACTGATAAACTGGGAAAAAAAAAAAACCAGACTGGCCTTTTTGCTAAGCGGTGGAAAAATACAAGACTATTGCAATCCACACTTTCCCATTAATTTTTCAGGTATGGAAACTGGTATCTTTCTGGACAAAGAAAGTGAAAAAAAAAAATAATAAAAAAGAAACAGAATCATTATAATATCCACATTTTTTAATCATCATTTGGAATCAACATTTTGCATGGCCCACTGGAAACCAAGCTAAGCCCCTATTTCATAAAAACATCAAAGCAGCCATTGCTTAGTGAAAGAAAGTGGAGTTTCAACTTGTGTGAGCACAGAAAAAGACTTTGTCATCTCTACTCCAAATCTACTCCCATCATGCCTTCCAGTAACAAAAGAACCCTCTTAGGAGTTCAGGAAGCATACAGTACTGCTGGATAGATCTGTTGTTTTGATTTTTCTGTCGATTTTGATTTCTCTGCTTCTCCATGTTTGTTTTTTATTTGAATGACAGCAACTCAACCTCAAAGTTAGTAGAACCCATCCAATGAAGTTTTTAAAAATATAAAAGGCTGAAAACAGCCTTGTTCGAGGTAAATGAAGCTGTATGTTTAAGGAGTTTATTTATATTAAAAATTGAGAGGTTTTAGGGGGAAAAAAATATGTTGATGTCATTTGTTGACTCCAGGATTTGGAGGGAGAGGGTTTGTGTTTGCCTTTAAGGATCTGACCGTTTGTCCATGCATTTTCAGGGCTGGCAATACCACAGAAGAGCAAGAGATGGCAGCATTGGTAAAGCATCGCACGGCTCGGCCTCTCCCTTCCCGGGGCCGAGCCAGACCCCTTCAAGGCATTGTTCCATTGCTGCTGAAACCCCAGACGCAAAAATGTTCTGATGAAGCGTTCCCTGAACTGCCGTGGATCTGCAGATCTTGTTTGTGTATGGTACAAATGCAGAGTGGTAAAAAAAAAAGGAAGTATTGGAAACGAGAGAGTTAGTACTCTCCTTACCAGAGAACAGGGCAGCTTTCAAAGACTAGAACTGCCAGTCACACACTCCTGTTACATTTAGAATAAAGATTGTAATTCCTCATGGTAGGCACCCAATATTCCAATCAGAACTCTATCGAACTGTAGACTTGCTGAAAAAGCATAAATTAAGAGGCAGTCCTTGTGAAAGAAACTTACAATGTAGATCAGGACACACAAAATGAAAACTCACTAAATTACTGAGAATGAGAGCAGAAGGATTGCAAATACTGAAAAATTATTCTACACAGGATAGTCCACCCTCATATAAATTTTGTAGAATAACCCTGCACTTAACAAATTGCAGAGTGTGGAATCATATACTAACTGAGGGAATTTTTTTTAAAATATCACATGGTTATCTCTGGCAAAGAGATTGCTGGGTTCCTGCATTGTTTCTTGACAATCTGAAATCCTAACTGCTCATAATGTGTGACTGTATTTCTCCATGTAAGACACAAACACTCTTAATAACAAAGCAGCCACTGATGGGCTCATTTCCACATGCTATGACATCATTCTAATTCCAAGGCACTCCACACATTTCCTAATGGTATTCTCAACACCTGAGAGTACTTCTAGCTGTAATTATAAAGAAATATCCCAAGAGTGCATACTATACAGACCTGATTTTTCCTGATCAAAGCCATTAAAGCTGTTTTAACACAAAACTTGATAACCCGTAACCCACCACATTGGATTAACTGCAGAACAACAAAGGGGCCACAGACTGCTCTTCTTCCATATTTCTGTTCTCCTGGAAGCACACCACAAATCTTTTAAATGGTGAAAAGACTTTTGGAGTGACCACACTGCCAAAATACCATAGGGTGTTTTCTTTTAGAGAGACTATTTTAATTGCCTGAACTATTTTGCAGAAAAGCCCAAACGTTTGTGAACATTGGTCAAATGATTTTTTTAAGTGAGAACAGGTTTCTCTCCTGGTTTTTTTGATAAAATAGTTTGAATAGCCATCAGTTGCTCTAAAACTGGCTGGATTTATTCACATAGAAATAAAAAAGAAACAATTTTAACAAAAATATTCTCTCACACAGAAACTGGGGATGTGCCCTTTACGATAACACTGGCAAAACCATAGATTTGCTCCTACAACATAAAAGTACATTTTGTACACAGCATAACTGCTGGGTAAAAAAAATTTAAACAATTATCCACTTTACAAAGGTTCTTCATTGGTTTTATACCCAAACAGACATGAAAGAGAGCCATTGTGGCACATAAAACTACGCAATTTTTCAAAAACTTGAAAATACAATCTTAATTTAAAAAAAAAAGCAACCAAAAACTATCTTCTCACTATTCCTAGAAAGAGAATTACTTTTTATTTTATTTTTTACTAAAAAGGTAAACATAATGCCCTCTAGGGTTAGTGTCCCACTGATATTTTAATAACACTTTAAAACAACAAGGTAATCCTATGCCAATGCCTTCACTATTTGAACATTAGAAAATGCCAGACCTTTGCTTGCATGAACACATAACCCTGTTCTTTAAAGTGATATTATTACTGCTATTCAAACCTAAAATATTTCTTAGTTACATACTCATTAAAATATAATATGCTGTTTATGGTATTTTAAAAAAATACCATGAACAGTGCTTTATAAGAAAACATTTTGCAGCTGTGCAAGGTAAGAATCTGTTTCACAGCAACTGAGATGTGTTTATGTGGTGAGATTTTTTTTCTTTGGGAAGTGTCCTTTAGTCTCACAGAAAAGCAGTTCAAGATATGCTGAAAGCTGGAAGTTGAACATAGCTTAAATTAACATGAAACAGTGCAAAACAGAATCCAACAGATAAAATATTCATAGAAACAATGTTTCTAGAGACACTCACTGAAATTTTTAACTCAAGAATGAGTATTACTTTGAAATTTTAAGGGGAAATTATTGAGCTTGATTTAAAAACATCTGGAGGGCAGTTCTACAGTCTGCTGAAACAGGTCAGAGATATGTTCTTTTCATATCTGTCTTTAAATATATTATGATAAGCATAATTCTCAAGAGGACATATTTTATTTTCCTAGTCATTTCACCAGCAGTTACGTGGGGAGTTGCACATCTTTGCTTTCGTTGTTGTTCCACAATGTCTTGTAAGCAGAGAAATATGCAACATCATTAAGCAACCTCATCCAAAAGCTTGTGCCTGCCTCAGAACATCCTAGTTCCACTTACACAGACACAAGAAAACATACCTCAAGTTCTTCAAATCTTGCATGGTAGGCTTTCTTCATTTGTAATACAAGAAAAGGAAGACATTGTGGAGTTAATATAAATGGAGATGTAGGTGGTCAAAATTCCCAGGAGCACAGGGGCCTTCAACTTTTCACTCAGGTGAACAAAGTTTCAGCCTCCCAACTCTCATAATTATTTCTGCAGTTATTCAAATAAGCAGTGTTTGAACTCAAGTCTTTTCAAAAGGGGCAGTATTCATCTCAAGGTGACCTGGGCCAACCAAAACTGCATTAGCAGGAGAGGATAAAGCTTGAAAAACACACCTGTTGTGATATTTCCAGAAAGGATGGTGAGGACACAGGTGGCAACACTTGAAGACTCATCAATTTGTGCTATAAATAACAGCAAGCTGTCCCACAAGCAAATTTACTTCCCTTGACTGATAAACTTGCTGAATAATACAGGTGCTGGCCATGAGAAAACTCTGTATTGTTAAGTAATGTTTTTTAAATATAATATCCAGTCCAATAGGATGTTATACTACATCTTGCTGTGGTTTTTTCCTATTCCTACCTTTCTAATGCCTCTTAGTTGTTACTGCAATCATTAGTTGTTAATCAGTCCTGGTCACAGGTCTCTCATGAAGAACTCACTACTTCTTCCATCTAAGTATTTTCACTTTCATAATGTCAAAACCAAGAAACAAAATTCTTGTGTCACATCATTCCCCACAAGAACAACTGTGTTGTCTTCAAAATCATAGAATATTTTCAAACTCCCATCCTTTTTACCTATAATTTTTTATTTTTTAGCTTTAGGGAAGGGAATGCACCCTCATACCAAACCTTAAATCGCACACAAAAACATTTGTTTCCTACTGGCTGTTCCAGCTAGAACCATGACTGTTCTGCTGCACAGAGAATTATGGAGTTTTACATCCTACTTTTTTTTCAACTCTTACTTACTTCTCTTTTGCATCTTGCCATCCTCCTGTTCTCTTCCACTTTAACTTACAGCTGAACCCAAGAGCTGTGAAGTATTCCCAGATTCCCACAGTCAAGAAGAACTAAAAAGATGTTGAGGGCAAGGAGCTATTCCAAGTATCTCTCAGTAATCTCTAACCTCAACTTTTGCTCTCCTTTTTCTAAAGCAGAATCACAAGAATAAAACTCATGAAGAACATAAAAGTGAATAAAAGCACTGTCATAGAGGGCAGCCTGACAAACAGCCCTCAGTGTGTGGGTCTCCCACTCATCTTCACATAAGGCAGCATAAGGAGTCCCTGCACAAAGCACACTCTTCTGCTTACAGAGAAGAAAAGCAGTTACCTGAAATCAAGCAGACAAATGGTAAACATTATTATGTGATTCATCCAATAAAATCACAGAGAATCACCACACAGTCAGTGTGTCACCTGCATTGGTCACAAGTAACAATTATCAACATTTCCTGTTTTGGTAGTTGAGATCCAACACAGGCAAGAGGAAGACAAAAACCACATAGCAGATTATGAGTGCTTCCCCCCTTCCCCCTGCAATTGAGCAACATAAATCAGTCTGGTGGGCAAATGATTTACAACCTTGCACATAAGGACATCAATAACTTGCCCTTAAGGTGCTCCCTTGACTCTCAGACTGAAGATGTCAACAACTTGATGTTGCAAGTCTGAGTGCAGACTCTGTTGTATGTCTTCCCACCTCTCCCTGCTCACCAAGGCACTTGGAAAGAGACAGAGAGCACAGTCTGTCATCTTGTAGTTACCAGAGCAGTAAATCAGGGGAGAGTCAGTAAAACAGCAGTTGAGACAGACACTCCATCATCTATAAGACAAGCCTTACTGGATACACAGGATACAACTATACAAAACAAAGCAATATCCATTATTATCCATTATCCATTAATGTTATCCATTATCCATTGTTAACAAGACCTCACTAATCCTAACTATCATATATCCCAGCAGTCTTGAGCAGTCAGAGATGGTAGAATGCAGAGATCCATGCAAACACAGCTCCTTTCTATTTGGTGTTCCTCAGTCCTTTCTTCTTGTGATTCTTATATTTTTTTCTTTGTTCTTTTTGTTCTTTCCTCTACTTCAGCATTTGTTTTTTCTGCCTCTTTTCTAAATCCTTACAAAGATACTCTCCTCAACTTCATCTCCTCCCATTCTACTTACAGGCTTTGAAATCACACAAGAGCAGCTTTTGTCTCTGGTTTACTTCGCTGGGCTGGTTCTGGGTTACTCAAGCTAATGGTCACACATGCCAACTACAAGCTGCACTGGCTACATCAGGACTTCATGTGTAATGGTTCTCTCCCTTGATTAACCTAGTGGTAGACTTTGGGATACTACAGTCTCTCTAGCTATCATTCTAGAATGTCAATAAACATGAAAGAAATGTCATGGAGCATGAAAAATCAACACACAGAATGCATTTGACTGACTAATGCAAAGCCCTTAAGCTAACTGCCTGAAAAACAAGTGAAACATAAACTCTGATTTGAACAACTCAACATAAACAACTCAAGCTCACAGGAGGAACTTGACTGTGAATGCATAACAACACGCAAGCAAAAAGGTTATTTTATTTTCATCAAGCTTAAGAAAAGGGAGTGATATGCAATATGTCAATTTTAGGACAGGAAAGCACAATCACTTTCCAAGACCTTATTTTGGTTTTAATAGAAAATTCCCGTTCTCTCCAGATTTAGATATTGTTCTTTTTTTCTAAAAGTCACACCATGCTGTAGGAAAGTATAGGACCAACATTACTACTCCTATATAAGCAGCTGCTTGGGAGCGTGCCAGGACACTTTCTTGTACTGCCAGCAACCAGCAAGTGTATTCAGCTCTCAGCAAGCATCCTTTGTCAGAGATCTGCAGGCTTCATCACTTGCCAGGAGAAAATTTCAAACTCGATTTTTCTAATTCCTTACCTCGTGTTCATTCACCTTCTCATCTCTCCTCCATCTCAGCTTCCATCCCTTTTCAACTCTCAGCTCTCTTGCAGATTATTTTGCACCACCTGATCAATCTATTCTGCTTTCAAGCTTCCTGAATATAACTTAACACTTCCCCAGAAAAGCTTATCAGAAGAAATTCAGTAAATTAAACCTTCTCTTTTTCCAATATTCACTCCTACATTTTTAATCCACATTTTTGTGACAAAGTTAGATTAATGAATAAAATTTTATGGTTTTTTCACTTGAAATACAGTGCTGAAAAAATGGTTTAGCAGCACTATGTCTGCTTCTGTGTATATTTTTCAGACAACATTTTAATGACCATCTTGAGGATTTTAAAGTACTTCAAGACATTTCAGAATGACACTGACCTAAAAAGAGATGATGCAGAAAGACCCCAAGACAAATTCTTGCCACCCTCTAAACCTAGGTTTCCAGGAGTATTATCAGAGTTTCACACAGGAATTCAAACACCTGTTCTACTTTAAATCCTATGCTAATTTCTATAATCATGGCAGATGCTATGGAATTACCAAACCAAGATGAAATAAAGCATAGGGGTAAAGAACAAAGGCAAATTCTCACATGGATTTTTACAAAATTTTTATGAAAAATGTCTTTCTTTTTTGGGTACTGGTTTCAAGTTATTATTTTTAATATACTCATACATTTCATAGTTTCTTACTCATTTAACTGTACATCTGTTATGGATATATTAACTAAAACTTTGGCAAATACACAGAACCAAAGTTGCAGAGGTGCAGATTCTTGGCAGCAAGAATCTCCTGCAGCTTCGTATGAGACCACTCTGACCTAAAGCTGTGGCCAACTCTCTCAGCCTCCGCCAAAGCTTAAGGTCCTATGAATCTCTAGACCCGTCCAAGACACTTTTGAAGCCAGCAAGCATAGCCTACCTGTATCTCCATTAGATCCTGTCCTGGTTCCAGCGAGGACAGGATTATTTTTTACAACAACCAGGAGGAGGCAAGGCTAGGACACGGAGGTTATTCTGTATCAACTCATGTTACTGCCGGGAGTAAGAGAAGGGATTCTCTTATGGGGAGAAGGAGTTCCTTCCAGTCAAGAAAATGTGGTGAGGGTGGCCATCCAGTGATCTCTGCTGTTGGAGGTTTCTTTGTGAATCATTTCTTTTCTTGTCCCCTCTGTCATAAGTATTGGTACTGTAACTGTTTGTTTTCTTATCTCATGTTACCAGTAAATTGTTCTTATTTCAACCTTGGTTCTTTGCCTTTTGTGCCTCCAATTCTCCTCTCCATTGTGTCACAGGAGGGAGGGAGTGGGGAAAAGTGGGGAAGTGTGAAAGTGGTGTGTGGTTTGGAAAGTCTTGTTGGAGGCACTGAATTGGGGTTTCCATTCCTAAACCACAACAGATCCTTAGAGGCTTGCCAAGATTGTATACCCAACACTTCTATCAATTTATTTGTTTATCCAAACTAAAATTGTGTGGTTCTCAAGTAATTTGTTTTTTACTGAAAAACAAAAGATGTATGAGTACAAAAACCAGATTAATTCATTCAACTGAAAATCAGTTTTCAATCAAGTTATCAATACTTCGTAGAAATAGCAAATAATGACTTCTCTAATTCCTGTTGAGCTTAAATTGACCATTAAACAAAGATGAAAGAATAATACTGTTCACCTCCCCACCTTTCTATAGACACTATTTCCTGTTGCTGCCCTTGGGCTGGCATTGCTGTTTGCACTCCTCACAGTCATGAAAACTAGGCCAGCAAAAGAAAAATGAGCTTTCAACTGGAGTGACACCCTCAAGCAAGACATCACATAGCCACAGGCATATGAGCGGCACACGGGAAGTGGTGGGAAGAAGTGGCAGAAGACAGCAGGAGAAGGAAAGCCAGCCTGCTCCTTTCAACAGCAACCCGTACTTCTGTCAGATTAAAATAGCAGTGCAGTGAGAGTCTAAACCATTTTGAACAAAGAAGGGATGCTTCTTTTAGGAGAATTTCTTTCCTGTAAAATTTTCATAGCAGAACGTTTGTTTGCTAAAGGGAAAGTATTCAGTTATAACGAAGTATGGAATAAAACAACACATGTTTAAAAATCCCATTGTTATGTCAGGGTAGGAGATCTGAGTGAGCTTGATGGGCTGAAAAATTTAAAGAATTATCATAAGACAATCCAGGACAATTAAAAAACTATTTGACATACAGCTTTCTTAAAGGATTGTTTTGGATTTACAGGTAAATTGTATTTTCTGAGAATATATATTCTCCACTCAGAAAAAACATGGGCATACTCTTAAAACAATACAGTTGCTGAATGCTTGCTTTGCTTTCTGAACAGAAATGTTGGAACAGAATTGTTTGAGTTTTTATCACATTTCTTCTTCACTCTCTGTTCTCTGAAACGATTTTTCACTTATCTTTTATGTTGATTCGATTTTCACTTTACGTTCTACATAAAAAAATGTTCCAATTGGCTACTTTCTTATAACTCAAAGACTCTGACATTCCTGACTGTCCTCGTTTTACTTGTGGGTGTTGGGAAGGGGGCAGAGCCTAGCACTGCTAGGCAGTGGGGGCATGGCTAGGTTGCTGTTCTGTATCTAAAAATCACCGAGGGCCATGGGTTTGGGGGCAAGAGAAAGATGAATATACACCATGAGTGTGCCATTTTGTTCCATTCCTTCCTCAGAGAGACTCCGCCCATCTCCATGCTGCCTGTCCCTTGCTGTCCCTCATGAGAAATGCAGCTCCAAGTGGTGAACACCGTCAAGCCTGGCCGAATACTGCTGAACGCAGCTGCCCTGCTCTCAGCCTGGGCATAGTTGCACTATGGTTCAGGTATAGCATTGTTCAGATTGGGGCATTTTTCCACAGTTGTTTTTTGTTCTCTTGAGCTCAGAGAAGGAGAATGCCAGGCTGCAGTAACGCTGTCATTTTCCCCTTTTTCTCAGGAAACCACATGGTGCTGGTGATGGTGCCATCCGACATTGTGTTTTTGTCTCAGGAGGCCATGTGGAACTGAGCCAAGGTGATGAGCAGCTTTGAATGTGTAAATCACCCTCTCCTTTGTATACTTGTGTTAATTGCTGCTGTTACCCTTCCTATCATCCTCCCATTGCTGTTTGTTTTAGCAGATTGTTATCTCAACCCAAGGGGTTGCATTGGTCCTTTTGAAACAGGGAGGGGCAGGGAGAAGGGGAGTGGCTTATTTGAACTTTAATTCCCGACTGGTTTCAAACCACCACGTGTACTCATTTTTGGCCCATCTTCAGTGTAGAAGTCTCAGACAATGAAATCATTAAACATCTCTGCCTAGTTTATGTCCCTGTTTGGGAAGTAACTGTCGCCATCAAGTAACTGACCAATGCTATTTCTGGTCAGCCTTTTGCTATTAATGTTTTTTTTAAGCTCTTTTTATTGTTCCCAACAGTACTAGCCAGCTTCAACTCCAATTCAGTGAAGAGCATCTCTGTAGTCCTCCCACGTTGCCTGACCTTGCTTCTAATGGCCATTTCTTCTTCCTTTCTTTTTTGCTGTAGCGTCAGAAGAATATCGCTGCTCAGTAACAGGCACTGTCAGAACTAGAGCAAGAAGATTATGCATTATCTGAGTACCTCTCAGACTGTTCCCAGGCTTTTCATTATACACAACAATAAATTCTTTTTTTAATTCACATTTCATTTATATGACCAATTGAAGCAAAAGGTAAAAATTGATAGTCTGCACTGCATTAACTCTTTTAAAAACAGAAAAAAAATCAATTAACTATACCAAAACTGTCAAATTCCCTTAAACTGACTCCAGCTCTTTTTCCTGTCACCACCTTTTCAGAAATGCATCCATCTCTCAGCTCCACTACTCATGGCATCATTCCAGCATCCTGATCTCGACTGAAAGTGAGCACTCCACTTGCCTGATTTTCTCTGGCTCATTTTCAGAGATATGGTAAAACTTATGTTTTCATTCCAAGACTGCAGACGTGAATTTTTAAATATATAAATATCTAAATACCTATCTTGCCACTCAATCCACTGGAACAAATATGTACACATAAAATCTTTTGCTAAGCCACATATTCACTTTGAGTTCTTTCTGTATGGATAAAAGCCAAACAAAGACTTTCCTACTCAAAATCCCACTGAAAAAACAACTGCCATTGACTGGGAGAGGGACACAGATGAGAACAGCCAAAATCAGGACTGTTGGTGCTGATCCTAAATTAGACATATTGCAATACACAGTTTTTTTTCAAGTCCCATTTCAAAAATGGTCAGTAGTACATGTCTGTTACAAAATAATCCATATTCAGTTGTAATGCAAAATGGTTTCCTGATTCCTTAAATTCTTGAGGGTTTCTACTTTCTTTTATTTGTTAGTCTTATTCTTGCAGTTACAGTTAAAAAGTTGAACCCCTTCCCTAGAGTCTTTTCTGAGGAAACCAGGGATAGAATGCAAGGAAATGGGGAAGAGAGGTAGAGCACTGACTTTCCCTTTGTTGGAGTGGCCTTCCAGAGCCACAACCAGGTCTGCCAAGATTCAAAATTATAAATAAGGTGTGAAAATGAGTGGATATTTTCAACTGTAAGAAAAAATGTGGAAAATCAAGTATTTTCTTGTGGCATGAGAGATGAAGGCTATGGATGAGGTGGGGAAGGGAAGCAGTACTTTCTACAAAGGACCAAGTCCATTTTAGAAGAGAGTTGTTAGCACACATCCTCCTGTGAGATCAGAGTAAGACTTTTTTTTCCTTTTTCTCTTAAATAATCTATTTTACAGCTAAGCAAAGAACCATGTGTTTTGAAATACAACATTGTTTTACTCCTGGAGCATGAAGTCCTTGAAATACGCAGCATAACTGCAAACCACTGAAGTGTAATGAATTCTGTGAATTCCCCTTTTTCCAGGCTTGACTTGGTAGTGGGTGTGCACATGCGCGCGCACACACACATACATGTGCAAGTTTGCACACACATAAATTTTTTGTCATATCACTGCTGTGACCAATGGTGTCTCCTCCACCAGCTGGCAGTGAGAATAGTGTGTAAACAGCGTTCTGTAAGACACTGCAGCTGGTGAAGGGAATTCTCATGCTGCAGCCAGAAAACTCGAAAAGTAGAGGTCAGCGTGCTTGATGAATTGGGTTGTTGTACAGCAGTAGTCCTGACAAACTGGAAAAATAAGTCAAAAGAAACTTCATAAAGGTCACCCAAAAAATGTAAAGTCCTCTACCTAGTACAGGAATGTAGAGACAGCTTGAACTGGTCCCATGGAACCACAAACAAGGTAAACTCTGGTTTTTTACACATTCACCCTATGCATGATAGTCCAGGGTCTTCCAGATGAGACCTTGGCTGTGTCTCTCAGTGTCTGGTCACTTGGCTGGGCCACAGGTTCCCTGTGCCCTTTGTTGTGCAAACTCTTGCCTGGTGCTCCAGCCACTTCCTGCCACCCCGAGCTGAACCAGCAGCTGCACTGCAGCTACACACACTAAGCTGCTGAATGTACTGCTCAACACTTCCACCATGCTGCTGTGGATGGGGAGCATGGGAGCATTGGGTCAGACATGACAGTAAAAATTTTACTTCCCACTTTACTTGAAGAGTCTCTATACATTTTGCAAACACTTGTCACAATGCAGCAACAAGATTACTTTTGCCTGGTTTTTGTGCCACCCTTAAAATCAATACACATATATTTACATCCAGACATGGTTGAGAAAGGCCTGTAGGAGAACATCTAGTCCTTATACCCTTAGGGAAGAGGAATGTTGGAGATTCAGGTACAGGTACACATGGTCACCTCTCCTCATTAAGGAGGAATTGTTCACAAACAGCTTGACAGCAGAACAAATTAACCTTGCTTGCAATTGCTTGCTGCCACAAACAGGGTTTACTCCTTTGCTACATCCCACATGTGTAGCACACCTACTCTACAACTGGTTGCAACATTTTGCCGGACTCTGGTGAGCCAGCTAATAAACTAATGGATCTGGCAGTATATTTCCCTTGGAGGATGGAACTAGCATCTGGAGTGTCAGTGAACTAAATTGACTTAGGAGATGTCTGACAAATACCAAAGCTAGCCCAGGTGAAAGTGGGGAATATCTTCAGCAGCAGCTGCCTTTTAGATCTACTCCACTAAAGATCAAACCAAAGCCAGGGAAGTGAGTGGCATACATATATATACACTTCTTCCCCTCAGGTGTGTAAGGTCAATGCCTTCAGAAGCATGGAGGTCTAAAAACAAAGTTTTCACTGAAATTGGAAAAAGTGTAGCAGAGCTGCCTAAAACTCAGGCATGTATACCACTTCAGCGTGGCAGAAAATCATGCCTCACTGCGAGAAACGACACTTGCTTAAAAATGTCAAAGGTTTATTAAACCTTAACAAAACACAACAAAGCACTGAATAAGGAAAAATTACAGAACTAGAAGTCTGTGACCAGCACCACATACTCGTTTACAAAATGGAGGCTGTGCCTTTTATATCCTTGGCACCTCCCAAAGTCTTGTCAGTCAACTCCTTCTCTGCCATCCATTGGTGAAGATCACTTTCTTACACCTTGATTGGAGGTCAGGTGTTGCCGCGCCACACCTCCTGGTAACAAGCTTGCCCTCCCCTAAATGGCTCCGACTAATAGCAACAACATAAGGAGGAAAGGAAGGAGGACTATGGGGAGAACGTATAAAAATAACATAACTATACATCTATAAAACTTTTTTAACAGACACATAATATTCATCTCTTAATTGTGAGAACCAACCATCACACTACCCATTTATAACATGACAAAACCACTCAGCCACAGAGAAGTTGTGCTAGCCACTGCCTCCATACAGCTGAGAGACATGCCACAGCACCGCCACGGTGAGGCGTGCTGCCTCCCTTCTGCTCCACATGCTGCTGCAGGAAATGCAAGTCAAACCTCCAGACAAGATCCCCTCCAACATGGAGGAGGCCCGTTCCTTTGATGTGTAAAAGTGGGGAATGCGTTGGTGGAGGGAGGGGAAAAGAAAAAGCAGTTCCTTTGATGTGTAAAAGTGGGGAATGTGTTGGTGGAGGGAGGGGAAAAGAAAAAGCAGCTTTTTTCGTTTTTCGGGGTGATGGGCTGACATAGACAGGGTGTGCTTATCTTCCTGGTATCTGCATGGAGCAGACAGGGAAAGGGTAACACCCAGGTTTGTGTCCTGTACCAGCGGGAGTGACTGGGCAAAAACAGGCAGGCACAGGGAGGCCTTTCTTTGCCACGGCGGCAGCGGGCAGTGGAGACACACCGCTTGTAGGGCCGTGATAAAAAGGAACAGAGCAGCTAGAGTCATGTGCCAGGGCAGTAAAGTCGCATCCAAGCATGGGGCAGGCAGGAACGAAAACTGCACACAACTGTAGGGGAGCAAGGGACAGGGAGCACCCCAGGTGCAGCCATGTCCCTGCAGACAGGCAGCTTTCACCGAAACCAGAAAAGCTTGTTCTGCTTATTTCCTCTCTAAGTGGAAAAACCCCAAATGTTCAAAACAAAGTACTTCCCTCAGTGTGGAGGAAATAGAAATGTGGTTAGGCAGCCGGGGCAGAGAGACAACACACACAGGATTGAGGATCAGTAGCAGCCCCACAGGCACAGAGCAGTGGTGGGGGCTGGGCTGGGCTGTGGGGAAGCCGCAGGGGAGCACAAGTTTGCCGTGCTTCTGAGAGGGAGGCCAGGGCGAGGGGGGAAGGGAAGGAGGAGGCGGCGGGAGAATGCTGAGGAACAGGGAAGCAGATCCGGCTTGGGCCGGTTTGAGCCGGTTTGGGCCGGTTAGGGCGCTGCAAGGACACAGCTGCTGAATAGGACGCCACTGCAGCCGGGCGGGCGCTACTCTCCGGCACGGATCATCAGAGCCGTCGGAGCGGGGCGCCGCGCCCCTGCCGGCAGCCGCGAAATGGCCCGGCCAGGCCACGCCGCAGCCGGCAGTTGGAGCCGCCTCCAGCCGGAATCCGCTCCTGGCTTCCCGCCGCGCCCCGCGGGCCCCCAGAGCGGCGGCGGGGCAGGAGGCCCCGGTGTCGGGTTTCAGCCGGAGGAGCCGGTTGTGCGGCTGGGGGAGGGGAGCGGCGGGGGAAGGGCACCCCAGGGCCGGCCTGAGGGCCGCTGCCCTGGGCAACCAGCAGGGCAGTGACCGCCCCTGACACGGCCCAGCCGCCCCGGGGAGCAGCCCCCGCGCCCGGTGCGAGTCCCAGTGCGCACATCCCGCTCCTGCCCGTCGGGAGCAAGGACCAGTCCTGGCCCGGGGTGTGCCCTGCGTGCTGCAGGGATGACAAGGCTATGTGGGGCAGCGCCGCTAACACATCCTGGGATGGGTGGCGAGCCTTTGAATCGCTGGTTGTGCGTGGAGAAAGAAACTGGGGTCTTCTCGGTAACCCTTAGGCCAAGGTTTTGGTCTGAAATGCCTGTTTTCTAGGTTCCTTTTCTACTGTGTTTGCAAATCCATAAGTATTACCTTTACGCCGCGGTACCTTTCGAAGTATAAAATGGCATCTGAACTCTTGTAGGAGCAGCAACGATGCCCCCTGTAATACATTTGCTGTTTTTCTTCCCATGGCTGATACAATCTCATTAATAAAGTGTCTCGTCACTAGAGCGTTGAGCCACAGACTCCTGACTTTCTTTGGGTAACAATTTCATGCTTTAATACTTGAGCTAGTAGAAAGTATTTTTTATTCTTTCTCAGCCTAAATTACTGTTAATTACATTGTATTTTCTAAATCCACTTTTAGTGGTGATCTCCAGCATAGTAAGTTCGTCAGCTTCCCACAAACTATACACTTTTCACCTGTACCCATTACTTCAGTAGAGACAAAGTAAATTACTTGTGTTCATATTCTTTTGGTTTTTCTGTCACACTGCACTGGTAACCGCCATATATGCTGGTTCATGGTTTCAGCTTAACAGCTAACTCAAATCATTTAATCATCATACTGAAGAGCAAAAACAGCCTTGTCCCCTCTTCTTGTATTAGCTCAGATCTCTCTGGGTGTCTTTAATCTCCTCATGAGCGTTTGATCTGCCTCTGGTTTCAGTCTTGCATCCCCACGACTCTACTGGGTTATACAGTTCTCCAGATAACTCTGAGAAATGAGACATGCGCCCTATCCACCTGTCCATCGTTAGCAGTGGTTTTACTCATTGTTTGTGTTGGGAGGTTTTTGTTCCTTGGTGTGTAACTGTGTCAGTTTTCCATTGCTGGCAGAGGTAGGAATGGTGATGCAAATAACATGCTCTTCTGCTTGGTTTTCTTACCCATTTAGAGTCTCTGGTCTCTCTATTTAGAGACACCATTGATAAAAATTGTGACCGCACAGCAGTATTGTCACACATCTTGCCAGGAGTGGAGCTGCTCTGATAACGCCAAAGCAGCCACAGGACATAATCTAGCTCAGGCAGAATCTAAGGGTGTAGGAAGCCACAGGATGTGTATTTTGTTCTTCAAAAGTGCAGAGGAGTCAGCATATGTCAATTTGGACAAATTCAGGTTTTATAAGCAGTAGCTATGGACAAAGTCACTGGGCCAGAGGTGTTTGTGTTTCAGCTCAATGTGATTAGTAAAAAGAGATTTGCCAGTTGCTCATATCCTTACTTTCCTCCAAAAAGATGCATAAGTAAATATAGCTTAGCAGCAGGTACTTTTGATTTTCATGATAGAAAAATTATTGGAACAAGAAATGTTCTTACTATATATATTGGTTACTACAGCACATTCAGCTCTGGTGGTTTAGGTAAGTTAACTGTGCTGTACTATCCTGATATTCCATGTTGGCAAAGGATGGGGATGAGTCCCCTCATGTACTGTGTCATTAAAATTATTTTAAATCCATGGGACAGTTTATTCTCCTAACTCTGCTTCTGCTTTGGGTTTTTCTGTTTTAATAATAAAATGTGCACTTGTGGCTCATCAGAGGAAGAAAGAGACTAAATCCAATATTTCTGTTCTTTAGTTTCATGGATATTGCATCTTGAAGCATTTCTGCACTTCAGAAAGTTAGACCCAACTATCTGTGACACCAACACAGAACTGTAAACTCGTGTTGCAGGCAGATTTTTTTACCCATGCTGATTTGAGAAGTATGACTCAATGAATAAGCTGTTTCCTGCCTGTCTCTCTTAGATATTGGTGAATATGTGTTGCTTCAGTCAGACTTGCTGTGTTAATTTTGTTATGTTTGAAGTGTATCAAATTTTTGTAAGAAAAAGATGGGTCTAAATTATAAAAGATCATTATTCTGTCTTCTTTTTTCCCACCATCTCCCCTGAGTGTTTATTATAGCATTGTGGTGTAACCATAAGACTAAGTGTCAAATAAATGAGTCAAACATGAAGTAGGTTCTTCATTATTTGCATATTTCAGATTTCGTGGTTGATGGATTGCATGGTGAGTTTATGTTTTAGCACTTTAAAGGAACAACATGGTGTCACCTGTATCACAGATCCTTTTATAGGGTAGGCATGAAAAAAATTTCCTCACCCAACATGAGAATGAGTTTAGGGGAGTTGCTGAAGGTCACTACAAGTTGTGTCATGCACAGGACATCCATCATCTGACAGCTAACTGCTAGGCTCTGCTACTCTTCTCAGATTACTGGGGTTTAGATTTTTAAATAAAATTGAATTGGCAGTCATTTTTCACCTATCTTCAAAGATAAGAATTGGAGATTCCATATCTATAGGCACAAATAAGAATATCACAAGTGTCTAAAGCTATATAGGATGTTCAGTGAAATGTTTTGCTTTCATTGCCTTTTATCCACTGTTGCTTAGGCAACAACAAACTTTGAACATGAGTCCTGCAAGATAAATGAAAGAAAAATACAGTCTTTTTAGTGTAAATTGTACATGTGCAAGCATATTGTAAAGCATTGCTTAGTAAAATTGAATACATATAAATAGAATTTCTTTATTTATTTCCCAGTTTTCCTGATGTTTTTAATGGAGTATAAAACCACAGAACTAACGAAATACCCTTCCAGAAGATCTTAGAGCATCTTCTTTTTTTTTTTTTGTCTTGTCATTGAATATAACATCTTGATCAAACTTCAGTTTGTGTAATTACGTTTGGTCAGCTCAAGATTTAAGCCATTGTGGTATACAGCATGTGTTTGCAGAATTACAGAGGTACTTTGTTCTGCCCCACACCTGGCTGAATTTTAACTATGCTGACAGACCTCCTAGGGATAATCAGAAGTGGAGGGTCTGGAGCCCAAGTCTTACAAGAACCAGCTGAGGACAATGGAGATATTCAGTCATTAGAACAGAAGGCTCAGGAGAGATCTTTTCACTCTACAACTACCTGAAAGAAGGCTGTAGCAAGTGGGGAGTCAGTCCCTCCCCCAAGTAACAGGACAACAGGAAATAGCCTCAAGTTGCACCAGGGGAGGTTTAGACTGGATATTAGGAAAAACTAGTACATGAAAAGGATTGTCGAGTTTTGAACAGGCTGCCTAGGGAAGCGGTGGAGTCACCATCCCTGGAGGTATTGAAAAGACGCATAGATGTAGCACTTAGGGATGTGGTTTAATGGTGCACTTGGCAGTGCTGGGCTAATGGTTGGACTTGAACATCTTAGAGAGGTCTTTTCCAATACTTCCAATACTTTTTTCCCACATTTCCAGTGTACACGTTATTTTCTTTCACAAGATCTTGGCCACATGCAATGTACAGAATTAACCAAAATTATACAACAAAGGAAGCATCCACAATAGCCTTGTGTTTTTTGATAGAGAAAGAAATTGTGTGGTAGGCTACCATTGTTAGTCTGGGCATTGCTCATGTTTTTTAACAATTTACAACTCTGCAAAGTCTCTAGATTTGTTACTAAGTTGGGCCTTGGCTAATAGCTTTTGTTGGTTGTAATTGTAAAAAGTCTGAATCATTCTGTTAGTGTTCGGTCAGTTTTTAACTTACTGCTAACACAAAGAAATGTGGGCACATGAACAGTGTGTTGTTTCCCCCTCTTTGGGAACATATTGATCCTGGCTGATCACTACTTATTTGACATTTTCTTTGTTTCCTCTATCTTCTTGAGAATTCAGCACGGTTTCTTCATTTTTGTTATTCATGCAAAACAAATCAAATTGTTTGTTGCTGTAGCATTTAGGAAATCCTTTGTGCCTTATTACTGTTGAGGATTAAAATACAGATAAAAGGATGTACTTCTGAGATGAGTAATTGCTTATCTGTGTTACTCTGTTTGCTTCATTTTCTATAGCAGTTAATAGATTAAAACCTGTGTTACAACCTCACATGTAGTTCTTTGATTATAATCTAGCTTTCTCCAACAGCTAGAGTAAAAACTTCTTCACTTATTCACTTGCTTTAAGGAATTCTAATTACCTCCCACTGGAAAAGGGAGTGTTACATCCCTTGGGATAACTGAGACTAGAAGTAGTTTGTTTCAGAGCAAGTTTACGGTTGCTCCAAAATTCTCCAAATCTCTGAGAGCAAGAGAGATTGTTCTTCACTTTGGGTTCTTGATCACAGCAATAAGAACCTTGGTAAATAATGTATTTAGAGAATAAAATGCTTTATTCTCCTGTGCTGTTAAATCAAATGGAAAAACAACATAACCACAACAAATGCAAACACCAAAACAAACAAAAAACCCCAGATTAATTAATTTTGCTTGGAACATTTAAAAATACTTTCCAGCTGAAATTAAACATGGAAAATTCTCAAGGCCTAATGTGGAAAGCTACAATGTAAAAATACTTTTAAAAGTCCCATACATAAAATTTTCTTATGATTAAAACTATTCAGAATCCTCAGTGATGATGTATTAGTAAGTGTCCGTTAATATGAAAATTATCACAACTAACGAATAATGGGGACTCATGAGAAATAAATTTTGAAGGTAATGACTCTAGATTTTCTTTTCTCCAGAAGTCCCATGCTCTAAAACTTCCATTAGTGTTTTCTGGCTTTTGGTTATTTGCAATAGAATAGAGTTGCTGGAAAGGCTTAGGGGATCATAAGTCTTCTCTTTAATTGTCTAACCTACAGGTGGTATTGTCTGGCAGTCTCTTTTAAGTTACCTGAGGGCAGGGGGGGAAACCTGATCTGCTGCACTCCACCTGATTCAGTCACATGATGGCCATATCCAGACCTGCCTACCTCTGAAATGTTGCTTGAAGAAGGTCAGAGAAGAATTAAGAACACCTCTCCCTCTGTAGATGTCTTGATTAAGAATTTACATTAGTAAGTACATTACACAGTTACCTAATTTTAAATGGCAGCACAGTCATTTATGTGTTTGGTTTTTTTACAGACTGAAGTATTTTGGTTACTCAGAACTTGACAAAAAGAGGGAAGGAGAAAGAGAAGAATGCAAAGCTACGTCCGTCTCCTTTCTTGCAAAGTGAAACATAAAGTTAGAAGAGTTGAGGACAGGTCCTTTGAGACAGCACCAGAAGAGAAGCAACTATGGTGAAGAGAATAGGAAGAGAGAACAGGTTGGAAAAACTACACACGGCATAGGAGGGAGAACAAAAAGATTGTAGGTTGAAAAAGGACAATAAATTATGGAGGTTGGCAGAGTGTTGTGGTTTAGGACTTGTACTCCCCAATTCAGCATCCCCACTGACTCTCCAAACCACACTGCCATTCTCTCTCCCTCCCCCATTTCCCCCTCCCTCCTTAACCCCATGGTAAGATAGAGAGGGCATGAAGGGAAAGATCATGGGTTGAGATAAGATAAATTTACTGGAAACAGCAATGAGATAAGAAAATCAACAGGAACAGCAACAATACTAACTACAGAGGGTTTAAGAAAAGAAATTATTATCACAGAAAAACAATGATAATAGACAACACCGGATGGTTCTCTCTGCCCTGTTTTGTAAACCAGAAGGAAAACCTTATCCCTGGAAGAGAGTCCCTTTCCCCTGCCCTGGCAATGATATGAGGTGGTATAGAATAACCTCCGGGTCCTAGAACTGCCCTCTCTAGAATACTCTAAAAAAATTAAACCTGACACAGAGGAAAGGAATAAACCAGGAAGAAGGTTAAATGAAGAATAAAACAGAGAAAAAGTAGGAATTAATGAACAAGTAGATTTGCAGCTTTACTTCCAGAAATCCTTCAGAGGTCAAAATACCTCCATAGACCTCAGTGTGTCTATTTTTTTTCTCACAGATTTATCTTCTAAATATTAAAAGGTTTTGATTGGCATAGTCTAGCTTAGAGCTCATAGCACAAAACATGGTGTATCTTGGGTACAGCAGTGCAAACCATGGTTTATAAACATCCATGTTTACAGGTCATTAAGCTATGAAATAACAAAGTAATTGTGATTCATCTGGTCTTTAGTTACTGGGCTTTGCCTCAGAGCTGGGATAAGATTAGTAATGTAATATTCCTGGAGATACTTTTTAAATTACATTCATTGATTGGACAATAGCATTTGTCTGAGTTTTTATGAATGCATTTTTCTGATCTCCATAGTTTACTCATGGGCACTGGTGATGGGTGTTTTAATCAACATTCTCTATAATACTACTTTTCCTGAACTGGACTAAGGAACTTTCAGGATTAATTTTTCATTATTCACTTTAATTAAGCAACAACTACCTTGTTTCAGCCAAGATTAGAAAAGTTTGTACTCCTTTACAGTGCCAGAGAATGGTTTCTGTCACCAGATATATGCACGTGTTGGCAAATAAAACAGACAAATATCAGACCTGTATGGGAGAAATCTATTTTGCCAGTGATTTTCTAAGAAGGTGTCTCCTGTTATTAGGTTCTTGCTTATTTTAGGCAGTATCACTGTGCACAGTTTTTCTGAAGAAGTGGAATTGATCAAAGTGCCTCTTGCTTCCATTGTCATTTTTAACCTACTACTATTTCTAATCTTTACTAGAAGCAAATGACGGTTCTTGAAATTTGAGCAATAATTTGGGAAATTATATATGATATTGCACCAGTTCTGGATCACACATTGCCCCATACTTGTATTGTGTATCCCTTGGCTAGAAGGAAGGAATGTATGCGCTGAATGTCATAGATTTCGGATGCATATTTTTTAAGTGCCTCTTACCACAGCAATACACTTGTTAAGCAAGTTATTTTTTCTTTTGCTCTCATTGTTTGTGAGTTCTTTTTCATTAATGCTAAGGTTACACAAAGTGTTCAGTGTTTGATAGCATAGGGTATAACTTTCCAAATGCCAACAGAGATATATAAAAAACTGTTTCCCAGATTGAGAGAAAAACACTGAAAACTGATGAGACACTACAGCAGAATTTGAAATATCACTAATTTGTGTCTTGCTAATAGGCATATGTCATAGTTCCAAATTTTTCTTTATGTAATCTGAGCAGGACACATATTTTCAAGCAAACTGTACTTCCATATGTAAAATGAAAAGGCAGAAGTTCTTTGAAGTCTTACTGTGAAACACTTAATGCCATCAGGACTATGAAACCAGGGAAAAATAGCAAAAAGTGTTTATCTTCCTTTACGCTTATGTTAGGACTGCTAGAAAAAGAGGGAAGGAGGAAGAATTTTACTCATCGATCCTTCAGCTAACTCACAAGTGAACAGCAGTGCTCTAACCAAAAGCCTGTGCCTGGAATGGTAATCCTCTCCCACACCCTTCCAGACTGACCTTCCCTCCCCCATCTACCATAGCTCATATTTCAGAGGCGAGCTGGCCGCCAGCAGACTGTGAGCTGCCAGGAGGAATGCATTATTTGCTCAAAAGAAAAACAGAGGTGCAACCATTAACTGCCCCCTCCTGCCCCACTCCCCACAGGACAAGACAGATTTAGATGAACTTGCGATTCCTCACTGGTACAGCAACTCTCATAAAAACCATCATGTGTGCCCACCAACACGAGGACTTTATTATGATTGAGAGGCTTCATCTCCTCCCAGAAATCTGAGTAGGTCATGGCAGCCAACTTGTGCCTGTTTTCTCATGTGATCAAGTCCTAAAGCCAAATCCAGATTGTTGGTCTCCTGTCATTTAGGCAATCTGCTTACATCTGGTCGGCAGAGAAGACACAAATCAATAAAAGCAAAGTTTATAACCAAGATTACGCTGTTGTCGTTGGGCACAGGACATATAACAGAAGGTCTTGCCTCTACGAAGAAATGTTTATTTAGGTAGCTACATTTTGTACCAGCAGACACTGCAAGTGGATATGTATCAATAGCTGAGGGTCTTTTGCTCCTGCTTTGAACAAAAACAAATTGGCAGCAGTGCCTCTTGCATTGTAGCTGCATCTCTTCTTTGCATTTTTGGCCTCATGGCTCTGTTAGTCATGGAAACTGGAATGGCTGAATTTTCTTTAGCTTTTTCACTCTAAGAAATCAGGAAGAACAGTTCCAAAACATGAAATTAAAAATTCAGTATTAGGAAAGTTTTATAAAAGCCAGGGATATTTTTGCTTTTCTTCTTCTACATCTTTTCTTTGGCAATGAATATTCACTCACTACTAATCTTCAACCATAATTGAAGCATTTGTGTTAATGTGTGTACACTGTGCTTGGAATATATTTTGATTCCCAGGTAAGTTTTACATTTAACTCTAAGAGGACCTTTCCATGGAATTTGATATGATGAGGCAAAGGAAATTACTTGGAAAAATGGCTGGACATAGAGTGACATGATGGCTGTATAATAAACTCAACATTAAACATCTATAAATAGATGAACAAATAAAGCCCAGTGGCACTGGCTATTGTACAGGAATTTTTATTCAAATAAGTATGCAAGTATGTTTTTCCCCTGAAATATTAATATTTGTCCAATAAACATTCTTTATATCATGTCATCATAATAAGTGTGGAATGAAAAGAGTTTTCCCTATCGAAGCTCAGTATTTTAGGGTGACACAGCAAAAAACCTATAAGGGTCAAGGGCTGTCTGTATAAATTAAAAACTGTGAAATAAGCTGGGGTGTAAATTTAAGAGCACATCAGCTATTCTCACCTCTTCTTAACTAACATGAAGATCATTCTGGTTTGAGTATCAATGTTATATTGGCAGGTAGACAAACTCAATTACAATGTTTGTTTTAACAGCACTATGAGGTTAGCTTGAGTTGGGAGAGGTGATGAATTTAAAAGTGCAATGGCTGCTCTTCGGTAACTGGGCATGGATATTCCTTATTAAGAGTGAAAGTATGTACGTATGGGTCTAATCAGCAATAGCCTCATGTGTGAGCAAGTACTAATAAAGTCTTTACTTAGAATCTAAGTGACAGAATTTGTCAGTCAGAGTGGTTATTTATTTGTTCCACTTAGAAGATCTGAATCCAAGCTACTCTTTTGGATAAGAAACTGAACCAGACCATGCCTGCGCTCAAATTAGAGCATTACATAAGCAAGGTGTCAGAGAGGAGGTCTGCAAGCCATCTTTCATTTTCCCCCTGCCTCTGGACCCATCTTAAAGCCAGATCAAAAGAGGTCTGAGGATGCAGTTTACCGTGAAGAAGGGCTCTCCTAGGCACTAAAGAGGTAGCGATCCTTGAGCAGACATGTTGACGAGCCCTGAGTCTAGAAGTTTTGAGTCACAAATGTTTTTGACATAATATATTTGAGAATATTCAGCATCAGTGCCATCACCCAGCCTCAGCAAATCAAAACAGTTTCAGAGGGGACACAGGTCTAGACTTGTGTGCACATGTTTCCCATTGCCTTTATCTTTTTGGCTCCTTATTGTTAGAATGAAGGATTTTCCCCAGCCCATGGAGAGAGGCAATCACATGCACAGACTGTTGTATGGGAAGGCATACAGAGGAGCCTTGTAACTAGCTTCTTTTTTTTTTTTTTTTTTTTTTTTTTTAATTTAAGTGGGGAAGAATATCTTGTCAGTGCACAGCTTCCAGGAGGTGATGGCTACTGTGCTGGAAATGCTGACAACTCCAAGAGTGTTATGTAAGAGCCAGCTAAACCTGTTACACAAGTATATCAGCTCCAAGGCGCTGCCAGGCTCCAGAACTGCACTGGAGGCTTCCTGTTTTGGCACTGCAGGAAGGCCTGTGTGCAGTGCTGCTTGTGGCACGTCCTTCCAAAAGTGGATGGAAGAATCTGTCACATTTTTTTTCTGATTTCAGGCTTCAATGCCAAGGAATGTCGGGAGAGATTTCTGAGCAATAGAATTTTTCCAACCGCTGCTTGTGGTTTAAGCTCCAGCTATCTCATGCTCTAAACGAAACTATGTTACTACTGCAACTACCAGTGAAGGAATGCGTTGAATGCAGCAGGCAGTTCGCTGAATATGGACCTTGTCCTTACAAGCTCTTGAAAGAGGCCACACCCCCATGAAACCAGTCCTGTCTAGATTCCTTCTGCTGCCCTCCCCCACAAGAGGTGACTGGCACTGGAGCCTGAACCTTTGTACACCATCTTCTGCAGCCAGGATGACTAATATCTGCGTGGCAGTGCCATGGAAACAGTTGTTAGGAAAGCAATAGAGTTGCTGGTGACCAGACCCATGAGCAAGGATGGTGTCATGGGGAAGAGCTTCTCTGCACCTCAAAACCTCATCTGACATAGCTTCTCCCAGAGCTCCCACAAAGACACAGCCCTTCACCAGGCAACCCAAAACAGTTCTTCCAAACACTGCTTTCTCAGCATCAGATCCCAACCCTCAAGGTGTTTATTCCTCCTCATACTTCTTCCTCGTTAATGCAATTTATCCCTCCTCAGTGAATCAGATCAATGGTGTGTGAAGCTGCAGTGTTGATTAGGTCACTGAAGAGAGGGGTGAAAAAAAGAAAACCAACCCAAAGTATATTCCCCTCTGTAAAGCTACATTTCAAACCGACAATTTCTGTTGTCTGGTGTAAAGTACATCTCCATAAAGGGTTTATCAGCACAGGAAAAGGGGTGGCAGGTAGCTAGGGGAGGAGCAAGCAGCTGACCTTTTCATCCCTGTTAAGGTGACATCAGCCTCAAAGCCAGCCTGTGGTGTGATGGTGCAGCTGGTGTTGTCCTCCAGTTGAGTGTTAAGAATAGTAGAATAAGGTGTTTTTTAAGGTGAGCTGTTTTTGAAGGAGAGCTCTCTGCCTCAGATAGAACACTGACAGTGACAGTCTTTGACTAATCTCAGAAGTGGTGAAGTGTGGGTAGGAGTATATGAACTTTTACATCCATCTACTTTTTCCTTCCCCTTGTGGCTCTTCTCTGACATGTCCACAAGACCCTATTGAAGGAAAAAGAAGTTTAGTTGCCATGGTTTTGCTGTAGTAAGCCTTTCAGCAGGGGTTCCCAACACAAGAACTGTGTTGTGAAAGTAGTACATGAAGTAGGGGGATATGAACACTACTTTCTCAGAAAACAACTGTCAGCTTATTTTGTACAGGCTGCTAAGAACCACCAAGCAAATTAGTAACTTCCTCTGGTTTTCTTTCTGCTCCTGTCAAAAATTACTATTTAAAAAACCCCAACAACAGCAACAAAATTTTAATTTTTACAACTTTGGAAAAAAGTTGTATGTTGGTAATTTTGTTTGCCAGCCCATAGTCCCGAGAGAGAAAATCATCTTGCCTATAAGACAGAAAAACACTTTGACAGAAACAACACAGAAAGCACTAGGAAAAGCTGTTTCTAGCAAGATGTTTCTGTGGGCATTCTACAGCAAGGAAAACATTACTTTGGTAGAGTGCTTTAATCAAGGATGCTCTGTCCTACAGTAATAAGTGTTAGTTGCTTCAGAGGAAGGTACAAGCTGAGGACTAACTCAGCTAACTAAACCAGAAAAAGTCTCTTTAACACTTCTCATCATCCCAACAGAGCTTGTCTTCACTTGACTTTACCTTTTTGGCCATTTAACTTGAGGACCTGACATTTGTAAAGGTCAATTTGCACACTCATCACACAACTGATCCAGATTCTAAAAGTTTCTTCTTCAAGATAAGACTATCTTCCCTGTTAAAAAGGGGTTGTGCTTGTGTGCATTTCTAAAATTTCTCTGTGGAATGCTAGAGGAGACAAACATGTGGACAATGACTACTTCAATACAGTTAGACAAGGTCAGCATTGTGCTCTAATACAGTCTGATACAGTCTTTCCACTCATCAGACTAGATGTAGTGCAACAAAACCCACAAGGCTCTGACTTTCCCTGGATTTCCTAGCAAGATAGTGACTAAAACAGAAAACCCCTCTAATGTTGTCTGTAAAAAAGACAGGCTGGTACTTGCTTTTCTCTGGAATCTGCTAGTTGTTTTTTCACTTCCTTCCCCCCCATTTAAATAGAATTCTTGTGTGATGACTCATGGCAGGAAACAGGGCTGCCTTGTGTCCTTGTGCAAGCCCCAGAAGGCATATCTGGGTCAACAGAGCACGTACAGAATGTCCTGCAAACTAGAATGCTAGGCAGTCCACACTGTGAGTGCTTACACTTTAGCAAGAAATGTCATTTGCTAGGAAAAATCTGGAGCCATCCTTTTTGAGAAACCACTTTGTTTCAAATTACTCTTTGCTAAGTTGTCTTGAGGTGAAGAAACTAGAGAACATAATGAAGTTTAGGTAGTGTGCAAATTCTGATTAAAACTAAATAAGTGATAAAATTGTGTGGTGACCCAAGTAACTTTTTCCACTGTCCAGCTTTTTCCATTGCTTCCACGCCTTTGCTGTATGACAGGTAATTATCCATGATTCATAGAGAGTTACAGCCTGTATCTGTTGGGAAGTTCTGTCCAAACACTGTAGTCACATTTTCCAACAGTATCAGCCATGACTCATGTGGAAAAGAGCATGAAGTCTAGCCATGAAGATTTAAAAAAAAAACACTTTTAAGATTTGTTCAGATCTGTAAAGCCCAAATAATGTAATTTAGTTTGCCATTTCACTTCCAGAAAGTCCCAACATCCACTTCATGCAACAAGTCATGCCTGGGGAACTGAAATAGACTTCAGAGGACTTTGCAGATAGCTGATTTTGGACTGATGTCAAGCTGCTTACTACTTTAAAACAGAACAGAAAATTTGACACTGATGCAGCCAATCTCAAAGTTACTTTTTCCAAGTACCACTCCTGAGTATGATTCTACTGTGTCAGTTTTTGACAGTTAAATTTTTCTGGTTTTCAGATTGTCTTTCCGTCAATACAAATACTGATTAGACAAGGTGTGATTCTGACTGTGCAGAAAATGGTAAGTTCACAGTTTCATAATGCATAAATTTCACTGCCAGTAACCTCTCTCAGCTGAACTGGGAATAAATATAACACGAGTTCATTATGGTGATCTTATGCTTTATTGTCTCAGCTTCTTAAGATCTCCTGGGGTAATTTTGGAAATAATCTACCTTTTTTATTATTTATTCAGCCCTGAAGTGCTAGAAAATTTATCTATCCTGGAACTATGAACGCTGGTTGTCAGAAGTAATTTCTCATCAGAGGGAAATATGTTTTAAAAGAATCCTTAGACTGCAAGGAATCCAAATCTTATCTGCCTTTCCTGGTGCAAACAAAACTAAAAAATGCTGCTGGATAAATTTAAGACCTTGAATCTTTCTGCAGGGATACAAGTTGGAGGTAAAGTTGGAAGCACAGGGAAGAGACAAAGTCTGACTTAGTTTCACTCTTTTATATGTCAGCCACAGAAAGGCTCAAAAAATAAAAAATCATGCAGGTTCTTGTTTGACATGCTCAGTATATTTCCCATGCAGGAGCATTGAAAATGTGTCTTTGTAAGAAAATGCCAGTTATCAAAAGCACACCATGTCCCTGGGAAACATAAGCCGTCTACAAAGGTCAGGAGACCTCTTGTAAGGTGGCAGATTTTACCTCTCTTGTTTGAGGGGTTAGGATTCTGCTTCAGACTGGAGAGAAGTCACACAGAGAGGGGTTTGAAGAGAGTCAAATGAACTATGCAGAGGCTGAGATGAGCTCTGTTCTGCAAAGAAGGGGTTTCAGCTGGGGTCCTGGGAGAAAACTATCCATCTCAGCTCTTTCAGCTTCACCCAGTTAGGCTTTCTCTTGTTCAACAGTTATGTCAAGGAGAGGCATCAGATCAGTGAATTCCTTTCAGCCATGCCCTTCCCTTAGCCAGCCTCGTCTGCTGAGGACAATGCTTCTGCTCAGTTGAGAACAGATTTCATTGCACTGTGTTTTGGAAATGGCTTCCATCTGGTTTTTATACTGTAAATTCTGGATCCTATGTAATTACTTTAGCCCAGGTTTTAAAATAGATCCATGTAGTTTTGCAAGAGACTTCAACTGCCAAGCACCATTTCTCCTATGCTGTTAGTGAACCACTGAATTTCCATTAGCAGAGTATTTCAACCAAGGACATCTTGAAATTGTAACATGATGTTTACTTGTCATGCTCTGGTGCTGCGTGAACTTGAGCTTTTCAGATTTGGCATTTCCAATCAAGAACCTGACTATGATAGGAAATTTTGTAGACTTTGGTTTTGACACTTTCTTCGTCATGCTGATAGATAATCTCCATTGGTTCATCTCCTGATTGTCTTCAGATCCTGTTAATAGTTCGGGAACAAACAAATATATACCTCAGCACTCAGCGGTAATAACACAAATTTGTCTCCTTCAAGTTTCTGCTGAGAACACAGGGGAAAAAAAAACAACTTGGGAGAAATTAAAGGCAGGAGGCTTGAACCCTGATGTTCAAGAACAGACAGAATTATATTTTCTTCAAAATTCTCCATAGTCAAAAGAGATTTATCATAACACCATTTCTGACAGAAAAAGACAACCAAACAAACAAGCAAACACAGAAACAAACAAACAGAAAAAAAAAAGAAAACCAGCAAATTCTTTAACCTATAAATCTGCCAGCCAGTATTCCAGATCCTGTGTTGATGGGGTTTTTGCTTTAACATCACAAAATAGCCTGACACAGCAGGAGCTGGGAGCTGTAAGAACCCTGAGGTCAAACCAGTATGGAAACCAGGTCAGGCTGTGTGAGAGTGAGGTGTGTAGGGCGTCAAGCTGCTCACTGGAGTTGCTTGCTGCAAAGGGGCCTCCATCCCATTAGTTAAAGTCCCTGGTGGTGAGAGTGTGACT
Source organism: Emberiza elegans (assembly GCA_024865655.1). Classification (NCBI taxonomy): domain Eukaryota; kingdom Metazoa; phylum Chordata; class Aves; order Passeriformes; family Fringillidae; genus Emberiza; species Emberiza elegans. The sequence goes on along the minus strand of JALJVW010000910.1, from coordinate 6,413,000 downwards.
GCCAGAGTCCTGCTGAATAGTCAGACAGGAATGTTTCCTTAAGAGTCTTTCCTCATTCCACAGGAGGGCTGTGAAATACTTGCCTTCTTCACTTGTCAAGTTTCTGGCCATTTTCCTGAGGTCCAGATATGAGCTCAGCAAGTTTATCCTTCAACCCTCTCTCTTCTTTGGAGCTCTATCAGCTACTCAGCAGGTGACAGCTTCTATCTATAGAGGCATGCAGGTGAAATAAGGAAAAAAAATGTAACAAATCTTTACTGGCCCAAATACTAGGCCAAACACCAGCAAGGATGACATTTTGTTTTCTTTATCACTTTTTGATTATTTCTTTTCCCAGTTTGAAGTGCACTTGAAAAGAACATCATTTTTTCACTTGGAGTTCATTTCTACACAACCATCAAGCCTATGTGGATTTGGTATTCACTTGGAGAGCATCTGAGGAATCTGCAGCTGTGACTGTAATTGCACACTCAGACCTTGTGGTAAAAGATAAGAATTATGCAGCGTTGCTCTAAGTTGGTGAAGAATTGATGAGGCTGGTTAAGAAAAACATGAGCTGGACCCCTTGCTTGTCTTTTCAGCTGGCTTGAGCAAGGTCTAATGATTGAAGGCTCCTCCGTAGAAAGAACAGGGATCTGTCACAGAGGGGATCTGTCAGGGGATCATGATGGGGCCATATTGAAGCACAGAAGGAGAGAAAGGTGTGGCCACTCTAAGGAGGTCTGTACTGTTTTCTGCATAGCCTCATTAACAAGTTGCAACTGCAAACACTTGTACTGCATGATGCACTTGTGTTTTGACATCAGGTTGACAGAATTTGAGGAGAAAGCTGTACACAAGTAAATGGAGAGGTTGACCCAGGCGCAGAGGAATGGCGGATGGAGAGGGACAGGCAGCAGAGTGGCTCATCTGAAACACACACGGGTTCAGCGTGACCCTGTTTCCTGCAGGATCTCACGTGTACAGCACCAAAACAGGTGAGATGACTCAGAGCCAGCTTCTTGGATATATTTGTCAGTGCTGCTGTGGGAAGCCAGAAACCAGCAGGAAGGTTAGAAAGGTCTCTTCTTTGTTGGTCTTCAGATGTAATGAGGTCATTCCTTCTCTTCTTGATATAATCTGGCAGTGGGTATAAAGCCATTTCCTGAAAACTATGTGAGTCTTACTGACTCATTAGTTGTCCTTTGGTTTTTGTTAAAAAGAATAAGTGGGTTCTGAGGCAAAAGATGAAACACTTCTAAGGCAATGTTCATTTTGGCTCATTGGTCTGTTTTAAAATGTCTTCCAAGCCTTTTCTTTGTAAGTCATGGTTATTTAAGAGGTGTACATTGATGTTAAAACTTGGGCATCATAATTACCATTGCTTTCCAGAACCAGCTTTGGGTTTTTGCTTTGGTTTTTGTTCCTTTGGGTTTTTTCCTGTCACATTCACAGATTTCTGTCTATTTTTTTTTTTCCCCAGTGTCATGGTTTAACCACATTATTATTCTCATACTTAATTCAAAACACAGCACTTATTGACTACTAAGAAGAAAATTAACTCTACCAGCTGAAAATTAACCCAGCTGAAACCAAGACACATGAAGGAAAATACCACATAATTCTAGAAAAGCACCTCTTTGGAAGGAGATAGGCAAATTACATTCATAATATGGAGAGGAAGCTGGTGGTTTGCCCCCTTAAAAAATATTTCTAGAAAAAGTGACTTGGATTCAGATACACATAAACATAGGATCACTGTATTTCTAAGTTCTCAAAGAGATCTTGCTTCCCGTGGACTTACACTTTTTCTTGCCTACAATATGGCAGTCTCAAAATTAAACATATCTTGTCATTTATTTAAGATCAGAAGGCAAATGTAATATCCACTGATCAACTGGTAGGACACCCTAGTACTAACATGCTGTTGTAGGAATGGCAGTCCCCCATTTGGTGCTCCGAGTGAAACTCCAAATCCCACATTGCTAGTTTGCTGCCCCATTTCCTCTCTGCCTCCGTGCTGCAGCGGCTTGGAGAGAAGAATTGGAGGCACAAAAGGCAAAGATCACGGGCTGAAATAAGAAAATGAACAGCAACAGGAAGAATATTAATAACAAAAGGTTATAAAAGAGTGCAGAGGTTGCCCTAACCACAGCCATGCCATGCTGACCATTCCCCCTACTCAGAATCAGCGTTACCCCACTGCTCCATCCACCATGCTTGCTCAACCAGCAGGAGCTCCTCCTCCCCTGAAAGCAAGCGAGTTTCTCCCCACTCCCTGCCCCATACCAGCAGCAATGACTGAGGTGGTGTGGAACAACTTCCAGGTCCTGCCTGCACCCCCTCCCCTCTACTGCAAAATTTAACCCCATCCTGGTTGGAACCAGGACACAGGGTGCAATTGGTGTTAGCATTCCATGTTGTCTCTTCTCTGCCTCTTGACACTGGACATTTATAAGAGAGAGCGGTTCATTTTTAAGGATTTTATGTTGGGTTTCAAGTTAATAAATTCCCATGTGCTAGTGTGCTTATATGGGAAACTGCCAAGGAAAACCCATTTGCTTCAGTTAAAATACTAGATTTTTTTTCCTCCATGTTTTGATTTAAAGAGATCTTGAATTATTTTTTAAAAGGGAAAAATTGAATTAATGTCCAGTACCATGCCACTTCATACATATGCTTCCATTACAGAATGAGAGTTTTCCTACATTAGAAATTAAGTACTGTGATCATTGGTCTGTGGCGGAAATGATTTTTTACACATTTGTTGTAACATTCCTCAGCTGTCTATGATGGTCATACCAATAGTATTACACATTTTGGCATGCCATAATAAAACAGAACCACCCATGAAATGATTATTACCTATGTGAGACACCTGCTGAAGGTCCAATTAGGAACATACAAGTCTGTTCATGGATGAATATATATATATATATATATATATATATATATATGTGTGAGAGTGTGTGTGTGTGTGTGTGTGTGTGTATATATATATATATATGGTGAGGTAATGGTAATAAATATGGCTAAGCCTTGCTTGGTTTGGAGACTTTAAAGAAACATGTTTTCATAAGTATATTAACCCAAGTTTATTGCATGCAGGTAAGGTGAGTACAGTAGTACACAGGCTTAGTAGTTAATTGACTGTCTAGGCTTGGTAGCTTACAAAGTAATTCTCTTCAGAAGTCACTCATGAGAGCCTTATTCTAAGTAGTATTTAATACTACTGTGTCATACTGCAGTGCAGGCATGCAGCTGTGAAAGGGATTTGAATATATAACCTTCTGCTTACAGATGCAATCATGTAATGCAGGAGAGTATGCACTGTGCAAGGCTGCATCAGATTTCCTGCCTCTCAAGGGAGGAAGTTAGAGGAACGTGTTGTTAAAACTGAGTTATTGTGAACAGTGGGATTTCACAACAGAGATGACATTGCAAAGGCATCCTGAATTGGTAAATGTGTATCTTGACTTGCTTAACTACACATTTCTGCTTTAATTACAAAATACGCAGAAGTAGAATTGCAAAGACATTGGCAAATAGGTCCTTCTTATCTGCATTCTATTCTCAGCTGTAGTTCAGCCTTGCTGCAGGAGAAAAATCATTTCACAACTCATCATTCAGTGCCATAGTTTCCATGCAGCCATTTTCTTATCCACCACCACTTGGTGTTTATATGAGCTAAGGGGAAGGCTTAGCATTTTCCTGTAAGGACTCCACCAGAGTTTGGGTTTGGGAGACACAGAAATAATTTCAGTGGGTGCAGTGATGATGTCATTGCACAGTACTCTTTGTTCTTAACCCTCCTGACCCTGTCTGATGGACTGCTTGCCTTATGGCTCTCACTTCCTTCTTCCATCAACATGGCACTTCCTGTCTCCAATGGTCCTTCACAGCCTCTCATTCTCTTTGTTTTTCCTGCAACCAAGCCCTTCCCTTTTTCCCCTGCCATATAAAGCAGATGGACATATATACAAAGGCACACCCTGAAACTGAAAAACCAAGACAGAAATCATGGAACCAAAAATATCAGCTACTGTTTTGCTCTACTTTTGTCTTTTTTGTCCTTTGTGTCTGTCTTAATCCTTAGATTTTAAGCATTCCTTATGATCCATAGTGAAAAGTATTAGTGCACTGTAAAAACTTAAATATTTTTAATGATTCCAACAATAGAACATTTAAGTTCAACCATTGCATAAAAGAGCTTTAAAATTATTTAATTTTATGAAGGTTTCCTCTTTCTCTCCCAAACAAACACCTTCCCGTTTTTTTATAATTAAGAAGAAGAATCTGGCAACTGAAAAATTCATGACCATTAAACCTATCCAGCAGAAAAAAAAAAGCCTATGGAAAATTAGCCATTTTCTTCAATGCAGAATTGAAAATTATTAAATCCTATATGTATATTTTTCTGAAGAGTTTTACAATAAATCCAAGATTTGTTTTAATAGATCTTTGTAAGATACTGTAATAGGATGTTTTGCCCTTTGTGTCTTTCTTTTAATCAATATAATTTTAGTATTTATTATTTCCATATCTTACTTTACTGTAGATGCATACAAGTCACATTGCATCTTGAGACAGAATTAGAGAATAAAAGGATCCCTACAGTGGTGTTTGGCCACAAAACCTTGCATTTACAAAACATACAATGAAATTATGAGTTAATATAAACAAGGATGACTGTTGCTTTTCACATGAATGAAAGGCAGTTACTTTAGTTATATGTCCCTGAGAAATCACCTATTTATTTTGCAGCTCAACAATAAAACCAGCTTTTAATTCTTTAAGTAGTGCAACGCAGCCTAGGATGCTCAGAAACTAGGGCATCATTGCTGATTGTCTTAGTGCAGAGTATGGCAGCTTTAGTTGAAACCTCCAGCAGCTGACTGTTTTCCTCAAGCATTGGCATCTCAGCTTCTGAAGTCCAGCTACGATAAACCCTCCAGTTCAAAGAAGATCAACATTTTGTGCTGTGCCAAGTTCCCCTCAATAGGCAAGGGACAAGTTGCATCCCAGGCTGCAGCCAGGGAATCTGCTTTTGGGAAGAAGAGCACACTGAGAGATGTGTATCATGGACATGGCCTGGCATTACCCTCATGGAGTAATGGTTCTGTCACTCCTGATTCACCACATGGCAAGACAGGCATGAGTGATCTGATCTTTGGTGCAGAGTGAGGGGAGGCAGCAGCGCTGGCCAGCAGTGCATGAGCTGTGGGTGATGGAAAATGAGACAAGAAGAATTTGAGACAGCCTGAGGCTTCCTGAGTCAGGGAACCATAGCCTGTTTATCCCTAAAATGTTTTATTGTTTGTGCAAATGCCAGATAACCGTGTAAAGCTCTACAGTCCTGCTTTCTCATTACCCTGTTTATGGATTTTGGAGCCTCACTACTCCAAAGTTTATAGCATCATTTACAAAATCAGAATTGTATATTAGCAAATCAATGTATCAATACACATGGTAAAGTGTTGGGCAGAGGAAACCCTCACCTTGAAATGTAATTGTCTAGCATTGCTAAATAGCAAACGAGGGCACATGCAGTAGTTGGATACATGAAATAAAATATGGTGCTTTCAATAGCACAGTTGACTATAAAAGTATTACTGTTCTGTGCTTGATATTAAACATGTTTTCAATTTAAACTGAAGGTGAGTGTAAAGTAGGGTCTCTTTATGGATGAAATTACTCTTTTCCATTTATCTGATAAAGAAGAGCATACATTTTTTCTGATGCAGAAGACCATAATTTGACCGATGGGTGCTGGTGACGGTAATAAAGAGGGAGACAGAAAGGCTGGGCATTTTATCACATTAACTAGGAACCAGAAATAAATTCTACACTTCAGAAATGCTACAAAGTGTGCTCATGAATCATGAAAAGAACCTATACTCACAGTGATTTGTACTTCCAGTAGAATTCTGATGGCTGAAGAACTTGGGGAAGTTAGTGGTTTTTTGCAGTACAGGAACTGGGGAGTGAGGGAGCACTACATCTGGGACTTCACAAATTTACTTTTAGACTATGGCAGTGAATCTGCCTAGATACTTGATTCTAGACTGGCTCCCCATCAGCTGCTCCTTAATGTACCCACTTCACAGACAGTAGGAAAGTTGATACTAAAACGGCAATTCTAAAATGCTAAACAGAAGTCCTGTAGAATAGGTCTAGTAACAGAAATTCAGCTTGACATGTGGGACTTTTAACAAAACAGTTTAAAAATTCTTTTCCATTGCAGAGTTTGATAGTGAGGAAAAAAAGCTCAGAATTGGTTTCTCTTGTGGATGCAAGAGACACAAGTTTAATGCCAGAGTAGACCAAAACTCAAGAATATCCAAAGTGGATAGATTTTTATTTATCTTTGGGTCACAGAATGGTTTTTGTTGGAAGGGACTTTTAAAGGCCATCTAGTCCAACCTGCTGCAATAACCAAGGACACTTTCAAATTTATCAGGCTTCTCAGGGCCCCATCCAACCTGACCTTGAATGTTTCCAAGGACGGGACACCTACCACCTCTCTGGGCAACTTGTTCCACCCTCACCATAAAAAACGGGTTCCTTATATATAATGTGAATTAACCTTCCTTCAGTTTGAAACCATTACACTTTGTTCTATCACAACATCTTTCGTACAGGCCCCCTTTAGGTACTGGAAGGCTGCAATATGGTCATCCTGGAGCTTTTTCTTCTCCAGGATGAACATCCCCAACTCACTCAGCCTACTTACCTGTAAGCAACTATACCAAACTGGTGTATGACTCAACAGACAAAAAGCCACAATGCTGCAGAAGTATAGTTGCTTTGCAGACTTTTACTACGATTAGCAATTAGTAGGGTTGTGTTAGTGATTAGAGGTATGAGAACCTTGCATAAAACTCTAATTGGGGTGTCCCAGTTTGGCTGGGCACACTGGGACATGCGTGCATAAATATTTACCCTTGTATTCTGTATTTTTTGTCTTAGCCACTCTACCCATTTGGCACGAGCAGGTAATGAATTTTCAGAACATCTAGAAGAGAAAACCAAAAGTTAACTATCATTACTCAAACATCTTGTTTCTCCATTAGTTTTCTCTGGATCAATCTCACTTTGTGACCTCTTTTGTTGGGATGCAAAGTCTAGATCTCAGCAAGTCTCTGTAAATACATTCTGATTTAGGGAACTGTACTTTACCTACCTGCATTACTAATGCTACTGATGGAAGTACAACCTTGATGACCAGATTTTAGAGAGCAACTCCACTGCCTGAAAGTGATACTCTCCAATGGCTGTTTCTGATCTCTGTCTCCACCAAGAGAACCAGAACTGGGGCAGGGATGGTCTGTAATGCCCTTTCACATCCCAGCAGTCTCTCAGCTTGCCCTGTGTGTGGACTGGAGAGGGGGGCACAGAGCAGACAGGAAGGGCCAGCTGTGCATGCCAGGAGCCATCCCCAGGGATGGCTGGAGCCAGATCCCACAACACCGGGCCAACGCTGACCCGGCACCCCCAGCACCTTCCTACAGGCACCGGCTGTGCCCCTTCTGCCTCAGCCCAATCTTGTTCATGCTCCTTGCCCGGTTGGGGGCCCCCCACACTCCCCGCCATGTTCCAAACTCTCGGGAGACACCTCCTGCCCCGAGCCCCAGTTGCCAGGCAATGCCGAGTCCCTCACTCATTGCCAAGGAATGGTTCCCACTGAGGCTGCCATGGCCGTGGGTCCCTGGGGCTCCGTCCTTGTTCTGGTGTCACTGAGCCCAAGCCACATTCCCTGCACTGCCCTACACGGATGTGGGACCACTGGCCACCCCATGGCTCTGAAAAGCACAATGAGAATATCTTGTTCACGGTTTTGTTCACTAGAAGCAGAACCCAGGCTGTGGAGGCTCTGGAGGGGCTTCTCCTAAGTTACACCCCTTGGCTCCTTCCCCTGTTCCTATGCCTGAACATTAGGTGTTCCTGAGGCTCTCCCTCCCTTTTCCCTGATTGGGCCTCACCTTGATACTGTCTAGAGACCAAGGTTAGCCAGGAGGCCCCTGGAGGAGAGAGTTGGATGCTCTGGGGGGAGTGCATGTCTGAGAGGAGAACATCTTACCATGTGGCTGAATTAAACATCTATGGATATTATGAAAAAGCCTTTTTTGCTTCATTACTAGCAGCAGTTCAATCTGCAACAAACAAGCTGCAACACCGGGCATGCAGGTGGGCTGCACTACCCAATGCACCCCACTGTGGTCACGGTTCAGCCAAACGGGCAGACGTGTTATTTCCATGAATGCCATACCTTGGTGGAATTCGTTTTCTCTGAAGGTACCTAAGGCAGTTGAAGAGCGTTTGCACATGTGCATGCACACGCCTGTGCGTGGCCAGAGAGAAGATATCACAAAGGTATCATCTGGAATCGGAAATAAATCCCTAAAAGCATTTGGTTTCCTTTTCTAGAAAAACTATTCTTAGCACTTACCACTCCACCAGCGAATTAGCAAGTAAGTAATAAGTAAAACCATGGTGCTAAACCTTGGCAAGAAGCAGAATGATATAAGGGAAACCCAAAACTCTTCTTACAAGTGGATGTTACTTTTGAGTAATTTGAAGAAGCCGCTTTAAAATTAGAGGGGGCAAGGCCACTTAAAAAAACACAAGCCTGCAAAGCACAAGAAAGTTATTCATCCAAGCAAAATCTGAAGCAGCACAAACCTATGACCCCTTTGCAACATGTAGGTGGCTTTCCTGGATAAATAGCCTCACCTCCTTTTCAGTATAATTGTAAGGTAATTTCAGTTCTTACAGTTTTGATGGATATATATAAAACAACTTTGTTTTTCTGCTGTTGCTCCAATGCTGTAGCTTACAGATTTGTGAATTGGTAGCTATGTAGTTCCTCACTGGTTCTGCTGTTGCATCACCAAAATTGTGAATGACCTGCTTTTTCCTCAGCTGAGAAGCTCTGAAAAGTTTCACATGTCTGGCAGAAGTGGAAAACCATGGACACACTGGCAAAGAGTAAGGCAAAAGAGATACCAGACCCTGGAGTTGCTGGAGCAGGTGAAACAGAGTCATGCCTTGTGGACACATCTCAGAAGTAAATGGGCTGAACATTACCAGAAGACTAGAACAAAATGCATACGCTACAGAAGACTGGAAAGAAACGCACCTAAAAACCTCAGTGATCTGAAACGGGATGATTATTTACCTGAGAGTTTCATTCTTTTTTGATCAGAGTTTTGTCCCCTGATGGTGACTTGTGACCAGTTTCCAATACAATCTCAAAATATATTTTTGAGGGTCAGGTCTTGGGGACAGGGATGGAAGAATGATTATGAAGAGGAGGATGCAAAGAAAGAAAAGATAATTGAATAAATTTAATTGGTTAAGCAAGATTTAACAGATATATTATTTCAAAAAATATTAAATATTCAAGTGGTATTTCTGACAATTATTTCTGTAGTTGTCCAAGTCTGTTATTAATCAAACACTGCGTGGAAGGTATGTTATTCTAAGTGTTGTGATATATTAACTTCTCTGTCATCTATCACACTACAACTTTTATTTTGGTATTGGACAGTGTTACTGTCAGATACACTAAAAAAATTATGCATGCCTCTAATTTCAGGCAACTCAGCACTAGCATCATGGGGGTGGGCTGTTTAATTCTGGTTAGGGTGTGGATTTTTAGAGATCTCTGTATGTTTTCTCTTTAGAAACAAAAGACAGAGATAAACTGAGGTCACACAATAAGTGTTTATTAGTTTAAAAAGTTGGCATTTTCAATTAAATAAATTTTAAAGTTTGCATAAAGTGGTATTAATATAATCCAACTGAAAGTAAAACATTATTTTCTTTCAAAATAAATTCTAAAGAATAGCATTGGCATCTGAAAGTTGGGTGAAAACGCAAAATAAAATGTGAATTTGGTCAAAGATATTATAAGCATTTAGAACATGCTGTTGAATCACAGAATCCTAGAAGTTTTAAAGGTTGGAAAAGACCTCTAATATCAAGTCCAACCTTTAACCCAGCACCACCACATTCACCACTAAACCATTAAACGATGTCCTAAAGTGAGTGGCAGCATAACATCTTCCATATATCTATGGGGTTTTTGCATGAGCCATTTCTCTTCCTCCAGCTCCAACAGGGAGATTTTTTTCCTGCAGAAAAGACTGGCCCTACCTCATCATAATGAAGAAACTGAGCATGATGAGATAATGTTTTGTTTTGAATTTTTCTAAGTTGTTCACCTCATTTTGAAACAAACGAGCTACACTTGAAAAGATGATTTTGTTAATAATTAATAATTTGACTTACATTAAGAGCTATGTCAATAAGACATTAAAATTCCAATTTGTAAGATAGAGCAGAAAAACAGAAAAGCAAGAACCTGTACCAGCTTGTGTTAAAAGGAACAAACATTTCAGCATTTTTATCAAAAGGCAAAGAATAAAGGAAAAGACATTATTTATTACACAGTAATAACTTTGAGCTCTTCTTATTTTAAGATAGGAAAGGCAGAAAGGTGTTTTAATTTTTGTACTGCTCATTCCCTTAATCAATTCTAATGGGCAATAAATTGATATTCCTCAAGTCAAGTCTGTTTTCCCAATAGTAGTAACTGGTAAGTGATTTCACTGTCTATCTTATCATAATGAAGAAACTGAGCATGATGAGATAATGTTTTGTTTTGAATTTTTCTAAGTTGTTCACCCTCATTTTGAAACAAACGAGCTACACTTGAAAAGATTTTTGTTAATAATTAATAATTTGACTTACATTAAGAGCTATGTCAATAAGACATTAAAATTCCAATTTGTAAGATAGAGCAGAAAAACAGAAAAGCAAGAACCTGTACCAGCTTGTGTTAAAAGGAACAAACATTTCAGCATTTTTATCAAAAGGCAAAGAATAAAGGAAAAGACATTATTTATTACACAGTAATAACTTTGAGCTCTTCTTATTTTAAGATAGGAAAGGCAGAAAGGTGTTTTAATTTTTGTACTGCTCATTCCCTTAATCAATTCTAATGGGCAATAAATTGATATTCCTCAAGTCAAGTCTGTTTTCCCAATAGTAGTAACTGGTAAGTGATTTCACTGTCTATCTTGACTGTCCTGTACTTGTCCACCCTGTTTTTTTCCAACTGGTCCTGTTGAAGAGGGGGAGTGAGAGATCAGCTGGGTGTTAAACAAGGCTAAAAATAAGGCTAAGGCACCACAGTCTGTTTTGTTGTCTAACATGTGGTTGAAGGAATTAGAGATAATGACAGTAATTGGGAGAGGCAGTGTACAAAACTTGAACTGGGCATTGCCAGGGAGTGGAGTCATTTGGGGGAGCTTTTTTTTTTTTCATGTTGTAAATGAATTTTGTGTAGAATGTGGGATTAATGTATATTTTAATGACAAAAGTGTCTGTGATTTCAGGTTCCTGTAGGGTAGGGAATGTCTCCATGAGAGGGCTCTGCTACAGTGGTAGAGGAATAAGATTTTTTCTATATGTATATGTTAGCTTCTTAGCCAAATTCTAAGTAGGCTTTCTCATCAGTGGCTCCTTCCTTCCTTCCTTCCTTCCTTCCTTCCTTCCTTCCTTCCTTCCTTCCTTCCTTCCTTCCTTCCTTCCTTCCTTCCTTCCTTCCTTCCTTCCTTCCTTCCTTCCTTCCTTCCTTCCTTCCTTCCTTCCTTCCTTCCTTCCTCAGGTACACGAACATTCTGGAGAAATCATCTAAAATTATTCTACTAAGTCATGGAAATTAAATGCATGATTAAGTAACAGTGTGGTAACTGCCAATGGGCAGTGCTGACTCCTTTTTTTTGATGACTTTAATCAGTACCAATGAATATCATGTGTTTAGGTTAACTGCATGCCTCAGTATTGGAATAACAGTTGGATATTACCTAAGCTATATTTATACAAGAAATATTCATCTTTGTTTAGCACATAACAAAACCCTACAGGAGGAAGTAATGACACAGTACTTAGAATCTGGCCAAAAAATACCAGATGACAACTTCAATTAGGAAGGGGCTTTACAGGAAGACAATGACTTCTAGCAAAAACAATGGCCAGCTTAATACAGACAAAACCCAAAAATTGATGGGTTTTTTTGGAAATACGATTGCTTTTTTAGGTTTGTACAAATACAGTAAGGTTTAAATTATCCTTCATTTCCATTTTAAGACATCATGGAGAACATTCAACCCAAGCTGGAAATACAGAAGTAACAAAACTGATAATTATAAGTAAATAAATCCAAACAAGCTCTTTCTTACATTCCACCCTTCATCTGTCAGCCAATTTTTTATTTACAAAGTCTCCAGCAAGTCTGTAGAAGGTTGATCGTACTGGGATTGAAGAAAAAAAAAGAGACCTTTTAAAATACAATTGAGAAAATGAGATACCTTAAGTCCCAGTTATTATGTAATTAACCTAATCTTGAAAAGTTCACTGCAGTTAAGCCCAAGTATTTTACCTTTCAAAGTTGTTACTAAATCGCTCTGCATCTGATTCTTCACTGGCAATTTCCTCCAGATACACATAATTTATTGAGACATACCACTTTAATTAATTAACCCATGAGTCTTCCACTTTCTAGAAGGATCTAAAGCAGGTATGACATTGAAAAAAGCCAAAGGCTTGAGCTGAGAATAAGAAAACTGAGAGAAGAACGATTTGCTCTGAGGGTAAGCCTTTTTACCAGTATATTTCCCTTGCTCAACATTCAAGGTCAGTTTTTTTCATTTATTTGTCATTTTATTTAGACTATGTTAGGATAGACAAAAATCAACCCACACATTTCAGATGATTTGCAGATGAGATTATCAGTTTATTTACTGAAAACATCCAGTATGCATTACATTCCAGACATGTTTAGGCAGATTCCTTCTAAGAGGTCAAAACGTATTTCCAAGGAGGAATCTTATAAAGTATTCTTTACATTTCTTTACCCAATTCTAAAAACATTTATATTGGATAAAACTTAATGAGACACATGTTCAGAAAACTGTGTAGTTTAACGATAAAGCATCCTTCATCTGAGAAGTATTATGGGAGCTAAAACTGAGTACTAATTTCACAATTTGTACTGCAATAACAATGCTACTTTACCTGACTACTTTTTATTACTTTGCATTTTTAGAGGGAGAAAGACATCTTCCAAAGCAAGCTACTCCTAGAGCAATTTTCCTGAAGTAATGGAAAGAGAACTGTTTTCAGGAACTAAGATTCAGTCAACACACTTAATGGCAACCAGTTTATTTCTTGGCCAAATGAATACTTCTAGTGATTATATCCTGTATATTAGGTACTGGTTTTACAACTTGGTTTCCCAAGTTTCTCATATCATATGAGACAATAGGAGACAAGCGATCCCTTCCAAAAAATGTTCCTGATTGGTGCTCAGAATTGACTTTATTTTTAGATTCTTTTGGCAAGAATGTTCATTTAATAGATTCCAGCTGTCAATCACATCACATTTTGTTAAAATCAATTTTCTTTCAAAGTCTGATAGACTCTTTACTAGATGTTAAGAATAAAAATTGACAGATACTTGCCTGTATCTCAAAATACTGGTAGTTTAGTAGAACAAATTTAAAAAGCTGCAAAAACATGGTTTTGTCATTAATTGGACTTTGTACTTACCACTGAACTATACAAATATCGCTGCTACAAAATATGATTTTCTTATTAAAACCAGAAATGTAGTTAGACATAATTTGTTAAGGTGGTGGTGGAAGGTAACAAAGTGAGAGAGGACAATTCTGTTGGAAAAAAGACAGGTAGGTGTTTAAACTAAATATGTCTGCTCAGCAAATAAATTAGTTACTACACCAAAGTCACAACAAAGTAAGTTTAATCAAAAACAGATGAACAGGAGAATATTTATTTCATAATTAGTAAAATTTATTTTTAAAATCTAACATAAAATTAGAGAGGAATAGAGAAGACTTAGGAATTTTCCCCAAATCCTCTTACTAGCCTTAAAGATAATAGATAATAAGAGCATATTTTAAAAAATTCACGTTACAGGAAGGTACTTAATCTGTGAACAGTAACCTAAGTGCAAATTAGGTTTAATTCATTGCAGGAAACTTTTCCTCAAGTATTTTGGTTATATTCTTCATGGTCCTGCTCTTTGTTCTTATACTGTAAAGTTAATATATTTAAAAGATTTATAAAATATCTTAACATAAATTCATAGAGGTACTTAAAGTTTTGTATTTAAAAAAAAAAAAGTGCCCTTGTATGAAAAAGGAATTTTAAAAGCTTTCTGGTTTTCTTCACCAGAAAGTTAACATGCAATTACTATATCAGTGACATTTTAAGTCTTCACAGTGAAATTCTTGAAGTCTGAAATCAGAGAAATGTTATTGTTGGAAAGTACCTCTATGATCAGCAAGTTGAACCATTAACATAACAGTGCCAAATCACAGATCAGGTTGTCAGATAAGGATTTTTTTTTTACTAAAAATATATCCGTTAGTGAAATTACTTTCTGGTATGATGTTTCTTTAGACCTGCATAGGAATTGTTTATAATCAGATAGGTTTTAATCATTCCATCCTATTAGGCAATTAATATGTAAGAAATACTGACTACTCTAGCAATTTACCAAAAAACAAATAATGTAAATCTTACTGGCTCAAAAGTGTTGTCCATTTAGCAAAGTGATGTCATTAAATACATGTTCTCCAGTATTTATTTAAAATTACTAGAAATAAAATTACTTTTCCCTCTTGCAAAATGTTTCTTATGATCATCTTTTTTTTTTAATTAAAAGTCAGCAGTTATCTTTATATAAAAAGTACATTTTCATACTGAGAATTGTACCTTTTTTCATGCATTATTTTTCATTTCTTCCTTTTAGCATTCCCACTGTGACCCTGCAATGTCTCCATTAGCAATTACTAAATCATATGGGGAGAGTAAATATTTTGAAAATATTCACACTTCTACCAGAATCTGACATACAGAAAGAAAGATCATGTAATCAGATTGCTACTGATATTCATAGGTTGGAAACTGTCCTACAACACTACCTGGAAATAAGAAAATTAAATAGTGTATGCAGATTTAAGCCTTAAGTTCATTGAAAATTTGAAATCAATAAGAAATTCTCTGTTGCACATAAGATGCCCAATTTTTAACATTATTTTTGTAAAGTCCATTGGAATATATTTTTTTCTCTGTGTTTATCATTACAATGCTGGAACACATTAACAGAGTAATCAGACAGAAAATTAGATTAATATCTACATTTTCATGGTGTTAAAATTTTTTATGTTGTTAATATAATTCCAGTCTACTGTTTGCTTTGCACATTCCTTTCACAGCAAAACCTTCACATTTTGCAAATAGAGACAAGTTGATGAAGTTGTGGTTTTCTAAAAGTTTTTTATTTTAACCTTCTTCTTGCAAAGATGCCAAGCAATATAAACTGATACTACTGCTTTTTCAAATTTATGACCAGTCCTAGGAAGAGTGGTTGACAAAAAACAGGATTTTCATTTCCTCAGATTCCTAAACTTGTAATTCAAATATTATATTTTCTTCAAATTTAAGGATACAGTCCTACTACCACTATTGGTGTCTGAAATGCCATAGCAGGGCACTAACTTGCTGTAACAGCTAAATACAGCTTAATACAATTCCCCTGACTCCTCTTCATGCCGTTCCCTCAGGTCCTGTCACTGGTTGCCAGAGAGAAGAGATTGGTGCTAGCTCTTGTTCTTAACTCTCTCTTCACTACATGAATTGTACTGCATTGAACAAAACTACATTGCTGTAATGGCTTCTATACTAAACTGAGTTTGGAATAACGCCAGTCATTATTCAAAGAGATTATAGAGATTGAAGAAATTTACAATCTTCTGGAAACTCGCCTTTGATTGAAGAAAGCATCCAATCCTGGTTGACCCCCAAAGGATTTATATGCAAGGACCCTGCAAAAGTGCTCACCAGAAATTTTACAAGTTAAACAATAGGCATGGCTTGGAACTGCCCATTTCTGGTGTGGAAGGGGCTAACAGCGGGCCGGTTAGCTAAAGAAGTGAGAAGAAGCCGAAAAGTAAGAAGAAGCTGATAAGGAGCTTTCTCTAAGGCTGTAACTAAGGAGACTGAGAGAAGAAAGATAAGAGAACTTTGCAGCTGGACGAAGCATTTTTAGAAAGTTAGGTGGAGTCACTATAATAGCATGGTGTTGACTTCATTATTAGCATGGTGTTGACTTATTGTGGCCAACAGTTAAGGTAGAAGAAAGATAAACAATTGGAAAGAGTATAAAAGATCAGCCATGTTCACTAATAAAGAATTGCCAACTGAGACTGCTTGTGGTCCCTGCTTTATGTCGTGACTGCCTCGACTGCGACATTCTGGGTAGTTCTGGCCTCTTCTTTCTGAAAAACATTGTCCTCTGATTGTACACAAAGCTCAGAAGACTTAACTTCAAATTCATGTCTCCCTTTTTCAAGACAAAACATTTCACCATGGCTCTGTAGCTCAACCATGAAAGTTCAAGACATTATGGTTACAGGTTTCTGTCACACTTCCTCTTAGAAATTGTCATTCCTGTAGCAAAGACAGCTGAGGAAGATGCATGTTCCCATTTCAGCAGTTCAAGTTCCAGGCTAGTACCCCTTCTTAAAGCCCTGGGCACATGTACATTTCCTTGTTCCATCTTGGCTGTGCAATGGAAACACGTAGCAGAGAGATCAGGAAAACCACAGAGAATGGCGGAACCCTAAACCACTGCCTCTCAGTTTGTTGAAGAATACCTTCAGTGCAGGTAGCTCAGTGTGTAGCTGCAGTGCAGCTGCAGATTGAGCTCTGGGGGGCAGGAGCCCCAGAGGGGCAAGAGGCTGTGAACTGCTGGCAGCCCTTAGCACAACAATGGAGGCAAAGGGCCTGTGGCTTTGGCCTCGTGATCGGGACACTCAGAGACGTGGCAGGAGCCAAGGGCTCAGCTGGAACGCCTCAGACTACAGTGTGCATAGAATGGGATGGTATAAAAGCCCAGGGCTTCCTTTGTTCAGGATCCCTCCTCCCTCCAAGGCACCAATTCCAGCTCTGACTCTGTTGTTGCACTGTGATTTTATTATTTTAAGGATCCAGGTATTGGAGACTCTGCTATGCTAAGCTTGGGGTCAAACCAGTAAGGAAATGTGGTCTGACTGTGAGATTGTGGGGAGGGTAGGGAGTCAAGGGGAGCACCCATCGGTTGCTGGAGCCATGAGTGCGAAGCAGCTTCAGTCCCAGCTTTGGTGGTGCAAGTGTGACTGCCAGAGAGGTTCCTGCATAGTCACACAGGAAAGTTCCCTTAGCCCATCCACCAAGCACACCTGACAAGACTCTTACAATGGCTGTGCCACAGATAATGTTTCACAACATATGTGCACAGAGAAACCTATTGCCCAGCCTGATCCATATATGACAGACAGAAGTTTTATCCATATTTAGCTTAATTTCCAAGAAAACAAATAAAAATGCTGTTTTTCACACCTTCAGTTCAGGAAGAACGTGACCTTTCTTTGCCTCAACAGGGAAAGAACATGATTCTCCACTACCAGCTTAGTAGGTGACTGGTACTTCTGCCAAGTCCGCCCCATGCACTTCTATGGGCACAGCCATGGGTCTCTCCTAGACCTGACCCGTGCCTTCTGGCACAGACCACCTGCTGCTCAGTTCTGCTTTTGGCTGTGGTACAAAGAACACAATGTTCTAGCTTGTATCAAAGCAGGCCGTGTGTTTTTCTCCCCCGTGCCTGAGGCAGAAATGGAGGGTGGATGGGGAAGGGCCACTTGTGGTTTTGAACTGAAGCTCACCCAGGATAACCCATGTGCTTCAGCTTCACCTAAAAGCAGAGCCAACAGGCACCCTTAGGTTTCTTGGCACTCTTGAACCTCAATGCGCGTTATCAAACAACTCCAAACCTCTGGGCTTTGGCCAGGCACAGCCCTAGCCCAGAGGCGGGACACGAGCTGTGATAAGGGACGAGCAGCGAGCATTGCAGGTCACTGATAAAGCAGCCTGGCGGATTGCAGGCGGGCTTTCGAAGGTGTCAGAGAGGCTGCAGGGCCACGTAGCCTGCAGCTCCTGTGGCGGGAAGGTGCGAGAGGGAAAGGAGGGAGGAAGGAAGGGGGGTTGGGCCGGCTGCTCCCGGCACCGCCCTTTGGTGCTCCACAGCGCCCCCTAGCGGCAGCGGCCGCAGGGCGCCCCGGCGCTTAATGCGCCTACCCTTGCACGGCTGCGCGCCAAGGGGCGGGGCCACTGCTCATTTAAATATCACGGAGGCTTATTTGCATGCCACCAAGATGGCCGGCCCTGCGATTGGCCGTTTCCGGAGCAGCCCCCCACTGCCAGCCCCTGTGCCCACGGAGGGGGCGGGGCCAAATGAGAGAGGGGAGGAGACACAGGGTTCATTTGCATAGCGGCTCGGCGTGTGCGACGCGGGGAGGTGGCGTTTGCGCCCGGAGCGCGTTGCGAGTTTGAATCCACAGCGGCGCCGGCGGCGGCAGCAGCAGCGGCAGCAGCAGCGGCAGCGGCGGCTGCTCGGGCGGGAGCTGCCGCGGGACGTGAGGGCGCAGGTACGGCGGGGCGCGCTCGGGGCGCGGGGGCCGGGCGGGCACGGCGCGGCACGGCACAGCGGCAGCCGTGCTCGCTGCTCCGCGCGGCGGCGGCGGCGGCAGCTGCAGCGGCTGCAGCAGCAGCGCGCATGCGCCGGAAAGCTGCAGCGCTGTACACGCGCATGCATGGGAGCACGTGACCCGGCTCCAGTGCAGCGGCGGTGGCGCGCGTGCGCGTCCCCGTTGCTTTCGCGCGTTGGCGGCGGCGGTGGCGGCGCGGGCACAGGTGGGTCTGACGGGGGCGCGCACCGGGAGCAGCGGGCACCCGCATGGGCGCGACCCGCCTCACGCGGCCTGGGCGAGGCGAGGCGAGGTGAGGGCGCGTGTTTGGGTGGGACGGGGGCGCGTCCGGCGCCTCGAGAGCGTTTCCTCGCTCCCTGCCGGAAATGGCCTGGCCTGGGTGGTGTTGGGCGCCGCCGGGAAGGGCCGCACCGGCACGGCGGGCGTGGGACATCGCAGCGCATGGACTGTGGACACAACGAGGGGAAAGTGTTGGTGGTGTTTTCACACTGGCAGGCACCAGGGCAAATTTTTTTACTTTATGGATGTGCTTGTTCCTTGGAAACCAAACCGTTTCTATATGGGAACTGAGAAGGCCGAATTGTGCTTACTCGTGTGGTGCCACCAGTAAACAAGGCCCAAGTGGCTCCTCGAGGTGTCATGGCCGCCCACATCAAAACATGGCAAAAGAGTTTAAGCCATATGCTAAGTTAAGAAGGTACATTCGAACCTCTTCTCTTCCTTAAGCTTAAATATTTTAAATATCCCAATTTTTCACAGTTAAGTGGTTTTTTCTTTAATTCTGAGGCCTGGTGTCGCTCTGCCCTTGAGTAGTTTGTTCTTCTAGCAAATCCATCGTTCTGGATTTTGCAATCGTTGGCAGATATTCAGTGGAAATGCTGGTAGTAGGATATTTTGTTACTTAACAGTAATCTTGAAATCATTCTAAGTAGTGTCACATGATTGCAATCCTTACCATAGATAGACTTACCAAAAAAGTCGGATGGAAATGTTGATGGAAAAGTACCTGCTTAAAATCAAGGGGTGAACAGCTCTGATATTCTAGGAAGCAGTCAGTGAGCTTAAAAATGCCGGCTTCAGTCACAGAAAAACATCACTTATGCATCTAGATATTTGCTATGCTAACCAGCGGAAGTAAGAGCATGTTAATAGGTATGTTTACTTAATATCTCAAACTATGCAAGAAAATGTAGCATTATTATGAATAGGTTTATTGGAACTTAATTCTGCAAGGTAAGAATATTTTACAAGCATACTATTTGTCTCTTTGGTAAGTTAAAATATATGTTTGCGCTTGTTACAGTTCATAATGCTGACGTTCATATTTTCAAAAGCAGAAGAGTGAAGAATGTTCTTGATCTTTGCTTAAATGTGGAATGAAGAATTTAAATATAAAATCTGTACACACCCATCAGCTATCAATATAAAAAATAAGCAGTGTTCTAATTAGGTGCTCATTTTTGCACTCCTACAGGAAGGTATGAAGGAGAGTATTGCTGCAGATACTAAGAATTTCTTGGAAGAGAAGAAACCAAACACAAAACCCACTGCTGTTTGATGCGTGATCTTGGGTAGGTAATTTCTCATTTTCAGATCTATGAAATGGGGTTAATGGTTGTTGTCAAGCCAACTGTAAAATAAATTTGTTAATAATTTTACAAGTATTTATGCAATTCTTCAATCGTGGTAACTGCACCCACTATTTATTCTTGACATTTTATATGCTCCAGAATTGCCAAGTTAAATTTCCATGGTGTATAATCGAGGGAGCATTATAGTAATAATTTTGGATTCTTGTTACATTTTTAGTTTGGAGGACTTAGTACATTGCTTGGAGTAAACCATGTTTTTATCAGCTGCAAGCTTTCTACCAACTGTAAGCAGTGCTGAGCTGGTGCTTTCTGTGATAATATGGAACAATGTTATATTTTGTT
This sequence comes from Emberiza elegans, assembly GCA_024865655.1. Lineage (NCBI taxonomy): Eukaryota > Metazoa > Chordata > Aves > Passeriformes > Fringillidae > Emberiza > Emberiza elegans. Next base: position 6,392,470 of record JALJVW010000910.1, on the reverse strand, counting down.
GTATGAAACAGTTTAGCAAAAGTGTCTTGGATGTTGTGTAGACTTAAAACTAATCACAGCACCATTAGTTTGTAAAATGATTCAACAATAATTATATGCATCAATTTAAATCGTTATTTTGATTACTTCTTTGTGAAACTATTTATCTTCTACCCCATTTGAAGTCCGTTTTCAAGAAAACGCTGATTCTAACAGATACACACATCTTTTCTGCCACATTTCCCGTACCTTTATAAGGCGTTGCTTGTCTTACTGTGCTCATTTCAAAAACTTACAAAACCAACATTAACTATAGTGTATAAATTTCTCTATAAAAGCTTTCTTGAGTAATGGTTCCCTTGGGGATGTAAACACATAAACATATGGTTTCCTGCCATCATGGAAGGTGATTTTGCCAGCCGAGAAAGAGCCTGAACAGCTAAATAGAAGTTATTAATTAATAAAGTTTATATACTTATTTTACAGAATTCTGTGCAAACAGAAATGTTTCACGTGTCCCTTAAGGTATCTACAGAGCCTTTTCCAGACTGAACAACCCCAGTTCTCTCAGCATTTTTTCTTTGGAGAGGTGATCCATCTCTCTAATCATTTTGGCTGCCCACCTTTGGACTCACTGGTCCATGTCCTTTTTGTGCTGAGGGCTCCAGAGCAGTGCATCTGGGGTCTCAGCAGAGCAGAGGACCAGCATCCCTTTCCTCACTGTGCTGTCCACGCTGCTCTGGATGCACCCCAGGATACAATTGGCTTTCTGGGCTGCAAGTGCTCATTGCTGGGTCATGTCCAGCCCTGATCCACCTGTACCCCTCAATACCTCAGTAGAGCTGTTCACTATCTATATCCCCAAGCCTGTACCAATACCAGGGGTTGTGCTTCTATGCGACTTCAGCATTGCGTGCAGGCATAAGTTTCAGGCTCGCATAAAACTTCAAAAAATTTGTCAATTAGGTTATTAAAGTGACACTTAAAAATTCTGCTAGGACAGATGAGTCTTAACATGTTTATTTTTCTGGTTAAGAAAAAAAATTGCAATATACATACATGGCAAAAAATTCAAGTTGTGTCAGAGCCCTAAACATTTTAAAAGAAACTTGCTCATTTCTAGCACGGTAGTCCAGTTTTACGTGAACATTGATCGAGAGTTGTTATTAGAAGTTCTTGGAAGACTTGGTGGTTTTCAGTAAATATAAAGCATAGTAAGTATCAAATATAATTATTCATAATTACTAATCAATAATAGTTAATACCTGCAAAATTTGTGAAAACAAACAGTTGGAGTGAAGAGAGGCTCCCAGTGTTGGCAGCGATGAAACTTTGAAATTATGTGGTGTTTTGGGGGGTAACTTGCTGTCAGTCAGTACACAGGCCAGTGTCCAATGTTCACTTGCTTGGTGTAGTAAGGCACCAATGATAACCTGAATAAAAAGTAACAAGACAATGTTCTTAATCTTTAGGAAATGTGGATTCACTAGTTCCATTGCTCCCTCTTTATCTTGTTTAGTACTGCTGGTGTATATTTTTTTAATTGCCTGTATATTTAACAGCAAGTTTGCCCTCCCCTTTCCATTCTTCCCCCCATCTTTCAGGGTTTTTTCTGAAAGTTAAGACTCCCTTGCAGGTGTAGCTGAGAGCATGGTACTAACTATATACCATGTTAAATAACTGCCTGATTTTCAGTTGTATGTCAGTTTGCATCTCATCATAGTGAAAGAATTCACAACATTGTGTGTGTATGTGTGTTATATAATACATTTCATGTTTTTGTGGAAAAGGTTTTGTTTTGGAAAGTAAGCTATGTCTTTTGTTATATTTTGAACTATGTTTGTTACAAATGATTTTAAAAAACTATACATAGGAATTACTAGCCGATTTCTTTCATGAACAAACATCAAATCATTTGAGAATTTAGGCAATTACGTGGCTGGGTGCAAAGTAGTTTTATTGAAATGTATTTTAAGAAATATTTAGCTCAACTAATAGAGGTACTTGGCTATGGCTAACATGAATTTTTGTAATACAGGACAAATGCTTTCCTCTTCTAGATGTGGTTTGTGAAAATGCTTTCAAGTAAACTCCCATAGTCAATGCACAGATTTTATTAATTCTATGGCTGTGGATATGGGAGGCAAAATAAATACACAGATTATTTTAACAACTGTCATTTTGTGTTGTCTCAAGCATTATGTTCCATTTCACGGTAGTATAAAGAAATGTTATGGTAAAAAAACCCCAAACAATTTCCCAAACAAACACATCCCTCTTGTCTCCTCTCTCAAAAGAAAAACGCCAGCCAAACAATCCAAAAGTTATCGAGTTACTTCTAACTTTGCTTCCAACAAGTTGCAGTTTCTATAAGGTCGTTTTTAACAGAAATTGCGTTTAAATTTCTTAGTTTCTTCTTTAATGTGTTTAAACACATTCATATAAATGCTTGCCGACTTCAGTCAATGCACTGAAAACTTCCCTCTTTGGTCCTACCACCAAGAAGCTTGGAATAATGAAGCATCCTTAAATGTTGTGCAGACTTTTGTTTTTCTGAACTTTAGTACTCCTTGTCTCATGATTATGAGCTCTTTCCTTTCCCCGAGCAGTTTAGGTAGTGTTTATACGCGAAGTCCTAAGCGAGAGCCAAGATGTTTCTTGAAGTCAGTCTACTGGCCTGTGTGAAAATAGGAATAAAAAAGGGTTTCAGTGGATAGTGTTTAAATTTTAGTTGAATTGTGTACAAATGGTAGTTTCTCCTGAATTTCATCAATGTAAGAACTGTTTTGTCCACTTAATGTTATCTAACATGTAAAGCCCCACACAACAAAACAAAAAAGATCAATAACGGAAGAGGGTAAATGAGAAAAGTGGATAGGATGTGGTTTGGACACAAGGATTTGTAGCTGAGACATCACTAACTGGTTTTTAAGCATCTAATTTGAGCAAAAGAAAGTATTCATGCTTTGTTCTCTTCTGCACTTGTTATGTTTAAATGCACAAAATCTTGTCTGAATGGGCAGAAATTTTTGTCTGCCGTTGATTCTTCAGGGAAGGAGCCCTGGTGTGAATTGTAGCTTTATGTAATGGTATTTAAGAAGTGTGTGCAAAGGCGATGTTACTTACGCAGGGCAACACCTAGAGAAACAACAAGATGCCATTCCCTTGCGGTTCCTGTTTGATGTCCATGAGAAATTGGGACCATAGAAGCCCTGTTTTAATTTATGGTTACAGTAATTGAACTTACTGAGATGATATTGGAGTGTTTTGGCATGTTATCAAAAGAGGGCAGGATTAAAGGTTGTTTGGTGTTCTTATCATAACATGTTAAGTATAATTTTCATTCTCTTGTCTTACAAAAATGCTTTATTTTCTTGGGATTTTGACTAGAAAATCTGTATAAATGCCATGCTAGGTAGCAAGGAAAAAAACTAGTCCTGTGGTAGTATAGAATTACACAGTGGTGTGAGTTCAGTCCAACGTTTCCTGGGCTAAAGCAGTTTCAGAGGACTTATTCCATTCATAGATCTGTGTTAATTCAATCATAAGGTTTTATTTTTAAATTAGTCTGATTACTAATTTTTAACACACTTTTGAACACATTTTCGTGTGTTAATGGAGGTCTATTGAACTGGACGTTTAAATTAATGCAAGTGATTTCTTACTATTCAGTAAGGGTTTTTGCGTTCGTGCGTTTGTATTAGTGTCTTAGGGCCTCTATATGTTCCTGAAGCTTTTTCACAAGGCAGGATGTTTGTAGCAACAGGACTGTGACATGGATTCTGTTTTCTCTGGCTCAGGGAAAGCATTCTGTGAAATTTTTTTGCGAACTTGTTGTTTTTGCCTGTTCAAACCTATTTATGTCATTGTCATTTATATGTCAAGATTCAAGACTCAGCGTTATGTAAAACACAGTGTTGTACAAGTGCAGCTTTTGGATTCTGGGTTAGAATGTCCCTGTGTTTTTGGTGATATTCTTGAAATTGTAAAACTTGAAGTCATAGTTTGTATTTTGATGTACAAATTCTGTAAATATACTAAAACCGAATTCTGTTGAAAACATTGTTACTGGGGAAATCAAAGTATATGTATATTTGTTATACAAATCAAATATTTAAGTTTGAATTTTGGAATCTTACAAGTTATTGTAAATTTCCACCAGCGAATGATGTGGTATATATGGTGCTCAAACTAAGCAGCATGGGGTATATGATCAGATAATATAAAATTTTTTTTTTGGATTTGGTTGTAGACTTGATTTTTACTTTAGTACAAGGTGTTGGTGAAGAAAAGCTTCATTGTAATGGATAGTTTCAAATTAGCTGTAATGAATTTGTTCTCCAATGTTCATGAGTTTGATTTTTGAGGAATGCGTCTTTTGAACTTCAAGTATATTTTCATTTAATTTTCTAAATGTGTCCCGTACTATCAGAGACAATGAGTGGAGCTGTCTCATACGCCACGTGCATGTGCCCTTTCTTGTACTGCAGGTCATGGTAATAAAAGGACAAAAAGAAAAGCCAGATGGTGTATTTCACCATTTTTAAAGTTAGAAATACTGACTGCAGTGCTGATGAGTGCATCAGACAACTACTGCTGGCATGGTTAATCAATCCTGAAATAACTAGCTACAGTTGGCAGCAGACATGCACAGTTACATAAGTCTAGACCTTTTCATAATTGGAGTGGTTGGAGGGCGTGTTCTTCTACTTTTCAGCGGGGAGTGACTTACTATGTTGGGCTAATTTTGGATCACGAAGATTATTTTTTGTTAAAAGGCTGGGTATAATTCAACACTAATTTTCTTTGGAATTGCCCCATGGACTCTTGCAAGTATTTTGTTTTAAAATAGACAAATGTGGATTATGTAGAAGAGAAGTGAGGCAGATATAGAGGACCTCCCTCCAGAACTGATCCAGTGTTGCCTCTATGAGAGTACATGATTGGTTATTATTTGTTACATTATTGCAATTAATATTATTTTCATTACCATAAACAGGTGTTAGAGTGAAACCTGTATTGGATTTAATTTTGTGTTAAACTTGTGTCTTTGGTTAACAACCCCATTCTCCCCACCATACGTTCTCAAGCCAGTTCTTCAGGAACTGCTCTGTTACAAGATTCCATCAACATTTCTTATGTGATTCCAGATACAGCTCTTCTTTGAAAAACTTAAGACAACAAGCTGCATTGCAGTTATAAAGAGTTAGATACTTGATTTCTCCAAACATTGAAGTTCTGGCGTGTTCTTGGGATGTTTGCTAGCTTTCTTATAAACATAGTCTTTTCCTCCCCAAATAAAATTTCGATTGGGCAACTAATATTACAGACTACTTCGAGGTAGATGGAGCAGTACAAAGCTATGGATTAATTTCTTAAATGGGTTGTTTTGTTTTGTTTTTTAAGAAGCATTGAAGTAAGCCTGCTCTTGAAAACTATTCCCTAATGTTTGTCAGCTCTGTGCATGATCCGGTTCTGTATCCGTGACTGTTAATATGTGACATGAATTCAGGAATTCTGAACTGCCTTGCACTTGTGAGAGATTTGAAGCACGTGATACAAACCCAGGATCACAGCCCTAGAAGGGCTGTCTCTTGCTCATTTTTGCTTTATTTTGATTTTCTTCTTACCAGTAGTGCTAGGAAGCTGCAGTGCTGCAGCTGTGCATTAACCACTTCCTGCCTGTCAAAGAAACCACTCCTCTGCTCGCAGGTACCCACCCCTTCCACCTCTGCAGTTTGTTGCAGTGTGGTAAAGACAAAGGTGCTTTGCTGTGTAAATGTTTTACCTCCTGCTGAGTTGTCACTGATTGGCTTGAGTGAACGCTGCAGCCATCTTAGTCTTATTTTCAGTACAGATGAGACAGAGCAGTTTCAGAATGGCTGAAAAAGTGCTCTTCAGTGTAGCAGTTCAGCTTGACTGGGTGCAGATGAACAGAGCTGTTATCATCATGTGCTCTGGACCTTAGAGGTGAGCACCAGCTCTACTCTGCTGCGAAGCAATTTAAGACCTTCGTTAGGAATAGTTAAAATTAATTCTAAGCTATATAAAATACATTGCAATGCTGTTGTGGTTTTTTTTTTTTTGGTCAATTGTAGTGGGTTTTGGTTTTTTGCTGATTTGTTTGTGGTTTGGTTTGGTTTTTGGAGTTCAGTTTTCAGGGTTTTTTTTGTTTGTTGGTATTTAGGATTTTTTTCGGCTTGTGCTTTTTTTGTTTTGTCTTTGCTTTTACGCTGAACTAATTCATGACCTCTATCCTGTCTCAGTTACAGGATAGATTAGATGGAACAGGTCAAATATCATATTTGTCTTGTTAATGCAATTATTTTGTTTTGGCTTATCTTCATAGCAGGCCAGAAGAGCACTCATTCTGTGCTGTCCCTTTCTCGAATGCTTTCCTCGTACTTTAACTGAAAAATGAAATAAACTCTTTACAAACTTCATTACATTTTTGAAACCAAGCAATTAGATTTATCATGTGTTCAATGTATAACTTTTCCAGCGATAATTATGATGCCTGTATGAATACATTAGAAAAACAGTGATTATGTTAACTGCTCTGTAGGTAGCACTTATTTGCTACTCAAGAATAAGACTACAGATTTTACGGAACTACTACAAATGAGAAGATGGAAGTTTTGAAGTTTATTTTTCTTTGTTTGGTGTAACTTAAATAAAATCTGAGTTTCGAAGTTTTAGTGGTTTCACATGGCCTTGTATTCTGCTGTGTGGTACTGGTTGGCAACCTAGCTGTCCTCCTTAAAGCTCATTAGAAGGTACTGTTTATGTCTGAGGAGATAAAGGTAGGAGAAAAGTAATGCTCAACTTTTTTTTCACTGGGGAGTTGGACAACAGAAGAGAAGAAAAAAGGCATTTTTGTTCGTGACTATATAATTTCCTTGTTCTGTGTCTTATACCTAGTTCAGGTGTTTATGGGTTCTCTAAGCTGCACATAAGTTAAACCAAGACTAAGTAAACAGAAAGCTTCTTGAAGTTTTCCAGAAATACCAGCAGCTTGGTGGTTCACAGTATTTCCCTGGCTGAAACTGAACTTAGTGCTAGGGCTGTGAAAGCTAGTCTAAATGCTGACAAGTTCAGTCTTTCTTCAGAATTTCTGCATGCTAATTTGGTGCTTTCAGTATAATCTATAGCAAAGCACTTAGTTGTTAAATTAGTATTAAATATCTCTTGTCATGTATCATCTTACACAGTTAATGGCAACACAGTGTTTATAAAGACACTGAATATGCTGTGCAGACTTTGCAAGACAGGTTCTCAGGAGATGTTGTTTCTCCATGTCTATTCTGTTCGTTTGATAAAAAGAAACAAAGTCAGTAAAATCCAGAATTTTTAGGGTGAGATGGTTTGGTGACTTTAATTAACAGTAATTTTCTAAGTAATTGGTCATAGATTTTTTCTGCTTTAGCATAAGAGATACGAACAATGCAAGTATGTGGTTAGAGGTGATGAAAAGCAGGTAGGTTTTTGGGTTTTTTTATTGCTAGTGGAACTTTGGTGAATTTGCTTTACAGCAGATTTTAGTTTATTGTGGCTTCTTTTGATTGGGTAAGATAGTTAAGATCCTGGGAGCATTTGGGTCCTTTAAAATGTCTGAAAGTTCAAACCACAAGTTCTAATTAAACACATTTATCTTGATAAAATTTGACATTTTGCCCTACATGTACCTCATCTAATGAATGTAGATTAATAATACAGTGCAACAATAATCTTTCTGGTTTTCTGCAAGACAGTGAATTATCCTTACCCCAATCTTATAAATGATTAGTGACATTTGTGTTTGTTTTTTAGTCAGTTATTGTTCATTAGTTCCAGATGTTGCCAACTTACATTGTTCACAGGAACCAGAAACATTTCCTTCTTTGAGATCACCGAACTCTTCCTTTATAGTCTCTGAAGAGGATGAAATTTCATGTCTAAAACATAATTTACCATACACATCAAGTGGTGGTTTGTTGGTTTTTTGGGAATTGGGTTGGGTTTTTTTTAAAGAAAACAGCAGGCATATAAATACTACCCAGTGCTCTTTGTTTTGTTGAATTAAGATTTCTCTGTTAAGCTCTGCTTTAATGGAAGCGTGTAAAGTTGAGTATTTTGGACAATGACTAGGAGTGTTTTTTCATATGTATTGTATTTGAATAAAATACTGTCTTTTCAGACCATGTCTTTTATATAGTCTTTTTAGTGACTTTTTTTTTGCCCATGGTTTTTTTTCCTGTGAGCTGAGTAAGCTTGTTCCCATTTTGCAGAAAATGTATGGAGTGATTGCCAGAGCTCAGAGAAAAGCTCTTGTCTCTGTTTCCCATTCCCTTTGATTTTGGTTTCCTTTGCTTTTTAACTGGCCATTTTGAACACTGATCCATTTTTGGAAGTGCTGTGCAAAATGTGACTGGCCCAGCAGGGAGCTGTCGTGTTTTGTTCCATGAACTGCATGGGTAGTGTGGTTTGGTTTGGGGTTTTGTTGGTTGGTTTTCTTTTTTCTTTCCTAAAGTAGGTGTTAGAATGCTAAAGGTATAGTAGGTTTTGCATATGAGGCATGTTCCCATTTTCAGAAATCCAAGTACATTGTAATGCTTTTTTTATGGTTGTACTAGTAGCTGAAAGCATAATCTCTTCTCTCTTCACACTCCCATGGTGCTAATAGTTTGGGTCTTACTAATCAAAAAGAAAATGAAAACCACCAATTTACGTCAAAAACCACCAGAAGTCAAAGAAGTAGGATACTTGAGTGGAAGGTAGAACACTCCCCTCCCCCCACCACCTTTATTAAACACCTAAATTAGATGTTCCTGTTCATGCTTTGAATTAGAAATAGATGTATGTAATGAAGTAATGACTTCAGCTGAATTGATTGCAGTACAGTTTTAATGCAAGATGCGTTGTCAGACTGAGATCAGTATAGTTGTGTCTGTGTATCCTAGAAAAAATAGCTTTGTACTGTGAATAGGTAAACTTGAAGGAAAGACTATCAGGAGTTAGATAAATTTCTGTTAGGGTAGTAGTCTCAAATCTACTTGATTTTTTTTTCCAAGAGAAATAAAATTTCCAAAAGAAAACCAGTAGTTCACTCTGAAAAAAAGGTATAGACTCCCTTTTTTTGCGTTTTCCTTGCAAATGCTGTATTTTAAAAGAATTTTTCTGTAATGACTTTATTGTTTCAGTTATGCATGAACTTACTTGGGTAGTTTTTCACGACTAAATCATAGTTGCTTGGAACCATTCTAACATGGCTTGATTATTTATGTTCCTCTTAAAAGTTCTGAATTGTCTTGATTTGTACAGCTGCATTTTCTGTTTTGATAGAAATTTGGGAGCAAACAATTTCAGGCAGGATTTGCAATGGACTGGAACAGACTGCTGAATGAATTCAATACTGTTTAATATATGGAAATCACTTTAAAACAGCTGACTTGTTTGGTTCTTTAGGTGGAAGAACCTAATGGTTACCAAGCTCTTAGAACTGTCTGCACTCTTAAGTACTTAATCGTGTTATGAGTGCTATTAAATAGTTGAATTGGACCTTTATAATTCAGCTGTACAATTTAGTAGATTTTTAAAGCATGTACTGTCTTTGAAGGAATTATGAGTAAACCAAATTATTTATTGTCTTCCATCATCTTGATTTTCAGATTGAGATCAGTCAGCTGTTCAGTCAATAACAAAATTCTGCATGTAAATTTAAGTGAGCAAAATGTAGCAATTTCGAAGTTGATGAGAATACTCATACTAAGGATTTTCCATTTCTAGAAGAAGAAAGGGTGTGCAACATATTAGTGTTATAGCCTAGAACTTATCTGGTTTAGACACTTTCTCACCCCTTTTCTACAACAGAAAAGCGGATAGAATTATTTTCAGCCCTCCCTCCCCCATTTCCTGTCCTTCCTGTTCTTCCTGCTGATACAGGCTTCTGCTGTAAAATATCTTCAAATAATCCACAGCAGCTAAGATAACGATTTGATAGACAGTTTTCTGCTTCAGAAATGTATATCATTTCCTGTGTCTTTTAAATGCTAATGTGAGAAAATTTTGGGAATTACTAAACTTTCAGCTGACTCTTAAGTGAATAGTAATTTGATCTGTTTTGGTTTAGAAAAGAAAAGTCAGGGAAAAGAATGTCTTGTACTAGTGTCAGAAGGCTCAGGGCCTTTCATTTTCATTTGCTCCGAGGTGGGTGTTTTTTTGTTTAAGGTTTGTTGTTGGTTTGGTTTGTTTTTTTTATGTCAAGGTACTAGTGATAGATTTCAGAATGGTTGGATACATGTGGGTTTTTTTTCCTTTTAGACAAACTGTGTCAATTAAAAATGTGTCAATACTTTAAATTGTCTGGATTGGGGAAATAATTTTGTGTGACTTTTTTTCTCTACCTATTTTGAGAGAACTGAACCAATATTTTAAGATCTTGTCTTTGATTATTACCTATTGAACCCATACAGTTAATAGTAGTTATCTTGAACAAGCTGGTCTTACTACTTTTGACTGCAACATCTGCTGTTTAAGGTCACTTCTCTTGCGGGAGTAGGAAGTCGTTTGCATGTTGGAGGAAGAGAACTGGCTCTGAGAATGTAATAGCTTTTTGGCGTTTCCACCGACACGGGTAAAACGTGCAAAAGGCAGGCAGACATTTTGGCTTTTTCTGTAGTGCCAGTCACCGGAGAATTATGATTGAGCGCGTTATGATTTATTCTTTCAGAGTCTCCTATTAAAAACAAACAAAACAAGCTGCCAAACAAGCCATGCTCCCTTCCCCCCCTCTCCCGTGGCGGGGGGGTGGAAGCCTAAGCTGGAAAGAAATAAATTGCAGCTCACAGGCAGTACTTGGGAGGCTGCTGAAGGGTCCCTGTACCTTATTTGGGGTCGGTTGCCAGCCGTGTGCGCGGCAGACAGAGGCTGCCGCTGGTCAGGGGCTCTGCCCTTCTGCCCTGTGTAACCGAGTCGGTGCGTTTCTAACTCTCAGATGAACGGCTCCTCTCTGTGAAAACGTTTTGTGTTTGAAACTGAGCTTTGTCATGACCGGTGATGTGAGAGGGAGGAAGGCGCAGCCAGGGGGTGCGGGTGACTGCCCGAACGTTCTGGAAGCGGGGTGGTGCTTCCCGCAGACTGCAGATGCAGCGCTCGCCCGCGGGGGTTGCCGGCAAGTTCAGGCATGGACTTCCCAGAGCGGACTGGAGCCTGGAACAGAAAATGCTCCCAGGCTCTCATTTTTACAGTATGTGTTTTAATGTGTTAAGAACCATACTATTATTCAGGTATTCGTGCATAACGCAATGGAGCTGGGGGGAGGGTAGGACCATGGCTATATTTGGGAAATGTAAGGGATTGAATTTTTTGTTTTTTAAAGCAGCACTGGTGCCCTTTCTTTTTAAGCTCAGAAGCTGTTAATCCAGTGATTCATTCTGCAAATGACAACAGAATCACTGAAAGATGTATTTTGCATGTGTTTAGATGTGCTAGCATCCATACATCAGTCTGAAAGTAAGGCAAATCAAAAGATACAGGTAACATAAAAGAGATGTTAGTGATTGTCAGTTTAATGTGATAGGCATTCTGGAAAAATAATTAGCTTTCCCTTACAAATCACACTGGTGTTTTGGATGCAAAAGGTGAGGATAAATTGTAACAAGAATTTAGGAGTACTTTATATTGCTAAATATTTTCAGATACAAAACCAGTATTTTTTTGACATTACAGATGAGCATATTGTGTTATGCTCAAATAACCTAAAACCAGCCATAATGAACAAATTATGCTTGCAGCAGAAAATGGGACATATAATTTGACTGTATATAGCCTTGATACTATTGGCATCCTAAAGAGCATCAGTGCATGGAACTAGCAGAGACCAGGGGTGTAAAGCAGGCTCTTCTGGTCCTGAGATGCTCTGCCATGTTCAGATTAAGAAGCATCCCTATCTCCATTACTTTGCTTTTTCACTAAACAGTGCCAGGCTGCAACTACAGCTGCCTAAATGTCTAGCTAGCCAAACTTGATTTTATTTAAGGTTTCACAAATTTGTGTTTGTAGCTAGTATAATAATGTACCTATTTGCATTGGCTCTTTCATACCCGTAAGAGTTCTTGCAAGGCAGCAGGTGAGGAGGGAAGAGGTATTGGCGAATTAATCCTTTACACACACACACACACTCATTCTTAAAGTCTAGCCTCATTTTTCATTCCCCCCCAAAAAAGTACACTGACTTTTAGAACATGTATTTGTCAAATGTAACTTACTCATCTATTTAATTGAACTTTGACTGGAAGAAAAAAGGTAAGAATTTCAAAATTAGGTATTAAAAGTCAAAGTGAGGCTGAAATCCAAGCTTCTGCTGCTACCTGTTACTCTACCTTAGAGGTACTTGAAAAAATAATTATGGTTGAAGAGACTGTTTTTTTTTTTCCTATACCTAACAAATTAAGAAAAGTTAAATGTGAAATAGCGATAACAAATTAAATGGCCAGGACGTGTTACTTGTCAATATTAGGTTAAAAATGAATTTGTCTTACTTGGAACTAATATTTATTTTGGAAATCTGCAAAATACTGGAAATACTAGGTTAAGAATACCTGGTTGCTGAATGTAGTGTAATTTTTCTAGTGTTATTTCTGTTACACAATGACTGTGAACAGTGTGTGGGTAGCATTCTACTTGATACAGGCTGCAATTTATTTTGCAGTCAGTATTGTCAATTTTTACATGAACAATGAGAGCAGCGCTTGACTTCTGACACAGATCTGGATTATTAGTAAGCAAATACCTAGAAAGGTATATTCTAGAACCCGTGGGGAGGGGCAAGGCTTTGCTCAGCAATATCCTGCTGCAATTTAGTCTTGAAACCAGGCCCCTTTATGTAAATTCTACTGGCGCCAGCTAGCTGTAACTGCAGTCTGGCTCCCTGTCGGCAGCAGCGAACATGTGTCATGGACTTCTCCTTCACACGGGCTGCAGGAGCACTCTGGTTTCCGGACAGAAAAAGCAGCGCTGATGAATGTGAAAAGATGTACAAAGGAATCTAGGTGTAATTAGATTGCTAGTAAGTGAAAATCCTGAGGGAATTTCAGCTTTCTTGGTTTTTTTTCAGTGTGCTGTCTTGCGCTGTGCTGTAATAAATCTTTGCCTGTTGGTACTACAGTGTGGTGTGTGGGAGGTACTTCACTGCACATAGTTGCTGCAGCAGTCATAGTTGGCAGCACAGAAGGCAGTACAAAGAGTGCAACTGGAGGCAATTACAGTTGCAACAGTTTCCTTAGAGGCTGTGGCATGCTCAGTGAGCTGCAGGGGCACTCTGACGCAGGCAGCTGCTGTGTGGAGAAGTAGGAATTCCAGCAGGCTGTAACAAACAGATGTAGGCTACCAGCTGAGAGGTGTAACAGCATAGCTCAGGCTGGCTGAAAACCAGTGCTCATGCTGCTGTGTAAACAAAACAAGGTTTTAGGATCAAGATGGCCGACCTGGAAGTCTACTTGTAGCTCATAATACTTATGCAAATGAGCTGCATGTCAGTGGCTTACTCAGAGGAGGAAGCTCATTTTGCACGTGCCATCTTCTCACAGGTAAGAAATCAACTCATTTTCTGCATTCATGTTTTAGAGGACTAGGAAGTTAATTTTTCATTTAGGTCCCACCCCCTCACTTTGTCACAATGCCAGGAATTAAATTTCAATCTAAGTCACTTTTTCTGGGAAACCCAAAAGTCATTTGTTCTGGTTGTAATTATATTGGGGCTGCTGTAATTTAGGGGGAATGTTACCTAGAAATTATTGTAGACTATTTACTTCAGTAGAACTAAGTAGTTAAAAATATTCAAAATTTCAGTATGTAGTTTTTGTTGGTAATGTTACTGCTTCTGTTTGATTCAAACCTCTACTGTTTTGCTAGTGTGTTATTTTTGTCTCTATAGTGACACTGGTTGATGCACATGGAGGCTTAGCAATAGTGAGAGCTTACCCTGGAGGGGGTGCAGAGTTGACAAAGTTGAATCCACCAATTGTGTTTCGGCTTCACAATGTTATGAAGGATCATTGTTATCCTGGTTATAATTTGAATTTTCTACTTGTTGAGATTACAAAGCTTTTAAAGCAATTAGATACTGAACTGTTGTTCATGAATCTTTTAGTATATATACTTTCTTAAATACCTATATGTACATTTGAAAAAGCTGTTTTTGTAAGAAGGGAACTAGATCAGAATAGGGTGTTTTTATGATGTCTCCCCCGAGAAGACAAGAACCTTGCCTTAAAGCAGGAAATTTTAACAGAATTGAAGTATTGTTAATTACATAATATGCTCTATTGTCGTTATGCATGTAGTGCATGAAATGGCTGCATGGGGCAGATGTGCTGTTCTGTACAAATACATTTATGTTGTTTCTATGTTACAAGTCAAAGTAATGACAGCATGGAAGACTGGAAAGGAGAGATGGTAGGAGAAAATTATTTGAAAGGATGGTCACTGACCTAGAGAAAAGAGATAATTGGAGATGCATTAACAAGCCAACAAAACATGGCCACTTACAGGCAGACATCAGTTCAAGATAGGGATGTGGAACTGGAAGTAGAAAGGCCCATTTTGGTTAAAGGAAAAATAAGATTAATTGAAGAGAATGAAACTAAAGAGGTAGAAGAACAAAGTAAGCAGATAAATAATTACAGCTTAAAATGGCAGAGATAGATTTTTTTTTTGAAAGTATTGGAGGCATTCTGAAATGACCTGGGAATTAAGGCCAATAGGGTAAATATACTAGGAAGAAGAACCATAACTGGTTGATATTGCAGAGGGTAGAATTTAACGGTAATAGAGAAAGGTAAACTTTCCCATTCATATGGCAGAGAAAAATGCTGCATGCCTACAGTATGGGCCAAATGAGTTGTAGTTTGTAGACAGCTCATGCACTTTGAAACTTCGGGTAACTTTTTAGTGCTAACTTAAGATTTTATATGGACAGAATTTTGCTTGTCGGCTTATATGCCTGTCCAGACTACGAAAAGTAAAAAAATGGGCGTGTATGGGAGAGATTACAAACAGAGGTATATGGTACATTTCTCCACATAAATTACACTAGAAACCTTTAACACCTATAAAGTTTTCCATAAATGTCAAATTCCGTTAGAACCAGTCTTGTTTTCATTGCTATATGAAGGAAGCGGTTTAGGGCCCCTCCCTCTTTTCTGTGAAGTGTTAGTATGGTGGAGGAGAAATGGCATTGAGTGGGGCATGAAAAGTGTAGAAAACTGATTTTAAAATCTTGCCGAGAGGAAAAACCTTGACTAGTAAAGCAAACAATAACAAATGTAATATTTGTTAAGAATTGAGAATTCTAACAGTAACGTAGGTGATAATGATAACAGAATCATAGTGAAAGAAAAAAGTATATTACAGATATGTCTATAAGATATATTTGAGATATGTATGTATCTATAAGATATATCCAGGATATAATTATATCTAAGATGTATTTAATATATAAATATTTTGGTATTATTTTAGATGAAAGTGAGATTATATTATAAGGTCATGTAGCCAACTTGAGTTTTCCCAGCATTGAAGTTACAAGAAATATACTAAAGATTCCATGATAGATATTTTTTAGCAAAGGTTATAAGGAGGTCTTTGTAATCTGCATCCAGGAGTTTTAAAAGAAATGGCTGAGAATTCTGAGATGTCCCTCCCAGTAACTCCATAAAGTTTGAATTGTGGAAGACACTAAAGACTTTTTGAAAAGGTCTGGAGGAAAATCATGGAGGATTAACAGTGTGTCACTAAATGCGAAAGGCTATTATTTCAATCAGTACAAAAGAATATAATTTCAATCAATTATTTAATTGCTGAAACACTACTATAAAAAGGATATCCTGATTAATTTGTTTCAGAACAAAATTCCTTGGTGTAAATACCCAGTATCTTTAATGCACTTACTTGTTGATACTCCTTAAATAACAACTTCCCCTCCCCAAATCCTGTGTTGATAAAACATTAAATTAAATTTTAAAGCTTTTGAAGGGGAGAGGGTCGTAATCATGCTCCAAGTAGAGTTTATGATTGGTATTGTAAAATAGTTACTTTTTGTTTACTTAGAGGATGGAAAGATTGACTCTTACAGAGTCGTCAGGATAATTTAGTGAGACCCAAACACCATTTATTAGATTTATTAAATTGTATGTGTTACCTTTGCACACTAAAATCATATTTCTACATCTATAGACCATCCAGCTACACAAAACACATTTTCTTGACAGGACACTCTGTCCTGGAAGTAAGTGGGGACAAAATAGATAGGTAAAGCCCAAAATAGACAGGTGTAATGTGGAGAGACTGAGATTCTATAGCATACAGAGAAAGAGGAAGGAAGTTGTATTTTTTACAAAGTTATGTTCCTGGATGTTTCTAAATGCTGATGATGTGAATTATGCCTCAATACAGGTTGTAGTCCTGTTGTCTGTATTGGTATTTTACAATGCTGAAAAATTAGAAGGGGTCCTGGCAAAAAGCACAAGAATGGTTATGACCTGGTGATATTCACCTTGGGGCTATATAAATAAAATAGTTTTATGGTTGCAATGCAAGCCTGGGAGAGGTGGTCATCCATGCAAATTCATCAGTGATGGAGAGTGTAGTTAGTCTGAAAAATTATTAGGAAACAGTTCAGCTATGCTACGTACTAGCACATGAAGAAAGGATGTGTAATGATTGTTCACTCATTCAATAAGAAATCTAGCCTTTGATTTTTTGGATGAGGTGAAACTGCAGCCTGTCTTTTGCAGGAAGCAAGCAAACATGTTCCTTGCTGGGTCACCAGGCAAGAGACAGACTGTGGACAAGTGTTCCTTTTGATGTTAAAGTTTCTGGGCAGAATCTTTCTGGAGGTTGACTTACATCAAACCTTAAATGGTCAAAATTAAAGATGCCTTCCTTTGTGTCTTTTATACATTTTATCAATGGATGCATTTTTAAGTATAATCCTTACTGTATGCTTCTGGCATCTAACTCTGGGTCACATTTGGGAAACTTCCAGGCAAGAAAAATGAAGTTTCTTGTAAATGGTCACCCTGAGTGACTGCGCAGATGCATTTTTCTCCATATGATTTTTCATGAAATTTGGGAAGGCAAGCAGTCTAAAATAGCTGTATAAAATTTTATGTACTTCTGTGTTCTGAAATGGTATTACTGCATTGTTGCTTCATTAGCTGCTTTTGCACCTCATAAAACGGTAAAATAAAGAATTTCTTTTTGGTAGAATTGTTTTGAGATCTTCACTGAAGAAGTTGTCTTTTGCAGACCAAGTACTACCAACTCATGAATTGCATTGGACAGTATCACTACAGCCTGGCCACTGTTTTTTGGGACCAGGCTCAAAAAATTTTTACATACTGTTTTGGCAGAGTCATTGCCAAATAATGTATCAGTAGACGTAAACATGCAGCTCCTTTTTTTGGTATTATACTGTGAATTCTAGTTCGATGTTGCAGACTATCAATGCTTCATGAATTTGTAATATTGTTTTCTATATTTTTGAACGTTTGCATTAGCAAGCAAAACAATGATCTTATTACTGAAAGAAACGTGTTCTGCTTTTGATCACTTCCATCCTTTCCACTTAGGAATGCAACACTGGAGTTGGAGGTGGCTCTAGACCTGGTTTTTCTGGTGTCCTAAACAGATCAAATATGTAGGTGCATTTCATTAGTTTGCTGTGTTCGTGTGTATGATGTCACTAGTCAGCATGTTAGCTGACTTCAGTCCACACATTTGCTGCCAGGAACCATGCAGAGGTGTTGGTGTTGAGTAACTGCAAAGTGGGGCTTATGGTAGCTTTGAAAAGAATTAATCAGGAAAAAAATTAAATCTGTCATCCTAGATGTGAAGTTTAAACCCGGGACAGCCTTCCAGAATTACTTGTGCATCTTGCATAATGGCAAACCTCATTGAGGTCATTAATAAACAGGCTTAAGAAATATTTTGAGAAGTGTAAGTTGATCTCATTTGAGGCCTGTAGCTTCTTAATCTAAAAGACAAAGGTCTTTATTGAGTAGATGAGACATCTCTTCAATCTTCCTTTTTACTTTGCTTTTGTGTCCTCTAAGAAACCTAGCATGAGAACTTGCTGACTGCTGTGGACAAAGAACACTTTGCGCATCTTTTTCCTGCTTTCTTCTTCAAGGATCTTAGACTAAGAAACCAAGAAAACACAAAAATTAATTCTTCCATTGTTACGGAAAGGAAATGCCTTCAGACTACAGATTTTAATTTCAGTTTCTTATGTTTAGAAGTCCATGTTCCTTTGTAATATTAACAACAAGCTGTAATTCACAGAAAACACTTCACATTCTTTCTGTTACAATTTTGCTACAGATATGGCTGTTGACATTTGGTCATCCCACAGCACAAAAAATATAGTACTTAGCAGTTAAAGTGATACAGCACTTCCTAATTGACTCCCTTTTATTAAGATTCATATTGCAACATGAGAAAGTCTAATAGCTGGGTTGCTTTTAGATAATTGGTTTTTTACTCTACATCTTTGAGACTTCTGTGTAACATTAGGTTTGTCATCTCCTATTTCAAATGGGTAATTAAGCACTTGCTTTTTTCCCTGATCATTTAAAGGTAATGATTTTAAGAACTGTTGCCTGAAGTGCATGCATTATTCCACTTATTTAGTATTTCATAGAAACATAGCTATTTGCAGTTCTCATCACAAGAGTCTACACCTAATTATTAGCATTTCATCCTCTCCTCTTTCTTCCTCCATCATTACTTAATCCAAAGGGAGATGTCACAGTATTTAGTTAATATAGCAGAACCCTTTTTAGGATACATGGAAGAGTACTTCTTAATGCTTAAGTGCTACTTAATAAAGACAGGAGAGAATGGGACTCTGTGTGTGGGTATTGACTAAATTATTTAAGATGGTACCGCATAGCAGAGGTGGTACTTATTTTGCTAGAGCTCTGAAGAGCTTGTTGCCTCTTTTGAATATTATTACTGTATGCAAAGTGTGCAGAGTAGCTGTCCAGGGCAGAGGATGCTGTCTTGTTGCATAGGAAACCCCTCTGGATTAGATGACAGTCAGTGTGGGCAGTCTCTCAAGGAGCAGTAATCTCATAGTAGTATTATCTACAGAAGTATGTTGACTGTGGATTTTTGTGGTCTTTTTTCATTTCCTGCCACCATGAAATCTGCTTCTTGATGTCTGTGTATTGGTAGTGTCACTGAAGATCATTTATATTGGTTCTTTTTTGTAAGATAGAAGGAGAGCATGTATGGGCTCATGTCACATTCTTTAACTGAGGGGTTCAATCTCATGTTTCAGAGTAGTATTTTACTCCATTGTAGAATAAATCTAGATAATATGCTAATTGTTATGTGGTATGAATTTTTTTTTGTATTCCTATTAGTATGAAATTCTCTACTTCCTGTCCTTGCTGAACTTAGGTGAAGAAACCAGAAATCAGAAAAGGCAAGATGTTTGCTGAATGTCTGTGGGGTTTATGTGGCACTGTGGTGACTGTTTCTTGTCACATGCAAATACTCTAAGATATTTTATCTACACATAGATACTTAGAAAAGCATAGGAAAAAGGAAGCTTCCCCCGCACCCCCTTTTCCCCTCTGAAAAATCTATTTTATTGCCTTTCATAAAACACTTCTAAAAGGAGTGGAATGAGATGAGGTTATTTAAAGAATAAGTAGGGTACCAGTGAATATGCCAAAATGGCAAATATCAAAATTGATATGAAACTAAGATGTTGCTTAGCAACTGTGGTAGTCTCTGGTAGCTACAGATGAATACATTGCTGCTGTAAAGTGAGTCTGTCTGAAGCAGGATTTCTAAAGAAATTACCTCATGAAATTTTATACTGATTTATTCCTCATTTTGGTGAACCTTTTAAGTGCCTTTGTCAGGGATGGGAAACAGAAACCTGGCAATAAAAGTTATTTTGCAAATTTATGTTTTCCTAGATATAAACACAACTTTCTACCAAATATTTTGGTCTTACATTTTGTTATAGTAGCAATAAACTCCAGCTTTCCTGTTCCTTGACTTGTCTTCACAATTGACGTGGGATTATACTGGATTAGTCATGCATGGGCTGCATTTGCAGAACAGGGAGCAAAAAGTATTTCATTATATCTGAATAATATAAATTGCTTTCTATATTTTTCCTCATTGCACCGTATTTTGAAAGCTGACTTCTTAGTTGCTGTGAGCTGTTTCAAACATTTTTCTGAAATGAAATTTTGCAGGTGGAAGATGGGTTGTGATGGTTGAAACCTCTGTATGAAACAGTTTAAATTTGTGGGAATTTTAAGAGTGCTCATTTTAATCAAGTTTTGTAGGTATGAGGAGCTTATACAAAAGATGTGTTATATTGTGCTGCACTTCAAGTTTATCCTGATGTTTTCATGGGAATTCTTAGAATTAAAAAACCCACCCAAAAAGGCGTTATGTTTTTGACAGGCACTTAAAACAATGTGTCCATTGCTTGGTGTTCCCTAGTCTGGACTTCCAAAAATAACCTTTCTCATGTAGAATTGAATTCTTGGCTCTTGCAGTGTACCTTGCCCTAAAAATAAAGACACTGATAGCAGTTTTTATTTGACATCCTGTTTATGTTGTTATTATGTATATTCATAAATAAGAGTTGAAAATAATTTTGTATGAGCCTGTTGAACTTGTTACTCTTTGCAGTGTCTTTAAATATATGTCTCTATATTTTTAGCAGAAGTATTTATTCAATGAATAGTTTATATTGTCATGTCAAAAGACTAAGGAGTCAAAAAAAATGAATTGAAGAAAAATATGCAAAGTGAGCCACTCATTTGATTGGTTGACCAAAGAAGGGGAAGTGAGGTGCTTGGAATTCATATCTCAGGTGTGATAAAAGTTGATGTCTTATATGAATTAGAAATTAAATTTCAGAAACAATCTTACTTTAGCTGTACGATTTTTTTTGCAAATCTGATCAGTGATAGGAAACAAGATAAATTTGGTTTTTTGGGAGAAAATTGCCTTAGCGATAAGTTCGGTTATGCTTATTTCAGCCTGATGATCTATTGTTTCCATATATTTTTTAGCTTCCATATACAAGAATTATGTTTGAAACCCTGTGGAAATAAAACTACATCCTCAAGTTCACAACCTAATTACCATTTTAGACTTCCCTTACTATAAGCCATCTGATGATCTTTTCCTCAACCATATGTATCTACATAAATACAAAATGCATGAAGTATATAAAATGTGTCCATGTATATAATATATTCAAAGAAGAGTTCTTTTTTTGTTGTCATTAAAAAACTTAGCTTATTAGTAGAAGATGGCTTATCTTGAAAGGTACCTTCTCAACTGTGCAATGTCTCTTGCTGAAGATGTAACAGTCCTTCAGGAGACTGGTGGAATAGTCTTCTGACCACCTTTACAAGTCCCATTTTAGAGGGGTTTTAATACCTGTCAGCTAATACGGATCTGCTGGTAATGAAATCACTTGTACGGCTTAGTTCATAGAATATCTTAGATTGGAAGCAACCTTTAAAGATCATGTGATCTGGTCTTTCTTAAGAAGGAGAACCTAGTTGAGATTATCTGACATCCTGTCCAACTGCATCTTGAAAACTTCTAGTGATGGCAATTTTGGCATATCCATGGGGAGATTGTTTCAATCAATTATGTTCTCCTGGTTGAAAAAAAAAGAAAAAGGAAAAAAAAAGAAAAAAGCATCTGCCTTATATTGACACACAAGTCTTGTCTTTTCCTGATTCTTTACCCACCAACTGATTTCAGCCAAATTGTAGCCCCACTCTGGTAAAAGAAAAAGATTGCCTCATCAACTGTGTAATTGCTTTCAGGACACTACTCTCATCTTCCTGTGTTTAAATGGCTTTGTTTTTCAGAGTATGTGAGTTGACAAGAATTGTTAGCATTAGGTGTAAGCATCTCAGAAATGAACATACTGTGCTTTGTTGCTTAAGGTGCTACTGATACAGGTCAATACAACTGTGCCATTTAAAACTAGAGTGGCATCATTTCAAAACTTATTTCTACTGGTATTGAATTTAGAAGTCTGGCCACAAGGTGATAATGAGAAAAGAGTGTCTCTTATATGGTAATAATTAAATCTAGAATATTGCATTTGGTCCCCTAACAAGTCAGGGAAATGGTATACAGTGAGATCATATGTCTGCTGTCTATGCAGTAAGTATGGTGAGTAGGTGGGTGTGTCACAGGTTCTAGAAAGGAAGAATACAGTGAGAACTGGTACCCTTTCAGGCTACTTTTTGTCATTAAAGCCCCTTTCAAAGCTAGTTCTGTTTTCTTATATTTTATTTCTATGATTGGAACTACATAAAGAAATCATAGGTTTGTTTACTTCCTCTTCTTGGGCAGCTTGGCGAAGACTTATCTGGCAATCTGTGTCTCTAGAGCTTGTTCCAGATATGCTGAAGTTAAAGAATCATCCATGCAATGGTTGTTTACATATTAGCTTATTAAACATTTAAACAACCTTTTGGATAACATATCGGGCAATTTTTGCTAAAAGTCTTTACAAATGTGAGATGTGACAAATCTTTGCCTAAGAGCAAATACAGAAAAATAATTGTCCACCCACTGACACGAGAGAATTTAATTTGCCATTATAGACTTTTACTAGAATAAGTAAGTCTAACTCTCGTTCTATGCTCTGTACACTAAGAAAATGACTGCCATAGAACTTTATTAGAAAACAACTGTATATCATTGTAAAAACATGCATTACGTGCATTATCTGGTGTCCTTAGCATGTTAATATAGTATCTTACTGGTACTGAAAATGTGCCTTTTTTCTTCCTTTTTCTGTATCTAGTAATTAATAGAATATTAGGTTGGCATTTTCTTTCCTAGTTCCCATAATTTCACAACATTAGTTTCCTTTGGAAAACATTTACCCTCTGATAAATGAAAAAATGTCTTGTGGTAGGAGACCCAGTTTCTAGTGAAATGCATTAGGAGTAGCTAATTAACATCTCTGCAGTAAGCTACCTTTCCTTGAAGAATGCTTGCAACAAACAGTCTTAACACTAGGTACAGGTAATAAAGTTTGGGTAAACTGTAGTTTTCACAAGAGAAAATGTGTTTTGGTCTGTTGGGTGGTGGTGATGATGGGGTTTTCCCCCTAATTTTATTTTGATGCTTGTTTATATGCAATTTTTTTCTAATTTTCCATACTTGGGATTTCTGTTTAATTTTGAGATTCTGCTTTGTTGACTCATTTAGAAGATACCAACTGTCTTCAGTGATCTTTGTGACCAACCACCTGCTTTGCCCACTTTTTTCCCTGATCTCCTTATTGAATTGCGACAGGGACAATACCGTTTTTTCATTCTAGCAGTGCTTGTGTGCATCTTATGTATCAGATGCCATGTTTCAGCCTGCCCAAGAGCTAGGTTAGATAATGTACATGTCTTGTGTGCACAGGCTGTTTGATTCACTTTGCGATGTTGGCTTTCACCTGCCTTTACCCATTCCATGAAACAGAAACCTGGGGGCGGATGTGTTGAATAGAAGGGTGTGGGAACCTCTTTACTTGCTCCTGCTGCAGTCGGAAGAGTTTATGCTATTGGTTTCAGTGAAAATGAAACTTCCGTACATAATTCCTGTTTTGTAGGTTGGAGTCATAAAATTATGTACGTGTAGATTACTGCTGGAGTTGCTATGTACGTACATGTTCTGTGATAGTAGCTTTAAAATTTAGTGTTTTACAGACTTCATTTTGTATCTAAATTTTATTCTTAAAATGCCTTCTCTATTTACAGAGTTTTTCTTAGTTCATCCTGCTTGCCCTTCCAAATCCCACAGAGTTTTTAGTTTCAAGTGGAGGAATGGTACAGGTGTTTCTGGTGAGGTGTGATTAACAAGGGGTAACTCAGGAGCCAAGAACTTTGTGTGGGAGTCCACATCTAGTAAGGATTAGGTGGCATTTGTTGCAGGTCTTGTGGATTACTCCATTGACATCTCACCAAACCGACATGAGGTATTAGAGTCAGAAAGATGGTTTCTGTTCCAGCTTGCCTAGAAACGAAAGTGAGAAAGAAGATAGTATGCAGATTATAATAGTTTGTTTTGATTTGAAAAGAGAATTACTTCAGAATTTATTGTTGTCACTCAAAGCCCCACGGAAACCCTGAGGGAGCTGAGTGCGCCGTGCCCGCCCGTACCGTCACGTTAGGGTGGCTGCGCGTGCCTTGGCCCCTCGCGTTGGCCGCACCCCGCTGCGGAGCCGCTCCCAGCAGCAGCGCGGGCTATTTTTAGCCTGTTGCCAGGCAGATTTGGTTTATGCAAAGCAGCTCTGCGGCAGCCAATCCCGAGCGGGTATGCAAATCTCTGGCAGTCCCCGCCATCGGGTAGAGCCGACGAGAGGACAAGATGGCTGCCGAAGTGCTTCCTTGGCCTGCCTCACTCACTGAAAGAAAATTTATCCTTTCATGTGGGAAATGGGGAATAGGCTCCCTGCCCCGAACAGCTCAGAGTCCCCACCAGACTTCAGTTTATGGAAGAGCTGGTTTCCTCGCGCCCTGGCAGCGTGCCCCTTCCATCCTGTGTGCTACCCCCGTGCAGGGCAGGTCAGGCAGTGTGTGCTGCCCCTGCCCACAAACGGTGTCTTCCCCGGGGGAAACCCTACCAACACCCAGCTTACCAACTGCTGATTCAGTTCCACTTTAAACTTGCTTCTTAAACACAATCTTTGCAAAAAAAAACCAAACACTTAGTAATGGTTCAATGCAGTATCATCGCTTTTGTTGCAAGGTTTTACCTTCTGCTTCTTGTGGCATTTGAGAAGTGACTCTCGGGATCACTGTCAGCATCAGGTAGCTCACCTCTGAATTCTGATGTCACTGAGCTGCCAGCTGGAAATCCAAGGTTACATTGCCACAGCTAGCTGCATATGTGATACAGGAACTAATCTAGACAATAGACCGTTCAGGCTAAATATGTCTGGGTTTTTATTACAATAGTGTTATTCTGCATTTTATCTAAAAGAAGACAAGGGACCCAAATGTGCGTATGTTAGTGATACCATGCCGAAGTTGTAGCCTGTTGAATTACAGAAAATTGTACAATTAAAATTTACAAAGAATTTCCTTATAAAAGGAAAAAGTAATGTATTTTATAAAGCCTAGAAAAGCTTAAGCATGATGAGAACATCTTGCATTTTTTCTGAGATTGTTCTTTTTCCACAGTGTCTCATATTTTTTCATCTGGATGTGCATGAACAATTAATTTAGATTGTCCAGGTTTAAAGTTTGGAATATCAGAAGTTGAGTAAGTTTTTTTGTTGCAGATGTGCTTTGGCAGTTGCTGATCATATCTGTGGAATTATTAGGTCCTACTCATATTCAAGGGTAATGGAAAGGAAATTCAAGCTGTTTATCCTACGCCAGAGATGAAACTGTAGTCTAACATCAAGACTGTGTATAATAATATTCATCAAATGTATCTTTAAATGCACAAATTCAACTTCATAGTCCATAAACCCTTTTTTTTTCATTAAAAAAAAAACAAACAAAAACTTCCTTAGTTTTTTAGCTTGTGCTAAAAAAAAATCTTTCTGTAAGAAAGCTGAATCTTGCTGTTACCACTGTTTAAAACAGCAGGATTTGTTTAGTGTTTGGAGATATCATAGTTGAATTGAAAGCTGATGTTTTGAGTTGTTGATAAAAGCTGGAATCTCTAACACTTGTGGGAAGTAAGAAAACACATTATCACAGCCTTGTTGCTCTGGCTGAGTTCCAGTCATGCAGTTTTACTAGTTTAGTAACCCCAAGTAGCTGTTAAAAATCAGTATACAGAAAAAGATACGGGTTTTTTTGAGAATAGGCCTAAGCTCTGTGTGCTAAATAGTGGGTGTTTCTAAGGGGTTTGAGTTGCTTGTAAAAGTTGTGTAGGAGAGAGTCTCCACTTGTTTTCCATTCTTCCATGTTCCAAAGAATGCAGTTATCTAGACGTAAAGTGATCAACATGCAAGAACAACTCTGCAAAATCAGCAGCAGATTAAATAGCCAGGTAAATAGATCTGTCATTCGTTTTTGTCCCATGAGGAATTCATTTTTCCCACAAGGCATCAAAGCATCATGGGGGAAAAAAACCTCACAAGTTTGGTATGAGAAATAGATTAATGAGTCAGTGTCAGAGGGGGTATTACCCTCTTGAGGTGGAGGAGACACAAGAGAAGTGCTTAACTTACTGTGATGTCAACGTGATGAGAGCATAGCTCAACTTAGTACATGATGCTGTTACATATATAATAAGCAAGGCCAACCTCTTTGAAATTGTACTGTGAGTTTATTCTGGTTTAAGAAAGCTTTAACCATGTAGGTGCTTGTTTTTCTTAGGCAGAGATACATATGTGGCCTTAATGTTTTGCTGAATTTCAGAAGGCAATTTTTGCAAAAGTGGGGGAGATTGGCTTCTCCTTTCAAGGCAGAAGTCCTACCGCAGTCATGACAAAACACCAATTTTCTGTTGGAATACTGAAAAAAGCAGTGGTACTGCATAAGATCTGAAGAAAGGAAGGTTTTCCAGATGCCATACTTTAACCACCTTTGATCTCAAGAGGTTTTTCTGATCCAGCATTCAACATGGCAGGAATTCAGTGATCGCCTAACAATGCTCCCACGCATTAAACACCCGTTCCTTATGGCGGCTGTGCACCCTCACTCGTGGGTCAGCGCTGTTGTGCAGCTCCAGGTCTTAGACTGAAAGCCCTTGGCTTTCTATAGCCCCCTTTGCAAAATCCCGCTCCTTTAACGCGCGCCCCCGCGCTCGTGCCCGCGCCCGACGTCTGCCGCGTGGGGCTTGTTGCTGGGTGAAATTTCAGGCGCTCCGTCTGATTGGCTGCCGCGCGGCCGCTGCGTTCGGCCAATGGGAGGCGGGCCTGCCCGTCCGTCCGGTCGCCGCGCGGGCTGCGGCCAGCGGGGCCCCGCGGGCGCCCTCTGGGGAGCGGCCGCGCCACTGCAGGGCTGCGCCGCAGGGGAACGTGCCTCGCTCCCCGCTCTGCGAGCCGCAGCGCTTGGGGATGTGGCGGGAGCGAATGAGCCGAAGGGGGTTTTAATTACAGTTCACCTTGCTCTGCCGAGTATGCACTAGGTGAAATAGGGCAGGATGGTGACGTAATTATTTTTCTCCCTACTCTCAGCTAACACTAACATTACTTCAGCCTAAAAGGACAAAAACTGAAATTGTCTGTGGTGTGCTAGAAGAGCTATTATTTGCACATACAATAATCGTGTGATTTGGATTTTGTTTATTACATTTAAAAACAAAGGCACATTTGTGTGTGGAGCTCAGTAAGCTGGTGGTGTGTATTCCATTCAGTAGACTTGTGTTGGTAGAAAACCAAATTATTGGTGTATTATTTAATTACATCTTTTATAAGAATAGGTGTCAAAAAGATTTTTTTTTTCCTTCTTTGAAAATAGTTCATAAATTTCTGACAACATATAGCAAAATTGCTATGGAGGATTTCAACTGACAACTGCTTTTTATGAACCACTACTTAAAAGGTAGGTTTTATTCACCACTTTCATATGCCGGAAGTCTCCATCTAGAACACAATATTCATGACCATTTGCTGCTTCACTTTCTTTGATTTGACTATGCTACGTTTTAAGTAGGCTTGCACATTTGAGTGCTGATGTTCATTATCAGTAAATTTTACTTCTTCCATGTAGTTCTTGTGCTTTGACAAAGTTTTATGGTTGTGGCGCATTTGGCTGGTGCTGCATGCCCTCGAGGAGCCCTTTGCTGGTGCTGTTCTAGACCCGTGATCTTATGTAAACCCCATTATGCGCTATGCACTATTGTTCAGATTGCAGCTTCTCCCTCTCCCCCCCTCCCGTCATTTTTCCATGACCTTCCCTTTGTCTGCTGCCTGTCACTAGGCAGGATTCAGGCAGCTCCATGCTGATTGGCTTCTTTTTCTGAGCAGCTCATGGGCTGCTTACCTGAGCACATGATCATGGGCTGATGCATACCAGCTAATACAATCCTTTCTTGCTTTAGAACTGTGGTCTCTTTACAGAGTAAGAATAATAAAACATGAAGAAATAGAGGGAAAATGGCTCAGAAAAGAGACCTTCTCGCATTCCTAGCTGCACTGGCATGTTTTGTGCCATTTAGCACACATTTCGTCATGAGAAGAATTTCTAAATTTTGGAGGGAGTTGCCTAACGATGTGTTCATGTTTCACATGACTAATTACATATGACTTTAAAGCTTAAAATGAAAAAGGGTGTTTTTGTATCTAAACAAATGAACACAATGAGTATGTTGGCCTGTCAAAATTGTTGACTTTAATAAAATGAAAAAAAAAAAAAAAAAATCAGCCCAAAGCCTGTGTCCCTATTTACAGCATTTAACCCTTACACGGGTAGCTGTACATGCCAGTGTCATTTTGTGCTGATGCATACAAAAGCCATTGTTTGAAATAAAAGGTGCTACTCTGTTGGCTTGGTGCCTGGGCCGTTGGTTTCCTCCTTGTGGCTTGGTCGCACGATGAGTAAAAAAAGAAAACACCCAAGCATCGGATAAGGGAGGTGTTTAACAAACACAGCTAAAGTTCATGTTGTTAACTATAAAGGGAGACTACCAAAATGCATTAATTTAGAATAGTAGTAGCTTGATAAATTTTATTTGAATATAAAATGACTGAATCCAAGACATTTGCACTGTTGCTCCCTGAAGGGGTGCATCTTGCCCCTTTGAAAGACTGGAAACCAGTATTTATCAAACGGTGGCTTACTGGCTTACACTGGTTGTGACCAAGCCTGTCTGGACTGGCTACCAGTTGATTTGTTTCTTTAACACTCAGCTCTCACATGAGTCTGTTCTTTGGCTGCACTGTGCTCCCTTGTGGGTATGGCTGGAAATGCTTAAGGACTGGTCTGCCCTTAGAAGATATTTTAAAACATCATTTTTGAAGATGAACCCAAAACACTGATTCATTTCATCTATGCTTATAATTTTGTCACAGTAGTTTTTATGGAATATTTTTGGTAGCTTTAACCAAATACTCTTTGGTTTCAAAAGGCTGAGATTGAGCAGGAAAATATGCATGAGTTGCTCCCCATAACCATTTAACAATGGAATTTTTCGAAGCCTGTATTTCCTACAGGTTCTTTCTAGAACTGTGTTAGTGCTTTGTTTTTAACTAAATTTTGGATAATACCCGAAGATAAAAAGTGAACAGAATTTTTAAATATATAAGCAATTCAAACTTGTTCATCCGTTTTTTTTTTTTCAATAAAAACTAAGGGTGCATCAATATAAAGGGATTCTGATGTTTGAATTTTTTAAGACTGCTCTTCTTGGCAATTTAAAAAGAAGTGTCCTTTATTTTCTTTGTATTTACTCTGTATTAAAAATGTTAATGGAAAACTGCTTAGTGAGTTAAGGAAATTAAAACAGCAAATATTAATTTTTAAGTTATATGGTTATTCAAGTGATGCACTTACAGATTTGATTTTTAAGACATCTGTAAATGTTGCATTAATCTGTTAGTCTATTTTCTGGTCATAGGAAAAGTAAGACTGTGAATTTTGTAATAGATTTTGCAAACTCTGGATAATGCCTATAAAAGAAAACACTGCAGTCTGGGAGATGGAACTATCCTATTGTAACTTTGGTGCAGAGGCCCTGTTCTTGTACTTGCTACCAGAGGGTTCTCATTAGTGGCTCATCTATTAGGAGTTCTTGGACTTGTTCAATGTAAGCCAAGCCCGATTTCTTTTTCCAAATTTTCTTTACAAGATAAAAATCTGTGACAGCATGTGTGTTGGTTGTAGGGGTTTATATGAATGAAGGGGTTTAAATCATGTGAATATGTCTGCCTTCCATTCTGAGTTCATGGGAAGACAGAAGGGATGTGCTTTTTGTACTTTCAGGTCTAAAATTCTTGCATTAAATGTATTCTCTTCTGAAGGAATATGAAGAAATTTTATTTAGCATGTAGACAGCTATGGAAAGGTATTAACAGCTCACCTGGAGTTCATAGGTCATCTGACTGAAAATGGTTGTGATGAGAACCTTTTTTCAACTCAAGTAGACTGGTGTTTCAGATCAGTGTTTCTGTAGGTGTTATATTTTGCTCCCACTAGTGGCAATGCAGTAGTAGACAATGCAGTTCAGAAAATCTAGGTCATAATGGCAAAAAAAATTATCATAATGGTATTCTTGAGAGTTCATAAATAGACCTGATATAATTTTTTGTCAGTGTGGTCATCTGTTCTTGAGGTGTGAGTCAAACTGTTAAGTACTCTCAGTAACACAAATCTGAGGATTCTAGATTGCTTTGCAGAAAAGAATTTTTAGAAAGGGTTCAGTGCCAAGTTGAAAGGAAATATAAAAAATTGCTTTGTGCTTTGTCCCTGTTTTTGTCAGGTCGCATTAACTAAGTATGAAATAAGCCTTAGGATTGATTGTGGGGTTTACAGTAGTATTCATATTGTACTTTCGAATATGTATTCTTACCTTACTATGTAGAATATTGTAGTTAGGGATAAATGTTAAATAATTTTCTTCACAAAAAATTATTCCAAATAAACTAGGAAAGATCCAGCAAACCAAAATGATAGGCGCTAAAGCATGTGACCCATGATGAGATGCTGAGGGAGCTCAACAGCTTCAGTCTGCTGAAGAGAAGGCTACAGGGCAATCTTAGCATTGCCTAAATAAAACTTGTAGGTGAGCTCAGCTACAAAATGGAGTGGAGCCATTGTTATTTAGAGGCTGTGGCATCTGTGTTCTGAATTTTACAGCTTGATTCGTAGAATTATCAAATATCCTGAGTTGTAAGGGACCCACAGGGATTGAGTCCAACTCCTCACCTGGCGCAGGACACCACCGAGAATCATTCCACCTGCCCAAGAGGGTTGTCCAAATGCTCCTGAGTTTGTGGTTACACAAAACTGTCATTGATCTGAGCTAGTGTTGGCAGTAGTCCTGCTTTCTTTTACCAAAAAAATTTAGTCATTTATATCCCACCTGAATAGACAAAATGCAATCTATTTATTAATTTCTTAGCTCTGTAAATGAAAATGAATTGGGAGCTGACACAAAATGAATCATACGAAGTATTTAAAGTGCATGCTTTGCCTAATAATTCTCCTGTGTCAGTGTTACAAACATTTGTCTATCTGGTCCTTGTGGGCAGAAGAGTCACATTGAGATAACTGTCTCATGATTTTTTCTCTTTAATTACTGTTAATATAATTTTTGCATGTTTTTGAGGTACTTAATGAAGCTGTATGCTTGGTGGGAGTAACTTTATGATGGTTTGTAGCTTCAGCAGACTTAAATTGGTTAGCACCAGCTGATTCAAATCTTAGTTGTTGAGTTACAGTTAGGATGTAGAAACTTTCTTAGCTGCCTTCTGCAACGTTATCTTATGTAATTCTTTGAAACCAGACAATTAAGCAAAACCACGTGGGGGAAAAAGTATATATTTTAAAAATCTCTATGGATTTGTTTTGTTCAATGGAAACAGATGAAATCAGATTTTGGTGTATTTCAACAAAATCATTATAGCTTCCTAGGTAATGCTGGATTTAACTCCAGGTTTTGATTTGATAAAATAAATTTTCTAACATTTTTCTTACACTTTTTAGAAACATTTATATTTTTCTTAATACTTGTGTGGGTGGATAGAATGAATATAACTGTTGAGGGCAAATCCACCAGTTTTCCTTGAAAGAGGGAGTTTTTCTACAAGGTGCTCCAATAGCTGTAGTTTTCATATCCACAAATAGTCTTAATAAAATGTTACCGTAAACTGAATGAAAGTGGTCTAAAAATCCAAGTTCATTTAACCATTGTATAGATGTGGAGGATGAAAGTCTATTGTATTTATGCAGAAAAAAGTATCTACATGGTACACTGAGAAATTCTTTATACATAATGAAGTTTTCTTAAAAGTGATTTGATACAAAAATCTTTCATTTACCTCAGTTATTAATTCTGCTTGTAACTTATGAAATTAAACATATTTGAAAGGATGGAAATATTCTTGATCCATCAGTTTCCATTTATTTTTACCTTTCGATGAGAAGAGAGGCTGCTGGCTCTTATGATATCTATTTTTAATGTAATGCTATGAGACAAGTGGTCTAAAATATGTAGTTAGAATATTACTGCATGATGTCTTAGTGTGACCTCTGTGACCTTTGCATAAATGTGTTTGTGCAGCATACCAAGAAACTTGGATTCATTTTTGGGGAAGTCAGATAAAGTTTAAGTGTTGACAGGTGTTTCTTTGTTTTTGTCAGTACCATTTCAACTAGTTTACTTTAAAATGTGCTAAATGTTACAGTCTTTCTTAGTAGCAGTGTAATATGACTGTGATAAATCTTTATCTTCACAGTTCTTTCTGAATTTTTTTAAGGGCTAAGATGGATAGCACAGAGGAGCCTCAGAAAAAAGTCTTTAAAGCACGAAAAACAATGAGAGTAAGTGATCGGCAACAACTTGAAGCTGTCTATAAGGTTAAAGAGGAGCTGTTGAAGACAACTGAAGTGAAACTGTTGAATGGAAAACATGAGAATGGAGACTCTGATATAAATTCCCTTTTAAGCAATACAGATTGTACAGAAGTCAAGAAAGGAAATTAATGGCGTGGTTGACTTGTGTGTTAACTCTGAAGAAGGAAAAACAGCGTGTGATGAAATTAGTGAGACCAAAAGCCCTGAAAGTAGGGCAGAAAACATGGCCAATGACATAGAATCCAAACCTCTAATGCTGTCCTCAGAAAATGTTACTCCTGAACAAGCTAAAGATAATGACATTGCAGTAAAATGTGAGGCTGAAAATGGAGTAGGTAGCAGTAAAGATAGTTTCCATGAAGAAAATAATAAAAAAGATCATTTGGACCAAAGAAAGAATGATATCCCATTGGAAGGTGAAGGTAAACCAGACTGTGATATTAGTGACTCTTCTGAAGAGAAGGGAGAAACAAATTATTTACCTGTTAATTCCAGTTCATCTGGTGAGGAAAAGAGGACTGAAGAAGAAACTGCTGAAGAGGTTGTTGGAGAAGCAGCCATCTCTAGCAGTATGGAAGCTGATCAGGAAAAACAAGAAGGCAGTGCAGGCCCTGCAGAAACCACTGTTTCACAGACAATAGATGAGCCAAGTGAAAGTATCTTGGACAATACAGACTCTATGGAAACAGATGACATTATTCCAATTCTGGAAAAACTAGCCCCTGCTGAAGATGATCTGAGCTGTTTTTCTAAAAGTTCTCTGCTTCCAGTGGATGACACAGTCCCAGATTTAGAAGAGAAAATAGACAATTGTTTGGGTTCACCATCCAAGCAGGAGAGCAATGAAAATCTGCCAAAAGAGGCTTTCTTAGTACTGTCTGATGAAGACGATCCCTGTGATGAGAAGGAGGAACTTGTTGAAGGGGTATTGCCGAACAAGTCAAGTCTTCCAGGTAGGAATTTTCTAAATCATTCATTTCCATTCAAGTTTGGGATTTTGTTCATTTCTTAGAATGACACACTTGAGGCAATCTTACCCTCCAAATAATGTTATGGAGTCTTAGTTTTCAAGGGTGGTATTTGAGGCACAGGAAAAAAACTTTGCACTGAAAAATGGTCATCTTCCACATTTGGAAGATGACCATTTGATTTTTTTTTGTTTGTTTATTTGTTTAGGATTTGGGTTTTAGGGTTTGTTTGTTGTTTTCTTGTTGGTTTGCTTTGGGTTTTTTTCATACTCTCTAAATTTGGGTGCCAACTTGGATGAGGTAGTGGGTAGAAAAAGAGGAAAGATGAGTAATTGTCAGAGAGGGAACAGAAGGATTTGGGGGAAGAGGAACTGCATTCATTTACTGCTTTCACAGGGGAGAAAGTATTTCAACTTTCGTAAGCATGCAAATAAATGATAAGGAAAACACACTTATAATCCAGGTGTGCCTCATCTTCTCTTTTAACTTTTTTATTTTTCCCCCACTGAAAGACAGTATTGGAAAAGTTCAATGAAAAATGCATGTCATGTGTTGTTTTTATATGATATAGCTTTTATTCGTTTAACTCAGTGTTTTTTATCTAAGTTTTCTTTAATGACTATAGCAACTGATTGATGCTTTTAAATGTTAAGTGTGGAATCTCTTCATGTAGTTAGCAGAACATTTTGTTAAAGTTAAACTCGGTGGATTCCTTTGTAGTGTACTGTTTAATACAGTTTTGTAAGGTTTTTTCTTTTCGACAATAGACAGTCATTGTTGTACTATTGCATTTCTGAAAATGAAGCAGATTAATAATTACAAATAAGTTGACAATGTTCTTTCATATGTAATTATGAGAGATGTTTCAGATTATCTTGGGGGGTGGAGTTATTTTGTTGAGTTTTTTCATCCCCCTCCTCTCCCCAGCCCCCCCCTTTATTTTTATGCTTATTTAGGCATTAGCTGTTGTCAGTGAGATTGAAAAAGTGATACCATTGTTCTGCACTGAAAGTCTTCTAGAAATTCTTGGAGGTGGGGGAAGCAGGGGGAAAGAAGGTTGTGTGTAGTTGTGTCAAAATTGTAGTGTTACGGGTCCCTTTTATGAAATAAACAGTACAAATAAATTGGTTATCTTTGTTCTCACTGCAGTTTAAGAGTTTTCTCATTGAAGCCATTAAGTTTACTTTTTTCATCTTACCCAATGAGAAAACACTCTGGGGTCACAGGGG
This sequence comes from Emberiza elegans, assembly GCA_024865655.1. Lineage (NCBI taxonomy): Eukaryota > Metazoa > Chordata > Aves > Passeriformes > Fringillidae > Emberiza > Emberiza elegans. Next base: position 6,357,775 of record JALJVW010000910.1, on the reverse strand, counting down.
AATTTGCTGTGGAGCAAAAAGACTGAAGTGAATATTAAATACTGGACTACAGTTTGGAGAAGTCTAAAATTAATGTATCCAGCAATAGATTTTTAAGGTTCTAAATTTTGGTGATGAGGCAAATTCTTTTGACTAGTTGTTTTATTTATTGGCTAATAACAGTTTATGACTTTTACAGTTGTGTGGCTGTAAACTGAGACTGTTCATGAAATGAAAATTGATTACTGTGATGTTCTGCCTTAACCAGCAACAAGATAATAGCAGAGAGGGTGCATAGGCAGGAAACAGTTGTATGAGAAAACAGATAGTTACCTTTTAAAGAGTAACTTCTGGAAAGGGTCTGGGAAAATTAAAACTGTGGAGACCGTATGGAGATCATTTCAAGATGGTCTATTGGAGAAACAGGTGCAAACTGCTCAGTTAAGAAGCAAGATTTCAACAAGTCCAGATGAAAGCCAACATGGCTAAACAACAGTGAAAAAATGGTACTAGAAGACTTTATTCAAATGTACAGATGAATGGAATGTCTTTCCCAAGTGGAATTAGTAACTATAATAGCTATGTTGTCACAGATTTTTGTAATGAAAGATCATACATCAGAGAGCCTTGGAGCTTTTTGTGTAAGCAAACAAGCATGTGACAAGGAAGCCCTGATCTGAATTCTCTTGTATATCCAAACACGAGTGATTTCTTATCAAGAAATTTTGGAAATGAAACAGTAAAATGGGAAGTCCTTGTGGAGGAAATAATCGGCTGAAGAATAAAAAATAAATTCTGAGTTCCAGAGACTAGTTCCAGAGACTGGTGTTGTATGACAGAAATAATAAATTGCCTAAAATAAATGGTAACTAATGATGTCACAGTTTGCTGATATGAAGAACTGGAGAAGAATTTTACAATGCTGATTGACTGAGAAGCAAATGTGGCAGGGGAAATTCATAGTGGTTATTACAAAGTGGTGCAGATGAGTACAAAATTCATAACTTCATCAGAAGGTAGAACTGACCACTCAATAGAAATATTTCAGGATTATAGTAGGTGCTTTTGAGGAAACATTAATAAAATGGCAGTTGAATAAATCAATTGAAAAATGATTGGAATAAATTAGGAAACAGGAAAACTGTACTATGATACACCAAGCTCATCCGAGGCTGACAAGGTTGCATTCATTGCTTCTGCTTGTCTAGTATCAAGATAATGAGATCACAGCTTAGTAGTGGAAACTAAGCTGATAGCCAGTTGTGAAATCTTCTCCTCCTTAACTAGAGAGTTCTGCTGTGTATCATGTTGAAACCACTTGTAGTTAAATGACAGATTTCTTCATAGTAATGGAAGTTAGTAAGGAAAGGGCTTTCTCATCCCTGAAATCACTTGTCCTCTATATTGAGATTTTTTGGAAAAAAAATTCAAAAAAAGTATATAAAGTTTTTGAAAAATATGACCTCAGCTTTGAAGCTTGTAACATGTTTGAAAGACATTCTAGGTGTGTGTATCTTTCCATGGAATATTTGTGTCTTTCAGTTGAATATTAAAATCTCCGAGTTGTGGGAAAAGTTGGCTTAAACTTAGCAATTCTCCTTTAGATACATAGGTAAATGAGTCCTGTTTTACTCATAGCAATTAAATACATGAAGTTTATAAGTCTTAAGAAGCAGGTGGCTTAGGCATTATGCTAATTTATTACCTTAAAAGTAAATATTTGGATTAAAGAATTTGTATTATGAATATTATTTTTACATTTATAAGAAAAATGAAAATCCCATAGTGCCAGGTTATTGGGTTTTCTCTCCTTTTTCTGATTTATTGAGTAACTTAAGTCATTTAAATGTTCTTCATAATAGAAGGGAGACTTATGTTAAGAGAGTATCAAGCATGCATTTGCAACCAGAACTTTCCTTAGAAAAGCTAATAAACTCTCCTGTATAACAAAATTAATATAGGAAAATGAAGTGTACAGATGAAGATGTACATAAGAGTGCTTACTTGCTCTCTTATATTCTGGATAGATTTTACTGTAATCTTAAAAGCAATAGGAAACACACAATGGAAGCTTGTTTCATTCACATTTGTAAACACATAATGGAAGCTCATGGATCATATAATAAAATTTTTCAGGAAGTGCTACTATTTTTATCTTTGTATGTTTGGTGGCTTCAGGTTTTTCTTTTAAGCATTTCCTAAACTGAATATTTTTAAATGGCTAGTCCTAAGTTGTGATACTTTGTATTAGCAAGAAACTTCAAATTAAAATTCATATTTGTTAACCTAAATCTAGGCCTTTTCTACCATTAAGGTTATGGTTGAAGTTGCCAATTGTAAATAGAGAAACGTACTAGTATTTTAATATTTTACTGAAATTTTTATGCTTTGTCCCTAAGTGGGAAAGTAAGCTAAAATAAATTGTTGAGAACTTCAGCTGCATTAAAAACATATTATATTTCAGAAGTAACTGAAACATGTTTCCCTCAAAATTACAGTTCGGTAATTCTGGTTAAAATGTTAAGCAAATTCAAAAGTGAGTCTTAATGTGTTGCATTATAGTTCAAATTTTTGTTTTGAGGGTATTCCCTTATTTTTTTTCTTATCTGCATTCCCTCTTTGTCATGATTATTTCTCTTGCCTTCCCTCACATGGGTTTTTTTTTCATATGTTTTTTACATTCATTAGTCAAAATAGGACTGTTACAAGACTTTTGTAGATCTGAGAAAGTGTGGATTTTTTTCTTCTGTTTATAGAAGAGGTGGAGGGGGAGAGAAAAAAGGAGTGTGAAGACAAAGGAGAAGAGGCCCATAAAGAAGAGGAGATACAAACAGAGAAAAGTATGTAATGTTAAAACAATTGTGTTTCACTGTGTTGTATGTTTTAGAAGCACAGAATCATTGCATTTGGAAGGGACTTTTGATGATTATCTAGTCCAATGCCCCTGTTAAAAACCAGGTCAGTTGGAAAGCAGTTTGCCCAGAACTGTGTCCTGACAGGTTTTGAATATTTCCACAGGCTAAGATTCCACAAATTTTCCATGTTCTGACCCCAGTGTTTGACCACCCTCACACTAAAAAAAATTTAAATGTTTGAGTGGAAACTCTTGCATTTCAGTTTACATCCATTTCTCTTGTCCTGTCACTGCTACTCACTAAGGGTCTTGCTCTGGTTATTCTCCACCTGTCAGGTAATTCACACACATGATAAAATCTCCCCCAATGGCCTTCTCCAGTTGAACAATTCCAGCTCTTGATGAATGCTCCTATCTCAAGAACATCTTGGTGACTTTACACTGCACTCTCTTCAGTATGCTTACATATTTTTTTGTATTTAGAAACCCAGAACTGAACAAAAGACTCAAGGTTCAGGCTCACATTCCCTGGTTAGAGGGGAACCTCTAACCTCCCTCAGCCTGCTGTCAGTACTCATTCTCAGGCAGCCAAGAATGTTGTTGGCCTTCTTTGCCAACAGGGCACATTGCTGGCCTGTGATCAGCTTCATGTATGTTGAGACCACCAGGGCCTTTTCTGAAAAGGGGTTTTCCAGCCAGTGAATTCCTAACCTGTACTAATGCATGCTTTTATTGCTGTCTCCAAGTGTAGCACTTGGGCATCTCTTTTTCTTAAACTTCATGAGGTTCTTGCTTGCCCATTTCTCTAGTTTGTCAGTGTGACTGAATGACAGCATAACTACCTAGGAGTGTACAAATCACTCCTTCCAGTTTTCTATCACCTGAAAGTGGCTGCAGATATCTTCTTACCCCATTATCTAGGTTATGAATGAAGATGGTGCTATTGGTACCAGTGGCATCTGCTAGAGTGCATTACTGAGCTCCAGCTGGACTATGTGCCAATAATCATGGCTCCTGGAGCCCAGCAGTTGAGCCAGTACAATTATCTAGGCCATACATCAAAAATTTGAGGATGGTTTGGGTGTCAGAAGCATTATTAAAGATGCTGTCCTCTCATCCACCAAGCTAGGGGTCTCATTGTAGAAGGCTATCAGGCTGATGGTGCCTGATTTCCCCTTGATAAATCCATTCAATTCCCCATCATCCCCTTCCTGATAGGCCTTGAGATGATTTCTATCTAGATTTACTTGTTCCATCATGTTCCCAGGAATTTAAGTAAAGCTGATAATCCTGTAGTTCCCTGGGTCCTTGTTATGTAAATCTGAAGATGATTTAAAAGTAGATGTCCCTCTTGTCCTCGAGAACCTTCTGGACACAGTGCCAGGAGCTGGAGGAGTGACTGTGGTCTCTTGGGTTCTTTTGTGCTTCATCGTTGTAAAAGTCCTTTTTAATAACCATCTAGTTCGATTTTGAGCCTGTTCTTTTGTTAGTTATTTACTTTCCATCTTAACCAAGAAGTGAAAAAGAAGTTTGAATGGTTTTTCAGTCAGGTGTTGGAGGTACAAGTTAAAAACTTAATGGCAAGTAAATACAGTTAATTGCTGGCATAGTTAAATGAGATGTAGTTTTATTTGGCTGGAATTCTGAGAAGAGGATTCCTTTTTCAGAAGAAGGTTTTCTTTTGCTTCTCAGAAGCCATGTTTCATTACAGGATGGTGCTGATAGGAGCAGGATGAACTGGAGGGAGGCTCTGGAGAGGAGAGACTGGTGGTAGTAGAACCATTTTGTATTTGGGGAAGTGACTGGGTGAATCACAAAGCAGAACTCACTGACAGGGCAGTAATGTACAGATACCAGAAGGACTGGTTTTGTACTTTGATGTCATCAAGCATGTTTTTCCAAAGGCATTCCTACTGGTTGACCATGAAAAAGCTTAAACTGAGAACAACTTCATGGTAATTATGGCATTCTGAAGATACCTGTTTTTTCAGGAGTTCCTCATGAGCAGTTTTATCTAATTGTTCCAGATGAAGCATTAAAGAGAAAGCGTTCCAAATCTGAGGACATGGACAATGTTAATTCTAAACATCGTCGGTACATGGGAGAAGATTATGAAGCAGAACTCCAAGTCAAAATTACAGCCAGAAAGGATGTTGACTTAAAATTACAAAAGGTAAAATAGAGGTGCAGAGCAAAGAACATAAATACATGCCTGTCACTTGTGTTACCATCTTTGAATTAGCAGTCCTTCTGCACACACTCTGTGTCCCCAAACGTTTTCTCTTTTTTGTGGTTGAACATGGGATGTAATTCAAAAAACAAAGGTGCTTAATTCATATAAAGTTCTACATAGCCCTCCTTTTAAGAAGAGACCAAATACCATTCGAAAACTATGCTGCCAGAGTTATATTTGAAATGTATAAAATGCTTAAAGTCTCATGTGACTCTAGATGGAAAATGTTAAAGGATGTATTTCACCATGATGATTTATATGTGATGTACTTTATTCTGTGCCTAGCTTTTAAAAAAAGGCAGTCTCCAAAGAAGAGTGTAATCCACCTGGCATTTTGCAGACTTTTGTAGAGCTGTTAATAGCCTGATTGCACTATTGCTGTATAAGGAACCTATGGTCTTGAAGAAAAGAAAATTGTGCTGTTCTCCAGTTAGTTCATTAGCTAGCATGTGTTGTAACTTCATTAATTCAGGATGGCGAAAACTGAACCACATTAGTGGCTTATTTATTTTTATTTCCTATGAAAACTTTTTACAGTGCAGTAGGTATAGATGGGAGAAGAACATTAAATAATAACTTCTGTCAAGTAAACTTTGTAAAAACCAGTCTTTTCTTCTTATGTTTTTAGCTTCTGCAAGAAAGCCAACACTGAATATTTGCTAGAAGAAAATATATCTCAGAAAAAAGTTTTTGTTGAATGTCTTAAGTTTCTGTTATTTGAATGCCAATGTCCCTCTCAAAAATAGAAAAGTAAGAAGAACAATTAACTTGTGTAAGCACTGCAATTTAAAAGAATACTTTCTCTTGTCAAGGTTCTTTTTATATATAGTAAGATTTTATATCCTTATTGTACTGAAAGGAAATTAATTTGTTGAATTAATGGAAAACCATTTGTATTTTCCAAAATTATGTCAAAACTTAGCTGTGCAACCACATGCTTATTGCTGACTGTAGATTTATTTGATTGACAGGGTACAACAGTTGTTTTTGTTTTGTTTATAGCAAGATATTTATTAAGAGTTGAGAATATTTTTATAGGTGGTCCCCCAAAGTTTGGAATTGCATTGTTGTATTTTTTATGTAACAATTTTGCAGATTATCCAGAGACTGTTAGAAGAAAAACTTACCGCTTTACAGTGTGCAGTATTTGACAAGACTCTGGCAGACTTGAAAACCCGAATGGAGAAAGTAGAATGCAACAAGAGGCATAAAACTGTGCTTACTGAAATGCAGGTGAGTGTTTGTGTGTTCAGCTCCATACTAGCGTCAAATGCAAAAATAACTTCCTCAATGTTTAGTAGTAAGGTTCCTAGAGTTGCCAGTAGAGAAACCATTGTGGCTCTGCAAGGGGAGGAGATGGTGGGGGGAGCAGCAAATACTAATGTTCCTTTTGAGTTGTAAAACTATTTTCCTGCTCAGAAGGAGGGAAGCAACCAATTAATAATACAGAAACTCCAAAGGGTTTCTTCCGTCTGGCAAACGGATTCATTAGCTGTTAGTAGACTGCTTTTCAACTCTTCCGTTCCATTTAGGCATTTTCAAAAAAAATTCCAAGTATGAAAATATCTAAGGTCTTTAGGAAGATGGAAATTTGCTTAAAAATGGGAACATGCAGAAAGGAGAGGACAGTAGTGCTGAACTTTGAACATCCTACATCACATGTTTCCCCAGAGTGTAAATAGTTGATGTTCTAGCAAGGAGGCAAATAGCTAGTGTTGAATGCAGTATGCTTTCCTGCATTATTTATAGAAAATATGTACATAGTGGTGACATGAAGAACATCACAAAAAAGAATTTTGAACTGACAGGACAGTTAAAAGCTTATCTCATAACAAATTCGAACAATAAGGCCATTTTACTTTTTTATGAAAAGAAACATGGAGTTTGCCAGATCACGTCCCCCTATACAACTCTTTCCTCTTGTTGCCACAGGTATTTTATATTGACTTCTTAAGTGCTTTCTAAGATGTTTTCAATATACTTGTTTACCAGTGTCTTTAGCCATCAGCTAGAGTGTCAAAGCAATAACATAAGGCTTTCATTTATGTACTTTTGTGTGAACATGCCAGATGGATTCAGTTTGTGCAGTTGTGAATAGGAAGGAAAATAATTAAACCTTTCTCTAAGATACCTTGACTGTGATGCATAAGTTTGTCTTTCTGCTATAATATAGTTGAAAATAACATAGTTGTATTGGATTTCAAGGAACAATAATTTCCCTGATATGAAAATAGCATTTGACTTAAACTATGTCTTAGTTATATATCTTTTAGTTTATAAAATTTCTTTGATGGTTTTTTTTATGGTTTTGTTTGTTTTCATCTTCTTCCTGTTTAGGCTAAAATTGCAAGATTGACAAAGCGGGTTGGAGCAGCCAAGGAGGACTTGAAAAAGAGACAGGAAGTAAGAACTAGATTTGTTGGGGTCTGGGGTTTTTTTCTGAGTTAGCCTAAACCTTGTGTTGAAAAACAAATAAAATTTACATGCAGAAATATGTGACTTGTTTGTTCAATGATGTTAACAATAGGGTTTGTCTGGTTTGGTTAAAGAAATTTTAACATCTGTTATGTAATACTGAATTATACAGAAGCTTCTTTAGCTGTTTTTAGTGTGAAAACACCTTAAACTGTATATAACTGAATCTAATTTACTTCAGTATGAAGAGTACCATATAAATAAAAGTGCATCCCACTACTGTGATTCTGAGGGATGAGAGGGGGAAGAAGACAGGGTATAGGAGAGGGAGGCAGTAGGACCAAGGAGATTTTGTGTAGTTGTAAAATATGTCAAATTCTCCTGCAATGTTGACTTCAGAAAATGAATGAAAATATAAGTTTGCAAGCTGCCTTAGAGTTGTTCTGTTATGGCCTCTCTCTCTCATTCTGTGTAGAATGTGGCAAATGCACCTGTATCTCCAGGGAAAGCAGCACCAGACCCTGCAAATGTAAACAATGCCACGTATCGGTAAGCAAAGCACATCACTTGGACTGTGTTAAAATGCACAATAGGACACTTCAGATACTCCCTGTACTTCCTTTTTTTAAATTAAATTGGTTTTTCCTTTTCCTTCATTGCTCTTCACTTGTAAAATTTGATTTGCCTTTACAGAAGTCATAAATTGACAGAATTGAACCTATTCTTGGTTAAATCTAGATGGTATTTAGCATCAGTGTCAGTGTTTAAAAAATTATAGATAATAAAAAATTATAGATAATAGTGGAAGTTTAATTTCAAGAACAGGAAAATTCTTACAGGACTTGAAAATTTATAAATAATTCCATACTTCTTTTTATTTGGGAACTAGCCAAAGTTAATTTGCCTGAGAAGCAAAAGTGAGTTTTGAAAAAATAAATCTCAAAGAAGAGAACAGCTGTAAAATTAGGGATTTTTCACCATTGTACTGTTCATAAATATACCTTATGTGGCTTTTTGAGAGAAATGCCAACTCAAACTTTGTTCCTTAGAAATGCTGGCACAGTAAGGCAGATGCTGGAGTCAAAGAGGAATGTAGGAGAGAGCACACCAGCAACTTTACAAGCCCCTGCGAATCCAGGTAAGAAACTCCCTATGGACTGTAAACTTCTTAAAAGTTCTATTGCTTTCCATTAAAGAAGTAACTAACCAAACAGAGCAAAACTGATTTTACTCTGTTTTTCTGACCTAAAAAATCATTATTTTTAGTTGCCAATGCATTCTATGTTTATATTTGTGTAGTATGCTTACCAGGTATGGAAAAAAAAGGTGTTGATTTGGCCAAGCAGAACTTGTGGTAAATTAGATGCTTCAGTAGACTGCATGCTGGGTATGGCAGCAAAATTGGCTGTCAAGAACTGAGATGTGTCTCAGACCCCTTATTGCACTTGGTCATAATAGGATGCTGATGATACCCTTCTCGCTACCTAGTGACTATAGAAATGGAATTGGAAACTAAACAGCAATTATGAAGCACATTTCTTAAAGGAGTCATGTTGAAAAATGGAATTTCTAGATTAAAATTTTATGGGGAGTATAGACTCAAACTCACCATTAATTTATTCATTATAGTCTTGCGGTCCTTGGTTGTAAAAGTAGTTTAATATTGAATGCTGACTCTTTCCCACAGGACTATCTTACAGTTTGTATGTACTGGATTTCACTAGTGTGTTTTGCTCCTGATCTTTAGAATTAATGCTGAAATTTTGTTGCATAAAAGTCAGTATCTTCTCTGACACATTAATACTTGGTTTTGGTAGAACCTTCTCGATACAAGGTCCTACCTATACAAGACAAGCTGGTCATAACCAAAATAGTTTTTATTTTCTTGTGTTTTGTCAAGCACCAGTTGCTCTGCCATTTCTATAATGGGTGCTTAAAATGCTGTATTTTATGTTTTCAGCAGTTAAATCTTGGAGCTTTCTTCAAGCCTGTGTCATAATTCTTTATATATATTTTTTCCTGACATTTCTTATAAACAGAAATGCAGTATTCACTGTATCTTTAACCGGGCCATTGAACATGAGAGTGTACAACAGAAAAATAGTACCTATAACCTTCATTTGCAAAAAGAAGTAATTATACACTATTTTTTTCATAAAATCATAGAAGTATTTGGGTTGGAAGGGACCTTTAAAGATCATCTAGTCCAACCTTCCCACCATGGGCCAGGCCATCTTTCACAAGATCAAGTTGTTCAAAGGCCTGTCCAGCCTGATGCTGAACACTTAAAATGATAGGGCGTTCACAGTCACTGTGGACAACCAGTTCCAGTGACTCACTGCCCTCATCATAAATTGTTTCCATTTGTTGTGTTGCAGTGAAACTTCCCACTTGATTCAAATGCTTAATTTTTTTATTTATTTTTTGTGTGTAGTGCCTGCTTCCAGTCTTGCTGCTTCTCCAGCAGTTGTCAGTGGACATCCTAAGCTTCAGACTCCAGTGTCCTCCACCAGCTCTTTGACAACAGCAGTGCTTCCCACAGCTAACACGGCTACAGTTGTAGGCACTAATGCAGTGCCCACTGGCAGCACTCAGTCAGTGTCTGTCTCATTGCAGTCTTTGCCTGTAATCCTGCATGTACCTGTGGCAGTGTCATCCCAGACTCAGCTTCTGCAAGGCCACACAGGGACTTTGGTCTCTAACCAGCCCTCAGGCAACGTTGAATTCATATCTGTACAAAACTCATCTACAGTTGGTAGCCTTACCAAAACGACAGTGTCTTTGGCATCAGCTAACACAACTAAACCAAATAACATCCCTCTTTTGCCCAGTCCTGGTATGCTAAGGAACTCTACAGCCAGTGCTGGGTCAGTAGGCACAACGTTGGCAGTACAGGCTGTTCCTACTTCACATCCTGTTGCCCAGACCACAAGGACTTCTTTGCCCACAGTGGGTACTCCAGGACTTTATAATGCGACTACCAGTCGAGCACCCCTACAGATGAAGCTTCCTCTTCCTGCATTTAATAGTACAGCTCCCACTGAACCACCCACCATTGCAGCGCCCAAGATTGGTAAGTTATGCTTAAATGTTGGCACTGGTGGAGGAAGATAGTGGTCACAGAGAAACATAAAACTGCACTCTGTGGGAAATTGTTTCTTAGTGTTTTACAGAGATGGTTCTTCTAGGTTGCATTTCTGTTGAAATTTTCAAGATCAAAATAATCTCTATTACAGATCTGTTTCAGACATTGTTGAAAGTAAACTCCACTTGGAGTCAGCAGTGTGGCTTTGTAAGCTTTGTTTTATGTAGAATTTGATTTATATAATTCCTAGTGTGAAGTCAAACTCCTGTCATTAAGAACTTGTATTTAATTTTAACACAGCCTCTCAGAATAATATGAACTACCTTTCTAAGTAAAGACATACTGAAAGGAAAGTATAATTGTAACTTAATTTTAACAACACTTAAAAGTAAACAAATTGGTAGAAAAAAGCAATTGAATATGAATCTAGTTCCAAAGGAGTGTACTTACAGTATTTTAAAAAAGTCTCTAAATACAATAAATGTTTAAATAACAAGAATTAGATAAATTATTTTTAAATACTTTTTCTCAATCTTTGGTCCTGCCCTGATGGTTGTCTGCACTTCTGATTTTATATGCCTTAAATTTTTTTTATAATAGGTGGGATTTCAGGATTTGTAAGTGTTGGAGTTATAGGAAGTGCCTCATTGGCACAATATAAGCTAGAAGGATCTCAAGCAGAACTTGACATCAAAACTAGTTTCATTTCATTTTTCTGTATCTAAGTACCTGTGCTAAAATATGTGCTCTGTAGAGTTAGACGATTATGTTTTATATTGGCTCTTAGCTCTAAAGCAAAAAGAAGTGATTTAAGACAAAATAAAAAGGGTTGTGACTGATGAGATACAGTGAAAAAAGGGAGGACCTATGTGTCCAAAGAATGTCTCATTTTATGCAGTTTACATAGATTTACTTTATACCCTAGCAGTTTTCTCACCAGAACTGAAATGCTGATTTGGGCCAACACTGTTGCTGATGAGCTCTCGTTAAAATGAAAGGAATGAGAACCGAATTTGAATTTATGTATTTACATCAAATGTTAAAGCAGCTTCTTAAATTGCTAGTTTAATATTTGGCTGAGCTACTGAAGGTACTCAGTGTCCCTGCCTCAGTTATATATTTTGCAGTCTGTTTAAGCATCCTTTTTTCAGTCGGATCTTTTTTTGTATGGAAATATTTAACAATTGTATTAATTTTTAGTTGAATAGCTTATCAATATGCATACAGAGGGAGGAGAGGTTGGAGTTAGTTATACTTTGTGCTCAGGCAAGGAAATTGCTCAATAAAATGCTTTTAATATACTGTCAAACTTACAAGGAAAGGAACACGTCAATCAAACTTTAATACTTATAGTTGAAAACTGGGGCTAAATGTAAAATATGTCACATAGTGAATGTTCAGTGTCAAACAGCTTTGAATATTGCCTTCAAATATGGCTAGTGGGTAGCAATAATTAGTACTGAGTAGATACTGCAAATGAACAATTTTTTGACCCCTCAGAAAACCAGACAAGCAGGCCACCAACAGATACTTCAGCAAACAAGCGACCTGCTGAGGGAACAGCACAGGTAGGCTGTTGATTTTTTATATATAAAATTCTAAAGTTACAATCCACAGGAGATTATCTTTATTGATTATAATTGAACAATTTTAGTTTCTTTTGTGCCATCCTTTCTAGTTTCTCAGTTTATATTATTCTTCTTTTGATTCACTGTTACTTACAGCATGAGCTTCTGATAATTTTTTCAGAAGTGTTCTGATGGGATTTCTGTAGGTAGATGAGTTGGTAAATCAGGGGCAGACTAAAAGTTGTCTGCTAAAACAGAGCTAGCATACAAAGAAAAGACAGCCCAGTCTTTGTCTGAATGGCTTGAACTTATATAGATACAAATATTTTCTAAATTTTTGCACTGCTCTCATTCCTACACTAATCCAGAAGTTAAAATTGGAATTCTAATGTTTGATTGCCATATATCATGGGAGGAAAAAAAAGGAAAAGAAACCTCCTTCAGGAATAGCTACTTCATGATAAAGGATAGCTTGCAATACTTCTGGATTCCTTGTCTAAAATTTGTTGGACTTGCTTTGAAATTTAAAGTTTGAAATTAAGCTATTCAAAATTCTTCATAAATAATTTTCTTTCTGTCTATAGATGTTTCAAAAAGCACCTCATACTTAACTCTTCCTGTTAATTAGAAGTCATGTTATTAAGAGGAATAAAATTAATTTCTTCTAGACTACATTTCCAAATTCATTAGTGTCTCAAGCAAGGTACAATTAATCTAAATTGTATTCAAAGCAAGAAGAAAATATACTGGGCAATATTCTGGTTTTCACCTGCTGAAAGTAGTCTGGCAAAGGTAGTTAGTATTTTAGAGTATAAACTATGCCTCACTCATATCTTTCAAGTTGTTTGGAACTTCATTTTTCAAAGATACCTGTGGATTATAGCTGTTCAAAACCCTTGTCAGTATTTGATACATAGGAAATCCAGTACCATAATGGATGACAGTAGTACAGTTTTAAGGTTTAATTTTCAGTATAAGATGCATATTTTGGAATTTTTTTTCAGTTAGAGCCTGAAACCTGGAAAAAATTTGGAAAAACGGATTGTGTATGATAATGGTATTTACCTGTGGAAGATGAGCTGGAAGGAGGGAAATAAGACGTAGGATGTTTTCTGGTTTTCAGTCTTCTGTTGTGTAGTGTATGTTCTAGGTTTGCTTTCTGTGAAATCAGTTAAAGCATGTGTAATGCCGTGGTTAAAAAAGAAGAACCCGATGCATTTTAATTGGCTAGTGAGGTATGGAAGTGACGTGCCGTTCATTTGAAAAACCCAGTTAATGCCACCTGCTTTTTGTTAGGTAAAATCCAAAATATTATGTATTACTCCACACTTCGCGGCTCTCAGATCATAAAGTAGTTCGCTGTGTGCCGTATACCTGTGGCAGATTTGATGGTACAACTTTGATCAATTGTTTCGAAAAGCAGTTGAAACAGGAAGAGACTCCATCAGAAAATAAAGAAGCAGCACAGACGAATTTTAACTTCCCTGAGGATGTCCTCTTTGGCTTGGAGGAAGAGGAAGAGGATGCTAAGAGCATCAAAAACACCCACAAGCAGACTGGCTGGGCAGCTAACCTATTAAAACAGTGGCTGGCCAAAAATGGCAAGGATCCTAGCTTTGAATTGGTCCCAGTAAGTGAACTCAATGATATCTTAAGAGAATTTTATTACACAATAAGAAATCACGATGGAAATACCTACAGTGTGGCAAGCTACAAGTCAATGCGCGCTGGCTTAAACCGGCATCTCAAAATGCCACCTTACAATCGTCAGATTTGCTTAATGAAGGACAAAGAGTTTGCCAGTGCAAACATGGTATTTGTGAGCGTGCTGAAGATGCTGCGCATGCAGGGGAAGGATGAGACTCACCACCATCCTCCTATAGCTGCCGAGGACTTGCGTAAGATTAAGCAATCTGGTGTGCTGGGTTTGCACAGTCCCTTGGCACTCGTCAACAAGGTGTGGTTTGATTTGCAGTTGCATTTTGCCAAGCGAGGGAGGGAAATTCTAAGAGATCTGGCTCCAGATGCATTTGTGGTTGAGAAGGACAAGAACGGGCGTCGATATGCTATGTTTAGATATCCTGGCAAAGGCAAAAATGGAGAAGATCCTCATAAAATGGGTAAAATGTATGATATGCCTGGGGACCCAAACTGTCCTGTATTTTCCTTGGAACTTTATTTGTCCAAGTTGCCTCCAGAGCCCCCTGCCTTTTACCTGCACCCTCTAAAGCTAACGTCAGAGCAAATGCAGGAACAGCGTGTCTGGTACAAAAGAGAACCAATGGGTGTGAACTACCTGGGTACCATGATGCCCAGGATAAGTGTGGCAGCCAGGCTCTCTCAGCGGTACACCAATCATTCTCTCCGAACTACCACCATCCAGCTACTCTGTGAAGCAGGACTGGGGCCTAGGGAAATAATGGCAGTGACAGGCCATCGCTCCGAGTCTGCTATTAGGCACTACTGGGGATCTGCAGAGGTTCGCTACAGGGTCTGCTCAGATATAATGGAAAACAATGCCCCCAGTTATCGATACAGCAAGATCCCAAATGAAGTGAGAAAAGAATCAGTATCTGGTGCATCCACCTCCTCTGTAAAACGTACTGTTCTAGAACAAAACAAAATTTTATTCCCTACAAAATCTGTTGTGCCACCTGGCACTAACTCTGTGGCTTTAGATCCTGAGGGGTGCCCAGCTCTGAATTACAAAAGCCCAGTCCCATTGAACCGCAGTTCATCCAAGGTGTTTCTCCCAAGAGCGTGACCAGTGGGAGCCTAACTGCTGGTCCCCTTCAAGCCTGTTGTAGCAAACCTGTCTTTATAGAGCGTGTGATAAAACAAGAACCTATGACGTGATGCTTCTGTAATAGAACTGATTTCAGATGAATTGCTAAAATAGAAAAATTATCAGATTTGGTTTTTTGTTTGGTCTATGAAGGAAATTCCTTATGGTCTAATTCAGCAAGATGTATCCTGTTTGCACTCAAGATGTCAGCTATGGAGCAGAAATTTAAACTGTAGAGGGCTTGGAGTTTGTATGACTTTTTGTGGCAGCTGGGACTCTTCCAAGTGGCTGAGCAGAGTTATTTAAAAAACATTAAAGGGAGATAATGATTTCTACTTAGCTGAAGATATGCTTTCCTCACTAAGAGAATGGCTTTTATATTTTGTGAAGAATGTTATTTATCATACTATTTTGTGACTGCTGGCACTAATGTAGCATCTTACAAATCAAATACTTGATTACTGGAAGAGCACCAAGAAAACAGAAGCTGAATGAAATAGACACAGATGCACTACAAATATATACATACGCATGAAAACACCTGGAATTGCTTAACCACTGTCACCTTCTGTTCAAATTCTTATCAGACCTACCAGAGGACTGTGCCTTTGTTTCCTTTTTTTTTAAACCTTCTTCTAAATTGATTTCCTCTGTAAGCTGAGGATTTGCATTGGAGGTCTTTCCTATTTAATATTTTTGGCTTAAGATGCCAGTCATTCTGTTCTCTGAGGGCATTATTGATATGTGTGCTATTAAAATTGGGATCTCTTTGGTTGTGCATGAAATGGTGAAAACATTCTCAAAAGAGCTGGAAACAATTTCTTGCTTAAATGCCAGATAATTAGTGTTTGTGTTGTCTCTGTGCCTAACTTGTGAGAGGTTGTTTGTTGGGGTTTTTTTGTATTTCCTCTCACCAACCCCCTTTGTTACGTCACATCATCTTTGCCAGTATATATAATTCACAAGAAGTACATCTTGTTCTTCCTCACTGAACCATGTCCAAATATTTTTGGTTTTAACTTCTTCAGGTCAGTAAACTGGTCCTGTCATTATCTTTTCCATAGATTTTCACAGGTTAGAAATTCTCAGCATAGTGGATGTGAATAATTTTCATCATAGATTCTGACAAGATCTTCCAGTAAATAAAAATAGAAAACTGGTTATAGAATTACAGATTATGGTTGGTCCACTTTGGAAGAAGAAACAGTGTAGCATTTAAAACTGTTTTCCATATATTAACAATGAAATAAAAATTGTCCTTTTCAAATGTGTGTACACAGATGCACTTCACATGATTTATCATACTAAGGACTTCACTTGAAGTGTTGATGTTGCTCAACAATGGACAAAATAGGGAAAAGTCGCAGCTGAAATGACAAATTGCCAATGATAAACTCTTAGTTCTGTGGAGAACTTCCTTGCTGGGATAGGCTTTCAAATTTTGAATGAGATTTATCACTCTGTTGTAGTGTATAGACAATATAGACACTGCTCTAGTCTGTATAGAGGACTTGATGCCTGAATGTTGGAGGTTTTATCTTGGCTGATAATGTTTACTTTTGTGACTTTGTGTCAGTTATTCATACTTACTGCATCAATTTTCCAAAGTGTAAGACCAACACCGTGCTCCATTTTCTAATGGATCGTGATAATGGTTAAAAGGTTTTAAAAGTTCTTTAGTGAACTCATCTATGGTTGAGATAGTTGATCAGATGTAATTGTTAATATAGAAATTACTTCTACACAGTCCTGCTTCCTTAGTAGGAGCATTAATTCACGACATCAATGACTAGAGGAAAGAAAGCATGGGTCATTTTGTCAATCCTAAAGTAAATCAGAGATGGTTAAGAAAGTGATCCTTTCTAATGGCAGGAAGAAAAAGTGAAAAAACAAAGGGCAAACAGTTCTCAAAATGTAGGAGAACTGTGCAATAACTTCTTCTAGGATATTTTATGGTAACACAGACTTCGAAATTTTAGGGATTCATGGAATTAATAACTCAGCAAAATTGGCAAAATTAATCTCTAAATTGAATCTAAACTTCCACCAGGATGGGTATGTATTACTGTCCTCTCCCAGAAAAAAGTTACCTACCATCTTTGTCTCAGGTAGTTGCTTTTTCCAGTATATTGGCACTGAACATTTTTCCTCCAGAAACAAGAAAAGTATGTTGCCAGATGATTCTGTGTTCCCTCTTGCTGCATACTCTGGTCATACTGACCACACACCCTGCTCTAGTTCTTACCGCATCTGGATGACTTAGTGCAACAGCAAATGCTGATGGCTTCATTCTCCAACACAAATCTAGTTAGTGACTAAAATAGAAAAAGGGACTCTCTAGGCCAGTCTTGGCATGTCTCTCATTCTTTTTGATTATCATTTGGCTTCTAACTTGACTTTCCTTCTGTTGGCTTGTAATTGGGTATTTTTGGATTCTCATTTGTTAAATTCTAATTCTGTTGGTACCAATTATACAGTGTCCTCTTACTACCTTCAGTTTGAACCTGGTACTTCAAAGCTACTGACTGCAATATTGCTACTTTCTGGATTTTTGTATGGGAGAATTCTTTTATTTTTTTTTTTTTAATAAGAAAATATTCCTCATTTGGGCTGAAAGTATTATTGCTTCACAAGACCTGGCATCATTATTTACTAAGATTTCTGGTAAACTTTGATTTCTAATTAGTAGAACATCTTTCTAACTTTCCAGAACTGAAAAAATCTTTTTCCTCTTTCCCCTCCCACCTAAAGTGTTAAATAAATCTTTCCTTCATGTATTTTATTTCTAGAAAAAATGAACCAAATGCGTATTTTGCAGCTTTTGTAAAGTCAATTTTGGCTGTGAGTACAGTGATACAGGGAGTAGGGAATCAAGTTTCAAGTCAGTGCTGTTCATGGCAGTACAGGTTATGCTCTGTGAACATAATAAATTATATCAAAATGGACATTATTGTACTCCTCAGTTGCAGTATCAGCAGAGAACCTCAGAATAGTAGGATAACAGGTTTTGGGTCTTTTTCCATTATTTTTCTGCTATAGGTGAACCTGTTTGGTGAACCAACAGGTTAAATATAGTTTGTTGTCTAAATTTAGATTTATACTTTGGCTGTAAATATAATGCAAAATCACCAATCATAATTTCAAATTAATTTTAAAAATCCAAATATAAGAAATATTCTTTGAAAGAAGTTTCTATGTTTCTTGAGTTTTCTAATTAGATCTTCTCCTAAAATAAGATAGTTTCATTTCAGTTGCAAAAAAATCCCTAAAAGGCAAAACCAACCAAAAACCCCCAACCAAAAAAATCCCGACAAACAAATAAAAAAGCCACCAAAACCCCAAACAACAACAAAAAAAACCCCAGCGCTTAGTCTAAGTCAACTAAATTAATAGTGACTGCTATGTTGTGATTAAATTCCTTTTTCTTTGATGGAGATGACCCTGAAAACAGTGAAGAATATCTGGTTCCTTATATAATGCTTCCATAAATTTAGTTTTGCATCTCATTGTCATAATTCAACTTTGGTACTAGTTTTGTGAATACAGGACTTGTTTTCCCTGTGCTTTCCTGCTAAGTTTGGAAATCTCAGCTGTTACTTTAAAGGGGTACTCAAATTACTTCTTGTTTATATGAAGTTGGCATGGTATCTTAAAGTATGTTAAATTTTCTTTGCTTATATGCACCTTCTCTGTACCATGTGAAGTGCTCCACTGTGCAGTGTCAGATACCTGAAGGCATTGGAAGGATGCTTTGAAATGGAATTTGTTCTTGGGTTTGTTGGGGTTTAAGTCTAGTACCTCTGGTTATCCTGAACTGAACTGCTTCTCAGTAGTTGCTAAAGTTTTCCATATGCAGCTTGGATGTATGATTTTGCTGTGTGATTGTTTTCTTCTTTTCAGCCTTTCTCTCTGCTTCTTGCTCCAAAAGGAGTGGCTGCAGGGATGTGGAAGGGGACGTCTTAGTATTTGTGTTAGTCTTTCATCTTCAGCTTTTTCCTGTGTACACAGAAATTGAAGGGTTGTTATTTGGTCCCAGTCATTTTATCCATGGCTATTCCAGTGCCTCGGGTCCTTGAGTTGCATTTCTGAAGACATAACATGCACCTTTACTGCACTGGGTAAATAACAATAAATGTTATTGTTATAGAGGCAGAAGCATTTTTAATTATATAGCAAATCTTTAGAATGGTTTAAAAATATTTTAGTACAAATCCCGGTTATAGATACAGGATTTATATATATTATATATAATATATAAATATAGCTATGGTATACTGAGAGAATCTATGAAAGCAGTTTTATTACACTGTAACATAAAGAAACAGTGAACAAATCTTAACAGGGTTGAAAATGTCTGGCATGAGTCAATCTTCAAGAATTGTTTGCATTATATTAAAACACCAGGTCAGGTGTATAGTCTTTTTCTTCTTGTTCCTACTTCATGTGCAATTTATTTTCTTAAGGAGTAAACCTGTTTTTTAGTCTAAGTTTCATCTATACATTTCACTTTACAGCTACTATTAGTTTATTAAGTATAAGTCCACCAGTGTCCTGCCCATTTCCCTTTGTTTCTGACACACCTTGATTTCTTTGGTTAAATTACAGTTTAATTTAAGCTATCTTGCTGACTATTGGAAATTCATCTCGTAAAACATTAATAAAGTATATTTATAACTCCTATCACATTACTTTGCAATGTGTAACAAACTTTGTGAGTGTCTCTTAGGAAATAATGTGAACAAAGTAGATATGTCAGCATACAGTTTATAACCAGCTGTTAATTCTGTGTTGTTGAAGCGTTATTGATAAATATGTTTCCTTGCATTTCATGGTTTTATCACTCAAAATAAACATATACAGTTATATATGTCAAATGGGCTGCTTGACTTTTGTCTCTGACCATGGGATTATGTTCGGGCTGTTTAAAATGCCACTAGCTCTCATCTGTGAGGTGGAAGCTTTGCCTGAGACTAATTAGAAAACTAAATTATTAAGTTGTTAGGAGGACATCGTGTAGCTGAATTGGATGGCTGTTTTAAGGAACACAGTTAAAGTGAATCCATTCTCATGTGACTTTTAAAGTGATTGTCTTTCCCTGCAACTGTATCTCTGTTACTTAAACTACCCCCAACTATTGAGAGCTGTTTTTAATGAGTAAATATACTTGTATATTGCAGGCTCAGATTTGTCATTTGAGGCCAGAAAATTTGGGAGAGGTATTAAAATAATCTCACTGATTATGCCATTATTCCAGGCATGGATAATAGCTTTTTAAAGCTGCAGAAAACTAATCTGAAAAGTATTATAAATATATTTACTGTTCAATAAGATGGCCAGTATCTGCTCTTTGCACCAAAGAAATGAGAGGGTATATAATACATAGGGGTTACTGTAACTGTTTATTCATTTTTTCCATGCTTGCATTGTTCTTGTTTGGTAGGAAGTTAGCACAGTACCAGTTAAGGGTAAGGGGAATGGAGCAGTCGTGTGAATGCAACACATAAAGTGTCTGTTAAAAGTATTTTTGAATATTACACAAATATGCAGCCACACACTATCAAAACATGTATTGCAGCACTGTGAAATTTTGTTTGTGTGAACTTTGATCTTGGTAAACTGCTTTTTTTATTACATTATCATCTTCCTTTTATCTTGGTAAGAAATGACAAATATGTTTGGTACCTGGTTGAGTAGATTATCACGACATCTTTGGAAGGCTGAAATAATTACTTCAATTTTGTGGGAATTACTGCATTGGAAAAAATAACGGTTCAGGAGTGATAAATTTGACACTGAAATAGTCTGTGGCTGTAATATGCTCCTAAATGTATATAAAAAAGTAATTTTCACAACTGCTTAAACTGTGCTTGAAGTCTGTAAATTCTGTATACAGATGACTCAAAATGAAATATTGACCTTATAATTATGCATACAAACACAGTATTGCCACCCTCTACATGCATTCCATTCCCAAGACATATTTTAACATCACTCCCATAATTTAAGATTAATTTTGCTATTATATAACGCCTTGGTGCGTCATTTATTATTGTGGTGGTGTGTGATGCTTCATTAATTGTCTGATTTACAACCTCCAGATTTTTTTTCTAGTTTGTTATAGTAGAAACTATTAATAAAATTGTCTGCACTGTCTCATCGTGCCACACATAATCTTCAGAATTTCGATCTTTACTACCCTGAAACTATTTTTTTGCTTTGCAGTGTATTTTTTTGTTGTTGCATTTTTTCCCCTTAATTTTTCACTCTTACATACTGAAATGTTCCTTTATGAAAAGCAGGTGGCATTACAATCAATAACCTTATCTCTTTGTGATGAACCAAACTGTGGCGTTATATAATACCAAAACTTTTAAAATCATGTATATCATATGTGAATAGAGAAATGCATATTCAGAACTTTGTTCAAAATACCAAGCTGTAGCTTTTGATTTTTCATTTGGTACAATACACGTGCATGTTGTTGAGCTGTTCCATTTGAGCTTTAGAGGTTTCTTTCCCAGTTTTCTGCAGTAGTTTGCCATTGGCCTATGTGTGCTGTGGTGTTGTAACTTTTTCTGTGGTACATTTCAAAATTGCAGTTATGGTGGGAGATAACTTCTTTTCTAAATAACATGTCTACCAATATGTGCTTTAGTCCTTAAATTGTCTCCTTTTACCTGTGTTTTCCTTGTGGTATCAGAATAGAAAAAAAATGTGGGGATGGGTGTCTGTAAAAAAGCTTTCTCTTTCTTTTCAAAATTGCAAATAAATCAACCTAATTTGCAGCAGTAATGATCTGAAAAAGTTGCTGGATAGCAAAGCTAAGGTAATATTCTTTCTCCCAGTCCACTGTATTCTACAACACTGTAAAATGCTCTCTGCAAGTAGAAAAACACTTATAATGGTACTAGCCTGTCTGAATGTCCCTGCTTTTCTAGAGGCACATGAGGAAACTGCTTCAGAATCACTTGAATGCCAGAGACAGCCCTTCATTTATTGCAAGGCTGATGCCCTTCTGATTTCCCTTTATTAATATACTGTTTTCTAGTGTGTGGATTAATTATTTGATATTGCAGTTGATGACATATGGGATGTTACGACAGTCTTCCAATAGCAGGAAAAATGTTCCTCATTATAAAACATTTGCATTGGGTTTATTGCAAATCTTAATTGTAACATCAAGTTCAGGTGACCCTGTATTTACCCATTTTTGATGAGTTCCATGATTTTTATTACCTTTAAGAACCCCTTTTCTGTTATATTTACTGTTTAATTTTCTTTAATATCCATATGATATTCACTGGTTTTAGAAAGTCAATGTATAATTACCTTCTTTTTCAAGGAAATGGCATCATTGCTGCTTTTTCCTGGCAATTATCCTCACAAGTATATCTTATTTGTCAGTCCATCCATTTCTCAGTACTTTCTTCCATTCTTAAAAAGACTTTAGTGGCTGGGATTGAAAGAAAGCAATTATGTTGTCTATGCATACACACTAGAAAATGCATGAAATTGTGAGCATAGGTAATTTTTTACTGATTCCTTTTAGAAAACCCTGAATTGAAGTGTAATTACTAAAATATGAATAGAGATTTTGTGTAATCAAATAAATTAAAGTTTTGTTTCTAGTAGTTTTCATGGTCAAGAAAATCTGAAAATGTTAGTTTTAAGCAAAAGTTTTGCAATTAGTAGAACACACTTAGAAGTACAAATTTCTAATATGAAGTAGGAAAAAATGCACAAATTTGAGTAGTTGCATTCATTTTATGCATACCTTTCATTGTTTTCACTTCCATATGCACTGTAAAGCAGTTTCCATGTAACTGATAAAGAGAAATTTAGAAGAGGTTATGATGTCTATTTCAGGACTTGACAGGTTTCACTCAGATACTTAAAAGAGATGAGTGTTTACACTTTCAGTTTTGCCCTTTCTTCTAAGGTCTTTCAGTTGCTGCTTTCACAAGTTCTTTGCTTGCCATTAAAATACTTCTCCTTCACACTTGCCAAGTTGATGCTTGCCTGGGGCATCTGACACACAAACAGATCATTTCATGTTGGTAATTGCAATAGGTGTGGACATGACTTTGCAGACTAAAGCAGCTGGGGCAGAGGGCCTGCAATTTGACAAGGTTTTCTTTAAAGAACACATTTTTCCAAACAGATCAAGACTGTAAATGCAAAGGGCCTTCTCCTCAGTGAGCTGTTTCAGGGAAAATACACAACACTGGGAATAGTGAAGTAACTTTGCAGTGCACTTGCCCCATCCTTCCATGTTTGTGGTGGTGCAGGCTCAGTTGCTGCATGGCAACTTTATTTTTATTTTCTTTTCCCCTACTACCTTTCTTCTTCTTCCTGCTTCCTTCTTTCACCTTTGTTTCTGCTCTTAGCTGTACCTTGCAGTTCTCTCCCCCACTTCACCTTGTGTTTTGCCTTTCATCTCCAAGTTGTTACGTGTTTTGTCTTGGGCTGGAGCTACGTGAGGTTTCAGTATGAAATGTTCAGCTACAGGACACATTGCTCTTATGCAAAACATTTTAAGTGCAATTTGAAGTGCACCTACCAGCAGAAGACTAAACATGGGGCCATATTAAAACTGGGAAGTCAGGAAAAGATGAAGTCTTGTATTTTTCTTACTTTCTTCCTAATTTTTTTTACATACATGTTTAAAACTCTGGCATTTCAGAGTGGGATTTGTTAGGTTGAATTTTTAATTCCATTTTTAATTCGCTTTTCTCATTCCACTGTTGTGTTTAAGACTGTTACACTGCTGACAGCCATATGAAAAGAGAGATATTTAAGGCAGCTCAGATACAGTTGTGATTAACTGGATGGTTCAGTCCATGATGTTGCTACTTCCAGGCTATACAAACTTTGCTCGCCTGCTGAGATAGCACAGGTCCAAAATGGCAATGTTAATGACAGTATTTTGGAGGATTTCTACTTACTGGAATTTAAAGACACATACATTAAGATACATGAGCTGTAAAAGTATGGAAAAGGGGGTTTAGTAGTTTACATTTCTTTTAAATCTCAATGTAAACTTTGTTGCTAGATTACTAGAAATTGCCCAGATGCTGTGTTAAACAATCAGTTTTAAGTGCAGCTGCTCTTTGGTCCGGAGATGGTTGCACTGCTTCTGACAAAGAATGACAGGTTGGCTTGTGGGGTTGTGATTGTGTTCACTTTGGTTTGGTTTGTTTGGTTTTGTTTGTTGTTTGTAACTGTGACATTTTAAATGTATACAGATCACTTTATGATGCTGTGGTTGTTTTGTTTCTGTTTCAGCTTATTTGTATTCTAAGGTGTGTGAATGCTTTGTTACTAAGACTTGCTAGGCAGCATGTAAACCAAACCATCAGGCAATGTTTGAGGTTCTCCTTAATGGTTTTCATTATTTCACTGATATGACTGCACTGATAGAACGGTGTTAAGATGGCATCATCTGTTCTTCTACAGAGATCAGCTGAAGCAGTTTCATGTTGGCTTCCTGTGTTTGGAGATAGATAAAAAGTGATAGCAGACCACAATGCATTAACTTGACTTTTCTGCTTTACCAGTTTCTACCCAAATCCTTGCTGAAATCTAATATTAGGAGCTGAATTGTTTCAGTTTTTGACACAAATGGAAGTGTTGTTCATATATGACTGAAACTCCAGTGCCAGGCTTCTTCTTGACTTCATCAGGGCTGTAAGCATTCTGAAGTCATCTTCTAATTTTGCTCAGAGCAGCAGTCTGAATCTCCATTTCTTGTGTGTAACATGGCAATCTTGTCCAAAGAATCCCATTCCCTCCTTTTTATGGAAGAAAAGAGCAGTTGTTTCTCTGTAGTTTTTCCTCAGACATAGTACTGTTGTAAACTGGAGTTTTCACAAGTCCTTGTACTACAAAAAATTTCCCTGAGAGAATTTCAGGGTGAAATAGTCACAATACTAAAAAGGGTGGTTTTATTTTCTTGTTTGGTTCGGCACAGGGTTTTCTGAAAACTCTTTATTACTTGCATTTCACAGAGATGATGCCCTGTGGTTAAATTTGTAGGTCTTAACCATTCTGGTGGTGTCAGTACTCCAGAAACATCTGGATAAGGTGATAAAGTTGCTCTCTCAGGTCATAGAGAGGCTTAATTTCACCATGGGGAAGCGGTGTGGGCCAGTCCTCTAACACTAGATTGCCAGTTCTTCCTGGATTTCCTTTTCATTCTCAAATGAAATCTTGAATTTGAGATATCTACAAGTATCTGAAAACTGTGTGTGCCAACACAAGGGGATATAGAAATGGATACTCTTCCACCTCCTTATGAGTGTAGGTGGATGCTGCAAATAGTCAAAATGCTGACCTTTATGACAGGCATAATGAGCAGTCTGTTTTGTTTGGGGATACCCTGCCTACACCATGCTCCTCTGGGTAGGAAACGCAATGTTCAGCCTTTTTGGTTTTTCAAGTTTCCTTAAGATTTTTCCTAAATTTCATTTGAGGGAAATGCATGGTTGGTGAAGTAGGGGAATCTGGCTGGGGACTTCATGGTGTGCTGTGTATTGAGTACAGCAGCTGCTGGGGGTAGCTGGAATGTGTCGTGGAACCAGGACTGGGGGTGTTCCACAGAGCTCTGCTCGAAGGCTGCCCTGCTGATATGCAGCTTCTGGGTTGAGCTGCAGAAAGAGCTGACTGCTTCTGGATAGCTCCTGTTGAGGAGATTGCTGTCCAGGGTCTTTTAATAAAAAACTTGTAATAGTTGGGCTGGCCAAGAGAAAGTCTTTCTTCCTGAGAATTGTATGTATGAGACCTTGTTGGCTGAGTTGATTTAATAAGCCTGTTTAACTAAGGCTTATTCAGGATTTTGGCCTTCCAGACAAATCAAAATAAAGAAATGCATGCTGTGACACTTTTGCTGACTCGGAAATTCAAAGAACTTTCTCAACTGGCACAGTCAGGTAGGGCTTCAAAACAGTTAGCTGTCATACAGAGTATTTTTCTAAGGATTTTGATTTCCTTGCTGTGGGAGAATTGAAAGGAAATTACTTCAGACTAATGTATTTTTTAGTGGGAAGAACTTAATAGCTTGATACTCAGTTTTCTTCTTTCTGTAGTTCCTTTTAAATCTCCCTCTCCATTTATCAGTCTGCTTTGTCCTGGCAGAGAGAGCCATGGTTCAAAACACACATTGTTGGCTGGGAAGATCATCCAGTTGGAATGAAATTCCTCTTGACTTTATGCTAATCAGTTTATCATTGATAATTTTAATGTGCCTTTTTCTTAAGCTTCATGTTAAATCAGTTCATCATATTAAGAAATCCTGAAGCTAGAGAAAGTATTTTAAATAGCAACCACTCAACAGAAGAGTTCTGTGGTTAATAATTCTGAAATATGTTTCTCTATGTATTGTAAAGATGAATCCCTATAGAGATCTCTTCTATCACCTGTGAATATACATAGTTAGATATTTTGTACTTAAATTTGTTATTGTATTTTATTAGCAGAATTTCATCAGTGGCAGCATCAGTACTTAAGGCAAAAAGAAATCAGGTTGTAATAATGGATAATAAAGAGAACTGTCAGGTCAGGCACTCCAAATTCAGTGACTGATAATTCAAGCAGTTTCTACTTGCATGTAGTAATCATAAGATGCCTCTTTTTGCCTCTCCTCAGAGCCTTGTCTGTGTGAGGATTGCCTTTAGGAGCTTCCTTAAAGACTTGGTTTTTCCCAAATGAAAGGTCATAGAGCAGATAATCTCAATGCTTAGGCTTTGTGCATCTGTCACCATCTGACTGCACAGAAAAATGTCTAATATTCCTAGGGTGTATCATGTCAGCATTTGTACAGACCATGTGGGTCTGATAACTTATACTTTTTCCCATGTTAATTGCTCAGAGATGTTTGATAATTATGGTGCTTTACTCTTTGTCTGTCCCAAGGAAACTTGTTGACTCTAATCCATAAATCTGTAGCAGTTCAGTCCAACAATCAGTGATAATCTCTCCACAAAACAACAAAAAGAAGAAACCTCAGCTACTTTTTGTAGCAAGTTTAAGAAAGTAGAAACTCATATAATCATGATTGTTTTCTAGAAAAGTGTCTTTAAAATCACAGAAATATATAAGACCTCCCCCATATTTTTCTCACCTAAGGGAAAATGTTAGTGATCTCTGCAGTCTGACCAGCCATGGGACAGCAGTTGATCTAGAAGATAAATCTTGTTTGGTGGTCTTCTAGGGTTTTTTGTTAAAACATATAATGTGGGCAATAGCTTAAAAGATCCCTTTATGCACTCTAAAAGGAAGGTTAAAAATAGTTTTGTATGTAGAATAATAAATGCTAAAATTTGTCATAATGGCTGAGAATACAGTAATGAAATTACTGAATACAGTTGGAGTTTTCTGATGGTTTTGATGTGTTTTGTGTAAGCATGCAAGTTCCAGTGTAGCTTTCCCTTTTTCTCAATATGAGTTCAGTGTCTTCATTAGTACAGATGGAAGCTGTCTCAAGATAAGGAATGCATTGCCCGGATGCTCTGTCAGAAAGTTATGCCACTGCAGAGGAAAGGACAGGTTACAACCAGATTAAAATGTTAGGAGTCATAGTTGAAATAGACTTCATACCAGCAAATTGTTATGCATTTACCTGTAAAACAACAATGTGCTGCTGTTCATCAGGGGTTTTTACTCCTTACAAAGCTGAAAATACTTTAATACTGGTTTCTGCAATACAGTCATTTGGTTATGGCCTGTTTTTCAAGTCCTGGGATATTCATCTGAAATTACCCTCTCTTGATCATTTCATCAGTTCCTTTCTAATAAGTATCAATTCTGAGACCTCTCCTGAATGTTCAATGTGTCCCTTTTCCACCTGCGTTCCTGGATCTGCTTTTGCAAAACAAAGGAGTTTTGTCTTTCAGAGCGGGAAGTTCACAGGAGGTGAACCAGGAGGTGTCATTGATCTTACACTGGATGAAGAGGATGACGGCTGCTCTCAAGGTAGGTGAAAAATACTAGCTGCAGGGATAGTTGAGCTACTAGTGTTATTTCATCCTGTGAATGGCAGAAAGGAATAAACTTCTGTTTCTGCTTAGTGTCTTTATTTTTTTGGTGTTTCAGTTAGATAGGACTGCTGTTTAAAAATTATTTTAGGTGTTAAAGAAAAGGAATTTTGCTTACAGTCTTAAAGATTTTTACTATTCCTTTACTTCAAGCATTAGTGCTATGTGTGCTTAAATTCCTCAGGCTTGGGGAGTAATTTGAGATGTTTGAGTTCTTGATGATCTTTTCAAAAGCTCTACTAGATGTATTCATTTTTTCTGTTTACTGATTCTAATTAAAGGCCTTTTAATTCAACAGTTGATATTTAGGCATTAGAGTATAACAGCTTCTAATCTTTTGTGTAACTAACACTTTGTGTGCAAGAGTTTAAAGACCAAATGCAAACTTGTTTGCTTTAGGACTGTATGCCAAGAGCAGAGTAAATATAGTCATGCTCTTGTGTACTTTGGCAGTTTGCATGCACTTCATCATTTAAAAGAACACATTTCTTTTTATGTAAGTCTTGTGTAAATGTAGGCCAGTCTAATTATAGTTAGCATTGGATTAGTGAAGAATGGTAGTACTTCACAGAAGTAATGAGTCTCTACTTAAGGCCATGTATTGTGCTGTCATTTCCATAGGAAAAAAAAATCATATTTATACTACTGGAGGTAAAATTTTCATTCTGTCTGGTCTCTAATGCTTGTCCCCATGCTACATTCTGAAGTCCAGCCACCAAGAGGCTTGATTCATCTGGACAACCTCGATAGTTATTTCTCTAGCTTGTGCATTCAAGTTCTACACAAACAGTTTTAGTAGCTTGGCTTGCTTTGCATTTGTATTACACAAATGTAGAAAATCATTTTGGCATATGGTAGCGTGAGAAAGAAATCACAGAGTTATAGAATGGTTTGGGTTGGAAAGGATCTTGAAGGTGATCTCATTCCAACCCCCCCTGCCATGGGCAGGGACACCTCCCACTAGACCACATTGCTCAAAGCCCCATCCAGCCTGGCCTTGAACAGTTCCATGTGATGTTATCACCAAAAAGGGAGTGTGTGAGGTACACAAGTATTAGGGAAGCATGATGCAATTCAGATAGCTGACTGTCTGCTTTTCTTATCAGTAGAGGATATGTGGTGCACATTGAATTGAGTATGAGCCAGCAGTTTGTTATCATTTCAAGTATTCCCCCAAACTGACACTGGTGGAACCACAGCTGAAATAGGGTGTCCGGTTCTGGCTCCCTTTTCTTCAAGCTCAGAAGAGTTGTGGTAGCACTGGAGAGGCCCCCACTGATGGTGAAGGCCTGGAGTGCATGACCTGAGAGCTAAGCAAGAGACAGTGTCAGGGCAGCCTACAGGTCCTTGGAGGATAGTTACAAAAATAACTGGAGAGACAGAGCACAGCTCTCTTCAGCCGTGCCAAGTAATACATTAAAGGGCTGTGGCCATAAACTACAAGTTCAGGAATGAGGAGGAAATAAATCAGCATAGTGCTGCACAGAGGGATGGTAGAAACTGTCCTCTTGAATGTTTTTGAATTTTAGCAGGGCAAAACTACAGATCATTTGAATAAGTTGCTATTGATAGTCCAGCTTCAGCAAGAGATTGAACTACACAGCCACCAGAGGTCCTTTTCAGCCAGGATTTTGACTTGACAAGCTGAGTGGCAGAATAGCTGAGGCAATCAAGTTTTTATCACTGTCATCTCTTCTGAGGGTTCATTCTCAAAAAGATAAAAAGGTGGTTGCCTCGAGACTGTGCAAGCCTGTCAGGCCAAGGTTACCCTCCCCAGTCCTATTTAATATTTTGTAAAAGACACCCAGCAGATAGATTAAATGGATTTGGGGTATATTTTAAAGTAGCATATAACAGTATTGTAATAAATTTCAGCTAATATTTTTCTGTCTTAAAAGTTTCTGAAAATAACATTTTCCAAAGAGCTTTCTTCTTCCTAATTGCATTAAGTAGATGCTCACCTCACAGTTGCCATAAAAGATCAATACCACAGTTGCACATACAATTGTAAGACTGCTTCTGTAGGTAGGAGTGCTACAGAGTCGTAGCTCCATTGCAGCTTAATTCTTCCTCAGTTTCCTTGTTGGGGCTTGAGCCAGTATCTTAAAAACTTACGCAGTGGGATATTCTGAGATTCTTTTCCCTTAGTTGTCAGGTCTTGGAATATTGTCCTTCCATTAGGAGGAAGGTTAGTGGAGTACTTTTGTGCTGGGTTAGCTCCCATGTGTCTCTTCCCTGCAAAGCAGAAGCTGGTAGTCTGAAGCCAATGCAGTTTAGTTCATGTTTAGAATTTGTGTGAGAAGTCAGTTTTTTTATATATGCTGTAGAAACATAGGGAACCCTAATAAAAGCTTGAGTTTCACCCTGCAGTGAGAACACAGCACTAGGATTTTGGAACAAGTTTCTCAGGAATGTGTTCTGATAAAAACTTCAAGGTTAAACAGAGGAAGAGTACACTTGCAACAGCTTTTGCATGATCATAAGCATCTGTATACCTTTGGCCAAGTATTTTTTCCAGTGAAGTTCGTTTACAGCAAATGTGGAGCAGGTTTTATTTTCTCCCAGATTTACACAACCTCAAGATAGAAAATACTTTCAGCATTATGGTGTTTCCTGCAGGAATATTAGCTCAGTACTAATTCAGATGGAAGATCAACGCTTACATAGTGTTGTTGGGAACACTCAGTTCCTGATTGTTTTTTACAGCATTGTTACCCACATAAAAAGTAAGCCTAATTCTGCTACTTGTAAAAGGTATGTAAATAGATCTTAATATCTGCTAATATCTAGTAACATCTTCTGATTTGTGCAAAAATTATGAATGAAAAGGGTGTGTACTTTTTGACAAACCATGTTAAGAGTAATCTAGATACTTTCCTGTCTGCAAGTATCTTGCAATACTTGCACTTTGGACCTTGCTGGCCTTTTTATAAAAGGTTCATCAAATTATTTTGTATTAATATTGAAACAATTAATAGATTTAGCCTAAAGTGGGTCTGTAGTCTAAGGAAGATATGTAAATGTACTCTTAAATTAAAGCAGCTATGTTCTGGTTTTTTATTATTTTGTAAGAAAAATTACTAAATGCATAATCAGTTTTTTATATTATAAGGTGTTTTATCTGGTTAAAAAAATCTGTAGTTCTCTGGATAATATTCTTCTTGTTTGGCATGCTTGGTGTTCTGTAATCTACCTATACCAGTTATAAACCACTGTTTAAAACTCCTTTGTGCTATAACTGCAGTGTTGTAGACTGTTTCTGGCATGGAAATCAATCTTTCTTCTGTTTTGTGTATTAGAGTAGGAGTTTTGCTTACACCTCCAGTAGTAACAATTTCCATTTTATGCTTATTTCCATAAATCATACTTTTCTGTCTCCTCCGGTTCCACATTTGTTGTGAATATGATGCTGTGTTCATTTAGTATTGGAAACTGTTCCATAATGACTTCTAACCTTAGTCCTGCGTTTACTATGTACCCAGTCTTCCTCAGTTTTTTTTTGCTTAAATAGCCTTTGCCTCTTGTTTCCATTTGTTTAATGAAGCCTAGTTAGTTATCTGTCATCATTTCCTGTGGGTGGTGCAATGCTGACCTAGTTTCCAGTCACTGGAATGTCAGCAGGGCTCTTCTTGATTTGTCAAGGGTAAATGAACCTGCTCTGTGTGAAATCAAAAACAAAAGCAAAACTGGAAAAGTCCTCTTGTTTGTTCAGACTGTCATCTTTCCTTGAACCACATTTACAGCAGTAGGCTGTAAAGGTTTTTGCTTGTTGCATTTTAAGTGCATCTTGTAAGTCATGACTAAGGAGGCACTCACATCACTGCAATTATTCAGTGGTAGTTGAGATGTGCAGCAGTCTCTAAATATTTGAAGTAAAAGCAGATGTGTATACATCTTTGTAGGAATCTCTTTGGAGTCAAGTATTTTATTGAACACTTGGAAATCTCTCATAATCATGGACAATAAAAGAAGCTTGAACCAATCACAAGGCCCATTAGTTGATCGAAGAGCAGGAAGGATCTCACCTTTTGTTTTCAACATAAGCTTCCCTTCACTGCTCCTTTTACAGCCTTTGGGGGAAAAAACCAAAAAAACACAGTATATTTTCATCCAGTGGCTTCAGTGGAGTAGCTTGGCTGTTGAGTCTACAGAAAAACAATATGGGCTGCAATTCATACTGTGTTTTATTCTTGAGGTCTTGAAATTGGGTCTGGGGGTGATTATGCTGGTGCTGGGTTGATGGTTGGACTGTATGATCTTTAAGGCCTCTTCCAGCCTTGATGATTCTGTGACTCTGTAATTGTGTCTCATGGAATCATAGAGGAGTTTGTGAAGGGTACTGCTACTTCAAGCTGTTAGCAGCTAGTGTTAAACACAGCTCAGTGAGACCATCCAAATTGTCTCATACTGCCAGAAACCCCAGCACTCTGAGCTATGCTGGCATTAACCCTGTTCTTAATGCTTTGAAATCTAGCTGGTATACTTAATTGAACATTAGTGGCTGATTTATGTACAGTTTTATTAGGGAAGAATCCTTCTGAGTGTCAGTCCTTAAAATCTACTCTTTTATCTTGTGGTGTTTAGTTCTTCAGGGGTGGGTGCCTCCTCTGCCCATCACTGCTTTAATGTCCAGATGAAAGCTTCTCAATTTTTCTTTATTCAATTTTGTGCAAAGTCTTGATTAGATACAGATTTGCATTCTAATTAATATTTTATATAGTCACAAATAAACTAAAGCAAGAAAAAGTATTTCAGTGGTAAGCTGCAGATACAGGCAATATTTTTGTCAGTATCACAAGTCTGTAAGTCATGTTGAGGAGGGTGTCAATGTGATAAATCAAATTTTCTTTTTAAAATTTTCTATAAATAATAAAGCAATTTCCCCCCCCTTTTTTTAAGTAAATACTGTGAAAATTCAAAATAGCAGCAAGAGGACTAACAGATTGAACAAAGGAAAGAGACAGCAAATAAAAAGATGTAAACATCAAAGGTAGACAAAATTTATTTAGGGAACAAAATTTGAGTACTGCAGTGTTCAGGCCTTTAAAGGTTTTAGGATTTCTTTTTAATAACAACTTTAAAAGACTTTGGCACAGTGTTCCCTTGAATTCAGGTTTCCAAATTGCTCTGAAATATGCAAACTTCATGATAATAGAATAAAACACTGTGGAGTGTGTCTGGGCAGGGGAAATTGCAGGGATGAAAGTGAGGAGAATAAATGAGTTTTCTGCAGATTTGTTTGCATAAGCAGAAAAGGTCAGAGAAATGTCATGCTTCGAATATCCTCACCAGTCTGTAAATGGGAGAGGGAGGAAAGGATTGTAAAACTGTAATGCTTGGACTGTGATTCAGAAATAAAAATTTGTTTGCTGTTGCCTATATCTTTTGTTTATTTTAAAGCAGATGGCAAGAAGCAGAAGCAGAACCAGAGCCAGGTACCTGTGCCAGGACTGAGCATACCCACCCAGCCCTTGACTCGACCCCTGCAGCCTTTGCCACCTTTGCAGCCAAGCCCTGTGCAGCAGCCAGGTGTGCCAACAAGTGGCCCTTCCCAGACCACCATCCATGTATTACCAACAGGTAACTTCATTTGACATCACTGTGTGAGTGCAGTGGCTGCTTTTTTGCTTGAATTAGACTGCTGTGTGCTCTACATTTTGCCAGTCTTTTGAAGTGAATATGCAGAATGTTTGAGTCACTTCATAATCTTTCATTCTAGTCAGTTTCCCATAATATTTTTCTTTTAAACTGATAAAGGGGAATGGTGGTACTATTGATTTGAAAATAATTCAGGATCAGTTTTATTTATGGAGAGGAAGAAATCCTGCTAAGGATAGTCATGGAAGTTATTAAATATACTATTGCTGGTAAAAGTGAAGGAGAAGAAACCTGTACCTTCTTTAAGTAACGGGGGAAAAAATGTTATCAGCATCACTCCTATGTCTGTCCTTTGGCAGTTAATTCTTTTGGCAGAGGGAATGGCAAGGCTGACATTGAAGTTCTAGCCCTGGTTAAATATTACTTTGCAGTGTAATTATGTTTTCCCCTTTCTAAACAAATGTAGATCCTCTTTTTTTCTTTCTTTTATTCTTTTTCTGTATGTGATTGCTGAAGATTAGTTGGCATTGGAATTCCCTTATGATTACTGTGTTCTGCAGACTCCTTGGTGGATTTTATATTCTTCCACATGCAAGACCTTTGCAGGGAGTGGGGGACATATTATATTTATCTTTTCTGTTAGGAAGCTGTATATATATTGACTTTAATAGTTCAGTAAAATACCATTTAGGCTGTTTTCACTTCTCTTGCAGTACCCAAAGCAGGCAGAGACAGTTTTTATTTTACATGGCTCAGATGAGTCAGTTTTCCAAAGGAGATGTGTACTCTGGAATAGGCATATGGCTTTGACTCATGGAATTCAGATTTAGGGTGTGCTCTGCCTTTTTTTCAGCTTCGACAGCAGTGAATGTAACTCATCGGCCCGTGGCTCCAGCTAATCCCAAGCTTCCTATCCCAAGAACCCCTGCTAACCATCAGGTGGTCTATACCACTATTCCTGCACCACCAGCTCAGAATCCTGTAAGAGGAGCTGTCATGACCAGCCCAGGCTTAAGGCCAGTCACCCCACAGACTGGAGGTAAGGGATGATTCCTTCCATGTGCTTCTTACCGTGACACATCCATGAGGTTTGTTCTACCTCATGGATGTGGTATTTAGGTTTTTGATTTGGGTGTGTTGTCTGGTGTTTTTGCAAAGCTGGTACTAGTTAGAGAGTTTAGAGGTTTTTTTCCCAGTTTAGAGAATTTAGAAAATTTTTGGGCTACTAAGAAATTCTATTTGCAGCTATGTGAATGAGGAGAAATTGGAGTTAAGTCATCCCAGGCACTAGCTCTGCCAATTAAGCATCTGTGGTTGACACACCCCATACTTTACAAGGGAATGGAAGGTAATATGACAAACATCATTGTAGAAAATCATGTTTGATTTCCTGTCTAAAAGTTATATTTCTATCAGGCATCCTAGTGTAATTCCTTAGCAATCTCTGATATCCTGTGCTCAGAAAATTTCTTTCCTTTCTCAAGGCCTCAAGAAATGAAATTTCTTACTGGATGTATCAGAAATTGGTACTTGCTTGAGTTTCCTTGAGATGTTGGCAGGTTCCCCTTGACTTTGCAAATACATAACTGATACCTTTTCCTAGCAATAAACTCAATTTCTGAAATGAGTAATAGATGTCAAAAATAAAGAACTTAAATGATATTTTGTTACAAAGGGGTGGATTTTAACTTTAATTTGCTCCCTACCATTTCTACACTATGGTTATTTTAACACCTTTATGTTTAACATAAATTTCTCTGTTTCATGAGTCTGTGCCTACTTTTGTGATGTCCTGGTAGTAATGCTGCTACTGATGTATATTGATTTATGTTATCATTGCAACAGCCTTTAGTGCCAGTAGCAGATGCTTCTTGAGTAAGAGCGCTGCCACACTTTGTCTTTGAAAAATTGATTGTGAGAACCCATCCAAAGTGTTTTGCAAATTGTAGTTTTTTACTTCTGCCTCAAGTGAGTAGTATCCCTACCTAGAAGTGATGCTATGTTTATATCTTATTATTTTATTAAGGCATTTCTGACCATCTTCAGATGGTTGTAGTTTCCTGAGACAGAACTACAGTCATACTAAACCAGTGTATCTTACCAGGTTCTCATAGAGGGGAAATAGCCAGCTCAGGTGACAGTTTAAACCACAGGAGTTCACATAGCTTCATCAGCTTCTTAGAGAGACTCCAATAAGAAAAAGATAAAAAGCACCTGCCCAGTGTTTAGCACTTTATAATTAAAGCATTAAGATTTAGCACTCTGAGCTCCCTGCCTTGCACTCACAGATTACACAGACTTCTGACCCTCATTCCCTATGGATTGTAGCTTGATATGTGTTTATCAAGTGAAGACATTGCCATACAATAACTGAGGTTTCCTGATAATGTGTTGCTTTGTGAGCTTGTCTTCTGGAGTATTAAAATGCTTCAGGTCTTACACAAGTGTAGAACCTAGGGTATTGTAGAGATTGCCTCAAATCTTGTTGTTCTGGACAGAAATGGAGGGATAACCCAGGCAATCCATAACAATGAGCAAAGGCTTTGAGTTCACAGAACATAAATGTTCCAACAGTGAATAGATAAAGTGTTACTTAAGATAATTAGATATGGTGTAAAATGAATGAAAACTTGGTAGCTTGCAAGAGTTTTGGCTATTATTTACAAGGCTGTAAAATTGTCTAGTTTATTCCTGCCAGGCAGGTTAGTTTGCTGTGGGAATGACTGAAATGGTGATGCCTGTGAGTAGTGTCCATCATGGAGTCTGTTCTGGGAAGGACAAGTGACTTAGCTTTTTTTCTTGGACAGTGACTTAGCTTTTTTGCTTTCAGTGTCATCCACACCACAGCCTTCTGAGTGAATAACATTGTGCTGCAGCAGCATTTCTCTTTTCCTTGCTGAATCCCAAAATGATGTAATTGTTCTTTTCATACTTAAGCTCCCTGTATCTCCCACGCTTCTCCTCCTCACCCATTTCTTTCATGCTACAAAGTGCTAAAACAACATTCTGTCCCCTCTGCAAACACAAGCGCTTGCTCTCTCTCACTTTTACAGCTTCAGGGGATGGGAGGTGATTTTGTTGTTACACAGTGCTTCATCAGTCTGCTGGCAGCTGGAGGAGTCTGTCTGAAATTTGGCTTCGTGCAGCTGAACCAAGGAGCTGGTCTTCCAATGTTCTGTTTAGCTGCCTGTAAGCATTGAATACTCAGAGTGTTCATTGTGCTCCTTGCAGGTGTGACCGTGCGGATGCCTCAGACAACCTACGTGGTGAACAACGGGCTGGCTCTGGGCTCGGGAGCGCCTCAGCTCACGGTGCACCACCGACCGCCGCCGCAAGCGCACACTGTGAGTGGGGCTCTCCAATTACCTCCTCCAATGCACAGCCTTGTCTCTGCCCTGGGACTCTCAGGCTGCTTTTAGTGTGAGCTGCAGAGCACTCAAATGCCTTGTTGACACTCCACGGCCAGTTCTGTGCATGGCACCACGCAGTCACCTACAGCAGCTCCCGCCCAGAATGGTAAAAGCTGTGCAATCTGTTAGCTCACCCTGGCCTTCTCCAAATTACCAGGAGAACATACTGAAAATTAGCACATGAGTTGTCTGCAGGTGACTCATGGAGTCAAGCGTACAGAAAAACTGCCAGTAAAATGTTTTGTCATGGTTTGGCTATGAATTAGGTGGCCATTTTTAGTACAGCTCTTTGCAAAACTGAGGTAGGAGAACAAGGTGCGGACCAAATCTCCAAGGCTGCCAATTCCCAAACTCCAGAGGTTTTTAGTCAGTGTTGAGAGTGACCACTTTTGCATCACCTAAAACCCCTTTTGGTTAGAATTTGAGAGTTTTCTGACACATTTAATTTTATTTCAACTATATTGCCTGTACACTCAATGTTGGGCAGTCACATTACTTACAGTGTCAAATGGTAAATATATTTTCAGGAAGGTGGCTTACCATCCTTTCAGTCTAGACATTATCAACTCAGTGCACTCTTCTGTGATAAATAATGAGAATAAATGAAGCAAATATCACACAGAACACTTAGGATGCCAAAACACATTAGCCACATTCCTAAATTCATGTTCACTAATATAGATGAGAGACCTAGGACTGGTTTTTGCAGCATAAAAAAGAAATATCACTGGGAAGACACATTTGTGCCCTCATTTCAAAATTTTTTGGAAAGTGAGGCTGAGCTTTTATGATCAATTTAAAGTGATAGAATCTATGTGGCATCATTACCCTGTATTCCTTTTGTGACTGAATACCTGTCTGTAGAAGACAGGATGAGCTGTCAGCTTAATGCCCTGTCTGGGGTGTTGGGTAATGTGGGAACAGCAGCTCAAACATAGATTGGTTCAAAGTCACTGTGAACCTGCTTGCCCAGTCCTGGTAAAGGGCACAGTGTTGAGTTCATCCCCTCCTGGCTGGGAAGCAAAGAAGATACAGGGAAATTACTGTGGCAATGTCATTCACACAACTAGGGATTTATATAAGAATAACATAAGAATTTATGGCATCCTTTTATGGCTCCCACCCCTTCTCATCATTTGCAGCTGCTGCCTTGCCTGTGCACACAGAACTGGGAGTTGTGATGGCTGGGTGATTGCAGACTCATCTGCTTCTAGTTACCTGGGGAATGATGAATTAAAGGCTCCTTCCATTGCTGCAGATTCTAACCTTTCCCTTATTGCTCTTGTGCTGCTTAGGAGCCACCACGCCCCATACATCCCGCTCCACTTCCAGAGGCACCACAGCCACCACGTCTGCCCCCCGAAGCTGCCAACACTTCTCCACCTCAAAAGCCACAGCTGAAGCTGGCCCGGGTACAGAGCCAGAATGGGATTGTGCTGTCGTGGAGCGTGATGGAGGTGGACCGGAGCTGTGCCACCGTGGACAGTTACCACCTGTATGCCTACCACGAGGACCCCAGTGCCACCATGGCCTCGCAGTGGAAGAAGATTGGGGAGGTGAAGGCGCTGCCGCTGCCCATGGCGTGCACGCTGACGCAGTTCGTGTCTGGCAGCAAATACTACTTTGCAGTGCGGGCTAAGGATGTCTATGGACGCTTTGGACCCTTCTGTGACCCCCAGTCCACAGACGTGATCTCTTCCCAGAGCAGTTAAACTAGAGATCTTTGGACCCTTTAAACCTGTCCTGCTATCAAGAATTACCCCAGTTTTGGGAGGAGTTGATCCCATGCATGTAATTCACCTTTAAATCCACTCTGCAGGATTATTTTAGACAGTTGTGTGATACACTACATGCACTCAGAACCCAAAGGAAAATAAAGTCTGACCTGCAGCGAGAGCCTGTTTTTTCTAAATAGTTCATGCCATTGGCCATTTGAAAATTTTGTTTTTCCTTCCATGACAGGTGTTCCACCTAGATACCTACTATCCTTTATCCAAGAGCATCCTGAATGCCTGGGGTTCTGCTTCAGAATGGAAACAAAATAGTAAATTGCAGTTTTCCTAAAGTAAAAAATACACATCTGTAATGTCTATTGAGACACCAACAAGGGCAAAAACAATCTGCCTCTTGCCCCCCAGCATTCTGTGACGTGATATGCAGGGTGATTCAAGGTCTCACTTTTTGTACTGGAGGCTTGAGTGGTCTGGTCATACCTTACAAACTGTAATAAGCTCCCTGAGGGGCGGGAACTTGAGTCTGGCCAGGAACCCATCTAAATTTGGAGGTGGTGGAGAAAAAAAAATAATCACCCCACAACCTCCTACCTCTTCTAAGTAAGAATGCTCTTCTATTTTCACTATCCTCCCCTACTCACCCTGGGAGCATTCCCAGATCTGAAACTGGATTGTAAAGTCTCCATTCACACCTTGATAGTTCCGGCAATTTCTGTGTCCCTCCCCTCATACATCCAGCCCTATTTTTTAGATTTATTTTGTGCCTTAAAGAATAATTTCAGAAATAAAATGTAGCCAGATACCTTGTGGTGTTCTTTTATTTGCTTGGAGTTATTTTTCCTTTTACCCTTCTAGTCTTTTATCAGTGCTTCTCATTTTCCAGGCCTGCAGTAATTGCTATTTATGTAAAGACAAGAAAGTGTAACATCTGCTGATTGTGAATTTGTTCTTATCTGCAGTATCACTCAACCCTTTCCTTACTGAGTAGTTGTTTTTGTCCTGTCAAGAATATTGAGTATATAGACATTATTTTCCACCAGAGCCTTTCCTGGTTCTTTTGGGAAAGCTGCAATTCAGCCAAAGAAGAAACGCCCGTGTTGCGGTGCCATGAAAGCTTCTGCCTGTTTGCACTCGTTTGGATGCTCAGTGAGTACAAAAGGAGGAGCTGCTTCCCAGTGTGCTTCTCTCTCCCATCACCTGCCTGCCTCTGCAGAAAGCAGACATAGCCAAGGGGGTTTTAGAAACTGTTTTAGACACTGGCCTGAACCTTGTGAGCAAATGTTAATAGATGCTTTCATGATGTTTCTGAGCTGAGAAAAGAAATTGGTGCATCTCCCCTGCTGTCATTGACTTGTTAAACTTGTTTTTTGCAGAACAAAATTGTAACGCACCTGGACAAGAAAGTAGATGCAAGGATTGAATTTTGGCAATTTTCAGTTGCATTCCTACCCAGTAGAACCAAACGATGGGTTTAGAGGGGAAAGATTTTTTTACATCCACTTCACCATATAGCAAAGCTGCGGACTATTTTTTCATTTCAGTGCTCTCTTTCTCAAAACCAACATGCTGAAGTGTGAAGCAAGATTGAAAAAGTATCAGAGAAGTTAAATCCCCAAACAGGGCTGAAATACTCTTAAGAGATTATGGGTTCTGTAGCTGTGGTTCCTTTGTTTAGAGCCTTTACAATGAAAGAAATGGCACTGTAGACCTCTGTCTGATTTACTGCACTACTTTGTGTAGCTGGGAGTGTCGCTTCTCTCAGGTGAGTTATGGATATTCTCTGTATGAAAACTTGCATTTAAAAGTTGATTTTGGTAAGCAAAAATTCTGGCTAAATCCAAGTATCCTCAGAGAAGGTTCACACTGTGTATGAACAATGTGTAACCTTTCCTTTGATCTGCAGTTGTCCCTGTATTTCTGGTGCTATTATCAAAAACTCCTTGAATTTTTCTGTGTTTAAGTAAATGTTCTGTTTGGTTATTTTAATGAATAATTACTTAATGATGCATTTAGATTGTTTGTGGAAATAGACTAAATTATGGTCCTTACAAAGACAGTTCTGTAATAAAGATTAGAACAGTTATTTCCAGTTGATGGCTGTCAAGTCCTTGGGCAATTTTTTGTTAATGTGTTTTGAGGTGGTACCAAAGAGCCTTTGGCTGTATCAGTAGTATGAAGTTTTACAGTTTGAAAGTTGAAATAAACATGAGGATACAACCTAGAACTTCATTTATTTAGTTATGATTCCAGCTCAAAGGATAAGTGAGCTTTGTTATAGCTTGAGCTTCCATTTAGATATTCCTTGTTAGGTTTGTCTCCTTTGGGATAGGCAGGGGGTGCAAGTCCTGCATTAGAGTATTTTCTTTCCTCCAGTGGAGGTATTAATAGGGATGGTGTGTCATTCCATTTGGAGGTTTTGTGGGCTGCATCATTAGAGAAATAAGACTCATACTTACTTACGAAGGATTTAGTTCTTTATTGAACTGCCTGTAAAAACTGGCTTCTGTCTTACCACATCCATTTCTGGCCTGTATGGCAGCAGTTCTGGTTTTTAGCAGAATTTTGTGAGACATCCCTGTTGACCAAAGACATTGCAGCTCTGGAGTGAATGATCACTTCCCTGTTGTTTCATCCCAGCAGGGCTGTTGAAGGTCGGGTTTCAGTATCTTGAGCAAGTACTGGTGGAGAAATGTGTGATAAAGCATGGCTTGACTTCGAGGTGCCTGGTTTGGTGTGGAGACCTCCAGGGGAGCTGGTCCCTAAATCACTGATGCCCAAAGAGAAAACCATGCCAGTTCTGTGCAGTCACTGTCACTGTGGAGCAGATCTCTGCAGTGAGTTTGCTAACAAACACGAGTAGTGCTTAATTCCTTA
This sequence comes from Emberiza elegans, assembly GCA_024865655.1. NCBI lineage: Eukaryota > Metazoa > Chordata > Aves > Passeriformes > Fringillidae > Emberiza > Emberiza elegans. Next base: position 6,316,210 of record JALJVW010000910.1, on the reverse strand, counting down.
CCTCATGGCAGTTTTTCCCATGTAATCAGATGGCTGATAGTTTTATTATCCTTTACCTCCCAGAATGATTAAAACTATTGAGACTTCTCCAGTACTTCTTCAGTTAGCTAGCAACAATCAACCAGAAACAATTTGTTTCTTTTATAGACTTTGTTTGAAAGTATTACCAAAATATTTGGCAACATTCAGTACCTGTCTGTTAATACTGTGCTTCTAGACTGGTCTCTTCTTTAATGAAAAGTATCAATCACTGAAGCCTTCCAATAATCCACTTTTAAATATGCTAAAAATTTCTATATGGTTTTTAAGTGGAATTGTTGAGTTTGTTTTTTTCTCTGCACTTAATGCAAATTTTTCCATCTTTCAATAGCTTAGTATAAAGTTGTTCCTGACTCTGTGTCTGAATTCTGTGATTCTGTGTTTTGCTGCTGCCTCTGGGCACATGAACATTTCAGCAGTACTGCCTTGGACTGAGTTGCCCATGTTTTAGCAAACACTGCACTGACTACAGCTGTGTGTTCCATCCTCATTTACTTTTGGGTGTGTTTTAGGTTTGAATTGTTTTCTCTGTGTGTGATACAAGGGCATCTGGATGTCCAGGTTGAAAGTAATTTGAGTTAGTTCATCTACTTGAAGAGGAGCCCTGCTGTGGAGTGCTGATGGCAAAATGGCATTCTGCATTTCTCATAGTTACAGCTTCACTGTCCTGTTTTACTGCAGTATGGCTAAAAAATTATTGGATACAAAAACATAAATTCTAGGAGGGGACAGACTGCAGACTACCTACAGGCATCAGTACTGTCTCCAGTGACAGCTTCAGAGAACACAAGGATGCAGATCTCTCAGCCTGTAATTATTTCCATGCTCTGAGCAGCTTCCCCATGCGATGGTCTGACGTTGCTCCTTGGAATTGTTTGTGCTGCCCTTGGCTATGTTAGATCACTGAGCACAAGCACTGTGACACCCATTCCCAAGGCTTTTAGCACAAGGCTGGAAACACTCATGGTGTTCTCCCTGTAAAATTAAGGGGTCTTATCCTGCTTCCTTTGAAAACAAAGGCAAAACCCCTCAGTCTTCACTGGGACCACAACTCAGCTCAATAGTAGGATCTGAACATCATCTTGTACTGTAACAGAAATAACCACTTCAGCTCTTCCTTGATGCTGTTAGTCTTAAATGTACAGTAAATAAAACCAATATTATATAAAGGGATGGGTCACATCTGTTCCTGCTCCCAAGACAGCCATTCTCCAGGATGAGTATTGCATACACTGTACAAATTCAAGCTGTGATTCTGCCTTCTTATACACCCTTTGAGTATTCTCCTTTTGTCAAAAATATCTATGCAGATATTTTAAATAGAAGCTTGATATATTAAATATATATTTTTTTAATTCGTTGATTTGGGTAGGGGTGGGCATTGTATGAAAACACTGAAGGGAGAAGAGATTAAATGACACTAAGCCAGCCCTGCCATGCAAATCTATTCCCTTCCAAACACCTTCTGAGAGGAGAAGGAAAAAATTAAGGATAGCTAGAAGAAAACAAATCAATCAATTTTCCTTTTAATCCCTTTTAAGTTAAAAAAGCATCTTTCTCATTATCATTATGCAGGCTGAGCATTCTTTTCTTCTTTTATATACATATGTCTCTATATATATATAGATGTGTGTGTGTATATACACATATACACACACATATATATATATATTTGTACTGCTGTCTTAAACTAATAGGGTGTAGCTGTAAATAAGATAGCTGAGTAGTAGTTGTTCAGGGATTCCTGTTCAGCTTTAGTAATTTACTGGTTATCAGAAGTCAAATGTGCAAAATCCTTTGTTGGAAAATTCCAAATCTGATTTCTTGTTTTGTTTTGCAGCTGGACTTGTAAATACAAAAGAAAAAATGTAGGACTGATTTAATATCCACTTTAAACTGGGCAGTTGCCAGCTTTCCCCATTTTTGTATGTACTGTAGATTAGTGTGTGTCTGTGTTAACTGTTGGTGGGGTTTTGTCTGACAAGCCTGGAATTTATACTTTGAAATAAAACTACTGGGTTTTTAACATTTTGAGTCATCTGTGCTTAGTTCCTGACCACAGGAGGCAACTCTCAAAAAAGAGCTTAAAGCCTGCTCCTCCTCTCCAGAGGTGTTGCCACCTTGCTGAACCAACATTGAGCAGCAAGGCTTTGGCTCGTGGTCATTCCCAGGAAGTCACTGCATGGTGCTGCCTCCCAGAAACAAAAAATCAAAGCAATGCTGTAACTTCTCGAAAGTTGCCTTTCATGCATTTCTGCAAGGCATGGACAGAGAGAATTAAGTGAACTGCACCCCAAAGCTGCCCCAGATGAATTCAGGAATGGAAATCCAGTTGCTGGTGCCGCTCTCCTTGCCCTCTGAGATGCCAGGTTTGACCACTAAAAGAATGGTCATTCTTTCAGCAAGAGGCTTTGGACAAAGTACCGGAGTTTTTCAGAGCACCCTCAGGCATGAAGGCCCACTCACCTGGCCAGGAAGCAGCTGCTGTGCACAGCACAAAGTGCATCACTCAGGCATAATGAAATCAGGATTAATAAATTATAAATAAATAATTAATAAAAACATGTCTCAGTGCAGGCATCATAAAGGGCTCTGCACCCCCAACCAACTGCCTCAAGGATAGAAGCCAGCAACAGCACCATGACAGATATTGTGCAACTCGTTTGGGACCAATAAACAGCTGGACTAGAAGGCACTCTGGGAAAATCTGCCTCTTGAACACAATTCTGCTGCCAAATTGTAGAGAACTCAAAGTACTTAGAACTTGGAGTTACTGACGTGCTGACCCTGTGTTAGTGCTGAGCCTGTACTTTGAGGGTATATAATTAATTTGTGATGCTAATAATTAGTTTCCATGCACTTACTAAAATTTGCTTCAAGTCACTGACCAGAAGATGATGGACTGTTGTGAAGTGATGCCTCAGCACAATCCCACTTGAAAGTCCTGAGTTTCTCAAACTGCCTATTTAAACTACAAGTGTATGTACTGCACATAGTGCAGAACCTATGTTTTATCATCAAATACAGCATAACTACTCTGCTCAGGCACTGCTGTAATTGCAGTTCCTGCTAAGTAGAGCAAAGTGAGGATGTGAACGTGCAGAACACTCACTGTTTGCTGCAGGGTAGCTCTGGCACACACTCCATGGTAGGTCTGGAAAGTGCTACAGCCCCAGAGCAAAGTCCATTTCTGCACACCACTGATGCTTCTACTATGGAAACTGAAAAAACCCCAGCAGTCAGCTGAGAAGAAAATTGAGCCAGCAGCACAGCACCAAGACACTGCCAAAGCAGTGCTGTTGGTTTCTCCCTGAAGTACTGTGCAGCCTGGCCTGGGCAGGCACTTGGAAGACCTTGCCCAGGTGTCTCCTGTGGCCCCTGTTAGAGATGAGGCTGTGCAGGGTATGACCACTAGAACCAGGAGGGGCACATTTGCTACCGAATTTCAGAAAACGGGCATGGTAAAGCATGTGAAAGCTTGTGTTCCATGTGACAATTTTGATAGTCCTGCCGAGAGGAGTCATTTCCTCTAGGCATTGACTGAAGAGTATTTTTTTATTATGGCAAGAGCGATTTATCACTACCACCTCCCACTTCCATCTCCCCACCAAGTCCCTCTTCAGCCAGACCTGGAAACCTGAAGTTAAAGAGTTAGAAGAGACAAGACTTGGAAAAACCTGAAAGCAGGGTATGAAAAAGGTGGCAACTTCTGCCACAAATCCTCTGCTTAGAGCATACCTTCCTTTTTTTTATTCCAAGTGGCATCTGCAGAAGGAAATAAGATAAGGATAACTTTAAACTTCATGTAGCTGTCTGTCAGGTCTTTCGCACCTGCCTAAGGGCCATGCAACGCTATCAAAGCCTCCTCTGGTCACTGATGCAGCTGTGCAGGGAAGAGGAGCTGGACCCAGCTGCTGTGGTCAGGACTGGCAGATCAGCCCTGGCTGACCTGGCAACAAAGGAAGCACAAAGGACAGCACAGCAAGAGGAATGCAGTGGCCTTCAGCAGCACAACCAAAGGCAAAAAGTAGCCACAGTCACAAAGCTTGGAGTCCTAAGGCTCACAAGGTCCCATTGGTGTAAATACTTACTTACAGAAAGGCACTCTCAAAAGATTTCCCACAACTCTGTGTTGGAGCACAAAACAAGGTAGGAGGCTCAAGGTGAGAGAAAGGCAGAGCTGCCATTTCCAGGCATATTGTCATATCATGGGAACATCACAGGTGCCACACAGCTCCACTCCCTTCAGGTGGAAGCATCTAGCTGTGTCCTGCATCAAGAACACTGTTCACTGCAGCAATCCATTGACAATTTCCTGGTCCCTGGGGACCAACTTTTAAACAGTACTTCTCCAGTTGTATTTTTATATAAAACTGAAAGAGCAGTAAATACATCCTGCAGTGTTGCTGCGTTGTCTAGGAGTGACAGTGAAATCAAGTCCCTCTGTGCTTCCAGTTTCAAACAAGCAACTGATTCTTGGTCCTCTGCTTGCTGGCTGCTCAGATCCTTGCAATGCTCTTCATGACCCAGATCCATTCCCAGAGTGTCCTCCTTAATGCTTGCTGCAGCCTGTTCAATCCAGATCAATTCAATCCAATCTGTGGCAGTGGCTCCACCACCACATGGAGGAGGTCTCTGCACACGGCATCTCACACCTACCTCAGCAAACACAACACTTAGTCCCTTCATGAATTTTTCATCATCAACAACAGCTTTGCTGTAACTTCTGGTCTCCTTCTTCCCTTGGCAAAAATCACCCTTACTGTCACAGACAAATATTTAGCTAGAACCTCACCCAGTAACTTGCTCCCTTCCCCATCACACAAGCTAAACACTAAAGGCTTCATTAAAACCTCACACTGCTCATCATCATTCTTCACCTTCATAACACAGGGCAGTGCTGTGAACTATTTAGCTTGGACCATCAAGGATATGAGGAAAGAGCTGTTTATTTTGTTTTACTTAATTACACATAGAATATCTAGCACAAAACAGCCTAGTGACTCGACTCCTTGGTGTAAACACAGGTAGCTAAGAGTAGCCCTAGCCCTCACAGCCATCTCACTGACATAGTCCCCTGCCACAGCTGAGAGAGCAGGCAAAGATGGCACTGAGCGACTGTATGGGCTGATCCATTCCAAGAGAGAGATCCCTCATAAGAGATCCATTGCATCACATTTCTGTCCCTGCAGCCTGGGGTGGAGGCATTTCCAAAGCATCAGGCCACTTCCCTTCACTCTCTCTTGCAGCCTGACATTGCCAGCTGCTCTGGCCACACAAAGGAAGTCGACATTGCTACTGAAAGTCACATCCTGTACAGAACAGACTGCTCTGCCACGGAGAACAAGAGCTTGATGGGAAGCAACTTGCAGCACACTACTCAGACAAAAGGCAGACATCAAGCCAGCACTGAGGTAAGGCCATCATGGCCCAAAGCAGCCACCTGGTTTGGCCCAGCTACTACCCAGAAACAGATCACTCTCACTGGTGGCATTGCTCCTCACTCCTGCTCTGGGAACAGCTGTGATGATGGCTCAGATCAACAGAAAGCTCTACCACCTGCTTCTCATCAATCCTAGTCAGAGGAAGGGCCACCCAAACAGCTCAGAAGAAAGGAACGTGCTTTGGGCTGCAGAGAAGCAGCCAATATCAGTATGAAGTGCCTAGCAGGCAGGACATGGGAAGGCAGGTATAAGGCACGGGGATGTGGACATCCAGGTCGATTTATTACACAAGAAATAAAATTTCCATTAAAAAAAAAAAAAATCCACTTGTGGATGCTGGCGCTGGTTTTACAGGATGGGCCTCATGGTGACAAAATCGAAGTTGTAGGACTCGGGCAGGCCCTGGTGCCGCGTGCGGTTGAAGCGTCTCCAGCTGAAGACCGGGAGACCGCCCTGCACTGGAGGGCCATTGATGGCCGAGGCTGTGAACGCTGCAGCCAGGCGGAAATCCGACACCTGGAACAAAGGACAGGAACCTGGGGCTAAAGGGCAGCGTGAGGCTTGGCACATCCCCATCCCAGCCAGAGGAGCAGCTCCGGGAGATTTGATTATAAGGTGAGGGAAGAGAGCAGAGGGAAACACGCACAGGCAGTAATTCCTCCCCTGCGCAGAGGCATCTCCAGTCACACAGCAGCCAGGGCTGAAGGGCACTGGGAAACCACAAGCCCACACTTGCCCTTGACAGGCTGAAAGAGCCAGAGCATCTGCCCTCAGGACAACCCTCCCTGATTTTATGGGGCTGCAGCAGGCAGATGAGGGGTCTGCACTAAGCTCTGCTGCATGTTGAGCACTTGGGCCATCCTCTGGGGCATGTCAGGGTCATTTGGGAATGGAGAAAGGCAGGAGAGTTAATATTGCTACCCAGGCTCTGCACTGCTCCTTCATTGTCTCCAAAGAGGTCGCAAGCCTGCTCCATCTTCCGCAGCTTAGACACTCAATGTGTTGGTAGGGTTTATAACTAGAACAGGTTTGGCCTGTGCTCTGGGTTATTTCTTGCAATGCCCCTCTTAGGTCCCCCATTCCACCTCCAGCCCAGCCTATTCCCCTAGCCTAACTGTGCTGGCTAAGGCACTGCAGCAGGCATTTACCACTGCCTTACCAGACCCCTCTACAAATCCATTTTCTGCATTCCTCTTGTATTACCCATCTCTGGGAGTCTCCCACTACTGTCCACTGCAACACACAGCTGGCTGGACACAGCAATGGAGATACTAAAATAGCCTCCCCAGTTCCATCCTAGCTTCATAATCCAGAAATGCAGCAGGCTGGACCCCACAGGATAATACACTGTACAACTTTTCAGCACAGCTGCTTACTTGGGCATTGCTCTTCAGGGTGAAAATATCATATAACCTGCCTAAAATAAATGCTGTTTTCTCCAGGACAGTGGGCCTAAGGATTTTCCCACATACCCCTAAAATGCAAAGTGATCGTCACCAAACTTTTCAGAAAGCAGTTTTGCAGAGAGGTGGAGCCCCAGAGTGGGGTGGCTTACTAGAGAGCCAGGCTTTTGTAAATGTAAACCTAAAGTGAGACTGCAAGCCCTTTCCTGTGTGCTCTGGGAGGCACCCACAGAGTCCTAATGAACAGGAGACTGAGTGAGCTGAAGACTCATTTCCTGCTGTAAGGCTTTGAGGTTTAGCCCCTGAACACCACAAGCTCCCATGGATGTAGTTGTTTCATACACCTCCCCCTGTATGCTGTGCCACTGTGCCAGGACTGATGTCAGAGAGAATTCCCATCTGAGGAGGTGCCCAAGCATGGGACAGCATGAAAAGAGGGACCAGACATGCCTGGCCGTGCTTGGCCTGGTGCAGGGAAGCATGCTACAGCTCTGACAGAAGCACAAACAGGCTGCAGCCAGCATTCAGCAGATGTTGGAATTGAGGTAATTTACCTTGGAGTCATAGCAGCCTGCAGGCACTGGTATAGAAGGATTCAGGTCTTCCCGGCAGCAAATGGTGTTGCAAGGATTGTGTTCAGCATAAGGATCATGCTGATAGTCTGGGGTGAAATGTGGTGGGAAGAGCAGAAGAAAAGAAAAAAAGTTAGCCCCCTCACAAAAAGCTGATGCCAAGTACTGGAGCCACTAAAAACTGGGTAGCTGCACTCTGTCACATTGCTTTTGTGCTTCTCCCTAGGAACTGGCTACAGGACATAAAGTAGACAAGCATCTAATTCAAGACCATACAGCTACTTCTGCATCCCAGGGGCACCACTGCCAACCTCTAACCACAAGTATCTGCAATTCCACCTGATGAAATTCTACATGACAAAAGCTTGTAGAAACTTTATCAGGAGAGAAAAGCAGAAGGGAAGTGGCAGGTTGGGGGCTGGGGAGAGACAGAGGGGGAAATGCAGCAATGTGAGCCTTTGTTTTCCTGTTCTGGATTAAAATAAGTGTAAAGAAGCAAAACCTTTGAACACTCACTGCAGTAACTGCAAGCCAGGAGGGGAAGGTGGTGAGCTCAGCGTCTACGAGCATGCTGCTACTCACAGCCCAGACAGGAATGACACCCCACCCTGGGAGAGGCCTCCCAAACCTCAAGTCCAGTAATCAGCAAGCTCCCTATAATTGGGAATAAAAATATAGCATCTAAAGCTATCAGTACTCTGAGATGGGCTAAGCCAGAATTAATTAAACTGGGTTTAATCCAGTTAAGGAGAGCCCTGTCAGGAAAAAACAGAGCATTACCTACTGTCCTGGTTCAACCCCTGCTGGAAACCAAGTACCACACAACTGCTCATCCACATCCCTCCAAGCCCCACCCCTCATGGGATGGGGAGAAGAATTGGAAAAACGGTAAAAACCATGGGTTGAGATAGCAACAATTTCAATAAGTACATTGTTAATAATAAAAATTAAAAAGGAGAGGGAGGGCAAGAGAAAAAAAACCCTTAGAGAAAGAAGTGATTCACAATACAGTTGCTCACCACCTGCTGACCAATGCAATGCCCATCCCTGAGCAGGGGTCAGCCCCTTCCAGCCATTCCCACAGTTTACACAATAAGCATGAGGTTCAAGGATATGGAATATCCCTTTGGCCACTTCAGGTCAGATGTCCTGGCCTTGCTCTGCCAGCTTCTTGTGCATCTGCTTGCTGACAGAGCACGGGAAACTGAAAAGTCCTTGACTTATCAACAACTAAAACACCTGAGTTTAAATAATACTTGAACTATCACCATTATTGTCATACTAAATCCAAAACACAGTACTGTATAAACCACTAAGAAAATTAACTCTGTCCCACCTGCAAAAGACCATTTGCCTGGACATGGAAAAAGACCTTAAGTTTTACACTAAATTCTCTGGTCTGATCACATCTAACTGTTGCTTAGGGTTTTAAGGCTTTCAAGATTGACAGGCTGTAGATGCATTAGGTGATAGCAGTCCATGAGGTCTCTGGGAGTACTCTCTCTTGGAGTCAGAAGCTTTCTGGTAAAGTCAAATAAGAAGCCCAAGGGGCCTTGCTCTTGATATAGCAACTTTATCCCAGTTTCCTACCTCCAAAGTAAGCCTGTGTTACCTTTTTGCTTTGTGTGTATTCTGCATTTAGGGCAATATAACTGATCTGTATGTGAGGCTGCAGCTTCCCACTATAATCCAAGAAATAAAAGTAACTCTGCTTATTAAGATCAGCTCCACATCACACAAACAGGTGTCTTACTGTTGTATCTCATGATGTACTTCATGCTTTCCAAGTTGGTCACCTTGCCCTGGTCTCGACGGAAGATTTTGGCTCTTGGAGCAAGTTCATAGGAGAAATCCATGCCGTACTTGACAACGTATGATGCATACCCACTGAGATTGTAAATCTTTTCATGGAAAGGGATATTGTACGAAGGCCAGTAACCTGCCAAAGACAAACCCCAATCTGTTAATCACTTGGAAAAGCTGGATGCTCTTGCTTGTATCAGAAAAGAAAATAAATAATTTTCCATGTTGCCTTGCCTCAGCAGCATGTCGAGGAACAACACAGAAAACTGGTTTGAACACAGTAAGACAACAGTCACTGGCATGACCAGGGTTGACTCCCAGCCTAGCACCAATCAAGACTGTGTACCCAGGCAACCCGCCCCCAGACTTTCAGCCTCAGGACTCATCCTGCAAAACAGCTGAGATCAGACTTGCAGGAGCCTGAACATGCAGCATGGCCACAGCCCTCTGGCAGAGGTTTCCCTGCTGAACCTTAAAGGACTGCAAAATCATTTACCTCCACCAAACTTCACAGTGAGAGGCCTGAAATCACTCTGGTTTTGCCCCCTTCCCATCTCACCAAAGCAGAACACACCATGCTGAGATGTCAGGGAGGGACTAACACACACAAACACACAGAGAACACAGACACTCGGGACAAACAGGAGGCAGGCCAGCACACACACACTTTGTGCAGCACACACAGCCATAAAGAAAGATGGGGAATTGCTGCACATTTGCCACTAGCCACCTTTGAAGTTAAGAAGTGATTGATCAGCAGAGCAGAGCCTTGCTCTAACTTTTCCAAAAGCAATCCTGCACAAAACTGCATGAAAGAAGGTCACTGTGGAAAGCCCTTGTAAAGAGCCAGGAGACCTTCCAAGTCAGAATCTGGGTACAGGAAGTCCTAGAAAATATAAGAATAGATAACTACACCTTAACATTTAATTTTTTCTATTTTTTAGGCAGCAAATATATAACATGAGCTAAGGCCCAAGAGTAGCACACTTTCAAGTTGTCTCCAAAGCACTAACATTCCCTGTTGTTCATTCTCAAATCACACACATCAGGATTTGGCTTAGAGATTTACTATCTAGGCACTGGTAAATGCAGGCCTCCACATATTAAAATCAGCCCAGCACAGTGTGAGGAGGCTGGTGTAAGATGCTCAAGAAAATCAACTGGAACTCACTGGGAGCAATGCACACAAATACAAACCAAACTTCCTGAAGGATATGCAGACAGCATAAGCAGTGGAGCACTGTCTAAATGGAGGCCTCACCAGCTTGGGTCCTGCCTAGGGTAGGGAAGACAGGGTATTCCTGTCTGTTGGCATTTGCTTACGTGACCTAGAGCCTACCTGAAGGAAACAGGTTGTGTACAGTCTGTGTTGTAATACAGGCGTCCTCCAGAAATGAGCAACTTGCCAGCCTGTAACGACGCAGGCCGGAGGACATGGATACACCAGCTTCCAAACCAGTAAGGTTTAGCTGTGATTCAAAAAGGTGCTGCTGTCTCACATGAACGCAGTGTGTACACAATGACCCCTTTCTCCCACCTGGAAAAACTTGTTAAAATTGCTAAAACGGGGGAAGCTATTAAAGTTCTCCTCCAGCAAGAGCTCTTCTGTGTCTCAGGCTCTGCAAGACTACAAATCCCATGCAAAGAGTGCAGCAGTCAACCTAAGCCAGGCTTTACCCGAGGGCTGCTATAAGCCAGTGAAACCTGTCAGGGTGCACAGTGACAAAAAACAAGTCAAGAGAGACTGAAGTTGAAAGGAAGGGATGACATGAAGGCAGCAAAAAAAATCCCTGAATCAAAATACAAATCCCAAAACCTTTCCTCCTCTGCACTTAGAGCAAAAGGTATCAGCAACATGGAGAGACAGAACAATCAGATCCCAGGGTTTGCTCTGATGTGTTGCTTTTGGTATATTATTCATTCGTCATCAAGAAACATGAACTGCAGCCTATTCCTGTGACCTATTCCTTCTCCTGAGACAGTGTTGCCTTCCCTCACCTCCTCTAAAGGATTTCTGAGCTTTGTCAATAAACAGAAAGCACTCCGAATCTTTGCCTGGAAAGGGCAATGTAAGAGATTCCTGGAATTGAGAACTCATCTGCACTGCCCTACAAAAATGACAGAAGCCATAAAGAGAAAAAAAACTTCCCATTTTCAAACCTGCATAAGGAAATGTTTAATTTTTCCTCAGTACAAGGTTTACTAAACCAATACCTGCTTTTGTTCACCTGAGATTTCAATTCTCATTCTCTGTTGTTTCTAGGTTTATGCTTCAAAGAGACTTAAAAAGCGATGCTGGTGGCAAACTCACTCTGATCAAACTAGTGTGCCCAAAGTGCATTATCTTGGGACACCTGCTACATGGCAATGATGGACCTTGCCAGGGTCAGCTATTTACCAAGACTTTAAGCCAGCTCTTGAGAAAGATAAACCCCCTTCACCTGAGCTGCTCCAAGCACCTGGGAACAGGGCAGGGGCCTAGATGGGACTTGCCTGGTGTCCTGCATGGCATGGAGGAGTTCAGATCTGCTGCTTACAGCAGCTGAGGTCTCCAATTGCACTTTGGCAGGGCTTAGCCCACCCTGTGTGTTGAAGGCCATCCTCCTAATGTTTAAATTCCCAGAGACTGACTGCTCTGTTACCCAGTATGCACAAGGTACACTTAGATATCTGGGAAAAGACATACTGTAGGTATGAAGTGTAACTTCTGTAGGTAATGTGTAACTACTAATACATGCTGCCACCTTTGAGAACAGAGCAGCTACAACATCTCAGAGGGAAGAAGTGGTCACTGTGTGCCCAAGCCCAGGAGCTGGGCTCAGTCCTACAGAGAATGCCACACAGCTGCTCCAAAATCATTGCTGAAAAGGAACTCAAGGTACCTCCCAAGCCTGGCCTCTCTGCACAGGTATAGAATTGCCATGCTGGGGCTGCAATGTTTCCAGTGCGAGAGCTAGAGGGTCTCTATCAGCTTCTTTGTCTGCATCCCACGCACAACACAGCACTGAGAAGCCCAAGGCAAAGGAAGCCAAAAGAGACTGACAATGTGGCAATGCCTGGAATAAGCCAGAACTTTCCAAGAAGCTAGACACAAGGAAAAATTTCAAAGAGAACCAACCCCAGCTGCTAACATAGACAAATTTCCCATCATTTTGATGATGAACAATTCATCAATTTATCTTCTCAGCATGTGATTAGGGGAAGGAGCACAAAACACCAGACACTCTTAAGGCTCAGGCTTTTTGTTGATGTTGTGTCTAGTAAACACTTGAAATTAAACCTGACAGTGAATGTTCTGCTTGACCAAGATTTTTGTTTGTTTTCCATCAAGTTCTTGCTAGTCTTGCTAGGGAATTAAAGAACCTTTTAAAAAGCAAATATTTATCAGAAAACGGAGATCCAGAAAAGTTCAGGAGATTAAATTAACATATAACTACTTTGGTATTCAAAATTTCATTTTCTTGCAGGGTGACCCACTCAACAATCATTTCGAGTAGCCCACAGCATCACAGTTATTTAGTACTACCCCAAACAGATCTCACATTTTCCCTCATTGGTCTCTACAACAGGCAAAATAATACCAGAAAAAAAACAAGGATGCAGATAAGCAAAGAGACAAAGTCTATTTTTCCCTCCTCTGCTTCTAGGAGACATAGATGCTTACTGCATTGCTGCCACAGCATACCAGATAAATGAATAGATTGCAATTCACCTAGATGCAGAGGGATGCTCGCACAAAGCTGAGGGTTGCTCACACAAAGCTTCCTTACTTTAACCTCAGGACTAGTTTTCAACAAACCCTTCCCTGGTACAAAACACAATTCTCAGCTGACATAAAGAGATGGTCTTCCTAAGCCAATAACTACTAAAGGAGCTATTACCTTTCCGGAGAACATTTGTTTGATCAGAATACTCCACAAGGGTTGGGATCTGCTCAACGATGTACAATGCACCATCATCAAGGCTTCTCTGCAGCTTGACCTTCTTCAGGTCTAGAACCATGTACTGATTGTTGTATGTTCCTGGGCATGAGAACAGAGAGAGTTACATGTCCTGCCAAGGGAAGGAAACAAGCACAAGAGGTAGAGGGAACACATCTTTTTTCCTAAGATGCATATGCAGGTGTACTTACCAGAGTTGCACCTGGAGAAGGTCTCTGCCCAATTTTTGCCATCATTTGCCATCATGTTGGCAATGCGGACCCTCTGCCAAGCTAGCAAGGATTCAGGCACCACTTGCTTAAGGAGGGTTTCATTATAAACACTGTTGGTAGTCTGCAACATTACCAAGCCGCTGCCCAGTATGTAAAAGTCATCCAGGGACACCAAAAAGCCTTAAAAAGCAGTAACACAAAACTTGTTATCTTTGTGAACCTCTGATATACTCATAAAACAAAACAGAGATAAGTGATGAGGATATGGATGAGACCATGCGTGTGTGTATGAACTCAAATTGTACAAAGATTAAAGATGAGGTAGTAACTTCTGCAAGGGCTTTGGACCCACCTGTCAACACAGTTTGAAATGAGAAACTGTCACACTTTCAAGACACCTAATTCTTTGTCTAAAGCATTTGCTTTGTGTTTGTATGCCAAGCCTGGAAGCTTCTCCATAAGTCAACCTATGTCTAATGCTAAGGATTACATACCCTAAATGCCTGTCAAGTGTTTGTTTCTAACAAAGAAGTGAAGTAAAAAATACAAAAATTCAACAATGAAAAACCAAAGCAAAGTACAAACTCCACAAAAACACTTTCATCAACCAGTATCAGTTTTAGATTTTTACTCTGTAAAGACAACATAAATTCATTTAATTAATTTGAATTAATCCCCTTAATTAGCTCCTTCTGTATTAAATCAAGCAGAAAACTCTTCCTTCTAGTTTAATCTTTTCCTAAGTATTCTTAAAAGCATCTCAAGACACAGGCATATCTTAAATCATAAACCACATCCTGTATATGAGGAGAAGTTCTACCTATTCCTCTTCCTGACATGTTGCCACAGGGGTTTTTTATTCCTGCCAGCTCTGCAAAGTCAATACAGTGATGGATCTGTGGGCAGGATTCCCTTCCAGGTTACGTGCCAACAGAAGTGCTAGGTCCAGTTGCAAACCCTTTGCCAGGAGGTGGCATACAGAGCTGCAAAGGTCAGCTTTATCCCTTGGATAGTATGGGGACTACTTGTACAGCAGAAATAACTTGGCCTTTAGATTACTCAGCAGATACGTGGCTGCCAGGCTGGGGAAGAAAGGTTTTTAACCAAGCTGGTCATGGGGAAGTCATACAGAGCCTAAACTCTTGTTAAGAAGTTTTTAATAGCATCCGTCTTCAAAGAGTACAAAATGCTAAAATGCTGTGCTACGCCATAATAGCTGAGCTCCTCTATGAAATCTTCCACAGCAAACTTAATTAGCACAATCTGCAAAAGTCACCAACCTATGATAGCAAGAAAGACAACCCAGCTCTGCCTCCTACTCCTGGGCTTTTATCAAAAGGCAGACCACCTTCAAGCAAAAGTAATGTTTAAGGGCTCTAGTTCAGCAAAATTTCTTTAAAGAAGCAAGTTCTCACATTTGAACAGATCCAGGAAAATACACTGTGTGGACATCTGTTCTCTAAAAAAATATCATTATAGAATAGACTGAGCACCCTGGCATCTGGTATTACTCATAGAGAGAGAGGCAATACATTATGTACATTATCAGCAGAGATGTCCCTCAAATAAGTAAGGAAATGAGAAATATCCTAAACTTGGCTCTGCCAGTCTATTTTATACAAGGACTTGGGATACTCTAGCAATAACCTGCTGCATAACAAGTCAAGTGGTGCTTGCCCAAACACAGGCAATAATTGAAATTTGAATTGTTGAAACAATTGTGATGTGAATTGAGCATCAATTCCTGTGGGTGACAATGCCAAGTGTCCTACTTCAAAACAAACCAAGTAATTTCTCTCTTCAATTTCAATCAACAGCTGAGATAGAACAGAAAAACTTGACTCAAAACAAGTGCTAACACAAGGAATGATGCTGAATTAACTGAAGGTTGAACTCTGTAATTCAAATAAACTGCAAAGCTCAGCTAAGCTGAAAAGAAGGGGATTTCCTTCTGGGCCTTAGTATTTACCAGGTTTTATCCTGAAATGTTTTATAACACAACATGCCCTCCATATTACACCATTACTAACTTAGTAATTCCAAGATGGCATTTTGATTTAAGGCATAGGCAACTCTGAAACAAAGGGAAGCTAAAACACAAGAAACAGGTTACCCATGGTAAAGACATCCAGAAAAATAAAACCTGGGTAGAGAAGTCTAGAGATATCAGCAGATGTTTGATGTCCTCTTGAGCCATTCTTCTAAGTGTGTATGAGAATCTGTTGTAATTGAAGATGTTATCTCACTGTACACTTCTTCTGTTTTTCCTGTAAACCATCCCTGCAAGCCCACTTCCCAGTCTTGTTAGGAACACCCAATCAAATTTGTTTTGTTTCCATTATTTTGGGGGTTTTTTTAACCCCTCCCTCCAATGAACCTGACAACTCTGCAGAGAAACAAGCAAAAGTACTTCTGATTGCATTTTCCGGATTTGATCCATTTAGATTCCATTTCCAAATGCCACTGGAAAATGGAAGGTTCCAGAACATGGAGTTTCACTCACCATGACATTAATCAGCCAAGCAAAGCATTTTTTGCAATCTGAGCCACAGTGTTCTCCAGAAAGTCAGCACATCAAAGAGTATGTGGGTGGCAGCACGTTCCGGGGTATTATTGTTCTGAAAGAGGTAGACTGCTGCTTTCTGAACCAGACAGAATCAGCTTTTTTGGTGTTTTAAAAGGTCACTGTGCTCTTTCAAGTGCAGCAAGGGTCAGCTTTACAGGCAGGAAGTCTATGAGGTCTAGCCCACCTCTCCGGGATGGGAGTAGCTCCTAGCTGAGATGCCCAATGCTCTAGTGTATAAACACATTTAAATATGGGAAAATAAAGGTATTCTCTGGATTAGCAGACAATCAGCAGCTGCTTCTCATGTCAAGACTGAACACCCATCAGCTGCCTCCCTTCCACTTGCACATCTCTCCTAGGCACACCACACTATAGCTCTGGTCTCATCTCCAAAGCTCACCACACCTTCCTTTGCTTCCCTCCAGGTTTTAAACAGATGCTGGAGGAAGCAGGAAATGGTCTGGCAATACCTCATGAAGCAAGGTACTCCTGAGAACAAAGCCTACCACCTTTTCCATGGTTTGTTCCTCCCAGCTCTTCCTCAAGCTGTAGGGAAGGATTATGCTGCATTAACACCAGATTGCTTCAAAGCAAGGGACACCAACAACCTCTCTCTCCTGCCTTAGCATGGATAGATAGATAGACAGACAGACAGACAGATAGATAGATATGTATATGACATGTATAGTCACCCATCAAGACAACTTGTGCCATCTTATTCCCACATCACCACCTAGCTCAACCCAAAAAGATCTCAATAACGGACCAGAGGAGGAAAGGTGGAAATAAAAGTCTTCAACTGTTCTTTTCAGCTGTTTTGTTTAAGCTGCTAAAATCAAATTAACATACTTTAAAACAGTGTGTCTCAGCACAGAGAAGGTAGTTCACTATCCAAACCAGAGTGCTTAGTCAAAATGGCACATTCCTGCTCTTAAATGGAGTTCAAAAGAGCTCCATCCAAATGGATGAAAATCCTGGAAGCTGCAACCCCCCTGCTATCCAAAGAAAATCATAAATTTTATCAGTTAGTTTGGCTCATTTCTTTGAATGCCTCAATGGGCAGTGTAAAGAATTGACCAGAGGTGAGGAGGGAAAGGGGCACAGAGGGAGGAGAAGTGCAGGTTCCTGTCTGATCCACCACTAGATATGTGGCACAAAATCATAGAACCTACCTTGTCTCTATCACTTCCTAACTCCCTCACACAAGCATAGCTTCATTCAACATTTGTGAGGAACAGTGATATTCTCTGTACAATTTCAGTTCTCTCTGCTATGCATTGATTCACAATCCACAGAAAATACTCATGTCCAGAGCTTGAAGAAGACAATGAAGCTCAAGCTTTCAGTTCAGAGACATTCCTCCTTTCCAAAGGTTCACAGAACTGTCCTACGTGCAGCTCTGCAGACAAAGACTATGAGCAGAGTTCAAGTGAGAATTAAGGTGAGTGAGTGTGGAAATGAGCAGCAAATAAAGAAATCATTCTGCAAAAACAGAGATTACAATTCCCATTAATTCCCACTTGACTGTGCCTCTGCAGGACTAGTGCTGCTCTGAAGGGGAGAAAGCAGCAGAGAAGATATGCTGTTAACAATGGACATTTGAACTTGGTGGCAGAACACTGATAACTGCTGGGGAAGCTGGGATGGACTCTAACTCCTGCCTGTCCTCCTAGCTGCTCACTCACAACATGAACAAAGAAGTGCAAGGCCCTCCAGCTGCACCACAATGCACACCCTAACACAAATCATGGTTAGTCAGTAGCCTCAGAACCTCTAAACTGAGTCACAGCTAATACTAATTTTTGCAATCTAGTAGCCTGTCTTTTGAAATTCAGTAAATAAAGAAATAATAGGAATAATTTTATTATGTGACCCCAGGAGAAATCATGGATTTGGCATATTCCTTCTCAGAAGACAAATGACCCCTTAACATTTTCTGACACACCTTTTGGACAGCAGCATAGTTTTACTTTATATCCTATCTTACTGGACGACAACAACCTTTGAATAACTCAGTTAAGTGTCACTGAAGGCCTAGAAGGGCACCTGTCTTTTAGTGCTCTCTGTTTCCTTCAGAGGTTAATAGTTCTATGTCCATAAGATCATGTTACCATTCAGGTGAGATGGCTAGGTTGGCCTTTCTTACTGGTTCTTATGTCTGTAAGGACAGAGACTAAAAGCAGGAACATTTTATGCAAGTAGACATTACAATTGTCAGGCTGAACCATGGCCAGGAGCTGCAGATTCCAGAGTCAAATGTTCTGAAAATACCTCTCATCATAACATGGAGCAGAGGAATTTGGCAGTTGCCTCCTTCCTACGTGATGTCCCTGGAGCATTACTAGGCCAGTGCTTACTCATGCTAAGGAAAACTGCAAGTCTGTGAACTACACCCACAGCTAATGCAATTTGCTGCAGCCAGTGGACAATGCTTGTCAAGTGCTTGTGATAGCACCCCGTAATCAGTGAGCACCCTGTGCACACCACAGACCTCCCAAACTTCAGTGTAGCCATGGGAACTATGCTTTGCAACAGTTCTCACTCATCTTGTTGGTAGAAGTACACCTTCCCACACACCGTGCCAGAGTCCACATGGCAATAGGAGGCTTTAAAATCAGCCACCTCTGCAGACCTCAGCACTCTCAGGGAAGCACACTGGGATTTTGTACACCAATAAACAGACCCCAACCATTTCAGCAAAGCAGTAGCTGATTTTCAGGTATCCTGTCACACACTATGCTTTACCACTCTCATAAAACCATAATATTTTTATTTCCTTATACAAAGAATCCACAAAAGGGGACATCCACTAAAAATAAAATAATAAATGCTCTGTGTGGCTGATCATGATCCCCCAATTTTGATTCTGCAGCACAATGCAGCATACAACAGCTGCTAAACAGAGCCACATTCTTGTCAAGGGTAGTGCTATCATCAGTACTTCAGCTGAGAGACATGAGCTGCCTGTCCTCCTAGCTGCTCACTCACAACATGAACAAAGAAGTGCAAGGCCCTCCAGCTGCACCACAATGCACACCCTAACACAAATCATGGTTAGTCAGTAGCCTCAGAACCTCTAAACTGAGTCACAGCTAATACTAATTTTTGCAATCTAGTAGCCTGTCTTTTGAAATTCAGTAAATAAAGAAATAATAGGAATAATTTTATTATGTGACCCCAGGAGAAATCATGGATTTGGCATATTCCTTCTCAGAAGACAAATGACCCCTTAACATTTTCTGACACACCTTTTGGACAGCAGCATAGTTTTACTTTATATCCTATCTTACTGGACGACAACAACCTTTGAATAACTCAGTTAAGTGTCACTGAAGGCCTAGAAGGGCACCTGTCTTTTAGTGCTCTCCGTTTCCTTCAGAGGTTAATAGTTCTATGTCCATAAGATCATGTTACTATTCAGGTGAGATTACTAGGTTGGCCTTTCTTACTGGTTATTACGTCTGTAAGGACAGAGACTAAAAGCAGGAACATTTTATGCAAGTAGACATTACAATTGTCAGGCTGAACCATGGCCAGGAGCTGCAGATTCCAGAGTCAGATGCTCTGAAAATACCTCTTATCATAACATGGAGCAGAGGAATTTGGCAGTTGCCTCCTTCCTACGTGATGTCCCTGGAGCATTACTAGGCCAGTGCTTACTCATGCCATGGAAAACTGCAAGTCTGTGAACTACACCCACAGCTAATGCAATTTGCTGCAGCCAATGGACCATGCTTGTCAAGTGCTTGTGATAGCACCCCGTAATCAGTGAGCACCCTGTGCACACCACAGACCTCCCAAACTTCACTGTAGCCATGGGAACTATGCTTTGCAACAGTTCTCACTCATCTTGTTGGTAGAAATACACCTTCCCACACACCGTGCCAGAGTCCACATGGCAATAGGAGGCTTTAAAATCAGCCACCTCTGCAGACCTCAGCACTCTCAGGGAAGCACACTGGGATTTTGTACACCAATAAACAGACCCCAACCATTTCAGCAAAGCAGTAGCTGATTTTCAGGTATCCTGTCACACACTATGCTTTACCACTCTCATAAAACCATAATATTTTTATTTCCTTATACAAAGAATCCACAAAAGGGGACATCCACTAAAAATAAAATAATAAATGCTCTGTGTGGCTGATCATGATCCCCCAATTTTGATTCTGCAGCACAATGCAGCATACAACAGCTGCTAAACAGAGCCACATTCTTGTCAAGGGTAGTGCTATCATCAGTACTTCAGCTGAGAGACATGAGAGCCAGAATAACCTCATGAACATTCACGTGATGAACAGAGCTCAGAAACCTTTGCTTTCAACCAAATTACACAGGCTTGGCAAAATTCCTTGCAACAAGCAAGTGAAATTCCTCCAAGGCAATCACAAATAACTCAAGCTCTTGAAAGGCCTGTACACTCAAGAGACATTCAAACTACCTCTACCCCTTCCTCAAATTAAAAATCTCAGTTGTCAGAATATGCTGCATTCCTGAGGAGGGTCAGACCCCCACAGAAGTCATCTTGTTTTCAATGTGAAATGAATGCAACTGCTTTTCAAAACATTCTCCCAGGCACAGTCTCAGGAGACCCTGCCATGAAGAACCCTTGCCCTTAAACTAAAGCACCATTACTCAACAAAGCACATTTTAAAATCATCCGCCAACAAAATTTCGTGAGAATGAAATAGTCTTCTATGGTACTTGCTTCACTTAAAATGTTTTATGAAGATTTTTGACTCTAGATATTTTTGAACTTGAAATTTCACCTCTAAAACCTTACACAATGTCAGCTCTAAGAAGGAGTTACAGATTTGCTTTGGTTTTTCATGTTCCCATTTCTTGGTGTTATTCTGTACCAAGAGCACATATTTTGCTCCTCAAACATTACTTGCTGGCAATTTCTAACACTTGGCCTAATCTTCCCAAAAGAATATTTTTCTAAATATTTTGGCGGGCTATATTACTAACACACCAAATAAGCGTTAAAACATACTGTCCTCTGCAACAGCTTATAGAGAAGCTGGAAAAGGAACATGTGAGGGGAAAGGGAAAAAAAACCAAAAAAACAATAAAACAACTGAAGGCTCCTGAACCCAAGATCAAAGAAGCCGATACACTTTCAAACAGCAAGTGTTTGATACTCAGTAATAATCCCTTTACAGTAGGAGTCACGTCACAGTGGTAAATAGAAGCACTCAAAATTGTTGTTACCAAATATGTGAATGCTACAGGCATGGCAAGGAGTTCAGCACTTGAAATGACTGCAGACTACACAAGCAGAATCCAAAGCAGCATGTTTGTGCCAGAGGTAAAATATTTAACCAGTACTATTCAGAGCACTGAAGGTGATTAGTCAACAACAAAAGACAATGACAACAATATCATGCTCAAGACAGAAAATCAGAAAATTCAAGCTGGCATTTTGTCCTCTTGGTAGCTAAAAGTTCTAAGGTAGATTGAAGCCAGTGCTTGTTGAGTTACCATCATTTTCACAGCCAGGACAGCTACAAGACAGTAAGGTGGTCCATGCCAAATTGAACATCTACATAGTTTTGGTTTTCTTGACTTTACCTGGGTAACTACTAAATGAGACACGGCCGGTGCTGGTGTATGGATCAACTATATTGAAGTTCCAGTGCTTATATATTCTCAGTGTGGCTGCATAAGTAAACCAGCTGGAATGGGCAAAAAATATATTCTCATATCCAGGCAGAACCTGGAAAACAGAAGCAGAAAGATTAATGATTTCAGACCCCATGATATTCTGCATGTTTTCTACTTGATAGAAACTGGGAAGAACTACTTTTTTAAAGTAGTTTGAATTATTGCATTACTGAAGAAAGAGCAGATTCTTGTGCATTTAGCTGTGTACTAAATGAATTTCTGAAACCTCTAGAAACAATTCTTGCCCATGTGTTGTTTTCAAAATAAAACATCGTGGGGTTATTTGGGATACCTGCATCACATGGTATAGGTTTTCCTCCAGTTTCATTTGGAATATTTCTACTCACACATTGAAATTACATCTTTTCAAACATATCTGACATAAATTTAAAACATGCTGTTTCTGTGAGAATTCCTCTGGCTCATTTTGAAGTGAAGTACAGAAGCAAAAGCAAGTAAATTTAATTTGAAAAGGTAAATATATATGTTGATAGTACATCTCTTCAAAATATTTCCCTGGTTCTACAATTTGTTGTTAGCTCAGAAACCTCTTACTGTAAGCAAATACTTCAGTTCATGTTTCTCAATTTAAGGTGAATATTGTTGCTCTGTGATACATTGACTCTCTGGATGCTGATTAAATCTTCTTAACAATTTTAACTGAAAAATGTAATTGCCAACATGATGCATCAGTCACTTATCTTAAAACTGTGGGGTTTTCTTCTGTCATCACTCCTACTGGAAAGCCATTCAAAGGTATCACTATTAACAGAAAACATCATCCACTTGCATCCATTTGTTTTTATGTTAGCGCTATCCTTTAGTTTAAATAATCCTTTTCCTTTTTTCCCCTGCTTATTTGCCCAATGTATTTGTAGTCACTCACAACATCCCTTTTCAGACTTCACTTCTCTAGGTGAATAAGTTATTCTCATTTAGTCTCCTCTCCCTGGTAGTTCCTCATTCCCTAGTAGTTCTAGCAGCTTTTCAACATCCATCTCTGTGGTTTTAGTTTGGTCTTTTCCCTCCCCTTGAACACAAGTGAGAAAAACTGGACTCAAAATCCTATAGAGGCATAAATGACAACTATATATATGCATCTTGATCATTGACAGAAGTCTCTTTAACAGGGAAGACTCCAGAAATGCAGACTCATGACACTGCAAACCAACAGAGTCATTGGAGACTAAGTTCTGGCGCTCACCTTGATCAGTGCAGAGCAGTGTCCCATGTCCCACTGGTATCTCCCATGGCCTCCTGAATCCACATTGCATTGTCCACCCCGTAGAGAATAATCAAATAATGCAGGAATAAGGTCCAACAGGTCTCCAACTGCATTCAGAAACTGGACATCAAAGTTGCTCAGTGGCTGAATAAAGGAGAAGATGACAAAAACCACTTTGAGACAGAAAAACATCAAGACAGCCTCAGTAGTTAAAATTTTTCTTTTGCTCCAGAAGGAAGCTCTCGTATGGTCTATGAAATGCCTACTGACAAGGCCCAGATGCTCACACTCACTATGGCACCAGGCACTGAGGAAGCTTTCAGAATCTGGCCCTTGTAGTGGCATTACCAATGCTAGAATTTCTGAGGCAAAAAGGAAGATGTAACTGTAACTCAAGAAAACATAGTGTGTGTTTGCAAGCAGCATGTCAATCAGTCAGTTGTTACAGATTTACTGAAATAAAATCTATTTTTTTTTAAACTAGGTGTCTTTGAAGTGTCTTCCACTACTGTTCTTGGGAGCTCCCAGATTTAAGACATCTTCAGAACTGAGGAGGAAGAAAAAAATGAGGGAAAAATGTTAATAAATACCAATCAAATAGCTGAATAAGGAAAGTCAGTCAAAAGGCACTCTGCTATGTGCTTTAGAAAACTCCTTATGGTTGGAGCTAGCCAGAGTTAACTACACACAGCTGGTTGTGCAACATGCTCTTTAGAACCTCCTCTTACTTTGCCTCTTCAAAAACAAGAGCTTAATAGTGGTTTAACCTCAACCTTCAAATGCCGTGTTCTAAATCTTTCCTGTTCTTGCATTCACCATGCCTTTTGTTAAAGCAAGGCAAGGCTTAAGACAAAAGTCAGAATACATATGACTGTGGTGCTGTGAATAGTAATTTTATAATGCCACATAATCATTTAGCAAAGAAACACATTATGTGCAATATAAATCGCTGTTACTAATCCATATAGCTGACCTCTCTACAATAAAAGTGTTCTGAATATTTTATATTGAATATAATATATATGCTTTGGCTGAAAGAATAACTACCAGGAAAACCAGAAATCATGTAAACTTCAGTCCATGTATCCCATAGGAAGGAATCAGACCTTCCCACAACGTTTACAGACAAGAGAAATAAGCCATTCTGACAATTAAAACCATCCATAGCAGAAGGCCCCAACAGCATCTACAGTTTGAGGGAGAAATCCAAAACAAACTTTCATGTGTTACATTGCTTTAGTTCATCATGTTTTTGCTGTAAGGATCCAAACAGGGAGCAACAGCAAGAGAGCAAGAGATGTGTCTTTGGATAGCTTTAAGCAACTTAGAGTATGAATCAGTTACAAACCAGTCACAACTTCTATTTCATCAGAATCCATATAGACAGACTTGGCACTGTTTAAGCACCATTTTCCCCTATCCAGCTGCACTGAAAACCCACCACACAATAAGAAAAGGCCATTTTCCAATGTCTGATTCACACAGGCATCACTGTACAGTATCACCAGGAAGGGAGCAAACTGGCTTGCATGAGATTGCTCCAGCAATCAAGATATTTTAATTGTACTTGACATCCATTTGCCACCACTCCATATTCTCCTTCATAAAACCTGCTTTCACTGTAATATCTACAGGTAACTACATTGATACTGCTACAGCAATGGTCAGAATTGCCTGTGTATTTTTTAAGAGTTTCACATTTCTGTGCTTTCTTACCATCACTCCAAATCAAAACTTCTGTAACTATTAGGAAAGTCCATTCAAATTAGAACAAAAGTGCCAAGCAATGAAGCTTTCAGAACAATAGGCACAGAAAGGTGCCCAGAGAGCAGGAGGAAAGATCCACCCAAAGCACAGGTTATGCAAATTCCTAAGGCATTGGGTGAGAACAGGCTGCCAGCTGCCAAAGCCAGCCAAAATATCAGAGATGCAAAACAGGACTAGGTTGTTAAGCACTCCCTAGAGTTCTGTTTTTATCTCCCTTTTGAGGGCAGAGCAAATTTTATTACAGTTTATTTCCAAAAATCCATTACTCTCCTTGAGTAAACCTGGTTTTGTGTTTAAGACTGTCTGATGTGACATCACATAAGCACTGTGCTCCTCTGGAGTCTCAGTAAAACAATGCATTCAAACAGACGAACCAGGAATCTGCACTGCAGGCTCAGTCTGGAAATTTCAGGAGTGGTCTGAACCATCTGCCACAACACAGCTGAGAGCCCTAGATTTGGAAAAACTACAGCTGATTTCCAGGATATATGGAGAAATCTTCTCTATGAGGACTTAATCTGTGTCCACCAGCAAGAATTAGACCCAAAAAACTGCATCATAACAATGCATGATATAGGGCATGTTAAAATTTTTTGTAATCACTTTTTCCCATCTCACACAGCAATGTCAGAAAAACTCCTTATAAACATCATTTAGATCCTGCAGAAGAATGAATGAACTAAACTCACAAGCAGAGAGGTGGTAAAGCCACATCAAAAGCCCTTTTGCTAGATTGTGTGCCTCGTCTAGGGTACTGTCCTGAACAGCAAAACAAAAAATCAATTTGTGCTTGAGTTACATCCAAGGAAGGCAGAAATAAACTTACAAAGGGCAGCAGAAAGGAGAGAACCAGCCCTAAAGGCTTGTTTACATGGGACATTAAAATAGGCAAGTTATTCTGTAACAATTGTTTTCCAGTAACTCCTCCAAGCCTGAGCACTCAGATTACAAAATAAGGAAGTACAAACACAGAACTATCCTGGAGTCATTCTAGTATTTAAAACTCTGACACCTCCTTATTCAAGAGTAATATCCCTGCGTAGACAAGCCCAAGATTAATCACAGTGTTGGAAGAGCATTAGGCAGATGAAAAGGCTTTATGTTCTTTCAGTGCCCCTCCCTCAAAAATTGTCTCAACAAAAGGGTTGGGTTTGTTTACTGGATATAAAATGTTGCTAAACCAGATGGAATAATGTAACATTTTAACATAAAGATGTATTCAAATTTTGACATCACTCTTAATGATACCTGTAAATATCAAATTCAAAATACATAAGTTTACAATGTACATTGCCTTCATGCAGGTCTTAATGGAAGAATCTACCTAAAATAGTCCTCAGGACTCCATGCAATAAAAACCCAAAGTTTAGGAAAAAAAAAATACAAAGCATTTCCTTCAGAAAGAATAAAAAATATATATACTAGTGCTACTACCAAATCATTCAAAGCCCAAATTTTCTTTCTGCAGTAAGGCTCAGTTTCTTGTGGCAGACACAATGGTTCTACAATATTCAAATAAAGCAATCTGAATTTTAGGGGAGAGCAGAAAAACAGAACATTTCAGAGTTACTTGTGTGCACATAACCAGCTCTCATTTAAGAAGTATCTGGCTCTGCTTTCAAACTACCGTGCACAGTACCAGAAAACAGAATTAAAAAATTAAAAGCAGATAAGCTTTGAAACAGCTTGTTTTCATTCTCCTGAAAAGGAAATAGTTCTATACAACTTTGCCCAGTGCTCAGTGTTACAATTCACAGACTTCATATACACAGTTGCTTTTCTTCATCCCCTTTATCTCTTCTAGCCTATCCATGGCAATCAAACACCTTCTCAGTGTTCAGGAGAGCATCTTGCCTATGTATGATCAGTCATGGTGCAGAGAAACAAGAACCTTGAGACTAATCTCCTCTTCCCCTTCTCATGTCTCTGATATTTTGGGAGTTAAGGGAAAAACCTACCTAGCCTTTCTTCTACAGCATTTATTCGTATTTTAAGCTTAAGACAGTGGGAACAATTGTCCTCTACATATACAGAATAATGTGTTGAATTTAGAAGTACACAAAGCTTTCCCAACAGCAAGTAGAACACAGAACATCAAGCAACAAAATACAGACTGTCACACATGTTGAGTTTTGGTTTGGTTTTGTTTGGGGTTTAGGATGTTTCATTTTGTTTGAGTGTGGGTAAAAAAAAAAGAAATAAAAATGCCCCAATTCATACAAGAGGTATTTTTAATATTTCTGATGTTCATTACCACTATGAATTCAAACTATTGAAACTACTAGAGATCAAAAGATGGACTTGTTCCTGATGATGATAATCCAAAGACAATAAAAACATGGAAAGGATTCTTTTATGAATGAAACCAAATAGCATCTACTAAAGGAAAGAGGTAAGAAGAGATTTTCAAAGCCCTGAGGAAATGTGCAATAGGAATGAGATTTGCTTTTAGAAACATACAGAATTTGTTACAGACACTTTCAGTATGAAATTTCTTTGATTGTTTTATTTTGAGAATTGAGTAACAGAAAAGGATTTGTTACTGGAGTTGTTGATGTCCAAAAAAAAAAAAAAAAAAAATTGGGTTAATAGAACCAAAGTACAATACTTAAAAATAAGAAAAAAAGTCATCTACTAGGTAAATTTATTTGCACTTTGGATGGTAGATTTCTTTAATCACAAGGAATAAGGAAGATACTGGTGGTGGTTTTTGCTCATTTGGTTGGTTTGTGAGTTTAGTTGGGGCTTTTAAGCACCAACAGTTTACAGAAGCCGAGTTGATTCTCAGATAAATGGATGTGCCAAAGCTAGAATACTAGCTAGAAGCTTTGCATCTGCATCTGTTTTTATTGCCCATGTAAGCTCACAGCAATAGCCTTCAAGGTCTGTGTCCTGAAGGACATCCTAACAGCAATAAATATGCACACACAGTGGTAGCCTAATCTCTCAAAAGTACTCAAAAGTATCATGGTGTCCAACAAAATGAACTCCCTGTACTTCTACAGAACATTTTACAGAATGTCAGGTATCATTCTGATGCAAAGAAAACCTAACGACCTAGCTGCAAGAGCAGCTGTCCAAAACGTACTCAAAGACAAGGACAGATGTTAACTTAGTGGCTGGGGCAAAGAGAAGAAACAGCAGCACCATTTCCAGTAAGAAATACATGCACAGTGGACATTTTTGCTTTGAATAAAAGTATATGCATCTCAACATAGGTGATAATGTCCAAAGCTAAAATTGTGCCTGGCGTGGAAAAGAGTCAAATCCCACCAGCTGCTGCAAGCATGTCTGGGAAAAGAAAAACAATATTTCATGCATATAATTCAAGAATGGAGGACACGTATATTTAAGCCTGAACCACATATCTGAACTTTCACCAAATGCACCATTTTTATATAGACATGCTAGTGAGATCTCTAAAGAAAGGATTAAAAATATTCAAACACTTCAGAGGTCAGTGCTTTTTAGTGCATAGTTAACTAAGCAACCATCAGGGAACACACTTTGCAGGCAGGACATGCCTATTACAAAGAAGTAACTCAGACACAAACCAGCCCTTTCCCCTTCTCCTCACATGAATCTAAAAGATTCTGAAGCAGCAAAAAAGCCAAAAACCTGATGAGCTTGACAGGGCTCTTCAGATACAGGAGTTATGAAAGGATATTAATGTGTTCTTTTCCTAGAAAGTCAAGATTTCTAGTGTTTTCCTCTACAAACTCAGGTCCCTCAGGATGGATTATTATTACAAACACCTTTTTTTTTTCAGTTTGATCTGGCTCCCCATCCAAGAAAGCCCCAGAGTGACTTCTATGCAAGAAAATACAATTGTTAACAATTCAGAACTCCCACCTTCTCAAAATTCTTGGTATGATTAACCTAGGTAAGAAGGTCAACTACAATTACTCAAGTCCTTCTTACACTGAAAAACCTATTAGATATTAGACTTTAGGACAGCATTATAATTGCCACATCTCTGCTGGAGTCAAAGGAGTTCTGCTATTACATACAAGCTGATGATCTGGAATACCATTCTAATTGAAATTAAAGAAAAACAAATTATGAAAAAAACACCAACTAAACCACCCCCCAACAAAACCCCAAAATCTATCCCATCTGACATGCCACACCACAGACCATATCTTTTGTAACCATATAATTTTGAGACTTAAAAGACAGAAAATAAGAAGTAATTTAGTAAAGTAAAACATACTCTAGGACAGAAAGGCTTCTAGGATTTGAAATCTAATGCTTGGAAAAAAGAATGAAAGCTTTAATTCATGCTGTTGCAGGTACTCTTTATACCTAAAGGGTAATTTGCTTAATAACAATTGCAAAGTGGCAGCAACAAGCACTTTAGAAGTATCTGTCCTTCCAACATTCACATGGACACAAAAGTCACCCCCCAACTTCATCACCATGTGAGTGCCCAGGGTTCCAAGCCCCTTGTGAAGAATCTGTGGTTACATGGGCCAAGTGCTCAGTCACATTATCTACACTGAACAGCCACTAAAGATTTTACAGAATGGCATGCAGAATGCATACTTGCCACTAAGTAGCCTATTTCTGGTTTTTATTTTTAAAAAGTGGATCCCCTTCTCCCATATTTGTCCACTGACATCCCAGCCCCAGCTACTAAAAAAGAGGTACAGTAGTCTTACTGTTAGTTTATGTAGTTTAGCCCACTCGAGGGCTCCCATGTACAGACCATCCAACTGTGCAATAATATAGCCAGCATGCCTCCAAAATGGGTCATCCTTATTATTTCTGATTTGTTGTCTTGTCCATTGATCTTGCTTCCTGCAGAGGAACAAACAGGTTGGGGTTTTCTTGGGTTTTTTTAGAGTATAATTGATAATGCAGGGAAGGGACAATTACATTACGACCCAGATGGTCTGGTCTTACTAAAGATTTGAGGCAAATCAGGCTTTGGAAATCCTGCAGATATAAGCTTTATATCCTCCAAGTGTAAATGTTCAGACTTAAGCAAAATACCCTACAATCATGTGCCTCTACCAGATTTTAGTGTCAAAGAAGGAATTGGACTTCATATTTGTGGAGGATTTTGCTATAGCAGATTTAGTCAGTAAAGGGAAACAAGTGTTTGATAGGTTGGATGAAACATTCCCTTTTAAATGTCTATTTAAGACTAAAAATAGACTGACATTTAAAGAGCCTCCTTCTCTCCCCCAGGTTTAAGTGCAATGAAGGCTTTCTGCTGATGGTGCTCAAACATTGCCTGAGAACCATGTCTTTGCTCCTCTGAGTAACAGGTGGGAGGCCAAACAAGTGTACTCTGTGCCAGATTCAGTCAAGAGCCAAATTGCCCAGGTTTAGGGCATGAGACAACACAAGTTGAACAGACCCTTGGACAAGAGCCACCAACATTGTAAGGATCTCTCAGAATTCTCTCTTTTGCTGTGCAAAAAGAGCCACAAAAGAACCAAGGAAATGACAATCAGATGCTGGCCTTTTCCATCCTCCTGTATCTATCCATCCAGCACTATGTAAAGTAGCAAAATAGGACAAACCTGTAAAGGAAGCAAACTCTTCCAGCTGCATATGGGGGGGGGACCAACCAGAGTTAGTTTTCTATAAACAAGATGCAAGAAGTATATCCAAGGAAACAGGGATATGCTCAGAGCATTTAGGGCTAAGGACTTCCAAGACAACACAGCAATCCATATTACAAAACTGCTATAAATTAAAGCAGTGATGCAGGAGTTGAGAACAGAGGCAATAGAAAAGCAACACAAGGCCACCTAGTATTGCCCCCTTCATCCAACAATGCATCTTGGGGAATACAGCTGCTATGCTGTGCCAGTCTAGGAAAAAACGCATAAACACTGATACAGCAGCTATCCCATTTTTCTCATAAGGAGGAACACAGCAATGCTAAAAAATGATAGCAAGGGAGCACTACGATTCTTTGTTCTGTGTTTTGGATAAAACCTATTAACTTCATATATGCACACCAATAACAGTCTGATATTCAACCCCTTATGGAAAGGGCAAGACAAGGCAAAGATGGAAAAAATTAGTCCCTGAAAGTGACCATTTCACACAAGTATTTGTAATGGAATAAAAACACAAGCCTAAGGAGACAAAAATAATTGGTAATCACAGCTGAGTTTCCCAGTATCTGGCCTGGTTCTTCCCCTGTTGTAGTTTCCCCACCAGTGTAGCTGCATTATTTGAGTGGCTACACTTTTTTTTACTTTTGATTTTTACAGCTAAAGTGAAAAGTGAATCACAACTTTTGTGATTAGAATAGAATTTACATTGGTGGTAGAATAAAATACTAACCTAACAGAAGAAGAAAAGGATACACAATGCTAAAAATATTAAGGTGCCAGGGGACCACTGTTCAGTGTAATATTGAAAATATCAACTTTTCAAAAAAGGAATTTTACTAGAATGACCTTCAGAATTCATTGACATTTTCCCCACCCTTTGGGGAATGATTTTAAACATTTCTTGGAAAGAATCAGAATTAGGGAAGGGTATATGCACTTCTTCATGTATATTTAGAATTTCTTTTAATAATAATGGCATTCAATCAGAGGGAAAAGAAGCATATGTTTCCCTCAGCCCATAAGGAAGAGAATAAGAAAAGGTGGAAAATTCTGTCATCCTCCAACTCCAAGTGTTGATTGATTTATTTTTAGCAAATAAATACATACGCCATAAAATTCTGAACTCCTTTTCGAATGGTGGGAGTCTTAATTAGCTGTGGATACATATTTGCAGCATGGTCATACATTTGCCTGAAAGAACAAGAGTAACAGGAGTTATTCCTTTGCATCTTCTATTTACCAACCAGTTAATTAACATGCCTTGACAGACAAGCAACACAGTCCACAAAGTTCTTCCTACTCACAGAAAACACTCCAGTGCATGACAAATAGCAAAAGTAACACAAAAGGATTGTTAAAATGTGACTTAAAATAAATAACTTTGCCAATGCCTGCTCAAACTGCTGCACAATGAAAAGAAAATAAGCAAGAATGAGATTGAACTACTTCATAAAAAAACAACTGCACATTCAGGGAATATCTGTAGGCCAGAAGCATCTTGAAAGCATTATCACATTAATTTAAGCACAACAAAAATAGTTTTCTGGAGACTTATGCTATTTGGAATCACATGAAACACAGAGGCCAAGGTAATATAATTTGCTGATTCCGTTCATTTCACTCTTCAGAGAGAATGTCAGCATGATCTCTAGCAGGTTTTACTTGCCAGTATCCATGTTCCTTTTTGTTTAAGCTAAATATCTCAATTTTTTAGCATGTATAAGATAATCCTACATGTTATCACAGAAACTCCCACTCATGGCAGTCCTAAATAGATTCAGCTTCATAGAGACCAAAATTCTTGTGTTTTTTTCTGTTGCTGAATTCAGTTAGCTGTTTTATCCACATTAACTATTAAAAACAGAAGTTGAAAGGGCTTTGTTGCTTGTTGGTTAGGGCTTTTTGTTTGTTTTCTTGAAGTGAAGTACTTCAAGATGAAATCAACTGTTAAAAAATGCTCAGGAGTTCAGAATTAAAGTCACTCTTCCATTTAAGCTGAAATGAAATTGTCTCATCCAAGCCAAAATAAAACTTCAACATTCCTCTTTATGTGAGTCAACCAACATTTTTTTCAGTCATTGATTAAGTTTTTAAAAAAAATGGGGGGGGACATCAGCAGAGAATTACTTCACTGAGGTCTGGAGTTGATAGAGATAGAATTACAACCATCATCAGTACATTTATCTCCTACCAAGTGCTGAGAGAAAGAAAACTGCACTGAGAAACAGATACCAGCCTCAAGGAAAGCACATGCCAGCAGGGCAAAATTCCTGTAATAAAACTCAGGAGAGCAGCTTTCTCTGGGAGGAATGCAGACAGGAGCTCTTCCCAGTTTCCCTCAGCACATAATTAAAGAATACAGATAGAGATAATGGAATGGTTTGCTGATGACTAGAGAATCATCTACTGACCTTCTCCCCTCTTTCTGTCCCTTGCCCCATTCCCAGACAATTGCATGAACTTGATAGCATGATCCTGCTGCTTCTTATCTCAGCTCCGGTACCATTCTGACAATCAAATTAAATTGTCTCACATGTTCAGGCAAAACAGTAATCCAGCAAAAATGTGATTTGTTTTTATTTGTAGTTTGAATTAGGTTGTGGAAAGGAGATGCTGGGACAAGAGGGGAGCATTCAACAGCTTCGCACCATTACATTTCTCACAAAACTGCAGCTCCAGCAACAATTTTTAGTTCTAGAGTTTTCTGCCTCCCATGCAAAGCAAGACTACACAAAATATCATAATCTACTTCCAGAAGACTGCAAGAAAATTGGAGAAACAGATCAATATTCTCCACCTCTGCATATTCACAAAGAATTTGGCAAATAAAAATCCCAAGTAATTTTAGGAAGGGAACTAAAACATACTCTATACTAGAAATCATGCAAAACATAGGCTATACTGGAAATCAGAGCTCTCATGTCACTAAAGAGGAGAAAATAGCACAGGTTCATCCATCTGGCAGATGATAATTTAGGGATTAGAGCCAGATGAGGAAGATGAAATCCAGCTAGGATACTGGCCTAACCATTGCCTAAGCCAGGACAAATGATCAGGCTTCCAACTCAACCATCAGCTCTATTCTCTATTTTGCACTCAGAGGTTTATGCAGATTTTACAGCAGTAGTATCTTTAAGCTGTCATGACTGACGTAGAGAATGGGTTAGGTTAGAATTGTGACTGAAAACACCTTCTTGAATGGTTTCACTCTTATTTGCTAACAGAGGACAGACAATTCCTGGAATTGATTTCTTTTTTTTTTAATGATCAAGGTTATCAAGAATTTTTCCCCCAGTTGCTCTCTCAGTTTTTTTTTTTCTTTAACAAGGCTTCTATGTGCATGGCTTGTGTGTTTTGCAAGGGCATTATTCTCCAAAATAAAATGGATCACTACAGTAAGGCTTTGCAACTACATCTAAGGCCAAACACAAGGCAATTGCAAATCTGGGACAAGAATTCCAATCCAAAAACCAGAAAAGCAGAGTCCTCCTTCTTTAAATTAGCAAGGAAGATGACAGAACTCCAGTCAGCTGAGGCTGTATGAGGAAAGAGTAAAATTAATGCTGCTTCAAATTTAAATGCTGTTTTTAGGCATCTGGCATGTCCCAGCTGGAACTGATTTAAAATAATGTCACAGATTTAGATGTGTTCTGCCACTAAGTAAAGTCAGGCCTCATTAACACTTCTCTGTTAGAAATGGGGAAAGAAAATTCATACCTAAGAAAGCCAGAGTAAGTACCTTGGCCAGATGATATGAGAGGACTTTGCAGAAGGGTGAGAGATTTGGGATAAAAACAAGTGCTTGGATCCCCAGACACTACAGACACTAGGATTCAATTTATCCAATGTCTAACTAGACATTTTAAAAACACGGATACTCTCATACTCTGAATCAGGTGTCAACACTAGAAAGATGAAGCATACTCTAGAGAAGATTTACATTTCTGCCATCACTGGAAAACTGGTCTGACTATTGTTTTCTCTACCACTGACCTATACAGTTAGAGCTGAAATTAATTATGCCCCAGTAATCCAAGATAAAACAGTTCTAGCATGTTTCATAATTTGATTTTTTTTTTAATCTCATTATTTTACAGACTGTTTAGGTTCCTACTATAGGCAAGGCATATACTTTTAAGAGGGATACTTTGTCACTCTTTTGCTTACATGTTAAAGGCCTAGCTGTGTCTGGAAATTCTTCTTCATGCCCTAAGAGTAATGTGAGATCTGAGCTAACTGAGAATTCCCAAAGGTCTCCAAATTGCAGGCCAAGTTGGACCTCCTGCTCATCCAACAGCTTCTGCAGGAAGCTGTACTTTAACATGGATTCAGGCACCAACATTTCCATCCTATCAATGCACCACATCAGAGCTCTTCCTAGCAGGACTTCTAGGATTTGTGCAAAGAGCCACCCTGGGTGTGCTTCACGGAGACTTGACCACATATGGATGCAAGACAGCTGGAGACCATGGAGTTGCTCAGACTACAGGTAGCCTGAACTAAAAAGCTGTTCAATTACCAAGCACACCCCATGTTTTCACATTGGAAGGCTGTGCCTGAACCACCTGAGGTGCTTGTACAGGTAAGTCACATACGGGTCTTCACTGCAGCAGCTAAGTGGCTGACAAGGCAAATAATGCCTTCCCCAAAGCTAAACACGTACCTACACTCTCCCTTGTTCTACCAAGAACTTAAAAGGGAAGCTGGAGCTGTGGACACTAACGTGTGCAAAAGTAGAACAACAGTGTCTAGAGACACCTTCTCTAAGGAAAGTTGTGATGGTGCTAGAGTTTCCCTAAAACAGGATAAATGGGCCAGGCAGTATAATGGGAATAGAGTTACTGATTGAGAAAGGCTGTTTCCCAGTTTTACTCCAGAAGACTTGTTTAACTGTTCCACAGAAAGAGCATCTGCCTGCATGTTAATGAGGATTCTTTAAATTTCTAGGCTAGATGAAGGAGAAATGGAGTTCTGAGTGCAATCTTAACATCTGCAGACTCAGGGAGTTCTCACTTCTCCTGCAATTTAAGAAATTGCAAACACAGTCTATAAAAGGGTTCATTAGTTGCAGTTTGGCAAATAAAAACCCACCAAGGTCATGCAGCTAAAACCTGAAGTAGTAGGTTCTCTGTCTTATCAAGGGTCAAGAAAGTACATCGCTATTTCATCTCTGTTCCTTACCTGAAACATTTTCAGAAGGTATTAGCTTCTGGAGAAGCCTTCTTTATCCAAAATAGCTTTACACAACCTGACAGAAAAAACTTGTTTTTAACTCCCAGTGAGAAATACGCTTGCACTGCAGTTACAGATGGACAGTGGAGCAAAGAAATAGCCAAAAAATTAAACTCAGGCAGTATGTATAATATTTGATACTCATTTTATTGACAGCAAGCATTTTCAGATTTTGCCAGTAGATTTCTTGATGGATTTTCTCAAAAAGTCTCCCCAGAAAAGGCAGGCTTTGGTTACTTTTGCATCTTAACCCACTCTTGCACTTAATCTCCTTTCAAACAGCTGAATTTCCCATTTTGCTTAAAAGCCTAAGTCTCAAAGCATACTTTTCCATATTAATACAAACCCTCAGCTTCACTTCTGTTCATTACTAGTTCTGCTACATCCACTTCTTTACAAAGGGCCACTCAGTGCTGAAGCTGTTGGCCCCAGAGTAACAGCAGCCAGGGCTAGGAACCAAGCTCGGTAAGCACATGACCTGTAGAAGGCAAAAGCCTTGAGCAGAACAACTTAGATAACTTCACTTCTGTGAATCTTAACACACATGGGGAAAAAAAAGGAGAAAATCTCTCTCCTCTAAAAGTTAGCCTAGAATAAGACATCAGATAAACCCCTGCAGACACTGTTTCACATTCAAAGCACATAAAAAGGAACAGACACATACTTAAATTTGTTTCAAACCCAGGAAGACACATAAATCTACTATGGAGGCAGAAGAGGAAAGGGTGAGTTGTTCCAGCACTACTTGCCATGTAACTGAGCTTACCATGGACTATGAAAAAACTTAAGCTTTATCACCTATTGATTAACACACCTAGGAAAAGCCCTACAAAAAATTGTTTTAACAGTTTTAAAAATATTATTTTAACAATATTCTAGATGTAATGCTAGCATTCTCCAGATTCAGGGATAGTTTACATAAACTGGCCAAATAGTGCAAGGCAGTAACCTCTCACACCAAATAATCCAACAACAGATCTCTCATGAGCTTAATTTCTTGTCCTGTCTGGAGTACAGGTTGTGTACTATGAATTTTAGGACTCCTTCCTCCCTCAGAAGTGTTTTGTTATTGACAAATATTATGTTATTGAATTTCCTTTATACACTTCCAGAGACCTAAGTTCCTCACCAGTAAAACCTACTAGAGAATCACATCATCATATGCCCAGAGAACTATCCATAAATATTAACTGATCTTAAAATATCTTACTAATTAAACGAATATAATCTTGTCCAGCAGCTGTATCTGACAAATGTTCAGCAGACAATTCCCTTGCTAGCCTGTGCAACACAGCCTATGGGTATTTATTTCAGTGTTTTGAAAGCAAAGCTGGTGAAGCCAAAATGTCAAGTCACAGTAACCATCACAAACTCCTCCCAGCATCAGAATTTTGGAATTTTTCTTTTCCTATGACTATGTTGATAGAGCAAAAGATGGAGCTTGTTCAGCAACAAGCCACATGTCATGTTCTTAGCTGTATCACCAGCTATAGAGAATAATGGAATCTCCTAGAAGATTGGAAAAAACCTTAAGATCATCAAGTCAACCTAGCACCGCCATCTGCTATCCCGGAGTATTTTCATAGTGTCATTATGTCTTCCAACTTCGCCACGGAAAGAACAAAGTTTGAGTAATTTTTTTGGTTGACTATTTTTTGGGGTTATGGATTTTTCTGTTTGTTTTATTTTAGGAAAAATACTGTGCACTGGATTTGTAACAAGCACAAAATTTTCTCACTTTTCATAGATGTGCACTGTGGAAAAGGCTGTCCCTCAGGGCTTTCAGGAGAACACTAATCCTTCTAGACACACCCCAGTCTACCTTTAGGTCTATAGTGTATATATTTTTTTTTTTAAGTTGGCCAAGACAACTCCCCATACTGTGAAGTTTCAGTATTTGCTCTCTGGCAGTTTCTTGACAATATCTGCTGAAAAACATCCTTAAGGAAGCCCTGCAGACCTTGCTAGCAACATTTCTCCCTGAATGATCTGCTCTCAAATGCCTAATCAGCCACCAAGCTACAAGCTGGAGAAATAACCACACTTTTTGCTACTCCTTATGCACTTCCTTACACTTACATTATTTTGTGCTCACATTACTTAGGCAGTAATACAGAACCCATCTATCCCACCAAGGTGTTGGGAGATGCTGCAGGATGAGAAGGGAGGGCACATCCTGATCCCATAATGAAGAAGCTATACGTCGTACCTGCTACTAATTAAAAGAATAGCACACAGACGTAAAATGTATCATTACTTTAAATGGAAAGGAATTTAGGACAATGAAAGCAAACAAAAAATCCCACAAGTACAGAAATCCACTGGAAGTGCCATGAATTGAGCTGCTTCCTGAGGTACTTACGGAGCTGTGAGATAGCCTTCCAAGAAGCCAGCAACATACATAATATCTTCATTGCTTAAGGTCTGAGAGCCATAGCCTGCTCTGATCTCCAGGACTCCCCAGCCTGTTGTCTGTAGACTGTTGTTGTAGAAGCCATAAGCATCTCCACTCCTGTCCAGCGTATTCCTGACCTGAAGTATTTTTTCAGCTCTATTCCAGTACACAGTTGCATAGCGGAGTTCTGTGGTGGAGAAGAAAGGAGACAAGGGAAACAAATATAAGTAGGTGTTTCCTATGTAATACTGAAATGTCAAGACAGTATTTTGGCAATTTAAAAAAGTTAATTTCATAGCTTTCCATCAGGTTTAGTTCTACTACAGAGATCAACGCTAATGCTAATATACTGAAAAAGGGCATGAGGACTAACTGGAGTTCTACAAGAGCTCACAGCTAAACATTCTCATGTTATTCTTCTGGAAGTTTTCTACAACTCATTCAGTGTACAGCTCCAGCATAGCAGAGTGTTGACATGAAACTCTGAGAACTATTTCCTTACCTGGCCCAGAAGACAATCTATACAAATCTTATTGAAAGCAACTTTAAAAGACAACATGCCTTAGCAACTGCAAAGGATTATAAACTACTGTTGACTTAATTTTCCACCTAAAGATTCAAAAACTTCCAAAAGCTTTCTACACAGACCATCTGGGAAACCAATTCCTGAGATGACATAACAGAAGCACTAGGACACAGTGGATCTTAAAGGCAAAAGCACAGCAGGTTGCAATCCTTTACAAGGTTTTACAGTGTCTATCATGCATCTGAAATAGAACTGATCCCAAGCATGATATGAACAGCAAGATTCTCAGAGTTCAAAGAAAACATTCTTGATTACCTGTGTTTTAATCTGCAAAGGAAGAACAAAGAGCATTATAAACTATTGTTGACATAGCAGTAACAGACCATTTATTGAAAGCAAAAAGACAGCATGCCTTAGCAACAAAGGATTATAAACTACTGTTGAAAAATTCAAAAACTTCCAAAAGCTTTCTACACAGACCATCTGGGAAACCAATTCCTGAGATGACATAACAGAAGCACTAGGACACAGTGGATCACAAACTTAAAGGCAAAAGCACAGCAGGTATGCAATCCTTTACAAGGTGCACAGTGTCTATCATGCATCTGAAATAGAACTGATCCCAAGCATGATATGAACAGCAAGGAAGGACAACAGACTTCTCAGAGTTCCATTTGGACCGCTGTTTTAGAAAACATTCTTGATTACCTGTGTTTTAATCCTGCAATCCTGAAGAACAAAGAGCAAGGAAAACTGCTTTCTGAAAAAAAAACCAAACCAAACCACCAAACAAACAACAACATCAAAAAAAATCCCATGCCCTACAATTCTAATTGAACCCTCTCTAAGATGGGCTGTGATTACATCAGCTGTCTATGCATGACTGATCAAATCACTACTACATCACTGTGAGAAGAGTTTAAAAAATCACATGTCAGAGGTCCCAGAATCATTGGAAAAGTTTTAAGGGATAAATTCATAAACAGCCCTTCTGAACGACTGCACAGCCCTCTGGCATATCACCAGCAAACTTGCTGAGGGAGCCCTGCCCCATCACCAAGTTCATCATGGAAGATGTTCACCAGCATCAACCCCTGCACAGACCACTTGTTAGCAGCCTCTAGCTAGGCTTTGTAGCACTGTGCACTAGATCAGTCTTCATGACGTAATAGAGACACTTCTCATGGCAACAGCAAATGCATTGGCAGAACCAGAATTTTAGTAGTGAAAGAACTTTGCTTTTTCCACATTCTATGAAAAGAAGTTGTTACATGAGTCTATTCAGAGATGAAGTAATTCAGAGACTTGGAACACAGTGTTTAAAACACGTTTTTCATCTGCCAGGTACTAAGGCTATTTAAAGGACAGACATGACAGACTGAGTAACTCTTCAAGCAGCTATGAGCTTAGTCTTCTGTTGTCTCCTTAACTATCTTCTAGTAACAGAAGCAGTAATTTCTACTTTAGATTAAAAGTAAACATGGGAATCACTCAGACTGAAAAATCTGTGAACAGAAGAGCAGGCTGCTAAGGGTCATCACTGATGAAAGCCAAAGACCACCTCACAAAGCTAAAGCTTACATACTAAAAAAGTCAGGGCAAAGGAAGTTCTGTGAGGGGCAACACAAGGGGTCAGAGCAGAACACAACTTGCCTGTCCAGCAGTAAATGGGAGGGCTGATTCCAACCAAGAAGCCCACTGCAGGGCAGAGGAGAGACTACTGGCACAGTAAACAAAGATGTTGAGGAATGGATAAAAAGAGAAAGAACAAAGTAAGGCAAACCGTGACCATCTTTCCATCTCTTCAGGAGACTGTGGAGAAGTGGCTGGAATTCAAAGGGAATCAGGGCAGCTGGGTATTGCCAGTAGTGCCTGGAAACTAAATACTCAAACTACCTATTACACCTATACAGAAGCTGAGTCTGCCCAAAGCAAAAGAGCTGTTGCTTTCCTTTGGAAAAGAAAGTTGATGCCAAAGCCAGACAGACCCATCAGACACAGGTACTTACACAGCAGGCTGGGTTCCTTTGTTTTATGCTCTGCCAGAGCATGAACATGCAGAGCTATTTTCAAAAAGTTCAAACAAATTTTTGAATTACCCCTGGAGTCTGCCCTGTCTCAGCTTCCCTACATGACATACTTAATCTGAAGAAAACCAGGACTCAAAGAGGATGGGAGAGAAGGGGAAACAAAATCACAGGAGAACTTGCAACAAACCTTGAGAGGCCTTTAAAGGAATAGCATCAAGATAGCTGTTACAAGGTAGTTTAACAATGGTGCTGCAAACCACTATTTCCCATTATGGCTTTTTCTTTTGATTGACTCATCATCTCATTTCACCTTGCAGCTGGAGTTAAAACCACCAGCTTATAAACATGTCTACACTACAATGTAATCAAAGCATTTAGTACCGCCTAATCTGTTACATTTTTATTCTGTATTCATCTAAACAAGCAGGACCACCTTTGCCAAGAAAACCATCCAGAAGTATAATATGGAAAAAAGATATACAAAAACATGTGCACATTTTCAAAAATTCTGTTTGAGTTCTGAAGAAAACAGGAGCCTTCCTATTGAGTAAAATTTATATTTGAATATTACATTTATGAAAAAAATTGACCAATATGACTGCTGGGGTAAGAGGTACTAGGGCTCCTGTCTCACCCTCCAAAAATAAATGACCTCCAAGTGTTCAGCCTGCTATAACTCCGACAAATCAGAGACTCTGATAATCTGTAACTATTCCACAACAGTGTTGCTTAGAATAACCTCAATAACATACCAAAGCACACACTATCTACTGCAATGAGCAAGTCAAAATCCTGGGGGATGGGGTGGGCCAGTGGAATCATCCTTGCCCTCCACGAGCCAGCCAGGAGAACTGCACAGCATCAGCAATGCCGAGTTTCACCACAACCACCAGCGGGGTGGGAGAGAGATTTGCAGAAGTGCAATAACAGAATAAGCCTAGAAAAAAAGAGCTTCTTCTCCTTTCTGGAACTGGAAGGAACTTTCCTTCAAGCTGCCTGTTTTTAATGATACATAACCCTTCTCCCAAATATAGATCCAGAAACAGGGACTATAGCTGGGAGAGTGCTGGGATTTCTACAGCAAGTGAGAAATATCTGCTTTCTGTCAAAATTATCCTCTAAATAATGGGAAAAAGCTATTCAGCTGGGAATATAGGAGGTGGTAGTGGTCCCTTTGGGTTTTAAGCTGAAACACCAAATCTGTTCTCTGCCTTTTGGACTCCAGTTATGATAAAACTGGACCTTGACTTTTACTTGGTGGCAGCTGGCGAGTAGAAACACATACATGTGCATTAGAATATGAAACAAGCAATTAAAGGAAATACTAAGATAGAGGACTGACATGAGATGAAACACAAGGAAAGCAGATGGTGAAGAAGACATGAAGGAATAGCAGCAATTTGGAATAAAAGAACAGAATTAACAGATAAGATAAAAATGAAAGAAAAACAGTATGGAGATGGTCCAAGACAATCTAACAAGCACACTACTACTAATATTTATTAAATAAATTAGAGCCAAAAAGTAACACCTTGCACACATTAGGAACATCAGTAAGATCTATTTGGCAATATGCAACAGTTGCTTTTCCTTAAGCTTTCCCAGCTTTAAGCTGTTTTAAAAACATACAGATATCAAGTTAGGTTACTGGACTTTATAATTGGAGAAATTAGTAGAGTTCTTTTCCTTGCAGATGAAAGAACTACAAGGTCTGAGAGTGAGAAATAATATTTGTATTTTTCCTTAGTCTGCCAAGCAAGCCAACTCACAAGTGATGGAATACTGGTTAGTTCACACATAACAAGCTAAATTAACAATTGTAAGCATCTCCTACTAATATGAAAAATTAGTAGTTCAGGAAAGCAGTAGTTAACTACTAATTTTTATCTGTGGCTTTCCAAATATGAAGCTATTTTTTGTAGAGGTGTCCTTCATAAATTCTGCCCATAAACTTTCCACTAAATAGGGAAGATATCGCTCTCCTGTTTCACCAAAACTAGTTTTGCATCACTTCAAAATACAAAAAAATTTAGAACAAAACTGCACATTTGATTTCAGTATACCCTCCCCCACAGCTAATGTTCAGTAGCAAAGATTATATTATCATAGTATAGCATTTAAATATTTAAGGTCAACCATAATAAGGGTGTTTCTGTTCAATGTTTTAATTTGAAAGACTTTGACCTATTTTTCCATGAAAAATTTTATAGAATCATAGAATGTAAAGTTTTGGAAGTGACCTTAAAAATCATCTAGTTCCAACCTCCCTGCCATAGGTCTCATCACCTTTCACTAGTCCAGGTTGCTCAGGGCCCCATCCAACCTGCCCTTGAACACTTCCAGGGATGGGGCATCCATAACTTAGTCGGGCAAGCTGTGCCAGTGCCTCACCACCCTCACAGTAAAGAATTTCTTCCTGTATCTAATGTCAATCTGCCCTCCTTCAGTCTAAAACCACTACCCCTTGTTCTGTCACTACCTGCTTGTATAAAAAGTCCTTTTCCTCCTTTTTATAATCCCCCTCCGGATACTGGAAGGCTGCAGTGAGGAATCTTCAGGCTGAACAACCCGTTCCCTCAGTCTGCCTTCACAGGAGAGGTGCTCCATCCCTCTGACCATCTTTATGGCACTCTTCTGACCCTGCCTATCCATGTGTTTATTTGTTTAGAAGGAGCATTTAAACTATTTTTAAAAGGCTGTATAACTCTAAAGAACAAGGGAGATTTCAATATATGGTTATGATTGGAATCTATTACAAAACAAAAGTATTTCAAGACTTCTTTAGAGATTACTTAAACCACACAAGAAATTAACAAAGCCTAGTAATTT
This sequence comes from Emberiza elegans, assembly GCA_024865655.1. Classification (NCBI taxonomy): domain Eukaryota; kingdom Metazoa; phylum Chordata; class Aves; order Passeriformes; family Fringillidae; genus Emberiza; species Emberiza elegans. Next base: position 6,272,983 of record JALJVW010000910.1, on the reverse strand, counting down.
TCAATAAAGGAGTAAATGCTTTCTTGATCTGCCTGAATATAGGCTATTTGTGTTTTATATTCTACTGGCCTTAATCCTATTTCCTCATGCATTTCAGGTCTAAGTAATTTTTCAATTTGCTTCCAACAGGCCTGTCATTTGAAGCCTAATGCCCTGATTTGTGCTTACATCAGTGAAAAGCAATATTCAAATGTGACCTATCAATTTTAAGAGTTTCAGTCTTGTATGGTTTTCATGTTCACAAGGATACTTACTAGTAAAGCTCAGCAAATGCAGCAAATTTGCCAAAACAGTTTTAGGTAGCAAGTACAGGTCACGCAGATGAAACAAAAACAGCTATTCAACAATTTGCTTCACTAATCAGGTGGTCAGAGCACCTCAATTTAAGTCATATTAAAAAACATTCTCTAGAAACCTTTACCAAAGTGTATGATGAACAATCTTCAAGGCATTCAAAGTGCTAAAGAACAATGAACCAATTTTAAAAAACCCAAACAACGGAATCTAGACAATTCCCAATGTTGAAAGCCATTTACTCTATTAAATAGCCTAAAGGCATTTCTATTTGCTCCTTTGTAGCTTTCCTAGTAACTCAATTATGATGTTAGAAATCAGTTGGGGATTAGGTGAAACTACTTCATACCCTAAACTTCCTTTCATTTCCTCTAGATAATTTACAGCTGACACCTCCTTCCCTCCTCCTAACTGAAGTTTTTGCCGATCCAGGTAAAGTTTTGAAAGTATGTCTGCCAGATGAGACAGGACTGCCCACAAAATGATATGCTTATAACATTTTGCACACGTTGAAACAACTGTTATGTGAATTTCTCCTTGGTTTGTGGCACTTCACACATTAACTGGGAAATTCCTGCAAGATAAGCACCGAATCCAGCCTTTAAAACCTTCAGAATTTATTGAAAGCAGCACGAGAGCGAGATACTGTGCCCTGCCCGAGGCAGCGTAATTGGAACAAGATGATCCTTAAGCTCCCTTCCAACTCAAACCATTCTGGGATTCCGTATGAGCTCTGAAGCACAGACCGTGACCTATACCCCACAAGGCAGCATTAAAACTCTTGTCAGTCACAAGTTGCAGCACGCTGTAGGCCACAGCACCACAACGAAGTCTTCATCCCGAACGATTCCCGTGCCTGTATATGACACTGAAAACCAGCTCGGCTGGGAGCTCAAGGCAATCTCCCCACCTGTTGGATCCTCGGTTTAAATCCCCGCGCCCCTCCTGGGAACTGGGAGGATGTTTAGAAAGCGCCGGCACCGAGCAGCCACGAGGCAGCACGGCCGCGCCGGCCCGGCCGCCGGGCACGAGGCGCTCGCGGAGCAGCCGCTGAGGGAGCGCAGCCAGCCCGGCCTGCGGGGTCCCGCCGTGGGGAGCGGGGCCCGGCGGCCTCGCACCCGCGTCCCAGGCAGCACGGGGCGGAGGCGCGGCTGCCACGGGCGGGCGGAGCGCGGAGCCCGGCGGTACCCCGGGAGAGCTGCAGCCTCCGCCGCAGCCGAGCCCGGGCCGGGCTGCCCCTCCCGACCGCCTGGCAACACTCTCGGGGCAGCCCCTGTGACTCCTGTCATCCCCCCCACCACGGCGAGGGGGCTTCGGCCGGCCACCCCCGCGCCCCCGCTCGCCTCACCTGCGCGGCCGCCCGCCGCCGCCCACAGGAGGACAAGCGCCCAGCAGCAGCAGCGGCACACGCTGCCGCCCGCCCGGGCCATGCCGCCGCTCCCGCGCGACTCCTCCGAGCGCCGGGAGGCGGCGGGACTTTAAGAAGTTCCCTCGCTCAGGGCAGGTCTCGCCGCTGCCCCCGCCTCCTCCGGCGCCCGCCCCGGCAGCGGCGGCCCGTGCTGGAGGTGGCCCTGCCGGGGACGGTTGTTCCCCGCGCCGGCCGCCGGGATGTGCCCCGGGAGCGGCGGAATCTTTCCAGCTCCCATACGGGCTTGGAGACCCCAAGGCCTGGCTGAGGTGTGGGAATCACAGCCCGGCCTCGCAGGGTGGTGAAGGCGGGTCCCCAGGCAGGTGCCTGTGGCATCCTGGGCTTCCCGAGGGTGATTAACCTTGAAGGGACGAATGTTCACCAAGAACGGCTGCGAAAAGACGCAAGAGGAGTTGGGCGATGCCTTGTCAAAATATGCGTTTTGCATCGCAGCGTCAGGAACGACAGCGAAGGGCAGCTTTCAGCCCTGTTAGATCAGTAACTGCTGTGTGTGTCCCAGCAGAAGAAATGAGGAACAGAAATTTTCCTAAGGTTTACAGATAGACACAACTTTCCTTGGGGTTTTCCTTTGCATCTGTGATTCAGACCATTTTGAGGCACTGTGTTTTTGTCTCACCCAGTGTTGGATATTCTGCCATTATCTGAAAAGGGCCATTATTTCAACTTTGTGTTTCAGTAATTGTTTAAGACTGTTTGAATTTGATACCGGTGCCTGTAATAGCCTCATATAACAGATCACATGCCAACCAGTTCAGGCCAAGTAGCAAGCCTTGGCCCCAAGCCCTGGGTAAGAGCATGTGTCACCAGGCTGCAGGGATCCTTCCATACCTATCACTGCTTTGTTCTGGGCTACTTTTCACTTAGAGAGAAGGAAAAAACAGACATTCAAACCAGAAACCAGGATTTTTTAAGAGTAGTCAATGTTGATTTTGTGGTGTGTAGGTAACAGATACTGCCGGGACAGAATCATGTGAAAAAGAAATCTACCAGAAGATGGGTCCATCAACTCATTGCTAACGCAACTATTTCTCTTCACAAAATGATACAAAATGTATTATCTGAAGAATACTGGAAAGAGAAGGGCTGCTGAAAACTAAGCACTTTTAAAAAGTAATTTTCTCAATCAATGTCAGCAGACATGCTCTAAAATAATTTGTATCTCAGGGGGGTGAAGGAACCCATAAAACTCTTTTTAAAAAGAGGAGTTAGGTCACTTGTATCACTTCAAAGATCAGAACGGCTCTGCTTGGGGTAATCATAGTGGTCATCTTCAGGCTCGACGAGTCTGGCACTTGTCACTACATTACAGCTCCACTTGCTGAGTGTTCCAGCCACAGCAACCAGAATAGTCCAGCAGTGCTCAGTAGCCCAGCAGTCACACCCAAAAACACAGACACAGAGACAAAGGTTGTGGATTGACATCACGAGGTAGGAAACAGCAGACTTTATGTTTTTATTGTACTCATACTTTTCAATGCACACCAGTTTTAGCACATCAGGGTTTGTGGATTTCTTTTCTATCCTCACCCCAATGAATGCTTCCATTAGGACACAGAGGTTGGTATGGTATTAATGCCAGTTGGAGTTTCAGATTGGTTATATATCATGTGAAAGCTGTGACTGTTGGGTATGCACTTTCTGTTGTTAGTCTGTATCATGTTCCTGAGTGTAGGAATATACATCTGTTAGATAAGAGTATAAGCCCTACAGAACTTCATTATTCAATTTTTCCAGTAATCTTTCCACTTCAGATCTGTTTACATCTACATTGTTCTTTAAATGTGTGTGTGTTTCTTACAAAGCCAGCTTCTCTTAGAAAGAAAAAACAGAGGCAACTGGATTGCTCTCTTTTAATTCTTTCTATGTTGGTTAGTTGAGCAAAAATGCTGTTCAAAACTATAAAATAATGATTTTGCATCAGTTTTATTGTTGAATACTGACCAATATTTGACAATGGTGGAAGTAGTTCTGCTTTGAAAGCCAACAATGCACAAAAGGCCCTTGCAAAAGCAGAGGTTCTTCACTCACTAGATGTTATTTCTTCACGTGAATGCTGATTTTCTTTTACATGTGACCCCTGTGTTTTTGTTGCTTTTTAAAGCTGTTTATTAATACCAGTACCATGGTGTCAGTTGAAGAATGAGTCATCTGAGTAAAATCTGCTTTACAGTAAAACTGCATCCAAAAGTTGAATTGCAAAGGTCTGAGGTTAAGAAATCCAGATAATTTTATTTCCTTAATTTCTGTTTCACTTCTGGTTTGGGGGCAGAAGTAGAAGTAGTGAAAAGATATGAAAGTGTCTTGTTTTGCATGAATGAGTTTCATTTTTCAGGCCCAGGAGATTCAGCTAAACTTTACAAACCATAATCTCTCAGTGTAAATAACAGAAGTGTTGTCTCTTGAACAAAGTCAGCTTGATTCAAGAAAACATGTGAAACACAGAGTAAAATAGCAGAAGAAACAAACTAGCAACATATTCAGGTTTTATATATGATATATTTAATTATATTTTCAAATATATTACACCAAATCTTGCTTCACATAAAAATTACAAATTAAATACAACATCTACAGATCATGGCAAATTAAGGTTTTCCTGTGAATATTTTCAGAAGTGGATTATTGAACAGGCTATCACAGTTAAAAAAAACCTAACTAAAACAAAAACCCCCACTATTTTCCAGACTCAAGTGCAAACATTTTCATTTACCTCAAATCATGCTGCATGTGTCCTAACAAAGTCATCCAACAATTTCAATGTTACAGTGAAGAGCGGTTTGATTTACTGATAGCAGGTTGGATGGTGAAAAGGATGCTTGAAAAGGTGTTTTCTTTTTCCTCTAATTGTGTCTAGGAGCCTCCAGCCTCCGCATGAAGTTGTCCAGAGAGTTGCTGCAGCTTTTTGAGTCATGTTAGATATCCAGTTTTAAATATAAGTGGTAAAATTCTCTGTGCTGACCAGTTGCAGATATTCCAGGGTACCTGATCGGTGGCTACCTACGCGCGAAAGCTCCTGTGCCTTGGATCCTTCATTTTCCCTTTTCTGAAGACTGTTGGTTATCATCTCTGCTAAGTCATCGTGTAACCGCTGCTGATTCTCCCTAAAATCAACAGGATGGGGAAAAAATTCAGCGATTCACATGTTTTTGGTGATCCTCAGGTCCCCAGAAATTTTTTAACATTTCTATTCCCACATTTATCTTAATGACATTCACATACTACTGATAAAAAGTGGGGCCAGGACCAAATTCGGGTTCTGAATTTAGGAACAGAAGAAGGATTTTCATGTGAGTTTTCCAGATAGTATGGATCAGTGTCTTTGCCTAAGAGGTCTATAGCTGTGTCATTATTGACCTTAAAACGTCATGATCACTTGCACAAAAAGAAAGACACGGATTCAATCCTAATCAAAAGAGTTTGTAGCTCTCAATACCATTACTTTATGACACCCGCTCTCAATATCATTACTTTATGGTTACTTTATGGTTACTTTATACCTGAGCTTAGTTTTGCAATATTAAGTCTAATATAAATGTATGTGACTACCAATCAATAAATGAGATCTGCTGATCACCCACATTGGAGTGCTGCTTGTCTCCTGCCGATCCTACACAGGACTTTAACTATTCAACTTAAGGTGGCCTTCAATAATAGTCACCATTGTTTCAGAAACTTCTTCATTGTATTTGGCTTTTGCTGGAGTACCCCACATATGACAATTTTTAAGGGGCAATAATATATGAGGAAGTGAAAACAAAAGCTTCACTGTGATCCAGCTCAAGAGGTACTTTAAATTGTTGAATTTCAGAAGATTGCCAATTCAATAATTCTGGTAGTCTCAACAGATCATATTAATTTTTAAAAAGCAGTTCTGAGTTTACAAAAGAGATGTATCATGAGGTAGTCTTAACAGTATTTCCTGCTCAGCCCAAACTCTTGTACTTTCCATGTAAAAAACAACAAAGCTCATGAGATTCTATAGCAGATGAAAATTTTGATTATTTCTGTTTTGCAAATGCCCTGAGAAAACCCTCATATTCCACTTATCTCCTCTTTTCTCTTAGGGAATAAATGGACTGAGAAATTTAATTGTGCAAAGGACACACTGTAAGACTCAAAACTCAGAGTAGGAGCAAGCTGTAACATTTACTTATGCATTTCAGGACAAGGGATCCCCATGTATCTGGCAAACACCAATTTGCAATATCATTACTTCAATTTGTAAGGAAACACTGTCATTTCAAAGCAGATGGCAATAAATTCCCACTTACTGAAGAGCAACTGTACACAGGTGTTAAGAGCAGATAATGAGGAACTTCCACATTTAGTGAGTTTGAAGGAAATAAAGAGGTACTTATATGCAAAATATACACTAAAAAATGCTACAAGTTTCCCTGACTTCAATTTTGCATCATTGCTCAAAAACATCACTTCCACTATTGCTACATTTTATTAAATTCTAATGCAAAATGATAGCTCAGCTCCAAAACATCAACCTCTTTTTTTTTTTTTACTGATAACTTCTCTAAATGTTAGAAAGTAATCTCTTGTTTAATTTTTAAAGGCTTTATTCCTGTGCAGTACTACAGTAACTTTGTCCACCTCTTGTAGCAGAATAGTGCTTGAAATCCTGCAAGTTTCATTCCTCTTAAAAATTCCACAAGAGTTCACAGGCACAACAGAGCTGCACACTCACTTGTGGTTATCCTCTTCTTGTAGTGTGACACACAGGTGCCACTAGGACTAAACTTGTGGGAATATTATTGAATTTTTTTTTCCTGTCCATCTCTTCCTTTTATCACATCAGCAACTTGTCCTGTAAGTCTTACAACATTTCCAAGGCAAAGAAACTGCTGAACATTTATATAGACAACCTTCAGCACAAACCCAATTCAATGTAATGAATATTTACATGTTTATATGCATATACACTATCAAGTCTCTAACAAGTGAAGGCAAATTCAATGGTATAAAAAATCCACAAGTGCCAAGGAGGAGCAATAAAGGCTGAAGTGCAAAGAATGGGAATTTCTCCTCCCTTTTCACATAAAAAACATCTTACACAGAAGGAGGTGTTGGGAGATTGTATTTCTTGTCCTCAGTACCCGTCAACCAGTAGGTAATTTCTGTTCCTCTGCCCTAAAGAAGAGAAAGCAAAATTTTGGGATTAGAATGCAACTTCCTGTAGTTAATTTACTTAAATAACACTCTCTTGCACATTGCCATGTTTGCCTTTGCTTACTTGCAGTAACTGATGTTGACAGCAAAGGATTACAAATTAGATGTGAGAAGAAGAAGAATGGAGCAGATGTGGCTGCACCCTCACTTTCTTGTTCCATGACCTGAGACACAAGTCGTGGGACAGGTGAGCTGTGCTGCCTGCCATCAACTCCAAGGACAGACAAGTAGAATAGATTGAAATAAATGGATTGGTAGATATTGGAGCATGAACAAATTAACACTAGATTCAGCTTCCCTTTCAGCAGATGACTTCACTCTACAATCTCCTGTTCCACATGTTTCATTTATACTCCACATCTTTATGTTGTTTTAATGTATGAGTTAGGGAGCTTTTCATTGCCTGCATTGTCTTTATAGAAGTGTCTTCAACCACTCGACTGTAATACCAATTTTGATCAGTAATCCTTGTTCTCCAGCTGTTAATTAAGTTCTGGGGTACTTTCAGCTATACTAATGCTTTTTACAACTCCTCTTCTGTGTTCATGGTTGCGCATGGTAAAGGTTACCTTCAAATATGTTTCTCCTCTCTCTTCGTACTGGAATTGGCAGTCTGTTCTTTTCAGGATGTTAATTGTGGAACCGCTCACATGAATCCTTAAAGCTAAAAAAATAAAGAGACAATGAAAGCTCAGCCTGGAAACATCTCACATACATTAAGCATATGTGAAAACTGGTGCTATAACAGAAGCTCCTTCAATTGCTATCATCATAAATTCTGAGAGCCAAATTAAATGAGAAGCAATTAACTGCTGTAGAAAACTCTGACTGCACTACAGAGCATATCCAAGCAGGAATAGCTGCTACAGCCCTTGATCTGAAATACAGGGGACAATGGTACCTGTAGTAGTTAGATGTCAAAAGGGAAAAGAGTAATTGTGAGTGACCTATATAGAGAATGCTCATGTGAAGACACTAGGCAGAAGGAGGAAAAACTGGCTCTTGCCACAGTTCCCTAATGGTGAAGATGATGACATAATTGTTTCAACTTAAAATACAGAGTCAATATATTTACACAACAAAGCTGTAACACAATTCTAGGTCAAACTAAAATCTATGGTTCATAGAGTAAAATTAAATTTCAGACAAATAAGCATCATATCTTCCAGAGGAACTCAGGCAGTGAACCAGCCTACAAACTCCCTGTTACCTGGGAACAACTCTTCATTGCCCAGTGAAGTGCCCACTGTCACTTTGGACAATTAAATAATTAGTAATCAAAACAAATATGATTTCTTTTATCTTTAAAACTTCTGCAGGCTGATAATATATTGTTCTCAGCTGAAAACAGGCACTTCAGTCACAAATTAACCAATAGCCTTTGGTCCTGTTACACTGACAGCTAAAATTAACTCCTTACGCAAGCCCGTGGATTCCATCCGCGAAGCTGTGTTTACTGTATCTCCAAACAAACAGTAACGAGGCATTTTTATTCCAACCACACCAGCTGCACATGGACCTGCAAATGGGATGCAGAGAGGTAAAAAGGGTGAACCAAGAGACTTGATTTATTTGGCAGGTGTCTCATTGCTGCAAAGCAGTGCAGTGCCTGGGGGAACTCTGCATTCCTCACCAATGGCAATACATTCTACCTCATTTCCCACAGTATCTTGTGGTATCCCACTACAAACCAAGCCTAGTTCTGTTATTCTTGCATAATCCAATAATATAATAAAAAGGACACAGCTGCACAGTGTTAATTGTATTTAAGCGGAATTTCTGTGCAGAAAAAAAGAAGTACATTTATTAACTGTCACGTTTGGAAGCAAGAGAAAAACAGAATAAGCTTCATTGTGCAAGGGTGAATAGTAGTGCTCAAGAGGCTTCCCAGTGCCTCAGTCACTTTCTCTGATATGTTCCTCCCCTGGCAGTTGGTGTTGAAGTGGTTGAGGAATTTCCCAAAGTTGTTGCGCTATCTGGAGTTCCCCTTTGACAAAAAGTATTTTTATAGATAAATTAAAACATTAAGTCCCACTTTTGTCAAAAAAAGTTTTGCCTCCAAAAGCACAAAATACAAGCTTTTATCTTTTACCTAGATAAGCATAGCTGGCCATGACTGATCTCCGCTTCAGTCAGAGAGAAATAATCTGTGAAGGCTTATTTCATACAACTGGTTTAATCACACCAGGAACAGTGGCTGTTGCTCATGCTAGCTACTGAGTTAGGCTGTCAATTAAGGGCTATGGGCTATTTCACTGCAGCAGGAGTAAACAGTGACTTATTAACTTCTGTTATTTTTCCTCTATGAACATTTTTTTCAACCTGATTCTTCATGAGGAGTGCTGTTGTGCATGGTGTATTACCAGATCTTGTATGGGTGTTAATTCTGTGCAAAACCAGGCAACAACATTGTCATTGTTGATGTAGCATTACTGTGTACCAGAGTGAATTCCAATGCGAATCCAAACAGGCAGCCCTGGCAGATGTCTCAGTTCAAAAGATCCCATGAAGCTGAGGATGTCCAGAGCCATCATGGAGATGTCCACTGCGTGCCGGTTGCCATTCCTGTTCGGTAAACCACTCACCACCATGTAAGCATCACCAATGGTCTCCACCTGTGGAAATAAAATCAGAACTCACTATTTCCAGACATAGAAAAGTACATCTTTAGTTAAAACCAGAAAGATTTTATCAGATCCTCTTGTTCATGACTAAACATGTCTTCCCCTGAGAACAGGATTTTTTTAGTTTAAAGTAGCTGACATCATTTGGGTATATAAGTGTTTATAACAATACCCAGCATTCCAATTAATGAATGTCTGACCACCTACTGTAGGAAATTTGGTATAAGTAGGCGCACTGAAAGCATATTTAAATGAAGTAATCATTTAAATATTACTTGTTTTTCTCTCTTTTGCTTTGCTTAGAAGGCAGATTCCCAAATCCACCACATCATGCAATTTAATTTGTGTGTCCACTGGTTGTAAATGAGTAGAAGTACAGAGCTAATCACCTTGTAAACATCATGATGGTCAAGAATGTGGTCAAAGTTCTTGTAGATATCATTGAGCATATCTACCACCTCCATAGGGGTGCTGTATTTGCAGAGCGTGGTGAAGCCAACAATGTCACTGAAGTAGATAGTGACTTCTTCAAACAGCTCTGGCTCTACCAGGCCAGTCTCCTTCAAAGACTTTACTACTGGCCTGTGGAAATAGAGAAGGCAGGAACACAGATGACTAGGGTTTACTATTAAAGGTATTTTTTAATGCAACCTAATTGCAGTTTTGCTTTCTGTGTAGGAAACATTAAATAGTTTGCTGAAAACTGCCATTGTAATCACATTTTAGATGCCCATAATGCCTTTCAGCCAGAGACCTCAAAGCACTTACTAATGGTAATTAATGCACTACAGACTTTCAAAATCCAAGGGTGTGAATAGTCATGAGGAAACTGAGACCCAGGCAACTGAGCTTCTTGGTTAAGGTCAGAAACAGGGATATTGAGTCAAATTTAAAACTGAAATTCTGAACTTCCTGATATGTAGACCTACATTCTACCCATACAATGAGTAAGAACAGACATATTTTTCTGTTTTCCCAGCACAGAAGTAATTTCATTATAACAATTACATCAACTCATCCTGATTTCAGATGAGGTACCTTAGTCTGGTAATTTATGGAAGAAAAATTCAATACCATGATAGTCAATGTCTATTCAAGAGGGACCTTCTTTTTCTTGCAATTCTAAGTCCAGGGAAATATCTGTTCCTAGTGGTGATACAGGAAGAGAAGAACTGAAAGAGACCCAGAAAATTACAGATTTTGCACAATGCGGTGTTCTATCTACAATGAAATGGTAACAGAGCGGTAGGAACAACAAAGAGTAGAAGGAGACATTAATTCCTTGTTGCACTGTCAATACAGCCAGATCATTCCTGATTTCCCCCAAAACTGTATTCAACACACACTCTTTTTTTTCTTTTTTTGTTTGGTGATGAGTCATAAAGTCAATAACCTGACTACTGAAATACCCTTGAAACTAGTAATGACATACCAAGATAGTTTTACTATTCCAAATGTGTGCAATACCAAAATTACTGGTATTGCCAATATTAGAATGTCAATAATACTTATCCTATAGCATACTCTGAAGAATCCATCTAACCCAGTATGGCCCAGCCAACCTCAGACCCTCTCCTGCATTGCTAAACCCCAGCCTGAAGCTGGACTCCACTCCTGCTCTTCAGCTGAAGACACTCCTTCTAACCAGCAGAGCAGAGCTCTCTGATGTGGGATCACTGTAGATCTGTGTTCCCTGGAAGGCAGTGAAAGAGAGGCTTGTGCCAGAAAGGAGGATCCTGGGCATGAAGAAATGTTGAGCGAGATAATGGGTCCCAATACAATCTTGGCATGAAACTCTACTATAGGGTGGAGAGCTCAGGGACAGCTGTTTCTTTCTTTTCTCTCAAGATTAGATTAGATGGGAAGAAAATAGAACATAAACATTAATCCTATCCTTTGCTCTGCAATAATCGTATGTATGTAAATAAAATGCCAGCAAAAATCCTCCTGGCCAGTTACCTTGGAAGTAACATGAAGTTAAGCCTGTCTGCTCTGTCTCTCTCTGCTTTGTACAGCTCTGTCCTTTCCTCCACCAGGTGTTCCAAGTTCCGGGAGTACAGCTGTAGACGCCGGATCAGGGTATCCATGTAGCTTTCATTGGTCTGGCCATGGAAATTACTGCAAATAACAGAATTACACAGGAGTCAAGAAGAAAGACTGATAGATGGACATTGTTGAGAGCAGCTAAAAGGAGGCCAAAAAGCAGCAGCAGACAACTTCTCCAGTGTTTGACTTCCCTGTAGTAGAGTGCAAAGTGGCTCAAGTGCATCATTCTTTTGCTTGCTTGGAGGCCTTATGTAGATGAATTGAAAGTCTAAAATCCACACTTGTCAGTTGGAGCTGGTAATTCTTAAAGCACCCTTCAATCACCTAACCCTGCAAACATTTTCCATTCCAGATTACCTTAGATAACCCAGGAACATTCATTTATAAAAAGTAACTGAGAAGCTCAGATTCTGAGAGGAAGCTAAAAATAGTAGGTAGAAAACTACACATAATGTTTAGATGGGGACTTTTGCAGAATTAAGACAATTTGGGGCTGTCTGTTTAGAAGACCAAAGAATACAGTGGAACAATGAACAGCCCCAGGGCTAATTTTAGTCACAAAATTCTGCAGACTCAAGCCTACTAACCCCTGGAAGCAGAAGTGTGGTAACATGAGCCACTCAAACCTATGTTTGTCTGGGCAGCCTGCACTCACTAAAGCAGTCTGAAAGTAATTGGGACCAGGCTGACTGGAAGAGTCAGATTAGTACTGTACCCAACAGGACTTCAAAATCACTCTTACTTCAAACAAATTTTGTATCAGGGATTCATCATCTTAGACCCACCCATATTGCATGTGACAAGAGGTAACCTCTTTGCTTTTGTAGGATGGAGGCTTAGGAGCTGAACCAGGAGGCCTTTATATTCAGCTGCAGAAAGTTTATTCAGCTGATACATTGTTATGCATAGTACAGCTGTCCTGCCCATGTAAAATGTAAAATGGTGCTGTTGGGGTTTGTTGTTGATTGGGAGAGCCTTAAAAACTGGGAAGCAATGTCCCAGGAGAAGTGATTAAAAGCTCATGGTTTGGTCACTGAAATAATTAATTCAGACCAATGTTCTGCAGGAACAATGCAGCATTGTCCAGGTGAAAGGCCTGTTTAACCCCACTGGGTTTATCCAGCTATGACCCTTATTATTTCCCCACAACTTTGTACCACCAAAGCCCTGTAATTAATACTTGCGAGTTACAACTCAAAATTTCTAGTCACCCTAATTTGGGACCATCCAAACTTTCAAATCATCACTCAAACACCTATGTGCATTCATTTACCAAAACTTAAATAACGTGAGTCACTATCCAACTCTTGACTAGAGACAAGGAGGGAATAATTGATTGGTAAAAATCCCTAATTATCCAGCTTGCTACTTTCATAATGTACCAATCTGAAGTAGGGTCATCATCTCACCCTCACTCAGCCAGGAAATTGTACACATATAACATATGCACATGCTCACCTACTTTTCTGCCAAAGAATAAAAGAGAACCTAAATGAAGACATTAAGGTTTTTTTACTGACTGAATCATAATCATATCAATTTACACACTTAAAAATATGAGCTTTCTAAGAGGGGAGGAGTTTGGAGCATCTTACAAAAAGCCCCTGCTACTCACCTGAATATTTTAGCCAGAGTACTCTCAATTTTCTTAAAGTCAGGCCTTTTCTCTGGATCTTCCTCCCAGCAGTTCTCCACTAGTGTATATACCTTCAAACAAAAATTTAAGGAAAAGTCTACCTGAGTAATGGATATTGACAGAGAGTAGTGCTAAACAGCACTAGTTCATTAGGGAATTTCTGGTTACTCTTGACTAGCAACATATTAAATTGTGTGACTAACTGTCTTGAACCTATGGTTAGAACATTCATTGCAGGCATCTCAACTCTGTGATGACTACTGACATGATCTTAACTCGAATTTGCAATATACAAATGAAAGGCAAGTAAATGGATCCAGTCTTGCAGACTGCTGTCTGACACAGTTACTGACATGGTGGTAAATGCTGTGGTAATTTCCAATATCCCATGTTTGGGATTTTTCTGAAACTGCTGATTCAGCCAAAAAGAATGGGGCTGATTGCTGAATATGTGGATATCTACAATACAGACATTTTCACCCATGCAAGAAGCCATAGGGACTACACCAGTGAAAAGAGGTATACTTGAGGTGTAATTCATCCCATCTCAAAGATACCTAAAATAGGTCAGAAGAGTGGCACCATAAATGTCTATTTGTTTCCATTGAAATAATTTCCATGACTTGTATTCCACACTGCTGCTAACAAATATAGAATGAAATTTCTTCCCACAAGTTAGGGCCTTTGGCCTAAAATGTATAGCTTCCACCTTCCCATGATCATAGGCTTTAATTTAGCCAGGACTTCCACTCTTCACCCAGAAAATGGCTTTGTTAATTATTAGCTTACTTCTGCCTGTCTTTCTCCCACTGTTTCCAAGGTCAGGTCTGGTCGGAAAGGCTTTACTCCTTTGCAATTCTCCACTAAGTAAAGTTTCTCTAGTACACAAAAAAGATCAAAGTTATAAATAAAAAGCATAAGAAGGACATTGTCATTGTCTATAGCAGTCTATGATGTTACAGGGTACTGTACAAACAGAACTCTTGACCACAGTTCACTCATTTTGATGTGAATTTCAACTTTGAAGCTTTTCTAAATATATGGCACAAGACCAAAAAAGGTTGGCTTGAAGGTCCCTGAAAGCAAAACAAATAGAAATGTACATGAGTATTTACTGGTCACAGTAGACACCGTGGTTGTGGCATCTTCCCAAATGAATGTTGAGCATTATTAGTGTGCCTCTCAGCATGAAGTATAATTATAGTCAAAAACAATGTGAAAAGCCCATTGCAATTTGATCAAAAGTGTGGAGACATACGCCGCTCATTAGAGCAGTTCAAATCATCCTGCAGATGCTTAACTTCCTTAAAACTAAGCTATTCATATAAATGGGTTAAAAGCATTGCACTTGTTAACTCATTTGTACTCCTAGTCATAAAGCCCATTCTATGAAAGTTATTTGGACTCTGAACACATCAAAATCAGGCTGCATTTGCACAACTCAATTTAAGCACAGTAAGAGAGAGCCAAAGCAAAAATGTCTTCCTTTGTCTTTTTCCTGCAGACTTCCAGAATTCCAGGGAAAGGGAGGTGTTTAAAAAAGAGAAGTAATTTTTTACCTCTGGACTTAAGGGAAATTGAAAGGGATTTGTGAATCAGAACAGATTATTTATATTAATAATGTCTGATTATATTTTGGATGCAATTTTACTGAAGGAAGCATATAATGACATGAGGAAGACCTATAATTGCTCTGGTCTAGGGCAGCTACAGATGCCTAAACATGCCAATGTGCATGATCACCCCAAAATGATACAGCAGCTTCCGACTTTCTGGTACAGAAATTACAGACTAGAGAAGGGGCAGGTAACTTGAGTCTCCCAAATGCTATAGAGTGGAGAAACTGCTGAGAAGTCTTCTGTGGACTAAGAGAAAAGAAAGTCTGTGTAGGGCTCATGTATGCAGGAGGAATGTGCTGGCTTTTCCATGCTTGGACACACACCTGAGAGAGGAATTAACAGCACCTATTAGCAATACTGCAATTAGTCAGTGACAGAAAGTAGTGGAACAAGAAGGCAGCTTGAACTGAGCATTGGTACGTGGCAAGATTTCGCAGTGTTGAGCAGAATGAGGTGTTTCTGCAGAAGAGTGGAGTAACCAGATGGGGAACAGCTTCTTGCAGAGATGTCAGTGAAGAGGACTATGACCTACTTCTACACATTAGAAATCCAGTTCTGTATACCTATCATGGGACTTCTTTTCTCTCATTAGCTGCAGTATTATTCTACATTAAGTTGATTGATACATATTTTCACGTTGAGAAAATTGGCTCACAGCATAACTGAAAGTAGAGTTTAATTTTGCTAAGTTGGTGGATGGAGCTCAGGTATGTGGTTTTTTAAAATAAGTCTTTTAAAGTTGGAGCACAATCTTTGCTACTGTCATTTAAGCCTGGAGAAACAGTTATATCAGTTATCCTGAAATATTAATATAATGTCTTCCAATTTGCAGAGACTAACTTCTGATAGCCTAGCCATTGAAAGAGTTTCTCTTGTGACTTAAAAACCAAATGAATCTAACATACAACAGGGACATTTCTTCGTCCACTACCACTGACTCTAATTTGGTACTTTTCCCCCTCTTTTTATCTTGGACATTTGTAAATTAATGGTCACCCCAAGTTTAAGCTACTGTCTTCCAAAGTTAGATGATGCCACAAGCAAAATGCAGAAGTGTTTGAATAAGTTGGTTCACTGTCTTGCTCATCTTGGCTAATGAATGAATCAGGCATTTAAATGAGGAGCCACTTCAGCAATATGTAATAAAACTAATTCCTTTCTGTTGCATGAAATTTGATGAACTGATGAACACATTTTGCTCAACTTGCATAAACAAAAGTCAAGAATAATACCAGAAGCCATTAGACCAGCAATGTGTATCTTAGACATCTAATTATGCTTTTATGAAAAAAGATTTTGTGGAGAAAACAATCTCCTTGGTGAATGGAAAATGTAACATTTCATCTGAAATTTACAAAGCAGATTATTTTTTAAATTACAGTGGACCCAGATTTAGCAAACGGATTTCATGCCTAGTAAATTTATTGTTGTTTTACCTCACATGCTAATATGTAACCATCTCCAGCAACATCACTTAGGTGCTGTTAGTTACCTAGCTTAGGTGCTACAAAATCTTTAAATTCCATGGATTGCCCTCTTGCTGCTTGAAAGGGACAGTCTTTCCAAAAAGACGGAATACAGCATTAAGATACAGGTCAAAGATAAACAAGGAACCAGGTTCTGGCTGTGACAGCCAGGGTCAAACACAGAGCAGTGAGGATGCCACCACATCTCAGAAAAGCAAAGAAACACTATGTCTGAGGCTAACTTAATACCATTAACACAACACAGAAAGACTGCAAATGTTCAACAAGCCATTAAAAGAATGTAGTTTGCTATGGATCTGCTTTACAAGTCAAAATGAGCAAGGCAGAGCATTGCACTTTCTCCATGTTGGCAATATTTGTAAAATTGTTGCATTCATAAGGATTGTGCCTGCCTCTTCCCAAGAAATAGGAATAGAAAGGCTTTATTTTCTCTACCTTTTATTAAGCATGGAATCCTGAACAGTTTGGTTTCAGGAGAACAGCCATTTCTTATCTCCATTAGATCTACATTTCTATTATAGAGTTGGTGATGTCAAAAACTGTGTTTCCCCAAATATGAACACAGATTTGTGATAGTGTAGGATGATGAACATGCCCCAGAAATTATTCTCAAATGTGACTCAGTAAAAGGGCTATTAGGCAGTCGAGCTGCTGCTCTAGATGTTTTAACAAATGTGAGGCGGATCTAACAGAATGACTCAGGGGTAAAGGCTATGTCTAAATTTGTTGTTAGTAACTGTTGTTAGTCACTAGGAAAATCCCAAACCCACATATGTTTCTCTGTCAGTTTTAGTACATAAAAATGCCTGGATTCTGGGAATTGGGATTGACTGCGCTGGATAGGGGTGGATATTGTCCCAGTTTTAGCTAGGGTAGTTAATTTCTTCTCAGAAACTGTTATCATGTTGTGTTTTGATTTTGGAATAAGAATGGTAACACACTGATGTTTTGGTATTTTGCTAAGCTGTATTTATCCTAAATCAAGGACTTTTTTTAAAACTTGTTTCAGGTCCCCTGCCAGTGAGGGGGTACTTTATTTTTGATTATTTAACTCTTCTTATCTCAACCGTTAAGTTTTACTTTGATTCTCCTACTCATTCCACCAGGGGGAAGGATGGTAGAGAGGGGGGTTGAGCAAGTTGCTTAATTCCCAGCTGGGCTTAAAACCACAACAGCTACTCAGAAACAATGTCAGAAAATGCACAATGCAGGGCTCAATAGATGCACTACAGGAGGAGATGATTTTTCTGACAGAAGTTAAATTGCTAAAGTTAATTATAACCAGCTTGAATGAAATCTGAATTGCCAGTTTTTAAATGCCAACTGTTCTTGTGTCATGCAGCTGAGTTTTTGTTTTTCTGTGTTGACAATGCTGATTTATGCTGCCTAAAATAAATGGCATATTACATGTTGTTTCCAAGTCAAAATAGAAAAGTCTTTGAGGCCTTTAAATGCTACAGTAAGTCTGGACAGCATTGTATAATGTTAACTTCTGTAATGCTGTGCTCCAGGTGAGAAGGGAAGAGAAAGGGCAAGAAAACTCAATGCAAACTTTTGTTACAGAAGTAGGGACACTTGCCCCCAACAGTGAGATCCTTCAAAAGGCTCTTCATTCACCACAGAGAAAGGAGCAGCTGTTCAAGCAGTTATCAGAGACAGTGCCTTTCACAAAACATGGAGAATGGGCCAGTTGCAGCTACAACCATCGCAGAAGGCTGCAAGAGAGGAAAAATCAGTGGCATTACCTCTGTTGTCCCAGCAGTGTTTGGTGTAGAAGGTCTCTCTGCGCAGGATGATTTCCTGGGCAATGATCCCATAGCTGTATACATCACCCTTCTGAGATACATCAGCATGCCGGAGATGCTCAGGAGCTGTCCACAGGTCTGAAGATACAGATGGCAATGCAGGATGATGTACAGAGGAAAGGAGAGAAGTAATTGCAAAAAGGGTGATCCTTCTCAGACCATCCACTGTCTATAATGATATTTCCTTTTACTCTTTTCATGCACAATCCAGAGCACACTGGTATTGTGTATTTCCTACTTTAGCATTTTTCTTGAGAAGCTGACATCAATACAGGTTAGATAAACTTCTGATGTAGTTTCCAAATTTCTGAGATTTGCTGACCCTGCTATTTTCCACTGTAGACGCAGACTCTTACACCTTCAGAAAGGTTATGTTTATTGGCAATGAACTTGCTTTTCTTAGCTACGTTTCAAAGGTTTCTTAGAAATAGCCTATGTATCTGCATGAGACCAAGGAGTGCCACTGCTATAATAAAAATACCCTGAGCCATAAATTATTGGGCTAGGAGATGCAAGGAGTTTTTATACACAGTGTCTGATAAAAAGACTGCAATATTTCCCAATGACCTTGATATCATGAAGCTATTGAAATAATTTTCAAGTGCTTTTGAGTCTGACATAATATTACCTGCTCATAACTATTTGCCCTCTACAGAAATTATTAATCTGTATTTCTAGTGCAGTGAGCACTGCTGTACCTCAAAACCAGAATGCTGCCATGGTACAACAGCTGTGACATGCTGGTGACATACCATAGCAGGGACCTGAAGACAGTGACCCTGAAGACAGTGTTATGATATTAGGCTGTGACATCCAGCCACAATGAATCTGTGGATCTCTTGTGAAACACTGAGTTTTCATCAAGGACATAGACTGAGTAGCCAGAAATTTTGAGTCTGCTTACAAGCAATAAAAGAAGATAAATACATTACAATGTAGTAATAATAACAACAATAATATAAATTTAAATTTGTAAATTGTAAAATGAATTAATAGAACATTTATGTTCAGTGAACTTTTCTTACTCCTTTTCAATGTTCTTATTGCTACTCTTGAGTATGTTTGTGACTTAATGTAAAAATTTTCTCCAAACCTGTTGCAACCAGTTCCTTTTCAGGTCATATGCTGCAGTTACAGCACAGTGCTCTGCTTATTATACCTCAAGTTCTACTCTACATATTCATATGACATAATTTCAGATGGGCTCATCTTTTCACTCCAGATCAAGTAAGAAGGAAAAGATGAGTAGAAAGGAGTGTTCTATTTTACAGAAATATTCTATGAATGTGAGGTGAATCGAAAATGTAGAGAAAAGCTATTCATATTATTTCAATCTGGTTGAGCATATATTACGAGATTCCTAACTAAGGAATAAGAAACAGAGTTATCATCACGTATCAATACAGATTTTTTCAAGGATTATCAGAGTCATGTCTGTTACTGTTTAAATGATATCACAGAGCATTGTGGTAACACATGTATCTAGTCAATTACAAGATTTATGGTAAATTAACTTTTTTTTTCTTCACACAGTTTCAGTACCACTGCTGAAAAGAGCTGTTTGCATGAAGGACTTGGATACTGAAAATGTTTCTCACACCTCAATCACAGGTGAAATCTCTGTTTTCTAAACTAAAAGCTGAATATTCATCTTTCCTTTGTTCTCACACTGTCTGCTAGTAATTCTTCCATTGTGCTATTTAAGTTAAAAGGATATAATGGCTGCTATAATATGAATCAAACTTGCATTGTTTTCTACTGTGTACAAGACGTAATTAGACCCTACTGGTCTATGAAGATAAGAAAATTCCACTGGGTTGGAAACCGTGAAGGAGAGTCCAGTCAGGCATTTTTTTACCTTTCCTTGGAGGCAGAATTGAATTACAGCCAAAATCAGTGATCTTCACTACCATGCGATTGTCTACTACACAGTTTGTGGATTTGAGTCGACCATGGACTTCAGTGTTGCTTGAGTGCAGGTAAGACATCCCCTGTGGTTGAGAATAAAAGAGTAAGAAAGCACAGCTACATGTGAGACACTCAGATGTTACCAGACTCAACAAGAATGTGAATATTAGCATAATATCTGTGCAAGTAGTTAGATGGACTTCATCTACAATGGATATGCATAAATCACAATTCCCTTTCATATTATTATTTTACAAAGGAGACTTTCCAAGGTCTTAGGAACAGTCAATATTGAGAAATGAGGAAGTGGGTCATGGGAGGCCATTCTTACTCTTAGTTAACAACAATCTGACATACCATCTTGGTTTTGTCAATATTAGAGCACATGTAATTAAGGAAATGTATTTCCTCCCACAAAAGTTTTAATTTCACTTGCAATAAATGTTTTTTGGTAAATTTAATACAGATTTCTTGGAATGTCACACAAAAAGTGCGTCCAACTACACGTTCATGCAACAGACACAAGAAGTGTGATAGGAATTGATCCTTATGTCTGTATTGTCTTTGAAGATCACCATACACCAGAAATGTTTTCTGAAACATTGCAGCAGATCCTCTAACTGCAAAGCAGAGGGCTCCAGAGCAGTCAATGCAGAGAGTGTCAGATGATGCACTAGGGCTTAGATCAGACAGAGGATCAGACTAGACAGACATAAAGGTCTCTGCTGACCTGACTGTTTATGGTTTTCTCTGTACAAGGCAATACATACCAGCTATCCATGAGCTAAACTTGAAGTGAGCATGAGGCCTGGCCAATACAGTTTCATCTTTATCTCCTGAGATTCAGACTCCTGACTCACAACACACAGAGGCACACAGAGGTGTGTAGCTTTCCCCTTTTTACTCACTGCCTCTAAATTATCTGATCCAGTCTAAGACACTCAAATAGGGTGCAATACATGAGAACAGGCTAGCACTGAGGCACAGCAGGAAAAGAATATTATTAAGTGGGTGTCAACTGAAGAAGGTAGTAGGTATGCTAATTTCTACCCTCTTGCTATTATTTATTCTGTTTCATCTCACTTTTCTGAACTATTTAAACTCACACCTACTTATAACCTGCTGCTGGTTGTTCTTCTTCCTATAGTTCTCTTTTCTTCGTGCTCAGTATATGAAGTGCAATCTCTGTCCTGTGGAAGCTAGAACAGGTATGTCGTATCTGTTCAGTTTCTTCTCTGAATGATCTTCCACTTAGACTCCTACATTTATAGCTCATCCTTTTCTATAACTGGTAGAATCTCATCAGCGTTACATGGCTCATGTGGTCATGATACACTGTATGACATGCTGGGTTTTCTTTTCAAGTGCTGGGTTACTCATAATTGGGAATGGATCAGCAAATGCTACAAGAGATCACTGAGATACGAGCTGAGTTTTGGGCAGAGCAGATGTATGTCTGAGACACAAGCAGCCTGCAAAAGATGCAATCTCTGGAGAATGTTGTTGGACTGGTTATCCTGGACCTATCTAAATAAACCATGCCAAATTTACAGAGATTGTGTGCACACTATACCCAAGGAACACATTTCTCGATTAAGCAGCTCTTAGCATGCAGCCCTGATGAAACTACCCAGGATGTTTTGCCTGCTTTAGGCCCTTTTTCCTCCAGCAATGCCTTCTTCCAGCTCCAGCTTTCATTAGCCACAAAATATTCCCATGACTGCAGCAGAATTCCCAGTCAGTATCAGCATCAAATGACAGGCAAAGGTAATTTAGATTTCCTTAACCCAAGGCTTTCTTGTTAACAACTTCTGGAGGCAAAGGTCTTGTAAATGTACCTAATAAAATTTTCCTTTCCTCCCCACTATCCTATGCATTTACCTGAAAACACAGAACCTACTAAAAATCCACAATGTGATTTTCAAAATTTATAATGGCTTTCAGTACAATAGTTCCAAATATTTGAGCAGTCTTGTAACCATTGCTCTGGAGCTCTGAAGCTTTAGTTCTGACTGACAAATCTTTTCCTGGCACAATGCAAGAATATTACAACCCCTTGCACAATATCCTGCAGTAGCCACTTATTTAATAAATAGTATTGCAACGACAGTGTATGCACTAATAACTACAAGGCTTGATTACTGCAACTCCCTCTCAGCAGACCTTTCATCAGAGCTCTTTGGTCACATGGCCAAATAGAGTTACAAGGTGGTCCCATCAATCCAAGAGTCAGCTACAATAGCAAAAAAGAAAGAAAAGATGGGGGGGGAAGTAAACAGAGTAGATTTAGGACTTCCTCTTTGGCCATTCCACCTTCTCTATTGAACTAGAGACTGCTCCAAGAATAGTCATCACTTAGCTGTTTGCTCCAGGGAATACAGGAGACCCAGCCTTTGTTCAGAAACAGATACAGCAGCTTCTCAAGCAAGCATAGTACAGGGACTGTTTGGGCCATGGTAAAAGCAGAGTGTACGAAAGTGGTGGTGTGGAGAGGGAGAAGCATCTCAAAAGGAAGGCAAAGGAACTGCTACACCAGATCATAAGTATTTTAATAGCCTGGAGAGCTGCAGCTGGACTTGAAAATGATAGATACTGAGATGAGAGGAACTGGAGTCAAGAGGCCATGAAATTACTTCTTTAAAAAGAGAAGCCATTCAAGTAAATACAGACAGAGTGCTTGGAGGTTTAGAAGATATGGTTTGGAAAAAGCAATACTAGAATTTCATGGAAATATGTAGGTCCCAGAAGCTTCACCATAGTATCAAGGAATAGGAGAGTTGGCAGATCATCCAAACAACAGTCATTTTCCTGGTAATTCTAGGTACATACAAGTTTTCATGAAGAGTTTGTGAACCATCTCTCCTAACACAGCTAATAATGCTCAGGAGCCATTCCACATAACAGATGCTTTGTGCCAATCCATCCTCAGGTGCCATGTCCCCTTTACCAAAGATGCA